>CM068367.1:166882001-168168251 GCA_034769895.1 Magicicada septendecula | reverse complement strand
GATTCTACTACACTCAAAACATGAAAAAAAGTCGTTTTCCGAAAAGTGTCTGTGTGTCTATCTGTCTGTCTGTCTGTCTGTCTGTCTGTCTGTCTGTGTGTCTGTGTGTCTGTAGATTTTTTTTCTATGGCAAACGATAACTGCCGCAAATGCAAACAGAATCAAATAATTTTTTGCATACAGCCCTGATTTGCAGAGTACTCGCGACCTATTGTTTTTGGTGAAGATCGGTTGAGGGAAAGGGGTAGTTTACCAGCAACGGTTTTTTTTTAGCAAGGGTAATTTTGTTTGTTTGGCAAACGATAACAGCCGCAAATTCAAACAGAATCAAATAATGTTTCGCATACAGCCCTGAATTGTAGAGTTCTCAAGATCTGTTGATTTTGGTGAAGATCGGTTAAGGGAAAGGGGTAGTTTACCGGTAACGTTTTATGTTTTAACAAGGGTATTTCGTATGGCAAACGATAACAGCCGTAAATTCAAACAGAATCAAAAGATTATTTGCATACATCCCTAAATTGTAGAGTTCTCAAGACCTGTTGTTTTTGGTGAAGATCGGTGGAGGGAAAGGGGTAGTTTACCTGCAACGTTTTTTTTAACAAGGATATTTCCTATGGCAGACGATAACAGCCGCAAATTCAAACAGAATCAAATAATGTTTTGCATACAGCCCTGATTTGTAGAGTACTCAAGACCTATTGTTTTTGGTGAAGATCGGTTAAGGGGAAGGGGTAGTTTACCGGCAACTTTTTTTATCAAGCGTATTACTTCCATATTCCTTAAGGAATGGAAGTATGGTGATGGCAAAAAAAATCGTGTTCGAGATTATTGCAGATTCTGATTCTACTACACTCAAAACATGAAAAAAAGTCGTTTTCCGAAAAGTGTCTGTGTGTGTGTCTGTCTGTCTGTCTATAGATTTTTTTTCTATGGCAAACGATAACTGCCGCAAATTCAAACAGAATCAAATAATTTTTTGCATACAGGCCTGATTTGCAGAGTACCCGCGACTTGTTGTTTTTGGTGAAGATCGGTTGAGGGAAAGGGGTAGTTTACCAGCAATGGTTTTTTTTTAGCAAGGGTAATTTTGTTTGTTTGGCAAACGATAACAGCCGCAAATTCAAACAGAATCTAATAATGTTTCGCATACAGCCCTGAATTGTAGAGTTCTCAAGATCTGTTGATTTTGGTGAAGATCGGTTAAGGGAAAAGGGTAGTTTACCAGCAACGTTTTTTTAACAAGGGTATTTTCTATGGCAAACGATAACAGCCGCAAATTCAAACAGAATCAAATAATGTTTTGCATACAGCCCTGATTTGTAGAGTTCCCAAGACCTATTGTTTTTGGTGAAGATCGGTTAAGGGAAAGGGGTAGTTTACCAGCAACGTTTTTTTAACAAGGGTATTTTCTATGGCAAACGATAACAGCCGCAAATTCAAACAGAATCAAATAAGTTTTTGCATACAGACCTGATTTGTAGAGTACTCAAGACAAATTGTTTTTGGTGAAGATCGGTTAAGGGAAAGGGGTAGTTTACCAGCTACGTTTTATGTTTTAACAAGGGTATTTTTATGGCGAACGATAACAGCCGCAAATTCAAACAGAATCAAATAATTGTTTGCATAAAGGCCTGAATTGTAAAGTACTGAAGACCTCTCGAATTTGGTGAAGATCGGCGAAGGGAAAGGGGTAGTTTACCGGCAACGGTTTTTTATCAAGGGTAATTTTTACTTCCATATTCCTTAAGAAATGGAAGTATGGTGATGGCAAAAAAAATCGTGTTCGAGATTATTGCAGATTCTTATTCTACTACACTCAAAACATGAAAAAAAGTCGTTTTCCGAAAAGTGTCTGTGTGTCTGTCTGTCTGTGTGTCTGTCTGTCTGTGTGTCTGTCTGTCTGTGTGTCTGTCTGTCTGTAGATTTTTTTTCTATGGCAAACGATAACTGCCGCAAATTCAAACAGAATCAAATAATTTTTTGCATACAGCCCGGTTTTGCAGAGTTCTCGCGACCTATTGTTTTTGGTGAAGATCGGTTGAGGGAAAGGGGTAGTTTACCTGCAACGGTTTTTTTTTAGCAAGGGTAATTTTGTTTGTTTGGCATGCGATAACAGCCGCAAATTCAAACAGAATCAAATAATGTTTCGCATACAGCCCTGAATTGTAGAGTTCTCAAGACCTATCGTTTTTGGTGAAGATCGGTTGAGGGGAAGGGGTAGTTTACCAGCAACGTTTTTTATCATGCGTATTTTCTATGGCAAACGACAACTGCCGCAAATTCAAACAGAATCAAATAATTTTTTGCATACAGCCCTGGTTTGTAGAGTACTCGCGACCTATTGTTTTTGGTGAAGATCGGTTGAGGGGAAGGGGTAGTTTACCTGCTACGGTTTTTTTTATCAAGGGAAATTTTTTTTTTTTGGCAAACGATAGCCGCAAATTCAAACAGAATCAAATAATGTTTCGCATACAGCCCTGAATTGTAGATTTCTCAAGACCTATTGTTTTTGGTGAAGATCGGTTAAGGGAAAGGGGTAGTTTACCTGCAACGTTTTTTTAACAAGGCTATTTTCTATGGCAAACGATAACAGCCGCAAATTCAAACAGAATCAAATAATGTTTTGCATACAGTCCTGATTTGTAGAGTACTCAAGACCTGTTGTTTTTGGTGAAGATCGGTTAAGGCGAAGGGGTAGTTTACCTGCAACGTTTTTTTATCAAGCGTATTTTCTATGGCAAACGATAACAGCCGCAAATTCAAACAGAATCAAATAATGTTTTGCATACGTCCCTGAATTGTAGAGGTCTCAATGACTTTCGATATTGGTGAAGATCGGTTAAGGGGAAGGGGTAGTTTACCTGCAACCTTATACGTTTTAACAAGAGTAAAGTACTTGAAAATTTATTTAAACTTGTTGAAACAATGGTAATTGTTAAAAATAAAATAATTTTGTTGCCAGGCAATAAAATTATAATTTTTTCATTTTAATGTAATATAATATTTTTCATTTAATACAGCAATAAAAAGGCAGGTAAGACACAGCCTGGCTGTTTGGCTGAAAATGATTTTAAATATAAATCTTAGAATATGGAAGTCATGTATGGTTCTCCATACCGATATTTTACTTCCATATTCCTTAAGGAATGGAAGTATGGTGATGGCAAAAAAAATCGTGTTCGAGATTATTGCAGATTCTGATTCTACTACACTCAAAACATGAAAAAAAGTCGTTTTCCGAAAAGTGTCTGTGTGTCTGTCTGTGTGTCTGTGTGTCTGTGTGTCTGTCTGTCTGTCTGTCTGTAGATTTTTTTTCTATGGTAACGATAACTGCCGCAAATTCAAACAGAATCAAATAATTTTTTGCATACAGCTCGGTTTTGCAGAGTTCTCGCGACCTATTGTTTTTGGTGAAGATCGGTTGAGGGAAAGGGGTAGTTTACCTGCAACGGTTTTTTTTTAGCAAGGGAAATTTTGTTTGTTTGGCAAACGATAACAGCCGCAAATTCAAACAGAATCAAATAATGTTTCGCATACAGCCCTGAATTGTAGAGTTCTCAAGACCTGTTGTTTTTGGTGAAGATCGGTTAAGGGAAAGGGGTAGTTTACCTGTAACGTTTTATGTTTTAACAAGGGTATTTCCTATGGCAAACGATAACAGCCGCAAATTCAAACAGAATGAAAAGATTATTTGCATACAGCCCTAAATTGTAGAGTTCTCAATACCTTTTGTTTTTGGTGAAGATCGGTTAAGGGAAAGGGGTAGTTTACCTACAACGTTTTTTTAACAAGGGTATTTTCTATGGCAAACGATAACAGCCGCAAATTCAAACAGAATCAAATAATTTTCTGCATACAGCCCTGATTTGTAGAGTACTCAAGACCTATTGTTTTTGGTGAAGATCGGTTGAGGGGAAGGGGTAGTTTACCAGCAACGTTTTTTATCATGCGTATTTTCTATGGCAAACGACAACTGCCGCAAATACAAACAGAATCAAATAATTTTTTGCATACAGCCCTGATTTGTAGAGTACTCGCGACCTATTGTTTTTGGTGAAGATCGGTTGAGGGGAAGGGGTAGTTTACCTGCAACGGTTTTTTTTATCAAGGGAAATTTTTTTTTTTTGGCAAACGATAACAGCCGCAAATTCAAACAGAATCAAATAATGTTTCGCATACAGCCCTGAATTGTAGATTTCTCAAGACCTATTGTTTTTGGTGAAGATCGGTTGAGGGAAAGGGGTAGTTTACCAGCAACGTTTTTTTAACAAGGGTATTTTATATGGCAAACGATAACAGCCGCAAATTCAAACAGAATCAAATAATGTTTTGCATACAGTCCTGATTTGTAGAGTACTCAAGACCTATTGTTTTTGGTGAAGATCGGTAAAGGGGAAGGGGTAGTTTACCTGCAACCTTTTACGTTTTATTTTCTATGGCAAACGATAACAGCCGCAAATTCAAACAGAATCAAATAATGTTTTGCATACAGCCCTGATTTGTAGAGTACTCAAGACCTATTGTTTTTGGTGAAGATCGGTTAAGGGGAAGGGGTAGTTTACCTGCAACGTTTTTTTATCAAGCGTATTTTCTATGGCAAACGATAACAGCCGCAAATTCAAACAGAATCAAATAATTTTTTGCATACGTCCCTGAATTGTAGAGGTCTCAATGACTTTCGATTTTGGTGAAGATCGGTTAAGGGGAAGGGGTAGTTTACCAGCAACCTTTTACGTTTTAACAAGAGTAAAGTACTTGAAAATTTATTTAAACTTTTTGAAACAATGGTAATTGTTAAAAATAAAATAATTTTGTTGCCAGGCAATAAAATTATAATTTTTGCATTTTAATGTAATATAATATTTTTCATTTAATACAGCAATAAAAAGGCAGGTAAGACACAGCCTGGCTGTTTGGCTGAAAATGATTTTAAATATAAATCTTAGAATATGGAAGTCATGTATGGTTCTCCATACCGATATTTTTTTTTGCCAACGATAACAGCCGCAAATTTAAACAGAAATAAATAATGTTTTGCATACAGCCCTGAAGTTTAGAGTTCTCAAGACCTTTTGGTTTTTGTGAAGATCGTTCAAGGGAATAGGGTAGTTTACCAGCAACATTTTATGTTTTAACAAGGGTAATTTTTACTTCCATATTCCTTAAGGAATGGAAGTATGGTGATGGCAAAAAAAATCGTGTTCGAGATTATTTCAGATTCTGATTCTACTACACTCAAAACATGAAAAAAGTCGTTTTCCGAAAAGTGTCTGTGTGTCTATCTGTCTGTCTGTCTGTCTGTCTGTCTGTCTGTCTCTCTGTCTGTCTGTGTGTCTGTGTGTCTGTAGATTTTTTTTCTATGGCAAACGATAACTGCCGCAAATGCAAACAGAATCAAATAATTTTTTGCATACAGCCCTGATTTGCAGAGTACTCGCGACCTATTGTTTTTGGTGAAGATCGGTTGAGGGAAAGGGGTAGTTTACCAGCAACGGTTTTTTTTTAGCAAGGGTAATTTTGTTTGTTTGGCAAACGATAACAGCCGCAAATTCAAACAGAATCAAATAATGTTTCGCATACAGCCCTGAATTGTAGAGTTCTCAAGATCTGTTGATTTTGGTGAAGATCGGTTAAGGGAAAGGGGTAGTTTACCGGTAACGTTTTATGTTTTAACAAGGGTATTTCGTATGGCAAACGATAACAGCCGTAAATTCAAACAGAATCAAAAGATTATTTGCATACATCCCTAAATTGTAGAGTTCTCAAGACCTATTGTTTTTGGTGAAGATCGGTTGAGGGAAAGGGGTAGTTTACCTGCAACGTTTTTTTTAACAAGGGTATTTCCTATGGCAAAAGATAACAGCCGCAAATTCAAACAGAATCAAATAATGTTTTGCATACAGCCCTGATTTGTAGAGTACTCAAGACCTATTGTTTTTGGTGAAGATCGGTTAAGGGGAAGGGGTAGTTTACCAGCAACTTTTTTTATCAAGCGTATTACTTCCATATTCCTTAAGGAATGGAAGTATGGTGATGGCAAAAAAAATCGTGTTCGAGATTATTGCAGATTCTGATTCTACTACACTCAAAACATGAAAAAAAGTCGTTTTCCGAAAAGTGTCTGTGTGTGTGTCTGTCTGTCTATAGATTTTTTTTTTTGGCAAACGATAACTGCCGCAAATTCAAACAGAATCAAATAATTTTTTGCATACAGTCCTGATTTGCAGAGTACTCGCGACCTATTGTTTTTGGTGAAGATCGGTTGAGGGAAAGGGGTAGTTTACCAGCAACGGTTTTTTTTAGCAAGGGTAATTTTGTTTGTTTGGCAAACGATAACAGCCGCAAATTCAAACAGAATCAAATAATGTTTCGCATAAAGCCCTGAATTGTAGAGTTCTCAAGATCTGTTGATTTTGGTGAAGATCGGTTAAGGGAAAGGGGTAGTTTACCAGTAACGTTTTATGTTTTAACAAGGGTATTTCCTATGGCAAACGATAACAGCCGCAAATTCAAACAGAATCAAATAATGTTTCGCATACAGCCCTGAATTGTAGAGTTCTCAAGACCTGTTGATTTTGGTGAAGATCGGTTAATGGAAAGGGGTAGTTTACCTGTAACGTTTTATGTTTTAACAAGGGTATTTCCTATGGCAAACGATAACAGCCGCAAATTCAAACAGAATCAAATAATGTTTCGCATACAGCCCTGAATTGTAGAGTTCTCACGATCTGTTGATTTTGGTGAAGATCGGTTAAGGGAAAGGGGTAGTTTACCGGTAACGTTTTATGTTTTAACAAGGGTATTTCGTATGGCAAACGATAACAGCCGTAAATTCAAACAGAATCAAAAGATTATTTGCATACATCCCTAAATTGTAGAGTTCTCAAGACCTATTGTTTTTGGTGAAGATCGGTTAAGGGAAAGGGGTAGTTTACCTGCAACGTTTTTTTTAACAAGGGTATTTCCTATGGCAAACGATAACAGCCGCAAATTCAAACAGAATCAAATAATGTTTTGCATACAGCCCTGATTTGTAGAGTACTCAAGACCTATTGTTTTTGGTGAAGATCGGTTAAGGGGAAGGGGTAGTTTACCGGCAACTTTTTTTATCAAGCGTATTACTTCCATATTCCTTGAGGAATGGAAGTATGGTGATGGCAAAAAAAATCGTGTTCGAGATTATTGCAGATTCTGATTCTACTACACTCAAAACATGAAAAAAAGTCGTTTTCCGAAAAGTGTCTGTGTGTGTGTCTGTCTGTCTGTCTGTCTGTCTGTCTATAGATTTTTTTTCTATGGCAAACGATAACTGCCGCAAATTCAAACAGAATCAAATAATTTTTTGCATACACGCCTGATTTGCAGAGTACCCGCGACTTGTTGTTTTTGGTGAAGATCGGTTGAGGGAAAGGGGTAGTTTACCAGCAATGGTTTTTTTTTAGCAAGGGTAATTTTGTTTGTTTGGCAAACGATAACAGCCGCAAATTCAAACAGAATCAAATAATGTTTCGCATACAGCCCTGAATTGTAGAGTTCTCAAGATCTGTTGATTTTGGTGAAGATCGGTTAAGGGAAAGGGGTAGTTTACCAGTAACGTTTTATGTTTTAACAAGGGTATTTCCTATGGCAAACGATAACAGCCGCAAATTCAAACAGAATCAAATAATGTTTCGCATACAGCCCTGAATTGTAGAGTTCTCAAGACCTGTTGATTTTGGTGAAGATCGGTTAATGGAAAGGGGTAGTTTACCTGTAACGTTTTATGTTTTAACAAGGGTATTTCCTATGGCAAACGATAACAGCCGCAAATTCAAACAAAATCAAAAGATTATTTGCATACAGCCCTAAATTGTAGAGTTCTCAAGATCTGTTGTTTTTGGTGAAGATCGGTTAAGGGAAAAGGGTAGTTTACCAGCAACGTTTTTTTAACAAGGGTATTTTCTATGGCAAACGATAACAGCCGCAAATTCAAACAGAATCGAATAATGTTTTGCATACAGTCCTGATTTGTAGAGTTCTCAAGACCTATTGTTTTTGGTGAAGATCGGTTAAGGGAAAGGGGTAGTTTACCAGCAACGTTTTTTTAACAAGGGTATTTTCTATGGCAAACGATAACAGCCGCAAATTCAAACAGAATCAAATAAGTTTTTGCATACAGACCTGATTTGTAGAGTACTCAAGACAAATTGTTTTTGGTGAAGATCGGTTAAGGGAAAGGGGTAGTTTACCAGCTACGTTTTATGTTTTAACAAGGGTATTTTTATGGCGAACGATAACAGCCGCAAATTCAAACAGAATCAAATAATTGTTTGCATAAAGGCCTGAATTGTAAAGTACTGAAGACCTCTCGAATTTGGTGAAGATCGGCGAAGGGAAAGGGGTAGTTTACCGGCAACGGTTTTTTATCAAGGGTAATTTTTTTTTTTGCCAACGATAACAGCCGCAAATTTAAACAGAAATAAATAATGTTTTGCATACAGCCCTGAAGTTTAGAGTTCTCAAGACCTTTTGGTTTTTGTGAAGATCGTTCAAGGGAATAGGGTAGTTTACCAGCAACATTTTATGTTTTAACAAGGGTAATTTTTACTTCCATATTCCTTAAGGAATGGAAGTATGGTGATGGCAAAAAAAATCGTGTTCGAGATTATTTCAGATTCTGATTCTACTACACTCAAAACATGAAAAAAAGTCGTTTTCCGAAAAGTGTCTGTGTGTCTGTCTGTCTGTCTGTCTGTCTGTCTGTCTGTCTGTGTGTCTGTGTGTCTGTAGATTTTTTTTCTATGGCAAACGATAACTGCCGTAAATGCAAACAGAATCAAATAATTTTTTGCATACAGTCCTGATTTGCAGAGTACTGGCGACCTATTGTTTTTGGTGAAGATCGGTTGAGGGAAAGGGGTAGTTTACCAGCAACGGTTTTTTTTTAGCAAGGGTAATTTTGTTTGTTTGGCAAACGATAACAGCCGCAAATTCAAACAGAATCAAATAATGTTTCGCATACAGCCCTGAATTGTAGAGTTCTCAAGATCTGTTGATTTTGGTGAAGATCGGTTAAGGGAAAGGGGTAGTTTACCGGTAACGTTTTATGTTTTAACAAGGGTATTTCGTATGGCAAACGATAACAGCCGTAAATTCAAACAGAATCAAAAGATTATTTGCATACATCCCTAAATTGTAGAGTTCTCAAGACCTATTGTTTTTGGTGAGGATCGGTTGAGGGAAAGGGGTAGTTTACCTGCAACGTTTTTTTTAACAAGGGTATTTCCTATGGCAAACGATAACAGCCGCAAATTCAAACAGAATCAAATAATGTTTTGCATACAGCCCTGATTTGTAGAGTACTCAAGACCTATTGTTTTTGGTGAAGATCGGTTAAGGGGAAGGGGTAGTTTACCTGCAACTTTTTTTATCAAGCGTATTACTTCCATATTCCTTAAGGAATGGAAGTATGGTGATGGCAAAAAAAATCGTGTTCGAGATTATTGCAGATTCTGATTCTACTACACTCAAAACATGAAAAAAAGTCGTTTTCCGAAAAGTGTCTGTGTGTGTGTCTGTCTGTCTATAGATTTTTTTTCTATGGCAAACGATAACTGCCGCAAATTCAAACAGAATCAAATAATTTTTTGCATACAGTCCTGATTTGCAGAGTACTCGCGACATATTGTTTTTGGTGAAGATCGGTTGAGGGAAAGGGGTAGTTTACCAGCAACGGTTTTTTTTTAGCAAGGGTAATTTTGTTTGTTTGGCAAACGATAACAGCCGCAAATTCAAACAGAATCAAATAATGTTTCGCATACAGCCCTGAATTGTAGAGTTCTCAAGATCTGTTGATTTTGGTGAAGATCGGTTAAGGGAAAGGGGTAGTTTACCAGTAACGTTTTATGTTTTAACAAGGGTATTTCCTATGGCAAACGATAACAGCCGCAAATTCAAACAGAATCAAATAATGTTTCGCATACAGCCCTGAATTGTAGAGTTCTCAAGACCTGTTGATTTTGGTGAAGATCGGTTAATGGAAAGGGGTAGTTTACCTGTAACGTTTTATGTTTTAACAAGGGTATTTCCTATGGCAAACGATAACAGCCGCAAATTCAAACAAAATCAAAAGATTATTTGCATACAGCCCTAAATTGTAGAGTTCTCAAGACCTATTGTTTTTGGTGAAGATCGGTTAAGGGAAAGGGGTAGTTTACCAGCAACGTTTTTTTAACAAGGGTATTTTCTATGGCAAACGATAACAGCCGCAAATTCAAACAGAATCAAATAATGTTTTGCATACAGCCCTGATTTGTAGAGTACTCAAGACCTGTTGTTTTTGGTGAAGATCGGTTAAGGGGAAGGGGTAGTTTACCAGCAACGTTTTTTTATCAAGCGTATTTTCTATGGGAAACGAAAACAGCCGCAAATTCAAACAGAATCAAATAATTTTTTGCATACGTCCCTGAATTGTAGAGGTCTCAATGACTTTCGATTTTGGTGAAGATCGGTTAAGGGGAAGGGGTAGTTTACCTGCAACCTTTTACGTTTTAACAAGAGTAAAGTACTTGAAAATTTATTTAAACTTTTTGAAACAATGGTAATTGTTAAAAATAAAATAATTTTGTTGCCAGGCAATAAAATTATAATTTTTTCATTTTAATGTAATATAATATTTTTCATTTAATACAGCAATAAAAAGGCAGGTAAGACACAGCCTGGCTGTTTGGCTGAAAATGATTTTAAATATAAATCTTAGAATATGGAAGTCATGTATGGTTCTCCATACCGATATTTTACTTCCATGTTCCTTAAGGAAATGGAAGTATGGTGATGGCAAAAAAAATCGTGTTCGAGATTATTGCAGAATATGATTGTACTACACTCAAAACATGAAAAAAAGTCATTTTTCGAAAAGTGTGTGTGTGTGTGTGTGTGTGTGTGTGTGTGTGTGTGTGTGTGTCTGTGTGTCTGAGTGTCTGTAGATTTTTTTCTATGGCAACCGATGACAGCCGCAAATTCGAACAGAATCAAATAATTTTCTGCATACAGCCCTGATTTATAGAGTACTCGCGACCTATTGTTTTTGGTGAAGATCGGTTGAGGGAAAGGGGTAGTTTACCGGCAACGGTTTTTTTTTATCAAGGGTAATTTTGTTTGTTTGGCAAACGATAACAGCCGCAAATTCAAACAGAATCAAATAATGTTTCGCATACAGCCCTGAATAGGGGAGTTCTCAAGATCTGCTGATTTTGGTAAAGATCGGTTAAGGGAAAGGGGTAGTTTACCTGCAACGTTTTATGTTTTAACAAGGGTATTTTATATGGCAAACGATAGCAGCCGCAAATTCAAACACAAGCAAATTATTATTTGCATACAGCCCTAAATTGTAGAGTTCTCAAGACCTTTTGTTTTTGGTGAAGATCGGTTAAGGGGAAGGGGTAGTTTACTTGCAACGTTTTATGTTTTAAAAGGGTATTTCTTATGGCAAACGATAAGAGCCGCAAATTCAAACGGAATCAAATAAGTTTTTGCATACAGCCCTGATTTCTTGAGTACTAAAGACCTATTGTTTTTGGTGAAGATCGTTTAAGTGGAAGGGGTAGTTTACCAGCCACGTTTTATGTTTTATCAAGGGTATTTTCTATGGCAAACGATATCAGCCGCAAATTCAAACAAAATCATATAATATTTTACATACAGCCCTGAATTGCAGAGCTCTCAAGACCTTTCCTTTTTGGTGAAGATCGGTTAAGGGAAAGGGGTAGTTTACCGGCAACGGTTTTTTATCAAGGGTAATTTTTTTCTATGGTAAACGATAACAGCCACAAATTCAAACAGAATCAAATGATGTTTTGCATACAGCCCTATATTGTAGAGTTCTCAATACCTATTGGTGTTGGTGAAGATCGGTTAAGGGAATGGGGTAGTTTACCTGCAACGTTTTATATTTTATAAGGGTATTTTCTATGGCAAACGATAAGAGCCGCAAATTCAAACAGAATCAAATACGTTTGTGCATACAGCCCTGTTTTGTTGAGTACTAAAGACCTATTGTTTTTGGTGAAGATCGGTTAAGGGATACGGGTAGTTTACCGGACACGTTTTTTGTTTTATCAAGGGTATTTTATATGGCAAATGACAACAGCCGCAAATTCAAACAGAATCATATAATATTTTGCATACAGCCCTGAAATGTACAGTTCCCAAGACCTGTTGGTTTTGGTGAAGATCGGTTAACGGAATAGGGTTGTTTACCAGCAACATTTTATGTTTTATCAAGGGTAATTTTTTTTTTGACGAACGATAACTGCCGCACATTAAAACAGAATCAACTACTTTTCTGCATACCTTTTTGAATTATACAGAACTCAAGGTCTGTTGATTTTGTTGAAGATCGGTTAAGGGAAAGGGGTAGTTTACCTGCAACGTTTTATATTTTAACAAGGGTATTTTTTCTATGACGAACGATAACTGCCGTAAATTCAAAGAGAATCAACTAATGTTTTGCATACAGCCCTGAATTGTAGAGTTCTCAAGACCTATTGTTTTTGGTGAAGATCGGTTAATGGAATAGGGTAGTTTACCAGCAACGTTTTATGTTTTATCAAGGGTGTTTTCTATGGCAAACGATAACAGCCGCAAATTCAAACTAAATCAAATAATTGTTTGTATACAGGCCTGAATTGTAGAGTACCTAAGACCTGTCGTTTTTGGTGAAGATCGGTTAAGGGAAAGGGGTAGTTTATCAGCAACGGTTTTTCATCAAGGGTTTTTTTTTCTGTAGTAAACGATAACAACCGCAAATTCAAACAGAATCAAATGATGTTTTGCATACAACCCTGTATTGTAGAGTTATCAATACGTATTGGTGTTGGTGAAGATCGGTTGAGGGAAAGGGGTAGTTTACCAGCAACATTTTATGTTTTAACAAGGGTAATTTTTTATATGACGAACGATAACTGCCGTAAAATCAAGCAGAATCAACTAGGTTTTTGCATACCTTTTTGAACTAAAGACAACTCAAGGTTTGTTGATTTTGTTGAAGATCGGTTAAGGGAAGGGGTAGTTTATCAGCAACGTTTTATGTTTTAAAAACGGTAATTTTTTTATGACGAACGATAACTGCCGAAAATTCAATGAGAATCAAATAATTTTTTGCACCCCCTGAGTTGCAGAGAGTTCAAGGTCTATTGATTTTGGTGAAGATCGGTTAAGGGAAAGGGGTAGTTTACCTGCAAGATTTTATGTTTTAACGAGGGTAATTTTTTATATGACGAACGATAACTGCCGCAAATTCAAACAGAATCGACTACGTTTTTGCATACCTTTTTGAATTAAAGAGTACTCTAGGTCTGTTGATTTTGTTGAAGATCGGTTAAGGGAAAGGGGTAGTTTACCAGCAACATTTTATGTTTTAAGAAGGGTAATTTTTTTTGACGAAAGATAACTGTCGTAAATTCAAAGAGAATCAAATAATTTTTGCATAAATTCCTGAATTGTAGAAAACGCAATTTTTCGTGAATATCGGTTAAGGGAAAGGCGTAGTTTACCTGTAACATTTTATGTTATAAGAAGAGAAATGTTTTCATGCCGCACATTCAAACAGAATCAAATATTTTTTTCCATGCATCCTTGAATTGTAGAGGATTGAAGGTCTGTTGATTTTGGTGAAGATCGGTTAAGAGAAAGGGGTAGTTTACTTGCAACGTTTTATATTTTAACAAGAGTAAAGTATTTAATTTTGATAAATAATGTATCCTAATAAGAAGCTCATAATAATCCACTGTAGAAACGTAGATGAAATATCTATAAATGAAGAGGTTAGGTGAACGGGGTGGGGGTAATTTTCTGTTAATGAAAATTATAGTTGATTGGGGAGGGGAGCATTTTTTATATGTGAACTACGTTATCGGCACCAAAGAAGTAGTTCTTTGTTAAAATTCCTTCCCGGGCTGTTTAGCCGTAGTCCAATGTTTTCTCCAAAACCAGACTTTTCGGCAGTCCATCGACTGTATAACAAATAGAAAAAAAAATGTGTACCTTCTTTAACAGCCTCGCGTTGGAGTCGTCAATTTATAACAAATAGAAAATTGTGGGGTGTTTTTGTTCGTGTTGTGTTTTGTAATATGTCGGGCGTTACCTCCGCGCACTTTTTATTACTTACTGATGACTGGATCCTCTGCGGTGATGTAGTCCTGTAAAACAACTTAATCTACTATGTGTTTGTGGGCGCCACTTGGAATCTTTTGTTCCAAGAAAATGTTATTAAAATTAAAATTTTGAATTCTTAGCAGATAGTTTAATTCTATGAAAAAATGTGAACAAGACAGTTTGCGTTTGAAAAAATAAAGTATGTTTAATGATTCTTAATAAATCGTCTGAAGGACTATCATTCGTGAAAAAATATATAATTGCAGAGTTACAAAACAAAATATAAATTATTATTATTATTATTGGCAAGTTTTTTCTCCAATCAAGTATCGGCTAACAAATATTTTATTTTTACTCAGTTGAAAAGCATGAGTTTAATATGTGAAAAATCTGTACTCTCAGGACGTGACTCCTTTGAACTACCAAGACAGATCAATAAGATGCTTTACAAAAATTAAGTGATTTGAAGGTGTGTGGCATGTGTAGTACAACTGTGTGACAAATGTAACCAGGTAAAAATGACTTTAACTTTGAATAACTCACGTTCCGATGGGTAATTATTCTCGCACTGGACACTTCTTTCGGGTAGTTTTCAATCTCGCCTCTTCGTGTCGACGTTCCTTGTGCACTGAATTTATTTTAAGTCAAAAATGCGATTTTTTACAACTTCCGCACTTTCGTAAAACAGTTTGGCAGTAGATTTTCGCTTGAACCTCGCCGCCAGCGATCAGCTGCTCGCGTTTAGTTTCTCAAATTGGCCGCCACAGCGCTGATTCCCTTGCAGTTGATAGAAAGGTTTTGTGTATGTTATGTTATGGGGAGTTTTTGTCAAGTCAGTTTGTCTTAGCGAATACAGCAGAATTGATACTCTATTAAAATTTTGGTCCCTCCTGGGCCGCTGATATTCTGGCTGCGTGTGTTCTATTAAATGTGCCGTGTTGCTGCTCTATTTCAGCAACACATTGGCGTATACTCTTGTAGAGGTTAAGTCAGTCCTTTTGTCAATGTACGGGAAAAGCCTTTCTTCGTTCTTGTGTCGACTTCTCGCCTTCGGTTTCGCCTCGGTCGCGGTGATCAGTGTCGTGGGTGATGCGTCAGTTCTGGATTCCAAGCATGAAGTGTTTTTCGGTCGAATTTGGTCTTCCTTTTATACTCTGTAAGGCTCATTGTTTTAGCTTTTTGACATGAACTTCCGGTGTATTTGTGTAAAAATTCCTTCTAGAACGTTCGAGAATAATGAAATGGAGCTCCATGGAACAAATTTAACTTCCGTCGAAGCTTTTAGAACAAAATTTCTTATTCTTCACACTAAGGATATTACAAAATTTATTCTGGTATTTGTCAAACAATTTTACATCAGTATTCACAATTTACATGCCTTTACTACATTTGGATTCTCTGCTTTCAACTGAATCTAATGATACTAATTACGATTGGTTTTTAAATAAATTAACTATAATAAATAACACAATATACAACTCTTACCTTGGAATGTTTCCATACAAATTCAATTTTTGAACAAAAAAATTGTTGTGAAGCTGTTTGGTTTCTTCTACAACATTAACACATAATATTACCATCTTCCTATAACAAAATAAATAACGTTTAACATATATAATATACAAATAGTTTCAATTTTATATTGTCCATGCCTATGGCCTACGTTGTTGTCACTGCTAAAATACAATAATTAGTCTTTTTTCTTTAATATATATGGGACTTTTCTAGTATACACTAAGAGTTTATTATATTGTCTGTCTTTTGTGATACCTGGTTTATCCTGATACATATTATTTTTATTGTAGGATAACTTAGCATCATATTGGTTTGCCTAAGATGTCCTTTTTCTTTATGTGACAAATCTCACTCTTATAAGTCAAATTCTTTAATAATTGATCTTATTTTCAACTGAGTCTGTTTGTTTCCATGGTACACTAAAGTATTGTACCCTTTTCTTTTATTTTTGTTAATATTTTGTAAACATTTAGTCAAATATGACTATTTCTTGTAATGGTTGCTTGGCCTTAGCCATACATGGTATAGGTAAATAGTTTGCCAACTCGACTATTACAGTGTTTAAGTTAGTCAAATATATTAGTATAGTCGCATTATATTATATTTCAACTTTCTAATGCAATTTGGTTGCATTTTGTCAACATTAAATCCATAAATATCACAATATTATAGGCTTACTACATGTTTTTAGTTAATACGGTTTTTGGCTATTTTAACTGACTTTTATTCATTTGACAGCTTTCTTTATTTAAGATAAATTGTTCATCTTTGTCTACTTGACAATCACATATAGTTTGTATCTCAATTTGATAATAATTAATTTTTACATGAAATCTGAGTGATTGGTCACAAATCCAACACCTTAATATTTTTTTTATAACATTTATATATTTTTTATTTTAACTTAGATCCTTTCTAATAATGTATTCAAATCATTTAATACATTTATTTTATTTACATTACATAATATAATAATGGATCATGTCCATTCATTCACAATAAATAGTTCTTTATACTCTATTCAGAGTTACAAAACTTAATAATTAATAACTTCATTTTGGTTGTTACTGATATTATTTGTCTCTCTTATAGTATATTATGGGTTTTACACTGTTCTTCACTTGAATAATATATATGGGGGTTTAGTCTTAGTCATAGTCTGGTCGTTTTTCATGTTAGTAGTATTAATTATTAGACAATATTACAAAATTTTTTAGGACTACTTGGGTTCGATACTGTTCACCTCACTTTCCTCTTATGGTAAACTGCTGTGTAAATGGTTCCCTTTATGGAACGTTCTGTAACGTTACAACTGCCGTCATCAGTGAAAATCGAGTGCGAAAACGTGAGGTGGTATACGTTAGTGACCACAGTACCGTGGTTAAGGCTGAAGCAATAAGTAGAAAGAAGTAGTTTTATTATGGTAATATTTCATTTCGAATATGATTTTAAATATTAATATCGAACATGGAAGTCATGTATGATTCTCCATACCGATACTTACTTCCATGTTCCTTAAGGAAATGGTAGTATGGTGAGGGCAAAAAAATCGTGTTCGAGATTATTGTAGATTCTGATTGTACTACACTCAAAACATGAAAAAAGTCGTTTTTCGAAAACTGTCTATGTGTCTATGTGTCTACTGTAGATTGTTTTTTTATGGCAAACGATAACAGCCGCAAATTCAAACAGAATCAAATAATTTTTTGCATACAGCACTGATTTGTAGAGTACTCACGACCTATTGTTTTTGGTGAAGATCGGTTGAGGGGAAGGGGTAGTTTACCAGCAACGGTTTTTTTTATAAAGGGTAATTTTTTTTGTTTGGCTAACGATAACAGCCGCAAATTCAAACAGAATCAAATAATGTTTCGCATACTGCCCTACATTGTAGAGTTCTCAACATCTGCTGATTTTGTTAAACATCGGTTAAGGGAAAGGGGTAGTTTACCAGCAACGTTATATGTTTTACCAAGGGTATTTTCTATTGCAAACGATAACAGCCGCAAATTCAAACATA
This sequence comes from Magicicada septendecula, assembly GCA_034769895.1. NCBI lineage: Eukaryota > Metazoa > Arthropoda > Insecta > Hemiptera > Cicadidae > Magicicada > Magicicada septendecula. The sequence continues at coordinate 168,150,583 of CM068367.1, read as the reverse complement.
ATCAAATAATTTTTTGCATACTGCCCTAAATTGCAGAGTTCTCAAACCTATTTTTTTGGTGAAGATCGGTTAAGGGAAAGGGGTAGTTTACCTGCAACGTTTTATGTTTTAAAAGGGTATTTTCTATGGCAAACGGTAAGAGCCGTAAATTCAAACACAATTAAATAAGCTTTTGCATACAGCCCTGATTTGTTGAGTACTAAAGACCTTTTGTTTTTGGTGAAGATCGGTTAATGGAAAGGGGTAGTTTACCAGCCACATTTTTTTTTTATCAAGGGTATTTTCTATGGCAAACGATAACAGCCGCAATTTCAAACAGAATCATATAATATTTTGCATACAGGCCGGAATTGTAGAGTTCTCAGGACTTGCTGGTATTGGTAAAGATCGGTTAAGGGAATAGGGTAGTTTACCTGCAACATTTTATGTTTGACAAGTGTAATTTTTTTATGACGAACGATAACTGCCGTACATTAAAACAGAATCAACTACTCTTCTGCATACCTTTCTGAATTATACAGAACTCAAGGTTTGTTGATTTTGTTGAAGATCGGTTAAGGGAAAGGAGTAGTTTACCTGCAACGTTTTAAGTTTTAACAAGGGTAATTTTTTCTATGACGACCGAAAATTCAAAGAGAATCAAATAATGTTTTACATACAGCCCTGAATTGTAGACTTCTCAAGACTTATTGGTTTTGGTAAAGATCGGTTAAGGGAATAGGGTAGTTTACCAGTAACATTTTATGTTTAACAATGGTAATGTTTTTATGACGAATGATAACTGCCGTACGTTACAACAGAATCAACTACTGTTCTGCATACCTTTCGGAATTACACAGAACTCAAGGTCTGTTGATTTTGTTGAAGATCTGTTAAGGAAAAGGGGTAGTTTACCTGCAACATTTTATGTTTTAACAAGGGTAATTTTTTCTATGACGAACGATAACTGCCGTAAATTCAAAGAGAATCAAATAATGTTTTGCATACAGCCCTGAAATGTAGAGTTCTCAAGACCTATTGTTTTTGGTGAAGATCGGTTAATGGAATAGGGTAGTTTACCAGCAACGTTTTATCTTTTATCAAGGGTGTTTTCTATTGCAAACGATAAGAGCCGCAAATTCAAACAGACTCAAATAATTGTTTTCATAAAGGCCTGAATTGTAAATTATCAAGACCTCTCGTTTTTGGTGAAGATCGGTTACGGGAAAGGCGTAGTTTTACCTGCAACGGTTTTTTATCAAGGGTAATTTTTTTCTATGGTAAACGATAACAGCCGCAAATTCAAACAGAATCAAATGATGTTTTGCATACAGCCCTGTATTGTAGAGTTCTCAAGACCTGTTTGTGTCGGTGAAGATCGGTTAAGGGAAAGGGGTAGTTTACCTGCAACATTTTATGTTTTAACAAGCGTAATTTTTAATATGACGAACGATAACTGCTGTAAATTGAAACAGAATCAACTACGTTTTTGCATACCTTTTTGAACTAAAGAGAACTCAAGGTCTGTTGATTTTGTTGAAGATCGGTTAAGGGAAAGGGGTAGTTTATCAGCAACGTTTTACGTTTAAAAAGGGTAATTTTTTTATGAGGAAAGATAACTGCCGCACATTCAAACAGAATCAAATATTTTTTTGCATGCATCCCTGAATTGTAGAGGACTGAAGGTCTATTGATTTTGGAGAAGATCGGTTAAAAGAAAGGGGTAGTTTACCGGAACATTTTATGATTTAACAAGAATAAAGTACTTAATTTTTATAAATAAAGTATCCTGATAAGAATCTCATAATAATCCACTGTAGAAACGTAGATGAAATATCTATAAATGAAGAGGTTAAGTGAACGGGGTGGGGGTAATTTTCTATTATTAAAATTTATAGTTGAATGTGGAGGGGAGAATTTATTATATGTGTACTACGTTTCGGCAACAAAGAAGTAGTTTTTTGTTAAAATTGCTTCCCGGGCTGTTTAGCCGTAGTCCAATGTTTTCTGCAAAACCAGACTTTTCGGCAGTGGCATCGACTGCCATCATCATTGAAAATCGAGTGCGAAAACGTGAGGTGGTATACGTTAGTGACCACAGTATTGTGGTTAATGCTGAAGCAATAAGTAGAAAGACGTAGTTTCTATGGATATATTTCATTTTGAATATGATTTTAAATATAAATCTTAGAACATGGAAGTCATGTATGGTTCTCCATACCGATATTTTCGTATGTAACGTTTTCCGCAAATACGGCAAACGGTTAAAAACTCACGCAAAAGTTCGAAAAATCGCGAATGTGCGAACTGTTCATAAAAACCGCAGTTTCGGCTACAACATCAACTACAACGACAAGCGCTTCAGCTACATGCGGTCTTACAGCCTTCAAGAGTGCTTTCCATCAAACCACAATACTGTAAGTAATTTGTATTTCATCAGTGTAAATGGCAATTTCTGGGAGGGAATTTACAACTCCCACAACAATTCCAGCAATCGACCAAGTACAGTTGGGGTTAACAAACAATTCTACCTTTCTACTCAACCAGCTTTTTATCAGAGCCTATAATTAATCCCGACAGTGAGGGATAATTTAAATTGTAATTATATTCCTGTATAAATCGTTCTAATTATTTATTAAAATATATAGGAGTGAGTAAATATGTTTTCGTTGTTTTGCTTCATATTTCCAGGTCCTGTGATTATCATAATTTAAATTTAGTCCTTTCTTGAAATGGTATCTTTCCTATATCAAGTGTATCTTTCTTAAGCCTTATTATTTCTGTTTTACAAAACAGAACAAGAAATTCTGTTGTGATTGTCTCTTTCCTCCTACGAATCATATGAGAACACCATAGTAGCTGGTATCCATCTACATCGCTTACGTTTCAATGATAGCTTCATAACGCAAAGTTAATTGAATCTGTTGGTTTCCTTTTGTCAAGAAGAACAGGACTTGACCCAGTCTACATGGTTTATTTTCAAACGGCAATATGTAATTCATCCAATACAGTTGTGATGAGTTTCGAAAACATTCTTATATACAACTCGGTCTTGCTGCAGTTGTTCAAACTTAGAATTGAATTTAATTAATACTTTGAACAAAATTAAACGATTGAGGTCGTTGTGGTACATCATTGAATTTGTCTGGGTAACTGTAAACTGAAATATTATTTAATTTGACATAGACTGTGCATGACGCTTTGAACAAGTTATTTTGTACAGTTTACGGTGTTGTTAGATTAATTTACGTTTCAGAGAGAGAGAGAGAGAGAGATAGAGAGAGAGAGAGGGAGGGAGAGGGAGAGAGAGAGAGAGAGAGAGAGAGAGAGAGAGAGAGAGAGAGAGAGAGAGAGAGAGAGTGAGAGAGAGAGAGAGAGGGGGGTGGGAGAAAGATAGATACAAAGGCCAGAAGGTTGGATTAAAAAGACAATCAATATTAGTAGAAGCCACTTAAAAAATTCAGTCGTTACCCCAGGCACGAAGGCATATCAGTTCCAAAGACGCCTTTCCTCACTCCTTTAGTTCTACAGTAACAGCGTTCTAAACCACAAGAGTTTCCCAGAGCAGGGCAGGATACGTCGCCGCTCTCAACCAATGTATATGTCGACTCGCAGGCTGGAACTCTCTCTTCGCAAAGCGACTACTGTAATTTGCCGCTATGGCATGTAAAATACATAAGTTGTTGGTACAGGACTCAGCGAGGACCTCGTGGAAGCGGCGCTTCGTTCCCAGGCAACCGGACGCTGGAGGCTAAACCACCGAACTACAGTCAGGTACAGGCTGCTGGAGCCAGACCTGATTCTCGATCGTGCTACCGAGCGCTGGACGTACACTGTGTTCTAATTATCAGCCCTCATATCGGTTAACCCCGCGCTCCGGAAGGCAACGTGCTAATGAATGGGTGTTTCAGAAGGGGAAGCAGATACTGGTAATCGGCGATATAGTTTCAGTCCCCAGCCTCCCAGAGCCTAGCCTTAGCCAACTAACCCCCCGACGATCCACACTGAGCGGCCAGAACAGGGTTACGCCGCGTGGATGCTATTCTACGCTACTAGGGTTTACTTATGTTGGCTAGGACAGGAGTGGTTTCCTGGCAGGGACGAGACAACCCTGGCTACCTTTCACCGGAAACACACCTTAACCCGATGTCAATCGGTCCCAGTTTATGTTAATGTTAATTATTTTTAGTTAGTCTTGCACATATTCTAATTACACTCCGGGATTTAGATCAATGACCGGCCGGATCTTAAGTTTCATCGGTGTTGAGTATTCCTCTACTAACCTCCACTAATCAGATGTTTCGTCACCAGGTCCACTCAGATCGTATCGTTAGCATGTATTGTCAGATGTCCGATGGTTGTACGCACTTTTAAGGTAAATAGCTACAGGGTTCACCCTTTGTTTATCCCGGAAAGTGGAACCATTCTAAAGTTGATGATTGGTAAGGGTGTTGAAAGTAAAAAGTATAATTTTGTTTGTATTCAAAGAATGCTAACGGTCCAGATAACTGAAACTACTCACCACGTATCTATCAGAATCCTTTAGCCGAAATAATGGTGTCAGTTACATGTGAATAGCAAACTAAAAGTTAAATCCGTTGCAAGAAATTGTTTTAAATTTTAGAAGTGAAGTAAAATTTCTTACAGTCACATGTTATATTTACATCAACATTCAGTAATCCCATTGGAATATTTATTATTTTTGTGTGTGCACCAACTAAAATAAACTGATATTAGATTTATCCTGAAAAGTACTAAAAATAGCTTATCTTTATTTTATTGTATTAGTTCTAAATCTCTTTTCTTGCGCACAAAAGGATGTATTTAACCCATCAAATAATTAAGATTTTTGGCATTATACGAACCAATTTTTATAATAAAAGTTGTTTGTACAAATTAAATTATCGTATTTTTCCAGACACTTTATTAAAATAATACAGAAGAGTTGGTCCGTTCGTAGTCGAAGTTGCTGTATAGAAGTCACAGAAAATTGTAAAGCCATGCCTCAACCTTCATGTCAGTACGTCTACATAGGGTGCTTATCAATGCCGATTGTTTTTCCTCTCTTCGGTCCACCACTGAAGACGCTGTATCGCAGATTAAGTCATAACTCTTGCGCCAGGGTTGCAAATAAGTAAGAACTAAGTGAATCAAAGTACTGATTTTATCACTTGTCAAATTTTAGTGAATCAAATACATTGCAACTTACCGTCTGCGGCTTCCAGAAACAACGTCTTCACAAAGTTGACATGTTTCGGGACACTTGTCCCATCATCATAACTTAAAATAATCGTGTATCATTTAAGTTGATACACTTGTCAATTAATTAAAATATTAAAATTCAACATGAAATAAATAATTTAAAACAATATAAATACGTAAATGTATAAAAGCGAGCGCGAACGTTTAACGATGTACATCGTACGGAGATTGACCGCGCAATGAATTACGTTTGGCTCCCACCACGACAATATCGCAAAGCAGTGTCGTACAATACATTTGATTTGAAAAGCAGTTTATCATTTAAAACACGCGGCTTGGTATCAGTATTGTTATATGCTTTATAAATGTCATACTCTTCAAGAGCGTTCAAATATCGCCCTTTCTTACATATGTGAAGGGGTATTAAATTAGTTTTAAAATTTGTGTAATTATGATTCTCGGAAATGAGGTTTTCTGCAAATTATGACTTGATATTGTCCAAACTGTGAAGGTGTGTAGGCGGCCTATGGTCTGTAAATCTTTTTAAAAAACTACGTCCTGTCTGGCCCACATAAAAGGCGCCACAATCGTCACATATCAATTTGTAAACACCAGTTTTGTGTTCAACGCTGGTGTGACGTCTCCCTTGTTAAGATATCACAAATGTCGGGAACCAGTTCAATTTGTTACCAGTTAATTGAACTAGCTGCTGTTGTTAGTAACCTTAATCACTAACAAATTATAACACTTTATTATTCAGGAATTAAGCAAGGATTGCATAAATTTATTCACTCGTTGGGTGTTAGCAAAACCATCTCTTTATTAACATATTTATCTTTCATACTTTACTTTACTTTTAAAACTCAGATTCTAAAAAATTCTGCATTAACTCTTTTGAAAATTTACTTTTTATTCTTTTTATATCAAAATCATTCAGCAAGATATTGTTTTAAGTACCACGGATTTGGGTCTCAAGTTTGTTATGTTTTTATTACAACTTCAACCAAATTATTAGAAGAATAATTTTGGTTGTAAATTTTATAATTAATTTAAATCAAAACATCGTAATGTCATTACTACTTCATTACAGTAATTACAAAAATATTTATATTAAACTTTAAATTATCAAAAGTTCTTTACTGTTCTTTTGTTACTGGTCTTGTTGTTTTACAATGAATTTGTGTTACAAATATTATGTTTTGATTTCACCTGAATATAACATGTGTATGCTGTGGGGTCCATGATGGTCATCTTCAGTCCTCTTCTAGGGTCTGATCCACGGTTCCTCTTGATATTCCATGAGGTTGATTGTTTCTGGTAGTCTCTTCCTAGACGATTAGCTTTTGATACTAGAAGTTCATCCGGTTGCTGTTTGTGTTTTCTTCTTTCGGAGTCGGTAGCTTACATTTTACATGTAGTTACAGTTCTTATTTTATCAGCACTAAACTCTGGTCAGTAACATTTCTCACTATCTACAGTTTGCTAAGAGATGTGTCGGCTAAGTTTCCTTTTTTTTTATTCTTTACATGTTGCTCCACGCACTACATTATAATTTTGTTTTTTTTTATTATTATTATACTACATAGGTCAAATCGAACTCATTATAAACTTGATTAAATATTGTTTAACGGTAAAGACCTACGTGTATGTTCACAACACAGCAGCTACATCCTTACATCTCGGTGTCTATCGGGCGAATGAATGCAATGTTTAGCGGCAAGGGGTCAGTAGCTGGCGCGGTTTACGCACAGAGAAAATAGTTCGTTCATTTAAGTTATATTAATTATTTACTAAATAAGTCGTAATACATTATTTTACCTTTCGGTTACGAATTAGGAATTTCTTTATTTATTTTGTACGTATTTTATTTAATTAAAGTAATTATTATTATTATCTAAATAACACCGTTCTTAACGTGTTGGTACGGGACAATATGCACGTTGTTGCATGGAACTAGGCATAGGTAAGGGGTGGATAATACTCTTACATATATTGAAAGTAATTTTTTTATTTGTGTGATTTATAATTTTTTTAAAAATTGTCACATCCTCCTGCACTTAACGATGAAGTCGGGGTGGTGGGGGTAATAATTAAAAATCTAATAAACACAATTACATTTTTATCTTTCGTGAAATTCCCTTTCTCTCGTTCCTTAACTACTACCTTAATATTATTTACATATAAATCAACATTACTTATTTACCTATCTATTACTCTTAGTTAATTTCCGTAACTTCACAATATAGTGGCCCGACTGATTACATTGCATACTCTAACTATATTGGTTAGCTTTCTGCGCTTTCTTTAACCCTTGTAAAGGACTTTCTTTAACCCTTGTAAAGAATTTTTTCAGTACGGCGCCATTGTGACTGTGTTACGTATTTATCCCTATACCTCTTAATTCTACTACAGTATTCTAAAGCCAATCCCATACTTGACCTTACATCCTATTTTAACACTAATTTATTATTCTACTGAGGTAAGCGGAATTTCACAAAGGGGAATCTTTATTCACATTTAAACAATCGGCTTTTACAATCTAAGAGGGGTCAAACACTTTTCACTGTACGCATTGTATTATACACTAGGGGGTTTATCATTGTTTACTTCGGTACCAATTCAAGACAATAGGGGTGGCTTACTACAATATTTCCTGCACGAACAAGTTTGTCTCTTACTGGCAAGCTGGGGGAATTATTTTGAACAGGCCACGACCGGGCGTTTACACGATACAAATATACTTTTATTATTATTTTCTCTTTACTTGTTTTACTACTACACTTTACACTTTTGTTACACGTTATTTTTATTTAAGATATTATTAAGCTTTTTATTTAAAGTACTTATTATTTATTTTATATCAAACACTTATAAAATTTGGATTCTTTTAAAGCACATATTTCTTTATTATTACACATAGAATCTTATATTAATTAATCAAAATAAACTTATCTCACAACAATTCAATTTTCTGTACTGTCATATATAATCACTCAAAACAAAACGCTAATACCATTGTATAGTAGAGAGAAATTTCATATACGAAAAGTTCATTGCTTTAACAATAGCACAAAGGGTCAGCAGTTTTGGGGAGTCGTATTGTTTGCATAGGGTGGTAACACAGGTAGGACAATTCAGAACAGGAAAAGATCGTGTCTAGGATTGTCTGTTCGGTTAGCGAGGGGAGGTTTTTAATGAGATGCGTGCATACAAAAGGGGAGAGTTTACATTCCTCAACACGTATTTATCATGAACCAGCTTCTTCATTCCGACAGGTTTAGAATGGAATATTTACCAGCGATGACTTGTTTATTACTGCAATCTCACGATACTAATATTATTATATTTTAATTAAAACTTTACTCATTTATTTGTTCCCGATTTCAGAGTGAACAAATTTATGTTTGTCAAAGAATTGTTAAAGAATTATAACAATATACAATATAATTATTAAAACAACAACACAATACACAATTATTGTTATTTTTACAAAGCAGAGTGGCGCAATTTTGTATGCGTCACGAAGCTTACAAACCTTTCATATAAATCAGCACAGTGGCGCAATTTTGTGACGTCTCCCTTGTTAAGATATCACAAATGTCGGGAACCAGTCAATTTGTTACCAGTTAATTGAACTAGTTGCCTTTGTTAGTAAACCTTAATCACTAACAAATTATAACACTTTATTATTCAGGAATTAAGCAAGGATTGTATAAATTTATTCACTCGTTGGGTGTTAGCAAAACCATCTCTTTATTAACATATTTATATCTCATACTTTACTTTACTTTTAAAACTCAGATTCTAAAAAATTCTGCATTAACTATTTTGAAAATTTACTTTTTATTCTTTTTATATCAAAATCATTCAGCAAGATATTGTTTTAAGTACCACGGATCCGGGTCTCAAGTTTGTTATGTCTTTATTACAACTTCAACCAAATTATTAGAAGAATAATTTTGGTTGTAAATTTTAAAATTAATTTAAATCTAAACATCGTAACGTCATTACTACTTCATTACAGTAATTACAAAAATATTTATATTAAACTTTAAATTATCAAAAGTTCTTTACTGTTCTTTTGTTACTGGTCTTGTTGTTTTACAATGAATTTGTGTTACAAATATTATGTTTTGATTTCACCTGAATTTAACATGTGTATGCTGTGGGGTCCATGATGGTCATCTTCAGTCCTCTTCTAGGGTCTGATCCACGGTTCCTCTTGATATTCCATGAGGTTGATTGTTTCTGGTAGTCTCTTCCTAGACGATTAGCTTTTGATACTAGAAGTTCATCCGGTTTGTGTTTTCTTCTTTCGGAGTCGGTAGCTTACATTTTACTTGTAGTTACAGTTCTTATTTTATCAGCACTAAACTCTGGTAAGTAACATTTCTCACTATTTACAGCTTGCTAAGAGATGTGTCGGCTAAGTTTCCTTTTTTTTTTTTATTCTTTACATGTTGCTCCACGACTACATTATAATTTTGTTTTTTTTATTATTATTATACTACATAGGTCAAATCGAACTCATTATAAACTTGATTAAATATTGTTTTACGGTAAAGACCTACGTGTATGTTCACAACACAGCAGCTACATCCTTACATCTCGGTGTCTATCGGGCGAATGAATGCAATGTTTAGCGGCAAGGGGTCAGTAGCTGGCGCGGTTTACGCACAGAGAAAATAGTTCGTTCATTTAAGTTATATTAATTATTTACTAAATAAGTCGTAATACATTATTTTACCTTTTGGTTACGAATTAGGAATTTCTTTATTTATTTTGTACGTATTTTATTTAATTAAAATAATTATTATTATTATCTAAATAACACCGTACGTAACGAGTTGGTACGGGACAATTTACACGTTGTTGCATGGAACTAGGCATAGGTAAGGGGTGGATAATACTCTTACATATATTGAAAGCAATTTTTTTATTTGTGCGATTTAAATTTTTTTTTAAATCGTCACACTGGCAGAACTGCGGACAAGAAGATTATTCATAATATTACTAGTGGTTTTGTAAGTGACTAGTAATTAGTAAATTTCACCACTGCTCCGGGGTATAAAACGGCTAAAAAATTAGTTAACATAATAAAGCACAATATACAAATAATTAATGATCATAGTCTAATTAATAGTGCTGACTTTGTGAATAAGGTTAAAAACTTAATAGTTGAACCGGCTTACAAACTTGTTTCCTTTGATATTGTAGACTTATATACGAATATACCAGTAGCTGAGACCCTACGTATACTTAAGATTAACCTTATTGATACTAATAAATTGGATATGATAGTATAAATGTATTGATGCACATTTTGGAGTTAGTTCTTGATCAAAATTACTTTACCCACAATAATCAATATTTCAGCCAAAAAAATGGGTTAGCAATGGGTTCTCCACTTTCAGGTCTTCTTGCAGATATATACCTGAATTATTTCGAAAATTCATTCATTCTCACGAATAACAAACACAAGAATAACATAATATTTTACGGCACGTATGTTGATGATACCTTTTTAATATACAAAGGTACACAAAGGCAAATTGATAATTTACATAGTTATTTGAATAATATCAATGACAAAATGCGGTTCACACTTGAAAGTGAAAACAATGGTAAACTGAATTTTCTAGATTTAACTGTTGCCAAGGACAATAATAAAAAATTACAATTTAACATCTATAGAAAACCCACAACGACTGATACTGTAATACATGCAAAGTCCTTTCATCCTTTATCCCAGAAATTGGCTGCTTTCCATAGTATGATTTATAGACTTTTATCTTTGCCCCTCGGTGATAAAGAATATCGTGAGGAATTAGACACCATTAAACACATTGCAGTTGCTAATGGTTATGATATCGATATGGTGAACAACATCCTTCAAAAACATAAGAAAAAACATAGAAACATTAACGGACATAAAACACGCGAGAATACAACACGCAAATACATTGCAACACCGTACACATACCTTATGCCTAAGATTTTTGGGTCAATTTTTAATAAAACCAGCAATATAAAGGTCACTTACAAAACCACTAATAATATTATGAATAATCTTCGTGTCCGCAGTTCTACCAGCCTTGAACACAAAACTGGTGTTTACAAATTGATATGTGACGATTGTGACGCCTTTTATGTGGGCCAGACAGGACGTAGTTTTTTAAAAAGATTTACAGAACATAGGCCGCCTACACACCTTCACATTTTGGACAATATCAAGTCATAATTTGCAGAACACCTCATTTCCGAGAATCATAATTACACAAATTTTAAAACTAATTTAATACCCCTTCACATATGTAAGAAAGGGCGATATTTGAACGCTCTTGAAGAGTATGAAATTTATAAAGCATATAACAATACTGATACCAAGCCGCGTGTTTTAAATGATAAACTGCTTTTCAAATCAAATGTATTGTACGACACTGCTTTGCGATATTGTCGTGGTGGGAGCCAAACGTAATTCATTGCGCGGTCAATCTCCGTACGATGTACATCGTTAAACGTTCGCGCTCGCTTTTAGACATTTACGTATTTATATTGTTTTAAATTATTTATTTCATGTTGAATTTTAATATTTTAATTAATTGACAAATGTTTCAACTTAAATGATACACGATTATTTTAAGTTCTGATGATGGGACAAGTGTCCCGAAACATGTCAACTTTGTGAAGACGTTGTTTCTGGAAGCCGCAGACAGTAAGTTGCAATATATTTGATTGAACAACACGTGGCTTGGTACTAAATATTTGGAATTATTCCTTTTAAACATAAGTTTTAGTGTTTAATAATCGATCTGATAACTCTTTAAAGCATTTCTACCTAACGGAAATTATAGGATTGTTAGGGCACACTGTTTGTTCTATAACATTATCTTCTTAAATATATATTAAATTCTTTTTCCTATAAACGTCTAGGAAGTATTATAATTTTCAAAGCATATTATGGGAGACAGCACATTTATAAAGCTTAATTTCAGCATAACATGAAAGATACCAAGGAGTGCCAAAATGTATGGTAAGTTCTTTATGTCTTTTCGTGGTCCAACGTCTCACGCTTTTGCATATGCAATATCAAGTCACTAATAATGATTTATAAGCATTACTATAGGTATTCTAATGTAAAAGAATAATTACTGGCAGATTTAATATCCCACCGACGACAAGTTGAATACAAAACGTTGTACAACACACTTAGCCGATGCGACAAGTAAAAAACGTTACGAAACACCTATACATATGTGAGGCACAAATTGTCAGCGCAGAGCAATTGATAAAAGTTATAATCAAGGACAGTAAAGCACTATCGTTTGTAAAGCTTTTATCGTTGTTGTTGCTAACAACAACTGTTAGCGGTTCCAATACTTTGAAGAGAAACTGCACTATTTACAATTTAATTAATTTGTGGCTCCATTTATTATCATCTGCATTTTTATCTTTTTACGCTGGATCACAGCTGCAACAAATCTCTTTTGCAAGTTGGAGTATTCCGCAAATTACTTTGTTCTGTTGTGCTATGCCGCCTGCAGATGTTGCCCACATAAGTTTTGCATCGTGCATTCTTCTGCAAGAGAGCACATTTTATTTTTCAAGACTGTCTCATTTCCACCCAATGCGTTGTAAATGAATTATTTAGACTAATTTAGTTTCCTATCATGCATACAACTAATTAATCGTTTGTAATTTTTACTTCCATGTTCCATAAGGAAATGGAAGTATGGTGATGGTGAAAAAATCGTGTTTGATATAAGGGCTGATTCTGATTGTACTACCCTCAAAACATGAAGAAAAGCCATTTTCCGAAAAGTGTATGGGTGTGTGTGAGCGTGTAGATTTTTTTATGGCAAACGATAGTAGCCGCAAATTCACACAGAATCAAATAGATTTTTGCATAAAATCCGGAATTATAAACGACTCAGTGCCTATTGATTTTGGTGAAGATCGGTTACAGAAAAGGAGTAGTTTACTTGCAACGTTTTATGTTTTAACAAGGGCAATTTTTTCTATGACGAACGATAACTGCCGAACATTCAAACAGAATCAAATAATTTTTTGCACACATAACTGAATTGTAGAGGACTCAAGGCCTATTGATTTTGGTGAAGATCGGTTAAGAGAAATGGGTAGTTTACTTACAAGGTTTTATGTTTTATATACGTAGAATCACAGATGTGAATATTTCAAGGCAGACATAATGCATAGTGAACTGTGTGCTCTGTGCTTACCAACCATCTAATGAGTGCTTGTAGTATAAGCATTCGAGCAGGTAAATCACAATAATAATGCAGTAACTTTTGACTTTTACCTACAATTTTAGTCAACTTTTAACTAACTTTTAAATAAAATTCTGATAGAGCCGGGATGTAAATAGTAGAGAAAACAGTCACGAAACATGCAGATCCATTAACAAAACTCAGATGAGCAAAGCATATTAGGTGCTAAAATTAAATTTGAAAAAATGCTAACTGTGTTTTATTTTTTTAATGCGTTCTTTGTTTATAGAGATGAAAACCAAATATATAGTCTTCTGCACCAACGTATATGCAAGACGTGAAAGCATGAAAGGCACTGATATAATTAGAAATGAACAATTTTTTGACGATGTATACACATACGATATCAAAGAAGAAATGAAACATGGTAGGCGATAACTGAAAGAGCACAAAGAAAGGATGGTTACTGCACTACTACCTAAATGAGATCTGAAGTATAATTAAAACGAAAGCAGACATATAGGCTGACGAGAGAAAAGACGGTCAGATATTTGATAACGGTAGAGGGTAATGCATAACATATAACGAAGATGTTTGGTCATGACAAACTTAACGGGCACTTGTTCTGAAACTATGTTAAGAGACAATCGTTTACGAGATGGGATCCAACGAAAATCTCAACACTACTTCTACACGATCATATTGGAAACATGAACAACACATTAGAATATTAGAGTAATGATGTCATATGAAACAAAACAAAGCAGGCGTTCTTTGTGTTGCTATTGCGTTAAAAACAAAATATAATGCAAAACCCTAATAATTTCAGGGTGAATGATTATTCATGGCCGTTTCTAGGACATTTTCAACGTTTAAAAGTAGTCTAGTATTATTTTGCTGAATTTTGTACCATTATTATGCTGGATTGCGATCTTTGTAAATATAATAAAAACTGAAAATGAATTTAGACATCGTTCTTCAATCAGTAATATTTTACGTTAAATTTAGTGGTATTTATTAAGTATTTGTTTCTTCAAATAAAATATATTAAACTTAATTATGACAGTGATTGTTACTGTCTGTTTAAATTGTCCCTAATGGATATTTGATACAAAGGCTGTTGACACACATATCACTTAAATAAAAGAGATCAACAAATATGTGGTTAGTTTACCTATTGTACCAGTTTAGTAGGACTACATTAACAAGCTTTTCTCTTAAAATATTGTATAGTATTTTTCATTGTTGAAGGTTTCAGGCGACGTATTGGTTATTCCGTAACACCTTAAATATGCGGGAACCATGAGAAATTAACATGAGTAATATGAGCGAAAGGATTACAGATCAACAAAATACTCAATAAATAATTTTAGAAAGAAGCGTAGAACACATACAAATTCAATAACCCAGACATACTTGGTAAGTCAGCGGATCACAAATGCCTTGGATTTCTTCGTATATTAAGCGTTTAATGAGACTGATAGTACCATACAGAAAACCAAATGTACAGACGTCAAAACTATTGATTCGTGCAATATTAAAAAAACACTTTAAATTTCGTAAATAAAGAAAACTTAAATGTTTTAAACGGCTATAAAAATGTTGTCTGACATTAAAAAAGAAATTAAAGCATGGTTCCTTATTGTAATATAAGGATTTGAGTTGACCGAGTAGTAGAATTTGACGAATCTTGATAAGTCGTAGAGAAATGAGTTACATTTTCATAGCGTGAACAGAAGTTGGAATATAACTCAATTTATATTCCCATTAAGGGGTAACAATTGTAACAGTTTAGATTCTATACGGTGGCTTGTAGAGTCCGGAAAAATATTTTTGTAGAATAGTAAAAGGAGAATACAACATTACTAATTATGTTAAATTCAACATTGTGGTTTTCACACATTAAAGCAATTATGGTTTCATTTATAGTTACTGAAAAATGCTTGTTATATTATAACAATGTAAACCTGTTCTAATTTATGTTTTTCCTTATAAGCAGATGTTACACTTTAATGAGATGCGGTACTAACACAATAAAACTGAAAGAGTAGCAGTACATTCCCTTTCGCGTAAGGCCAAAGTTAGGTATGTACTGTTACGACATTACAGAACAGTCTACGTGTTTGTCAGATGTTCCAGAAGAATCTCGCTCTAATATGTGTGGCATACGTGATTCTCGACGCATTTGCGAGACTTTTCTGTAAGCCGCCAGACGCGCGGACTGTGTCAAGGCCGCAATTAATTACGTCGTAGTTTAGAGATAAGGCGTAGTTTGCAATTTTCTGGTCTGTGCGCGGATGTATAAATAAAAGGCGGTAGGGGCCTTAGTTTTCAGTATAGTTGCGATATATTTACAATGCGGTTCGAGTTATTTTTGGGCGATATTACTGTGTGCGTTCAAGTGGTTATTAGCGTTTTAATAATCAGGCGGTATAATTGTAACACAATTGTGTTTTTTTTTATTAGTTGACATTTATTACGTGTGAACAATTTTTATTTAATTTGTTGTAAGAGACTGTGTTGTTAATTGGTGTCTTGTATTTTGTTTTCACTGTACCTACACGATCAAGTAGACTGTCTTAACAGTGGTGTCAGAAGTGGGATAGAACCGTTAACAGTGGACACTTTGTACCAAACGAGTGTAATTCGTAATTAATGGGAAAACAATGGATGCCAGTCCGATGATGGAAAATTTCCAGGCGCTGTTGTTGCAAACAGAGGACCGACGACGACAGGATGCAGAGAAAGCGGAAGAGAGACAGCAAACCCTCTGCTGGAATCAGAGAAAAGACGCAGACATGAGGCGGAAGAAGCAGAAAAACGACAGGATGAAAAACGCAGGCAGGAAAGAGAAGAGGCTGAGGAACGTCGGAAAGCACTAATGCTAGAAACAGAAGAAAGACAAAAAGAAGAACGTAAGCAGGAGGCAGAGGAACGGAAGCGTGAAACAGAAGACATCAAAGAGTTAATACAGGAGCAAAAGCAGACACAAGAACAAACCGCTGCAGAGTTAGGTCTCCTACGAGGTGAGCTTAATAAGCAAGTTAATAAAATATCGGAGGTACAAGAATCAATGATACTAAAATTAGTTGAAGTAGAAAAATCTGTCTCGGTTGCTGAAGAATCGATGTCTACAAAAATATCTGTCATAGAAGAATCTGTGTCAAATAAAATGTCTGCAGTAGAAAACTCAATGGCAAGCGTAAGAAAGCAAATTAAAAGTGAAGTTGAGCAGTTCATGAAAATACAACCAAAACAAATTTCTGTACCAATGATAAAGACAGAGAAAGACACAGAAAATAAGTTAATAGAGAAAGTCACTTTGCCTGCAGTAGGGACAGTTCATGTCAAAGCTCCAACCTTTGACGGAAGCAGTCACTGGGCAACGTACCTCCGCCAATTTGAAGCTGCTGCATGCGCAAATAATTGGACAGAGAAAGACAAGGCTGTTTCACTAGTTCTTGCATTCAAAGGACCTGCGGCAGAATTACTGCAGAAAGTGCCACCTGACAGCCAAAACACCTATGCCGAATTGATAAAAGCTCTGGAATTACGGTATGGCGATAAACATTTGCGAGATGTGAACTACGTTCAGTTCCGAACAAGATGACAACGCTCCGGGGAGAGTCTTCAAGAGTTTTAATATCGACAGACTGATTAGATTGGCCTATCCTGGACCACTAGAAAATTATCGAATAAGATTTGCGGTGCAGACATTTATTGATGGCATCGGAGATTGTGAACTTCAATAAGTGTTACGAATGGCAATACACCGAAATAGCTAAGAAGCTCTTGATCACGCCCTACAGTTTCAAGCTGCCAAGTCAGCGTCCCGCTACATTAATGGGTTTGTGCCATCACATTGCATTCAGAAGATCCCTGTATCATATTGCCGTTACGATGAGTGCATAAAAACAATGTTGTCGGACAAACAATTCAGAACTTCAAGAGAGTCGCAACGATTTGAACGATGGGAAAAAAACAGAAGAACGAAATGTTACAACTGCGGAAAACGTGGTCATCTACAGGTAGACTGTTGAGAGAAGAAGATATTAGCATATTTAATATTATAAATATTTATACAGTATTTATATTTGCTGTTATTCAAATATTTATCTGCTAATACTATTACAAATAATTAAATAAATAATACGATATGTTGGTTTCAGTTGAATTTGATTTTATTAAGAATTTATTTTATATCTATTCATTAATTTATTGGCTTTGATGTACCACTCCACTTTGTTTCTTTTCCTGCTGGGAAATATTACGTGGAGACGAGATTTATATTTACTCTCCGTCTTGGAATATTGCCGTGAGTCAAGTGAATTGTATTATTTGCTACTCCATCAGCTTTAACACTTAACTAAGGTTACTGTATAAAATATTCTGGCGTAACTTGAGAAACAAATTGAATTTAAATAAAGTTGAATACACTTTCAGGTAAGATTTACTACAGAGATATGTAGGTTAATTCAATTTTTTTATTGTAATAATTGTCGGTTTTTTATACCATTGAAAGGGTAAGGTTTAGGGATAAAAACCTTTTATCCTTAAGCTTAGGAGTTTCAACGATGATTACAAAATGTAAAGCATAGTATATACTAATACATCGCGGAATTGCAACTAATACACAGTGTAACTCTATACAGCTAATCAATCTTTCAGTAGGTGTAGTAAACAATTCTTTCTTCTAGTTTGATACAGATATTTAAGAGAAACAATAGTGTGTACTTCTTTCGTTACTTGTATAGCTGTAAGTTACTTAATAATTGTAACACAGATTATACTTAGATATAGGTTAATTAATTTTTTTAATAGGAATCAACATCTGTCTAATTACATCAGCGCAATGGGACAGATCGCTGCCTTCTACATTTTCTTCGAGTACAAAGACGTTTATCTTCAGATCCATCATCACCTGTTCCTTCTTTCTTAATCGTTTTCCCCTCTGATTCCCCTTCAGGGCTTGATGGCGTGCTTGTTTCTCCAGAGAGGAGCTGACCTTATTATTTTCTTACTTTGCTACTTTTATGAAGAAGCTTCAGGACACTTCCTTCACTATGGTTGTCTGTTTAAGCTTCCTATCATTTCGAGTACAACGATATTTTAGAACTTCCTACAACATCTTTCCTTTTTCTTCTACAATGTCCAATTCTGGTACGGCACAAATTAGTATGTGTGTATGCGCAATGAAGAAGGGTCGTCCGTATTCAACTTAGAGGAACAGACATTCTAAGTACAGGGTATATCGGGAGGAGTGTAGAACGAATAACTTATGTTGGTAGTCAAACAGGGTCAAAGCTATAAAACTGAACAGTGGCATAAAAACACTAAAGTGATCATACGTTCGACATTATGGCTTGATTTATACCGAAACTTCGATAATAAAGAAGAGAAGTCAGGAAACGGAAGGGCTAAGTTTTTTTGAGTCTAGTAACAAATTTATCTTTATGTTTCGGAATCACATTCTGATTTCAAAACACAGGAAATCAACTACTACTATTCAAGGCTGACACAGGTTTTTATAACAGATTTTCTTCCTTAATGATCAGTTTAGTTGCGTTTATAAAACTTCTGTAATTCTACTAATTAGCTTATATAGCGAACATTACAAAAATTATACTCGTAAAACGATGTATCCATGTACAATGACACAATAATATTTTTGTAAATACTGAAAAATAATAGGAGGACAGTAGAGGCAACCTATAATAATTTTGTTTTCATTTCAGCAGGGCATTCAATTGCTTGCCAATATTAATGCTTCATAGAAATGCGTACAAGAAAAATTGCAGATCTCTTTATGCCATGTTATAAATTTTCATGATTTAAGGAATCAAACTTTATAACATTTTTAATGAAATTTAAAAGTGATTTTCAGTAGGGACTTCGTCTGTCCACTAAGAATCAGGTTTCCTTTGATTTTTGTTGTTTGTACTATTATTTCGACTAATATTTTCTAATGAATCCGAGTTGTGACTGCAGCTCTGAAAAACTTGCGAGTTGTTTTTATTTACGATTATACGATTATAACTATAATTTGAATATAGTTATATGTATATATGATTTTATTTAAATTTAACGAGTTATTTACAAAGAAAATATTATGACATACATACATTATGTTAAAGGTGTAATACTTTTTATTTGAGTACTCGTCGTTAATTTTTTATTGATTTTGTTTTTTATTTTAAATCTTTACTTAATTGCAGGTGATGCTAGTCTTTTGTCTGCGTTTTATTATATGTGGTTAATTAAAGAAGAAAATTGATTTATTTTTTTTAATGTGATTATAATATCTTAACATTGTGAGAAAGTGGTGGTACTGGTTGTGGTAGTGATGGTTAAGTGTTCCCACTTGGAATTTTTAGTATTGTTAATTTCATATTATCTTATGGAATTTTGTTCCATGTGATTGTAAAAGTTTAATAATTTATCTATCTCATTTCTTATATTACTTGTGTTACGTTCTTTATTATGTAATGTGTACAGTTTTGTCTAGGTACCTAACTTTTTAATGGCGGATTCTGTTTCGTACAATATGAAGGTAATTTATTCTCATTCGATTGCTGGAATAAACACAATGATTTGCTGTTAAAAGGTACGGTATTAATTACTAACCTATTTAGATACATTTTACGATATACTTAAAAATAATTATAGTAAATTGGAGTATTTATTACAGTCATTAACAGAGTTTTCATATAAAATTGTATTAATTTGTAATCTACGAAATGAATTTTAGTGTAAATTGTCAAGCCAAATAGAATTCAAACAGAAACTTTGTCCAGGTTAACATAATAGTTTAGCTTGATCAAAAGATTTTAAAATTACTTCAATTTTTCCTAACATTGTTTTGTCTACTTGGAAAAAAGTAATTGTCAGTACAAACTGCGCCACTAAAATTTATCCTTTAATAGTGTACAAAATTAAATGGTTGATATGTCAGTGATCCACCCTCGTGCTATTGCTGCAGTGAAGTGTACTTATCTTTTCCGATTGTTTTCCTCCCCTAGTACAGCAGCATCGACGCCGTAATGCAGATTAAGTCGTAACTTTTGTGCCACTGGTAGGGTTGAGTACCGAATGAAAAGATCTGATATTCACGTTAACATTTCCTGAATCATCCAATCAAACCGAATGTAGTTGGTAGAGCCTTGTCCCTTAGAAAAAATTACTATTAATTAAGTAAATACAATATACATTTTTATTTCTTAATAAACTGTAGTTTTTTAAAAAAGTGAACTGAAAAAAATCTGTTGATCAAGATGTTATTAAGAATTCCGAAAGTTCCTTTTACACAGGTAGACCGACCTACTTAAATAAAGTTATACAACGACAATAGAAATACAGCTTACCTAAATAAATAAATGAAACTGGTGTTTACATAATATAAATGTCTATAATGTGTTTATTAAACATCTACTTATAGATTTTGCTTAAAATATACCGACTGTTATTGTAAACTAAGGTCCTGAAGAAGTATAATACTCTATTCTATAATATTTGTCAAAATGGTTTAATTGGCTGCTACAGAGCAAATCAGTAGCAAGTAAAAACAATATGATTATAATATAATTAAACACGGCCTATACTACAGTATTTACATATATATTACATATATATTTACATAGATATACTATATCTACAGTATATAGCTCCGTCTCATCGTCCTCTACAAGATCCGATGGTCAAAAATCAGAATGACCCACGGAATATGAGCCTGCAGTCAAAAAACCTAAATATTTGTCGATTATCTGGTAATTAATGCGTTATTTTTTAGCCTAGAACGGCTACGGGTAGATTTAAAACGTCAAATAAGGTACCGTTCGCTCCGTCTCATCGTCCTCTACAAGATTCGATGGTCAAAAATCAGAATGACCAACGGACTATGAGCCTGTGGTCAATAAACCTAAAAATTGGTCGATTATCTGGTAATGAATGCGCTATTTTTGAGCGTAAAACGGCTACGGGTAGACTTAGAACGTCAAATAAGGTACCGTTCGATCCGTCTCATCGTCCTCTAGAAGATTCGATGGTAAAAATCAGAATGACCCACGGAATATGAGCCTGCGGTCAAAAAACCTAAAAATTTTTCGAATATCTGGTAATTAATGTGTTATTTTTGAGCCTAGAACGGCTACGGGTAAACTTAGAACGTCAAATAAGGTACCATTCGCTCCGTCTCATCGTCTTCGACAAGATTCGATTGTCATAAATCAGAATGACCCACGGAATATGAGCCTGCGGTCACAAAACCTAAAAATTGGACGATTATCTTGTAAAAAATGCGCTATTTTTGAACCTAGAACGGCTACGGGTAGATTTAGAACGTCAAATAAGGTAACGTTCGCTCCGTCTCATCGTCCTCTACAAGATTAGATGGTCAAATATTAGAATGACTCACGAATTATGAGCCTGCGATCAATAAACCTAAAAATTGGTCGATTATCTGGTAATAAATGCGCTATTTTTGAGCCTAGAACGGCTACGGGTAGACTTAGAACGTCAAGTAAGGTACCACTCGCTCCGTCTCATCGTCGTATACAAGACTCGATGGTCAAAAATAAGAATAGACCCACGGACTATGAGCCTGCGATCAAAAAACCTAAAAATTGGTCGATTATCTGGTAAAAAATGCGCTATTTTTGAGCCTAGAACGGCTACGGGTAGATTTAGAACGTCAAATAAGGTACCGTACGCTCCGTCTCAACGTCCTCTACAAGATTCGATGGTAAAAAATCAGAATGACCAACGGAATATGAGCCTGCAGTCAAAAAACCTAAATATTTGTCGATTATCTGGTAATTAATGCGTTATTTTTGAGCCTAGAACGGCTACGGGTAGATTTAGAACTTCAAATAAGGTACCGTTCGCTCCGTCTCATCGTCCTCTACAAGATTCGATTGTCAAAAATTAGAATGACCAACGGACTATGAGCCTGTGGTCAATAAACCTAAAAATTGGTCGATTATCTGGTAATGAATGCGTTATTTTTGAGCGTAGAACGGCTACGGGTAGACTTAGAACGTCAAATAAGGTACCGTTCTCTCCGTCTCATCGTCCTCTAAAATATTCGATTGTCAAAAATCAGAATTACCCACGGAATATGAGCCTGCGGTCTAAAAACCTAAAAATTGGTCGATTATCTGGTAAAAAATGCGCTATTTTTGAGCCTAGAACAACTACGGGTAGATTTAGAGCGTCAAATAAGGTACCGTTCGCTCCGTCTCATCGTCCTCTACAAGATTCGATGGTCAAAAATCATAATGACCCACGGACTATGAGCGTGCGGTCAAAAAACCTAAACATTGGTCGATTATCTGGTACAAAATGCGCTTTTTTTGAACCTAGAACGGCTACGGGTAGATTTAGAACGTCAAATAAGGTACCGTACGCTCCGTCTCATCGTCCTCTTCAATATTCGATGGTAAAATCAGAATGACCCACGGAATATGAGCCTGCGGTCAAAAAACCTAAAAATTTGTCGATTATCTGGTAATTATTGCGTTAGTTTTGAGCCTAGAACGGCTACGGATAGATTTAGAACGTCAAATAAGGTACCGTTCGCTCCGCCTCATCGTCGTCTACAAGATTCGATGGTCAAAAATTAGAATGACCAACGGAATATGAGCCTGCGATAAAAAAACCTAAAAATTGGTCGATTATCTGGTAAAAAATGCGCTATTTTTGAGCCTAGAACGGCTACGGGTAGATTTAGAACGTCAAGTAAGGTACCGTTCGCTCCGCCTCATCGTCCTCTACAAGATTCGATGGTCAAAAATTAGAATGACCCACGGAATAAGAGCCTGCGGACAAAAAACCTAAAAATTTGTCGGTTATCTGGTAATTAATGCCATATTTTTGAGCCTAGAACGGCTACGAATAGATTTAAAACGTCAAATAAGGTACCGTTCGCTCCGTCCCATCGTCGTCTACAAGATTCGATGGTCAAAAATCAGAATGACCAACGGACTATGAGCCCGCGGTCAAAAAACCTAAAAATTGGTCGATTATCTGGTAAAAAATGCGCTATTTTTGAGCCTAGAACAACTACGGGTACATTTAGAACGTCAAATAAGGTACCGTTCGCTCCGTCTCATCGTCCTCTACAAGATTCGATGGTCAAAAATCAGAATGACCAACGGACTATGAGCCTGCGGTCAATAAACCTAAAAATTGGTCGATTATCTGGTAATGAATGCGCTATTTTTGAGCGTAGAACGGCTACGGGTAGACTTAGAACGTCAAATAAGGTACCGTTCGCTCCGTCTCATCGTCCTCTACAAGATTCGATGGTCAAAAATCAGAATGACCAACGGAATATGAGCCTGCGGTCAAAAAACCTAAAAATTTGTCGATTACCTGGTAATTAATGCGTTATTTTTGACCTAGAACGGGTGCGGATAAATTTAGAACGTCAAATAAGGTACCGTTCGCTCCGCCTCATCGTCGTATACAAGATTCGATGGTCAAAAATCAGAATGACCAACGGACTATGAGCCTGCGGTCAAAAAACCTAAAAATTGGTCGATTATCTGGTAAAAAATGCGCGATTTTTGAGCCTAGAATAACTACGGGTAAATTTAGAACGTCAAATAAGGTACCGTTCGCTCCGTCTCATTGTCCTCTACAAGATTCGATGGTCAAAAATCAGAATGGCCAACGGACTATGAGCCTGTGGTTAATAAACCTAAAAATAGGTCGATTATCTGGTAATGAATGCGTTATTTTTTAGCGTAGAACGGCTTCGGGTAGACTTAAAACGTCAAATAAGGTACCGTTCGCTCCGTCTCATCTTCCTCTACAAGATTCGATGGTAAAAAATCAGAATGACTCACGAATTATAAGCCTGCGATCAATAAACCTAAAAATTGGTAGATTATCTGGTAATTAATGCGCTATTTTTGAGCCTAGAACGGCTACGGGTAGACTTAGAACGTCAAATAAGGTACCGTACGCTCCGTCTCATCGTCGTCTACAAGATTCGATGGTCAAAAATCAGAATGACCAACGGAATATGAGCCTGCGATCAAAAAACCTAAAAATTGGTCGATTATCTGGTAAAAAATGCGCTATTTTTGAGCCTAGAACGGCTACGGGTAGATTTAGAACGTCAAATAAGGTACCGTACGCTCCGTCTCATCGTCCTCTACAAGATTCGATGGTCAAAAATCAGAATGACCAACGGACTATGAGCCTGTGGTCAATAAACCTAAAAATTGGTCGATTATCTGGTAATGAATGCGCTATTTTTGAGCGTAGAACGGCTACGGGTAGACTTAGAACGTCAAATAAGGTACCGTTCGCTCCGTCTCATCGTCCTCTACAAGATTCGATGGTCAAAAATCAGAATGACCCACGGAATATGAGCCTGCGGTCAAAAAACCTAAAAATTTGTCGATTACCTGGTAATTAATGCGTTATTTTTGACCTAGAACGGGTGCGGATAAATTTAGAACGTCAAATAAGGTACCGTTCGCTCCGTCTCATCGTCGTATACAAGATTCGATGGTCAAAAATCAGAATGACCAACGGACTATGAGCCTGCGGTCAAAAAACCTAAAAATTGGTCGATTATCTGGTAAAAAATGCGCGATTTTTGAGCCTAGAATAACTACGGGTAAATTTAGAACGTCAAATAAGGTACCGTTCGCTCCGTCTCATTGTCCTCTACAAGATTCGATGGTCAAAAATCAGAATGGCCAACGGACTATGAGCCTGTGGTTAATAAACCTAAAAATAGGTCGATTATCTGGTAATGAATGCGTTATTTTTTAGCGTAGAACGGCTACGGGTAGACTTAGAACGTCAAATAAGGTACCGTTCGCTCCGTCTCATCGTCGTCTACAAGATTCGATGGTCAAAAATCAGAATGACCAACGGAATATGAGCCTGCGATCAAAAAACCTAAAAATTGGTCGATTATCTGCTAAAAATGCGCTATTTTTGAGCCTAGAACGGCTACGGGTAGATTTAGAACGTCAAATAAGGTACCGTACGCTCCGTCTCATCGTCGTCTACAAGATTCGATGGTCAAAAATCAGAATGACCAACGGAATATGAGCCTGCGATCAAAAAACCTAAAAATTGGTCGATTATCTGGTAAAAAATGCGCTATTTTTGAGCCTAGAACGGCTACGGGTAGATTTAGAACGTCAAATAAGGTACCGTACGCTCCGTCTCATCGTTCTCTACAAGATTCGATGACAAAAATACAAAAGTACATTTGCTAGTATACTGTATGTTAACCTTTAATTGCAAGTAGTCTTCAATAAAAAACGCGCATAGGCACTAGTTAAATTGATTGACTATCATTCAAATTATACCAATTTAATCGACTAAAATTAAAACATACCAAACGACGATATTAGGTCTTGCTTAAAAAGGAAATTTATCGATAAATTTACGTTTTGCTGCAGTTGTTCAAACTTAGAATTCAATTTAATTAATATATTGAACAAAATTGATTGGTTGAGGTCGTTGTTAAACATAATTAACTTTGTCTCAGGAACTCTAAACTGAATACTTAATTTGATGTAAACAGACTGTGCGTGACGCTTTGGACAAGTTAGTTTGTGTAGTTTACGATGTTGTTACATGTAATTAACGTTAAAAGGAGACAAAATCTCTAATCAATTGGAAAATTAGAGGGTGAGGGGGGAGGACAGACAGATACAGAGACTAGTAGGTTGGATTGAAAATATAATCATTATATTTGTAGAATCCGTTAAAAAATTCAGTAATTACCTCGGGCACGAAGGCCATATCAGTTCAAAAGACGCCTTTACGCACTCCTTTAGTTCTACAGTACCACCGTCGCAAACCATATAAGTTTCGCAGGGAAGAGCAGGATACGTCGCCGGGCTCTATCCACTGTATACGTCAACGCGCAGGCTGGAACTCCCTCCTCGCACAGAGACTAACATACGTACTTTGCCGCTATGACGTGTAAAATACATAAGTTGTTGATACAGAACATAACGTTACTCAGCGAGGACCGTTATTTAGTGGAGGCGACGCTTCCGTTCCCAGACAAGCGGACGCAGGATGCTAAGCCACCAAACTTCAGTCAGGTGCACAGGCTCCTGCAGCCAGACCTGATTCTGGTCGTGCTGCCGAGCGCTTGCCTGCCGCTCCGGAAGACAGCGTGCGCCAGAGTGGGTACTTCAGAAGGGGAAGCAGCTACCGGTAATAATCGGCAGTATAGCATCAGTCCTCAACCTCCCAGAGCTGTAGCCTTGGCCAACTAGCCACCCTACGACTCACACTAAGGGTACGGTTACGCGAGCGTTTTATTCCCAGCCGTTTGTGTGCGGTTAGGAAACGCGTTGAATTTAACACACAAGCGGGAATGAAATTGGTCACAGGGACCATCAACGATCAAAGAACGCACGGGCCATCAACTCTGCTGCGTTTTTAAGGTCTCCTGCATCGAAAAGAAACCCGCTACGTTTTTAACACGCACTAGGGTGGTCACACGGACTGTTCAATTAGCATTTTTTATTTATTTGTTACTATGGTAATTAATTTTGGTCTATGATGTTGTTGATATTTTTATAAAAAAATATGTACCTAATGTAAAAATTTTCTTCATAAAAATTTGTTTACTACTGATAACCTGTTTTCTTTGATCTAAACACGGACGTTTCTGTACAGTTGCGTTTTAACCTTTATATACATATGAATATAGTAACCTTAGTGTACTACACCTCAGCTGTAGGGATGAGCGTCTGAGAAGTCAAACGACGCTGTCCGATTATAAAACGCTTGTGCGAATAAAACTACTAAATAATAGTTTATCTCACGTTTCCATCAGAATCAATTTGCCAAATTAATGGTGTCAGTTACATGTGACTAGCAAACTACAAATTAAAACCCGTTAAAAGTTAGATTTTTAAACTTTGGAAGAGAAGTAAAATTTTTTACAGTTACATGTTATATTTACATCACCATTATACATTCAGTGGTCCCGTTTACATATTTTTGTGTGTGCACCAATTAAAATAAATTGGTATTAGATTTGTCCAGGAAAGTACAAATAGTAGTTTATCTTTATTTTATCGTACTAGTTTTCAATCTCTTTTTTACGTACAAAAGAATGTGGTATTTAAGACAACAAATAATTAAGATTATCTGACAGTACAAGAACCAATTTTTAAAATATAAAATATCGTTTGTACAAATTAAAGTATCGTATTTTATGCAGACACTATTAAAATACAGAGGAGTTGGCCCGATCGTAGTCAAAGTTGCTGTAGAGAACACATAGAAAATCCCAAAACCATGCCTTCACCCTCACGTCAGTGCAGCAATATAGGGTGGTTTTCAATGCCGATTGTTTTTCCTCCCTTCGTTCACCACTGCAGACGCTGTATCGCAGATTAAATTATAAGTCTTGCACCAGAGTTGCAACGAATTAAGAACTAAGTGAATCAATTTATTGATTTTATCACTTGTTAAATTTTAGTGTTTAATCATCGATCTGATAACTTTTTAAAGCATTTCTCGCTACCGGAAATTATAGGATTGTTAGGGCGCACTCCTTGGTCTATAACATTAACTTCTTAAAATATATATTATTATTGTTTTTTCTATAAACAACTAAGAAAGATATATACAATATAAATTTCAAAGCATACTGTAAGAAGCAGCACATTTGTAAAGTCTAATTTTTAGCATTACATGGAATATATCAGGAAGTTCCAAAATTTATGGTAAGTTGTTGATGTCTTTTTGTGGTCTAACGTCTCACCCTTTTGCATATCCCATATAAAGTCACTAATAATGATTTACAGGTATAAAAGAATAATTACAGACAGATTTAATATCCCACCGGCGACTACTCGAATTTGAATTAATACGTTGTCCAACACACTTAACCGATGCAACAAGTAAAAACGTTACGAAACACCTATAGATATGTGACGCACAAATTGTTAGCGCAGAGCAATTATTAACAGTTATAATCAACGACAATAAAGCATCACCGCCAATGAGTTCACACTACAAGAGCACCTTCGGTAGTAGTAGTAGTAGTAGTAGTAGTAGTAGTAGTAGTAGTAGTAGTAGTAGTAGTAGTAGTAGTAGTAGTAGTAGTTGCTTTATCGTTGTTGTTGTTACTTTTGTAGCGGTTCCAACAGTTTGAAGAGAAACTGCACTATTTACAATTTAATTCATTTGTGGCTCCATTTATTTTCTTCTACATTTTCATCTTTTTACTCTGGATCATAGCTGCAACAAATCTCGTTTGCAAGCTGCAGTATTCCGCAAATTTCTTGGATCTGTTGTATTCTGCCGCCTACAGATATTGTCCGCATAAGTTTTGCATCGTGCATTCTTCTGCAAGAGTGCACGTTTTATTTTTGACGACTGTCTTATTCCCACCCAACTATGTACATGTGTTGTAAATTAATTATTTAGACTCATTAGTTTCCTATCATGCGTACAAATAATTAATCATTTGTAATTTTCTTATTTTGTAAACACTATTCTGTATTAGTACAAGTTATGAAGATATCTTAGTGTACTGTTAAGTAAAGAGAACAATAGTAATAATAGATTAATGCCATACTGGCTATAATAGTATTTCTTCTTCTCTACTTTCAAAGATATTGCCCACCAGGCTTCTTTGGATACTCATCCCTTCCTCGGTCCCTCTGCGTCTTTTCGTCCTTTGGTCTACTGTCTAGTGCTGCAACTGACAGTCTATTCTGTAAAATGTTTTGCAGGTGACAACAACAATCTCTTGTATTTACTTTCATTGTTTCATTCACATGTGTCTTCCATCTAATTCTAACACAAAATTCTTTCATATATTAATTTTAGTGTTTAATCATCAATCAGATAACTCTTTAAAGCATTTCTCCCTACCGGAAATTATAGAATTGTTAGGGCATACTCACTGATCTCTAACATTATCTTCTTAAATATATATTAAATGTTTTTTCTATAAACGACTATGAAGTATTATAATTTTCAAAGCATTATAATGTTATATTGCTTCTCTATTCTAAGAGCGTAGACCCTAAGCTATCCGTTACGAATCGCATTTCTCATGGCCGTAATATTTTGTCATCTTGTGTTGAAACCGTCTGTACATTTGTAACAGTCACTGAATTTATAATATGAATTATCTATTTTATCGCTGTATAATTATTGACACTTTTATTAATTTTCTTTGCATTTTATTTTTCACTTTGCGTTGTGATGTCAGAGATTTTGAATTGTAAAAAGAAATGATTTCCTCTCTAAGAAATTTAAGAATAATCATAAGAACACTGAAAAGCAAATTACTACATTTAAAAAAAAAGAAATAATGGCTCTTAACTATTGAAACAAACGCTATAAAAACTATAACTATAAAAACATATACTTTTGTGATATGTGGCAAGTAATTACAGGTACCGTCTCCGGTACATATCTGTAGCATACTACAGCAAAACTATGTTAAGAGACTGTTGTCCTAGATATTTCTAGTTGAACCACATTAATTCTTTTCTATAGTTGCCATTACAACAGTACGCAACCGCGAAGTTGTTATCAGTGTTATAGTAGCATTATCAAATGTCCATAAGAGCTCACACGCGCGCGCGTACCATACACACACAGATTATGCATTACGTTATTTAATGCGCGCGCCCGTGTCTGCGTGTAGAAGAACATCTAAAAAATAAGGAAGGAAAGTAATTAATAAAGATAGTTGAAAAACGGACAAAGAGGTAGACCAAAATCAATATTAAAAGTGTAGATGCGGACGGATAATAGATAAGCTGGAGATTCAGAATTAAAAGAATGGGTGGTATAAAAAAACAAACCGGCTGGTTTAGGCAGAACTAAGATATAAAAACATCTAACTAAATGCGGAAGTTGAGATCGGACAACGTGTGTAAATGAATTGGATGTTCTGCCATTAGCCAACTAACAAAGAAATTAGCCAGTTAACAAACTAATGAAGCATGCGAAAAAAAAAATATAAATATTTTCCTCAGAGAATGACACTGTAACTGTGTTGTCAATGATTTTTACTTTTTATAGTATTAGGTAGTTTAATACTTTATATCACTGTCAAGAATGGAGGTATGGAAATACGAGCGTTGTTTACTTTCCATTGCAAAGATGAAATAATCGATTTCACCGGATCCTTAATCTGAAGAAAAGCGATTTGTGTTTTACTTACTATAGAACGTTAAATATAGTTTTGTATGCACACGTGAGATATTTAAACCCTATACAACCTAGTGATCTTCTCTAATAATTAGTGATCGGCTCTCTTTGCAGGTGATACGCTTCACGATACTGTCTGGTGATACTCTATCATGTGATCGACTACTAGTTTCTACCTATTTTGTATGTAGTTCTTTTATTATTGTTAGACATTTACCTGCCAAATGAGTAGTCGTTAATTTTTTTTTATAGTAATAAAATATGATAGCTGCCCTAAACTTCCAAAGTAAAAGGTTAATCTCTACTACGTACTATCTTTTGCAATGTAATGAATTTTGCGATTAGATGAAGTGAAAGAGTACTACTGTTAAACGTTTCCTTGTGACAGCCGTGCTAATACTATAATTAACTACTGCCGTAATCCGTAAAGAGAAAATTACTATCTTATATTGTAGCGTATTCATTGTTCATAACCTAAGGCACCATACATATGATTTATAATAAAAGTTTTAATTACTCACATTCTTACTTTCGATCGATTTCGGTCATAGACCATCGTCAGGGCATATACACTGTGGACTCGCGGTCACAATATTGTAAAACATTTACTATTTACAAAAAACGAATTCGCAAACACCGACTGTGAAACGTACGAATTTTACGAATAAAAAGTCAGTGTTTACGAATTCGCTTTTTGTAAATAGTAAATGTTTTACAATATACGTATGGCACCTTTAGGTTATGAAAAATGAATACACCACAACAGAAGCTTGAGATCATTGGTACCATTAGTAAGGAATAAGTGTGTGTATATTATAAATACATCACATTATCATTAGAAAATTACTATTCTGCAATGCGAGTAGTGTAAAATTTTGACAAATTATATAGTACTGTAGCCATTTGTTTCATTTAAATATTTATGTAAGTTAAGCTTTCATTAAGTAATGGCACTTGAATTCCTTCTCAGTGAAAACAGGGCTTATACTTAGAACTCAGGCTAAGGGCGATGAAATTCTAACCCTCGACCACAGACGCAACTCATTGTACGTTATATGTTTAGTCCATACAGGACTCACTAAATGCTGAGCTGTATTGAAATAACAGTCATTAGTAAAACCAAATTCCCGAAAGAAAAGTTTAAAAGAGCTCATAAAATGTATTTATGAATATAACACTATTACAAATATGATTCATGTGACCAAATTTGACTGTCGCTAGAAGATAAGGGCGTTAAGGGGGATTGCAGGTAAACCAGAAGTGTTTTCCGCCGGAACGTTTATACAGGATGTGTGCAGACGTGTGATGATTGACGTATGACACGATAAGGGCGTCGCCTGTACATAGTTCGTTTCCGCCAACTTCCCTTTTCTGGAGAGAGTGAAAGTCGATATCCAATCGAAGGGTGACAGTCAATATCCAGTCGACCATTACTGCTGGACAGTTATAGCTGTTCAGTTAACTGATAAATTTGCAATCCATCATGTTGGATGTAGGACAGGGTTTTATAAATAGTTCAACTTTGCGTAAAATAGGTGTTTGCAAAAATAAAGTGACTTACAACAAGGTACATACAGACTACAACATGAATTCCTTCTTCTGTGACATCAGCGTTTGTACCTCTGGTTTTTGTTCCGCTCTAGACATATATTATGCCAATGCGCTCGCAACCTACTACACACACATTGAAATGTATAAAGATGAAAAAACGAATCAGTAAAAGTTCAAAATTAAATTAAACAATTTATACTAAACTTAAATGTTCTGTATCCACTGCACATAAGAAACACGTTTAAAATTAAGACTTTAAAATTATCAGTTCTATAGAGATTTTATTATTTTCTGTACAGTTCACTTTAAGTGAGGAAATCTGTAAAGCATCCTGCTACCTATAGGCACTAATATAGCAGGTATAAAGCAATGTTAAAAATGATTACGTTTATAAGAAATAATTAATATTTCAAAAGGTAAAATTTCTGTGAATGCGAATGTCTTGTGAAGAACAGAGTTTTATATTGTAACAGTAACGTAAAATGATGAATTAACACACTTATAGTAAAGCCTATGATTATTCATTAAAAATAACGTTTACATAAAAATAATAATAGAAACTTCTTCTGTGTCAGAAAATGCAAAATGTTTTTTACTTAGTGATCAAAAATTGTGCTTCGTGAAATAAAATTTAAAACATTAGGAAGAAGAAGAATAACGGAAAATCACTACAAGCTTAAAGCAGACAGGACGACATGAGCAAATATTTGTTTCAAATAACTGGAAATCGTTATAATTTGTGAAACCTTCTTTACAGGGTAAAATTTATTCTAGAAAGTATAGAAAAGATTCCAATTTTTATACAAACAAGGAAATGTCTCTTCAATTTACTCTCAATAGTTTTACTTTAGAAACGAAGAAAATAAAATCCAATAGCATAGAATATGATTTATTGCTGATATCACTGGGAGTCGATTAAAAAAATGCTCGGCTGTCATATTTTCTTGCAGTTGTATGTGTTTGATAAACTATGGCTTCAATGTCATTTCCTAGACGCGTCACATGTCGGTCGTTATAATTCTGAAATATGTAATTTATTTTCGTTGCACTCTTAACAAAATTACAAAACGTAAAAATCAGATTACAATATGTGCTCTTTTACGTTTCAGCAGATTACAATACAGCTCGTAGATGTATCAACATACCTCGTTTACGTGAAATTACCTCCTTTCTTTTGTTTCAGTTCATATACTATTTATACACATAATTGCTTTGTTTTTTATTAAGATAAGAAAGGTTAAAGATGTACTAATGTTATTTAGATAATTTTTATGGTATGTTGGTTTTATATTATAATAACTGATTGGTATTAGTTTTAACATTAGACCGTACGTATTTACTAATTTCAGTACAAAGTTATAGCGTCATATTAAACTTTAATTATTGTATAGTCTTTGAGTAATGTTAAACTTACAATAATCTCAGAAGATATTGTATGTTTACAAATAAATATTTTAAAACGTTTAGGAATTGTTATTTGAGTTACTTTATTTTAAATTGTTTTACTTCTAATTTGAATAAAGTAATTTTATATTGTTTTTATAATATTCTACAGTCTTACAAGCCAAGGTCTATACACACATTGCATTAGAAAACTTTGTACGCTTGAATATACTTGCCAAAACACACGTGTCATAGCATACACAATAACGCCCACAACTATAAAATAATGAAAAAAATTATACTTGAATGAGTAACGTTGTCTAAAGATCACTTCTTTAATTTCTACTAGAAATAGTAACGGCTAAAAGTCACCTCACGAAACTGGCTGAGTAGATCTACTGTTCTCTGCAAAAAACAATAGTAATTACACAAGAAACATCATTACAAAGTGAAAAGATATGCTCTCCACATAACCGACGGTCGTTTTGAAAAGGGTTTTTAGCTAAAGCTTTCGTTTAAAAGTTTTTATTCTTCAGCGGCGCAACAACCCATTACTGAGTCAAGGCCTCCTTAAACATTCTTATTATCATATCAAATGTCGCACTCGAATTATGTGAGTAGTAAAGACGAAGATTAGAATAAAATTTTAATAAAGTAAATTACAATAATGGTCAAATAAATTTATTTCTATTTGTATCATGGGTACTAAAATATTTAAAAATTAAATTGCATTTCTAGCAGAACGTACTATTACACTGACAACATTGGAAACGTGTGGCGTGTGTAGTTTGTACGCGTTGTGCGACCACCATGATGTCGGAACACTCTTGCACGTTCCAGTGTTTCTATGCCAGTGAGGTACAAATTTTCAGAAAAGCATTCACGTAAATTTTGTCACATACTGTGATAAAGAGGCAAGGAATAAATGAAACTGTTTTGAAAGCAGATGCTGAGATGGGTGGTAGTGGTCTGCAGTGTGTTGAAAATCGAAGCAATAAGACATGAATTTGTCCCGTGATTTTTTCTTTTTTGTTTTGACAGCGGTTTCTTATGTAAAGCGTTAACTGTTAATTATTGTGTGGAGAACATATGTAGTTGGTGACCTGTAGTAATTATAGCGCAGCAATGTTAATTGGTTGGCGTTTATTATCGTTAGCGTATGTTGGACAATCGCAAACTCAAAGGATTGTTTTTTTTTTATTTAAACTGGTATTAAATTTGTGAGTTACGAAATCTCTGGTATTCAACTAGCTTAATTTCATTGTGTAAAAATGACGAACTTGAGATCACCATATAAATTATATATGCATTGCACAGGAATCGAAATCGGAATGTCGCGTGAAATCGAAATGTTATTTTAAAATTCTTAAGAAGTAGATAGTTTATACTCATTACATGAAAAGCAAATGAAACAAGAAAAGTATATATAGCTAAAGAAACAAAAAAAAAACGATAAGACAAACAAAGTATATTTTAAATGTATGAAGTCATTGCAATTTGCAGACATTACATTTGTCTAAAGAAACTTACACAGCTTACCTAAGAGCTATATAACACTCTTCAAGTTTAATGTACATAATAATTTAACACAGTCACTTACTTAATTCCTTTATTTGTGATGACGTGCACAATAAAGTCATACAGCACCAAACTGAATTGATTGTAAACACCAGAGATAGTTCACTGAAAGAAAATGATCGGCTTTAGGGTTTCGTATAGTTGTATATTTTATTTGATGATTGATATATATTTTAGTTGTATAATTTGATAAATTATACTCCTGGCGTGATTTCCTGAACCGGGCAAGTTTCACTTCGTCCATGTTAAACTGTTGGGTATATTTTCACATTATAAAAAATGATTAACGACTGACCATTGCAAACTGAGTTTATTGCCATAAGAAGAAAAGTAATTTTATCTAGTTTGGCTGAATTATATTACAAATTAGTACAGCTTTTATGATTTTCTTTTACTTGTGTCTCATTTTTATCTTTTATTAACTATTCTGAAAGTACTAAGTACCAACAGACTCATATTATTTCTTAAAATGTTTATTTTTTCTATATACAAATATATTTCCTTTAATGTTACCTGCCCTACAATCCCAGTACAGTGATTTTATAAATTACTATTAAAACAATATTAGTAACTAATATATTCTAGCTAATCACTAACAACGTTTTATTCAATACATTTTGGGGTTATTCGAAAGTTAAAATAATTACATCATATTTAAATTTTGAAAAATGAAAGGATAACAGATAACCTTTATACACGTCTACAATTGGCCAGATTGATTTTCGTGTTTTAAACATTATTTAAGTATTCGTCAACACACTTAATTACAGAAATTAGCATATTTATGTTCGCCTAACCTCTAAAGAAAAAACAGCTGGAGAAACAGCGAAGACGCTTCTTTATCTTCAACACTTCTTCGCTGTGTCATAAACACTAGGAACGGTACACCTAAATTATAAATAAAAGAAAATGAGTAAGAATATGACAAAAATGATATAAATAATGATAATATGAGGATAATGATCATGATGTTGATGATGTTAATGATGGTGACGACGATAAAGGTGATAATCATAATGAAGTTATTAGTCATGTATATTAAGAGCGACAAAACGGAAGATTCTGTAGCTTTTAACATTGAAAGTGTTTATAAGGACGTGTCGCACATTTGCGTCCGATCGCTGGTGCGTGATCGAAAATGGGAACCCGTGAGTTTCCGTAGAAACTACTGCTTTGTTGTCAATAACGTAGTACACATATAAAACTTCGCTTATGAATGCGACTACATTTAACTTATAATCTGTATATTGGTAAATGAAGAATGAATTCATTGATTCGTGAATTAACATAAATATATATATATTTTCTAGATTTATTGAAGCATTTCAATGCCCTTCTCTGTGCATTGCGTTTGTGCAATGCATATTAATTTTTTTAATTTTTCATTTATTTCAAGTTAGATTTGGAATTTGAGTACTCGACGACTTTAGTTTCATTTCTGATGCTGAAACGTATGAGAGTATAAGTAAAACTATTTGTTAGTTTCGTTTAAGAGAAACAAAAGTTATGATTGCTTATTTTTTAAAGTATATATTTAATACATATTTTTTAGGTTTATTGAAGCATTTTTAATGCCCTTCTCTGTGCATTGCATTTGTGCAATGCCTGTAAATTTTTAACAGCATGCCACCATTAGTGGCAGCAATTGTATTATTTATAAGAGAAGTCATAAACAATTCAAAAAATAAAAAGGAGCCTAAAGAAATAAGAACGTAATATCAAGTGAATACAATATAAACTGTTTTACTGCTACTACTACTGTTAACAACAAAAGCAAAAATAAAATTAATAAGAGACATACATTAGAATTATTAATTTTATATTTTATAATAAATAAGAACAATTTTATAATAACTACCCATTACTTTTGGTTTCATTGTAGAAGGGTAAATCTTCTGTTCAATATGCTTCCATCGTAATAGTTCTTTTTGCTTGATGTTTCAATCCCTGGAATCTGGGGTCGTCCTCAGAAGCTAAACAACACAAAACAACTTAGACTAACATGTAAGACTAAAATTCAAAATAATTTAAAATAAAATAAACCTTACTTACCTGTGAGTGGCAGTTGAAAGACACGGTTCAAATACCTAATAACGGCTGGATAGCTGTCTTCTTTTGTACTCACACCCCCCGCCTATCTGCTAAAAACCACGTCCCCTCCAATAGTTCTCACTACTTCATTAAACGAGAATTTCCAACGCACACGGAATTTTCTAACCTACCAAAACTTGTCCCCATCGTCACGGCCGTTCATCGAATTCCTCAAAATATTAAACCAAATTTGAGACATGTCTACTTGCAGGAGACATTTGGCTCAAACCGTTCTCATTAACCATGATGACAGCCGCCTCCTTGAATTTGCGTTGTCCAATCTTAACCTCATTATCTAGTGGATAATGAGTTCATGTGTTCAGCAAACGCTAATGCCCAGAGGTAAATAAAATTACAAATACAACCCATGTCTTATTGGACGCTTATTGGCATGTTGTTAAAATTCCGTGTAGTTCCTACTATTTCATCCTGTGAATTTTACTGAGTGGCTATTTCAACGAGCGCTAGTGTCAGTATCTTAAAGGGTGGAAACAATACCTGACAAATTCACATCAACTGCATAAGGAGTCCCCTTGGTTTACTTCTCTATCAATCTCCATCTACCCACACACATATGTTGGGTGAGATGAGATCTATAACGAAGATAACAGTCAGCAAGCTAACTTGCAAGTATAGTCTTGCATCATGCATGAGTGATAATGACGTACTTTGGAAGACCTTATGTAACACTCAAGGCTATACACTTAATACAGCTAATTAAAACAGCTTTACTCAATACCATAGATGATTTGCCACAAACCTGGAAAATTTTATTTTGCAATCTTCATAAATCTAGAATAGTCTTCTGGATGGCAACATGTCCAAGCTTTTCGCTACTGCAGTCCAATTTTGTCAACCAATGGGATTAAAAATCAGTGAAACCACATCTACTTCAGATTAATTAAACAATTTAAAATGTAATTAAAATATTACTACTTTTAGCCTAAACTAGAATATCGGAAATGTGTACACTATCTATTGTATTAGTTATTGTTACGTAATGCGCAACATTCTCGTGCGTTCGATGGTGCTCTACAAGCTTCTCCAGTAGCCCTGCCGGTGTGTATTTCTGTCAAGGCCGCGCTGAAGTATCCTCTAGAATTTTTTACTGCTCGTTAAGGACCCATATTATGGAACCCTGCAGACTATGAATAGACCACACCTGCCGCTTAGTTGTCAGTTCTACGTTGGCGATTATTCAGTGCATTTAAGTGGCGATTTATTCAAGTGAGGTTTGAAATATTGTGGCAAAGTCTTATTGTGTTACTGTTGTGCGGGACTTTATTAGTTAACATTATTATTGCGAGTAGACAAATTTAACTGAATTATTGAACGAGTACAGTTTCGTTGAATAAGTTGTTGGTTTCAAACTGTTAATTGTGATTAATTAAAGCTGGCGATTAGTGACTTAATTGGTGTCTGTATTTTGTTTTATACTGTACCATACGACGATCGGTAAGACCGTCGTAACAATATTATGTCACCATATTGAACTTACAACAAAATTTAATAGAAAAGTAACACATGGTTCTTCAGAGTTTAAGGATAAGTTAATCATTTGATTTAAGTTGATTTCCTATTTGGTCACATAGGTAACACACACACCAAAAACTAGGCAAGGAATACGTTTCAGTTTCATGTACAAAAATATAAAATTAAAAAAGAACCAACATTATACAATGCGGAGAAACATATTGTAAGTAACCGATGTAGAAAATCGGTACATATAGGAACTCTGATAATGCTTCAGCTTATATAATATAAAACAGGTGGAAGCCGCTCTATACATTCTGCTCTTTGTAGTATGACCTACAAAAGTAGTAACTTCAGTTATGCAGCGTTCCCATTTACTGTATTACGTTTCCTCATCCCCACTACTACTCTCTGTGGGTTACATACAAAGTTGGCCTGTTCTTGTTCTATCTGTCACCACTAATTTTATATTATTTTCTCGGAATATAAATTAAAGATTTGTAACACTAACATTTTGTATCTCTGAGTTAAATATTTGGTCGCTTTCCTACATGGCACTGATTTATTCCTATAAAAGATGGCATTGTACTGCCGAATACTGCCATAGGAGTAGATTCGTTCCGTTAGCCTTTCGGGATATTAACCTTTTGACCAAGGAATCCAGTGTAACCAACATTACGCTTTAACCGCTATTATTACACTATAGTGTTATTCCAGGTACTCATCTCCATAGAGCCACAGACTAAAGCGATCTGGGGGCTGAAAACACTCTTTGTGTTTACAGTAAATCCAGGATTCGTAGCCAGGCGTCATACCCACTGGTACTTTTAATTTATTTAACTGTCCTCAAGTGTTTAACTTCAATTTCACTAGCGTTCTCATTTTTATTAATTTATGATGATTTATTTATACCTTTAAAGTATTAAGTTGTTGTTTACCAGAAGTTTTTATATAAGCTAATAGCCACTTATATTTCTTAAAACATGTATTGCTGTCTTTAACTGGGTTATCAAATTAAGTCTAGCCACATGTTTCAGTGATTTTAATCAATATAGATAATTATCTAACTTCTTCCAATAAATTTTCTTTTATAGTACAGTAAGCTCACGATTATCCGCGGCAACCTGCAGATTTTTTTTTTAATATCCAGAAATAAATTTGAACCGAATAATAAAGCTTCTGTTCCACTAATCAGAACACACTATTTTTATTAACTACCGCAAACAATATTGTTTTAAAATTATGTAAATTATGTAAAGGTTTGTCTGAGGGACGGACTGTATCACCGCTGGCAGACAGGTACAGTATTGTTTGTCGCTCGACAGGTACCGTTACCATGAGTTATCCGGGCGACTTTTCTGCAAAATACCATGAGTTCTTTACTGCTACTAAGGGAACATTTACCGGAAATA
The DNA here is from genome assembly GCA_034769895.1 of Magicicada septendecula. Lineage (NCBI taxonomy): Eukaryota > Metazoa > Arthropoda > Insecta > Hemiptera > Cicadidae > Magicicada > Magicicada septendecula. Next base: position 168,110,517 of record CM068367.1, on the reverse strand, counting down.
TTTAATTTTCTCAGTCTATGCTTGTCTTTATGTTTACGCGGTATAATTGAAAACCGCTGTACTCTGCTAGCTTAGTTAATGAATGTGAAAAATTAGATATTGACGTTGAACGCCATCTGTATTGTTTGTAGACAGGTCAGGAGTCATTTCACTGACATGTATTTTTCAGGCGTTTTTAAACTCATACGTTTGTGTTTATACGTTTTTAAACTCATCCTGAATATTATCCCTAATGTGTATGGAAACGCGGGATACTTTCAGGATTTGTAACTTCAGAAATACTTAATGAATATGACATACCCATGATAAATATAAGACAATTTAGAAGTACAACTCTTCTGACGAAATGCGATTTAAAATGCGATTTTCATAAGGTCCTTTGATAAGAGTCTTAACGGAGTTTAACTGTTAATAAGCAGCAAATGTTAATTTATGAATTTTCATTACATTATGCCCTTTTTGTATATTTAATGTATTATCCGCGGCGACAGCATTATCCGATTGCGTGGATAATCGGGAGTTTACTGTATTTAACGTTTTTTGCTGAGCTTTCTGCATACAACTAAATAGAATAAAATTAACAGTGTTACTGCTATCAAGGAAGCCTACTTATTTCCTGTAGGCCTACTTATCCTTATACTTAATTGTTTTCTACAGGTATCTGTGAATTAATGGGGATATGTCTTCTAGTTATAATTACAATTTCAGTCTTCAATCGAGCTAATTTTAGCCCGTGGTCCTATATCCATATGGTTGTCATTACTCTTATCACCTAAATTTTGACCATTTATTAGTCATGTGCTACGTAATACAGCTGCCGCGACATTATACGCGTAGGCGTAAACGAAGCAATCAATCTGGCATGTCCAGTCTTTTTATACCATTGTATATTACATTCCTTAATTCCAAGTCCAACATTGAACCCTCTTGTACCCCATCTTTTAATTGATGGATACTTCTGTAGTGTGATACAACCATCCTTGTTATATAGGTAATTCCTTAGGACAGGTCTGAAGCATTCAGGACTACTGAAGGTCCCTTCAAACCCTCCAATATAATTCATCACGGAGTTCAAAGCGTTTTGCACATCTAGAGTTGTCAGTACAGAAAACACGTATATAATGGTTTTCCTGTTTCACCACACTTTCAGCTTCTACTACGGTCTTCACAGAATCGTTGATCTCACTTTCCAAAAGCCATACTGTTTGTCTGAGAATTCTCTTGTATTACGTACTGCCAGTAACCGTGGCACTTGGGTCTTTAAAGTTTCCCGGCGGATGAAATAACTTTACCATCTTCCAGGAAACACAAAATGTATCACCTGAAGCAGTATATCCAGGCCCAGAAATTTCCTGTTGTTGACTATTCTCACAGAGGAATCCCAGCATTTACGATCTCTTTTATTCTTTTTTATCCGCTTGATTGATCCTGGAAAAACATGTCAAAGGTAGTCTATCTTCATTTGATCTGCACTATGTCCTTTGAATATTAGCCTTCTTATTAGAGATTAGTAGTAGTAGTAGTAGTAGTAGTAGTAGTAGTAGTAGTAGTAGTAGTAGTAGTAGTAGTAGTAGTAGTAGTAGTAGTAGTTGTTGTTGTTGTTGTTGTTGTCGTCGTCGTAGTGGTGGTAGTAGTAGTAGTAGTAGTAGTAGTAGTAGTAGTAGTAGTAGTAGTAGTCGTCGTTGTAGTGGTAGCAGTTGTAGTAGTAGTTGTAGTAATGGTAGTAGTAGTATTTGTAGTAGTAGTAGTAGTAGTAGTAGCAACGGCAGCATAAGCAGCAGCACCAGCAACAGTAGAATAACAGTAGAAGAATGGATAATGATACAGAAGCATAACAAAGAATAAATAATCGTAGGTACTTATACACTGCGTATTTATTTGATCGAGAGTTTCATTCGATTGAATTCATTACTAGGAGATAAAAAGAACTCTATTCCACTTAATAGTAAGTATAGACGTAATGATTGCGATTTTATATTCGTTTAATTAATGGAATAATAAACTAAATTTTACTTGTTAAAGTACAATAATATTATGTTCCACTAGTTAAGGAACGATAGTTTTAATACACGACTCTTTTTATTACTTAAAAGTAAACAACCAAACTTATTCAATAGAAAAATGAATATAAAGATTTATTAGTTCAGTGCCGGCACTGAACTTTAAAGCCATTGTTGGAAGAGACGTGGGTCGTTCGAGGATGAGATGGTTGCCGAAAGTGGTTTATATAACCTAATCCTTAAAGTGAAGAAGAAAAAGATTTATTAGCTTGGAGATCAAGTAAATTAATTTTATTCTAAACCTTATGGTTTAGAACTTTTATATATTGCACGGAATGTAAAGTTTACCTACTTGTATATAACTATATGTCTTAGACCTTATGTATCTTGTTATTAATAAATTATACGGTTTTATTAATTTAAAATACCCCTACAATACTCTTTATATATCTTATAATTTACCTTGTTTGTTTTATTTACTTAAGGCTTCTTGTTACTTGACTTATCAACTCTTGTTTTTAATCGAAGAAACAATTGTATTTTGAATCTTGTAAACCATTTACGTACAATGTCGTATTATAAAAGGACTATATTTAAACTCTATTGTGTATAGGAGAAATAGTTGTTTCTAACAATGTTACAACGACAAACAAAAATCGATTTCTAATTATGTGACCGCTGAAAACCCTTGCATTTATTAATACACTTTATATTTTTCTGCGTTTTATTGCATACCTGTTGTTGTACATTAATGTAAACAAAAGGAAACCAGCAAAAACAAGTTACACTATAACCTGGAATGAAAGTGATTGTCTGTATTTTATTCCTGTTGCAATAGACAGTATGTTTTTTCAAGAATTAAAGCTAACGAATTCCTCCAGCGAGAATAATGTTCCTAAATGGCACTCAATATGAAAGTTTATACTAGACAGATAAACAACAATGGCCGCTTTATTTTAGTGGTTTGCACACTTGACTGAAGATCGTAGCTTTTGTGTTAGGAACAAGGTTGCCAAGGTGAGTGTAAATCACTCCACAATACATTTTGGACTAAAAGATGCTTGAGAACACTAGTTATAAACAAATGGATTATTTGGCAACGACGTATAATCCCCTCTTCATTCTATTAACAATAGTCTAGAACGTAGTGATAGTGACATTACATTCATTGTTGACACTCTAAACAGGCTATTAAGGGTATTGTCAAATTCCTCTGGGAAATTCTTACTTTATGCATTATCATGATGATGACGAGACGTTATGACGACTACAACTGACGACAGAAATGATTTACCGGTGATATTGCCGATGAAGGCACAATAGTTATGTCGCAAAGACAAATTAGTTAAATCTAATAATCATTTTCAGAATGACTGCGGTTTAAGCCATATCGGTATTGGTCGTATTAAAGTGACAGTCCTTTTAAAAGTTGTCTCTTGAGTCTATCAGCTCATCGGACCAGATCGGATATATGATCTGATCAAATATTTCGGATCTGTCAATGAGCTGAGAGACTCAAAAACCCTTACCGGGAATTTTTTATATAGTAGTGTGCAACAGCGTAATTTGTGTTTGTGTTTAATATAAACCGCGGTATAAACGTTGTGTGAGAGACAACACACTACTCTACTTGTTACCTGCAACAGTTAAGATAAAATCATTATTTGCAGCACGTTCTGTACAGCATTGTGTTTACTGAGAACGTGCTGCTGGTACCAAACGATTACGTTCCTAGTTTATACACTGCACACAACTCATAAAATTATAGTTTTAATATTCTTATATTCTCGGCTGTAAACATGCACTTTGTAGTGAGAAAGAGATGTACGCGTGCACCATCCTTTAAACATGCAGCCCCTGCTATAAGCTAGACGACTATAAAGATTTATTATTTCCTAGAACAAATAAATTATGTTCCTTTTTATGTTTTAAACTTTTAAAAACGTTTGTACACAACATGCAATATAAAGTTTGGCTACCTTAGTAGTTTATATGGTGTACTGTAAAATAAATTATAAAGTTTTTACTGCTCTTAAAACTGTCTGAAATACTCTTTAAGTTCCTTATAGTTTGCTTGTGTTTCTTATTTACTTAACAACTACAAAAAATTACAGAAATCTTCTATCTTTCTATTTAACTTGTACGTTGTTGGAGTGGGGTCTCGACTTATCTACTGCTGCTACTGCATAAAAACTCACAACGTATTTTCTCTGTTTATTTGTGAAAGTGTAATCCAAGTTTGCACTTTATATTTCACCTTATACGGAAGATTTTCTTGTATTTATTACTTAGGAGAAACCACGAACGTCCGCACTTACGACAGCACTCACACCCTACGATAGGAATTAACCAAAACTGCGGTTCTTAGATTAAATGTTTGCAATTCCTGATTACAAAAAGTATATAAAATTAAGAAAGGCACATAATTTTTTTGTAAAATAAATTAAACAAGACACTAACAACGCATTAACATTTTACTTTGACAAAATGTTTAAGTTTTTCTGTGGAAAGCTGAAGTGCGTGTTATAACGAGAACCCTATGAAACAGCCTAGAATGTCCTCCACACGTCCATCCGCTAGTAGAGCAGGTGTACTAGGTCGCGCTAAGGACGTTCCTCCACAGTACTCTGGAAAACACTTGAAATACGCATTAGCTGGCGTGCAGTAAGGAGGGAAAGCTGTTCTGAACCTCTGCGCGGCCTATAAAAGCAGAGCCGCTGGCTTAGTCAATTGTTTTGAGCGATTTCCTCACCGCCGCGAATCGACTGTATGTCGAAGTATTGTGGCGAAATGTTATTGTGTTATAATTATTGTGGAATTCTATTATTTGACATTATTTTTGCGTGTGGAGAAATGTATCTTGAATTATTGTATGAGTGTAATTTTGTTGAATAACTTGTTGATTACAAACTGTTATTTGTGTTTAATTGAAGCTGGTGATTAGTGACTTCATTGGTGTGTGTATTTTGGTTTCCACTGGACCACACGATGATCGGTTAGACCGTCGCAACGGTATAATAGAAATAATTTTCAGATCGATAAGGATAAAAATTGGCTATGTTTTGTTAGTATTAGTTAGGTCAATGGTTGATGTTGTTGAGTCATATTTGGTTCATTCCTCATCTTCAAGATTTGATAGTTTCTGTTGATTAGTTATTGAGCAATGTTTTGCGTTCCATCCCTAGATAGGGTTTCATTATTATCATTTATAATTATTTTTAAAGCGTTCTGTTTCGTTACAAATTGCCCCCTTCAGAAGTAATTATTTCTGAACACTTCATTATGTGTGAGGACATAATTACTTATGTTACATTTTCCTTTCCTTCCTCGTGATATCTCTTTATAGATTGTTGATTATAATTGCCCTTGATCCTTTTTGAAATGGGGTCGGTTAATTTGTACGTGTTGTTTTTGTGGTTTTTTGTTACTGTATAGGGTCCTACGTAGAGTAAAAATAATTTCTTTGATATTGCTTCTAGAGTGCTAGGCAATTCCCTGTTCCTTAATAACACTTTCTCTCCTACTTCATATTTAATTATTTTACCCCTGACTTTCTGGTATTTGTTTCTACGCTTTTCCAGATTTTCTATTACTTGGTTATAAAATCTTAACTTGTTAAATTGGTAATGCTGAGACTCAGGAAACTTAATTAATTCTTGGATCTCTCTGGGTGGTTGTTTTTCGTACATGGCTGTGTATGGAGTACAATTTATTGATGGATGATACGCTAAGTTTAGAAAATCTTCTGTGGCTGATAAGTACTCGGGCCACTTCTTTTGTTGGTGATGACAATATGTTCTTAATATTCTACCCACTTCTCTCAGTACTCTTTCCGACGGATTGCTACTGGGGTGGTATACAACCCCATTAGAGTATTTTTATTGTATTCCCTTACAATAAGTACTTATTGTAAGTACTTTTACTTAAGTACTACCGTGATCTTAAGTCGATTCACTGCACTTATTCATGCATTTTTTCATAAGTACGCTTAGACATGAGTTCGGCTCTTGGTAATAAAGCATACAATTTCAGCTGGTACTACATTTAACTATCTATAATACTGTGATTACTTTAATAAATTTTAAATCAAAGTTAAATTAATATTATAAGGTAACAAGATTCCACCTCCAAAGAAAGACAAGTATACCACCAAAATTCGTAGTGAAATATGCAGAAACGGAATCTTATTAATATTAAAAGAAATAGAAGAATAAAATAAACTTAATAAATACAGCAATGCAGAGATAATAATATTACTCAAAGATAATTAATATTTTCAAGGAATAACAAGAAATCGAAACAAAAGGGGAAATATTATCGTAAATGAATAATTGGGAAATAGGGAAATAGAGAATGCAAATTTAGGAATTAAAAAATGCAATTAACATGACAGAACAATAACTGACGATGACAAATACCCAGAAGAGACGATCAAAATGACAAAAAATGTAAATAGTTATTAATAAACCATTATCATGTACAAATATTAAACTTAGCATGTAAGAAATCAGACATTGAGTGTAGCCCTAGATTAAAACTATGAGGAGGTCTGCGAACCTCGAGCAGGTATTGTGTATAAGCGAACTCCAGACTGTAATTAATATAAAATTACAAATATAAAATTATTGAACAATAATTATAAAAGTTAGGGAGTGTAACAGTGTAAGAAGGTGAGAACAACGGTGATAGACATTAAGAAGTAAAAACAGTGCATAGTGTAAGTGAATAAACATATTTACAATATGAACATCACATGAAACATATAATTTATATGAAACCACAAGGTAACTCACATAGTGCAATAAAACCAAGTGGAAATAATTAAAAAATAATGAATCTTCCGTTACAAACTTATAATGTAATAGTGACGAAGAAAGAATAAGATTCTACGGAATAATATTAATTATAAATTTGGAGACCGAAACTGTGACCCATAAATATATCATTGCCAAGACCTTATCTGAATAAATTTGTGTTTAATAGAAAGGATTATTCTTGGAAATAATATTGAAACTAGGCAGAACGTGTCGAATTTTAATGCTGGTTTTTATACAAATTAAAGGAGAATACGAGACGAAACGATACTGAAAGACTATGAAAATAAATAGAAGAAGGATATTTTAATCGATAGTGCAGAAAACTAGAAGTCCAGACGCAAAGGATCAAGAAAGAAGATCGTAAAGAAAACTACCAGATGGGTGAGCTCTATCCAATAGTCAACCCGGATATTAGAAAACATCTTAACATTTAAAGTTCGAATCACAGCGATATACTATAATAAAAAACAATAAAAACTTTAGAACAGTGAATTCTATGTACACCAAATTTATTAGTAGTAAGAGTTTCTTTTCCAATTGTTAATTTGCACTTTTGTATGATCCAAAGAACCCACTGATATACAACATACATCAACAACACCTAATTACCAAACATTAATTTTTAAATATTATGTTATATGATATGTTTACGACTTATGTACTATAGTTTGACATGACGTATACATGAACCCTGAGATTGAGATTTTTACATGCTCTACAACAGAATTGAGTTGCAAAAAGATTAATAAAAAATAATTGTATACGGAAATAAGAAATACAGAGATTTTATTTTATTATTACATAATTGACGCAACCAACGTGTGGCTAAATAACCCGTATCTATTTTATTTTACAATATTCATGTTAATACATTATGGAATATATTTTACATTATCACACAAAATGTTTACGCGAGTGTAGTATTTTTATACTTTTCTAATTTAGGATTAGGACGTAACCTAACCTAACAAAATTACTAAAAATATCATAGTGTTTCAAAAAAATAGTTATTTGGTGATAGGGGATATATTTTACTTTACGTTCAGCTGACAATCCATGTACTTCACGTCAACACAAAAATAGAGAATGTTCTTTCCAAAACAACACCTTTAACTTGTATGTAAACTTACAATGTAATATCTATGTCATCATCATTACAAGGTTAATAATGGAGGTTGTTTTTGTGGACTTTCTGTGAGACAGTTTTCTACTGAAGCCCTTAAACTAAGGGCCCAAAAATTGATTAGATTATATAAGTTTGTCTGAGAGTCGCTCTCAAGAGAAGAACTTTGACACATGACCCTCTGGGTTTCTGAGTTATGAGTATAACCATCGATACGTTTTCTACATGCCAAGAGGAATTTCTGAAGTAAAATTCTCTGAAATGTCTGCTCTCTTGTAGCCTTAATCAAAACGAACTACATTTTTATGTACATTTTATATAATCTATTGTTTATTGTTTTGTTACACTGTAAAGAAAGAGTATTTCCCTTCAGTAAGGCATGGGAATGTTAAACATTTTTGATAATAACTATTTCCTATTGCACAGAGGAAATCTACTATTATCATATGTTGATATTAATACAATATGTACATGTTTATCATGTAAATAATATTATGCAGTCGCTATGTAGATACTTGAATAGCCTTTTGCGTTTTGTTTTATCACAACCATTAAAAAATGTTGCCTGTTAACAGCAACAGAGCAAGTCGGAAAGTATGTCAAATTAAATAAATTCCAATTCAAATGTTTTTTAATAAGAGTAATTTTGAATTTTATGATGGTAATAAATTAAGAAATTCATACGTCCAGGACAGTATCATAATTCCGACTGTGAACACAAACACTCGTATAATCTAACGTAGCTTGCGAGGTTAATTACTGAAAAATATCAGTAAAATAGAGTACATCCCACAAAGACAAACTGACATTTTTCTCCACAGATCAGGGTAGAATGGATTTTGCATTGCTTTTATTTCAATCAAGATTAGGTTCATTGTTTTTCGTATTCAATCAATTTCCTCCTCCGTTTTTCATGTCATAGTCTAGAATAGCACCAATCGTATGTACTCTTTGAATGCTTAAAAATTATTGGGTTATTCCATTTCTATTCCCTTTCCCTAAAAAAATTCAGTTAGTTGCAAGCCACTCCTAAAAACAATCAAATTACCCCGGCGGTGGGAGCTCATCTGCAGGTCAAGACGCTCCGTGATCGTGGGCGTCGAGTTTATATTTGTCTGCTAAATATTTACAAATTTTACTTCTAACCTTCTACAAACTTTTTTTGGTTTACTAATGTCGGATCGCTCAACAGAAGCTATATGCACGTATTCTGCCTTGAGGAATATGTTTCTACTGACAGTGCCACCAAACGTACAATGGGTAACCAAACTGCAGGATCTGTGGGCGTGTCGATAGCATAAACTAGCACTAAGACGAAGCATGGAACTGGATACCCTACAATACACATGCAACCGCACTATTATAGTTCTCAAAAGAAAACCGGAAGAGGGACTGATCAATTTTATTTATTTAATAATGAAGTCGTCAAATAAACGCAGCTGGAATGATATTCCAGAATGAGACAAAATCATAATAAAAAGAAACGGCCAACGAAATTTTCTGGATATATCGTTTATAATACAAACGATGTTTCAAAACAACATAAAATTATACATGTGTATAGTACAATTGAAACTTTCCCATCAGTGACGCTGATTCTTCAGTCACTCCCAAACAAGTGTCAGGTCTATACAATATAATCCAGCAGTAACTATTTAAATGCCATTAACAAGGGAACAACTATTAAAAATTAATTGTGATACAGAGTTACTAACATTTAATATGTAATAATAATTACTTCGCGGCAACAAGTGACTGAACGTCATGAGTTACTAACAAAACGTCCTTGTTATTCAGATCATAATAACAAGAAAAGAATGTTGAAAGTTATGTTAGTTCTACACGTGCATCTTTAATTGGAGTTTCCGCTTGTTTTAAAGTGATTTTGTCACAGAATTCTGCTATAAATATCTCCAGTTTCATAAATCAAATTTTCTACTTATAGCCCGTCATATTTTCATTTGCTTTTTATTACTGTTACCCCTGCTACAACATAAATCGGTGTAAATGATGGAACCAGAACCGGTTCTTATAGAACACATACGAAATTACAGTTTCTCAATAGCAAATTGAATAAAATCATAAAAAGTATCGAAGAAATTCTCATAACAGATGTAGGGTTTAGACTACGTATAAATTTAAAAACTTGGTGTACTACATTCACCATGCAAGGTTCTTGAATTAATCTCAATGTTATTCCTGTTTGTTAATAAATAGTGGAGGTAGTCTTATAATTCAACTACCAGGCGTTTGTATTAATAGGATATAAGATTTTATTACAGAAATAGAAGAGATTTTTATACATAACGTAATAAATTTTCTCATTTTAATGTAATTACATTAACGACAGTTTCCATCTATAAATGTATTGCTCTAATGTTTGGTTAAATTTTTATAACCGTAAAAGGATGCTGGATAAAAAAAATTGCAAATTTGATTACTAAAGCACGAATAGTACTCATTTATTACGAGTTTATAAAGTTAATGCTATATTACCTTAAAGTATTTGAGAACAGAATTTCTGTTCCTAGCTGAAGGTAAAAAGCAAAACTGGTGTGTTGACATTTATGTATTGCTGGTATTCAAATAACCCTGACATTTTTGTAGTTCACAGAGGATTTAGTAAGACATGAGGGATTTTCTATTTCCAAATTTTTATTGGCTGTCAGACTCAATGTTTCTAACCACAAGTACAATCCAACTCATTCTTTTCACTTCTGCCTCTTACATGCTAAGTTACCTTTGTCAGTTTCTAGATCAAATATTTTATTTTTATTTTTCCGAATTAGTTACACACATGTGTATTTCTTTTAAGCTGAATGTTAATGAATATCCAATTTTCTCAGCCGTGCTTAGTACTGAAGTTAATTCAAAGTTAGAAGCTGGATGTATATATAGTTTCACATATTCTATTTGAGTATGACATTTATTCAGATCAAGTCTACACTTGCAAAGCGGTGGAACGCTCTAAAGGTACTTCGTGTCTAGTTACAGTTACGAGTTTTAATTGTGATAATACCAGCATTGAGAAGTAGACATAACAAGGCTATAATATTGCTGTTAACAGTGTCCTAGTATAAACTAATTTTAGCGGAAAAACTGATAAATCTAATTGCACGTAGCACTTTTAGTCACTTATAGCATTATATTTTCTAGATTTCTCTGTTAACACTTACTGTTTTTGTATTACTCATTTAATATTATTATCATCCTGTTCAGTGAATAGTGCAAGGTAGCAATCTCAAATACCTACTTGAATGGAATGTCATTGTTTTTTTTTTCATTACAGTTGCTATGTAATACCTAAAAGCATTTATAAAGTGCAGCTACTTTTGTGGCAATCCTTCCATCCATGTGCATTATGCATAACTTTCGTAAGCTGTTAAACATTCGCCGTTTTACGAACACAATTTACTCATTAAGCTTACGTAGAACAATGTTAAATTTGAATCGACTTGCAAACAGTAATTTTAAAGTGAGAATTGCTTAAAACAGAATACTCAGTAAGGTACCAAATAAAATTTGTATTTTAAAATTATAGAAGATTTTACTCGATTAAACGGTAAACCCTGGAACTTTAAAACTGTAAAAAACAGCAGATAATTAACTATATAAGAAAAGAAAATAGTGAATTAAATATATAATATAAATTTTACTCTGTTTTGTGGTTTGTAATTTTTGTATGAAACTTGCATTTTCTCATCATGTGAGAATCTGATACGAGAACATCACATACTTCTAACAATAAGTGGAAAATCTTGCTCACTACTATGTTTTAAAAAGTAAGGAAGACAATTTTACTTAAACTCGCGCTCTATCAAAAGATGAGTTCCTAGTAAGATAAAATAGTAAGACATCATTGTAATGACATTGTTTTACCCGAGTATTATGTCTTTGAAACCAAAGGATTACTTCTGTTATCAGAGTGATAAGCATTTTTCTTAAAATAGGTTAGACAACACAAACCACTGGTTTTGCCGTTATGTGCCTGATGTTTTTTAAAAGTAGACGACTTTTTTTGGAAGGGAAGCATAAGTGCACGCATTCAGCACATGCAGGTTTGTCTTTGCAAAAGTCGTAACTATCAAGAAACTGTAGACTTACAGCGAAATATGGAAAATACGTATAAGCACATATGAAAATCAATTAAAAAAACAAATAAAACAAAATTCAAATGCAAAATAACGTTTGCAAAGTTACAAAGTAAATGAATGTTGGAAAGTATAGGATTTCAGAAGAAAATGGCAGATATTCTAGGAACTTAATACTGGGGCACAATAGTCAAATGCTGGTGGCCTAATTTCAAGATGAATCCTTGAGATGACGATCTAAATTTCCGTTAAGAAGTCCACCTTGGAAATCAGCAGTAAGTAATAATAATTAAACTATTAAAGGGTGTGTACAAGGAAAGAAACATTTAGCAATTCAGAAGTTACTAAACAAGATTCATATTCCGTTATACATGTTCTCTGCACATTCCTGCGGGAAACAATTTAAACCCCGCTTACCAAAATACTAAAATTTATGCGTACTAAATCGATTTTTTGCTGTAAAACCGACACATAAAAAGCTGAGTTTTTATTAAATGTTATTATTATTTTATGTTTTATTACATTTACATAATAATTCCAAGTGTTACATTTTCGAAACATACTTCAGAGATACAACAGATTTCTTAAATAATACATATTTAAAAATATACTCAACACATTTTAAACATTGTTAATTATGGTCCAAGTCACGTTTTTGATAATAAATTATCTTATTTCAAATCCGTCCTGCGTTGCGTTATCTTATTTCAATTTGACTTCGTTGCGTTGTTTTTGTTGTTACGCGTTTCAGGAACTATGTCCCATCATCAGACGTATCACTCTGGAAGAGATCGTCAAATATTAAAATTCATAAAAGTACATTATTTAAACACACGTGTTTGACTCGGTGCGCACCGTTCAACGTTCGGTCGGATACTGAATTCTTGGATCTTAATGTGTGCGTTCGTTTTAAATAATTGAATTCTAATATTTTGATATTTATAAACCATGCTTGCTTGACACACTTCTAGTTTAAACATTGTTTTAAACCGTAAGAATGTTTTCAACATTCCTCATAACATATATTCACTTGAAACATTAAGTCAAATTACGCACGCCATTTGATTTCAAACAACCATACTTACACGGATTTAAGGTCTAATCTTAATATTTGACGATCTGTTCCCAAGTGATACGTCTGATGATGGGACATAGTTCCCGAAACGCGTAACAACAAAAACAACGAAAAGAAGTCATAGGACGGATTTGAAATAAGGTAATTTATTATCAACACATTTACGTGGCGAATAAGTTAAGTAAGTAAGCCTACCAAACAAATAATCTTTTGTATACGTACTTAAATTTCATTACTTGTACTATTTAATTTAATTTTTTTTTTAATATTTACTACTTTAATAAAATAGTTATAAATAGTTAGTGATACGTAAAGTATCATCAGATGGGTGACAAAGATTATTGGCAGCCCTGATGGACATGGTAATCTAGATAATTAAAGAATACTTTCAATAGTTAGAGTATTAATTGGAAAATATTAATACTGTAATGCTTGACGCAGACAATCATTGTAATAAATAACTTGCCATTTATAGCAAGCTTCCTCATTACACGTAACCGTAATGAAAGTTCGCTTACCTTCGTTCACAGCGTTGGAAATATTCTTTATTCTAAAAGTTATAAATTACTACCGGGAAGAAATTTTTATGTCACCGTTCACATGACGTTTCAAACTAAAGATTTACTTTATCGTTATTCATAAATGATTCCTAATTCATAATCAAGGCGTCCAAATTTCTTATTGTGAACATTTTAAAGCAGCAGATGCTGGGCTACGACTTTGTTTTGTTTCCTTGTATCATAAATTTTGTAAGTAAAACTTTTTTTTTTTACTTTATTGAAATCAGTAATCAGGACTATTACATATACAAGAATGTATACATATAAAGTTTTATAAGCCAATTTGATGACTAATGGACATGAGGCGGAGCTGCATCCATCGATTGTACTGATCTGGTACTATCTTCTCAGGTCAGTGGGCCATTTTCTTTTAAGTCGTCTTGTGATGTCAGTAGTGGTCAGGTCGGATGCTAGTCTGTTGGTGTGTCTCTGCAGTCTGTCACAATGCTTTCGCGTTCTGGCTGTGCATTCTTCTTCTACCAGGGGTATGTTGAAGTCCATATGAAGTGTTTGATTTGATATGTACCATTCTGTACCTGCTGTTGTTCTCAGCGCTTTGTAAGTAAAACTGAAATAAAAACATCGAATGCAAAACCGATACACTTTACGTTCTAAAAGCTATAACTCAACGAGTTCTAAAAGCTACATTTATGTCAACGAGTCGGCTGAGGATTATAATTTTAAATGTTAAGCCACGTAACTTTTGTAAAATAAAAAAATGTGGAAAAAATGTTTTTGCCCTGCAGAGCTCTTGACTCTAACAAACTTCATAATTTTATGTCGTTCAACATATTTTGCATAATATGTTTGTTGTGTTGCAAACTTTTGCAATTTAGTAAAGTTTATGTCGCTTGTTCTCTTGCATTAAAATAAAAAATCAATTTTTCCAGTATAATCCCACGAGTTTGCGATACGACACCCTTAATTATATTAGCCTGCAGTCATGACTTTTCTAACTTTATTTATTGTTAACAAATGGAAATTGGAGCACAGTTTACCTATAAAATTATATAGTTAAATACTATATGGTTACTGGGTTTCACGTTTACTGTTGTGGAGTGTTGCCAACCGGTTGACGTTAATACAACGGTAAAAAATAATTGTCGCATTTCATTACTTGACTTTATGAGTATCACAGAAATATTAGATTTATGTAAGGTTATAATCAAGCATGTTTCTATTCTTATGTTGAATTTTACAATCCCTTTAGAAACCTTCACTTCTCTGTTACCAAACTCACCTTGTGTGAAATGTAAAACTATCTCAACAACAAAATCTTAGACTAGATATTGGCCGTATCATTAACATACAGTCCAAAATACTCACATTTTATTATTTGCTCATGGTTTTGAAAAACTTAGAAACAAACATCTAAAATGTAATAACGAAAAATAAAATTTACTTTACAGTTGCAAATCAATGAGTTTAATCTTAACCTACAAGCCTTCTAGTAACACAAATTGGTAGTCAATGCTTTTGTTTACAGCATCCCGTATTTCATCAATTACTTCATTGTTTCATGCCTGACCACCTATCAAACTAGGCATTGCATATTATGTTGTGTACCTGGCCGCTTTCAAACCAATACTTATTGGCCGTCCCCTAAATCCATGAGAAAGAAAGACGTCAATGAGAATTTTTCTGTTTGAAAGTGGAGAAAGACTCGAATCTTTCATAATCTCTACTTCATTATCTAATAATCAAAACTTGTTAGCCATCTGCGACAAAAATCTACTCTGAACTGCCTTAACAGGTTTTTTTAGAGTAATCGCAGTTTCTGTTCTAGTTGACAGAAACGAGGTCTAAGTAACTCGTTAGAGGTGACCTGTACAGAATATTATGATCTTCAAATGTCTTTTAATTTATTTCTAAAGCCCTAGAATCGTTAAGGCTTCGGAGACAACACTGTCTGTGTACTCAACGAAGAGAAGCTTTGAGTCCATAAAAACCCTAATATCTGACGCCGTCATATGCAAGTAAAGAAACTTAAAACAAAATTAAAAACTTAAACTCACATACCTAAACAAACATACATCAAAATGCATTACAAAGTAAAATAATTTACAAAAAATATCCATAATAATAATAAAAAATTAATAATAATAATAATAGTAACAATAATAATGATAATAATATTCGTCATCGTCTTATCCTTTTTCCGGATTAGGTCACTGAATCTGTTCCGCTTCCCCAACATTCCGGTGGGCGTTCCACACTAAGACGTCCCTCAGGTACACATCGACGTAATATTTTGTGTATGTAATTCTCATACATTCTGTACAAGCGTTTTCTTGTCTTGTATCTGTGCACTTTCTCGTCTAGTGGGTCTACGTCTAACTCAAGCAGTATAGTTGCATTTCTTATCTTATCTATTTTCGTATATCCTCTATTTCGTATATCCTCACAAACCGATGATTGGAGTCTTTGTTCCTTTGTCTTTGTAGATGTGGATGTTTCATTCCTGCAGGTAGAGCTAAAGTATAATGCAAGCGGACTTGTGTGTCTAATCTAGTTTTGTCTTTGATACTACGCCACATACGCCACAATACTTATGAATTTTGTTGCCGTGATGACTATTGTGTTCATACGTGATATAAAAGTGAAAGTAAAGTAACAAACTTGCTCCAGGGGCTTAATTCGTAAAACAATTTTTTTGTTGGAACCGCCTCTTTCCACCAGTTAGCCATTGCCTTTCTCTTCTCCTGTGTTATTACTTTTCCATACTCTGTTACAACTTTATATAAATAGTAAATCTACTTCTTGAGGTCGTTTTCAGCCGGTCCAATCAGTAATAGATCATCAACAAATATCTGTCTGAACCAAAAGTTGTCTTCATTAATCTTTATCTCTCGTGGAGCCAGGCGCTCCAGTTCTATTATAACTTGGTTAACGTAAAAATTAAAAATTGTGAGTAATAAATGACACCATAATCTTACACTTATAATTATATGTTGAAACGTATTTATTCCAGCTATTTTAAAGCCTGTGTCTTAGTAGCCGGTGTATTACACGTATTTAAGTCGTTGGGGAAACCTATGTTTTTTAAGACTAGGCACAATTTCTGTCAATTTACATAATCAAAAGATTTTTGAAGGTCAATAAAAGCCAGATGCGTTTGTACGTTATATTCTTTTTCTTCCGTGAATTGTTGAATTTCAAAAACATTCTGGTGGAACGTTACTTGCTGTCACAATAATAAGAATAATAATAATTATTATTGTATAATAACAACGTGGGTCGTCCGAGGATGAGATGGGAGCCGGAAGAGTTTCATATAACCTAATCCGTGAAGAGAAGAAGAAGAAAGAATAATAATAATACATTTTACAAAAGTACATTTCGATTAGTGTGTCATTATAATACACGACGAAATGAAAGTGTAGTTTATGTCTCCTTGTAAAGAAAAATCTCATACCGCCGCATTGACATTGATATATTGAAGTTTTCATAGCGCTGGATAGATTTAAGTAAGACATAAGGCTGTCGCTCAGTCTGTTTCTCGATTGGCTGCCAAACTGAAGGAGTTCAGCTTCACTAAACAGCCCTAACCATTTCTTTCCTGTCTCACCCCATACTCTTCACTCTGTGTCAGAAGAAAGCATTTTGCCGGTATTCTCGTTTAACATTACAACAAAAGTGGAATCTTTTTTTAATCCTTTAATAATAAAAAACAAAACCTATAGACTAGTCGCGTTTATATATATATATATATATATATATATATATATATATCATTTTCTATATAAGTAACTCGATGTTTCTTGCAGTAATTATATAATTTGTGATGTTTTCAATTACTTTAAAACAATCGTTAACTAATCGACCTAAATCGATTATCAGTTATTTTATTTTACGTTAAAATCGATACAATTCGATTATTCGTTACTTTTATATTAATAGAATTATTACGATTGTTATTAATTCACTTAGAAACCTCTGATGATACTGATATTTTTCAGTGAAACGTGCGTCAGGTGTTAAAAAGAATATACAATATTATCTACTTGCAGAAGAAACAAATTGAAAACATCACAAATTATATATATATTGCGACAACACAAATTACTAAACTATTGGCGCATAGGATATGATAGTATGTGTATTTCAAATTACAAGTCTATATTGGAGGGTTTAAGATTATTTATTGTACAAACACAAGTTATAGTTTATATGGTATATTTGAAATGTACAGAATGTAATGTTTGATATAGCGTCTTTCTTTTAAAGTGTTAAATAATGTTCATACGCAAGACGTGATACGTTACATAAGAAGACTCCCACGATGATGTTGTTGAAGAGAAGGGCCGGTCTTTGCGGTATAGATGGATCGTCAGGTGTGGCTTACAA
Organism: Magicicada septendecula; assembly: GCA_034769895.1. Lineage (NCBI taxonomy): Eukaryota > Metazoa > Arthropoda > Insecta > Hemiptera > Cicadidae > Magicicada > Magicicada septendecula. The sequence continues at coordinate 168,092,504 of CM068367.1, read as the reverse complement.
ATGACAGACGTTTCACCAGAAACGTTTACAGCTGGGCTGGCGTCCTGTAACAGCTTGGCTGATGTCCTGTAACAGCTGGGCTGGTCCTATAACAGCTGGGCTGACGTCCTATAACAGCTGGGCTGATGTCCTGTAACAGCTGGGCTGATGTCCTGTAACAGCTGGGCTGATGTCCTGCAATTCCCACGATGAATCCGACACTTCGCACACACAACGGTACTACGGATTTTATCACTCGCAAAACTTATATAGAGTTTAAGACCAAGTAATATCTCAGGTGACAGTGAGTTTAATCAATAACGGTATATTGAGCTTATACCTCTCCGGCTTCTTCAAGTGTTCTCGCGAATATCAAGGTCTACCGCGATCAGCAGACCACCCTATGAGGAAATCTTGCACTAGCACGGAAACGTCTTGATGGAACTATTGCGTAACAATTTATACTACTGTCACTGCGGAAAATCTCGCACAGTGAAACAGTTACACTCACTTCTTACACACGTAATACTACAATATTAATATCGTGCGTAAAGATATAAAATCAATTGTTATGCGTCACACGCGTTACTATCCCCGAAAAGTCTTAACAGATCCTTGCAAGCGGTATAATCTTGTACAAGGAATTGTATGTACCGTTCACGGTAGCAGCAGTGAAGAACTGCTTGTAAATTTTCGCACAATGCGTTAAAACACTGGTGTGTGCAAATGTACCACACACACAGTTCTGAGTCTTCCCGTTTCACTAACGACGAATAGTTTTTACAACACCTTGCAAGCGGTAGAATTCTTGTACAAGGAGTGCACGACCCGTTCGCGGTAGATGGCGTAGAAGAACTACGTAATTATACGCGTAATGCGTTTAAACACACCTGTGTGCAGATGTACTACATACACAGTTCTGAGCCTTCTCGTTTCACTAACGACGAATAGGCTTTACAGCACCTTGCAAGCGGTAGAATTCTTGTACAAGGAGTGCACGACCCGTTCGCGGTAGATGGCGTAGAAGAACTGCCTGTGTAACGACAGGCATAAGAAATTTTCCAACCACCAGTCAGCATTCTATTGGTGGATGGAAGTCACATGGTTAGTAAAGGTGACCATGCACTTTTCATGCATTAGAGTGCATTTACCTTGTAACAGCATGCATAGCGGTAATCAGACTACTCGTATCTCATGCATGCTGCCTACATATTAATAATATACATGAACGTAAACAATAGTCCGACAGGTATAGGGATTGTAGCGATACACATGTCTCAGTTCAGCTAATGTCAAAACAACGATAATACTTCATGCACCGCACGGGAAACGTTTCCCACTCGCGCACGCGCGCACATTTCCACTAACACAATACATGAATCACCATAAATAATAATGCACAGTTTTTCTAAACTAAACCCTTAACCTTACTAAATACAATTGATAACAACCAAACTTAACCATCTACCAATATAATATGAATGTCCATTGTCTGTGTAATATATGACTTGCCCCGCCTATCATGATCCTGTGATTCGTTGCAATATATATATATATATATATATATATATATATATATATATATATATATATATATATATAGACTTAGCGCCGCATAATTTCTTCATCACACGCCAATTTTTACCCAGGGTATCTAAAACAAATTTGAGGAACTTGTATAAGTACATCTTTAGGTGAAGAAGTTATTTTGCCCAAGTTATGGTGTGTCAGCGTACGAAAAACTTATACAAATTTTTATACATCGTATTTTTGCTGTACGCTGAAGCCAGACAACCTGTTCGATATATACAAATGTATATAATGAAATATGGGTAGTTAGTCGGCCATATTGGCATTCGTAATAATTATTCTATAAAATTTGTAACATGTGTAAAAAAGACAGACACTACAGAGGAAAGTGTGTTTTTATTCTGTTTAGTTGGTATAACGAAATATTGGACCTGCCATAATTTATTCTGTTTAGTCGTCTAGTGCGGTAATTCGTTGAGTTTTCTAACGTGTGTGGGACAGAATTTTGTAATTCGTATGAAGTGTTTGTGATTGCAAGTCGAAGTAAAAATATGTTGGAGGCGCTAGGAATAATAATGAAAGGTAAGATGATCATTTATTTAGTGTATGTTCTCCGTTGTTTGTAGGAAATTAGCTGTTAGGTTATGTATGAATGTCTCGCTTACTTTGGGTTGTACACTAGGCCTACCGGTTGTTATAGACCCAACTATACATAATATCACTGTGTTCTGTCCAAAATTTAATAATGGAGCAAATTAGCATTCTAATTTAATTAATACAATATACCTAGGCTAACGCCATGCGTTCTTATGGGAGTAAAAATTTAATTTTTTGTCTCCGTAAATAGGTTCGACCGCCGTTTAAAATTATTTTTCTCGTGTTTATATAACATAGAAGAATATAATAAAAATATATCAGCGCAATATCAGCATTGATGAGAATCTTCATAATTACCCAAGGGGTAATTAACTAATTTTAAAAAAAAGTCCCTGTAAGGCACTGAAGCAATTTAATTAAATAAAGTTTCTTTATTATAGATATATAAAGACCTGTAAGTCTGACAATTATTTTGTCTACTCTAGCCTACCTATATATGTGTAATGTATCCAATTTGTAAATCATTTTATTCGTAAAATGTGGTCCTACCTAACACAAGATGGTACGCCTTACTATAATATATTTAATTTGAACTCTGCTCGTATTTAACTAGTTACAAATTTTATTTAATTCTTCAGTCCAGCTATATTACTCTAAATATACTTTAAAATTCAGCATTTTTCATAAAATTCATAAAAGAAATACGTTAGGTTATGTTTCATGTCTAGATTACTTTGTCGAACACGTATCTGTTATAGAACCAACTATGCCTAATAGCACTGTGTTCTGCCAAAAAATTTAATAATTGAGCAAGTTAGCATTCTAATTTAATTAATACAATTTTATTTTTTCATTATTAGCGGGCCAATTTATACAAAAACAAAAATTCTGGAGTTTTGTATTGTAGTGTTTTAGGGTAAATAGAATTGCCATAATAAATTTAATACAGTAGGCGTATTGTTTTGATTGTGAAACAAAAATCATTTGTTTGATGTTTTAATTCAGTTCACTTATCCCCAATAAGTAAAAACCTTTACAAAGGTGCATAAGGTATTATCATTTGCTTTAAAAAATTGAATTGCAAAATAATACAAAGACTATTTAAATTAGATTTGTTCCTTTACTGCATTAATAAAACCTGTCATATACGCGTCACCTTATGCTACATAAATATCAAACACACTTAGTTAGTTAGTGATTAATTATGTTAACAAAACTAGCAAACTAGCAGGGCATTAGCCGATTAACTTACAGCGGAATAGCCTGTAAGCCTAACCTAACTCTGAAATAAAATGAATTACTTTTAGGAAAAAATCAAAATTTGTTTGTGTTATGTAGGCTTGGGTGTTAAGTATAATAGGCTAAGTTCTTTATCACAGTAAATTGTCTCTAGCTCCAGATACTTGCATGTCTACATCAATTGTCATATTTTATTCTTCGTATTGTTAAAAAATGTCATATTTTACTTTTCAGATGACTGTGAAAGTAGGCCTAGGAGACGTACAGCAAAAAAAGGTACATATAGTTTTAATTGTTATTTATATTCAGTGTATAAAAGCACCCCTTAACTCTAATCAACTAAAAATATAAAATTAATTAACCCATTTTTGAAAAAGACCCTGTGAGGGAACTGACTCCAGTTAAATGAAATACGTATTCTGTATTAAATGCTTATTCTGTATAAATATCAAGTTATTGATACCTTTACACAGAATAATTTTATTTAGATTAAGTCTGGCCTATGATAATATAACTGATTTAGCTAAACTTACTGCGGATTAGCCTGTAAGACTAACCTAACTCTGAAATAAAATTAATTACTTTTAGAAAAAGATCAAAAGTTTATAGGCCTGGGTGTTAAGTATAATAGACTAAGTTCTGTGTCACAGTTGAATTATCTTTAGCTCCAGAACTTACACCAATAGTGCATGTCTACATATATTTTCATACTTTACTTTCATATTTGACTGGGAACGTAGTAAGTTCAGTGTTAATTTATTCATGTTACCTTATATTCGGTGTATAAAATCACCCCTTAAACTCTAGTTAACTTTATAATCAGGATTATATTATTCAATGTTAATCATTTGAACAGTTTTTGTTTTTCGAGTTTGTGTGATTATATTAGAAATCTTTTTCAGGAATCTTCAGTGCAGGGATGTAACCAAGCAATAGTGACTTGAGTTCATTTAAATTAAAATAGATTACTATAAAATAACTACTAGATTATGCTGTAAATTTAATTTTTTTTAGAAATTTACACAAAATCCATTAACTTTTTGTAAATTCATAGTGCTAACCTACAAATATTGTGCTAGGTTAAGAAAATAAATTATTCTCTTAATTATTAGCTTAATATTATTATAATTATTAACTTAGTGAAAAATTATGTATGAGTTTTGTAATGATCTTTCAGGTTCCTCCTGAACTTTCCAGAATTGACTGGGAAAAAATGACTATTATTGCACCATCAGTAGTATCGACATCAGATGATATTGATGTGGAAAACATATGAAGTGGAGAAGGTAATATAATCAAAGCAATTTAGCCTATAGATAATTTAAAATTTTTTTTTCTGTTTGTGAATTTTGTAACATTAGCATATTTGATTTAATGTTTGTTTCATATGTAGTGTTAGGTTTACCTAAATTATCTTTACTTGACAAACTAGACTTGTATAGGTACTTTAAATCAATTAAGAAAATCAGCTTTGAATGTAGCACAATTAATTCATACCATATTTCATTAATGTTTTGTTTTCAAAGCATTTTTTTGTTTGGGTGTTAGCCTATTTAATTTGTGTTATGGCAAAGTTAATTTTCTGCATCAGGAATGTCCTATTTCATTGAGCAAGCTTTATAGGAGATTTTGAAGTTTGTGATAAAATAGCCATTAATGATTCTTTTGTCTTGTTAATAACAACAATATAAAGTTATTAACAGTCCCATTTACATTTTAAATGAGAAAATTTAGTAACATAGTAGTTGGAATCATTTTTAATTAGTAGTATTATGTGTCAATGCTTTCAAATCAGGGGCTTCCTTTGGAAAGTATAATCATATGATAATTTTAAGATAAGTATTGTTAGAAGCTCTAAATAAGTTTGTTTATATTATTTTTTATATAAAGAGTTTTGGAAGCTGCTGGAAAACAAAAGTTCTTAATAAAGTACATATAATTAGTTTAATAACATTATTTCCCATAAAATTGCAATTATTTCATTTAGTAATTTGCACTTTTGTTGATACTGGCAATGATAATTATTTTTCTCTGTTAGCTAAAATTCTTTCTTTGTTACAGAGTCCATTGTTGTAGAAGCTCTTATATCGCCAGATGATTGTGCAAAATTTATAAGTTTGGAGGTAAATTTCTCCTTATAGAACTCCTGTATTCTTATATAGTTATCTCTCTCTGACCTCTATTTTGCACTATGAGGTGTACACTTATTTCCATTCTTATTTTGTATTCTTTTATCTCTTTCTACTATTATTTAGTTACAATAGTTTAATCATAGTAGTCTCTTTATAATTGGTTTAGTGTTTTTTGTACACTGGTCTGTCCCTTAGTGTATATCATTGACTAACATTATTTACACCTAGTGTCACATGACAGGTGTTCTTAATTACGATTATAATACACTATGTCCTTTCTTATAATATTCTTATACTATTACAATAGTGGCAGTACACCTTACTTGTGGTATAGACATTAACCTTTTACTTCTATTTGGGTATTATAAAGTGGTTTTGTTCACGTTTTACTTAGTGAATCCCCTTTTGGTCGGTTTTGGTTCACTTTATTTACTTAAATTCTTATTTAAAATCCATTTTGGGTATCTTATATTGGTACCTGTAGAAAGCTTATCAGTTCTTCTTGGTTTAAGGCACAAAACATTTTGGTTTAGGTAGGCTTTTCCTACTGATAGATGTGAATTTAGGTGAAATTTGTACCAACAATGTGTATGTTAGGTTGATACAAATTTACATTCTTTTAACCTTATTTTCTCAAGTTTGGTTTTATTAATGATAACTAATAACTCTTTAGTTATTGCCTTTTCTTATCTTACATGATTGTTTGACTATTTGAGTAATATTTGTTATTATTATGAGACAATTTTAATACTTCTTTATGTTACATGGGTGCTATGCATAACATGTTACTATGCTTTTATTCACAGCTTCTATTCAGTTAACAGTCTAGTTACTTTCATTCTTTTATAACATATCTTGTCCTATACATTTATAATATTATCTGTTGTATATTGTACAGGAATGGGTTTCCTCTCCTTAAAACCCCACTGTTGTGTTTGTCAATTTGTACATACACCTATGCCAATGTGTTTTGAATTATTTTAATTATGTAAATCTCGGAGATATTTGGAGTTGTGGGATGTATTGATGTAAGTAATTAATTATTAACTTAGCTCTCTAAAAACTATCAGTGTTTGTGTACCTGTAACTTAAATAATTAATGAGTTATTTTATAATTCCGTTCAACCCTATTCAGTGGCGGCGCTAACGAAACGGGGCCCCCCCCCCGCGAAACTAATTAGGGGGCCCTATAAAAATGGTTAAATTTTGTATACGTAATAGGGAAAAACACTCAAATGAGTTTCTATTTACGTGTGTTTCACAACAATGGTTTGTGAATACTTTCTCGTCTATCACAAAGCGTTTGCAATTTGCAAAGGATGTTTTACACGTATACAAACTCTTAAAATTCATTGTTGCTAAATAGACAAAGTTCTATACAAACTATAAAAAAACCAAAATAAAAAGAATTATTTATTTTTACGTCAAAGATCTAAATTCAGATTATGAAAAAGTACCGCACACAGAGTGTTAAAAATTTATTATTTAAAAACGAATATCAAAGTAACATTCTAGCTTTTTTCAAACATTTAAATTAGTTTGTAACTGAATTTGTGAAATTCTTGAATATACTCTATACACGTTCTCCTTAAGTCTAATCCAATTCAGTAACACTCGAACTCAAGTAATGTACAGTATTTACAGATGAGGATCAACCAAAGTTCACTGTTTTCCTAAGCCTAGTCTTCTTTTTTTAATAGCTAAGAACTTTTCAACCACTTCGTTGATATTAGTTTTCTGTGTCTCTTCATGCTTAATGCTTAACAGTACCAAGTCAGTCAACCGAGTTTGGGCCATGGCACTTCTTAAGTATGACTTAATTAATTTAAGTTTTGAAAAGCTTCTTTCCGCTGTAGCTGTTGTGACAGGTATGGTTAAATAAAGCTGCAAAGCTGTAGTTAAGTCTGGGAGGCAGCTCATAAGGCAGCTGTTTTCTTCAACCAGTAAATTCATCATTTCTCGAATGCTTTTCTTGTGTACAATTTCTTTGGCCATCAGAGCTTTGAAGGATATTACTTGGTCAGGCAGTGATGTGGAAAGGTCACCAGGATACACATTTACCAGAGCCTTACTTTTCTCCACCATTGTCTCTTGTGAGAAGTTTACTAAATTCTGAGGCGTCAGGAATGAAAACCTATCATCAATGCAACGCAATCCTTCGAATCTCATTTGTAGCTGAGCTATTACAATATCTAGTGTTGCATTGAAAACTTTTACTTAAAATGATTTCACTGGGTCGTCAATTCTATGGTCAACTGATAATTCAACAAAGAAGCGTTTTACATCTCGCTTACGCTTATTTTTCATGTTACAAGTTATGTCCCATGTCTGGGCCAACTGTTTAGCACCAGCAAGAAAGCCGGCAAAGTCCTTTCTTAAAACTTTTAACTCATCACAAGCGCGGCTTAGAAACTGCCACGCTCTGCCTAGGTCAACAGTTGGCCTCTGTAGTGCTTTCGAAGTTATATTTACATTCTCTAAAATCTTAGTTTCAAGACAGAGCACAAGAATAAATTCAAAGTTTTCCAGGTGGTTTCTAATTGCTAATGCTTCTTCTGCCTCGGGTTTTTTTGAGCTGTATAGAATAATTTCTGTCAAACACTTAATCACAATTTTGAAATCATTTCTTAAAGCTAACAGACAGTCGTGTCTAGAAGACCACCTTGTTGGACATAGCTTTTTTAAAGTTAGATTTTTGGCAGAGCTGCCTTCTTTAACAGCAGTGTTAAGTTCTTGCCATCTATGTAAGCTTTCACTGAAAAACACATAAGTTTTCTGTACTATGTCATAAAATTGTCTTATTTCAGAAATATTTGATACTGAATCATTGATCACCAAGTTCAGGTTATGTGCAGCACAGTGTACGTAATCCGCGTTTGGGACTATATCCATAATTCTTTTCTGTAACCCAGAGTATTTCCCGCTCATTGTTGCTGCACCGTCATAACCTTGACCTCTACACTTACTAATGTCAATTTCATTTGTTTTCAAAAAGTCTAAAATCTTACTTTGAAACCCCTCACTGTTGGGATCCTTTATTTCTTGAAATCCATAAACGGACTCACTAATCACAGTTTTATAATTGCCAGGAGATTCTTCTATTATGTTAATGTATCTGATTACAACACTCATTTGGTCAATCTTAGAAATGTCTTGTGTGCTATCAACAATTATAGAAAAAAAAGGAGACTAGTGAATCTGTTTTAGTAAGGCAGTCAATAATGATTTTCCTAGCAAGTTAATGATTTCATTTTGAATGTCATAGTGGAGGTATTTTGATCTGTTTTTTTTTTCATTTTCTAAGTGTGCACTAAGGAGAGAATCGTAGCGAGAAATTAAAGATAGTATGTTCAAAAAATTTCCACTTTCAGGATTTATTTCATGTAATGCTTCTCTATGGCCAAGAAACGGCAATGAACACAGTGCCATGGTCCGAATGACATCCACAATCTGTATGAAAATATCTTTCCATTTTTTCCGCTCATCGGAAATTTGATCAGCTACCGTTTTACTCTTTTTCCAAGTGGCATACGCGAGACAAGATTGTAAATGAGCATTGCTACTTTCATGAACTTTAACTTTTTTACTGAGACCTTTCCAATCTCTAATATCGCCTTCACGCCAGCTTTGGGCATCAGCACTTTGGCTGAAAAGCCAACATGGTAAACAATAGACTCCATCTAGATTACGAGAGTAACAAAGCCAAAACCTGGGAACAATTTGGCCTGCTGCAGTTTTGAAAGAATAATATGCTGTACTGAAAGACCGCTTAGAAACGGAATCCTTCGGGAAAGGACCCTTTGTTTGACAAAGTTCACTTAACGTTATTAACTTTTTCACCTCGTCTGTCATTGTAGCTTGATTTTTATAGAATGCAATATCTGTCTCAAAACTTTGGCAGTTTGGATCGGAAGGGCCTGCTAAACTAGTTTTATTTGCGTGATTACTTATAACTTCAGTTGGTTCAAACTGATTTTCTGGTCCAGGTATGTCTTCGGACTGGCGAACACATTCAATGCCTAGCAGTTGTTCTTCTTGTTCATGTTGCAGTTGCTTATTTGTTTCCGTAGTTGTATCACTTGTATCCGACGGACTAATGTTTAAATCAGGTTTATTGTCACTGTCACAATCAACTTCAAGTCCGATTTTTGTTTCTTTTTCATTACTTGCACTTGACCCGGGTTTGGGTTGTTCAACTTCACATTTTGATGATTTTTTTAAAAACTGGTCGAGTTTTTGAAAGTTTACTTTTAGATTCTTCTCGTTGTTTTTGCAGTTTCCTTTTCGTAGCACCACTTAAATATTCACTCTTACTTTCCATTTTATAAACTCTGTCTCTAACACTCTAACACTACACAAAATACAAAAACTAAAATCAAATGTTAAGTCATTAAACTTAAACGGCACTAAATTACGAAATGAATGCAATACAGTACTATCGCGCAGGAGATGCGACGAACTACTGAGTACTGAACTACATTGTGTTGTGTTTGTTTACGTCTCCTCAGTGACGAGTGACTCATCGCACGGACGTACGGGCACCACAAGAGATAAGATAAGCTTCGCTTACAAACTACAAACAGTAATGTCATTTCGGAAAACGTAGTTTTTTTGCATGTCTATACACTTAAATAAAACGTATATTTCGTATTTTAAATACAAATTTGCCGGTAGTCGGACCCCATTAAAACTTTTTTTCCTATTATAGCTCGTTTCATATTTTTTTCTAGGGGCCTGAGTGGCGGGGCCCCCCAGAGGGTCGGGGCCCCCCGCGCCGCGGGGTCTGCGGGGGCCTTATCGCCGCCACTGACCCTATTATACCTTGAAGAGAATTCTGTCTAATTTTGTATTTTTACTCTCTCTCTTTGGTGTCAGATAATTCCGCTATACGCGCTGTAGTATCGGCTCAACGAAACTTATAGGTTATTTCAATGTTTATGTTAACCAATTATTCTATACTTATTCAGTTACTTTTTTATTCCTAGCTCATTAAACCATACTCCAAATAACAAGATTTTGCCAATATATAAAGGTTCTTTATTTGTTTACTTCTTTAACATTGAATAATATATGTTCTAATTAACATACGCTTGAGCTATAGATTGTATGAATCGATTGTTGATTATTCTGATACTTTATTTAAATTTAGTTATATAGTGTGTTTTAATTTGTAATTAATTTAATTCAGGGTGTGAAGGTTCTTGTAACTGTGGGGAAGATTAAAAATACATAGATAAGAATGCAAGATTTACAAATTTAAAGTGTTGTGTAGTTAGTATGATTAATATAATAATAATTTACCAGACTAGAACGAAGCCAATCGTGTAGGCGGTTGATTGATAAATTTACTGTTCTGGACAATTATGCCGTACGATTTTCTTTCTTCGATTTAATAGAATGGAATTCTTCTCCTGTCCACTTCGGAATTACAGCTTGGATTGGTTTACAGCCCGATTGATGCTTCTTCTGCAACGCCAGGATCCAAATACGTTCTTCTCTTGGTTGAAGCAATTAGTGTTGTTCCCTGTTTTTGAAAGGTTATAACTTCTGGTGTAGTGAATATTATTAATTGTGATACTGTTAATTCTTTCTATTTGGTTTAATATATCATCAATTCCCTTCGGATATGGGACAGTTCAAGTTCTTCCTTGTATAATCCAGTTATTTATTCTCTATTGTGATTTCATACTGTAGTGTTATTTGGATTAAACTGTACTGGTGATAGTCATAAACATTGTCATTAGGATTTTGTGTTTTATAATCGTGTCTGATGATTTAAAATATTCCGATTAAATAGATAATTCTTGGGTGTTTTAATCTCATCACATTCAGATCATCAAAGAAATTATTGTCAAATTAACAACTTCCTCTTCTTCTGTCGTCCCTAGCAACACACGACTTCTTCCTTCCACATGTTTTGAATATAGTGTTTATTTCATATATTTTTTGTCTATTCCTTATCAATTTGCTATCCTATCGGAATGTAACTTTACCGATAGTTGGTTTATTATTTTCTACACATATTCTGCTGGTTTTTTTATATAAGCCGGTTTTTTTCCTTTTTTTATATTTAATCCACTTTCGATATTAAATGTTATTAATCGATATCATGCCATTATGGTATTATCATAATTTGTATAAATTTTATTATATATCATTATTCATTTAATGTTTTTTCTAGCTCTTCAAATCGTATTCATTAATTATTATTAATTGATGTACCTAACCTTTATGTTATGAGTGGTTATATAGTGGTTTTGGCTGTTAGGCCTTTTATTGTAAACAGATCTACCTGTGTTTATAACTGGTACACATCTATAGCCCCTTTTACATAAATTCATACATATAATTAAATCTTAACTATTAACATTTACATAAACAATTATTTTTTCCATATCTAATAACAATTTTATCTTGACCTATGGATCACATATAAGAAAATTCAAATCTGTTAACGTTAATTAGCTGCTTCACACTTCATTCTACAACAGTCATTGAATAATACATCTTGTTTCATTATCTTTCATTAACTCAACACATATTTGGTATAACATAACATAAACTTTATCATAACATTTGTTGTCACAAAATAATACCTCTTAACTCAAAATTCTTATTTGCTATTAGTAAATTATTGTTTCATTTTTTGTTTGTTTTTCATTAAACATATATCATCAACTATTGTCTAACTTACAGGTTCGGTTATTCTTGTTAATATTACCTTGCATCCTTATTTACCTGTATCTATGATTATAAATATAATTATTAGCTCTTTGTTCTATCATGGGGTTAAATATTGACTTGTTTATTATTCTGTGAACCTTGTTTTTATGTAACTTGAGTGCTAGCATTTCTGTTGCGTTACAATATTGGTCATCTCAGTTAGTCAGTTCTTGTCCATCTCTTCAATCTGTAAGTTGTTCAGTCATTGCATATACGGGTAAGATGTTCTATAGTTGACTGGCTCTTGGAATCTATATTTTATACCATGGTTGTTAGGTGTCTTTCTCGTAGTATGTTTCTTCCTTGTCTTCATTGGTTCCTTACTGACCGAAAACTATTGGGTTGTTGGTTCCTGTGGTACAACCATTGTTCGGTGCATCTTCTTTTTCTTATAATGTTATTTCACTTGTTAGTTACCATTAGTTTTATTAACTCTTATTGTTGTGAGTTTATCCTTGGTGATGAGTAGCTCATGTAGTTTCATGCTTGGCCTTTTAGAAGAAAAACTTGGTTTGTCTCTTTCACTCAATTATTGACATGTGTTAATATGTTGGGTTACTGAAATATTTGGGCTCATATGTCTCGTTACAATATTAACTGGTTGTAGGCATATAAACTTATACACTGTTGTGAGAATTGTACAAAAGTACCTTTAAGCTAATTTCAAAACACAACATTTCAGAATTAATCACATTTTTTTCACTTTATAGGCTATGTCACACCAAAAGAAAATGTACAGGTCACTTTCAACAACAGTTGACAACAGCTGACTGAATATTATCCGATGACAAAATACTAAACAGATGGGAGATAGTCACACCAACCAACCATTTTGTATATAGTCTTTAAAATGAGATTTTTTTGCTTGTACACGGAAAACCTGGATCACTGTATTAAGATATATATTTTAGATATGTAGGTCAATTTATTAATTTTGAGCTATTAATTTAGCTAGTGCTAAGCTTTAAAACACAGTTATTTGTATGAAAGAAAAGTACAATTTTGTAGGCCAAGTAATAAATCCAACTATGATTCTGAAAAATTGTCACGGGTAGGAAAATAAAAATAATAATAATTCACCGATCTGAATGACGTTTTACAGAATCGTGATAAACATAAAATTACTTTTGATAGTGATCCCATGCTCATCCCAAGTTGAAACTTTCAGAATATGTAGAGGAAAACAATATCTTTCACATATATTTTTTTGAGAATTTTAAAAATACAGTTTTTCAAAATTCAGTAAATGCAATAATGATGTGTTTATAAAAAAAATATATATTTTCAACTAATTATGTTTTATATCATATGAAAGCCCTTTAAAAGAGCTTTCAAATGAACTCGATGTCATTGTTCTAGCTTAATTAGAACACAAGTTGTGAACAAATCAATATTGTTGCGCAAGTCAAAAATTTTATTTATTTTTTTCATTTTTGAGCACCCATTACTCAGTAACCTTTCGTCAGAAAAATGTGAAAAAATTGATTTGTGTTACTATTTATGAATACTACATGCATACTTAATTTCAAATAAATCTAAGAGGGTCAGGTTGTAGCACTTGTTGATTTGACACGGAATATCTCTTAAATGTAACTTGAAGTTTTCATTTTGTTGTAAACATACCAGTCTAGTTTTTCTATTTATAGTTTATGCTTTTTTTTTTTTAATAATTTCAACTAATTGAACCCCTAATCAATCCTACACTCCCTCGCAGAAAAACCTATATTTAGTTCATTTATATTGTCATCTGAGTTTAGTTATGTTTGATGTAATAAATAAAATGTTTATTTCATCAAAGGTGTTTTCACTTTTTGTAATTATGTTCTTGTAAATAAATATTCTATGTACTTTATGAATGTAATCTTATAGTTACTGATAAAGTAACAAAGCCCAAATGTCTGTGTGGTATTTTTGTTGTAATAATATTTGTCTGATATGTATTATTTTTGCAATGTTTTTATGTATCTTCTATGAAGAAATAATTTGTTCATTATCCTTAATAATTATTAATTATTGATACCTTAGAATTGAAACTGTTTTGTATAAATTTTGTAATAAAAATCAATGTACTTGTAAGTCTTTTTTTATCAATAACCTATTGAAAATAACACATTCCTTGTGCAATGCAAGTAGGCCTACCAAATACCTACCAAAAATGTATATCCCCAATTTTTGATAGAATATTTGATTTTTGTTGCCATCAGAACTTTACTTTGATTTTACTTTCATGTTCCATAAGGAAATGGAAGTATGGTGATGGCAAAAAAAATCGTGTTAGAGATTTTTGCAGATTCTGATTATACTACCCTCAAAACATGAAAAAAAGTAATTTATCGAAAAGTGTCTGTGTGTCTGTCTAGATTTTTTATGGCAAACGATAAGAGCCGCAAATTCAAACAGAATCAAATAATTTTTTGCATACAGCCCTGAATTGTAGAGTATTCAAGTCCTATTGTTTTTTGTGAAGATCGGTTAAGATAAAGGCGTAGTTTACCTGCAATATTTTATGTTGTAACAAGAGAAATTTTTTCATGACGAACGATAACTGCCGTAAATTCAAACAGAATCAGATATTTTTTTACATATGTGCCCGAGTTATAGAGGACTCAAGGCCTATTGATTTTGGTGAAGATCGGTTACGGGGAAAGGGTAGTTTACCAGAAACATTTTTTTGTTGTAACGTAATAGTTTACCTGATAATTTTTTGTATATATGTACTACGTTATTGACAACAAAGAAGCAGTTTATTTTTAAAATTCCTTCCCGGCCTGTTTGGCCGTAGACCAATGTTTTCTGCAAAACCAGACGTTTCGCCAGTGCCATCGACTTCCATCATCAGTGAAAATCAAGTGCGATAACGTGAGGTGGTATACGTTAGTGCCCACAGTAAGTGGCTGAAGCAGTAAGTAAAAGAAGTAGTTTCAATGGAAATATTTCATTTCGAAAATGATTTTAAATATAAATCTTAGAACATGGAAGTCGTGTATGATTCTCCATACCAATATTTTGTTCTTAAGTGTGCTATTAAGTATTAGGAATCTTCTCCATGTCAAGGTATAGGATTACAGCCTGTTTTGCCTTCACTGAAGGCATCTCTTTTCCTTGCCCTACCTATATCTCGTCTTCCCTGAGGTCTGTATCTTATTACTTGTTTAGGTAGTCCCATGTTTTCCATTCTCTTGATATCCTGCCTCTATTTTATTTGTCCTTCCCTTATTCTGCCGGCTATAGAATATACATTTTACTTGGTACTTATATTTTCATTTCATATATAATATCTAATTATATTCATAATTATGAATACTCGACACAATATTTTTCTTGTTAGATTCGAAGTTTTAAGTAATTTTCTCTTAAAAAGTGTGTATGAACATTTTAGCACGACGAGATTGTCTGTTTTATTATTATTCTTAACGTTTTGGTTTTTATTATTAATTTTTGGTTTATTGATTTATTCTACCCAATTCAATCTATTATTGAATCCGATATGAATAAATCGGTTTACTTACTCTTTGACATCGTTTATTAATTTTGTTTAAATAGTTTAGAATGTTTTTTGTTCCATTTCATGAGTTCGATTCTGAAGAAGTTGCGTTGACTCTTCTATTATTAGCTGCGGTGAGTTGCTCTGTACTTTCCTGTATAGACACTAACATAAACACAACATGTACATGATACTTAATATTATTATAACATTAATAGTTAATAACATTTTATTATGGCCTATGCATACTGCATTGGTCATTGTCACTTCTGATAGTGTCCTTTTTCTTCATCTTGTGGTTTTATTACCTTAACTATAGTTTGTTAAGTGAGTTTACTATACTTTAGGAAGTTACCTTTTTATATGGGTTGTAATCCTATCAAATTATTCTCGTTATTGCTTGAATATCTCTTATCATTGTTTTGATAGCACTGTTATTATTGTGCAGTAGTTCATTCTGCATTTATACTGAAAATTGCTTTGGTTTAAAGTAACCAAGATTACTTGCATCTAGCTGTCAACATGGTTTATTTATTATTATGGTTATTATTAGTATTTGGGTGGCTATAATCCTTGAATTTACTTATTCGAATAGTATTCTGCCTCATTCAATGTTGTTGGTTTAGTTCCTACTCTTTTATGATAAGTTTACAAGATAATTTTGTTCGTCATGCATCCATTCTATGGCAAGCATATAGTTATAATATACAACAATGGATTATTGTCGGTTTTGTGTTTCTGTATTACATTTGATTTATTTGACTTTATGTAGTACTGGTATATCTATTGGTTATTATTAGATTACATTTTGTTTATCTTTTACAGTCTTTACTATTGGTAATTAGTGGTTATTTCTAATATCAATTCCTAATTTTAAAATTAAAGGTGTACCTTCAATTTCACCAGAAGGAAAGTGGTATGTTGGTACAATGTAAGTAAAATATTTTGTTCTGTTTTCTTTTTTTCATATTTGGTTCAAACGTACAAGTGAAAAACTTTCTGGGGCGATGTAGCTCACAAACCCTACAAAGACTCGGCGTTTTCCACAACTTGTATTTAGGAAAGAACAAAAAGAAAAATCAGATTTCTGTGTTATGATCTGCACTATTCTGTTAGTTATTATGGTTTGTACCCTAAGAATATTCGTATGTTAGCCTCCGAATACTTGTTTGCAAATAATGTCGATTTTCTGGTGAACTGGGCCGGTAAAAGATTGTTTTACTGGCTTCATGCAGCGACATTCAAGGTTGTCTTTTAGAGAGGCTGAAGCAACAAGTTTTGCAATAGCATTTAGTTTTAATAAACATAACATAAAACTTTCTTCAATATTGGAATTCTGTGATAAGTCGCCTTCATTTTTACTGTCACAATATTTGGAATGTGAAGGAAACCAGGCAGCATAACGACAGTGCACTGTCCTAACAAAGTTGTCAGTTTGAAGGGAAATAAACAAGTCAGCAGGGTTACCCCTTTGGAAAAGGGTGAAACCAGTGGTATTTTCATAGATGGCAGCTGGAAACCACCACTTATCGTTATATCCACAGAGTGTTATGTAGATATCACTTTGATAATTTATGGACCAGCAGGTTGTATTGGAGTAGCACATCCATCAAGATAAATTACAGCCTCTCTTTTTTTACTATTTATGAAACAGTTTATACCTCATACCCGTTACAATCTGACTTCAGCCATTAGACAAGTGTTTATATGGCCTGTTTCGGTGCAGCCGCTGAGAGCTGGATGACAATAAACCCAGGTAAAACCATGACATACCTGGGCTAGCAAAAGATGCTCTTTCAAAGGCAGCTACACCATCTAACTGACAGCAGGTTTTAGTTCAACTGGAATTTGGCCATTAAATGAAAATATATTCAGTATCGAAGAGTTTCTGTGTTCACCTGTAATTGACAGAGAGATAGGAGACAAAAGTAATTATGAAGGAAGATTAACACCAACAAAAGATTGTCAAGAGACCACAGTAGCCGGACCTCCCACGTCGGAAATAAACGAGACATCTGCTAATACCTTATCACAATTGACACCAGAATAAATTCGCCCTTATCCGAAAGCGACTGCAAAAATAAAATAGAAATGCGCCAAGAAGAAAAAGTCAAGTATTCTCACTGACTCCTATTAAAAAAGCAATTCGTATTGAAGAGGAGGCATGACAAAAGAAAGAGCGATCAAAACGGAAACTAATCATGAACGGTAAAACGAAGGCGATTTGTGGACTGTATAGAAACGGTCAATCAAACTCTCCAAGACTTAAGAAATTGTAACAAATTAGTGGGTAGCGTAACATTTGTTATTTCAGAGGATTCTCGCTAGAGATTACCGGTAACTGCAAGAGGAACCCGCGCTGATATTGTCTCAGTGTGTTTAAAGTCCTCGGCGATGTGGAATGCTATTCAGACTAAATTTGCAAAGCAATATGAGAGCCCATTTAGGAGGAGGAGGAGATGGTGATTTTTCTACAAACTTACTGCACCTCGGTGACGGTAGTGTTCCTAATGACGATAGCTTCACAGAAATTGACGAAAAACTGGGACATAGTAAATAGTACAACACTGTATTAATTGCTAAATTCTGTGCAAAACGTCAAGTGTTTACTTGATAAAAATTACAAGTGGTTATTCCCAAAGAATCGAATCTGTGAAGGAAAATAATGATACAAGTTTGGAAAAATTTTCTGGGGATAATAAAAAGTCCGAAGAATCTATTAACACCGTATTTAATATTGAAAATATAGTGTACTATCTCCAAGAATTTTTGAATTCTTTAAATCAATCTTGCATTCCGCCACAACGGTTCATTCTAAAGGTTGGCACTCCAACAATGTTGTTGAAAAATTTACATCCTCCGAACGTTTGCATAATACAAAATGCAGGTGACACGGGAATTTCTGTGTCAAGTAGGTAATAGCGTTATTATCAGACTCAAAAGCCCTCTTCACACACACATTCGAATCAGTAGGCTACTGGTTGTTAGCATTACCTGGTGTAATTACCAACTTATAAATTGTAACATTCTTTACTTTAGTACACACTTGAAGGAAATTAACAGTTTCGAAATTACATCCTGTTGTGTCATTACGACATTAAGAATGTTGTTGGCGTGAATTTAATGCGACAGATTTTTTTTACCTCTGCCCATGTTCTCTCAGTCCTCTCACTCACTCACTCACTCACTCTCTCTCTCTCGCGCGCGCACACGCACGCGCGCCAACTCGTACAGTTTCTTCTTTTTGTCAACAATTTCAGTGTTACACACAATCCTTCACTGTTTGTTTGTATCTGTTTGTGTAATCATTCATTGTGTTTGTACAGACTACACATTCAAACTTGAGTAATCTGTTTGTAGCAGTGTAACATTTCAACAAACACTTAAAGAGGCGCGCTTTGGGTGCAGTCGCAGAAGGACCTGCCGTGCTAACTTAATGAAAATAAAAGGAAAATAATAGTGAGGTAGTCATGTTTAATTAAAGGTAGTAGTGAGGTTTGCCCCTATTAGTGAGGTAGATGGGGAAAATTGACAGAGAAAGAGTGAGGGGGAGAAGAGAGACGGGGGAGAGAGAATTACGAATTTTTAATTATTCTCATTCATACCGAATATCATTTGTAAGAATATAGTTATGCAGTTGTTGGTATACAGTAGTACCGAAGCAACATGTTTCAAGTTGACTCCCATCCGTTGGAAATTTATTCACCATTCTGATTAATAAAAATTTCTACAAGTACCAATAATATAAATAACAACCTGCAGAAGCAGAAGAGTTTATATCTTACAGAGTTGAAGAGTTGTAATGTTACATTAATTATATTTTTGCTTTTCGTATATCACAGTGAGCAGTAATCTAATTTTTTTGAAATAATACGTGAAGGCTTATATATTAAGAATTAATTTTTTTTTATAGTTTCCGTAACTTGCTTGTAAAATAATTAGGTATCCAAAAGGTAAGTTACATATTTTAATAGCAACTTATAAGTTCCTCATCCTCGGTTTTTTCCTTTCTTCAAAATGTACCACTTCTTAATTGCGAATAAATTATTTAACGTAATAATCGTTTCACCAAAGGCTGTTTGGATCCTGTTAATAAAACTCTTGAGTCTGCTGCACATAATCCTCGCTTTTGGTTCATGTTTCGTTAACTTTCTACATTACAATAAGTTTAATTATTTTCAAGTTCCTT
The DNA here is from genome assembly GCA_034769895.1 of Magicicada septendecula. Lineage (NCBI taxonomy): Eukaryota > Metazoa > Arthropoda > Insecta > Hemiptera > Cicadidae > Magicicada > Magicicada septendecula. The sequence goes on along the minus strand of CM068367.1, from coordinate 168,072,631 downwards.
ATAAGTAGCCAACTGTAGTAAACATCATGTACTTTGACCTCTCTCTCACTCTCTCTCTCTTTCTTTCTGTTACTCTTGTTCTTCTCAATAACTGTATCTCAGGAAGTCTGAACGTAACAGGTTCTTAAGTAAACTTCATATGACTTAACGTGCAAAATCTTAAACATCATTTGGGCTTCAGTTATGTTATAATTTTGTAAGAAAGCTTTACAAAATACTTTTTACACTGCTTCTGTATACGAAACTAGGTGCAGGTATGTAATCAAATTTTTTAGTAGGCCTATTTATTCTAACACTGTTACAGTTTCATGAAAACGCCGTATGTAAACAAACATTAAAACTTAGTAATAAGGTTTATCAAACTACTATTTTTCTTGGACGCATTAACGCAAATCAGTAATCTAGAGACCAATTTTATATTGAAAAATCGATGTCTAATAAACGGAATTTGATATGCAAAAATCCATCGGTTAAGAAAATAAAGTAAACTTGGTTAGTAACAAATAATTTTGGCAAAAATTTTTAATTTGATATAGGCCATAATTGATTCCAATTTTATTACAATCTGAGAAATGAAGCCAAATAGATTTTCATAAACGTTGGGCTAGTAACAAAAAAAGTTTCATTCTTAAGCGCACAATATTATAATTTCCCTGTCATCCCGGAAAAAAGACTGTATTAAGCTACTATCATACTTGTCTAGTCTACACTATTTAATGGGTATATTATAGGTTTCACAAAAATTGATTATCTTACACATGGTTTTAATATATCACTAAACTTTGTGAAAAGTCTGAGTGAAAAGAATTATATACACAACGGTTGATGTTAATACAGGTCTTAATTCGTTTCAAAATTTATAGATAAATAAAAAATTAAAATTATCACATATATTGTGTGGTGTATAAAATAAATTGTAATAATCCTTTCTAATATGATTACTTAAGCCATAATATCCGAAGTTGGACCGTTCCTTTATTCTTCTGTAGCCTCCTACATTCTTGCGTATCTGCTGTCATATTCGCGTCTCACAGTCATAGTAGACAGTAGGCTATAATATTATACCTTTTTTTGCGTTGTCTGAGACTTGTCTCAGAGGATAAGACTCAGGCTGATCTGGGGCAAGCACCCTTCCGCCGATTGGAGATTTAGAGGAGTCGCACGCCAGCGCAGCGCGGACCGGTGGCGAAGTAGGTGGAGGCATTCAGGATAGAGTGTAGTGTATGGATGTGTATTTGTGTGTTTACGTAGTGTGCAGAGCCAAATGGGTGATGGTAGAGCCATAATAAAAGTATAAGTCAAACGACAGCCAAGACGAAGTCGAGTAACGCAGGACGCCAAAGCTGGAGGGAGGTGTCAGAGCGGCGTCAAGGTAAGGCGGGGAGGCACAAAGGAGAGGGATAAAGACCGGATAGGTAGATAGGAAAATTTAAGATGTTAAGTTATCAATAAGGAAGCCAGGTGTAGTAAGTATGACGAAGAGACTTAATTATTTCTATTTCTCCGTTGGCGGGGGTTTCTGGGAGGAGGTCCATCGGGAATGGTGAGGAGACGGTTTATGACAAAGGAAGGTCTGCGGTAGTTACAGGTAGTATTAATATTATACAATACCTCCTTCACATTTAAGTTGAGGAATTCCAATCAGCCTTCCGTTGCGTTACTTCTCTCTTGAGCCCTTGATATAATTCGTTGCCTGCTCTTTATTGCAGCTGTAATATCTCCTTCGTTTTATAATTCGTAACGTTAAATATTCTTCCTCACCCTGGAATTTTCCATTCTCTTTTACTAATTTCTTTTCACTTCATAAGACTTTTCTATACAAAAGCAAGTATATAAACAAGTTATAAGGTCGGGGATTAGCAACCAAACGGCATTGTTTAAAAACATTTATCTACAAGTTTCTTTTCTATAGTTCATCGTACACACCCTTGCGAGATAAAAATAACTACACGGTAGTTTCTTTCGCAATTTTTCGCATTATTTTGAGACAATCGACTGGTGATTTAGAGATAAATACTTAATATTAATGAGGTCTCATACATTTTATATTATATCTGTTTTCTATCCTACTGATAGAATTAGAAAAACGGTAGCTATCTCTCTTTTCCTTTTAAAAGCACAATACATATTAATTTACCAAGTAGCAGTTTCCTTCTTCATTTAAAATTTCTATCAAATCTACTGTATATTGGACAAAACAGAAGGGGAAACATACGTGCTTACAAGGTAGTGTAAACATCCTGTAATGCTGTCAAATCAATATACAAAGGAAGAGGAAGTGAATACTGTAATGAGTAGCCCCTACATTCATATTTATGCAGGTGTAGGTGATGATTAAGGCCCGGATTTTTATGTAATTACATATTTGAATGCTGAGTGCACATTTACACGGAAAAGCCAGATATCGGCGAATCATACCAATAGGTGTCTTATCCGCGAGTTTAATTTTATATATTTTTACATATTTTGTTCATATTACATATTTCACTCCATCTTACATATTTCTACATATTTTACTATACTTTACTTCAATTTGAAAATTGAAATGGCAAAAAATAGTTAGGCCTATAACAACATTACTCAGATGCGCAAATGTGCAATTAATCAGAATCAGGTCCAATTAAATTTATTACAAGAAAAGGCAAAATATTGCATCTGTTGCAATTGCACACATAGATTCTACTTTCAAGAAGTAAAATTTTTTACGAGCTCAAGCGACAAGTAAGGCATTTTGCACGGGATGTTAGATGAGAATGGTATGCGCGGCCCCACTCATTTACGTTTTGTTCGCACGTTCAGCGGGGTCGGTGGGGAAAGAACGTGCTGTCCGCGGTAAATAAATACTCTTCGCAGATCTTGCAATTCTCGCAACGGATTCCATCTACCTAAACAAACAAATATCTATATAACTCTATGCTATTGTAGGGCACAATGTGATTTTTGACGCCAGTATTATCGACGCTCTCGGAGTGTAAGCCTACACGTAAATAACAATCTGGCGTGCAGTGTGGTGTGTTGAAGTTATTGTCAAGTCAGTGTTTTGTCTTTCGCCTACACTTCTGCGCTTGCTTGTTTCTTGCCTTGGCGGATTCTCGTTGTTGGACAAAAGACTTCTTAAATAATATATAGTGCGGTATTGTTCAACGCAAGTTCTTAAGAGTTTTAAATACAAATATCCTTGTTTTATCATGGCACCGACCGCATCATCTTTGTCATCTAAGTTAAAATCATGGGTACAGATTGACAGTGCTTTTACAACTGACGATAAAGCTGTATTTTGCCAAGTTTGTTATGGCCAAATGGTGTTAAAGAAGAGAAGGTACTGCTGTTGTATACAGATGCAGCAGCATACATGTTAAAAGCAGGTAATTCTCTAAATGTGTTTTACCCCAACCTACTACATGTTACATGCCTGGCTCATGGATTGCATCGAGTAGCTGAAACTGTCAGAGACCTTTTCCCCGAAGTAAATACATTAACATCAGCAACAAAAAAGGTGTTCTTGAAAGCTCCTTACCGTATCCAGTGCTACAAACAAAGGCTACCTGACACACCTCTGCCTCCAGAACCCGTAATTACAAGATGGGGAACCTGGATCGAAGCCGTAAATTTCTACAGTGACAACTTTGAAGCTGTGAAGTATGTGGTGGAAACATTATCTCCCGATTCTGCAGTGTCAGCGAGCGAATCCTTGTCTGCATTCAACAACTCTAAGGTGATATGTTCAGTTTCGTACATCAAAACGCATTTCAGTTGTATCAAGAAACTGGAGACTGCAGGTCTGACTCTCCAAGAGGCCATAGGAATAGTTGAAGAAACAGTTAACAAGTTAAATGCTGTGCAGGGTGAAGTCGGTGACAAAGTTTCTACTAAATTAAATGCTGTGCTGAATAGAAACCCTGGTTACTCAACTTTACATACCATTTATCGCATATGTAACGGCGAAACTGTAGAATCGATTGAGAATATTCTTCCAAGTACGATTCCTCTATATAAACATGCGCCGGTGACGACATGTGATGTCGAGAGATCCTTTTCTATATATAAAAACATACTCTCAGACCGAAGACAGTCCATGTCAACAGACAATATAGAAAAGTATTTAATAATTAATTGTGCAACTAAACAGTGGAAAAAAAAACTTACATGGACACTTTATTCTTATGCAGAGTTATAGTAGAGTTTTATATATATATATATACAATATAGATTTTCAAGTCAAAAATCTACCTTTAATTTTATAGTAATTTCAACTCTCCTAGTAAAATACTTTGTTAAATAGTTAATAATTCTCAATGTTTTACTTTATACTCATGTCCTATACTACAGAAATCCATAGGTAAAATACTTTGTTGTTGTTAATTTTATAATATCAAGGTTTCTTTTTTAATACTGTTTTCTAAAATATGTTTTCATAAATTTTCTAAAGTACAATAAACAATTGAAAAGTAATTCATTTCTTATGCATGCTGTCTTATTGTAAACTCTTCAACAAAGAGTTGAACTTTCAGATACTGTGTATTCTGAGGGTTAACTTATTTTCTGTAACAGAAGTGGTAATCTAACTGGTGATTAGTGTCAGCCCCGAACTTGATTAGTATTTTATGGATTACATTGACTTTGCTCAAAATATATTTGCATGTTTTGAAAGTGATTTTAAAAAGTTTAAAATGAAGCACCTATTATTTTCAAAACCTTTCAAAGAGGGCACTGTTATGTTCTCGTAAAATGTAAATTATATTGTTGATGTGAAAGTATTTTAATACTACATATTTCTTAAATATTACATATTTAGCTACATATTTTCCTTATTTTTCCTACATATTGATGTACATAAAGGGAGACTGTGCGCTGCGCCGTACGCTAGACAGAGAGGGTATAATAGCAACTATCTCGCTCTACTTTCGTTAGTGAAACACGCGGCGGATGAGTAAATTTTAGTCCATCCATTTTTGCAGTTCAACCTGCGATAACTTCAAAACCAATAAATATACAGCAATTCTGAAAACTGCATTGTGTTCAGTAATTAAATCTCTATAAGTAGCCAAAATCTCAATTAATATAATTAACAATTACAGAATTGCAAAAATTAGTTTGGAGATACGTCCGGATGTGACAGGTTGTACTGTATTTACCTTATAACAATTCCCCCTAAATAAAAGGGAAATCCCCAAATTCATATTTCGAAGCCACCTGTTGTAGATAAAACGGTATTTATCTTGGATACATACGTTTAATCTCATACAAACGTTTTTATGTGTGTTCCCATCAGCACCGACACACCTGTACAGGCTTCTCCATATTTTTCTACACCTGTCCAAATATGACTATACTGATTACAATAGTAATTTCTTCTACGGTTTGTTTATGACCATAAGATATGTCTTTATAGTTCCTTTTAAATACCATTATTTTCTGCTCATTCGTACAAAACTTTTAATTGTTGAATGTGCCAATTCTGATAATCTTTGCCAAACCCAAATTTTAATGTTATACGGCGTCACCTTATTATGTAGCAAACAAAATTAGAACAAATCACTGTTATTTTAGCAGTAGCTTTTTTAAGGAGCCCAGAGTAGGCCTATACCTACCCGACACGCACACATTTGAAGGATCAGTATTTTGTCTTGGAGTTCCAGCTGAGATACCCATGTTTTTAGGGACCAGGAACTCGCATTTGAACTTCTATCATCAGCTACATAATGTAAATCCTAGATAAATGTACAAGCCTATGCTCTAAAAGCCTAAGCTATGATACCCACAATCATCTACGTTTTACTAAAATAATGGTTGCAAGTTAAATTTTTTGATTCATGTTGATGCTTTTGTCTCGAAGAAACCAGGTAAATTAATCTGCTTTTCGTATCCGGCCGACGATGGTGTGCTCCCACTTACGAACAGTGGCACTTGCAACTCGTTTCACTTGCGAACACTCAAGTAGATAAGACACGTAATTAATTTTTGATACGTGAGAGTACCTCCCACTTGCGAACACACAAACAACGATGTATGTACATCCACCCTGTATTGTGTTTATGTTTTTATAATTCGTTAAATGTATTTTTTGTTACCAACTACGTTTACCAAGTTACAATTTTTATAAAACTCACACACACACACACTTGCATAGCCGCTCCCTCTCTCTCTCTCTCTCTCTCTCTCTCTCTCTCTCTCTCTCTCTCTCTCTCTAAATTAAAAAGGAAGGTTATTTTTTATTTATTTTTATTAGTCAACTTGTAGAACGGACGACGTGATCTTGAGAAACATCCCAACTTCAGAATCTTTTTCATATCTTTTAGTTTATCCAATTCAGTATACTTTTTCGTCCTTTTCATAGCTTAAAAATTTCACTCCATCGTTACATCGTGTTCTGAATACATTTCTCTGCCTCAGATTATAAACATTTGATAATGTTTTTTATTCTTGGATGTGGTCTTCCAACGTGGCTGTTTAGTTTCTGATGCGTGCTTGTACGGTATTATTCATTGTATGACGTCGGAAGTAGCAGTTCCGTAACTCCTGTGGCACTAATCATTGTCTAGCTATTGTTCTACGAAACAATTAAAGAATTAATCGAGTTTCTCTTCCTCTGGAACTTGACCATGGATATACTACCAGCCACATTCTACATCTTTTCGAAGGAAAGCAAGTGTAGCACACATTAGGATTTTTGTGCTCCCTAAGTCATTTGAATGTGTATACTCGTGCAAAGTGACTACTGCAGCTTTTGAATTTTCCATTCATGAAAAATTACTTTTAATCTTTCAAACTCTCTTTTCTATTGATTTAACCAAAAATCGGGAGCTTAGCTTGCACAACGTCTTCGCCCGGACGGAAACTACTCTCGTCAATTTTCAAACCGGGACAACTGACAAACTGGCCGGGACCCCGGGATCAGGTCGTCAAATCGGGACAATCCCGGTCAAACCGGGACGTATGGTAAGCCTATTTATACATGTATTTATCGGTTTTCAATATTGATGTGAGCATTGTACTGTAGAATTAGGAAGCGATTGTATTGAACGAATCACGATTATCAAATGATATACGGTATTCCTTTTAGTTCAACAATTCCGTCATCTCGTCTCCGGTACTTTGGAAAACCATTGTTATTTTCAATAGTTTAACGTAAAATGTTGCTCGGTTATTATGTGTACATATTCCATCAATCATGCAAGGAACATTAGGATTACGAGCTCTACAAGATCCATGTATCATTCGAGATAACAATTTTATGAATCCTTGGAAAAGTGATACGGCACAAAACTTAGGATAAGCAAGAGGTAGTGTATTAACTTTTTAAATTGTATATTATTATTATTTTTATTATGTTTTTACTATAAAATATTCATATTATTTTAATATGATTTTCTGGAACACGTTTGGTGGAAACGTAAAACCGGCCAGCTGATAAATAAGAGGTTGCGAGTTCAGACGTAGATGTGTATATATGTGTCAGCCAAAACAGTGTTTTGTAAACGTACACGTCTGTCATTACAACATTAAGAATGTTATTTGACCTTGAGTAGGTACTCATGTTGACGGGAATGAGAAATCTTGTGGTGTTAGCACTGAATAGCCACAACACAGGGGGGGGGGCCATTCCGGCTTCCCGCGCTAACCTAGCGATCAGCTGTTTTTGCCGCGTGACGTCCGACTGGTGGAAGAAATACGCGCGAGTCTTGATTTACCATGCAATCTTACCTGAGGCAATGTCCTACTTAGCATCTCTCTGCTGTTTACACGAAATATTAACAATAATTGTAATGAGCTATTCATATAGAAAAAGGATTAAACAACAAGATTAAATGGTTTGCGGCAAAAAATAATGGTAAAATCTATTTCTACATTTAATAGAAAAGTAAGCAAGTCTGTCCACATATAACATTGACAAAATGGCACAAGATGTAAAATTAAGTCGGAATTTTTTATTATTCGTTAATTTTATATTAATAGAATTATTTCGATTGTTATTAATTTACTTAGAAACCTCAGATGATACTGATATTTTTCAGTGAAACGTGCGTCAGGTGTTAAAAAGAATATACGAAATTATACTACTTGCAGAAGAAACAAATTGAAAACATCACAAATTTTATATATATATATATAATATGCCTGCGTGGGTGGGTGCGCGTACGTGCACACGCGTGCGCGCATGAGTGCGTGTATAAACATTTCTATGTATGTTTAAAAGGAATAAATCCCAAATGTTTAGTACCAAGCCACGTGTTGTTCAATCAAATATATTGGAACTTACCGTCTGCGGCTTTCCAGAAACAGCGTCTTTATAAATTTACATGTTTCGGGACCCTTGTCCCATCATCAGAATTTAAAAAGTAATTGTGTATCGTTTAAATATGAGTGCGCGGTCGGTTTTCATACGATGTACATCGGTAACCTTCGTACTCGTTGTAAATATTATAATATGTTATATTAAGTTGTTTTATATTAGATTTTAATATTTTAAGTGTTTGACAAGTGTATCATATTTAAACGATACACAATTACTTTTTAAATTCTGATGATGGGACAAGGGTCCCGAAACATGTAAATTTATAAAGACGCTGTTTCTGGAAAGCCGCAGACGGTAAGTTCCAATATATTTGATTTCTATGTAGTATAATATATTTGAAACAAGCTTCCAATTATTATAATTATAATCAATATCATAATCATTTTCTTTATCTACATTTTCTACATTCTACATTATCTACATTGAAATTTATTGACATTTAAAAGATACATTAAATATACTGTATTGAAAGGGACACTGTGCGCTGCGCCGTACGCTAGACAGAAAGGGTATAATAAGCAACTATCTCGCTCTAGCTTCGTCGTCAAACACGCGGCCGCATGAGTAAGTTTTATTCAATCCATTTTTGCAGTTCAACCTGCGATAACTTCAAAACCAATAAATATACAGCAATTCTGAAAACTGCATTGTGTTCAGTAATTAAATCTCTATAAGTAGCCAAAATCTCAATTAATATAATTAACAATTACAGAAGATACACAGAAGAAGAACGTGTTTTTTTAGACGTTTCTATTGGTTTAGCATTTGCATTTGTACACTGTACTCTTAACTACATATTATACTAATTTACAATGAAGATATACTTATTATATCTTTATTTAGTATATAGTTATTTACGTGTCAAGAAAAGAACGTGTGAATAAAGTGATCACAACATTTTATACCTTATATGTTTTCTGTCATTGAATGATTAACCCACTTTTTAATAACAGCGTTGAAAAATAGTTGATTACGTCTTTCAAAGATTATTTTTACTACGGTACTGAAATTAAAAATAACTAAGATCGTATACAGGAATTAAACGTAGGCGACTGGAAGCAGTAATTGTATAAACAGCCGAGACACACCACCTGCTAATATTGCAGGAATTGCTTACGTTCAGTAGACTTGGCAACGTTGTGACCTTCGTGACTTTATATACATTTTGTGGCAACACTGTGCATATTTTTCATCACTAAAAGCTAAACCGATATCCGTGATAAAATAGTAATGCATTTTTTTACACGTGTGAGTCGTTTGTAACGATAAAGTTAACAGGGTAATTATTATTCAACTTTTTTCAACAAACTATCTTGAAACGGATATATATTTTTACGGTTTTTTATGCTGATTACGAATATGTAAGAATAAAATGTCTAAGCTTACTTGTAACTTTTATATATGGGGTCTCAAAAAGATGAACTTCTCTGGTCAGAACTTGCATGTTTAGCTAATGATGGATAAACGTGATTATATATATATATAGACTTAGCGCCGCATAATTTCTTCATCACACGCCAATTTTTACCCAGGGTATCTAAAACAAATTTGAGGAACTTGTATAAGTACATCTTTAGGTGAAGAAGTTATTTTGCCCAAGTTATGGTGTCTCAGCGTACGAAAAACTTATACAAATTTTTATACATCGTATTTTTGCTGTACGCTGAAGCCAGACAACCTGTTCGATATATACAAATGTATATAATGAAATATGGGTAGTTAGTCGGCCATATTGGCATTCGTAATAATTATTCTATAAAATTTGTAACATGTGTAAAAAAGACAGACACTACAGAGGAAAGTGTGTTTTTATTCTGTTTAGTTGGTATAACGAAATATTGCGACCTGCCATAATTTATTCTGTTTAGTCGTCTCGTTGTGCGGTAATTCGTTGAGTTTGCTAACGTGTGTGGGACAGAATTTTGTAATTCGTATGAAGTGTTTGTGATTGCAAGTCGAAGTAAAAATATGTTGGAGGCGCTAGGAATAATAATGAAAGGTAAGATGATCATTTATTTAGTGTATGTTGTCCGTTGTTTGTAGGAAATTAGCTGTTAGGTTATGTATGAATGTCTCGATTACTTTGGGTTGTACACTAGGCCTACCGGTTGTTATAGACCCAACTATACATAATATCACTGTGTTCTGTCCAAAATTTAATAATGGAGCAAATTAGCATTCTAATTTAATTAATACAACATACCTAGGCTAACGCCATGCGTTCTTATGGGAGTAAAAATTTAATTTTTTGTCTCCGTAAATAGGTTCGACCGCCGTTTAAAATTATTTTTCTCGTGTTTATATAACATAGAAGAATATAATAAAAATATATCAGCGCAATATCAGCATTGATGAGAATCTTCATAATTACCCAAGGGGTAATTAACTAATTTTTAAAAAAAGTCCCTGTAAGGCACTGAAGCAATTTAATTAAATAAAGTTTCTTTATTATAGATACTCCTGTAAGTCTGACAATTATTTTGTCTACTCTAGCCTACCTATATATGTGTAATGTATCCAATTTGTAAATCATTTTATTCGTAAAATGTGGTCCTACCTAACACAAGATGGTACGCCTTACTATAATATATTTAATTTGAACTCTGCTCGTATTTAACTAGTTACAAATTTTATTTAATTCTTCAGTCCAGCTATATTACTCTAAATATACTTTCAAATTCAGCATTTTTCATAAAAGAAATACGTTAGGTTATGTTTCATGTCTAGATTACTTTGTCGAACACGTATCTGTTATAGAACCAACTATGCCTAATAGCACTGTGTTCTGCCCAAAATTTAATAATTGAGCAAGTTAGCATTCTAATTTAATTAATACAATTTTATTTTTTCATTATTAGCGGGCCAATTTATACAAAAACAAAAATTCTGGAGTTTTGTATTGTAGTGTTTTAGGGTAAATAGAATTGCCATAATAAATTTAATACAGTAGGCGTATTTTTTGATTGTGAAACAAAAATCATTTGTTTGATGTTTTAATTCAGTTCACTTATCCCCAATAAGTAAAAACCTTTACAAAGGTGCATAAGGTATTATCATTTGCTTTAAAAAATTGAATTGCAAAATAATACAAAGACTATTTAAATTAGATTTGTTCCTTTACTGCATTAATAAAACCTGTCATATACGCGTCACCTTATGCTACATAAATATCAAACACACTTAGTGTTCCGTGTTGTTAATACAATAGTGATATAAATATCAGGTTACTAAACCTTTACACAGAATAATTTTATTAGATGCATTGTTGTAAAACTTTAATATTGTAATTCCTGCTTTGAAAAGTGCAGGGTAAAACAGAAAAATGAAAATATCAGAATAATAATATTTGAATAGAAATCATAGATTCTTTGTGGTATACAAGAACATGAGTATTTATTGTATTGTATGCAAGTTGGATGTCATAACATGAAATTATCAGTTAAGGATAGTTCAGTGTTTAGATAAGACTTTGATTCTATAACCCTAGGACTAGAATAAACTTCCAGTTAGTTTTGTGCTGATGTATTATTAACAACAGCAAAGTTCCTGTGATAATAGAACTGATTTCGCTGAAAGATTAATTATGTTAACAAAACTAGCAAACTAGCAGGGCATTAGCCGATTAACTTACAGCGGAATAGCCTGTAAGCCTAACCTAACTCTGAAATAAAATGAATTACTTTTAGGAAAAAATCAAAATTTGTTTGTGTTATGTAGGCTTGGGTGTTAAGTATAATAGGCTAAGTTCTTTATCACAGTAAATTGTCTCTAGCTCCAGATACTTGCATGTCTACATCAATTGTCATATTTTACTTTTCAGATGACTGTGAAAGTAGGCCTAGGAGACGTACAGCAAAAAAAGGTACATATAGTTTTAATTGTTATTTATATTCAGTGTATAAAAGCACCCCTTAACTCTAATCAACTAAAAATATAAAATTAATTAACCCATTTTTGAAAAAGAGGAACTAAACACGATAAAATATCTAGCAGAATCTAACGGTTATGACAGAACAATAGTCAGTAAACTCCTACACAAAACACAAAACAAACAACAGACAAAGACAGAAAACAACAAATTCATAACACTAACATACATCAACAAACAAACAGAAAAAATTTCCCACAAATTCAAAAAAGCAGGATACAGAATCGCTTACAAAACTACTAACAAAACAGAACACACACTATCAAAACGCATGCCCAAAGCACAAAACAAATTCGATCTACCCGGTGTATATAAACTAAATTGTTCAAATTGCAGTAAATTCTACATAGGCCAGACAGGACGTAGCTTCAAACAGAGATACATTGAACACACAAAAGCACTCCACACCGCTACAGAATCTACCTTCGCAAACCACCTCATTGAAGCAAACCACACATATAAAAACATCGACAATAACATGAACATACTACACGTACACACAAAAGGCCGAAAACTAGACACTCTAGAACAATTAGAAATATACAAACACACAAAAACAAATAAAAACGACATCCTAAACGAACAGACACAATTCAAATCGCACGCATTATTCGAACACATCTCACCACACACACACAGCTTCAATCTTTCGAAACACTTTCTCGTCGCCAACAACAAGACGAGCAGCGCTACTAACGACAGACTCTGATGAAGCCTTCTATAGGTGAAAGCCGGTTTAGGCTGTAAGGTAAAACTTTACGATTTTACTTATAAAAAACTTTGTGTTCCGAGTCGTCAATATTATAGTGATATTTAGTAATATAATCAAAGCAATTTAGCCTATAGATAATTAAAATTTTTTTTTCTGTTTGTGAATTTTGTAACATTAGCATATTTGATTTAATGTTTGTTTCATATGTAGTGCTAGGTTTACCTAAATTATCTTTACTTGACAAACTAGACTTGTATAGGTACTTTAAATCAATTAAGAAAATCAGCTTTGAATGTAGCACAATTAATTCATACCATATTTCATTAATGTTTTGTTTTCAAAGCATTTTTTTGTTTGGGTGTTAGCCTATTTAATTTGTGTTATGGCAAAGTTAATTTTCTGCATCAGGAATGTCCTATTTCATTGAGCAAGCTTTATAGGAGATTTTGAAGTTTGTGATAAAATAGCCATTAATGATTGTTTTGTCTTGTTAATGACAACAATATAAAGTTATTAACAGTCCCATTTACATTTTAAATGAGAAAATTTAGTAACATAGTAGTTGGAATCATTTTTAATTAGTAGTATTATGTGTCAATGCTTTCAAATCAGGGGCTTCCTTTGGAAAGTATAATCATATGATAATTTTAAGATAAGTATTGTTAGAAGCTCTAAATAAGTTTGTTTATATTATTTTTTATATAAAGAGTTTTGGAAGCTGCTGGAAAACAAAAGTTCTTAATAAAGTACATAATTAGTTTAATAACATTATTTCCCATAAAATTGCAATTATTTCATTTAGTAATTTGCACTTTTGTTGATACTGGCAATGATAATTATTTTTCTCTGTTAGGTAAAATTCTTTCTTTGTTACAGAGTCCATTGTTGTAGAAGCTCTTATATCGCCAGATGATTGTGCAAAATTTATAAGTTTGGAGGTAAATTTCTCCTTATAGAACTGCTGTATTCTTATATAGTTATCTCTCTCTGACCTCTATTTTGCACTATGAGGTGTACACTTATTTCCATTCTTATTTTGTATTCTTTTATCTCTTTCTACTATTATTTAGTTACAATAGTTTAATCATAGTAGTCTCTTTATAATTGGTTTAGTGTTTTTTGTACACTGGTCTGTCCCTTAGTGTATATCATTGACTAACATTACTTACACCTAGTGTCACATGACAGGTGTTCTTAATTACGATTATAATACATTATGTCCTTTCTTATAATATTCTTATACTATTACAATAGTGGCATTACACCTTACTTGTGGTATAGACATTAACCTTTTACTTCTATTTGGTATTATAAAGTGGTTTTGTTCACGTTTTACTTAGTGAATCCCCTTTTGGTCGGTTTTGGTTCACTTTATTTACTTAAATTCTTATTTAAAATCCATTTTGGGTATCTTATATTGGTACCTGTAGAAAGCTTACCAGTTCTTCTTGATTTAAGGCACAAAACATTTTGGTTTAGGTAGGCTTTTCCTACTGATAGATGTGAATTTAGGTGAAATTTGTACCAACAATGTGTATGTTAGGTTGATACAAATTTACATTCTTTTAACCTTATTTTCTCAAGTTTGGTTTTATTAATGATAACTAATAACTCTTTAGTTATTGCCTTTTCTTATCTTACATGATTGTTTGACTATTTGAGTAATATTTGTTATTATTATGAGACAATTTTAATACTTCTTTATGTTACATGGGTGCATGCATAACATGTTACTATGCTTTTATTCACAGCTTCTATTCAGTTAACAGTCTAGTTACTTTCATTCTTTTATAACATATCTTGTCCTATACATTTATAATATTATCTGTTGTATATTGTACAGGAATGGGTTTCCTCTCCTTAAACCCCACTGTTGTGTTTGTCAATTTGTACATACACCTATGCCAATGTGTTTTGAATTATTTTAATTATGTAAATCTTGGAGATATTTGGAGTTGTGGGATGTATTGATGTAAGTAATTAACTATTAACTTAGCTCTCTAAAAACTATCAGTGTTTGTGTACCTGTAACTTAAATAATTAATGAGTTATTTTATAATTCCGTTCAACCCTATTATACCTTGAAGAGAATTCTGTCTAATTTTGTATTTTTACTCTCTCTCTTTGGTGTCAGATAATCCCGCTATAAGCGCTGTAGTATCGGCTCAACGAAACTTATAGGTTATTTCAATGTTTATGTTAACCAATTATTCTATACTTATTCAGTTACTTTTTTATTCCTAGCTCATTAAACCATACTCCAAATAACAAGATTTTGCCAATATATAAAGGTTCTTTATTTGTTTACTTCTTTAACATTGAATAATATATGTTCTAATTAACAAATGCTTGAGCTATAGATTGTATGAATCGATGTTGATTATTCTGATACTTTATTTAAATTTAGTTATATAGTGTGTTTTAATTTGTAATTAATTTAATTCAGGGTGTGAAGGTTCTTGTAACTGTGGGGAAGATTAAAAATACATAGATAAGAATGCAAGATTTACAAATTTAAAGTGTTGTGTAGTTAGTATGATTAATATAATAATAATTTACCAGACTAGAACGAAGCCAATCGTGTAGGCGGTTGATTGATAAATTTACTGTTCTGGACAATTATGCCGTACGATTTTCTTTCTTCGATTTAATAGAATGGAATTCTTCTCCTGTCCACTTCGGAATTACAGCTTGGATTGGTTTACAGCCCGATTGATGCTTCTTCTGCAACGCCAGGATCCAAATACGTTCTTCTCTTGGTTGAAGCAATTAGTGTTGTTCCCTGTTTTTGAAAGGTTATAACTTCTGGTGTAGTGAATATTATTAATTGTGATACTGTTAATTCTTTCTATTTGGTTTAATATATCATCAATTCCCTTCGGATATGGGACAGTTCAAGTTCTTCCTTGTATAATCCAGTTATTTATTCTCTATTGTGATTTCATACTGTAGTGTTATTTTGATTAAACTGTACTGGTGATAGTCATAAACATTGTCATTAGGATTTTGTGTTTTATAATCGTGTCTGATGATTTAAAATATTCCGATTAAATAGATAATTCTTGGGTTTTTTAATCTCATCACATTCAGATCATCAAAGCAATTATTGTCAAATTAACAACTTCCTCTTCTTCTGTCGTCCCTAGCAACACACGACTTCTTCCTTCCACATGTTTTGAATATAGTGTTTATTTCATATATTTTTTGTCTATTCCTTATCAATTTGCTATCCTATCGGAATGTAACTTTACCGATAGTTGGTTTATTATTTTCTACACATATTCTGCTGGTTTTTTTATATAAGCCGGTTTTTTTCCTTTTTTTTTATTTACTCCACTTTCGATATTAAATGTTATTAATCGATATCATGCCATTACGGTATTATCATAATTTGTATAAATTTTATTATATATCATTATTAATTTAATGTTTTTTCTAGCTCTTCAAATCGTATTCATTAATTATTATTAATTGATGTACCTAACCTTTATGTTATGAGTGGTTATATAGTGGTTTTGGCTGTTAGGCCTTTTATTGTAAACAGATCTACCTGTGTTTATAACTGGTACACATCTATAGCCCCTTTTACATAAATTCATACATATAATTAAATCTTAACTATTAACATTTACATAAACAATTATTTTTTCCATATCTAATAACAATTTTATCTTGACCTATGGATCACATATAAGAAAATTCAAATCTGTTAACGTTAATTAGCTGCTTCACACTTCATTCTACAACAGTCATTGAATAATACATCTTGTTTCATTATCTTTCATTAACTCAACACATATTTGGTATAACATAACATAAACTTTATCATAACATTTGTTGTCACAAAATAATACCTCTTAACTCAAAATTCTTATTTGCTATTAGTAAATTATTGTTTCATTGTTTGTTTGTTTTTCATTAAACATATATCATCAACTATTGTCTAACTTACAGGTTCGGTTATTCTTGTTAATATTACCTTGCATCCTTATTTACCTGTATCTATGATTATAAATATAATTATTAGCTCTTTGTTCTATCATGGGGTTAAATATTGACTTGTTTATTATTCTGTGAACCTTGTTTTTATGTAACTTGAGTGCTAGCATTTCTGTTGCGTTACAATATTGGTCATCTCAGTTAGTCAGTTCTTGTCCATCTCTTCAATCTGTAAGTTGTTCAGTCATTGCATATACGGGTAAGATGTTCTATAGTTGACTGGCTCTTGGAATCTATATTTTATACCATGGTTGTTAGGTGTCTTTCTCGTAGTATGTTTCTTCCTTGTCTTCATTGGTTCCTTACTGACCGAAAACTATTGGGTTGTTGGTTCCTGTGGTACAACCATTGTTCGGTGCATCTTCTTTTTCTTATAATGTTATTTCACTTGTTAGTTACCATTAGTTTTATTAACTCTTATTGTTGTGAGTTTATCCTTGGTGATGAGTAGCTCATGTAGTTTCATGCTTGGCCTTTTAGAAGAAAAACTTGGTTTGTCTCTTTCACTCAATTATTGACATGTGTTAATATGTTGGGTTACTGAAATATTTGGGCTCATATGTCTCGTTACAATATTAACTGGTTGTAGGCATATAAACTTATACACTGTTGTGAGAATTGTACAAAAGTACCTTTAAGCTAATTTCAAAACACAACATTTCAGAATTAATCACATTTTTTTCACTTTATAGGCTATGTCACACCAAAAGAAAATGTACAGGTCACTTTCAACAACAGTTGACAACAGCTGACTGAATATTATCCGATGACAAAATACTAAACAGATGGGAGATAGTCACACCAACCAACCATTTTGTATATAGTCTTTAAAATGAGATTTTTTTGCTTGTACACGGAAAACCTGGATCACTGTATTAAGATATATATTTTAGATATGTAGGTCAATTTATTAATTTTGAGCTATTAATTTAGCTAGTGCTAAGCTTTAAAACACAGTTATTTGTATGAAAGAAAAGTACAATTTTGTAGGCCAAGTAATAAATCCAACTATGATTCTGAAAAATTGTCACGGGTAGGAAAATAAAAATAATAATAATTCACCGATCTGAATGACGTTTTACAGAATCGTGATAAACATAAAATTACTTTTGATAGTGATCCCATGCTCATCCCAAGTTGAAACTTTCAGAATATGTAGAGGAAAACAATATCTTTCACATATATTTTTTTGAGAATTTTAAAAATACAGTTTTTCAAAATTCAGTAAATGCAATAATAATGTGTTTATAAAAAATATATATATTTTCAACTAATTATGTTTCATATCATATGAAAGCCCTTTAAAAGAGCTTTCAAATGAACTCGATGTCATTGTTCTAGCTTAATTAGAACACAAGTTGTGAACAAATCAATATTGTTGCGCAAGTCAAAAATTTTATTTATTTTTTTCATTTTTGAGCACCCATTACTCAGTAACCTTTCGTCAGAAAAATGTGAAAAAATTGATTTGTGTTACTATTTATGAATACTACATGCATACTTAATTTCAAATAAATCTAAGAGGGTCAGGTTGTAGCACTTGTTGATTTGACACGGAATATCTCTTAAATGTAACTTGAAGTTTTCATTTTGTTGTAAACATACCAGTCTAGTTTTTCTATTTATAGTTTATGCTTTTTTGCTTTTTTTTTTTAATAATTTCAACTAATTGAACCCCTAATCAATCCTACACTCCCTCGCAGAAAAACCTATATTTAGTTCATTTATATTGTCATCTGAGTTTAGTTATGTTTGATGTAATAAATAAAATGTTTATTTCATCAAAGGTGTTTTCACTTTTTGTAATTATGTTCTTGTAAATAACTATTCTATGTACTTTATTAATGTAATCTTATAGTTACTGATAAAGTAACAAAGCCCAAATGTCTGTGTGGTATTTTTGTTGTAATAATATTTGTCTGATATGTATTATTTTTGCAATGTTTTTATGTATCTTCTATGAAGAAATAATTTGTTCATTATCATTAATAATTATTAATTATTGATACCTTAGAATTGAAACTGTTTTGTATAAATTTTGTAATAAAAATCAATGTACTTGTAAGTCTTTTTTTATCAATAACCTATTGAAAATAACACATTCCTTGTGCAATGCAAGTAGGCCTACCAAATACCTACCAAAAATGTATATCCCCAATTTTTGATAGAATATTTGATTTTTGTTGCCATCAGAATTTTACTTTGATTTTACTTTCATGTTCCATAAGGAAATGGAAGTATGGTGATGGCAAAAAAAATCGTGTTAGAGATTTTTGCAGATTCTGATTATACTACCCTCAAAACATGAAAAAAAGTAATTTATCGAAAAGTGTCTGTGTGTCTGTCTAGATTTTTTATGGCAAACGATAAGAGCCGCAAAAACAAACAGAATCAAATAATTTTTTGCATACAGCCCTGAATTGTAGAGTATTCAAGACCTATTGTTTTTTGTGAAGATCGGTTAAGATAAAGGGGTAGTTTACCTGCAATATTTTATGTTGTAACAAGAGAAATTTGTACATGACGAACGATAACTGCCGTAAATTCAAACAGAATTAGATATTTTTTTACATATGTGCCCGAGTTATAGAGGACTCAAGGCCTATTGATTTTGGTGAAGATCGGTTACGGGGAAAGGGTAGTTTACCTGAAACATTTTTTTGTTGTAACGTAATAGTTTACCTGATAATTTTTTGTATATATGTACTACGTTATTGACAACAAAGAAGCAGTTTGTTTTTAAAATTCCTTCCCGGCCTGTTTGGCCGTAGACCAATGTTTTCTGCAAAACCAGACGTTTCGCCAGTGCCATCGACTTCCATCATCAGTGAAAATCAAGTGCGATAACGTGAGGTGGTATACGTTAGTGCCCACAGTAAGTGGCTGAAGCAGTAAGTAGAAAGAAGTAGTTTCAATGGAAATATTTCATTTCGAAAATGATTTTAAATATAAATCTTAGAACATGGAAGTCGTGTATGATTCTCCATACCAATATTTTGTTCTTAAGTGTGCTATTGAGTATTAGGAATCTTCTCCATGTCAAGGTATAGGATTACAGCCTGTTTTGCCTTCACTGAAGGCATCTCTTTTCCTTGCCCTACCTATATCTCGTCTTCCCTGAGGTCTGTATCTTATTACTTGTTTAGGTAGTCCCATGTTTTCCATTCTCTTGATATCCTGCCTCTATTTTATTTGTCCTTCCCTTATTCTGCCGGCTATAGAATATACATTTTACTTGGTACTTATATTTTCATTTCATATTTGATATCTAAGGGTTTGCATTATGAATACTCGACACAATATTTTTCTTGTTAGATTCGAAGTTTTAAGTAATTTTCTCTTAAAAAGTGTGTATGAACATTTTAGCACGACGAGATTGTCTGTTTTATTATTATTCTTAACGTTTTGGTTTTTATTATTAATTTTTGGTTTATTGATTTATTCTACCCAATTCAATCTATTATTGAATCCGATATGAATAAATCGGTTTACTTACTCTTTGACATCGTTTATTAATTTTGTTTAAATAGTTTAGAATGTTTTTTGTTCCATTTCATGAGTTCGATTCTGAAGAAGTTGCGTTGACTCTTCTATTATTAGCTGCGGTGAGTTGCTCTGTACTTTCCTGTATAGACACTAACATAAACACAACATGTACATGATACTTAATATTATTATAACATTAATAGTTAATAACATTTTATTATGGCCTATGCATACTGCATTGGTCATTGTCACTTCTGATAGTGTCCTTTTTCTTCATCTTGTGGTTTTATTACCTTAACTATAGTTTGTTAAGTGAGTTTACTATACTTTAGGAAGTTACCTTTTTATATGGGTTGTAATCCTATCAAATTATTCTTGTTATTGCTTGAATATCTCTTATCATTGTTTTGATAGCACTGTTATTATTGTGCAGTAGTTCATTCTGCATTTATACTGAAAATTGCTTTGGTTTAAAGTAACCAAGATTACTTGCATCTAGCTGTCAACATGGTTTATTTATTATTATTGTTATTATTAGTATTTGAGTGGCTATAATCCTTGAATTTACTTATTCGAATAGTATTCTGCCTCATTCAATGTTGTTGGTTTAGTTCCTACTCTTTTATGATAAGTTTACAAGATAATTTTGTTCATCATGCATCCATTCTATGGCAAGCATATAGTTATAATATACAACAATGGATTATTGTCGGTTTTGTGTTTCTGTATTACATTTGATTTATTTGACTTTATGTAGTACTGGTATATCTATTGGTTATTATTAGATTACATTTTGTTTATCTTTTACAGTCTTTACTATTGGTAATTAGTGGTTATTTCTAATATCAATTCCACTTTACAATTGGTCATTGGTGTCTTGGACATAGCCCGCTTTTCATGTCTACACATAATTTAGCTAAGAACTTATTATTATTCATTCTCTTTCTTACTTTTTATGTTCAATAATTCATTCTTATTGATTATTGTTTGTATTACATTGTCAAGGAAGGTATTCACTTAATAAGTTTTGGTCAGTGCCAATTTGTTTTGCAGCTTAGGGGTTTAAATCATGTTGTTTATTCCATTTATTCTTTCTTCTTTTATAATAATTCTTTTATTGCCATATGTTAGTTCATTATAATTCATGTTATCTCCCTTTTTTGTGTTTGATCTGGATATTTTCTTCTTCTCTTCACCGATTCCTTCCTCCCTCTTAATAAGTTTCTTCATGGCGTTGTTTTCACTGGTTTCCTTCTCACGGTTAATAGGTTTCTTCTTGATTTTGTCTTTAATGGGTTTCCTTCTCACTGTTTGATCTATTGGGTAATTATGTATGTCGTCTCGTCGTTAGTCTTGCTTTATCTTCTTTAGTTGCACATTTACTGGTAATTCCTTCTTCATTTTAATTCACTTGGTTTTGGCTTATGATACTTCCTTTTTTATCCATGATCGTATGCTTGACCTTGTAGGTATTCTTAATTGTAGTGGCTTTCAACTTATTTGTGGTACGCTGGTGTTGGTAGTGTTATATGTACCATTACAACATACAAAAATTTGACAGATATTTTTGTCACAAAAAACGTTTATGATATATTGTGTATAAATACACATATAAAGGTATTTTTGCCACAAAAAACGTTTATGATATATTGTGTATAAATACACATATAAAGGTATACAATACATTTGATTTGTTTAACAGTCGTTATAAGACAGTATTACCATATAGGGGAGAGCAGAGAGACATAAGTTGATACTTTGTACTTCTTCAAGTGTCCTTAGTCGCAGCACCTCTGCAACTGTATAACGTTTTTGTTATAGCTTGTAGTACATGCTCCTCCAGTCTGATTATAGCAGTGTACAGTAAAATGAGTCTTTGTTCCCTTTTGTATTTTAGAACGTGTAAAGCAACCTTTTTGTCACTAATTTGCTATGGGTGTTTACAGCTACGTACTTTGTTGGATCCATGGTAAGTGTACAATTGATTCATACTAATACAAAAGCAATGTGGCAACATGAGGGCAAGTTATGTTTCTCTATAACTTTTAAAAGAAAATTAATTCATAACCTAACAGATCTCAGAATTAATTATGTGTCAGTTACTTGTGATCCTATAATGAAGATTACGTGTTTATTAAATCCTAAAAAACTAAAATTTTTAAAATGATAATAGTAATAATGGCTCCTTTTTATGCCGCCTAGGAAATTTAGGAGGTAGAATAGGTTGCCTAAAGTGAGTGTTCGACACACGCACTAAAGGTAGAGTGGCCAGCAGCACTACACTTCAGCCACTAATTTTAAAATTAAAGGTGTACCTTCAATTTCACCAGAAGGAAAGTGGTATGTTGGTACAATGTAAGTAAAACATTTTGTTCTGTTTTCTTTTTTTCATATTTGGTTCAAACGTACAAGTGAAAAACTTTCTGGGGCGATGTAGCTCACAAACCCTACAAAGACTCGGCGTTTTCCACAACTTGTATTTAGGAAAGAACAAAAAGAAAAATCAGATTTCTGTGTTATGATCTGCACTATTCTGTTAGTTATTATGGTTTGTACCCTAAGAATATTCGTATGTTAGCCTCCGAATACGTGTTTGCAAATAATGTCGATTTTCTGGTGAACTGGGCCGGTAAAAGATTGTTTTACTGGCTTCATGCAGCGACATTCAAGGTTGTCTTTTAGAGAGGCTGAAGCAACAAGTTTTGCAATAGCATTTAGTTTTAATAAACATAACATAAAACTTTCTTCAATATTGGAATTCTGTGATAAGTCGCCTTCATTTTTACTGTCACAATATTTGGAATGTGAAGGAAACCAGGCAGCATAACGACAGTGCACTGTCCTAACAAAGTTGTCAGTTTGAAGGGAAATAAACAAGTCAGCAGGGTTACCCCTTTGGAAAAGGGTGAAACCAGTGGTATTTTCATAGATGGCAGCTGGAAACCACCACTTATCGTTATATCCACAGAGTGTTATGTAGATATCACTTTGATAATTTATGGACCAGCAGGTTGTATTGGAGTAGCACATCCATCAAGATAAATTACAGCCTCTCTTTTTTTACTATTTATGAAACAGTTTATACCTCATACCCGTTACAATCTGACTTCAGCCATTAGACAAGTGTTTATATGGCCTGTTTCGGTGCAGCCGCTGAGAGCTGGATGACAATAAACCCAGGTAAAACCATGACATACCTGGGCTAGCAAAAGATGCTCTTTCAAAGGCAGCTACACCATCTAACTGACAGCAGGTTTTAGTTCAACTGGAATTTGGCCATTAAATGAAAATATATTCAGTATCGAAGAGTTTCTGTGTTCACCTGTAATTGACAGAGAGATAGGAGACAAAAGTAATTATGAAGGAAGATTAACACCAACAAAAGATTGTCAAGAGACCACAGTAGCCGGACCTCCCACGTCGGAAATAAACGAGACATCTGCTAATACCTTATCACAATTGACACCAGAATAAATTCGCCCTTATCCGAAAGCGACTGCAAAAATAAAATAGAAATGCGCCAAGAAGAAAAAGTCAAGTATTCTCACTGACTCCTATTAAAAAAGCAATTCGTATTGAAGAGGAGGCATGACAAAAGAAAGAGCGATCAAAACGGAAACTAATCATGAACGGTAAAACGAAGGCGATTTGTGGACTGTATAGAAACGGTCAATCAAACTCTCCAAGACTTAAGAAATTGTAACAAATTAGTGGGTAGCGTAACATTTGTTATTTCAGAGGATTCTCGCTAGAGATTACCGGTAACTGCAAGAGGAACCCGCGCTGATATTGTCTCAGTGTGTTTAAAGTCCTCGGCGATGTGGAATGCTATTCAGACTAAATTTGCAAAGCAATATGAGAGCCCATTTAGGAGGAGGAGGAGATGGTGATTTTTCTACAAACTTACTGCACCTCGGTGACGGTAGTGTTCCTAATGACGATAGCTTCACAGAAATTGACGAAAAACTGGGACATAGTAAATAGTACAACACTGTATTAATTGCTAAATTCTGTGCAAAACGTCAAGTGTTTACTTGATAAAAATTACAAGTGGTTATTCCCAAAGAATCGAATCTGTGAAGGAAAATAATGATACAAGTTTGGAAAAATTTTCTGGGGATAATAAAAAGTCCGAAGAATCTATTAACACCGTATTTAATATTGAAAATATAGTGTACTATCTCCAAGAATTTTTGAATTCTTTAAATCAATCTTGCATTCCGCCACAACGGTTCATTCTAAAGGTTGGCACTCCAACAATGTTGTTGAAAAATTTACATCCTCCGAACGTTTGCATAATACAAAATGCAGGTGACACGGGAATTTCTGTGTCAAGTAGGTAATAGCGTTATTATCGACTCAAAAGCCCTCTTCACACACACATTCGAATCAGTAGGCTACTGGTTGTTAACATTACCTGGTGTAATTACCAACTTATAAATTGTAACATTCTTTACTTTAGTACACACTTGAAGGAAATTAACAGTTTCGAAATTACATCCGTTCCATTTACATAATTTTCATTAAACCTACTTAATATGTAGTAGTGAACGATAAGCTTTTCCAGGTTTTACTAGTACTTGACCTACAACGGTCTGATCTCCTACACTCAGTGCCTCTGTCTTTAATGATCACTGCTTTTTTTTACATAATAATTTTCCCATTCCTGCATAGAATTTACCCGCTCGTACAGAAGGCAACAGAATTTAGTGAATCCAAGCTGCAATCGAAGTCCAGGTGGTCTAGTGGCTAACGCGGGCGATTGATGCGCTCGTGGTCCCGGGTTCAATTCCCGGCGGAGGTTCCGTACGGCGTGCACTCAGCGTCGTGAGGCAAACTGAGTAGGCGCTGAGATAACTGCGCCGCCTCCTGGCTGTGAATACCGCAACTAGCGGCTGGTGGCGCGGAGTACTAGCCATACACCGTCACACTAACACAAAAGCCGCGCGGTACGCCTTGGTCCTTAACGGACTGTTGAGCGGAGGTTCAAGCTGCAATCGAAGTATAACTACGTTACTTTCACATCTCCGTAGGTATGCCACGAATATCCGTCATACTGAATTCTGCTCAATAAAAGTTTCATACTATCACATGACTCCGACATGTAAGCAGTAAGTTATAAACTGAAGGGATTGGTGAATTATTAAAAATGGAGTAAAATCAATAGGTTAAAAAAAGTTCGTAGAAGTCTTTTGAGTGGAGGGAACGTTAGAAAACTGTTTATGTTATGAATGCTTAAGCCTACAAATCGTGATAGTTGTTATTATTATTATTATATTATTACTATAAAACAACATTTGTATTATTTTAATACAGACAGGAGTGAATACAGCCTTCGAATGAATTGGTAGTACGAACGCGTCAGCCTGCCAACACACATTAGATCTGTATATTTGTGTCGTGACAACGGTAGTAATTTTGTAAACAAAGACTGTTGTGTCATTACGACATTAAGAATGTTGTTGGCGTGAATTTAATGCGACAGATTTTTTTTACCTCTGCCCATGTTTCTCTCTTTCAGTCCTCTCACTCACTCACTCACTCTCTCTCTCTCGCGCGCGCACACGCACGCGCGCCAACTCGTACAGTTTCTTCTTTTTCTTGTCAACAATTTCAGTGTTACACACAATCCTTCACTGTTTGTTTGTGCGTGTTTGTTTAATCATTCATTGTGTTCGTATAAACTACACATTCAAACTTGAGTAATCTGTTTGTAGCAGTGTAACATTTCAACAAACACTTAAAGAGGCGCGCTTTGGGTGCAGTCGCAGAAGGACCTGCCGTGCTAACTTAATGAAAATAAAAGGAAATTAATAGTGAGGTAGTCATGTTTAATTAAAGGTAGTAGTGAGGTTTGTCCCTATTAGTGAGGTAGATGGGGAAAATTGACAGAGAAAGAGTGAGGGGGAGAAGAGAGACGGGGGAGAGAGAATTACGAATTTTTAATTATTCTCATTCATACCGAATATCATTTGTAAGAATATAGTTATGCAGTTATTGGTATACAGTAGTACCGAAGCAACATGTTTCAAGTTGACTCCCATCCGTTGGAAATTTATTCACGATTCTGATTAATAAAAATTTCTACAAGTACCAATAATATAAATAACAACCTGCAGAAGCAGAAGAGTTTATATCTTACAGAGTTGAAGAGTTGTAATGTTACATTAATTATATTTTTGCTTTTCGTATATCACAGTGAGCAGTAATCTAATTTTTTTGAAATAATACGTGAAGGCTTATATATTAAGAATTAATTTTTTTTTATAGTTTCCGTAACTTGCTTGTAAAATAATTAGGTATCCAAAAGGTAAGTTACATATTTTAATAGCAACTTATAAGTTCCTCATCCTCGGTTTTTTCCTTTCTTCAAAATGTACCACTTCTTAATTGCGAATAAATTATTTAACGTAATAATCGTTTCACCAAAGGCTGTTTGGATCCTGTTAATAAAACTCTTGAGTCTGCTGCACATAATTCTCGCTTTTGGTTCATGTTTCGTTAACTTTCTACATTACAATAAGTTTAATTATTTTCAAGTTCCTTATAAGTAGCCAACTGTAGTAAACATCATGTACTTTGACCTCTCTCTCACTCTCTCTCTCTTTCTTTCTGTTACTCTTGTTCTCCTCAATAACTGTATCTCAGGAAGTCTGAACGTAACAGGTTCTTAAGTAAACTTCATATGACTTAACGTGCAAAATCTTAAACATCATTTGGGCTTCAGTTATGTTATAATTTTGTAAGAAAGCTTTACAAAATACTTTTTACTGTGTACGAAACAGTTATTGAAATACGAAACAGTTTCAACAGTACGAAATAGTTTCTGTATACGAAACTAGGTGCAGGTATGTAATCAAATTTTTAAGTAGGCCTATTTATTCTAACACTGTTACAGTTTCTTGAAAACGCCGTATGTAAACAAACATTAAAACTTAGTAATAAGGTTTATCAAACTACTATTTTTCTTGGACGCATTAACGCAAATCAGTAATCTAGAGACCAATTTTATATTGAAAAATCGATGTCTAATAAACGGAATTTGATATGCAAAAATCCATCGGTTAAGAAAATAAAGTAAACTTGGTTAGTAACAAATAAATTTGGCAAAAATTTTTAATTTGATGTAGGCTATAATTGATTCCAATTTTATTACAATCTGAGAAATGAAGCCAAATAGATTTTCATAAACGTTGGTCTAGTAACAAAAAAAGTTTCATTGTTAAGCGCACAATATTATAATTTCCCTTTCATCCCGGAAAAAAGACTGTATTAAGCTACTATCATACTTGTCTAGTCTACACTATTTAATGGGTATATTATAGGTTTCACAAAAATTGATTATCTTACACATGGTTTTAATATATCACTAAACTTTGTGAAAAGTCTGAGTGAAAAGAATTATATACACAACGGTTGATGTTAATACAGGTCTTAATTCGTTTCAAAATTTATAGATAAATAAAAAATTAAAATTATCACATATATTGTGTGGTGTATAAAATAAATTGTAATAATCCTTTCTAATATGATTACTTAAGCCATAATATCCGAAGTTGGACCGTTCCTTTATTCTTCTGTAGCCTCCTACATTCTTGCGTATCTGCTGTCATATTCGCGTCTCACAGTCATAGTAGACAGTAGGCTATAATATTATACCTTTTTTTGCGTTGTCTGAGACTTGTCTCAGAGGATAAGACTCAGGCTGATCTGGGGCAAGCACCCTTCCGCCGATTGGAGATTTAGAGGAGTCGCACGCCAGCGCAGCGCGGACCGGTGGCGAAGTAGGTGGAGGCATTCAGGATAGAGTGTAGTGTATGGATGTGTATTTGTGTGTTTACGTAGTGTGCAGAGCCAAATGGGTGACGGTAGAGCCATAATAAAAGTATAAGTCAAACGACAGCCAAGACGAGGTCGAGTAACGCAGGACGCCAAAGCTGGAGGGAGGTGTCAGAGAGGCGTCAAGGTAAGGCGGGGAGGCACAAAGGAGAGGGATAAAGACCGGATAGGTAGATAGGAAAATTTAAGATGTTAAGTTATCAATAAGGAAGCCAGGTGTAGTAAGTATGACGAAGAGACTTAATTATTTCTATTTCTCCGTTGGCGGGGGTTTCTGGGAGGAGGTCCATCGGGAATGGTGAGGAGACGGTTTATGACAAAGGAAGGTCTGCGGTAGTTACAGGTAGTATTAATATTATACAATACCTCCTTCACATTTAAGTTGAGGAATTCCAATCAGCCTTCCGTTGCGTTACTTCTCTCTTGAGCCCTTGATATAATTCGTTGCCTGCTCTTTATTGCAGCTGTAATATCTCCTTCGTTTTATAATTCGTAACGTTAAATATTCTTCCTCACCCTGGAATTTTCCATTCTCTTTTACTAATTTCTTTTCACTTCATAAGACTTTTCTATACAAAAGCAAGTATATAAAAAAGTTATAAGGTCGGGGATTAGCAACCAAACGGCATTGTTTAAAAACATTTATCTACAAGTTTCTTTTCTATAGTTCATCGTACACACCCTTGCGAGATAAAAATAACTACACGGTAGTTTCTTTCGCAATTTTTCGCATTATTTTGAGACAATCGACTGGTGATTTAGAGATAAATACTTAATATTAATGGCGTCTCATACATTTTATATTATATCTGTTTTCTATCCTACTGATAGAATTAGAAAAACGGTAGCTATCTCTCTTTTCCTTTTAAAAGCACAATACATATTAATTTACCAAGTAGCAGTTTCCTTCTTCATTTAAAATTTCTATCAAATCTACTGTATATTGGACAAAACAGAAGGGGAAACATACGTGCTTACAAGGTAGTGTAAACATCCTGTAATGCTGTCAAATCAAAATACAAAGGAAGGGGAAGTGAATACTGTAATGAGTAGCCCCTACATTCATATTTATGCAGGTGTAGGTGATGATTAAGGCCCGGATTTTTATGTAATTACATATTTGAATGCTGAGTGCACATTTACACGGAAAAGCCAGATATCGGCGAATCATACCAATAGGTGTCTTATCCGCGAGTTTAATTTTACATATTTTTACATATTTTGTTCATATTACATATTTCACTCCATCTTACATATTTCTACATATTTTAGCTATTTTACTATACTTTACTTCAATTTGAAAATTGAAATGGCAAAAAATAGTTAGGCCTATAACAACATTACTCAGATGCGCAAATGTGCAATTAATCAGAATCAGGTCCAATTAAATTTATTACAAGAAAAGGCAAAATATTGCATCTGTTGCAATTGCACACATAGATTCTACTTTCAAGAAGTAAAATTTTTTACGAGCTCAAGCGACAAGTAAGGCATTTTGCACGGGATGTTAATGAGAATGGTATGCGCGGCCGCACTCCTTATTTACGTTTCGTTCGCACGTTCAGCAGGCTCGATGGGGAAAGAACGTGGTGTCCGCGGTAAATAAATACTCTTCGCAGATCTTGCAATTCTCGCAACGGATTCCATCTACCTAAACAAACAAATATCTATATAACTCTATGCTATTGTAGGGCACAATGTGATTTTTGACGCCAGTATTATCGACGCTCTCGGAGTGTAAGCCTACACGTAAATAACAATCTGGTGTGCAGTGTGGTGTGTTGATGTTATTGTCAAGTCAGTGTTTTGTCTTTCGCCTACACTTCTGCGCTTGCTTTTTCTTGCCTTGGCGGATTCTCGTTGTTGGACAAAAGACGTCTTAAATAATATAGTGTGGGGTATTGTTCAACGCAAGTTCTTAAGAGTTTTAAATACAAATATCCTTGTTTTATCATGGCACCGACCGCATTATCTTTGTCATCTAAGTTAAAATCATGGGTACAGATTGACAGTGCTTTTACAACTGACGATAAAGCTGTATTTTGCCAAGTTTGTTATGGCCAAATGGTGTTAAAGAAGAGAAGGTACTGCTGTTGTATACAGATGCAGCAGCATACATGTTAAAAGCAGGTAATTCTCTAAATGTGTTTTACCCCAACCTACTACATGTTACATGCCTGGCTCATGGATTGCATCGAGTAGCTGAAACTGTCAGAGACCTTTTCCCCGATGTAAATACATTAATATCAGCAACAAAAAAGGTGTTCTTGAAAGCTCCTTACCGTATCCAGTGCTACAAACAAAGGCTACCTGACACACCTCTGCCTCCAGAACCCGTAATTACAAGATGGGGAACCTGGATCGAAGCCGTAAATTTCTACAGTGACAACTTTGAAGCTGTGAAGTATGTGGTGGAAACATTATCTCCCGATTCTGCAGTGTCAGCGAGCGAATCCTTGTCTGCATTCAACAACTCTAAGGTGATATGTTCAGTTTCGTACATCAAAACGCATTTCAGTTGTATCAAGAAACTGGAGACTGCAGGTCTGACTCTCCAAGAGGCCATAGGAATAGTTGAAGAAGCAGTTAACAAGTTAAATGCTGTGCAGGGTGAAGTCGGTGACAAAGTTTCTACTAAATTAAATGCTGTGCTGAATAGAAACCCTGGTTACTCAACTTTACATACCATTTATCGCATATGTAACGGCGAAACTGTAGAATCGATTGAGAATATTCTTCCAAGTACGATTCCTCTATATAAACATGCGCCGGTGACGACATGTGATGTCGAGAGATCCTTTTCTATATATAAAAACATACTCTCAGACCGAAGACATTCCATGTCAACAGACAATATAGAAAAGTATTTAATAATTAATTGTGCAACTAAACAGTGGAAAAAAAAACTTACATGGACACTTTATTCTTATGCAGAGTTATAGTAGAGTTTTATATATATATATATATACAATATAGATTTTCAAGTCAAAAATCTACCTTTAATTTTATAGTAATTTCAACTCTCCTAGTAAAATACTTTGTTAAATAGTTAATAATTCTCAATTTTTTACTTTATACTCATGTCCTATACTACAGAAATCCATAGGTAAAATACTTTGTTGTTGTTAATTTTATAATATCAAGGTTTCTTTTTTAATACTGTTTTCTAAAATATGTTTTCATAAATTTTCTAAAGTACAATAAACAATTGAAAAGTAATTCATTTCTTATGCATGCTGTCTTATTGTAAACTCTTCAACAAAGAGTTGAACTTTCAGATACTGTGTATTCTGAGGGTTAACTTATTTTCTGTAACAGAAGTGGTAATCTAACTGGTGATTAGTGTCAGCCCCGAACGTGATTAGTATTTTATGGATTACATTGACTTTGCTCAAAATATATTTGCATGTTTTGAAAGTGATTTTAAAAAGTTTAAAATGAAGCACCTATTATTTTCAAAACCTTTCAAAGAGGGCACTGTTATTTTCTCGTAAAATGTAAATTATATTGTTGATGTGAAAGTATTTTAATACTACATATTTCTTAAATATTACATATTTAGCTACATATTTTCCTTATTTTTCCTACATATTTATGTACATAAAGGGAGACTGTGCGCTGCGCCGTACGCTAGACAGAGAGGGTATAATAGCAACTATCTTCGTCAGTGAAACACGCGGCGGATGAGTAAATTTTAGTCGATTCATTTTTGCAGTTCAACCTGCGATAACTTCAAAACCAATAAATATACAGCAATTCTGAAAACTGCATTGTGTTCAGTAATTAAATCTCTATAAGTAGCCAAAATCTCAATTAATATAATTAACAATTACAGAAGATACACAGAAGAAGATCGTGTTTTTTTAGACGTTTCTATTGGTTTAGCATTTGCATTTGTACACTGTACTCTTTAAAATACAAAAAAATAAATTGTTTAAAAAGTTTTACTTACAGTACGCCTACATCCGTTTTTGAAAAAGTTTGTGATTCGGCTGCTTCTTCAATGCACACGTTTTTTGGAAGCCATGAAGCCAAAGTGAGTCGACCTAACGCCGCTGCCCCAGACTCAGTTGCCCCAAATAAAGTATTTCAATTGTAAAAACTTAAATATTCAAAAATAGTGAACCATATCGCAGAATGACGTAAGTGTAGTGAAGAATAAGTCGTGATCAGCCAAAACATCAAGAGTAGTATCTTTACATCCCTAACCATTTCGCTAACCAAAATTGCAAAAATTAGTTTGGAGATACGTCCGGATATGGGAGGTTCCGGATATCACAGGTCCGGATGTGACAGGTTGTACTGTATTTATCTTATAACAATTCCCCCTAAATAAAAGGGAAATCCCCAAATTCATATTTCGAAGCCACCTGTTGTAGATAAAACGGTATTTATCTTGGATACATACGTTTAATCTCATACAAACGTTTTTATGTGTGTTCCCATCAGCACCGACACACCTGTACAGGCTTCTCCATATTTTTCTACACCTGTCCAAATATGACTATACTGATTACAATAGTAATTTCTTCTACGGTTTGTTTATGACCATAAGATATGTCTTTATAGTTCCTTTTAAATACCATTATTTTCTGCTCATTCGTACAAAACTTTTAATTGTTGAATGTGCCAATTCTGATAATCTTTGCCAAACCCAAATTTTAATGTTATACGGCGTCACCTTATTATGTAGCAAACAAAATTAGAACAAATCACTGTTATTTTAGCAGTAGCTTTTTTAAGGAGCCCAGAGTAGGCCTATACCTACCCGACACGCACACATTTGAAGGATCAGTATTTTGTCTTGGAGTTCCAGCTGAGATACCCATGTTTTTAGGGACCAGGAACTCGCATTTGAACTTCTATCATCAGCTACATAATGTAAATCCTAGATAAATGTACAAGCCTATGCTCTAAAAGCCTAAGCTATGATACCCACAATCATCTACGTTTTACTAAAATAATGGTTGCAAGTTAAATTTTTTGATTCATGTTGATGCTTTTGTCTCGAAGAAACCAGGTAAATTAATCTGCTTTTCGTATCCGGCCGACGATGGTGTGCTCCCACTTACGAACAGTGGCACTTGCAACTCGTTTCACTTGCGAACACTCAAGTAGATAAGACACGTAATTAATTTTTGATACGTGAGAGTACCTCCCACTTGCGAACACACAAACAACGATGTATGTACATCCACCCTGTATTGTGTTTATGTTTTTATAATTCGTTAAATGTATTTTTTGTTACCAACTACGTTTACCAAGTTACAATTTTTATAAAACTCACACACACACACACACTTGCATAGCCGCTCCCTCTCTCTCTCTCTCTCTCTCTCTCTCTCTCTAAATTAAAAAGGAAGGTTATTTTTTATTTATTTTTATTAGTCAACTTGTAGAACGGACGACGTGATCTTGAGAAACATCCCAACTTCAGAATCTTTTTCATATCTTTTAGTTTATCCAATTCAGTATACTTTTTCGTCCTTTTCATAGCTTAAAAATTTCACTCCATCGTTACATCGTGTTCTGAATACATTTCTCTGCCTCAGATTATAAACATTTGATAATGTTTTTTATTCTTGGATGTGGTCTTCCAACGTGGCTGTTTAGTTTCTGATGCGTGCTTGTACGGTATTATTCATTGTATGACGTCGGAAGTAGCAGTTCCGTAACTCCTGTGGCACTAATCATTGTCTAGCTATTGTTCTACGAAACAATTAAAGAATTAATCGAGTTTCTCTTCCTCTGGAACTTGACCATGGATATACTACCAGCCACATTCTACATCTTTTCGAAGGAAAGCAAGTGTAGCACACATTAGGATTTTTGTGCTCCCTAAGTCATTTGAATGTGTATACTCGTGCAAAGTGACTACTGCAGCTTTTGAATTTTCCATTCATGAAAAATTACTTTTAATCTTTCAAACTCTCTTTTCTATTGATGTAACCAAAAATCGGGAGCTTAGATTGCACAACGTCTTCGCCCGGACGGAAACTACTCTCGTCAATTTTCAAACCGGGACAATTGACAAACTGGCCGGGACCCCGGGATCAGGTCGTCAAACCGGGACAATCCCGGTCAAACCGGGACGTATGGTAAGCCTATTTATACATGTATTTATCGGTTTTCAATATTGATTTGAGCATTGTACTGTAGAATTAGGAAGCGATTGTATTGAACGAATCACGATTATCAAATGATATACGGTATTCCTTTTAGTTCAACAATTCCGTCATCTCGTCTCCGGTACTTTGGAAAACCATTGTTATTTTCAATAGTTTAACGTAAAATGTTGCTCGGTTATTATGTGTACATATTCCATCAATCATGCAAGGAACATTAGGATTACGAGCTCTACAAGATCCATGTATCATTCGAGATAACAATTTTATGAATCCTTGGAAAAGTGATACGGCACAAAACTTAGGATAAGCAAGAGGTAGTGTATTAACTTTTTAAATTGTATATTATTATTATTTTTATTATGTTTTTACTATAAAATATTCATATTATTTTAATATGATTTCTGGAACACGTTTGGTGGAAACGTAAAACCGGCCAGCTGATAAATAAGAGGTTGCGAGTTCAGACGTAGATGTGTATATATGTGTCAGCCAAAACAGTGTTTTGTAAACGTACACGTCTGTCATTACAACATTAAGAATGTTATTTGACCTTGAGTAGGTACTCATGTTGACGGGAATGAGAAATCTTGTGGTGTTAGCGCTGAATAGACACAACACAGGGGGGGCCATTCCGGCTTCCCGCGCTAACCTAGCGATCAGCTGTTTTTGCCGCGTGACGTCCGACTGGTGGAAGAAATACGCGCGAGTCTTGATTTACCATGCAATCTTACCTGAGACAATGTCCTACTTAGCATCTCTCTGCTGTTTACACGAAATATTAACAATAATTGTAATGAGCTATTCATATAGAAAAAGGATTAAACAACAAGATTAAATGGTTTGCGGCAAAAAATAATGGTAAAATCTATTTCTACATTTAATAGAAAAGTAAGCAAGTCTGTCCACATATAACATTGACAAAATGGCACAAGATGTAAAATTAAGTCGGAAATTTTTATTATTCGTTAATTTTATATTAATAGAATTATTTTGATTGTTATTAATTTACTTAGAAACCTCAGATGATACTGATATTCTTCAGTGAAACGTGCGTCAGGTGTTAAAAAGAATATACGAAATTATACTACTTGCAGAAGAAACAAATTGAAAACATCACAAATTTTATATATATATATATAATATTCCTGCGTGGGTGGGTGCGCGTACGTGCACACGCGTGCGCGCATGAGTGCGTGTATAAACATTTCTATGTAGTATAATATATTTGAAACAAGCTTCCAATTATTATAATTATAATCAATATCATAATCATTTTCTTTATCTACATTTTCTACATTCTACATTATCTACATTGAAATTTATTGACATTTAAAAGATACATTAAATATACTGTATTGAAAGGGACACTGTGCGCTGCGCCGTACGCTAGACAGAAAGGGTATAATAAGCAACTATCTCGCTCTAACTTGGTTGTCAAACACGCGGCCGCATGAGTAAATTTTATTCAATCCATTTTTGCAGTTCAACCTGCGATAACTTCAAAACCAATAAATATACACCAATTCTGAAAACTGCATTGTGTTCAGTAATTAAATCTCTATAAGTAGCCAAAATCTCAATTAATATAATTAACAATTACAGAAGATACACAGAAGAAGAATGTGTTTTTTAGACGTTTCTATTGGTTTAGCATTTGCATTTGTACACTGTACTCTTTAAAATACAAAAAGTAAAATTGGTTAAAAAGTTTTACTTACAGTACGCCTACATCAGTTTTTGAAAAAGTTTGTGATTCGGCTGCTTCTTCAATGCACACGTTTTTTGGAAGCCATGAAGCCAAAGTGAGTCGACCTAACGCCGCTGCCCCAGACTCAGTTGCCCCAAATAAAGTATTTCAATTGTAAAAACTTAAATATTCAAAAATAGTGAACCATATCGCAGAATGACGTAAGTGTAATGAAGAATAAGTCGTGATCAGCCAAAACATCAAGAGTAGTATCTTTACATCCCTAACCATTTCGCTAACCAAAATTGCAAAAATTAGTTTGGAGATACGTCCGGATATGGGAGGTTCCGGATATCACAGGTCAAGATGTGACAGGTTGTACTGTACTTTTTAACTACATATTATACTAATGTACAATGAAGATATACTTATTATATCTTTATTTAGTATATAGTTATTTACGTGTCAAGAAAAGAACGTGTGAATAAAGTGATCACAACATTTTATACCTTTTATGTTTTCTGTCATTGAATGATTAACCCACTTTTTAATAACAGCGTTGAAAAATAGTTGATTACGTCTTTCAAAGATTATTTTTACTACGGTACTGAAATTAAAAATAACTAAGATCGTATACAGGAATTAAACGTAGGCGACTGGAATAAACAGCCGAGACACAGCAGCTGCAGGAATTGCTTACGTTCAGTAGACTTGGCAACGTTGTGACCTTCGTGACTTTATATACATTTTGTGGCAACACTGTGCATATTTTTCATCACTAAAAGCTAAACCGATATCCGTGATAAAATAGTAATGCATTTTTTTAAACGTGTGAGTGGTTTGTAACGATAAAGTTAACAGGGTAATTATTATTCAACTTTTTTCAACAAACTATCTTGAAACGAATATATATTTTTACGGTTTTTTATGCTGATTACGAATATGTAAGAATAAAATGTCTAAGCTTACTCGTAACTTTTATATATGGGGTCTCAAAAAGATGAACTTCTCTGGTCAGAACTTGCATGTTTAGCTAATGATGGATAAACGTGATTATATATATATATATTGTACGGATAATAGTGTTTGTATATATACGGAGATTGATCTGATCCGAACGTGCCGTATCCTCGCTTCAGGTTCGTCAGCTTGTGACGACAAGAATATTTCGTTACATACAATGTTATTGTGGATAGGTTACTTGTATATATGTCGGGTGCACTTGAATTACACCGCCCGTTAGAAATGTCGACTTGTTATATGGATAAATAATGTAGCGACAAACTCGCACTGGAGTCGTCTATGTGTAATTATAAATGTGTTATGTTGAACGGAGAACGGTTTTTGTAAATTGCCGCTTACTCCCACTACGCTGCTTCTTTTCCGTGACGTCACTCAGCGATGCCAACTATCGGGTTCATTGCAATCTGTGAATTTTATTTACTAAATGCAAACATCAATAATAACGACACACAATTATCATCAAACATATATCCTTGTGGAATCCTTTATTCGGAAAAAACACTGGTTAACTGTTTTAATAATTTTTGAACAGAATAATCGCAATTGTAGTACAAATTATAAATCTTCTCTTTACCAGTTGGCAGCAGTAGTAGCCAAACGTTCAGTATTTCTTATAGACCAAAACAATGCTTTTTGTTAACGTTTTTAAATAAAAATAAAGATTATCTCAGGGCGTATATGGTTCGGGGATCATAAATTAAACAAAATATTAACTATTAATCAAAATACAAGTTTACAATTATGGGATATTACAACGTTAGAGTGATAGGCGCACACAGAAATCGTATAGTGGTTACCAGTTTTAAAAAGGTTATGTCCGATTCAGGCTTCGATAGTTATTGTGTAAATTAAGAGTTCTTGTTGTGTTTAAAAAGGTGTTAGTCTTATATGGTGTTATTAGTGATTGTTTTTTAGTGTTTGTGTTATATGGTGTCTGTAGTTTGGTTGATTATTGTTTAAAATTCGTGTATACAAATGTGTATGTTAAAGTACGATATAATGAGATGTCAGAATCACCAAATCCTTTTCTTGTACTCTTCTTGGCTGAAGATAGGGCCCACGTACACGTCAGATCTTCTTCCTCGTCCCTCGTCCACTTCAAATCTTCTTCCTGGTTATTATGTCCTTTATTTCATGTAACGGGTATTCTTCTGTTATTGCAAAAAGTTCGTGTAGTGTACCTCTAACTGTATTTATCTGGTTGTATAGTTTTTTCACACTTTATAACACTAAATGTAAGACGATTTAAAAACGCGTCTATCTGCTAAGCTCGTTGTCAAAGAAGTCTCATTTTATTTATCCGAAATTTCTGGTTGCTATGGGTAAACTTGGAATCTGGTTGGTCAATTCGGATAGACATTGTCATATACTTTTATTATTTCAGAATCTAAATTTGTTCAAAATCTTTAAACTAACGTAACTTTTCTATACTGAATGGGAATTTAAAACCATTTTCAGCATTATTTTGATCTTCACATTTGATATATTTAGACACCAAACATGCCTATTTTTGCTTAAGAACTATGGATGTTACAATTTTGTTGTCTGGAATTTCCTTAAATAACTTGATATGTGTTATTTTGTTTCAATATTCCTTGTATACATTATTATCTATAAATACATCTACCCTCTCACATTTGCTTTACAAAATTTCTAATATAATTGTTCAAAATTTACTAAAGTTGGTTTCACCTGGCCTATGTAATAGTATTATTCTCATCACCATGTTTTAACATCTTAACAATTAAATTAACTTTTAACACTCATCAAAATTGTTTAACATATAACGTTATTTTAACAACACAACAGATATATTATTCTAATAGTTAAATTCATGTCCACATGGCTATGATTATACCAAATCCTTGCACAAATAACTGTTTTCTACTCAAACTGTATAGGTGTTTGACACTTAACAAAACATCTTTGTATAGTCCATTCTGCTTGGTCAATTAATTTACCATGGTTTAACATCAGCTCTATTGTTATATTTGTTAACATAAAACATGAAATTAATATCATTAAATTGATATTCCTTTAAAATAACTGTTCCACCTATTACATACAAAAAACAACACAAATACTATGATAAAAAACAATGTGCTTAAACATAATAACATGCACATTTATAAAACAAATTCTGTACTAATTAATTAGTCTTTTGCCAGTTAATTTAATAATTACTCTGACACTGTCTATGTTATGCTTCACTCTTGTTATAAATGTTATAATGAACATGTCATTATTTGTTGTTTACTGGACAATCTTATGAACACTATATGTTACAATTATTTGTATGGTTTATGTATCTATAATAAGGTATATTTATATTTTCATCACATCAATTAACTTAATTATTTACCAATATTTCTTTTACATAATGTTACATGTTTGGGCCTATTATCCCTGAATTTGTATTTTGATTATCTAGATATTATGATACATTAAATGAAACCATTTGTTTCTTTACAGTACTGGTTCATAAGCCGTCTGTCTTTATAATTCTTTATTTGGTCAATACTGAAAATTCATGTCATAATTGGGGTTGAAGGTATTTTGCATCACTTAGCCTAAATCATTAATTTGGGTACGGTCAGTTGTCTTACTAGTCAGTCTAAAATTGTTAGTCGTTCTTCTTCACTATCATCTTTGAAGATATTGTTCTTCTTGTTAGCTTCTTAATCAAAGTCTTCATTAAATCAGGTAAGATATTATGTTGTTCCAAATGTAATGTTACATATTACCCTGCCACCAAATTTGATCATTTTAATAAAATATTGTTTTTGTTGAAATTATCAATTATCTTAACTTTCACATTGTCATTTGTTATTCTTACTATGATCTGGTATACTTGTCTTTAATTATAAGTGTTCTATCCCTGGAACATGTTACTTCCCTAACAAATTAATCACCATATATTCTGGAATCAGTCGGGGGGCTCTCTTGACCTAATACCCCGCTGTCCTTACAATACATAATACATAAATAATATCGATTGCTGGAGCTATCTCGTCAGTCAATCACATTTAATAATCACTAGTCTATTCACGACTAAATCAAATAAAAATAATATAATAATATATTCTTGGGATTGTTCACTCAGTTTAACTTCTCAGATCTAAATATTTCTTTCCATTGATTCTTTCAGATGTTTATTTTCTTGTGGCGATATTAATAACATTTTTTATTTTCAATTGGTACTATCTTCCTTCCTTCTTTATCAGTACTGCTTAATCTTCATTTTTCATCCACTATCTTCATTTAAATTAAAACATAACAAGTATTTGCATCTTCAGTTGTTGTTGATTCTCTCACAATCATGATAGGTTATTTGCAATAAATTCGTTTCTAGTCTTGTCTCATTTTCATCGTCGATTGTCTGCATTTGTCCTTTCTTATTCACTTTATAGCACTATGGTTTCTTCTAATTTATGGGTGTTGCATCTTTCTTTTATATTCCAATAATAAGTTCATAACTGTGTTTAATAAGAGGTGCTTATTTTGTTTAGAATTTGGAAATTTATTCCCAGTTCTTTATCTGCTTGATTCATAATTACATTATTAAACTGTACTGTAAGTTGGTAAGATGAGCTTACTATATTTTTTCAATTTCGTGGTATTGTAATAATAAATTCTTCAGTTTCATATTAATTCTCATAAATAATTAGTTGTAAGTTGTTCTTACTATTTCTTTAGAATTTTGTGGTTTTATAATAATAAATTCTTCAATTCCAAATTAATTCTCATAAATAATTAGTTGTAAGTTGTTCTTACTATTTCTTTAGAATTTTGGTGGTTTATTAATAATAAATTCTTCAATTCCATGTTAATTCTCATAAATAATTAGTTGTAAGTTGATCTTACTATTTTTAGAATTTTGTGGTACTATAATCATAAATTCTTCAATTCCAAATTAATTCTCATAAATAATTAGTTGTAAGTTGTTCTTACTATTTCTTTAGAATTTTGGGGTATTCATTGTTGTCGATTAACGACACATTTGCGCCCGTATCTATCATACATCTTGTCTCTAGTCCATTTACTTGGGCGATGATATAAACAATCTCATTATTTGAATTATTTTGCGTTATCGTGTCTTCGCTCAGTAGTTCTTCTCTAACATTCTTTAGGAAATGATTGTGCACTATTGTCAACGTATCGTCAGTCGTTTTGTCTCGTCCTAGTAAGTACCCAAATTGCCGGTTCAGTGATGGGACCTGATGGATTTTCACTGCCGCAGTTCGTTTAAATCAGGGCTGATCTCCTCAGTCCTGTTGTCTGATTGATTGGGTCTGTCTCTGTTCTGCGCCTCTTGTACCTCAATGGCGTTATTATTGAATGTCACTGAATTTCGATTATTTCTGTTGTCGTCGCAGCTTCTACTTCGCCGATGTTCATCGCGGTAGTGCTGGTTACTCTCCTCCGGGAAACTTCTTCCACGATTTCCATTATAGTTTGCTCGTCCCTGGTACCAACGTCTTCCCACATCCCTATCGTCAACGCTTATATAATTCACTTGTCTTCTATATGTTTGATTTTGACTGTTATTATTGCCGTTATTATTATGCCTATACCGGTTATCATAGTTGTTGTTATAACCCCGGTTGTTCTGGTACTGGTGGTCTCTGTCATTGGCACGCTGGTATCCATTATTGTTATTATTTGTAGGAGGGCCACGGTAATAGTGGTTGTTGTTATTGTTATTATTATTTGCGTTATTGCGTGGATAGTTATTGGTGTTATTCTGGTTTTGGTAACCGCGCTGATAGTGGTTACCGTTGTTGTTATAACTATTGTTTGGTCGTTGCCCATTGTTTTCATATGGTGTGTCGCGGCGACCATTATTTCTATTTATCTCATCGTTTCTTCGTCTATACTGGAGGAAGTTCTTCTCCTGTTCCATCTCTGCCAATAAGGTTGACATCTCCTCGATGGTTTGTGTGCGTCCATTTATCCGGCCTCTTGTAATTTCGCCACCATAGTGGTAGGCTAAGAGCCGCACTAAACATTCTGTAGGAATTGCAGGCTCTAAATGTCTGGCTATATTTATTTTGCCAAGAAAATATGCAGTTGGAGTTTGCTTGCCGTGCAGGTCATATCTGCCCAATCCTATGTCACTTCTGATCATGTGTTGTGTGGCATCGGACCAATATTTAGATTTGAACTGTTTCTTAAATTCCTGGAAGTTCTGTATACTCGGCCGCATCGCCGTCCACCAGTTGTCATATACTTTTCGGAACATCTCGTCCAACATGCTCCTTATCACAAACCATCTGTCTTCTCCGGTTTTGGCTATCTTCTCTTCGACTCGTTCTAAGAATAGCATGGGGTTTCTTCTATAGTTTTGAAAATCGATCACCTCTCGATTTTCCTCGCATGTTGTATGTGCACCGGTACACTGTCTGTTTTTTAATGAATTAATTTCATCTCTATGTGCAGTTGTTTGGTCTTGCACACGATTGAGACTAGTACTCATACCCTCTAACCTTTGTCCCATCATTGCTTGGTTGGTTCTTATGTTTTCAACTCGTTCATTCGTTTCTTCCCGGACGCTCAGTATCTCTTGGTTCATCCGCTCACACTTTTCCTTGGTCTCGGATTCTACCCTTTTAATTTCAGTCACCGGTTCTTCCAGCTTCTTGTCCCATTCTTCCTGCAATTGCCGGTTATTAATTTCCATTTTGCTATTCCACTCTTCTTTTAATGACTCTTTGTGTTCATCCAATTTTTTCATGGTCTCTTGGTAATTTCCCTTCAATTCTTCCCTCAATGCTCTATTATTTTCGTCTATTTTCTCTTCCATTTTACTGCTATTCTCTTTCAATTCTCGGCTCAATTACTCCTTGGTTTGTTTATTATCACTCTTTATTTCCTCCATCTTCTTACTCAAGTCTTCCTTCAATATTACTAAGTTCTTATTACTGTTCTCACTTAATTCTTCCTTCAATTTTTCTAAGTTTTTAGTACTGTTCTCACTTAATTCTTCCTTCAATTTTTCTAAGTTTTTAGTACTGTTCTCACTTAATTCTTCCTTCAGTTTTTCGAAGTTCTTCTTATTACTCTCCTCCGTTTTCTTAATACTCTCCTCCGTTTTCTTAATACTCTCCTCCGTTTTCTTAATACTCTCCTCCGTGTTCTTACTAGTTTCCTGCATTAATTCCATCATCCGTTTGAACATTTCTTGCGTCTTCTCACCTTCTGTTTGTGTGGGTTCTTCAGGTTGTTTCTCCGGATCCTTCCTTGTTATAATTTCTATTTCCTCGACCGGTGTCGCTTCTTTATCTTCCATATTTAACTCGTCTACCTTCTCGGCTTCGACCGCTCGTTTTCGCGATACCTCTCGCTTCCTCATCTTGTTTATTTTGGTTTATCTGTCTATTAATAATAATTTAATTTATATTAAATTACACGCCTCACACTTTGGTGCGCCAATTTGTAACGATAAAATATATTGAAGATTGGCGTGTTATGTTAAAGCCTCACCTCAGGTTCGTCTATTCGTACCCAGAGAATACTTCGTTACGTACAATGTTATCAGGAATAGGTTACTTGTATTTTATGTTGTGTGCACTTGAATTACACCGCCCGTTAGAAATGTCGACTTGTTATATGGATAAATAATGTAGCGACAAACTCGCACTGGAGTCGTCTATGTGTAATTATAAATGTGTTATGTTGAACGGCGAACGGTTTTTGTAAATTGCCGCTTACTCCCACTACGCTGCTTCTTTTCCGTGACGTCACTCAGCGATGCCAACTATCGGGTTCATTGCAATCTGTGAATTTTATTTACTAAATGCAAACAGCAATAATAACGACACACAATTATCATCAAACATATATCCTTGTGGAATCCTTTATTCGGAAAAAACACTGGTTAACTGTTTTAATAATTTTTGAACAGAATAATCGCAATTGTAGTACAAATTATAAATCTTCTCTTTACCAGTTGGCAGCAGTAGTAGCCAAACGTTCAGTATTTCTTATAGACCAAAACAATGCTTTTTGTTAACGTTTTTAAATAAAAATAAAGATTATCTCAGGGCGTATATGGTTCGGGGATCATAAATTAAACAAAATATTAACTATTAATCAAAATACAAGTTTACAATTATGGGATATTACAATGTTAGAGTGATAGGTGCACACAGAAATCGTATAGTGGTTACCAGTTTTAAAAAGGTTATGTCCGATTCAGGCTTCGATAGTTATTGTGTAAATTAAGAGTTCTTGTTGTGTTTAAAAAGGTGTTAGTCTTATATGGTGTTAT
Source organism: Magicicada septendecula (assembly GCA_034769895.1). Classification (NCBI taxonomy): domain Eukaryota; kingdom Metazoa; phylum Arthropoda; class Insecta; order Hemiptera; family Cicadidae; genus Magicicada; species Magicicada septendecula. Next base: position 168,028,263 of record CM068367.1, on the reverse strand, counting down.
TAGTGATTGTTTTTTAGTGTTTGTGTTATATGGTGTCTGTAGTTTGGTTGATTATTGTTTAAAATTCGTGTATACAAATGTGTATGTTAAAGTACGATATAATGAGATGTCAGAATCACCAAATCCTTTTCTTGTACTCTTCTTGGTTGAAGATAGGGCCCACGTACACGTCAGATCTTCTTCCTCGTCCCTCGTCCACTTCAAATCTTCTTCCTGGTTATTATGTCCTTTATTTCATGTAACGGGTATTCTTCTGTTATTGCAAAAAGTTCGTGTAGTGTACCTCTAACTGTATTTATCTGGTTGTATAGTTTTTTCACACTTTATAACACTAAATGTAAGACGATTTAAAAACGCGTCTATCTGCTAAGCTCGTTGTCAAAGAAGTCTCATTTTATTTATCCGAAATTTCTGGTTGCTATGGGTAAACTTGGAATCTGGTTGGTCAATTCGGATAGACATTGTCATATACTTTTATTATTTCAGAATCTAAATTTGTTCAAAATCTTTAAACTAACGTAACTTTTCTATACTGAATGGGAATTTAAAACCATTTTCAGCATTATTTTGATCTTCACATTTGATATATTTAGACACCAAACATGCCTATTTTTGCTTAAGAACTATGGATGTTACAATTTTGTTATCTGGAATTTCCTTAAATAACTTGATATGTGTTATTTTGTTTCAATATTCCTTGTATACATTATTATCTATAAATACATCTACCCTCTCACATTTGCTTTACAAAATTTCTAATATAATTGTTCAAAATTTATTAAAGTTGGTTTCACCTGGCCTATGTAATAGTATTATTCTCATCACCATGTTTTAACATCTTAACAATTAAATTAACTTTTAACACTCATCAAAATTGTTTAACATATAACGTTATTTTAACAACACAACAGATATATTATTCTAATAGTTAAATTCATGTCCACATGGCTATGATTATACCAAATCCTTGCACAAATAACTGTTTTCTACTCAAACTGTATAGGTGTTTGACACTTAACAAAACATCTTTGTATAGTCCATTCTGCTTGGTCAATTAATTTACCATGGTTTAACATCAGCTCTATTGTTATATTTGTTAACATAAAACATGAAATTAATATCATTAAATTGATATTCCTTTAAAATAACTGTTCCACCTATTACATACAAAAAACAACACAAATACTATGATAAAAAACAATGTGCTTAAACATAATAACATGCACATTTATAAAACAAATTCTGTACTAATTAATTAGTCTTTTGCCAGTTAATTTAATAATTACTCTGACACTGTCTATGTTATGCTTCACTCTTGTTACAAATGTTATAATGAACATGTCATTATTTGTTGTTTACTGGACAATCTTATGAACACTATATGTTACAATTATTTGTATGGTTTATGTATCTATAATAAGGTATATTTATATTTTCATCACGTCAATTAACTTAATTATTTACCAATATTTCTTTTACATAATGTTACATGTTTGGGCCTATTATCCCTGAATTTGTATTTTGATTATCTAGATATTATGATACATTAAATGAAACCATTTGTTTCTTTATAGTACTGGTTCATAAGCCGTCTGTCTTTATAATTCTTTAGTTGGTCAATACTGAAAATTCATGTCATAATTGGGGTTGAAGGTATTTTGCATCACTTAGCCTAAATCATTAATTTGGGTACGGTCAGTTGTCTTACTAGTCAGTCTAAAATTGTTAGTCGTTCTTCTTCACTATCATCTTTGAAGATATTGTTCTTCTTGTTAGCTTCTTAATCAAAGTCTTCATTAAATCAGGTAAGATATTATGTTGTTCCAAATGTAATGTTACAATATATATATATATATATATATATATATATTACATTTAATATTTATTTTTTATAATGAATTTACCTCAAGATATATTTTTCCTTATTAGGAACATGTTTCGGGTACCATCTTGTACCCATCATCAGCCTTCCGGTTTTTGCGTCTGGTGAAGTACATATGTGTTGGTTGACTATTATTATTTTGGCTTCCTGTTGGCTTCTGGTACTTCAACTTGGTTTTATTGTGTGTGATTGTGGTGTATGTGTTATTTTTTGTGTATTTTCGATTTTGAGTGCTTTGAATATTATGTCATGTTTCGTATTGATTTGTATTTGTTCAGGTATTAGTTTGTTTTGTGTTTTATCTTTGTATATTTGTAAATTTTCCCAAATGTTCATTTTGTTGCCTTTGTGTGGTATATGTTTTATTAGTGTCACATTGGTTACGTCTGGGAATTCATGTCCTGTGTTTATTGCATGTGTGGCTAAATTGGATTTATATATTTCTGTTTTTTTTTTGTATGCGTTTAGGTGTTCAAAATATCGTTTTTTCAGCTGTATTTTTGTTTATTTACAGCTAGTATTTCTTATTTACACAAGTTATTCTGCCAATGAGTTCTTTGGATTACGAAAAAAGTTACCTAACAAAATGTTAATAAAGTACACCACCTTACATTAATGGTACTTAATTACTAAAAAGGTTTACATAAAATTCAACTCTCGGTGTTTAAAAGTGTGTGTCAATATTATAGGCTTTGTACATAGGTTATTTTACAGTTACATACAGTTTGAATAAATATGATCTATTAATCCTTGAATGAATTTAGTGTTCGGATTTCTGAGTGAGAGTTATGGTTTGTGAAAAAATTAATCAGTTTTAGTTCGTAATTATTGGTAATTTAATTTATACTTAACAAAACCATGTTGTTTTTGTTATGGGTCATCAGTATTTCTCCAAGGTTGTGTTTGTACTTTCGTTAATTTTCAATGGTATGGTTTCCCTTCTTCATCTGGCGTCTGTTTCTTATTATTCAAGTTTCATCTATTTTTTCTTGTTAAAATTTTGTTTATTGTTATTAGTTGGTTTACTGGAACTATGTTCGACTTCTGGTATTCTTTTTTCTTTCATTTGGATCTTATTTCTTCTTTATTAGACTTTAATAGAGACGAATTCAGTATATCGTCTGTCCCGCTGGATCGTTAGTAATGGAACTCTCGTTTTATAACGGTCAAAAATATAATAATGTTTTGTTGTTATGGCAACCGCTTCCACTCTTATTGGTTAAATATATTTGAACCTATTGTTATAAATCCTGGGTTTCTGTTTAAAATGAATAAATATTTTATAATGGCTATTGTTCCTTGGTGACATTACCGATGTATGAAATATTAACATAGATGTCCCTATTTTCTTTCAAAGATCAATTTGATATCTCACAAGGCTGGTCTAGGTGATGTATTAATGTTTTTAGACAAAATTGCTACTGCTATGTTATTACATATTTTACTTATTTATACTGTTTATTACATTTCTGACATATTATTATTGTTAGCTAATGTTAATCAAATAATTTACTTGGTCTTACTATTCAATTATAATAGTTAATTGTATACAATTGGTTTTCTGAAGTTAGACAGTTAGGTATTTCATAGGCCTAAGCTGTAACAGACTAGAATTTATTATTTTGTTCTATTTAAACATTATTTATTAAATCCATACGTTCTACTTATTGTCATTTAGTACTTATTGGCTTTTTAATTACTTTCAAGCTGTTTTACAATCAATTACTGTTATTATAATTTTACAAAATCATTTCTTATCTGACATTCTTTTCTTTTCTATTTATATAATAATGATTAATCTTGTGCTTGTTAAGTTTATATTATTGCTAGCTTATGCCTACTCCCATCTCTTATACACTTTTTAATACTTAATTCTACTAACAAAACATAACATAAAAGTAAGTTTACGGTCTGTCTATTGTTCAGCCATATTCCTTCTTATTAATTACAATTGTTCTATTGTATGTTATTACATGAAATTAACATACTCATCATCTCTTTAGAATATCATTACCTAAATAAAAAACTACAAACATATTAACTTAATGTCATGCCTTCTTGGCTGATACTCCAATAAACACTAAACAAACCGAACGGCTTTCATAAAACTAACAAAACTGTTTAACTGTTTATTGTATTAATATCATTTTTCTCGGTTGAGTTTCATCCACTCAATTTAACTTAATTCTTCCTAACTGACTAAGTAATGTACATTATTGATATTGATGTCTCTTTGAATCAACATTAATTGTTACAAAGATATAGGGAGCTTCTGTAACTAATAACAAAACTGGTAATCCTTCTACTCATTTAAAAGTATAATTGGGAATTATTATGATTATTATCCCAACATTGTTTTTTAACCTTTTTTGTTGTGTACACTTATGTTTGCACTGAAAGGACTCATTAATCTATACAGTCTGTTTGATTAACTATTTTTATTCTTCACTTATCACTTTACTTTTACCATTAAATATTGTTTACAGTTATTTCTTATAGACTACAATACATTAGTTTGTACTAAATACTGTATTGTACTTCTGGGTTTAATATAGGGGTTTTAACCTTTTCATTTCGTGGATTTGGTTTATTGTTACAAATGTTTACCATTCCTTCTCCTTAAGATTATAAATTGTTTATCTTACTTTCTACTCATCACTTCACTGTTTATTGTTATCACTCCCTCCCTATCTCTCACTCTTGGATCGGGTTTTAAAACATAGTTTGATAGTCATTTTTCTATATTTTATGTTCTACTTTTTTTCTCACCATAGGGTTATTTACACATATTCTATTAACAAATGTTTTCCCTTAATTACTATGGTTAGTGTACTTTTTGTTTACATACTCTATATAATACTTGTTACTATTTTGTTTTATTATTTGTGGTTTTGGTATTATTTGTCTACCTTTGATTATTTGTTGTTTTCATTTGTCCTATCACTGGGATTGTGGTTCGTTTCTACTTACTCACTTACCATATCTATTGGGTTATTTTGGTTAAATCGCATTGTACTATTTTTTTCAAGTTTTCCTTCGTTGCTTGCTACATTTCTCTTATCAGAGGTTACTTTTATTATCACCTTTATATGTTTGATCGTATAATTATGTTAAATACCCATTCCTTGATCTCTGACTTATCCGTTTTAATTTATAGTATTAATCATTTAGTATTTTATTCTTATCATGTTGCTTCACAAATGCATGTTGAAGATATGTACCCTTACAATATATATATGTGTGTGTGTGTGTGTGTGTGTGTGTGTTGCAGTTATAAAGTAATGTGCCGTTTGCTTATTAAATTTACTCAGTAGTAACTCAGTTTGTATCGCATTGTCATAGATTGACTTGTAGTGTTCTAGTCTTCGGCTACAATATGTTACATGTGGGTAAACCTAAATGTTCTACTAAGATTTCAGACACATTTTGCCGGTACCCATCGAAAAGCAAACAAAAAATATGAAAAAGTAAAAGTTTATGTTCACAGACAAAAACCCTGCATTTGAGTGAATGTGTGTGTCAGTGTTTTGATAGAAGGAGGTAGCAATATTTTATTCATGCACAGGAAGCCAATCATCCATCATGTCAATGTGAGACTTCTCAGGTATCGGTCAACCGACTAGAAACTTCCTCCTTAATCACAGACCCTAACTGCTAACCATGGTGAGACTAGCGTGGGGTTAGATCACAGAAGAATAATTTTCTGGTTCCTACAATATCGTGTAGGCTTGTTACTCTTATTTCAGTCACAATTGGAAGCATCATATACGATGACGAAAAGTGAAAGCACATTGCATGGGGAGAGAGAAGGAAGAGAGAGTGTGATTCATCCTTTCAAAAAACGTCAACAAATACAACAAGAGCGTCGCCTACTGTACGTATGGAAGCGAACGACTGCCTGGCTGTTATTGGCTGACAGATCACATGATACTTTCTCTTGCCTATGCGCAGCTGACGTGTCTCAGCTTCGTATGTGCTCCCGAATATAGCTCTGATATAGCCTTTTCGCGTGCCGGACATCATTAGTCACAATTGCAGCAAAGCAACAGACTTAGCTTCGTGTATCAGCATATATCCCACTGTATACGTTGGGATCAACAGTTGTCGTAGGTATAGTGCACACTTTTCCAAATAAGCTAGGAAGCATATATGTCGGAATTTGTATCAGGTAAAATTTAACCTTTCCAATTAATCCAAATCTACGTAACCCTGATGTCTATATTTTGTATGTACCGATGAGTCTACCTGTCCTTATCGAGTTATTGGAGTCTACGTGCCATTGCTTGGAGCTACGTTTACGCTCCTGAAGAGAAACGGCAATCCCGGGTGGATGCGTTGCTTGTTTGTCCCTCTGCTGAAAAAATTTCTGCGGGCCTCCTCACGGTCACCATGTTGATGTACAATGTTCCAGACAGTTATCACTTATTACTATGAAGTACCCCTCCTTGTTATTAAATTATTAAGAATGTCCTAATAAAAGTATATGAGAAGCAAGAAACATACGTATATACTTAAGAAAATACAAAGGAAACACACATTACAGAAAAAATAAAGACCATTCTCTTCTAGGTTCGAATAAAGAATGAAACTAACTGAACTGAACGAAACAAATATAGAGAAACGTCTGTTCCACCACAAGCGTGTTGCGTGGAACAAACTCTTCACATTTTTTCAGTAATTATTATCGTCAGTCTACGGTTGAAACAAACAAACCTTTCTCTGAGCTTACATCAAGGTGAAGGCTCCTGAACGATCTTGTGGCTTTTTAAAAGATTCAGCCCATATCTTGCTGCTAACGCGAGACGTATTTAAAATGTACGCATCATAGTATTACTTTGTTTCTCAAGTGATATGTAATCCTATTGATAATTACAGTTCTCTACTTACCAAGTCATTTTAAAGTCTAAACCATTATTCTTTTGCGATACAATGTTTTACAATGTAAGATGCAGAGCAATAGTATGGCTTTTTCGTCTTCAAATACGATCTCATTAAACAAAATTCTACCTGTAAATATGGCATTCTCTAGACATTCTGTATTTTAACGTCAAAAACAACAAGACGCCAAACTTCAGGAAATTATACAAAGGGAACATTTAAATTAAATTACAAAATCCACTAGATCTATTGTGTAGTTTACAAAGAGTATCAGGAGCATACAATACAAATATGTTGTGAATCTAGGTAAACGTGATGAAGCTGAGGAAGACTAACAATAAAGATAAGCATACTGACGACGATTACGGTTAAACTAGCCATTTCAGTGGTGCCTCTGTTTGTTTAGGCCGGTAAAGGTAATTTAATACACGGATGATTGACATTACACGCGATACGGGCGTTGTCTCTAAATGCGGGAAAATAAACACGCCCCGTACATTGCTTACACGACAAATAAGCGTGCACACAGTGACAAGTATAATATAACACTATCAACAGTAAACGAAGATACTAAACTATGCCAGAGTGTTTTGGAAAACTTGTAACTTCACCAAAATCACCAACAACTTTTCCGTTCTTTTGATTTTTGCGTATCTTATAGTAACAGCTTCTCGCTCTTGTTATAAATGTTTTCTTACTTAAAGACAGATATTTATCTAGTTTTTGCCATAATTCATACATAGTAAATGAATGTAGTATTTAGAATGTAATATTATTTTTCACACATCTATATGTGTGTGTGTGTGTGTGTAGGTAGCAACGGAAGACAGGAGTTAAGTTTCATATAACAGGGATACAAATGCTATAATACATTCTCTGACGACCACAGACATGTTAAAAATTGATTTTGTTCATTTCTTTGTAAAGTAGTCATAAATTTTTAATTAAGGTACGGACAAAAACGTATTATGTCAAAATATGCACAATTTTGTACTGTTTTATGTCAAGTAAAATATTTGTGTCTAAGTGCGCGGGTGCGCGTGTGATTCACATTTTATTAACTTCTTTGATAATTGGTATTACTTTTAAAAATTGGACAGGGTGTTTTCAGCATTGAAATCTACATTTTCCATATACTAAATTCTCAAAACTATAATTTTTTTTTTATGAAATCAGTTCTTCTTTTATTTCGTTATCTCTTTGAGTGTTACAAAATTTGTAGATTAAATCTAGACAGGCCTTTGCAGAATCGGAAAGAGTTTTAACGTGAAGTCTTTCTATGACAGTAAGCATCTATGACGTTACTAGATTTTCCACCAATCAGCAGGTCTAAAATTTATTTGAGTCGGTACTCTGCCGATTACGGATGGGTCAGTTCGCTCCCAAGTCTTGTCATAGAAGGACGTACTGACTGTCGCGAGTTTTTCGTGTCTTTCGTGTCAGGACAAGTCTATTTCTATAAGACTTAGTAGTTTTGGTAAACGGTACGAGTTTATCGTATCATAGAACTCAATAACATTTGAATAGATCTTATTTTAGTGCTTTTTCGTGTACAGTGGAAGATTTCCAGTCTAGCGGCAGTAATACCTATCGTAGTATTACAAGTGTAACACAACACGAATTGTGTAAGCCAAATGCACATGATCTATTTGTACCCAGTTAGAACCCTGAGATTAAATTTATAAACAACAATAGACCGATAACGCAACGCGTGTCCGTGACGTAGTGAACGGCATACCGGTCTTCGAACGACGCGCAAAGGAGCAGCGAAAGCGGCGCGCCGGATGTCTACATAACCATTGGAATTCGACGAACTAGTAACCTTCTACAGGCTACTATTGTAGCGTTTTACATAAAACGCATCAAATAGACATTTAAATAATAAACAATTTTATGTTATAATGCAAATAAGACAATAATAATTAATAAGGTATTAATTAATAAATTTTTCCTACCTCCAGATATAGACTCTGTAGTAATAATTTCAATTAACCTATCTATGCATTTATAATTTTGTATCGTAATACACACACACACACACACACACACACACACACACACACACACACACACACACACACACACACACACACACACACACACACACACACACACACACACACACACACACACATATGTGTAGGATTTGATGATTTATGAGATATTTGTACAATTTCTATACTTATATAAAATCAAACATTACAGCGTAATCTATCCTATATTACACAGTGTCATAAAAAATTTTATTATTCAGCAATTGTACTTAAAGCAACGAGCATAATAATGCTACGACCTAGCCGATGGTTTCCGCAATACAGTTGCGTTGAGTATAAACACAGAATTGTATCCATGATAATATTCTTTGTAACGCTACAATACATACATATGATATTTGTAAATGAGAAACAGCTAAAATCTAATAAACAGAGGTAATGGTGCAGAAGTGTTGTTACAATAGAAACGAGTAAAATATTGCGTACTGCATAAGAAAGAGGAAAACGGGAAAGATGATGTCTCTTCTTAGTGAAAACATTCCGCTCTGACGTCAAAGTAATGGCTGTAAAGGATTCGATTTTGCCGCCTAAAATGCGTTGAGTTTATTCAACTCTGTAAAATATGATGTTTTACTCGTTCAAAATTGATGATGTTAGTTATCAAAGTTTCAGTTGCTAATGACCAATCTAAGAATTCAACCATCATAAGAATATTTAAATTTTTCATAAGTAAAATACTTAAAATTTAAAAAAAATAGGAATAGGCCTATATTTAAATAAATAAATACAAATAAATATTAAAATTGTTTACGACATTTTATATGTTGTTTTCATGGTGCGAATGCGTTATCTATAATGTAAATTGCTCTTAAATAATTATTCTAATTCTAACGATAATTAACAATAACGGGGAGAATATGAAAACAGATCATCGTGTTGATGAAATTATTTTTGTATTTATAAATGCACACCTGTGAATGAAATACTATAACATTATTTCCTACATAATACGATAACAGAAGGATAGGTTGGTGTATTTTGAGGAATACTCGAAATTAATAATCCTACTTGTATATAAGTTACTGCATCAACGCTCCATCGTTTATAATTAAAAAGATTACTTTTAACTTTCAGCAGTCGAAAATTGAAAACAAGGAAATTTAAAATTTCTTTACATACAAGTAGAGAACAGTCCGATGTTTGCCTTGGGATGGTTAAAAGCAGATACGCCTTTAGGAATGTTTTATAACTGATGAAAAGACAAGATGAATGTTCAGGTCCTCCTTTTGATTGTTACCCTTCAAGCAAAGTCTAAAACCAATACTTGTTACTGGGACTACAGTCGAATCTCAGTCGTTGTTGAAAAAAAATGATAGGGCACGCCCAACAAAACTCGCGGCATAGGCTGCTTTGCTGACAACGATGGAACAGATTTTGTTGTGTTTTGTTTTCACAGAAATAAGGTCCGTAGTGTTCTGTTTTAAATAAAAGAATACTATTGTATTATTCTATCAAATACTACAGACGTTCGTACTTCAAACACTCTTGGTTATTCTTAAAAATTATTTACTCCAAAACATCAGCATTATAATGTTACTTATTATTATACATTTTGATCTCAACCAGTCTACAAATAAAAAGTTGAACATTACAAATGTATGCAAATTTCACATATACACTTATTATATATAAAGAAAAAGATAAAAAAGAACGTAGAAAGCAAAAAGTTTTCATACATAAGGGAAAGATAGATTGATTTTGAAAATAAAAAAAGGAAAGTAGACAGCGGAAAGGAAAAACAGGTATAATAAATGTTTATACATGTTTTCACCATAATAAGTTGTTAAGACTGAAAAATATAAACAAGCTACACCAAAGTCATGTGAAAATACCGTAAATTTGAAATATAAATTTACATAAATTGCTAAATTTATTTTTGCTAAATTGGAAAATAGCGTGGACATATACTCCATAAACATAAATGGTGATTGAAAAATATTAGATTGAACTGTAGGGAAAAACAAAGCAGAAGTCCTCAGTCTAAGGATATTGTAGTAACGGCATAAGAATATTTAGAATATTTATTAGTTTAAATAAAACAGTCCTAGTCTCTACGAAACCTCTCACTGAACAGAATTCTTTTTCTTATGGAATACTGAAACCAAAAAATTTTAAAAATATAAGTTTGCCAATTTGCAAGAATCGCAAAAATACAACAATTGAAAGAGAAACAGTGCAAATGGAAAACGAAAGGCTAATATTACCGACCACATAAAAATTAAAGAAAATTAAATTATTGGAGTGTAAAAAGAATGAATATTTTGACCTTTTGAAAATAATAACTTACACTCGCTGCTGTCTTACAACCATTCATATTTTCAAAATAGTTTCTTAAGCAACACAAAACGTTTGCTTAAGTCTTTAAAGCAAATGTTTTAGGAAAAGTACGTATTTCATAAAACAAAATTATTTATCTTTAATTAATAAACCTTACATATTTTAGAGTACTATAGAAATATAGTTTTTATCATTGAATGTTATAAAAAATATAGTCATAAAAATACCAGATTTACATTTGCATTGGTTGCTTAGTGTGGACAGTGTTCATGAAATAATACATTTAGAAAAAATAAAGATAAACTTTGCAGCTAACAAAGTTAGAAAGGACATTAAATTACAAAATATACTGTCACGCAAAAGAGTGGCGCAGAGAAGAGGTTAATTTTTAATTATTACCGTTATAAAAGTGCAAGATCCAACACAAAACTGTGATAAACTGTAAAAGTTTCAGTATATCCATGTACTGCACACAATATGCAGAGTCTGCGGAACAGCAAAAATTATAATCTTTGTTTCAGCAAAGTTTTATGACAGTCGCAAAATTTTATATTAACAATTTTACAAACTTATAAGATCAAGTTGGGTGGACAGTTTATTTATATTTAACATATCCAATATAAATTTGTTGTTTACTTGACTTTAATCAATGTATTGAACACGAACATCTACGAAGTCATCATGCTTCCAGTGTCCTTTTGTTTGAAATTTCCAGAGCTAACCTGACATAAATGTATGAATATATAGGGAAGTGCTTGTAACAAAGTAATTACCAGTAGATAAGTAACAGTCTGAGTAACTGAAGTACTACGAACTGGGGGGGGGGGGGCAATCATACATAGATAGCTATCTGCAGGCTTGAAACTCAACTTAAAACAGCTGGACAGTCAAAGACTAGATGTTACGCGATTTGAAAACCTGTAGTTAAAAACCTCAAGAAGTATCCCTAGTGCTGTTGTATGCTTTAATAAGTAAAAAAAAAAAAATAATAATGTAGAAAATATACACGGAAAATCAGTAACAGAGATCAAGAGCTTACAAATACATACACTAAAATTATATGTTTACACAAGTTATCTTCGGAAATTATTAGTTTAAAATTTTGTAGTTAGTAACTTGCTTGTCTGGCTGCCATTTTGCTATCATGTTACACTATGTGCATTTAGTATATTTTTTTAACGCATAATTCCATCGTACGCATAATTAAAGGTCAGAGTTCAGGCAAGGAGCATTTCCAGTGAAATTCAGCCTTACAGCTGTAGAGGTGATAAGTAGTTTTTCTTATTGCTAGAGAAATTTCCTTGGTTGGGCACCAAACCGATTCTATTAACCGACTTTGACATATCCTGACGGTTTGTTATCTATACAGGATGGAAATGGCTACTGTGACAACATTACCAATCCTATAAAAAAATACAAATTGATGAGTAAACGTTTATAGTCTGTACCTGATTTCAACAATAATTAATACCCATTGAACAATTTTTTAAAATGTTAATTTAACACTTGTGTCACAAAAATGACTATTTGTTCTTGTGATATTATTTCAATTTCGTTTGAATGGAAATGTATAAAATAACAGATGAGGCAATGCTGTATGATTTATTATTTGAAAGCGTTATTACTGCGTAACACTCAATCCATCATAGATTTCGAAAACTCTGCATTCATATTTCACTGCAGTAGCTTAATATTTGAAATGCATTAATAACGATGTGACAAAGAAGGAGCACGACATCATTCGTGCTACAACGAACATATATGTTAAAATCAATTTTACAAACTGCGTCTTCTTACTTTCAGTAACAACAAACTATTATTACGTATTTTGTTTATTTTAACTTTTCTTTAAGTTAGCTAGGCTCCGAGAGGAACTTGAATTCACTGATAAGCCTACTTTGTAGGATAAAATAATAAGATTTTTAATTTCATTCGTACCACAATAGAGCGTAGGCGGTTAGAGGGCGTAAAGCTACAGAACTCCTTAAGCATTCTATTTCTCAACTCAGTTTATTTTTTAATTTGATTTTGATGTATACCCTAACTTAATGCGTTGACTGAAGACATTCACTGAAATTCTGAATAAAATATTCGTCTTGAAACGAACGAAAAATCAAGACATTTCCCTTCACATACAAATGTGATGGAAAAGTATCACCTTTAACGGCGTTATAAAAATGTTTGAAAACATCTGTTTATAATTTAAAATATTAAGAGATTAGTTGTTGTGCCTGGACAAAATATAAAACATACTACTGGAACAAGTGTATGAATATTTATGACAAAACACATGCGCGCGCGCGCACACACACACACACAGAATATATGTATACAGTATATCCCTCACTTTGTAAATACGTAACTCAACGTTTTTTGCAGCAATTATATAGTATTGTCATATTAATCAGTATAGCTTCTTCTGCCAGTTGTGTATTGCGGTTTTATCGTTTGATCGCCTATTTTTATGTTTTTATGTTACGAGTATATTATATGTGTATAATATGGATAATAATAAGCACCCTATGGTGTTATCGTAGTTACCCTACCCTATGTATATGAATCCTAGTTCTGTATAAAACTAACTGGAGAGCTTTTACAAAGACTGTGTTTGAAAAAATTTGCTAGCCTGTAATAACCATTTGTTCAAATTTTACTGACCTTTCACGTTAAAGACAAAATTTGTTAAATATCTATCATCCTCAGTTACAAAACAATCATGTATACTTGAGGAATAGAACGAGAATAAAGTACACTTGATGATATAAAAGTACTCTTTGTTACTGTCATCAGCTTATAATCACTTATAAGTTTACAATTCAATGACAAATTTCATTTATCCTTACTTCCCTCCACTATTGTTGTTAACTACATAGCCAGATGTATTACTTAGAAAATAAAAGCTCAAGGTCAGTCCCACATTCCTACTAAAATGAGAAAACAAAATAAGCATATAATGTCAGTAAAGAAAATTTCACTACTACCTTTCGCGTTAAAGCTACTATGACGTTGATACAATTTTTATGATATCACCAAACAGAATTGAGACATCTCGCAGCCGTCTGTCTCCTTAACTACACAAAATATTGGCTCTGACTGGGTGAACCCACGCACACGTCATTCGGTACGGAGCTAAACTACTTTTGCCTTGAACAGCAGTAGGAGAAACACTTCTGCGTCATTAACTCCATTCAAGTCATTCTCTTTGCTGTTTCCCATTTCAAATATTTGGAAACGTGTATTAATTGAAACTATGTATCGTTTTATACGTTACGCAATTTAAATATAAAATATTCTCTTTTGTAATAATGTAACTTTTCATATGTTCCATGTTAAGTAATAATTTTGTCATGAAGAGATAAAAAATACGCTACACTCAATTTAAGAGAAAATCCATTTTTTACACAATAAATAAATTATAAGTTACAGGAATAACGTAGTTATAAAACTATTTTGGAAGTAATATTTTGTTTCCATGAAAAAATGAGAACCATATCAATTATACTGACTGGGGATCAGTGCCGCTTAAAGTTTCTGTTTAAGGCTATTGTGCCTTCCATTTTTATTTCTTTTACTGAAATCCAATTTATAATTTCTCTTATATAGTTAGCTATAAACATTGAGAGAGAAAAAGTATAGAAGTATTTCTCTTTAAACACAAAAACAGAAACATAGTTTTTTTTTGTAATTTGCGTATTTCCTTTATAAAATGCATTCATGAACTAGACATAATGTAACGTTCAGCTAACTAAAGGTTTCGGCTTGGTAAAAAAAAGAAAGGGGATAAAAGAAACTAATACATAACTAAACTAATTTATGTTCTTTTGGCTCTTGGTAAATTAATTAAGAGCTACAAAATTCACGTAGGCCTATATAATAAAATCGATAAACAGTTTTAAAAGCATAAAAAAAGTAGAAATAACTGCTGACTGGCCCAAAAGCTTTATTGAGCATAAGATTCTGCGGGCCGACGCAATGTTTCAGTGCAGGAGCAGGTGATTAGTCAGCTGTTTAATTTCACTCTAAAATTTAAATGTACCTTGCAAATAAATTTTCGCATGTACTTCACGAGCCCCCACGATTCTGGGTGAGCGCAGTGTAGTTCCCTCAAAACTAAACCCACTGTCTTCTATGCCGCCAGTAAAAAAGTCAGTCCTTAGATGGTAGGAAAGTTCAACTAGATATAACAACCTACTAAAAACGTAATATAACATGATTAATTATGAAAAGCAATTTCTATGAAATCAAGTGTAGGCTACTAGGTGTGAAATAAGAGTACTATCATACTGCATACGGGTACTACCGTATACTAGATATGATGCAAGTGTAAAAAAGAACAAAACTTTACGTTCACCTAATAATTTGCAATATGCCAAATTTCTAAATATGGGATTTCTAATCGCTTCTCATATTTAAATCTTCCATTTCCCTTGGAATCCAAACAGAATAAACCACATTATATTTAACGAATAACTTTTCTTAAGTCAGTAATTGCAGTTGAGATAAAATTAATTGTTGTCAAAGATGATAAAAAAGTAAATAACCAAAATACAGTATAATTGAGACGTAATTAAAGTTTAATTTGTACAGTTAAAATATACATCATTTGTCAGAGACTTTGCAAGTCAGTATTATTACACACACACACACACACACACACACACACACACACACACACACACACACACACACACACACACATAGAAATAAATAATACACTTCATTCTTGTAACAATTTAGACCTCACTAAATGTTACGTAAAAAATATGGCAATATTCTTGAAAAATCAACTCTAAAAAAGTACTCAGACTCATTTCCCTTCTCTGATAAGTTTATTACCTTTAAGCTAAGGTGTGTGTGCGCGTGTGTGTATGTTGATTGGTTGGTTAGTTGGTTGGCTGTAATTAATACCACATATTTACCGTCTAAAAAAACATTTGTGATACAGTTTGGTGATCCGTTTATCTGTAATTGAGGTCAGTGCAGAAAAGAGGGACTTTCTGCAATGAACAGTAAGCCACAAAGCTGAACTGAAGCCACAAACGCTGTAATTAGCATTCGATAACGACTATCTAAGCAGCTCTGTGTTATTTCCGTAACTGTGTTGTAAAGTGACTCACTGAAGGTTTCCACATAGAGCAACATAATTTCTAGTACACCAAAATGAATGTAGTTTAACTCGCCTGTTTAGCCTGAAGCATTTGCTAAGTGAAGCTCAAGTAATACCTAAAACCTGACACCTACACCTTACACGCTGATACAGGGATCTCAGAAAAAAATTACCTCGCCCGACTGAATTTAGTCAGGAAAGTGACGAATGTCTGTTAAATAAGGCGTTCAATAAAGAAAGTTTTTCTGATGAACAAAATATAAATGCGCCGAATGGAAAACACAGAATTTAAATAATAAATATTTATAACGTCGGCTTTGAGACAAGACAATCGAACCGGCGTTGGGATAAGACAAGTGAACCGACTTGTTGTGCTTACATTTACATAGCCTTCTCGTATGACAGAACGGCAGAGTATATATCAAGTCAGCGCTCATATTTTGTCACGTTTCTTCTAACAGGAAAACGTTCAACGTTTTAGCATGCAATGTAGCCTTATATATACATTTCTCATTGTATATCCTGTTTCCTGTATTTTTTTATCGTATTTCCAGAACTGCTGCGAGACTTACATTAAAGCTTGTACAGAACGCAAGATGGATCCCTGGACACATACGTCATATTAAGTACGAACTCTCTCCGTATGTACCTCGCGAACAACTAGAATATTCGGTTGCTTTATGGTTTTCCATCATCAGCAACTACAGCTCGGACTTCGAACCACGCAGTAGTGCAGTGCTATCGTTAACTGAGAGAGTATTATAACTCTTCGGTTTAACATATGTCTGTCAATATAGCTACATGTCTGTCTATCTGTATGACTAGTTTCTAGATTGTCTCACGGTAACTAATGAATACGGGAAACGAGTTTTGTGATTCGTGGCAAGCATACTTTCTCACCAGAGTTCCCTATTGTTTCAGATCGATCGTGACAGAATAGGATGCGGGAAGCAAAAATTTAACGGGGTCAAAATATTGCAGAAGCCACACACCATAATATGTAGTATAAAATGAAAGATAACTTTAACAAAAATATGAATATAGTAGTCATTTTTGGAAATATAAAATTTTCAGGGCGACAATTTAAACAAAAAATTCTAGTTTAAAAAAGTTGGCATATTACGTAGCTTAACAAATTAAAGAGATATTTTAGCTAAAGTCTAGATATAGTTGTTTTTTTTTGTAAATTTCACACGTCTGGAGCGCAGGGCCCAAAATTCGATCCAAATTTTGACTAAAAATCATAATTTCGTTTCAAGTGTCAGATTAAATAAAATATTAACCGAAATCCAATTGTAGTGTATATTCTGAAACTTCGAGGCACTATGGGCCAAAAATATGAATCAAAATTTTATGAGGCATCATAAAATAAAAGACGACATCATGTTATGAGGCAATGTGGTCTGAGTCATAACATGACGTGGTGAATCATGTTATGCAAAATAAAAAACTCTATCTTAGATAATTTGACAAAACTGAGTCACAAATCTGTTAACTCTCCTTCCAGAATCAAACCGTCTTTAAAAAAGTTTTCAGCAATGTTTGTAAAACATTTTTCATCTTGTTATCAGTTATTTGTATTTGCAGAAAGTACGATATGTAGGCATGTAGGCAAACATACATAAACTTAAAAGCGAGAACTAAATTAGTTGTCATTTTGGCATTACGGTTATATATTTAACTAAACATAATGGGAGTAGTTTGAAATTTTCAGTGTCTATTGTGTTGGCTTCTTTAAAATTGTTAGTTACTAGAAAAATAATTGAGTAATTGTGATTTTGTAATTTTTCAGATAATTAAAACTGGGTAACGCACTGGGAAAATCACACCCTACATCACTGACTGCTACAAAACAAACCAAAGGAGAAATAAGAAATAATCCAGATAGAATATTAGAAATCAGGTAGCGTGGGAAGCAGGCTCTGTACGTATTATTTTGATGAGTGCCCACACGGACGAGGAACAAACGACACTCTGAAGTAGTCCAAAAACTGGTCCCAGAGACCATCTATATTATGGAAAAAGAGTTTTTGGTTTTGTTGTGTGCGAGTCACTGCAGACGATCCTGCGGCGAATATTAGTTTTTCACAGCGTCTTTTGTAAAAAAAACTACTATTCGAGTTATTGTTTTTAAGTTATTTTTATTACATTATTATTACTATTGCCGTCATTGTTGCTGTTAAAATTACGAATACAAAAATATTGGTGATTAACTTTACTATCGTTATTTATAATAATTATTGATAAAAGTTAAATTAATAACGTTAAAAAGTAAAGTAATATACCTGTAGTCTCAGTATTCTTAATGGTATTTTTAGTGTTAGACAAGGAGAGCTCAATGGAATCAACTGTTTAATTGATCCAAGTGCCATTTATTTTTTACTAATTTTAACCTTTTTATGTTGCATTATATCTGCAATAAATATCGTTTGCATCTTACAGTATTCCTCAAATAACCGAGCTCTACAGCGTCCTGCCCCCTTCAGATGCTACCCGCATAACTGTGTATTTCTTATTATGCTACAAGAGCGCGACGATATCATTCTCAATCACGTGTATGTGTGTTTGTAGTACATTTTGATTTTGAAACCCCTGGTATTTATAAAGCACATTAATTATTATAAATGTTTTTATCAAATTTAGTAGGTAAACATAGTAATTTCGTAAATAAATTGAAATTAAACTTTTGGGAAGTTTATTAGGTCATTGCTACAAATATATTTTTCCGTTTAGAGTCTCATGATAAATTAGAAATGAGCACAGCGCACTCGCGTAAAGCCTCCTCAAGATGCAACTTAATGTAAATGTATTGTAATAAGTTTATTATAAACAATTTTATTAAGTCGATAATATTGAGAATTAACTTAACAACTTTAAAAGAATAAGGAAGCTTAAAGAAAGCTTACGTACAACGAATTTTTTGTTATTAAAATATACAAAAGTTCCATGCTAGGTTTTACACACGCGCGCGCGCGGACAGTGAAGAATATGGTAAAGTTTATAGTAGAAAAGTTAAAACGAATATTGTGTAACAAAATAAATTGAGTGAGGCAAGAAAAATGACAAAGTAAAGAAGTTAATTTTTAATTATTATTGTTAAAAATGCAAGAACCAAAATGAATGAGAAAAACCCTCAGAAGTTTTATATTTCATGCAGTGTATACATTATAGAGAATCTCAGGAACGACAAAGATTAAACTTTATAAACTGTGTTGAAGCAAAATTGCATGTTCATTGTAAAGGTTTATGAAATATTTAAACTTTTTACAAACTTTTATGATCACTAATAGGCACATTTTAGTTCAACATTTCTTAACTTATGCAAATTAGATTAACAAAATTAATTTATTTTGTTTTATTAAGCACTGTACTAAACAGAGCCTATTTCATTTGACATAACAGTTTTACAGTTGACTGAAACTAGGCTAATTAAATACACTACGAGTCAGTTTAATTGATTAAAGTAGAATTCAAATTGAGCACGTGATCATAACATGATGTAGCTTAAACACATTGTTGTTAAGATTTCAATAAATATGAAATTTAATGATGAGTTCGTACGTGTACGTCTTACACACACACACACACACACACACACACACACACACACACACACACACACACACACACACACACACACACACACACACACTTGAAACAATAAAAGTGATACTATCTCTGTACCGGTTTGGTCATGTCGAAGGCAGCAAGAAATTTAAAAGAAATGTAGTCTATTAGTTACAGAGACTCATGGAGAAAGTTCCCTCTACTTTAATTTTAATGTTTAAAAATGGTTACACCATTACGGAACGATCTACGTGTTTCTCGGCTATCCCAGCAGGATCAGCTGTAACGTTGTGTGCGTACGTGATTCTTAACAGGCGTTAACGAGACTGTTCCAGAGTCACCGGTTCAAGGCCACAAGCAATTACGTTTAGTGTTGACACGTGTTATGGATTATTCTGGAATGTCAGCGAGGTATAAATATGGGCATTCAGCGTTGTTTAGTTTGTGTTTAAGTAGCGATTTATTCAAGTGAGTTATTTACAGAATGCGTTTAAGTGGTGTATTAGTAAAAGATGATTATAATGCGGAATTGATAATAGAATTTAAGGGACAATAGTGCTATTATTATTTGTGTAGGGAGATCAACTTGATTTGTTGTACGAGAATAACCTTTTTGAATAACTTGATGATTACAGACTGTTAATTGTGATAATTAAAGCTGGTTGTTAGTGACTTTATTGGTGTCTTGTATTTGATTTCCACTGTACCATACGACGATCAAGGAGACCGTCATCAGACTATAATACTATTTGATTTTATGAATATTAAGAAAAAGAAGAAACACTCTTATCCCTTTTTTTATAAAGCCATTTGCCACTGTTAAATGGGGAAGATTAACAGGAAGATTTTTATATTAGGTACATCAAACACTCTTTCTAACGATGATTTTTTATTCGTTTTATGTGTGAATCTAATGTATTTTAAAATAAATTGTTCTGTAACGGGGGTCATTATTAAATTGATAACAAATTCGTCTAGGAAAAGGCGCTCTTAGAGAAAATGCTTGATACAAAACTGAGCTATACATACAAACAAGACGGAATACTCCAAGTTACAAACAAGAATTAATAGCAGTGAGAAGGAAATATATTTTTATCAATACCATTCAGTCGTTTTATGCAAATATCAAAATTCACGTTATCGTCGTATGCACTGTAAAGGGTTTACTTAATAAAACTTTGTTTACTTAACCCATACATGTCTTCTGAAGGAAACATAATACCAGTGTAAAACAATTGCCGAGTTAACCCCGATAAAACACATCCGCTCAACTACAAAAGCCGTGCATGCAATGTATCATTTAATTAGTCCGGCGTCCCACTTCTTGTTCCGCGTTTCATTTGTTAATGTACAAGTACACACTCACACTTTGTCGCGGAATAATTTATGGTATACCGTTTGTGCTTCCGCCACTTAATCCTGTCACTACCAGAGAACCTGAAAAACTAACATATATTTTCTTGACGGGAATAACTAAGATATGTTCCTACATTTGCGCAAATGCGTGTTTTTATTTATTTACTAAAACAATCGACGGTGGTAGTTAAGTTATTATTTAATTGAGTATAAACGGTTTCAAGCAACATACCCCAGACTTCTTTAAAATAATGTCAAGGTTTTGAGAATGCAGCATATTCACAACTCAAGTCTTATTTACGAAGTCTAATAAAACTTTAACATAATTTTGTTTATTTAAAAATTATTTAGTTTTTATTCTTTATTTTGTAACTCTTATATTTTTCTTACAGGTTTTCAAAGTGTTACGCCATTAGAGAACGTTCTGAATGTTTCTCGGTTATCCCAGGAGAGCCCAGCTGTAATGTTTGTGTGAGTACGTGACACTTAACATTCGTCAACAAACCCAGGCTGTTCCAGACTTCATCGGTCCGAGAGCACTGTGTTCAAGGCCGCAAGCATTTACGCTCTAGTGTTATCTAGTACTGCTGATGCGTATTATGGATTATTCTGGAACACTTGTACTATCTATATAAACAACGACAGCTGCCGCTTAGTTGAGTTATTGTCGGCGATTTACACAGTGCGTCTCAAATGGTGTACTAGTGAACAGTGATTATAGTGCGGAATGCTTTATAGTTGACATTATTATTTGTGTGGACAGATTAACTTGAATTATTGTACAAGTATAATATTGTTGAACAAATTGTTGGTTACAAACTGTTAATTGTGATAATTAAAACTAGTTATTAGAGATTTCATTAGTGTCTTGTATTTTGTTTTCGATAAGTGGGACCATCGTAACAATATTATGAATAGGTCTCCAAATATTAACTACTTTTGAAAGTAATTCAATAATAATTTTGTTTGCAAAAGTAGATAATATTTGAAGAATTATTCATAATTTGTTATCTATATTTGTATCGTTGCCTTTAGAGTAAAACGAATCAGATAAAATACAGTTATGGCAACGTTTATTTCAGTCTCAAAAACTTTTCTGGAGCGCATTTTGTGCTGTAGTCTTGAGCTGACTTACCAATTTCTGTTTTATGACTTCAGCGGTAGCAAAACGTTGCCATTATCATTCTTTCAGTTTTGCAAAATAACATTTGCAAATAAATTCTTTCAGCCACAGAGATAATATAACACGCGACATATCTGGTGAATATGGCCGTTGGTGTATCACTACATTATTAATCTTCACCAATAATTCTTGAGCAACAATAGTAATGCGATTGTGCATTAACGTGATGCGAATTCCATAAAATGTCCCTTCATAAATGTTGACGTTTTCTGTCAGTTGTTAGGACTGCCGCACAGATCGTCGTGTTTGAACAATGAAAACAGAGTAATTAATACCAGATGATATACCGTATAATGACAGTTTAAGTAAGCAAAAACAAATAACAGTCTTAAATACTGTTCAACACTTCTTCAAGTTTACATTTGTCCAACATATCTAACATAATCTTAATAAACAAACAACAAATGTCACGTAATAATAGTGGCACAACAAATTATACAAGATACTAGTAACTGGTGTAGGCACTCAGTAATTGACGATTCTCAATTTACACTAAACCTCAAAACTCCAAAAATGCACAATGAACGATTGATCCAAAAAAACTAACTTTGCTTATGAATCTTGAATAAAATACCTCGTCTGTGTGGTATAAGAATGCGATATGTGGCAAAAGCATATCGGTGGAATTCGACCTCACAAAACATTGAAAGTGTCACTTAGCCACACATTGTCTAACTTTCCAGCATATTTCCACAAACGTGACGTGAAAAGCACAAACAGAACACTCTTTATTAGTTGTAAATTCTAGTAACTAAATTTCATGAGACTCAATATTATAATCTGTATCTTAATATCCGAATCTGTTTTCCCGTTTATAAACCACTGTTATAAACCACGTTATGCACACAAAACTCACTAAAAGCGTTTTGGAAAATTTTCTCTTCGTTGGAGCAGTTATCGTATGCTTTAAACAAAATGTAAAACAATCTCTTTAATCTGAAAGTGTAGAAAGTGAAATGTCTCCAGATACGTGGATTAAGATAGTTTAAGTTAATTACGCTACAAACGTGGGCAGGTAACAGGTGAAAAAAGTGTTACAAACCTGTTACATTATAATTAATTTTTTGAAAGTAATATATTCAACACGTGAAATAAATATCGTGGTACAAATATTTGATCAAACTCCATATCCAACGCACACATCAAAGTTAAAATATTATCGCTTTTGGTATCCTGTATGCCTTTTTATTCTTCAAACTGGAGGTACAGTTAAAAGAAACTGAGACTATGTCCATATGAGACTATAACGTTCCATATGTATACTGTTAACGTCCAGGTAATATATTTGTTTATTCAAAAATAATATGATCACCACCTTTTAAATTATACCTTTTTGCCTTAAAAAAATATAACATTTATTATCTAGTTCTAGACAATACTTTTTTAACTAGTAGTTAAATTTTGAAATAATTTTACCACATTATTTGTTCAACTTCAAAGTACTGATAGTCAAGTTGTATATAAATTTTAATATACTTTGTTTTGCATAGTGGGACTACATAATCTCAATGAGAAACCGTTACATGAAATTCAAATGAACTATCCTTTACACCTAAATTCCACATGGTTCACTGGAATGAAAAATGTATTACTTATACTTTATACAAAAGTTAGTTTATTATAATGTACATGTTAAATGGTAAATCACAAATAAAATGCACTAGAAATAAATAATTTAAAGTAAATAATATTATAATTATAGTAATAAAACTATAATTATTATACATAGCTACGCTGTCGGCGCGGGTTCAATTCCCGCCGGGGGCCATCTGATTTAGATACGACCGTTCCCCCTCGCAAGGCAATGGCAAACCAGCGAGAGGTATCCTGCTTAGTATAAACCTTCCCCAACTAGGCCGTTCGGATCCGTCGTTAAAACTGTAGGTCCCATATACCTGTGAGAGACTCAGTACCACACGCACCACGGGTATATGCGGGGAGGGTACAAACCAGTCGTAAGACTGAAGGACTACGAAGTAATAAAACAATGGTTAGATTTTAATAAAATAATTTTTTAGACAATGCAATTTTTGCACAGTTCAATAACTTCTGATTCACCCTGGGTATAACGGTATCTAATGAGAAAATCCAATAACTGCTACACTACACAACGGTGAAAAGAATCGAAACTTCTCAGTGAACTGTACATGATATTTGTACTTACGCAGAGATTACTACAACCGTGTTTGCAATGTCGTATAAAATAGAAGGAATAAATTCATATGCAGCTCACAGACACACTCATAGATAAGTACACACAGAATCAGAAAGGTATTACTCTCATATATACGTATTTAAACTACACACAGTTATTATAAATCTACGTACCTACGTTGTTTAAACTCTCCAGTTTCGCCGTCCCAAAAAATATTTTACTATAGCCTATGGGTTGCCCGTATTTAGGTTACATATGTATAAACAATTGGGTCTTTTTGTACCCCAAATTGTTTAGCCTGTTCAATTCTTACTTCATGACGTTTATTTTATATAATTATATTATTTTAAAACTTTTCCTATCTATATTCTGACTTTATAATTACATTTCTCAAAGATGATATCCAGTCTGACACGTTACACTGATTTGAAAAATGGCTAATTTTACTGAAGCGGAGGGTGTGTTTTTAATAAATGTAAATTGCTCTTGTTACTACACGTTACCAAAATTTATAATTAACAGATTTTGGTTACTTTTCTTCTTTTGTCTACGTATTGTTGTTAAGTGTGGTGACGACATAAGAGTCTGGTCGTTTTTCTATTGTTACCCACTCACTTTAGGTACAACGGATTGTTCTTTCAGAAGCTCCTGTTGTTAAGTACGCTATTTGTGGAGTATGGAATGCTGTTTTTTGTTTATGCTGATTCAGTAGAATATTTATTCAATTTTTTCACCTTTCATAAATTTGTTCACCTTCGTGGCTGTCCACACAATGCTTTTATTGACTTTATTTTAATGAGGAGCTCTTTCCTATGAATAATGCAATTCAATTAATTAACATATTAACTAGTCCAAACAAATTCTAATAAAGATACAAAATAAATTAAAAAATCAAATAGAGCAGTACGTGTTTTACGCTAAATGATTTTAGAAAAGCATCAACATTTACGCACTCAGTGAGATGACCCGGTCGCACTGACCAAAACCACGGCCCTGCACGTAACGTTATAGCCAAGATTGCCGGCCGCCATAAAGTAACAGGTTAGAGAATAGTTTGTTATATAACAGTTAAAAAATTTCTACTACATTGGCAATTGTCGGCAATAACACTATGCAACATGATTTTCTGCTTCTGTAGTCTTAGGTGTTCCTAAAGCATTTTTTTGCGCTGATTCCAGATCTGCAATCCGTTTCTTTCTATCACTTATAGTTTTTTGCAAATCAAATGAACTCATCTTTTATTTACACGTAAGTTTCAAAAGGGGAAATTTTATTGTGGGGGAGGGATTAGTTGGCCACACTTGTTACACCCAGCTGGCTGTTAGGCGGGAAACAGTAGTTAATTGTTTACATGCTATAGTGTTGTGAGGTTATATTTGTGCTGTCATATATAGTTTGTGAACTTTCTGTAGAAATGAGTTCCCGGAAGTGTTTGAATAACCCAAACGTGTTCTGTTATATTTGTGGTAGCTACGTAATTGGTAAGCAAAGACAGGACATTAATAGTTTTGTGAGAAACGTGTATTACGCGTACTTCGGCATAAGGCTTGGTGATGAAGACAAAAGCTGGGCACCACAAGTTATGTCGTACATGTGTTGAGGGACTGAGACTGTGGAAAAATGGTACAAAAAAATCAATGCCTTTTGCAATCCCAATGGTTTGGAGGGAGCCACAAAATCATGTTAACGACTGCTATTTTTGTATGGTTAAAATTCAAGGTCATAACGCAAAAAGTAAGAAGGATATACAATATCCGAACATTCCTTCGGCCTTACGACCAGTTACGCATTGGAATTCTCTCCCGTTCTTGAAGATGTGCCACTGGCGAGCAGCTCAGAAAATGAAAGCGATAATGCTGATGATTACAACCCGGAAGAAGATTCTGCACCAAAATTATTCAGTCAAAATGAACTTAATGATATTACTCGTAACTTGAACCTGACAAAAGATGCCGCCCAATTGCTTGGGTCAAGATTGAATGCAAAAAATCTTCTAATACCCGGAGTTACGTTCTCTTGGTATAGGTCCAGAGAGAAGGAATTAATGAAATTCTTTAAAGAAGAGGACTCTCTGGTTTATTGTTGTGATATTGAGGGTTTATTGAATTTCTTTAACGTCACTTACAATCCAAGTGAGTGGAGGTTATTTATAGACTCGTCCAAAACTAGCCTTAAAGGTGTCCTTTTACACAATGGAAATTTGTTTGTTTCAGTACCCATTGTACATTCAGTTCATCTCAAGGAGACGTATGTAAATCTCAAAGCTCTGCTAAAATACTTGAATTATGAAAAATATTCTTGGACAATTTGTGGGGATTTAAAAGTAGTAGGTATGTTACTTGGTCAAAAATCCGGCTACACAAAAATGCCTTGTTTCATTTGTGAATGGGATAGTCGAGCCAGAGACAAACATTGGAAGAAGACAGACTGGCCCAAAAGAAAAACCCTCCAACCCGGTTCACAGAACATAATAAAAATACCACTTGTTCAACGAAGCAAGATACTATTACCTCCTCTGCACATCAAACTCGGATTAACGAAACAGTTCACTAAAGCTCTTTCAAAAGATGGTGACTGTTTCCAGTACTTGGTAACAAGATTTCCAAAAGTATCTTATGAGAAACTTAAAGAAGGGATCTTCGTGGGACCGCAGATAAGAAAGTTAATGAAAGACAATTTGTTTGAAAGTACAATGAATCCAGTGGAAGAAAGGGCCTGGGTTTCGTTTAAAGAAGTTGTTGTCAACTTTTTGGGCAACCACAAACATCCAGAGTACAAAACCATGGTTAAAAGAATGTTGCAGAGTTTTATGAAATTAGGATGTATCATGAGTGTA
Organism: Magicicada septendecula; assembly: GCA_034769895.1. Taxonomy (NCBI): domain Eukaryota; kingdom Metazoa; phylum Arthropoda; class Insecta; order Hemiptera; family Cicadidae; genus Magicicada; species Magicicada septendecula. The sequence goes on along the minus strand of CM068367.1, from coordinate 168,000,968 downwards.
AAGCTTCACTTCCTACACTCACATGTTGACTTTTTCCCTGCGAACCTCGGCGATGTCAGTGAAGAACAAGGCGAACGTTTCCACCAGGATGTCAAGGACATGGAAAAGAGATACCAGGGAAGGTGGAATGCCAACATGATGGCCGACTACTGTTTTATGCTAAAAAGAGACGGCACTGGTGAAGGGAGACAATCACGGAAGAGACGTTTCAACCCAAGTCAGAAAGATCTTGAAACAGTGAATTCAGCGAAGAAGAGGAATTAAATTGTCATATATGTGTTGTGTTTTTGTAATAATTATAACATTTTTAAGTGAGTGTATACCATTGTCTACTGCACCGCCATGTGTTGTGATTTTATGCAGGATTAAAACATAAGCAATTTTGAAATCACAATCAAATAATAATAATTTTCCCTGTTCGCAAAATTCGATTTTTTAAAACTTCGAAATTGAATTGTATAAAAACCTTACGTGATACAGAAAAACTAAAACCAGATTTGAAATCAACATGAAAAATACTTTTAAAATCACCTTACAGTCTTAAAACATCGTACCAAAAGTTTTAAAATGTTGCATAGTGTAATTGATGGACATACACAGTGTGATAAAGAAACTCACACAACCGCCTGACGCCGTATAACAACACAGTATGCAAAACAGATACGTGAACACAACACTTCGTTCCTCAACATTGCACTACAGATACATTTTTCAAAAAGTCTAGTACAATACACAGTGCTATGTAAGAATGTTTTGACCTTGCAAAGCATTGGATTATAAGTTAATATACTTTTCCAATATTAGGGGTATTATGTACTGAAACTGTAAATTTTGATTACTTTTGTTTGTTTATATACTTTATTTTGATTTCACTATTTTTTTAATTTATCGAAATATTTCAGCTAAAAGTATAATAGCAATTTGTTGTGTTAAGCTTTAAACGAAAGTTATAATTCCGAAGTTATTTGTTTTAACTAATTTTATATTTATCAGTTTTCTGCTTTCTACAAAATTTAATTTGTTTTGAGATTTTAATAATCTAAATTTATCCCAAACTTACAAATATTTCTGACCAAGTCTTTTGGATTTTACAATTGCCTCACAAATTACTAAAGACCACTTCTGTAAACCATTTAAGAAACAATTCATGTCAATAAATATAGAAATACGCTAATTTTGCCTCACATTGTGTATGCTGCTTAGAACTTGGTGCCCCAACTGCTGAAATTTTTCATTGACCACTAAAGTTGTAGAATTTTAAACAAGTGAATATCATTTGTTGAATTAGTTCAAAAACATAATCACCGTCTTACTTGATCTACACAAAACCTTTTAAAATTAGTATTAAGTGAAATGAATTTTTAACAAACTATTTTTGAACATTATTTCATAGCAAATCATATGCGTAAGAAAACCTGATTAGTCGTTGATATTATATTTTTTACCAAAACATTTTAATAGGTCAGAAAACATAACTTAATAAAAATAGATTTGATAACTCATTTACTAAACATAAAAATGATATAAATAGAGCACCATTTTAAAATAGAAAACATATGTTCTTTAAAAGTTTATTTAAATTAAAAATATTTTATTATAAATTATTAGTTTTGTGTGTAGAATTTGCTGTTAAGATCGTCTTGCTGTTCGCCTCTACACGGGCTGACTTTAGTGAAATAATCTTTTGGTCACGATTGAATAGAAAATAAGATTATTGTTTCGTGGAAATTCAAGTATCATGAGAAGCAAAGTAAGAAAACAGTTTGACAAGCAATCTGAATACAGATTGACACATTGTCTGGCTACCTGTCGCCGACTGTATGGATACGCTTCAGCAACCCCACAGTATTTGTTCAGTCATAGAATTGATATTACGAATCTCAAATACCAATATTTCACCGTATTATTTAGGTTTATATGTCTGCTTGCCTAAGCAAATGTTGACATGTAAAAAAGACAGCGTTTTTTTTTCTATTTTACCATGGCTCAGCATGTTTGAGTCCGTATTCCGAGATTGAGTCCGTATTTATATATGCGAGCTATTCAGTATATAGGGACGGACGTGTAAAGTAATATGTAATTTGCTATTATAACTGATATTGTTTTTGAACGTAAAGATATTTTTAAACTTATTACCGTATCCAACATTCACGAAAAGCAACATTTCTGCGTAGACTCATTTCTCAGATAAATTTGTTTCCCAAAATTTTCCTAATATAATTTAATTTTAATTCTTCGTATTGTTTAAATTAGCAGCCATCCTTACTATTTCTTTTATGAATTTGCTAACTGCTATAATTTTTATTGTCCGACTAAGCTTTTCGTCATCACTGACATCATCAGGTCTTAAACAACCAATTAATTTTAATTGCTTTAAAATTTAGCTGAAAGCGTTAATTGAGTATATTAGGGGCTTGTTTTCATATGTAATGCAAACACAAAATTAGTCTTTGACCTCTGAAGAAACATAGGGTTTAGATATCATCAGTAACTTATAGGAATCGATAATAAAGTCATACGTGTTCCAATATGTCATCTTATAGCCATTATATCCTATATTGTTTGTATGCTGAACTAATATTCCGGTAACACGAATTACTTGTAAGTGCTGACAGGTAAATAAAGTTAAACAAACTGATCCAAACACAGTAACTTTATAATTTCTAATGAAGAATTTTGAAGTTACAAATATACATATATACGCAACGGGGTGATAATAAATTGTCCTAGATAGCGTTAGACAAAATAACGATTTAACAATTTGACTAATTTAAATATAGTTGTAATAATTTATTACGTCGGTTTGAGCTGGAATTAACAATAAACTGACACTGCCTGGTTGTAATACCATATTTGTTTCAATTTGTAACCAGAAAAGCTATTAAAAAATAAAAAATTTAAATTACACATATTTTATCGTTGATTATTAATTTTATTTAAACTTAAGGAATTGCAATAATTTATAGAAGCCATTATTATGTTACAAGGACATTTTGTTAATATTATAATTAGGGTCGTTGTTTTTGCTAATGATTTTTTTGTAAAATGATCTAATATCTTGTGAATTTTAATTACCGAAGTAAGTTTTAGATGGGCCAATAATGTTAAAATAATATAAGTAAAATACCATTTGAACAAAAAAATCATTCCATAAATTAATGCAGAAATATAATGGCTTCCAATGCTGACTTAAATTTTTCAACTGATACTAACTATCCCTTATCGTGGCAACGTCTGTGCAATAAATTGTACAGTTCGTCTAGAAGATATCTTTAATTTTCGTTTATTAAATAATATAACTTTCCACAAATGTTTAGTTTCCTTGCATAAAATGTACAGGAACAACTGTTATTTATATAAAGTAAATGTAATTGATTAATAATGAGGGTTACTCTCTCATATTCAAATATTAAAATGTCGTTTACCAGTCTCTGTCGTTAAATATTGAGAGCTCTATTCTTACTGAAACAGCGTATTTATTCACAGTTAACATAGTCATAGTTCACAGTTGAAAGTTTGTCATAGTTAGAACTGTCTATAGGCTGTATGTCAAGTCGTTAGTGCTGTTTATTTTGTACTTCTCAAATAAACTAAAAAATTAAATTCCACTGAAAGTAGCAAATAAACTACTCAACGTATAATCAATCAACTTGAACTCGTACTTCAAACTCCTACGTTTATATGGGCGGTTACAGCCAGCAGAAAATTGAAAGCCATAACGATTTTTCACATCTTGTAGTAAAATGGAAATAATGTAAAAACTTGATTCTTTGTTTGTGAAACGTATATTTGAGTCTCTGAGTTGCAAATTGCTAATTGCGCGAGCGCAAGTGTATACGCATTGAATTTTGTTATTACTTACATTGCACAATTCATAACATATAATCTCAACACGTACAACATAGTCCTAAAGACGTATTCATACATTGAGGATCCCGCTTTAAAAGATACACAGCTGCGTGTAGTAAGAGCTTTAAACGTGCTGTGAAGTTAGGTATCCATCTATGTCCCTGATGTGTGTCTATGTGTACGCTGGCGAAGAATACAAACACCCACCCACATACACATACCCACACACATACATACACACACGCGCACACACATACACGTACATATATTTTTCCAGATCTGTATATCTGTTTGCTACAGCTTTTCACACATAACAAGCACTTATTCACAAGCGCTTGCAAGTATAGCTATATAATACCGTTCTCCTTCAAACGTTTGTGACACATAAATACTTAGTCTTACAAATATAACATATTAACATATATATTGCAACTATACAAATTATAACTGCATAGATAGGTTACTTTGAAATTATTACAACAGAGTGTATACCTGGAGGTAGGAAAATTGTATTCCTTAACACATTAAAATTGACTATTTCCTTATGACTTTATAGTATATAACTGTTTAATAAAGAATTGTCTTTTAACAAATGAGTGTATTGGCTTGTTTTACATATAATTTACTTGTGCGTAGAATTCCAAGTGTTTGCTTAAACACCAGGCGCTCCGCTCGCTGCTCGTCTGCACGTCTACCGACCGAAGATCACCCCGTTGAATATCGGCACACACACACAGCGATATGAAACTGTTATTGTTTATAACTTAAATAATCTTAATCTCAGGGATCAAAACTGGGTATAAATAGATCGTGTACTACGCTTACACAATTCCGGCTTCTTGAAGTGTTCTCGCGTTAATAATCAGAATACCACGGTAGGTATTCTCCCCTAATCCGGAAATCTTCAACTCTTCGCGAAAACGCAACAGAATATGATGAATTATTTGAGTTCTTTAATGTGGCAATGGTTACGAATAAGTCGTACCGTTAACCAACTACTAAGTCTTATGGAAATCGACTTGTCTTGTCACGAAAATCTCGTGACAGCGAGTACGTCTTTCAATGGCAAGACTTCGGAACGAACTAAACCATCCGTTCGCTGTAAGCGACCGTCTCAAATAATTTTTAGACTTTCTGATTGGTAGAAAATCTAGCAACGTCATACATATCCTTAGTGATAGCCAGACATAAGGTTATGCAAAGGCCTGTTAAGATTTATTATACAAATTTTATTACTCTCTAGGAGATAACGAAATAAAAAAGAATTGATTTCATAAAAAACCATATAAGAATTGTAGTTGTGGAGAACTGAGTATGTGGAAAATGTACCTTATAACCATGAGAACACCCTGTTCAAGTTTCAGAACGAAAGGTTAATTTTCAACGAAGTTATTAAATAAAATGTAAATCACCCGCGCACCCGCGCACTTACACACAAATAATTTACATGACATAAAAGAGTATAAAATTATGCACACTTTGACATAACATACTTTTTTAAACATAGCTTGGTTCAAAACTTATGACTACTTTACAAAGAAAGGAACAAAATCAATTTTTAACATGTCTGTGGCCGTCAGAAAATGGGTTATAGTATTAGTATCCCACTTATATGAACTTACATCCTGTGTTAAGTTGCTATATATTGCAATTTAAAGTAGTGTGGCTGTAACAGGGAATGAAAAACACTACATCTGTAGTGATTCAGAGAAAGTGATCGTCTTGTGATTACTCCCAAGAGAGTAAATATTATGTATTCATTAAAACAAATATACAATGTAGTTTTCAGGGAGTTGTAGTTCAGGGAAGTGGTAGAAAAATTATGGTGATGGAGGACATATATATTGACAGGAAAATTAGAGTCGTGTATTTATTCCTACTGCACCATGTCTTAGATTGTTTCAAAAGTGGAATGGTACGATAGTGTAATTCAGTAAAGTGGGAAGTTCAAAGTATTTATATAAAAATAACTTTTGTCAACTCATATAAATAAATTAACTTTGTAATTTTCATTTACTTTACTTACATAAATATTTGTGTGTGTAAATCAATAATATATTTTTACATAATTAAAAAAAAATTTATGTTTTTCTACATACTTAAAAAACACTTCCGTCTCGATAAGTAAAGCTACACAAACATTCATCACTCCGATGCTACAGAACGTAAAAGTAAATTACAAATTTATACACTGACATTTATACACTTTCTGCGTCAGCATCAGATCTTAAATTTGACAGCTGTATATATCTAAAACAAAAAAAATGTATTGTGTTTAAATTTTTCTGAATTATATAGTTATCTATAAATTTATTTGTTAAGGTCAAAGCTGTTTGTAATCTGTAAATCAATATGTTAGTTTTGCTTAATAATTAATAATAAAAATAACCTCTTAACTAAATTTGCAAAATTTAATTTTTATTGAAAGCAGCAGATGAATGATTTGACACCGTATCAATCAACTTGAACTCACACTGCGATTCCTTGTAATTTTGCAGGGTCACTGGCAGAAAGCCATTGAAAATGAAATGAATTTCTATCGATACAGTGTAAAATACACATAAAAACTGTAAAGGTATTTCTGACAAATGTATTGTATTCACGTTTGTTTATTTTTATAAAACCACATTGGTTACAAAACGCTGTACAGATACCTAATTTGAGATAAAATAATGTATAGTCCACATTCATTCCATTCATACATGTTCATACCACATACCACATTCATACTTACATATTATATGAATCCCTACAATTTACAGTTACTTCATCTTTGATAAAACAAGTATTCCCATTAGACATTTTGTTACAAACATCTGCTTAATAAAGGACACTATAACATCACGAGCAAAATTACTTCCAAACAATTTCCTTTGAAGTCTATAATTCCTTTAATAATTATATACGTTTTATACTTATAGACAGAATGATACGTTTAGAGTACTGAAAGATATATTGAAACAAGACATAGAATTCATTGTTTATAAAGACGTTTCTAGCGGTAAATAGTATCTAAATAAAGCTTTATAAATGTTGAAACAAGTTAAACCAGCTGTGTTGTTTACTGTATGTTTTTGTGTATTGCTAAAGGATTCTGTTTTAGATATATTCCTTTGATTGTATCGTGATGAAAAAATTAATTTATTACATGTCTTCTTTTGCAAAATACGTCTTTTGTAATTGTAATTAAATGTCTTCTATTAGTTAGTATATCGGCTATGTTGTATGTTCTTTTTATTATATACTTGATTTTCCTTTTGTTACTTTACTTTTTTTTTAATTTCCTGTTATACTTTCTTATATTCTATGTAGCTGCAGCACTCTCCTCCCTCTCTGTCACTCTCTCTCTGTGTGAATGCCTCTGTAAATCTGTCTGCTTCCCTCCCTCACTCCCTCCTTTCTCACTTTCTCTCTCTCTCTCACACTATCTCTCTATCTCTGTCTAACTGTCTGCCTGTCTGTCTGTCTGTCTCCCTCTTTCCATATACACATGCTAGCCACTAAACATAGCAATGTTAAAGTTGACTATAACTATTAATTTATTAGACTGTTTAGAACCATTTCTTCTGCTGATTAGAGTGTTGAGTTATCCGAGTTCTATAAATTATATAAAAAAGTATAACGATGCATGATTTGTTTGGATAAGCTGGAACGCATTTATCTTGGGGTTCTATCACGTCACATGACTTCCTGTGGACAGGGAGGTCTGTTCATTTAAGAACACGTCGTTTACTTACAAGATAGCTGAAACAGCAGGTACACTGTGGGGAATTGTAACGGCAAGCTCACAGACTGTTTCGGCTCACTAGTATGTATCAACTGCAGCCAGAGCATTGATAATACTCCGCTCTGACCCTAATAATACTTCATTTAACCAGTCATCTTTATCATTCATCGCACACAGTTGTTGACGTAGTCTTCTATTCTTAGTCTCTACGAATATGTGAACTTTGACAGAAATATGTTATAATACACACGAAAGTTTTCAGTTATACGCATATTTTGTCTACACGATCTTACTTATGGGAGACGCATAAAAGATATAACGAATACTCTCTTAAAATACTCTTTCTTATTATATGTAAAAATATTAATTATTTTACTGCATTATCGATATATTTATATTACTATTCTCATGTAACAGACTTTTCAACGGACAATCCTTTCTATTTATTCAAAAAATGTAAGTAGAAATTCGTACATGTAAACAGAATTTTAATGTTATGACTCAGTTGAATACGTACGTTTTTACATAGAACCAAAATCGTCACCAATATTAGTTATTAAATGAATCACTTAACATTTACATTCTTGTATATTGCTTGGTAGTGTTATTTTTACATGTAATATCGCCTGATATTAAGAACAACTTTGTCTGTCATACAGAAGAAAACAACCAGTGAATGCGTTTATATATTTGGAATTAGAGGAGACGGTAAATGCAAAACGACAAATCAGGTAGTCACGGTAACAGTTGAGAAATGAAAAAACTATAATGGTTAATTTATTGATGATCCTACGTCTGTATTTGTAGATACGAGTACCTGAACCAAAACTAACTGAATCACAATTAAAATGATATAGTTTGTTAAAAATAGAAAGTGAGAATATACTGGTGTTTTACATCAATACTTAGAACGACAAAAGTAGATTTTAACTGTTAGCAAAGGGAAAAGCAAATATTAGTTACTTTCAGCTGCTTGTGACTTAGGGAGGACGTGGACATATGGAATATTGTGAACGTTATTGTTTCAAGTAAATGGTTGTAATAATTAGTAAGAAAATTTAACAGCCTTTGTTATTAACGGAGAATGAAGTCGTTTCATTACCGTATATTTAGAATAATACAGGATACCGAGATTATGAGGGTTGCTTCTGAATGTGACATGACTCAAAGCTCTATAATTCATTGGAATACTGTAACTTGCACAGAGATGTATCGCAGGCTACGGTTAGTTATCACAAAAAAAAAAAAAAAAAAAAACTAGCACTAATGTAACTCAGTAAACTTTATGGATTTTGGTAAGAATTTATTCATTTATTTTTTACAACATTTTATTTACACATATAAGAATATAACATTTACACTCTATTATACATCATTCTTTATTGTAACAGCCTATCTTAACATAAGCTGTTTGAAGAAATATGTAAGTTTCTGCAACCAGTATGCTTGTCACTCAATTATTCATTGTTCACTTCTCAAGTCATGTAAAATGTATTGGTTTGGTTCTTTCTATTTCACTGTAACCATTACAACGGGTTTTTAATTATTTTAAGGAGTTCGTTTCACAGAAGACGTAGAGACAATTTTAAAGCGTTGAAGTTACAAGCTTCATAGTTCATAAGATACATAAGTTAGTTGACTATTTGCGACTTCTATGAATTACATTTTAGTAACACGATTAGAACACTATGGGCAAACGGTATAGATACACTCAGTAGTGATGGTATGTTTTCCCTGTTGAAGGTGAACATTTGTTATTGTACAGTTTGACGAGTGGACAATGTATACTTTAAACAACTATAGTGTCGCATAGGTTCTAGCAAAAATAATTGTGGCAATTGAGTGTGGTATACCAGTTAATTGAACTAACGTGCTTCGTCGCAAATATACATTAATAACGCTGGTAAAAATATGCTTTTGTCTTGTTATGTTTACATTTGTCTACGTGCTACGATATGTGCAGATCACTACCAATAATCCACGATTTTTGACGACTGGCTGGTCAGAAAAGTACAAACATCGTACGTCGTTCTTTTCACTGCTGTATTAATATGCGTGTATTTTTTATTATTGCATAAATGATTGTCAAATTTCCCCACTTGTAAGATTGCTGTAAAAATTAGTTAAACTAAACGGTAAACTACATTCAATTGCTATAATTGTTTTTTTCTAAAACCTATGCCACATTATAGTCGTGTAAGGTACACATTGTCTATTCGTTAAACTATACAATAACAAATGTTCACCTTCAACAGGGAAAATGTTCCACCGCTACTGAGTTTATCTATACCTTTTGGCCATTAGCGTTACTAATCCTGTTACTAAAATTTAAGCGCCACGGCCCAACAATGAAAGTCAATGTTTTAATAAAGTTTTAAAAGCCTATGTAGAACATTAACTTATGAGAAACTTTATTCGAATACGGATTCACTTTTGTTAATAATTTGACAAAATATTATTTTTCAAAAAATCTTGAAATTTATCGACTACTTATAAAATGTTTGTAAAAAAGTTGACATTCAATTATGTATAATTCCAAAAACATGACCTATAGGTGTATATCTAAGGAAGCATACATAAACGTAAGTTTATATATGGTCATCTATTTTTTTTCTGTTAAATGTTCAATTCGTGTACACAGGAAAACATTACTTGCAGCTGTAAAAAGTAAAAAAAAATAATCATTTTGTTTTATCTAATTCTACAATGCAGTCAGCAAGCACTGCAAGGGCATACCAGTATAATTACCATTTGATTTAGTTGGATATTTACTATTTTTGTAATGAGATTACTTGTATGTGTGCAGTACTGTGAAAATACGTACATATTAGTAGTAAAGTTGTGTTCCATCGTAGCACACATATTCGCGCATATTACATTCTAGTACGCAACGCAAAAACGGGTATTGCAAGACAACGGGTCAGTATAGTAGAAACGGATTTAGCTTATATATTCATGCAGTCTGCTGTTGACTTTTTGAATAGAAAATACTATTATATAAACATCATGGAAGACGTTCAATATCTGACTTACGTTATATTGCATTCAAATAAGCAACATGCGAATTAAAATAAATAAGTACCCAAAGGTACTGTTTTAAAAGCAAGGCCACAATGCACATTATACAGCAAAAGGTATTTAGTACAAAGACACATGTTTATGTATATTAAAACTATACATTGACTGTGCTTTGTACAGACGTAGTTCAAAACTTTTATAAACTTTTCTCATCTGTGAACGTGGAAATGATCCCACAAGATTACGAAGCAAACCAAACTTCTTAACACACAGCAGCTTGCCGTACGGAAATAACGGTTTAACGTTTGCCCCACTCTTCTGTGATTCCTTTTATCCAAATGGAGCACTGTACGCTGTGTATATAAATGTACGCACTGTACACATGCGGGAGAGTAAATGTATCTAAGGTGTCATTCATTCACACCACTGACACCGTAACACTCAGCAGTTTGGTAATCGAAAATTCCTTCCAAACCGATATCCATATTTAAAAAGGGGCGACGGAACTGCTGTAACAGTTACAGATGAATTAACTATAAAGTTGAAGCGACAATGTTTTGTCAGTAAAACAAATAACTGAGAAAAAACGCGCAATGAATTTGGAGGCACATGTGGCTTTTATAGATTATGAGAAAGCCGTTGATAGGCTATGGAGCCGTAGGTTGTGAGATATTTTAATACGTAGAGACTTCCACTTCACCTCGTCCGCGCTCTTCAGAGCCTGTATGCAGGGACGACTATTCGTATAGATTTGGGTAAGGGAAGATTATTTCAAGAAGTGGCCATAAATCGAGGTGTTAGACAAGGCTGTAGGTAGCCTCTATCCAAATTTATTTAATATGTATGTTGACGAAATTTTGCGAGAATGGATGGTCGTCTGTCCTGCAGGTATACAAATCTAAGATAATGGATCACTTTGCACATTACTATAAGCAGATGACCAAATGATTATAGGGAAGAGTGAAAATAAGTTACGAACGTCTATTTATACCTTACATACAATATCCCAGAAATACAACTTTAAGATCTCAAATACTAAGACAAAAACAATAGCCTTTATAGGGAAGCACCCTGTAAGAACACAAATTGTAGAAGGTATCACATTTTAATTATCAGGGATGTGATATCTCATATAGGAAGGACAACGATATCGAGAGAAAGTTAAATAAATTTAGTTATACCTATGGAACAATAAGACAAATATTTAAGAATAAAATGCAGAGGGAGACACATCTAAACGTCTATGAGGTCGTGGCTGTGCCGACTTTAATGTATGGATGTAAAACGGAGTCTCCTGTAAAAAGATATTTCAAAAATACAGGCCTTGGAAATGAAATTTTTAAGAACAGTTAAGGGATTAACAGTTTGAGAGATCGTCTACGAACGACGACATAAGAAAAGACCTGAAGTTAACTTGGTTCTGGATAGAATAAAGAAATACTGACAGAATTGGCAGTCCCATGTGGAACGCATGGTAGACAGACTAATTCCTGAACAAACGTTTGAATATAAGCCAGAGAAAACGAGATATCGTGGAAGAGCCTGGAAAAAGTGGTCAGAGACTCTGTGAGGTCTAAACGGGCTACAGCCCAAACCATATAGTGAAGGATAAGAAGAGCAACAACAACAAGAAAATTCTTCTTACCGACTTTTATTTCTTTTTCTTTCCCTTCTGCTGTTTATAACTCTCTGGCTCTTATCTAAAAACCGATCTTTTTAGGAAATCTTGCGTTTCTGATTTTCGTTATATTTTATTTACATCAGTTTGTCTGAAACTAATCCGTGCTTTCAACAGCAAATTGTGAAATTGAACTACTTTTATTTCCCAGTCAGATACTTTTATCTCAGCTCAGCTGAAACTTTGTTATGCCGGCCTAAGCAGATACAGTGTGTATGTAAATATTGTGACGATTTAAAAAAATGTTTCAATAGAACAAATGAAATTTTTGCTTTATAACAAGTAAGAGTATTCTCCACCCCTTACCTGTACCTAGATTCCTGCATCAACGTGCAAATTGTCCAGTACCAACACGCAAAGCACGGTGTTATTTAGCTAAAAATAATAATTCCGTTAATTAAATAAAAGACGTACTAAATAAATAAGGAAATTCTTATTTCATAACCAAAAGGTAACATAAAGTATTACGATTTAATTAATGTATAATTAATACTACTTGAAAGAATGAACTATTTTCTCAGCGCGTAAAACCGCGCCAGCTTACCGACCCCTCGCCGCTAAACTATGCCCACATTCGCCGGAGAAACTTCGACATGTAAGGTTGTCGCTACTGTGTTGTCAATATACACGTAGGTGTATCAATATACACGTAGGTGTATACCGTTAAAAAATTATTCTATCAAGTTTGTACTGATTTCGATTTGACCCAATGTAGCGTGGAAATAATTATAATAATAATAATATAACAAAAATATATAATGTAGTGCGTGAATAAATATGTAATTAAAAAAAAAGGAAACTTAGCCGACACATCTCTTAACAAACTGTAAGTGGTAAGATATGTTCCTTACCAGATTTTAGTGCTGCTAAAATGAGAACTGTAATTAAAATGTGAAATGTGAACAACCGACTCCAGAAGAAGAAAACACAAACAACAACCGTATGAACTTCTAGTACCAAAATCCAATCGTCTAGAACGAGACTACCTTTCGGAAACAATCAACCTAATGGAGCATCAAGAGGAACCGTGTATCACACCCTAGAAGACGACTGGAGATGACCATCACGGACCCCACAGCAAACTCATGTTATATTCAGGTGATATCAACTCATAACATTTGTAAAAATTTGTTTCAACAAGAGAAGTAACAAAAAAACAGTAAAGAGCTTTTGACAATTTAAAGATTAATATATATACATTTGTAATCTCTGTAATGAAGTAGTAATAACATTACGATGTGTAGATGTAAGGTAATTCTAAAATTTACACCCAAAATTATTCTTCAAATAATTTGGTTAAAGTTGTGATAAATTAAAACATAACAAAGTTGAGACCCGGATCCGAGGTACTTAAACAATATCTAGCTGAATGCTTTTGAGGTAAAAAGAATAAGAAGTAAAAATTTTCAAAATATTAAATGCAGAATTTATTAGAGTACTTCTTTAAGAGTAAAGTAAACTATGAGAGATAAATATAATAATAAAGAGATGTTTTTGCTAACACCCAGCGAGTGAATAAATTTATACAATCCTTGACTAACTTCCTAATTAATAATGTGTTATAATTGTTGGTAAGTAAGGTTCACTAACAACGGCAGCTAGTTTAATTAACAGGTAACAAATTGTACTGGTTCCCGACTTTTGTAATGTCTTAACAAGGGAGACGTTACAATATGCAAGTTGATTTTTTAATTAAATTGTGTATACCAAGAAATAACGTATATATATGTCATTAATTAATCTTTTCAATCAAACGTAATGATTTTTGTTTGCTATTTCTTTTATGAAGTTGCTAAACTGCTACAATTTTTGTTCAGACAAAAATTTAGTCTGAACAAAAATTGTAGCAGTCTAGTAACTTCATAAAAGAAATAGTAAGGATGGCTGCTAATTCAAATAATATGAAGAATAGAACGTAATGATATTTAGGTACCCAAAAAATATTGGTTTTAAAGGAAATTTAAAATTATAATATTCTATTACGTGTACTTCATTTGGCAGTAAAAAAATTAGTTAATAAATTAGGAGATCTATTACCAAAATAAAATAAAAGCATATATCAATTTGGAACTAGCGTTATAAATGACCTTGAAGTATTATTTTCCTTGTTAATAGTCTGTTCGTCGTGACAGGTATGGGGTTTACTATGAAGCAGAAAATTGGATTATATTTTTCTTGAAACGCGAGATTGTAAGAAGACGCTAAACAAGAAACTGTAGGACAGCCTATCAGAATATAGATTGACACATTGTCTGAATACCTGTCGCAGTCGATTTGGATGCCTCTCAGCAGCCCCTCGGGCTTCGTTATGCCACAGAATTGATATTAAGAAGCTCTAAGATCAATATATGTCACTACCTTATTTCTGTTCTGTTTTTCCCATAGTAGACGTTGACGGTTGGAACTGCCTGCGGGGATATTTTTATTTACTTTTCTACGTGTATTCAGATACTGAACACGTAGCAAATTTGTTAAGCATGATTTTTTTTATTCTTCCACAATAATTACACAAAATGGTAAAGCAAATAAAAGTTGGTAATATGCTTAAGATTTTTTGTCGCAAATGTTCCTTTCTATTAGAAAGTTTTTAGTTTATAGCAGAATTGTTTGACATTCAGCCAAATGCGTAAAGAAGTGAAGGTAGTTTGTGAACAAAAATGTTGCACTCTCTTAAGCTATCACGGCCGGCGTCAATACTGTTAAAATTATTATTACTAGCCTGTAGGCTGTAGGCCGCGGTTGACTGTAGAAAATCGTGTCCGACTGGTTGTTCCTTATTATCCATTCATCATCTTTAAATGGACTAAAAACACGTCGTATAGTATTTCTTTTAAAAATTGATAGATTGGTAGATTAACAAATATTAGTTTGTTCTCTCTGCCAGAGTCAGAACTCTGTTTTCATTGATCAAGTCCAATGCTGGGGCTGTGTATGTTTTCCCTCTAACACGTCCCTTCCTATAAAGGAAGTCGGTAGATCTCGATCAACTTGTTCGCCGTGACTAAAGAGAGAGAATTCAGTTACCTCTTTGTAGACTTACATCCTAATAACCCAGACAAATCACTGTTCTTTAACGTACATAAGATTTTATAAACTATTGTAGCATATGTACAGTATGAGACTCCAGAATGAAATAATCGTATAGGACTATATAAGTTACGTAGTTTAGTTTAAATAGCATTATCAGAGAATCTAACATGTTTGGTTCTATTAAGAATAATGTAGTCTAAAAGGAAATTGAAACTCCAATAACGCTACCAGAGTAAAATCAGATTTGCAAAAGCAGCAACAGAAGAAGACAAATAATACTGTCATATGTACTGCTGATTGAAATACGGAAAATTTTAAGTGCCCAAATGGTATCTCCCTCATTCATTGTTGCAATAAACGTTTGTCTCCAGCATGTAGAAATTAATTTTACACGGATTGTTAAGCAATCAGTGCGCAACAGGCAAACTAGCGCCGCAGTGTTTGGAATGCCAGCCTTCCTCATGTTAGCAGCTAAACTAAAGTATTAGATGCCCAGAGTAACAAAGACTATACTCTTTAAAATTGATATGTGCGTTTAGAGAAGTCGCATCGTGTTGGTTTGTGTCGGAAGAGCCACTTCAGAAGGGAGAGCACATCAGTAGTTAATTTACAATTGCACCAAAGAAACTTGATTCCTTACCGTAAGATGATTCGTCATCTTAGAAACATGGTGCAGAACAACGATTGTAAAAAGAAAAGAATTAAATGACATCTTTAAAACTTCTTTACATGTAAAATGTACTTAATGTTTTATATAATCTTTTAGCTTTCTAATATCGTTTCGTTACAAGAAAGGTATTGTTAACTAATATAACTTTCTAAACAGTACTTAATTAACCTAATGTAATAAATCGTAAATGATTTTTATGTATCCATAAGAAAAATATTATAGTACTGTGTAAACAAACTCTCAATGAATAATGAACGATGAGGCACAATGAACCACGATGTTAAAAATGTTAAAAAAGTTAAGAAAACTTTAAATGATTGGTAAGTCTAATTACAATGACAAAAACATTTAAACATCGCCCAACCAAAAATAGAAAAAATAATCTGATTTGCCCATTTCCTCCAGAATAATGACTGTAAGAAGCAGTTTTATTGTTTGACAAAGGAGAACTTTGAGTGCACTGATTTTTGCGTTGAAAGCGGTAAAGAAAAATTTTATTAGCATTGGGGGGGAGGAATGAATTAGATTTCTTTAGGAAAGTGGGCAGGAGAAAGAAGAGAAAACCGAAAACAGTTTGTCAGTCAATCGGAATATAGAGTGACACATTGTGTCTGCCTGCTACAAAATATATGATACGTTTCAGCCGACATTCTATTTGTTGTTGTTTGGGTATATGACGGGTTAAAAATATCGACGTGTCATATTTGTATTTACATGCGTCTTTTATTTACTTCAGTGTCAAACGTTGTCAGTTACCATTGACTGAATATTCTATTTTGTTCATCTTTAATCGAGAGTGAATTTTTGGGAGTAGTTTGGATTATTTACTTTATTTCAAGATATTAAATTTAGTGTATCAAACCAAACAAGCTTCTACAAAATAGGTAAAGATATATTAAAAGTTATGCTTTAAGCTGAATAATGAAAGCAGTTCAGACTGAGTTAAAGAGCTTATGAAATTTAATACAGAGGCTTCCATAATATCAAGGTAAGACAAAATAAAATAATAATTGTAAGAAAATAGATTAAAATGGAATGATTCAGAAATTGTTAAGCGGTTGTAGTAGAGTGGCTAGTGTAATGGAAAGATGTTACCATGTGACAAGTTTCTGATATCACCGCGGCTTCCCTGAAACGAATTGCACCACGCAACAATTGTTACCATACCGTCTAGCATTTCCTGTGTTATTAGCAGTTAAGAAACGGTGTTAAACAATAAGTTGCTTATACATATGAAAACATGGGTCTATTAGACGATTCTAAGGCTACATTGAGGAAAGTAAAAGAAGAATTAAGGAAATCGATTGTTTTAAAAGGTCGCACTAAATATACATTGTATATGTATACTCGTAATATACTCGTGTATTACGAGTATAACTTTCGTTAACCTGTCCGAAAAGAAAAATGTATAGTGATTTCGTGTATTTTAAGAGATTACTCTACTCTTCTCGATTATTTTAGCATTGACGTTGTGTTTAACGTATAATATGTTAACAAACACAAATTATGTTAATATATATATGAGACAAGGATATATTTTACATTAAAATAACATAAAATAAATCAGGTTTAGGAAATTTCTTCGATCAAAATAATAGTAATTATCACAGACTTAGGGAATTTAGTACGATAGTGTAATTATCATAAAATTAAACTTCTTAACATATTAACAAGTATTAGCAGGAACATGATGTTACAAAAAAAATTTGTAACCTGAAAAACCTGTGAAAAGTTAAAATAAATCCAAATATAATTAAACAGATTTAACAATTTAATTTTTAAATTTATATAGGGTTTGTAACATAAAAATAAAATTCTGTGTATAAGCAACGTAGGTAACTCAGAAGGAAGCAAGTGATAAGGAAATGACTCATATCCCACGTCGATATATCAGTTTAGAAGCTCGATAAATCCGAGTAAGAGGTATCGATTCTTTAAGACCACAGCTTGTACCCAATCTGTATACTGATTGGCTGTCAAACAGCCAAACACAAGCGCGTCAACAGCATATCCAACACTTTTCCATCGCTGCAGAGCCTTTATCCCTCTTTTTACTTTCAAAATCATATTTACATATTCCGATTTTTTTCGTATAATAGCACTCTCTTCCTTTACGTACACCTTTGATATGGAAGGATGTCACGTACATCAAGTTTCCTGTTGACGTCAAGGAGATGATGGAATTTTTAGTAGGTAGGTTGCAGTTTCCTACAATTTCTTATATCAAACTTTACTACGAGGCAGTCAGTTTACTTCACTCTCTTTATCCTATTTTTAATTAATTTTCTGAAGTAAGTAAGTTTACTTAATTTTATAAATAAATGTGATAACGGCAGTATTGTTAATCAATATAACTGAAGAATAACAAAAACAATTTCTGAGAAGAGTATTGTTTGGGTTTCGGCTACAAATGTTCGGTGAGCTGAACCATAATGACGGACGTTTGGAAGCAGGAACATACAATTCTATAATCAAGCCTGTTTGGTGATTTAACAAATTAAGATTAAAGTCACTGCCTTATTGTGTCAACTGATACTATCAAGGTCATTTTTGATACTTGCGAGTCGCTCTTTGCATTGCGACTGAAGAAAAAACAGAATTTAGACTATAACATTGTTCAAATCGATTTTTCTTTTTAGATTAGAAAACTGCATATATCAGCATCAGTATAAGTGTGCATGTACGAGTAGACATACATATTCCTAAGTGTCAACACTTAGAAGCGCTGTGTAATTGTTTCATTGCGACTTACTTTCAATGTAATGTTGATATCACAACCTTCATAAGATACGAAAGACGGCTGTTTTGTGTAAAAATTAATATAACAATGCATTGTATTTACATATTATATAAGCCAGGTGCTTTCCTTCCTAATCTACAGCACATCAGAGCTAGTGCCTTATGTGAGGATGCCGGACATTTAACAATGACTCAAATATTTATATTTCTTTCATAATTTGGACTATTCAATATCCTACTGGATCGTTATACACGATCCGTCTAGACAAGGTATCCTACAGACACCTTCCTCTACGAACATTTTCTAGCTTAAAAAATCTTGGAGGTCTTTTCTTTAGAATAACCGAGAACACGTAAAACATAAAGTATAACGCGAAGACTTAGATGAGTGGTTTAGATCTGAACCTCTAGACCGATAAATTTCCTTAGAATATAAATGAACGTCCAAGCGTCTTCTTCCTACGGAAAATCCTAGGAGACCTTTTCTAAATATAATAAGTGTTTAACTAAGTTCTATTGATAAGTACTACTTGTTTGAAATAAAATCTAATGCAGCGCGAGGAGACGAAAAAAAGTATAAAGCATGTAGAATTATTTGTAACCGTAATGTGTTGAATACAAATTATAATAATATGCGTTAACCTCAGTAGTTAAACAATATTATTTTGTGAACTGTTCTCTGCATACATCTGAAAAGACAAAATTTCCCGACTTTTCAACTTTTTCGCACAATCTCAAATTAAGAAATGATCGAAAACGTATAGTGCAATCATGTTATATTTTAACGGGTTGCAACTAAGAGTATTTCAATAAATTATTAAGATTTTACGCTTTCCTTATTACCATTGCATACTTTTAATGAATTGTATAAAAATACTTTTCTCAGCCCTAAGCTGGATGGTAAGTTAAACTCAGCCTCAGTTAATATAATAATAAATATTTACTAGTTACATCCGTGATGTTAAACCAAAGTTTAAGTGCCAACTACTTGTATTATATGTATTATACGTATTTGTTCCCCGTATTATCATATTTCAAGTTTGTAAAAACCCAAGTATATTGGAGTAGCGCTGCAAGTTTAAACAGTAGCCCGGCATAGTAGTTTCAAGTGCTTGTTAGTAACGTGTTAAATTCTTATTTTATAATTCTCCCACATTTTTTCAAGACTATTTCTGCACGTCACGCAGAGTTCATGGATGTAACTGAGTAATTAGAGGTGTACTCAAAATGATTGAGTAGAAACCCTTTTTACATGCAGTTGTTATTTTAATTTACCCAGTTAGAAGATGTATTCGTCACTACTTATATTTTGACGTGCACTGTTATATTTACTCTGAATAGTTTTTCACTTTTCAGTTCTAAGGTAGACGACAGATTGCGCGTGACAACTATATATATATATATATATATTAATATCATCTATGCTTACATATTTTGTGTTTTTACAAATCTAAGAAATGATAATTTAATGGGGAATATAAGCTTAAAAATACATGCAGTTGGCACTTAAAATTTGTAGTGTTCATTTTAAAGAAGACGGTCACATACTAAATGCATAACTTATTTAACTTCATTTAACATAACTTTTAACTTTCTGAACGAAGACATTAGGACAATGAATAAAGACACTACGATAAATACGCAACGAACTCGAAAACACGAGACTCGTTCTATTCGTTTCTCGGCTAGTCGAGCTGGTGCGGCATCTCGGTCAAGGCCGTGCATTAAGTAGTACTTCAAACTGGTCTAGTACTTGAAACTAAGCAGATTATGCTAGCGCGCCGCCGATAGAATGGAAAAATTATTCTGGAACATCTGAGAGCTACATATAAGCTACAGCGGCTGGCTTAGAAGTTAGTTACACCTTGTGTAGAGTGCGGATCAAGTGATTGTTGCCGATTAGTGGAAAGAGATTATTGTGTTTTATAATTAGTTTTGAACTCTAGTAGTTGATAATTATTATTGCGTGTGGACAAACGTAACTTAAATTATTGTACAAGAGTTCCTTGTTTATATTAAATTGTTATTTCTGATTAAGTAAAGCTGGTAATTAGTGACTTAAATGGTGTTTGTATTTTGTTTTCACTGTACAATACGACGACCGGTGAGACCAATACGTAACAAGCCGTGACTACAACATTTGTTAACATCACTTATTACTTAATTACACAAATACGAATTACTTTTACATAGTACGTTATTTTTATATACAAGTGACAATACAGACAAGTTTTTATATAATATAATATCTTGACAACTAAGAATATCTCTCTATAATTTAGAATGATATAATTATTATGACTGAAAGAACATAAATTTTGGAACAAGTGGTGCCAAATTTACCACTTTACTTAATAATAATTTACCGAAGTTTTAATTTTTTTATTGGATAACAAAGTCCATAAGATTGTGGAAAAAGAATCATATATTACAGTAAGTACATACTCTGTATTCCTGTTGGCTCTCAAAAAGCCAAACACACGCATAACAACCTCAAACCCTTCACTCTCGCTTCACCTACTTGTCATTTTCCTGTTCCACTTTCCGTGCAAGCATTTTGGCATATGAAAATTTCCTTTCAGCTTATGCAGAGTCTTTAAGATATTACGGAAATGTCGTAGACAGCTACCGTCCTGTGATAAATAAAGGACTCCGAAGATTTTTCTACAAACTTTACAGTGTGAGCAACTTACGTTACCTTAAACTCAGTAGACCGATCTCATTATGGCGTTTCATACTGCTTCGTAATAACACGCTCCCAGCTGATGTTAGTACGCTATGTGCTACGATATGACGTAATGTATTACAAGTTTATGTTAATTCATCTTTAATAAAGGAAACATTATTTCAGATCAAAATAAATTGTTACAAATAATAATACTTTTTATTTATTTAAACATAAGTAAGATTAACTGCATTGTTTTGACGATGTTCGAGGTTAGGTGCAATTCTTCTTCTTCTTGTTCATTCTACGGATTAGACTCTAGTTGACAATTCCGGGAACCCCATCTTATGCTAGGTCTACCAACATACCTTGTTGCATTAGCTTCATATTTCACGACTCCAATTGGTAGTCGACTATTTGGCTGCAGTGTTGCGGTCCAAGTGTTGGCGCCATCACCTCATATTGTCGTTAATCTTCTTGTGCACAGATTCCATTTTTAGTTCTTTTCTAATAACTTTATGTGCTTCTTAGAAGTTTTATTTCAGCCGCTTGTTTTTTCCTTCGTTTTTACTAAGGGCTCCTGTTTCACTACCACACATGAACGTTGGGATAGTTATTATTTTATAAAATTGTATATGAAGACCTTTCATCGTCTTATTTTTTAAATCTCTATCTCTTTCCTATAAGACGTCCCTCCCCAAGTAATGAAGATCACCACTCTGTTTCAAAACTTGTGTTCCATCCAGGTAATTGGTTGCTTACCCTTAAAACATTAGATGCAATTTCTATGCTTTCTCCTAATAGGATTTGTTAATTGATGTTATATCTGAGTAGTTATTTTGATTTGGCAAACGTAATAGTTATACAATTTTTATATCCCAAATATATAGCTTTTATGTTTGACTACGTTTATATTGACATCAAAGCTGATGTGTTTCTATTGATCAGTGTGTGTAAAAACAATAAACTACAACACTTTTGTTAGCGATTCGTTTACTTAAAAAGTAGCACACATTTATATAAATGAAAGTCTGTTTTAAAGAATAATAATGTTAACATTACATAAAATTCAACAGAAAATATAACCTACCTTTCGGCATTTCGATATTCAAATGAATTTTATGATAAAATTTCTTAGTTTTATTATTGTAATACATGAAATGCAATTAATAAGAGAAATAGTTTTACGACATCACTTAAAATTAAACTAAATATTCCTATATATTAATTTATGTGACTATCGTTTCATAGGACTAACGAATACGGTTGAGATATGATAACTATGTGTCGCACCTCCTCTGTACAGTACAACACATTGTTTATAGTCCTGCTTGTTTTAGAGTTTTTACATACTCCTATCTCTTAACATTACATACCCTTTGCAAACAAAATCATAACTGCCTTTAAAATTGTATGTATGCATTCGAAGGTACGAGTTTTTTTAATCAATCCAGATGTGTGGGCTTGTTTATTACAGCAATAGCAAGCTCGTTATTACATTTATTTTACCATGTTAGGAGAGAAGACGTGGACGTGGATCTGAGGTAGTTTAAACACTATGTGTGTGTGTGTTTACACTTATTTGTGTTGTTTACGTTGCAACCACAGGAAAAATCCTTCCTTGCCGGAATGGTGAGTTTGGTATATTATTATTATTATTATTATTATTATCATTATTATTATTCAGCAACATATTTGTTTAACTAAGATTTGGTGTTTGACGATATCT
The DNA here is from genome assembly GCA_034769895.1 of Magicicada septendecula. NCBI lineage: Eukaryota > Metazoa > Arthropoda > Insecta > Hemiptera > Cicadidae > Magicicada > Magicicada septendecula. The sequence goes on along the minus strand of CM068367.1, from coordinate 167,977,863 downwards.
ATTTGTTAGTTATAGATTCATCTTTGTATTAATTTTTTTTAGCCTGAAGACAACGTCTAATTCTATGGAGGTCGAAACTTCGTGTTTATGAATTTTAACTCATAATGGCTAATGTCCATATATTGTAATAAGTACATTGTGCCATCGATTAACAATAATTTTAAGAATCGCATTTATTTGGGAATTAAACAATATCGCGCGCGCGCGCGTGTGTGTGTGTGTGTGTGTGTGTGTGTGGATTTTTATTTACGTGCAAGGGGAACAGGTAACTATTACAACACTAGGAGCCATAGTGTTATTATTCAAGCTAATAATAATAATTGTTATCAGCTGAAGCTGAAGAGTGGCGTAAATTATGACAGGTAACAGCAAATGCATTTCTATAAGCCTTATAGAAATATAAGTCTATAAGGTATAGATATATAGTCTATAAGGTATAGATATATAGTCTATAAAGTATAGATATATAGTCTATAAGGTATAACAGTGTTACTTTCACTGACTTTTACTGTTTACTTAATATTTGATGCCTACATCAGAAATGCATAGTTCCCGCATTAGAAGAGTATTTACACTATTTTCTTTTCAGCTCGTTGACCAAATATTTTTTCTTACATTTTGTTTTCTCAAATTCACTCCTTTTCTATGTAAACTTCATTCACCGCCGTGCATTCTCTGTTACTTAAAAAATTACTACTTTTTCGGATTTAACTTTTGACTTGATAAAACGTTTGGCCAAAGTTATTAATTTAATTATAATGCGTGTGAATATTTTGGTTAAGCTTACGTTTAGTGTGTAATCTTCGGGCAAGACAGACAGAGATGGATGGGGGGTCAGTGAAACACGTTGATATCAATAAAACAACTGGGCAGTATAGCACTGGGCGAAACAAAACAGACTTTCGCTGTTTATTCAGTCTTTTTGATAATAAATATTATACAGTTGCATATTAGTATGGAGTAAAGGCGATAGTTACGGAGAGAGGAAATACAATTTTTGTGTTACATGAGAATAGTTAATATATTGTATTGATGTCAGTAAAGGAAATCTTCCATGACATGAACGTGTAAATTACAATACCCATAATCGTGTAAGCCATGCTGTTTATTATATTATCACGTTGCCAAATTATAACCATATAAAAATAATAATTTATTTTTTTACAAAACGGCAAATTCGAAACTTTTACTACACATCATTTCTTTAGGCTTAATGAGAAACGGATAGTGTGACGATCAATTAACATGACAGTAGATTGAGAATTGATAATTATTCTTCTACCCGTAGCTTTACGTAGGCAACCGTCCGAATGGGGTAAAGAGAAAGGCCAACAGTTGTAATTGTTTGCGATATTTTGATTATGTGTTTCAACATTAACAATTTTAAATAAATTAGTGTCCCTTTCATAATCTCGTGCTCTAAAGTATAACCCAAAGCAGGGGACCAATAGAAAAGTTTATAATGTAAAGTAACATATAATATTCTTGTTGCGTACAACAAATATAGAAAATAACGTGTTTAAAAGTATAATTTAAATTTATCAAGAGCCTTTATTACAGGTTACTTTACTGCCTATATTTTTATTACTTGTATTTTCAAACTTTGGTCTGTTTCTAACAAATGGTAACACGAAAAAATTAAGTTTACAAAATGTTAAGTGATAATTAAGAAAAGTATTGTAGATTGCATAAAATCTATCTTTAAGTCGTAAATTTAAAGAAAAGCAGGAAAATTGAAATCCCTTCAGTTTGTAATATGACTTTTTTCTGATGCTCAATCAAGTGGGCACTAAGGGTGCTGGATGTTCCACGGTTTTAGTTACGTTGTTCTTTCAAAATATTCATGGTGAAACTTTAAAAAAAATCATATAATAATAGATCCTAGAAAAGGTGGCTTCTTATAACCGGCGGGAATGACAATTCGTTAAAGGCAATTGCGAATGGACTGAACGTCTCATATTTGTTCGACGATAGCAGATTGACACTTCTTATTAAATTAAATTAGAAAAACGTTTTTCGTTAACAAGTAGCACTTGCAATTTCCGTATATTATTGTTTTAATTAGTGTACAATATTATCTGACTATCATTGTAAAAATATATATTTTTTTTAATTATTGAGATAAGTAATTATTTTTTAAAATGTCATTTTCTGTCCCTTCCTCCCTCACTCTCGCAAAACAAACAGGTGAGGGGAGAATCTGAGAATAGAAGAACGGCTGTATTTTTATCTCCATTTCTCCTTTCATCCGATAACACCTTTTCCCCTTTTAACCTGTTCCATAAAATATTACAATACATACGTTTTGCGTACTTTATTTTTATTAACGTAATTAACAGCTTTTTATATATATTTTGGGTTCACGTTCTAATTAATGAATGAATGTGTACTTTCAAAAAAGAAAAGTTTGTGCAAGCTTGTGCAAAAAAAAGTTTGTGAAAAGTTTTTTATCTCCTGATTGATCATGTCCCTTGAGACTGTCATTATTCGTGCCTCTACAGTCAATTTAAAGAATTAGCTACACGCCACAATGGTTAAAAATATATTACTAATGGAGTCATATTATACATCCCTGAATTTTCATGTTTGTTTTTTATTGCATATTATATCTTTAGATATTACAAACATTGAAGTTTACTAATGATGCAAACGTGTAAATAGAATAAATGTAATATAAATGTGTAAAATACTTTATCGATAGTGGATAAAGAACAATTGTAAACAAAGTACTTTCAAAGAATGCCAAAATATTTACGATAAAAGGGAGAGTTAGAAATACCATTCAGTTTTTATGTGACAATATAAAATTTGTTTTAAATAGAATGTTGTTTCAGTTAAAATTGATTGTAAAAAATTTCAAAAATTTTAAAAGAGGCGGCACAGGATAATATTTTGTATTAATTGATGACTCGTTGGGCACTTGGTGAAACATATTAATACAAACATTTTCAAAATATATAAACACTTGGTACGTTGCACAGTTTTTGTATAACTCTAACAGCTGTTTCGACTTCTTAAGCCATTGTCAATGAGATGAGTGAACACCTAAACAGAGGATGTAAGGGTGGTGGACATCTGTTTAGGGTATGTATCGGAACATGTGTGAGGTTTGAAGATGGAAAGGGGGGGTTTGCAAGAGCTAAGGGAAGGGTCTAGTGTCTGTAAAAACTAAACATAATCTGAATGCAGAATATAAAATTAACTAAACTAAATAACAGCTTTTAATAAAGGGGATACACAGAATTCAGTTTGTTGATTTGTTAAATTTTTGTCATTTTCTTATTGCTTTTTTAATTTCTAGAATTTCTCACAAATCAATTTTTTTACCTTTTTGTATGTTGTGGAGTAGTGTTATGCTTTTTGTATCTATGAACTGATTGTGCTGTAAGCAATGATCTGCAAAACTTGAATTGGCTGTATTGTTTAAAATCGCCTTCTTATGTTCAGAAATAGGATGTTTCAAAACACGGCCACATTGTCCGGTATAAATAGCATCGCATTCTGCACAGTATATTTCATGAACTCCATTTTTCTCTTGCGTGTTTGATTTATTATGTCAATGAGTTGTTTATTATTAGTTTTAGAGCCCGCCACTGTAAGTAACTCAAGGGTCATTGTACCTGTGGATAGATTGGAAATTCGTACTGGGATTAATTTTTTTTTAAAGCCTTAACTGCAACCAATATAAAAATTGAGCTGCATACAACGCTTGAAATTTTTTGTCTATCGAATGCAATGGTTAAGCGCTGGGTTTCTGAATTTAAAATGGGTCAGACAAGCACAACTGCCGACCCGCGTGTTGAATGTCTCATTGAAGTGACTACGCCAGAAAAACAAGAGCGAGTGAAATAGCAGAGACTGCTGGTATATCAACAGAACGTGTGCACAATATCGTACACGAACATCTTTGCGTGACAAACCTGTGCGTTATATGGGTGCCACGTTTGCTGACACTTGACCAAAAACTGTCGGAAGGATGTTTTGGCCTTTCTTTGGCACTATATACGTGCAATTCAACCGAATTTTTGTGTCGACTTAAAACCGTTGATGAGACCTGGGTCCACCACAACACTCCTGAAACCAAACAACAGTCAAAACATTGGACTGCCGCGAAAGCAAACCACATCCAAAGAAGGGCAAAGACAATTCCTTGTGCTGGAGACTTCTTTGGCAACGTATGTAGAGTCAGTCTTCACTGACTACTTTAAAAAGGGAAAAACAATTAGTGGCATATGCTGTGAGATCCTACTGTACTTTTCGAATGACGAAATCAAGGAAAAATGGCCACCTTTAGCGAAAATAAAACTGTTGTTTCAACAGAATAATGTACCATCTCACATCTCAATTGTTGCAACGGCTAAAATCAAAAAAATGAAGTTCGGGTTGCTTTTCTAGCCCCGAGCGACTTCTGCCTCTTGAATGGCTCAGTGGAAAACGATTTACTGGCGACAATCCAGTCAGCGGTGCTGTAAATGGCTAGTTGAGGACATCAACAAATCATTTTATCAATCTGGTATAACGGCATTAGAACATCGTTGGAAAACATGTATAGAGCTACTTGGAGATTATGTTTAGAAATAAATACAAATCAATCCAAAAAACTGTTGTTTTCTTATTTAGGCCAGAAACGTTTTACCCTACTCTTGTAAGTCTAACATTTAATGCAAGAAATATTCCAATAACCATACTATAGCGTAATTGTAACATTAATAATGGAAACACTAGAAAAACATTACTGCCTCCGTGTGAAGCAGTGTTATGTAATAAATGTTTAATCTCAATTTAAAACAAAATTATTATGTTACACTTATAAGACAACGATAAATGACAGACTTGTAGAATTTAAATCCCAAACATGTGCAACACTGTTAATGGTAGTATTATTATTTTATTTTTGTGTACGTCATACACACTAAGTGTAGAATACCTATCTGAAAAAGGAGTTAATACTTTTGGAATGTAAATAACTATAAATTTGTATTTATAACTTTTTAAAGTCAGCTTGTTTTAAAATATCGTTTTTTCTAACAAATTCATTGCATAACATAAGTCTGCTAAGAAAGATTTAAGAAAAAATTTCCTTTAAATCAGTGAAATATGTATATTAGAATTGTTGGATGTTTAGTTGATTGAATTTGGTCGACTTATATTTAGTTGAGTACGAAATAGAGGAAAGACGGTAAATCGTATATCACTAAACATAATGTAATGGTACATAAAGACAATCAAATATTACGTCGTTTTCACTGTTTATATAAAGGATACTCACTATAGAGTACATAATATCCAATGTTGAAACCTGGTAATACTTTGACCTCGTAAAGAAGATCTAGTGACTACCTCACAAAGCAATGAACATTAATTGATTGTATAGTAAATAGTCCAGAAGCCTAGAAAATGTACAGACTATAATACTGAATAATAATTTAATATACGTATGTAAATAGATCATCAATTGTTTCCTGATAAGATATAGTTTTGTGTAGTGTAGGATTTCTCTATGGCACAGACGTAGAGACAGACAGACACACACACACAAACCAATCCAACTAACACTTGTGCTGCCAGCAGTTATTTTTGTTGAGAAGTAATAATTTATTTCTACTTTATTTCAATAAAATTTACTGCACGCTCTGACAGATGTGTTCCACATTGAAGCACACGTAGCCTTTGACGTTTGCTATTAATAAATATTTTTCTGGACGCGCGCGCGGGTGTAAACTAGCCGTTCGTGAAATAACAAATAACAGTGATATACGATATCGGCAATATCTCTAATACTAAGAGAAAAATAAATCAATTTAAACTGAAGATTGGCACATTGAGTATTTTCTGGACCCACTCGGCTGTCACCTTGGTGTGTACTGAAAATAAAATATTTTTGTTAAAGCGTTGCCTACTTGTCTCTTACAGACCTGTCCAAAATATTAGACTCAAAATGAAAAATTAGAATAATTTACGTAGTTGCCAAAAGTCATAAGACTATAAGTTTTTCTTCTTTTTCTTTTTCTCTTTAAGGATTAGGTTATATAAACCTGTTCTGGCACCCATCTCATCCTCGGAAGGCCCATGTCTCTTCTACCAGAGGCTTTATAGTTCAGTGCCGCTTTCGGCAATCGATCCTCTGTCATCCTTTCCAGATGATCCCACCATTGCCACCATTGTCATTGTTAATTGAAATAATTTCATTTATGTCCTTTACTTCGAGTTCTGCTCTGATATCCTCATTCCTTATTCTATCTTGTAATGTATAATTTAAAGTATTTTGAAGAAACTATATTTCAGCACTCCGAATCTTACCGTATTTATTTTTTTCGTCATAACCCACGCCTCACTTGCATAAATCAACGTGAGTATTGCAATTGTCTTATAAAATTTAATCCTTGTGCTGTGTCTTGTTTTATTTCTAACATTCCTACGATTCGTATGACAAAATTCCTAAATGTAGTTCTCCTCTCTCTTACATCAAATTCAGATTCATAGCTTACTGCACAGCCGAGATATATGAAACGCCTCTCATATTCTAGATATTTACATTTATTATATTTATTCTAGATATTCTCACTGGATATTTACATTTAAATGCCATGGTTTTGGTCTTTCTTACTGAAATTTTCAGTGAGTACTCTCTTCCCACTTCTTGTAATAGAAACATAGCTCTTTGTAGATCGTCCTCATTTTCTTGAATAAGAACTATATCATCCGCATATAGAGGGGAACCCATACAAATTGATTTCTTAAGCTGTATTCCCAGTCACTCTGAATTTCCATGATCTCAACATGTCTTCAATAAATATATTGTAACGTAAAAGGTCTGATCGCTTTTGCTCAAGCCCCGCGATGGAACGCCAAATCTATAACGTCCCGCTTATGTGAGGTACTTGCGAAACGTACACCTTTAGTCAAGCCCCAAATGTTGGGTTCGCCAAATCTGTAACGTCCCGCTTATGAGAGGCATTCACCACTTATGAGTGTATTGCAAGTTATATTATATGCCTCACGCAGGATGCGTCACTTCTGAATTATACTAACTGACGTTTTCAAAAGTATAAATAAAGGATTTTGTTTACTTTGTTTTACTCAATCTGAAGAGAAATCGAGAGTGTGTGATTTGTGGTTAAGGAGGGAAGTTGTTCAGCCTTATGCAGAAGAGAGAGTAAGTATCATTATTTCCACTCAGTTGAGACGATTTCTTCTGTCTGTTGTGCTGAAATTTATTATAACTACCCACTACAATAAATTATAACACTTTATTATTTCAGATTAATTTTCAATAATATTGCTTTATTTATTATAGACTTTTGTCTCCTACCACCAAGATATAGGTATCACAATTAATCTTATCTGAAAAAAAAACATCATCTCGACTTTACCGAGTAAACATAGAGTTGTCTAAGGAGCAAAACATATATGGTGTTATTTACCCAATTTACGCTATAATAAAAAACATCAATTATTACATAATTCTTAATAATTCCCCAGGGTTCAGGGTAAGTTCTTTGTGTTACGAGAGTGTCAGAAATGGATAATTACTACGCTTTACAAATACCGAAAAATTAATAAATAATTTTGTTTATTTTTCATGTAGTATGTAGTTCCAGGAATTGCCGTAAGAGAGCAGCGTATATTTGTTTACTTTGAAAAACATATGATCAAATGATTATTTTTTGTTCTATTTCACCGTTCAAAACGAGTTTTCTTCTGGAATTATTACGAAAAAAATGTTTATATTACCTCGCTCCGTATGGTTCTTACTGGATTGCAGCTTTTCTGTGATGAGGTCCGTCTTGCGTTATAAATTCCCTTTCGTCTGAAGTATTTTCCAATTGTCAACGAGAACTAGGCCGAACCATGTTGTATCCGCAGAAGGTTTTCATCCACTGTTTATTAATGTATATAACCATTTTATTTGGATTAATCAGGTATAACTAGATAGTGCTCACTCTGTTTTTTTAATCTTGCGTTAATTTCAACTCCTCCAACGTCCCAAAAAAGGTTATTTTTTATAATTTTAGTCGCATCGTTTCTTCAACTCTCCGGTTTAGTTCAAAATTTTTATATCTTAACAATACTTGTTATTTTCCATCACTCTTAGTAACACATAGTATTTTTATTATGTAGGCAGTTTGTAATTATTATAAATTTATATTTTATTTATGGAAAAATAATTCCTTTCCATTCCGGTTTCTTTACTAATTTAGTTTACACAATAAGTTTTGGTTTATTTTCTTATGACATTGTATATAAGTATTATATCATTTTATTATCTTTAAATAAATTTATATATTATTTATTTAGTCTCGAATAGTATTCATACCCGGCACTACTTCCTGTTGCCATTTCCTTCATAGGATTATTCTAAATTTTTATTATCTTTTGGTATTTAAATTTTTATGTCTTTTAAAACTAACCCTTGGTTTTCTTATAATCTAACACAATTATTTGAAAAAATATAATATTAACTTGGGTATAACAATTAGTTGTTCATACAATATAAATAATACAATAAACAAAATAAAATACAAGATCAGTTAGTATTAAAGCATACTTTCATAGTTTTATAATTTCCACACACATAACACAGTTTGGTAATACTTTACTTTCACTTTTATTTTTCACCTCCATGGGTACACTAGAACTCACTTTGCACTGTATACCACTCGAATTGTTTATCATATTGAGTGATATAATTTAATTTTGAGCGAGCCATAGGTTACCCATTTCTGACATTGATGTTATTATGATTTAGTTTATTGGGACAGGGTTATGTAACGTTACATAAAGCCCCCCCACTAGAACAAATTTATTTCAGTTTAACTTGTTTATTAAAAATAAATTGTTCATTATTTCCATTTTCTTAACTCCTCTTTATCTTCATAATAGTTTTTATTTCTGACTGATTATAAACTCTGGTAATTCCGACTGGTGGTAATTGCTGTTTTCTTACTTTACTCTCTCTCTCTTGGAGGCAAATTCATCAATTATTCATTTCTGGGTAGTGGTACTTCCACATTTTATTTGATAAGGACTGGTCACACTAATCATATTAAACTTGTTTTAACACTCATTTCTATTTACTTTTATATACTGGCTTTATCAATTAAGCTTCTGTCTGCTATCTTCCTTCTATTTTCTTCATCTATACTTCTGGAATCTAATATCACTCTTTTCAGCTATTTTATAATTGTTATCCCTTAAATATTCAATTTCCCTAACATTTTTCCCTATCCTGTGCGGTGGTTCCAGTCGGGTGGCCACTCTGGGTCCATACACCGCTGTCCATCCTTACACCTTCTGAGACCAGGGGAACATCATCCCTGCTCATAAAAATTATTGCCGGAACATTTCTACGGTCAACACATAAAAATAAAAAAATTATAAGTAGTAGTCAATTAGCGACTAGTACCAAACACTTTTGGGATTCTTCATACTGTAGCTGTTTGTATTTATTTATATATTTCTTCTTCTCCTTGATTCCTTCTTCTTTTCCATTGACTAATAGCATATAACATCATTGATAGGCCTTATGTTGAAATTCTTCTGACTTTACTTCTTGTGACATATTTCTCCGTATCATTTCTTCTTATATAACCTTCAATTCCGAGAAATTCTAATTTTTGTTGTATTAATTATCATCCTCCTTCAGTTTCATTGGAGTCATTAAATTATTCGTTATTCTTCTTATCTGAGCACATTACCATCAATTGTTTATTTATTTATTCTTCTTTTGTTACCATCAAAATATTATTTTTTCCTATTATTTCAGTTTAAATCAGTTATTTATAATTAAATTATATAATCTGTTCTTACATTTTCTTAGTGGTTTGTCTTTTTATTTTAAATTATATGGTTTCAAAATAACTTGAGTCCTTACATGCTTTTTATTAATTCTAATGGTTGCAAAATATCTTAAGTAAGTTGTACTTTTTTGGGGTTTTAGTCTCTTCACTTTAAATTATATGGTTTCAAAATAACTTGAGTAAGATGTCCTTACATGCTTTTTAGAATTTTGGGGTTCTTGATTTTTTTTTTTTTTTTTTTTTTTTTTTTTTTTTTTTTTTTTTTTAAATTATTGTTCGAAATACCTTGAGTAAGATGTCCTTACATGCTTTTAGAATTTTGGGGTTTTCTATTTACAATAGGTTGCTTGGTCCTGTATCCATAAAATCCGTCCCTTTTTCTGGTTTGTTTGGAGCCTGTTTAACCGTGGTCCATTATTTCAGGTACTCCATGTTCTCGGATTGCTGGGGTGTTCGTAATTAATTCTCTCCTTGATAATCTTCTTACCATCCGGCTCTCCCACTTTGCTGCTATGAAACTTTCACTTAAGTACCGGTCTTCCGTCATAATTCGTTCCTTTTTAACTAACAAGTATTGTACCTCCTCTAACATAACATATTTGCTCATATTTAATCTCATTTCATTCCCTTTTACCTCTGAATTATTTGCCAAATATTTGAATGTTATATTCCGTCTTGATAATCTGACTAATATCTTCTGATGCACTTCAATCATCGACACATTTAACTGGGATGTAAACTTAATTAACTCCCTCTGTTCGTTAATTGGAAGGTTGAATACATTAATTAATCCACCTGTAATCATCTCCCATTCTTCCTTGGCATTTATTATTCTCTTTCTACATGTTTCTATTATTTTCTTGGTCTTCTTTTCCACGGTTTGAATATCCTTTTTGTTGTGGCTATTTTTATTTTCAGATGGCATTACACCTTGGTATTCTGTAATTTCTATTTCCTTCCTCCTCTCTTCTGTATTCGGACTTACTTTAATACCTTCTGAAGTGCTGTCTCATGTTTCATCCAAATTATTGGAACTATGGTCCATTTGTTGATTTGTCTCCTCTTGGTATGTATCTGCTTTTTGGACACGCGTATTAACATTTTCAAACTTCTCTCCGAAAGTTTTCCATATCTCCTTATTGACATTCTCCATTTTACACTCAAATTGTTTTAAATTCTTATTATTCTCTTCAAATTTTGCATTCATCTCTTCTCTTTGCCCTTCAACCGCTTCCTTCAGTTCATGGTATTGTTCATTCATGGTTTGTTTTAAGGTTTCCTCCTGTTTCTTAAAATTCTCCTTATTTTCCTCATTGGTTTGTTTCAAGGCTTCCTCCTGTTTTCTAAAATTTTCATCTATTTTGTCAAATTTTTCCTCCTGTCTCCTAAAATTTTCTTTATTTTCCTCATTGGTTCGCTTGTTATCTTCCTGGATCTTGTTATTCCCTTCCATTATAATTCTTAACATCTCCTGTATGCTTATATCTTCTTTTTGGTTGGATTTATCTGGTTGATCCCCTTGGGCATCCTCTTTAATTATTTCCGTTTCCGTATCCATAACTACTTCGGTTTCTTCTGTATCACCTGTCTGTTGGTCCATTTCACTGTCCGTGACTAATTCTATTTCTTGTTCCTGTCCACCTTCTTCAATCTCCTTTTCTTCTATTTGATTATGTTTCTTCCTCCAGTGACACATATCTTCTCGGGATAGTTCAAACATCACCCTGATCCATTCCCTTAATTCTGTGTTTTCTGTTTGTATTGGGTTTTCAGGTGGTCTTATTTCTCGTTTCCATTGTTCATAATCTTCCTGAGTATATTGTTCTGTCACCTGGGCGTATACTCCTTTCTTTCGGTTTTCATTTGTTCTTCATTATCGTCCCATCTTTCCCAATCTTCTTCCGTCATCCTTTCCACCTTGTTTTCATCTTTTTCGTTAGTCGTCCCAATAGTCTTTTCTTTATTACACCTGGCATCTAACTCCCACAATTCATCATGAATCTCTCTCAATGTCATTTTGTCGTCTGGTGTTCCCAACGCATTCGCGCGACTCATTTGCGCTCTTTCGTGGTCATTGGTATTCTTTTCTATGTATCCCATCTCTTTGCTGAATTTCTTAAATAGCACCGTCATCCATTCCGCGTAACTCAATCGTCTCTCTTTTTCGGACATTTTCGTTTCGTGTGGTATCATAGCTCTTTATCGCATTTCTTGTTTTCTCGTAACTGCCAACGATAATTAGATTTTTTGATATATATTTTTATTAAATATCAAAATTCTTTTCTAATTACCGCCCTTTAACGTTGAGCGCCAATTCTGTAACGTACTGCTTAGTGAGGTATAGTATAGTTATATCCTGCCCCACGTTGGGCGCCAATTCTGTAATTTAAAAGGTCTGATCGCTGTTGTTCAAGCCCCGCGATGGAACGCCAAATCTATAACGTCCCGCTTATGTGAGGTACTTGCGAAACGTACACCTTTAGTCAAGCCCCAAATGTTGGGTTCGCCAAATCTGTAACGTCCCGCTTATGAGAGGCATTCACCACTTATGAGTGTATTGCAAGTTATATTATAGGCCTCACGCAGGATGCGTCACTTCTGAATTATACTAACTGACGTTTTCAAAAGTATAAATAAAAGATTTTGTTTATTTTGTTTTACTCAATCTGAAGAGAAATCGAGAGTGTGTGATTTGTGGTTAAGGAGGGAAGTTGTTCAGCCTTATGCAGAAGAGAGAGTAAGTATCATTATTTCCACTCAGTTGAGACGATTTCTTCTGTCTGTTGTGCTGAAATTTATTATAACTACCCACTACAATAAATTATAACACTTTATTATTCCAGATTAATTTTCAATAATATTGCTTTATATATTATAGACTTTTGTCTCCTACCACCAAGATATAGGTATCACAATCAATCTTATCTGAAAAAAAAACATCATCTCGACTTTACCGAGTAAACATAGAGTTGTCTAAGGAGCAAAACATATATGGTGTTATTTACCCAATTTACGCTATAATAAAAAACATCAATTATTACATAATTCTTAATAATTCCCCAGGGTTCAGGGTAAGTTCTTTGTGTTACGAGAGTGTCAGAAATGGATAATTACTACGCTTTACAAATACCGAAAAATTAATAAATAATTTTGTTTATTTTTCATGTAGTATGTAGTTCCAGGAATTGCCGTAAGAGAGCAGCGTATATTTGTTTACTTTAAAAACATATGATCAAATGATTATTTTTTGTTCTATTTCACCGTTCAAAACGAGTTTTCTTCTGGAATTATTACGAAAAAATGTTTATATTACCTCGCTCCGTATGGTTCTTACTGGATTGCAGCTTTCCTGTGATGAGGTCCGTCTTGCGTTATAAATTCCCTTTCGTCTGAAGTATTTTCCAATTGTCAACGAGAACTAGGCCGAACCATGTTGTATCCGCAGAAGGTTTTCATCCACTGTTTATTAATGTATATAACCATTTAATTTGGATTAATCAGGTATAATTAGATAGTGGTCACTCTGTTTGTTAATCTTGCGTTAATTTCAACTCCTCCAACGTCCCAAAAAAGGTTATTTTTTATAATTTTAGTCGCATAGTTTCTTCAACTCTCCGGTTTAGTTCAAAATTTTTATATCTTAACAATACTTGTTATTTTCCATCACTCTTAGTAACACATTGTATTTTTATTATGTAGGCAGTTTGTAATTATTATAAATTTATATTTTATTTATGGAAAAATAATTCCTTTCCATTCCGGTTCCTTTACTAATTTAGTTTACACAATAAGTTTTGGTTTATTTTCTTATGACATTGTATATAAGTATTATATCATTTTATTATCTTTAAATAAATTTATATATTATTTATTTAGTCTCGAATAGTATTCATACCCGGCACTACTTCCTGTTGCCATTTCCTTCATAGGATTATTCTAAATTTTTATTATCTTTTGGTATTTAAATTTTTATGTCTTTTAAAACTAACCCTGGGTTTTCTTATAATCTAACACAATTATTTGAAAAAATATAATATTAACTTGGGTATAACAATTAGTTGTTCATACAATATAAATAATACAATAAACAAAATAAAATACAAGATCAGTTAGTATTATAGCATACTTTCATAGTTTTATAATTTCCACACACATAACACAGTTTGGTAATACTTTACTTTCACTTTTATTTTTCACCTCCATGGGTACACTAGAACTTCGTTCCTTTTTAACTAACAAGTATTGTACCTCCTCTAACATAACATATTTGCTCATATTTAATCTCATTTCATTCCCTTTTACCTCTGAATTATTTGCCCAATATTTGAATGTTATATTCCGTCTTGATAATCTGACTAATATCTTCTGATGCACTTCAATCATCGACACATTTAACTGGGATGTAAACTTAATTAACTCCCTCTGTTCGTTAATTGGAAGGTTGAATACATTAATTAATCCACCTGTAATCATCTCCCATTCTTCCTTGGCATTTATTATTCTCTTTCTACATGTTTCTATTATTTTCTTGGTCTTCTTTTCCACGGTTTGAATATCCTTTTTGTTGTGGCTATTTTTATTTTCAGATGGCATTACACCTTGGTATTCTGTAATTTCTATTTCCTTCCTCCTCTCTTCTGTATTCGGACTTACTTTAATACCTTCTGAAGTGCTGTCTCATGTTTCATCCAAATTATTGGAACTATGGTCCATTTGTTGATTTGTCTCCTCTTGGTATGTATCTGCTTTTTGGACACGCGTATTAACATTTTCAAACTTCTCTCCGAAAGTTTTCCATATCTCCTTATTGACATTCTCCATTTTACACTCAAATTGTTTTAAATTCTTATTATTCTCTTCAAATTTTGCATTCATCTCTTCTCTTTGCCCTTCAACCGCTTCCTTCAGTTCATGGTATTGTTCATTCATGGTTTGTTTTAAGGTTTCCTCCTGTTTCTTAAAATTCTCCTTATTTTCCTCATTGGTTTGTTTCAAGGCTTCCTCCTGTTTTCTAAAATTTTCATCTATTTTGTCAAATTTTTCCTCCTGTCTCCTAAAATTTTCTTTATTTTCCTCATTGGTTCGCTTGTTATCTTCCTGGATCTTGTTATTCCCTTCCATTATAATTCTTAACATCTCCTGTATGCTTATATCTTCTTTTTGGTTGGATTTATCTGGTTGATCCCCTTGGGCATCCTCTTTAATTATTTCCGTTTCCGTATCCATAACTACTTCGGTTTCTTCTGTATGACCTGTCTGTTGGTCCATTTCACTGTCCGTGACTAATTCTATTTCTTGTTCCTGTCCACCTTCTTCAATCTCCTTTTCTTCTATTTGATTATGTTTCTTCCTCCAGTGACACATATCTTCTCGGGATAGTTCAAACATCACCCTGATCCATTCCCTTAATTCTGTGTTTTCTGTTTGTATTGGGTTTTCAGGTGGTCTTATTTCTCGTTTCCATTGTTCATAATCTTCCTGAGTATATTGTTCTGTCACCTGGGCGTATACTCCTTTCTTTCGGTTTTCATTTGTTCTTCATTATCGTCCCATCTTTCCCAATCTTCTTCCGTCATCCTTTCCACCTTGTTTTCATCTTTTTCGTTAGTCGTCCCAATAGTCTTTTCTTTATTACACCTGGCATCTAACTCCCACAATTCATCATGAATCTCTCTCAATGTCATTTTGTCGTCTGGTGTTCCCAACGCATTCGCGCGACTCATTTGCGCTCTTTCGTGGTCATTGGTATTCTTTTCTATGTATCCCATCTCTTTGCTGAATTTCTTAAATAGCACCGTCATCCATTCCGCGTAACTCAATCGTCTCTCTTTTTCGGACATTTTCGTTTCGTGTGGTATCATAGCTCTTTATCGCATTTCTTGTTTTCTCGTAACTGCCAACGATAATTAGATTTTTTGATATATATTTTTATTAAATATCAAAATTCTTTTCTAATTACCGCCCTTTAACGTTGAGCGCCAATTCTGTAACGTACTGCTTAGTGAGGTATAGTATAGTTATATCCTGCCCCACGTTGGGCGCCAATTCTGTAATTTAAAAGGTCTGATCGCTGTTGTTCAAGCCCCGCGATGGAACGCCAAATCTATAACGTCCCGCTTATGTGAGGTACTTGCGAAACGTACACCTTTAGTCAAGCCCCAAATGTTGGGTTCGCCAAATCTGTAACGTCCCGCTTATGAGAGGCATTCACCACTTATGAGTGTATTGCAAGTTATATTATAGGCCTCACGCAGGATGCGTCACTTCTGAATTATACTAACTGACGTTTTCAAAAGTATAAATAAAAGATTTTGTTTATTTTGTTTTACTCAATCTGAAGAGAAATCGAGAGTGTGTGATTTGTGGTTAAGGAGGGAAGTTGTTCAGCCTTATGCAGAAGAGAGAGTAAGTATCATTATTTCCACTCAGTTGAGACGATTTCTTCTGTCTGTTGTGCTGAAATTTATTATAACTACCCACTACAATAAATTATAACACTTTATTATTCCAGATTAATTTTCAATAATATTGCTTTATATATTATAGACTTTTGTCTCCTACCACCAAGATATAGGTATCACAATCAATCTTATCTGAAAAAAAAACATCATCTCGACTTTACCGAGTAAACATAGAGTTGTCTAAGGAGCAAAACATATATGGTGTTATTTACCCAATTTACGCTATAATAAAAAACATCAATTATTACATAATTCTTAATAATTCCCCAGGGTTCAGGGTAAGTTCTTTGTGTTACGAGAGTGTCAGAAATGGATAATTACTACGCTTTACAAATACCGAAAAATTAATAAATAATTTTGTTTATTTTTCATGTAGTATGTAGTTCCAGGAATTGCCGTAAGAGAGCAGCGTATATTTGTTTACTTTAAAAACATATGATCAAATGATTATTTTTTGTTCTATTTCACCGTTCAAAACGAGTTTTCTTCTGGAATTATTACGAAAAAATGTTTATATTACCTCGCTCCGTATGGTTCTTACTGGATTGCAGCTTTCCTGTGATGAGGTCCGTCTTGCGTTATAAATTCCCTTTCGTCTGAAGTATTTTCCAATTGTCAACGAGAACTAGGCCGAACCATGTTGTATCCGCAGAAGGTTTTCATCCACTGTTTATTAATGTATATAACCATTTAATTTGGATTAATCAGGTATAATTAGATAGTGGTCACTCTGTTTGTTAATCTTGCGTTAATTTCAACTCCTCCAACGTCCCAAAAAAGGTTATTTTTTATAATTTTAGTCGCATAGTTTCTTCAACTCTCCGGTTTAGTTCAAAATTTTTATATCTTAACAATACTTGTTATTTTCCATCACTCTTAGTAACACATTGTATTTTTATTATGTAGGCAGTTTGTAATTATTATAAATTTATATTTTATTTATGGAAAAATAATTCCTTTCCATTCCGGTTCCTTTACTAATTTAGTTTACACAATAAGTTTTGGTTTATTTTCTTATGACATTGTATATAAGTATTATATCATTTTATTATCTTTAAATAAATTTATATATTATTTATTTAGTCTCGAATAGTATTCATACCCGGCACTACTTCCTGTTGCCATTTCCTTCATAGGATTATTCTAAATTTTTATTATCTTTTGGTATTTAAATTTTTATGTCTTTTAAAACTAACCCTGGGTTTTCTTATAATCTAACACAATTATTTGAAAAAATATAATATTAACTTGGGTATAACAATTAGTTGTTCATACAATATAAATAATACAATAAACAAAATAAAATACAAGATCAGTTAGTATTATAGCATACTTTCATAGTTTTATAATTTCCACACACATAACACAGTTTGGTAATACTTTACTTTCACTTTTATTTTTCACCTCCATGGGTACACTAGAACTTCGTTCCTTTTTAACTAACAAGTATTGTACCTCCTCTAACATAACATATTTGCTCATATTTAATCTCATTTCATTCCCTTTTACCTCTGAATTATTTGCCCAATATTTGAATGTTATATTCCGTCTTGATAATCTGACTAATATCTTCTGATGCACTTCAATCATCGACACATTTAACTGGGATGTAAACTTAATTAACTCCCTCTGTTCGTTAATTGGAAGGTTGAATACATTAATTAATCCACCTGTAATCATCTCCCATTCTTCCTTGGCATTTATTATTCTCTTTCTACATGTTTCTATTATTTTCTTGGTCTTCTTTTCCACGGTTTGAATATCCTTTTTGTTGTGGCTATTTTTATTTTCAGATGGCATTACACCTTGGTATTCTGTAATTTCTATTTCCTTCCTCCTCTCTTCTGTATTCGGACTTACTTTAATACCTTCTGAAGTGCTGTCTCATGTTTCATCCAAATTATTGGAACTATGGTCCATTTGTTGATTTGTCTCCTCTTGGTATGTATCTGCTTTTTGGACACGCGTATTAACATTTTCAAACTTCTCTCCGAAAGTTTTCCATATCTCCTTATTGACATTCTCCATTTTACACTCAAATTGTTTTAAATTCTTATTATTCTCTTCAAATTTTGCATTCATCTCTTCTCTTTGCCCTTCAACCGCTTCCTTCAGTTCATGGTATTGTTCATTCATGGTTTGTTTTAAGGTTTCCTCCTGTTTCTTAAAATTCTCCTTATTTTCCTCATTGGTTTGTTTCAAGGCTTCCTCCTGTTTTCTAAAATTTTCATCTATTTTGTCAAATTTTTCCTCCTGTCTCCTAAAATTTTCTTTATTTTCCTCATTGGTTCGCTTGTTATCTTCCTGGATCTTGTTATTCCCTTCCATTATAATTCTTAACATCTCCTGTATGCTTATATCTTCTTTTTGGTTGGATTTATCTGGTTGATCCCCTTGGGCATCCTCTTTAATTATTTCCGTTTCCGTATCCATAACTACTTCGGTTTCTTCTGTATCACCTGTCTGTTGGTCCATTTCACTGTCCGTGACTAATTCTATTTCTTGTTCCTGTCCACCTTCTTCAATCTCCTTTTCTTCTATTTGATTATGTTTCTTCCTCCAGTGACACATATCTTCTCGGGATAGTTCAAACATCACCCTGATCCATTCCCTTAATTCTGTGTTTTCTGTTTGTATTGGGTTTTCAGGTGGTCTTATTTCTCGTTTCCATTGTTCATAATCTTCCTGAGTATATTGTTCTGTCACCTGGGCGTATACTCCTTTCTTTCGGTTTTCATTTGTTCTTCATTATCGTCCCATCTTTCCCAATCTTCTTCCGTCATCCTTTCCACCTTGTTTTCATCTTTTTCGTTAGTCGTCCCAATAGTCTTTTCTTTATTACACCTGGCATCTAACTCCCACAATTCATCATGAATCTCTCTCAATGTCATTTTGTCGTCTGGTGTTCCCAACGCATTCGCGCGACTCATTTGCGCTCTTTCGTGGTCATTGGTATTCTTTTCTATGTATCCCATCTCTTTGCTGAATTTCTTAAATAGCACCGTCATCCATTCCGCGTAACTCAATCGTCTCTCTTTTTCGGACATTTTCGTTTCGTGTGGTATCATAGCTCTTTATCGCATTTCTTGTTTTCTCGTAACTGCCAACGATAATTAGATTTTTTGATATATATTTTTATTAAATATCAAAATTCTTTTCTAATTACCGCCCTTTAACGTTGAGCGCCAATTCTGTAACGTACTGCTTAGTGAGGTATAGTATAGTTATATCCTGCCCCACGTTGGGCGCCAATTCTGTAATTTAAAAGGTCTGATCGCTGTTGTTCAAGCCCCGCGATGGAACGCCAAATCTATAACGTCCCGCTTATGTGAGGTACTTGCGAAACGTACACCTTTAGTCAAGCCCCAAATGTTGGGTTCGCCAAATCTGTAACGTCCCGCTTATGAGAGGCATTCACCACTTATGAGTGTATTGCAAGTTATATTATAGGCCTCACGCAGGATGCGTCACTTCTGAATTATACTAACTGACGTTTTCAAAAGTATAAATAAAAGATTTTGTTTATTTTGTTTTACTCAATCTGAAGAGAAATCGAGAGTGTGTGATTTGTGGTTAAGGAGGGAAGTTGTTCAGCCTTATGCAGAAGAGAGAGTAAGTATCATTATTTCCACTCAGTTGAGACGATTTCTTCTGTCTGTTGTGCTGAAATTTATTATAACTACCCACTACAATAAATTATAACACTTTATTATTCCAGATTAATTTTCAATAATATTGCTTTATATATTATAGACTTTTGTCTCCTACCACCAAGATATAGGTATCACAATCAATCTTATCTGAAAAAAAAACATCATCTCGACTTTACCGAGTAAACATAGAGTTGTCTAAGGAGCAAAACATATATGGTGTTATTTACCCAATTTACGCTATAATAAAAAACATCAATTATTACATAATTCTTAATAATTCCCCAGGGTTCAGGGTAAGTTCTTTGTGTTACGAGAGTGTCAGAAATGGATAATTACTACGCTTTACAAATACCGAAAAATTAATAAATAATTTTGTTTATTTTTCATGTAGTATGTAGTTCCAGGAATTGCCGTAAGAGAGCAGCGTATATTTGTTTACTTTAAAAACATATGATCAAATGATTATTTTTTGTTCTATTTCACCGTTCAAAACGAGTTTTCTTCTGGAATTATTACGAAAAAATGTTTATATTACCTCGCTCCGTATGGTTCTTACTGGATTGCAGCTTTCCTGTGATGAGGTCCGTCTTGCGTTATAAATTCCCTTTCGTCTGAAGTATTTTCCAATTGTCAACGAGAACTAGGCCGAACCATGTTGTATCCGCAGAAGGTTTTCATCCACTGTTTATTAATGTATATAACCATTTAATTTGGATTAATCAGGTATAATTAGATAGTGGTCACTCTGTTTGTTAATCTTGCGTTAATTTCAACTCCTCCAACGTCCCAAAAAAGGTTATTTTTTATAATTTTAGTCGCATAGTTTCTTCAACTCTCCGGTTTAGTTCAAAATTTTTATATCTTAACAATACTTGTTATTTTCCATCACTCTTAGTAACACATTGTATTTTTATTATGTAGGCAGTTTGTAATTATTATAAATTTATATTTTATTTATGGAAAAATAATTCCTTTCCATTCCGGTTCCTTTACTAATTTAGTTTACACAATAAGTTTTGGTTTATTTTCTTATGACATTGTATATAAGTATTATATCATTTTATTATCTTTAAATAAATTTATATATTATTTATTTAGTCTCGAATAGTATTCATACCCGGCACTACTTCCTGTTGCCATTTCCTTCATAGGATTATTCTAAATTTTTATTATCTTTTGGTATTTAAATTTTTATGTCTTTTAAAACTAACCCTGGGTTTTCTTATAATCTAACACAATTATTTGAAAAAATATAATATTAACTTGGGTATAACAATTAGTTGTTCATACAATATAAATAATACAATAAACAAAATAAAATACAAGATCAGTTAGTATTATAGCATACTTTCATAGTTTTATAATTTCCACACACATAACACTGTTTGGTAATACTTTACTTTCACTTTTATTTTTCACCTCCATGGGTACACTAGAACTTCGTTCCTTTTTAACTAACAAGTATTGTACCTCCTCTAACATAACATATTTGCTCATATTTAATCTCATTTCATTCCCTTTTACCTCTGAATTATTTGCCCAATATTTGAATGTTATATTCCGTCTTGATAATCTGACTAATATCTTCTGATGCACTTCAATCATCGACACATTTAACTGGGATGTAAACTTAATTAACTCCCTCTGTTCGTTAATTGGAAGGTTGAATACATTAATTAATCCACCTGTAATCATCTCCCATTCTTCCTTGGCATTTATTATTCTCTTTCTACATGTTTCTATTATTTTCTTGGTCTTCTTTTCCACGGTTTGAATATCCTTTTTGTTGTGGCTATTTTTATTTTCAGATGGCATTACACCTTGGTATTCTGTAATTTCTATTTCCTTCCTCCTCTCTTCTGTATTCGGACTTACTTTAATACCTTCTGAAGTGCTGTCTCATGTTTCATCCAAATTATTGGAACTATGGTCCATTTGTTGATTTGTCTCCTCTTGGTATGTATCTGCTTTTTGGACACGCGTATTAACATTTTCAAACTTCTCTCCGAAAGTTTTCCATATCTCCTTATTGACATTCTCCATTTTACACTCAAATTGTTTTAAATTCTTATTATTCTCTTCAAATTTTGCATTCATCTCTTCTCTTTGCCCTTCAACCGCTTCCTTCAGTTCATGGTATTGTTCATTCATGGTTTGTTTTAAGGTTTCCTCCTGTTTCTTAAAATTCTCCTTATTTTCCTCATTGGTTTGTTTCAAGGCTTCCTCCTGTTTTCTAAAATTTTCATCTATTTTGTCAAATTTTTCCTCCTGTCTCCTAAAATTTTCTTTATTTTCCTCATTGGTTCGCTTGTTATCTTCCTGGATCTTGTTATTCCCTTCCATTATAATTCTTAACATCTCCTGTATGCTTATATCTTCTTTTTGGTTGGATTTATCTGGTTGATCCCCTTGGGCATCCTCTTTAATTATTTCCGTTTCCGTATCCATAACTACTTCGGTTTCTTCTGTATGACCTGTCTGTTGGTCCATTTCACTGTCCGTGACTAATTCTATTTCTTGTTCCTGTCCACCTTCTTCAATCTCCTTTTCTTCTATTTGATTATGTTTCTTCCTCCAGTGACACATATCTTCTCGGGATAGTTCAAACATCACCCTGATCCATTCCCTTAATTCTGTGTTTTCTGTTTGTATTGGGTTTTCAGGTGGTCTTATTTCTCGTTTCCATTGTTCATAATCTTCCTGAGTATATTGTTCTGTCACCTGGGCGTATACTCCTTTCTTTCGGTTTTCATTTGTTCTTCATTATCGTCCCATCTTTCCCAATCTTCTTCCGTCATCCTTTCCACCTTGTTTTCATCTTTTTCGTTAGTCGTCCCAATAGTCTTTTCTTTATTACACCTGGCATCTAACTCCCACAATTCATCATGAATCTCTCTCAATGTCATTTTGTCGTCTGGTGTTCCCAACGCATTCGCGCGACTCATTTGCGCTCTTTCGTGGTCATTGGTATTCTTTTCTATGTATCCCATCTCTTTGCTGAATTTCTTAAATAGCACCGTCATCCATTCCGCGTAACTCAATCGTCTCTCTTTTTCGGACATTTTCGTTTCGTGTGGTATCATAGCTCTTTATCGCATTTCTTGTTTTCTCGTAACTGCCAACGATAATTAGATTTTTTGATATATATTTTTATTAAATATCAAAATTCTTTTCTAATTACCGCCCTTTAACGTTGAGCGCCAATTCTGTAACGTACTGCTTAGTGAGGTATAGTATAGTTATATCCTGCCCCACGTTGGGCGCCAATTCTGTAATTTAAAAGGTCTGATCGCTGTTGTTCAAGCCCCGCGATGGAACGCCAAATCTATAACGTCCCGCTTATGTGAGGTACTTGCGAAACGTACACCTTTAGTCAAGCCCCAAATGTTGGGTTCGCCAAATCTGTAACGTCCCGCTTATGAGAGGCATTCACCACTTATGAGTGTATTGCAAGTTATATTATAGGCCTCACGCAGGATGCGTCACTTCTGAATTATACTAACTGACGTTTTCAAAAGTATAAATAAAAGATTTTGTTTATTTTGTTTTACTCAATCTGAAGAGAAATCGAGAGTGTGTGATTTGTGGTTAAGGAGGGAAGTTGTTCAGCCTTATGCAGAAGAGAGAGTAAGTATCATTATTTCCACTCAGTTGAGACGATTTCTTCTGTCTGTTGTGCTGAAATTTATTATAACTACCCACTACAATAAATTATAACACTTTATTATTCCAGATTAATTTTCAATAATATTGCTTTATATATTATAGACTTTTGTCTCCTACCACCAAGATATAGGTATCACAATCAATCTTATCTGAAAAAAAAACATCATCTCGACTTTACCGAGTAAACATAGAGTTGTCTAAGGAGCAAAACATATATGGTGTTATTTACCCAATTTACGCTATAATAAAAAACATCAATTATTACATAATTCTTAATAATTCCCCAGGGTTCAGGGTAAGTTCTTTGTGTTACGAGAGTGTCAGAAATGGATAATTACTACGCTTTACAAATACCGAAAAATTAATAAATAATTTTGTTTATTTTTCATGTAGTATGTAGTTCCAGGAATTGCCGTAAGAGAGCAGCGTATATTTGTTTACTTTAAAAACATATGATCAAATGATTATTTTTTGTTCTATTTCACCGTTCAAAACGAGTTTTCTTCTGGAATTATTACGAAAAAATGTTTATATTACCTCGCTCCGTATGGTTCTTACTGGATTGCAGCTTTCCTGTGATGAGGTCCGTCTTGCGTTATAAATTCCCTTTCGTCTGAAATATTTTCCAATTGTCAACGAGAACTAGGCCGAACCATGTTGTATCCGCAGAAGGTTTTCATCCACTGTTTATTAATGTATATAACCATTTAATTTGGATTAATCAGGTATAATTAGATAGTGGTCACTCTGTTTGTTAATCTTGCGTTAATTTCAACTCCTCCAACGTCCCAAAAAAGGTTATTTTTTATAATTTTAGTCGCATAGTTTCTTCAACTCTCCGGTTTAGTTCAAAATTTTTATATCTTAACAATACTTGTTATTTTCCATCACTCTTAGTAACACATTGTATTTTTATTATGTAGGCAGTTTGTAATTATTATAAATTTATATTTTATTTATGGAAAAATAATTCCTTTCCATTCCGGTTCCTTTACTAATTTAGTTTACACAATAAGTTTTGGTTTATTTTCTTATGACATTGTATATAAGTATTATATCATTTTATTATCTTTAAATAAATTTATATATTATTTATTTAGTCTCGAATAGTATTCATACCCGGCACTACTTCCTGTTGCCATTTCCTTCATAGGATTATTCTAAATTTTTATTATCTTTTGGTATTTAAATTTTTATGTCTTTTAAAACTAACCCTGGGTTTTCTTATAATCTAACACAATTATTTGAAAAAATATAATATTAACTTGGGTATAACAATTAGTTGTTCATACAATATAAATAATACAATAAACAAAATAAAATACAAGATCAGTTAGTATTATAGCATACTTTCATAGTTTTATAATTTCCACACACATAACACAGTTTGGTAATACTTTACTTTCACTTTTATTTTTCACCTCCATGGGTACACTAGAACTCACTTTGCACTGTATACCACTCGAATTGTTTATCATATTGAGTGATATAATTTAATTTTGAGCGAGCCATAGGTTACCCATTTCTGACATTGATGTTATTATGATTTAGTTTATTGGGACAGGGTTATGTAACGTTACAATATATATATATATATATATATATATATATAATACAAGGTTGGTGAAACACTGTATCCCTGCCTAACTCCCTTATTCATAAGTTTTTCTACACACTAATAATTTGTGTAACATACCTTTACTCGTTATTACTAAAAAGTATTTATATACGGTAGTACACATATTACAAACGATAAGAATATTTTCCTTTGTGCTAGCAATAAAATTTTCCTTGTCAATAAAAATCGTGTTTAATGGATTTTTAATGGTGCGTCTTAATATACATTTAAATAAATTTTTTTAAATAATACTTTTATTTTTTATTAGTTTGTAAATTCATATAGATTTTTTGCAGTTTGTAGTGTCAATTTTACCTCCTGACGTAAGTCAGAATTTTGTTCGAAGACTTTATTATTGTTGTTTGTGAGAGTGTAATTATAGGCAAATTAAGAAACGTGTGACCTCATAGTATTCCTTTGATCCAGTCTCTTTAAAGAACAACATTACACACAACAATAAATAGCTCAGCAATATCTACTTTACATCAATCGCTGAGTCGAATTAGCTGGGAACTGACAAACAGTACGCCGTATGAACCTCAGCCATAAACTAAAAGAGAACTCTCATGTTTGTGAAGAACTTCAGTAGATGACTGAAGCAAATAGGAGAACTACTAGGAAGGAACTGTTCGATGAACCGAAGATGTACGGGATTGACGTATTCTCGTCTTTAGTAACAAGACGACTTTTTAAAATCAGCCTACCATTGTAGAGAAAGTATAAACAATTTTAAATTTTAAAAATAATAAAATATCCAGTGATATCTCTTATCAAAGTAAAGGAACCCTTGCAGAAAAAGTGTTACTCCTGACATACTGATAAGTGATACTTGGAGTGTTATTGTAATACCCAGAAAGACAAAAACGCACTATGAACGCAGTAATGTGACGATGAATGTTCTCTCTGTAAATTCTTATTATCTAGTTCTCATTGTACGAGTGTAGGGTAAATTCCCCGGGCTTGATTAAGAAAAAACACATTTTTTGATTAATTTGCGTTCAGATAATCTCCTCAACATAATCTCAATTTAGATATATGCAAGTGTTCTAACGTTGTTCCAAACTGGTTATGCCAGACAAATAAGCCAATTTGTCGAGGTCCTCAAAGTAGTCATTTATAGCTTCGCTGACTTTGATTGCCATCAAGCAAATTTATTGCACCAAGCTATTTTTTAAGATTATGCAATGGTAAAAGTCGCTCGGGGATAATCGGGCGAGTATAATTTTTGAGGAAGCAATTCGAAACATAATTTTTGATTTTAGCCATGAAAACAGTTGACGTGTGAGATCGTACATTCATTATCTTCGTAAAACTGGGCCATCATTATCGCTAAATGTGGCCGATTTTTCTCGCTTAATCGTTTCAAAGATGGTGTAGGTTTCCATTAATTCCATTAAAAGATAGTACTCGCCCTTAATTGTTTTCTCATTTTTAAGTCGCTATAATCTTACTAGCAAAGGAATTGTCTGTGGCTTCTTTAAAGTTGATTCGCTTTTCGAGGTCGATTGTTTTTAATGTGGTTTGGTCTCAGAAGTGTTGTGGCGGATTCAAGTCTATCAACGGTTATGTATCGACACTAAACGTCTAATCAAATATATTGCAACTTACCGTCTGCGGCTTTTAGAAACAACGTCTTCACAAAGTTGACATGTTTCGGGACACTTGTCCCATCATCAGAACTTAAAATAATCGTGTATCATTTAAAGTTGATACTGTATCTTTACGTATGTAATACAGATAGCCTACTGTTGTAATAAAATTAATATAATATATTTTGAAATAATACTTGCATAAGGGAATTAGAAATTCTGCAGTCGCACACACATACATAGACACACACACCCACACACACAAATTTATTTAGTAATCTTAACCCTTCTCGTTAGACACAACGTTAGATCTAACTTAACCTCTACGGACCACTAGCCGTGGGATCCCTTTGAATCACTAACCAAAGTATTACAGTAACTTTTTTCTTTTATTACTAATTGATATATTGTTAAATTTTAATAACAATATATTGTTATTGTTAATTGGATATATTGTTTCAGAACAAGAGAACAAGCAGAATCGTCGACTGACTGATTACGCCTCAAGAGAGAATCCTTTATTTTGAGCCTTTCTGAGTAGTATAAAAATACTTTTCCCCCACAATAATTTTAACAACTTAAATTCCGCTAAAGAAGTGTCTTCTATATATACCGGATATAGTACTGAATTATTTTTAATCAATTTTTCTAACTAATAAGTTTTAACACAACTTTGCAAATGCAAGAAACACTGGGGATAGTAATTCCATGCTGATTGTTATGTTGTAAACTTCTATATGACAAATTAGTACAAGAAATTTTATAGAGAAGTTGTGCTTCATTTAAAACTTCTGAAGATACTCAAGACAATTTTACGCTTTAATGTCTGTATGCGAGTAAATTTTGTACCTTGATTATAAACTTTTAAAAGCAAGAATGAAATTCTATTTTGTCAGGCTTTATTGGAAGGAGAAATTATACCGTCACATTAGGTATTATAACAAAACGTTAATAAATCAAAATTTGACAGGAAAGTTAGTTTCTGATCATAAGAGGTCCGTTTTCGTCAAAGAATAACAGTAAGTTTTGTATAAAGTAAAAAATATAACTTATTAGCAGCCCCTTGATATAGTAGAACAAAATTTGAACACTCAACACACATTACAAAATGTAGGCCTATATAAAGCGTGGAAAACGACAATGTTTGTATGTTTCAATATCAAATATCCAGTTTGTCGGAAAGGGTCCGGTTAGTCTACAAGTCGTGTTTAAGAAGAAATTAAGGTAATTACTACAAGGTCATTAGGAACTTCAAGTATGTACGGATTTTTTAAATTGCAGTAATTTAAATTTATTAAATTTGTGTTATTCTTATTGTGACTTGGGTTTACAAGAAGTACTTAAAAATTAAGCCAGATAAAAAATCTGGCATTTGATTCTGTGGTAATTAAGAGTACTAATGTATTTAGTGCTTGTAGTAAAGATTTCAATCTATGTGAAATTAATTTAAATAATCGATAGTGACATCATAACTGTTTGCTGATGATGGGTTGGTTTTACAAAGTTAATCTTTAAATTAAATGATACAACAAACAGGTGTTTCGAAGATATTTCTTCTTTTAAATATAAAATTGATATATGATGGTAGATCTATAGAGTTGTAGTCACGTAACCGTGGAAATAAACTAGCAACTAGTCAATCCAACTAGCTTCAAACTTTTTTTACTTGAAATTAAGTATTTCAGAATAATTTTAACTAAAGTTGATAATTACTAAATGCCACAGCAACATTTCGTATAGTAAAATAAATTAAAATACTTGTAGAAACATTTCGAAATGCATAATTTGGTTATATTTCCATACTGACGCGGTATAGATCTGATGTTGTAATAGCTGTAAATTTGTATGTTATAAAATTATAGACAGAGAAGGAAATTTAAAGCTGAAATAATTTGACCAATTCAGACAAATACTTTGGTTGCGTGACTCGGGTCTTAACAGTGCGTATCATTTAACTGATGTAAATGGCACTTATTTAAATACTAAACGCATAATCCGTGAGTTTAATTTTCCGTTATAGACATCACTAACTACTGGACACCATCTCCCGGTAGGGCATCCGCTTCACATATGGAATGTAAATTATATTGCCCATATTTCTATTTAATGTTTGTGTCTAAATAAGTAGCGGTTTAGCACAGGAGGATCTATTAAAATTTTTCGAATTTGTTTTAATTTTTTAATATTTAAATTAACCAGTTTCAATTTAGCAACATGTGGTGCAAAACATCTAATTTATGAACTATTAAAGGAAGAAAAACCCCAGAATACGATTTCTGTTACAATAAACATTGTAATAATAAACATTTAATTGTCTATTGTATTGTATTTATTGTTCATAGCCTAAAGGTACCATACATACGATATGCAATTAAATTAAATTTTTATTACTCACATTCTTAAAAACATGTGAATGTGTGTAACAGTTTTTAAGAATGTGAGTAATAAAAATTTTATTGCATATCGTATGTATGGTAACTTTAGGCTATGAACAATAAATATAATACAATAGAAAATTAAAATTATAGGTACCATTAGTAAACAATAAGTGTGTGTATATTATAAATACATCATATTATCATTAATTTTTTAAGTTTTAATTCACAATAAAAACTGTTATAAAATCAGAATTACAGCAAATAATTTAGTGACTAGTGATGTTTCTTCTTGTCGAAGCAACAAAAAATTATATCAAAACGTTGTCCGAAGTGACTAATGACTACTAAATGTATAAAATATTTACTATATTTCAATGCAGGTAGCCTACTTGTAGATTTAAACAAATTGAGATTACATGAAAACGAATATGTTTTATTTGGCACGACAAACTGTAATTTCTGGCGTTTTTAAGATTCAGGTAGGCCGAAGAAAATGATACGGATAGCTGCCAAATAATTGTACGAGTACACTAATACATTTTGTGCCAAAGTATTACAAAGAACATTGTCTATTTTCATTTCTAATGTGATATAATGTTACAAGAATAAATATTATAAAATACAAAGTTGAACCATTGAAATTTGATAATTTGGGTCATCTCGGATCGTTGATCCACTGAGTAATGTCTTGTAATACATACGTTTGGCTTTACAATTTTAATATTTGTAAGAAATAATATTTATCTTTGCTTGTGTTAAATCCGATACACAACAGAACGTTTTATGGTTTGTAAAGTACGAATCAATTTTAATTAGTATGGTATTCTCTAACTCTAATTTTAATCAAAAAAAATTTAAAGCCTCAAGCATTGTTAAATACAGATGGATTTTTAAAATGCAACTTGTAATCATTATTAATTTTAAGTTATTCGACTATCATTGTTGTTGCTCAAAAATCCTTTGAAGGACAGTATTTCAATTTGTATGCACGCTTATTCTCGTGACCTCACCTAACTATTAGTCCTTTACGGTTTTGATAGTTGGTAGTCATATTGTGGTAAACATAGGTGGTTTGCTTATTCCTAAAATTACCTGAGTTAGGGTATGCTAATTGTAGAGATACAGAGTTCATTGCTTATATTTCACGCGTTTTAGAATTCTAAATTACTACCGGTACCTTTAACAAATTCCATTCTACCTAAGAAGAGAATTATCTCAAAATAATATTT
This sequence comes from Magicicada septendecula, assembly GCA_034769895.1. NCBI lineage: Eukaryota > Metazoa > Arthropoda > Insecta > Hemiptera > Cicadidae > Magicicada > Magicicada septendecula. The sequence goes on along the minus strand of CM068367.1, from coordinate 167,947,469 downwards.
GTAAACTGATAATAATATTGAAACAATAATATTATTAATAATATTTAAGTGGCTTGGTTTTAAAAAGTTTTGAATTATTTTGGAATCTGCTTAAGAGAAAAGAATATTTCTAAATTGTTTTCCATATAGAATTTGTTTTAAACATAAACTTCTCAAGTTTTATAAATTACATTACTTTATTTAAAATATATTTTATTATGTAAAATATTTTAAATACGTAAAGAGTCGACTCTTACAATTCAAAATTTTATTTTTGCGACAACATATATTTTAATATTTTATTCTTGGATTTCGTTGTCCATGACGTGTCCGTTACTTAACTAAATATAATTATTTCACTACCACTCGGAACACAAAACGTTTATGGGTGAAAAGTAAAAAGTTTTACCTTATAACCTGAATCGGTTTTCACTTTTAGAAAGCTTCTTCAGAGGTTGCCGCTGGTAGCACTGTCCGTCTCGTTTTTGGCGACGGAATTGATTTTCGATGGATCGATGTTGTGTGTGTGGGGTGTGATATGTTCGAATAATGCGTGTGATTGGAATTGTGTCTGTTCGTTTAGGATGTCGTTTTTATTTGTTTTTGTATGCTTGTATATATCCAATTGTTCTAGAGTGTCATTGTTCTAGTGTCCAGTTTTCGGCCTTTTGTGTGTACGTGTAGAATGTTCTTGTTATTGTCGATGTTTTTGTATATGTGTGTTTGCTTCAATGAGGTGGTTTGCAAAGGTGGATTCTGTAGTGGAGTGAAGTGCCTTTGTGTGTTCAATGTATCTCTGTTTGAAGCTACGTCCTGTCTGGCCTATGTAGAATTTGTTTCAATCTGAGCAATTTTGTCTGTAAACACCAGGTAGATCGAATTTGTTTAGTGCTTTGTGTGTGTTTTGATAGTGTGTGTTCTGTTTAGTTAGTAGTTTTGTAAGCGATTCTGTATCCTGCTTTTTGAATTTGTGGGCTATTTTTTCAGTTTGTTTGTTGATGTATGTTAGTGTTATGAATTTGTTGTTTTCTGTCTTTGTCTGTTGTTTGTTTTGAGTAGGAGTTTATTGACTATTGTTCTGTAGTATCCGTTGGATTCTGCTACATATTTTATCGTGTTTAATTCGTCTTTGTAGTCTTTTTCATCTAGGGGGATGTTGTTAAGTCTATGTATCATGGTTCTGAAGGCAGCTAGTTTGTGTTGTATTGGGTGATTGGAGGAGTTGTGTTCCGTCTTCGACGCTCTCGAAATATTCTTGAGTTGGTCTTACAACGTAAGGTGATGAGTTGGCTGGTATGATATGAAATAAAGTAGTGGACTGTATTTTTTGAATGAACTGTTTATTGAAGTTTATATGAAAATAATTGCATGGCACGTGCAGTGTAGCGCGGCATACATTGCCAAAGTAGAATTAAATTAAGTATTGTAAGGCATAACAATAAATTGAAACGGAATTTGCCAAAGTAGTAATGAATTAAGCACTGAAAAGCATAATAATAAGAATATTCCGAATTGAAAGAGTTACATAGCCGCGGCGAATGAAGGCTTGTTGTCCGTTCAGAGTTTAACAGTAACTAGACTGCTGCGAGCGTAGTGGGACACGCTGGCAGCAGTTTAGCTGGGAGGATGACGTCACTGCACGCCCCGCTGTTTACATATGCAGATATCAAAAAGTACAAATTTTAATACACTGCCCGCACAAAATCGGGTGATTTTGCAGAAGTGTCAAGACATAGCAATACATAATAATGAAAGAGATAATAATTGACATTGCATAACAACAGAATAATGACCCCAAAAATTCAATAATACACAATAATATGATAATACGAAAGACATAATAATTGACATTGCATAATAATAGAATAATGACCCCAAAAATTCAATGATACATAACAATATGATAACACGAAAGAGATAATAATTGACATTGCATAACAACAGAATAATGACCCCAAAAATTCAATAATACACAATATATGATAACACGAAAGACATAATAATTGACAGTGCATAATAATAGAATAATGACCCCAAAAATTCAATAATACGTAATAATATGGTAATACGAAAGACATAATAATTGACATTACATAATAATAGAACAATGACCATAAATTTCAATAATACATAATAATATGATAATACGAAAGACATAATAATAATATAATAAGAACAACAAATGGCAAGCATGCGATCGCCCGGGGCATGTCCCGGGCATGAAGCACGAGAATGCGAATAACGTTCAAGTCAATAGTACATGTCGTTTGAACGTTAGTGTAATTAATCTGAGGCCACTAGAAGTGGGCATAATTTGTGAATGGACTTACGTAGGATGCCGTTTGCGGTGCGAACATCCGCAACGCGCACTGGGGCATCCTGACCCAAATGGACCTGAGTGACTACACCGCGTTTCCACTGCAGGGGGAGGGGAATTATCTTCCAAAATAAGGACGAGTTGTCCGGGAGCCAAATTTTTTGACTGGAGACGCCATCTGTTGCGTTGTTGCAACTGGTGCAAATAATCCCTTGAATACCTCTTCCATATAGAGTGGGTGAATCTTTGCAGCAGCTGCCATCTACACAAACGACCAATTTTGACTTCGGAATAGTCAGGTTCCGGGAGTAAAGTGAGTGGAGAACCAACCAAGAAGTGCACTGGAGTCAAAGGCTCGGGATCCCTAGAGTCATTTGACATGGCGAACAAGGGGCGTCAGTTGAGGCAGGACTCTATTTGAGTTAAAATGGTGTAATATTCTTCAAACGTGAGAATGGTTCTGCCGACAACGCGCCGCAAATGAAACTTGACGCTCTTGACTCCACTCTCCCACAGACCACCGAAATGAGGTGCTGATGGGGGAATGAAGGACCATTTGATCCCTTGGGCACTGGTAAAGTCCTGGGTAGTCTGTTCAAATTCGTTTGATTGGAGAAGTTTGTATAGGTCGTGAAGTGTATTGCTAGCACGACGAAAATTTGTACCATTGTCAGAAAATATCTGTGAAGGGATGCCTCTTCGAGCTATAAAACGTCTTAAGGCTACTATGAAAGCGTCTGAGGTGAGATCTGAAACTAATTCAAGGTGAATGGCCTTAGTGGCCATGCAGATAAATAGAGAAATATAAGCCTTTGAAATCGATTTGGAACGCTGCCCTCCCTGACGTATAAATACAGGACCGGCGTGGTCGACTGCACATTGAGAAAATGGCTTAGCAGGAGTAACTCGGGAAGAGGGCAATTGTCTTAATAAGTGGCTTGAGCCCTAACACGGAATAGAAATCAAGTGATGCATTTGTGTATTACTGAACGTATGTACGGTTCATCATTACTTATCCAGTACTACTGACGTAAAGAGTACTGAGTCAATTGTACCCCAGCATGGAGTAGACGAAGATGCTCGCCTTCTGTGATTAGTTTACTGAGATGAGAATGCGGGTGGAGTATGATTTTGTGTTTGCTATCATAGGTGAGCTGGGAGTGCTGAAGGCGTCCGCCCACGCGTAATATCCCCGTATTGTCCAGAAAGGGGTTAAGTGAAAGAATTTTGCTAATATTAGGGATAGAGCGTTGTGCCTGAAGTTCCTTGATTTCGATATTAAAGTGAGATCGCTGGGACTGGCGAATAAAAATCAAAAGTGTACCATGTAGCTCATGGGAAGTTAAAAAAGAAGTGTTTCTATCAGCTATGGGAAGCCTAGAGTTCCGAATGAATAGAAGGCAGTAAGAAAATACACGAAGAAGTTTTCAAAGTAATTAGGTGTAGATGAAGTGGCAACCAGTGTGGTTTGGACTTGTTTACGTTTTTCTTGCTCAAGATCGGGATGAGCGCAGGGTGAATGGGCATCAAAGGCACTGGTGGGCCATGATGATGACTCATTGGACAACCAGGATGGACCATACCACCATTGTGGGTGACAGTGTAAAAAGCGGGGTAGACAACCACGCGATAGGATGTCAGCAGGGTTGTCATGTGAGGTGAGACATGATACCAGTTACCCTTTGCAGTGAGTCGCTGTATCTCCGCTTGGAGACAAATACCTTCCATCTGAAAGACTGCTGGTGAATCCAGTGTAAGGCGATCATTGAGTCGGAATAAAAATACAATTCGTCAAATTTGTAACTCACAGCGTTTACAACCTTGGAAACCAACTGAGCCAATAAGAGACAGGCGCAAAGTTCAAGTCGGGGTAATGTTACCTGCTTTAAGGGGCGACTCTAGATTTAGAGCATAACAAGTTTGATGAAATGCTGTGGTTTGAATACACCGTTCGCACATAAATGCAGCACGCATAACCCTTTACTGACGCGTCGGCAAACCCACGGAGCTGAAATGAAATGGTTTGGGAATTATTTCAATTCTTTACGGATCTTGGAATATAAAATAAGTGTCTGATATCAGCTGAGCATAAAGCTCTACCCATTGATTAGATAATGAGTCTGACAGGGGGTCGTCCCAACTTGTTCCCGTTATCCACAGTATCTGCATGAAAGGTTTGCACCAAAATGTATCCGGGCCAATAAGTCCTAATGGGTCGTAAATTCCGGCGATAACGGATAATACCCTTCTCTTGTTAAATACCTTCACTTCGAAATTTCTTTGGAAACTATATATGAAACTATCAGCGTTAATGTCCCATTGAATACCCAAAGTACGTATAGTTTGATTCTTGTTAATGCAAGGGAAGAGTTGGCGTGTGAAGTTATAATGGTTTGATCATTGGAAAATCACTTGTGCAAAGTAAACCCGTATTGACTTAATAAATTTGTAATGTCGGACTTCAATTGTGATAAAATGTGTGGGTTATCTGAGCCGGTCATGAAATCGTCCACATAGAAATCGTTTGCGATAGCAGAACAAAGTGCTGGTTTTGAGTTTTGTTTTCCTGGGCTATTTGTGTCAAACATCTTGTGGCCAGAAATGAAGCGCTTGCAGTCCCATATGTGACTTTCCTCAAGGCGTAGTGTTGAAGTTCCCTATAGGGGGCGTCGCGCCAAACAATTCGTTGCAAATTAGAATCCCTGGGAGTAACTAAAATTTGACGGTATATTTTTTCAATGTCCGAAATGAGGACGTATCGGTGCGTTCGAAACCGAGACATAATCGAAAAAAGATCCCGCTGGACCGTAGGACCAACCATCAATGTGTCGTTCAAGGACAAATTATTTGTTGTTTTGTGCAGAGCCGTCGAAAACAACTCGCAATTTGGTGGTTACACTAGAGCCCTTAAAAACCGAATGGTGCGGTAAGTAGAAGGTGTCTGACTTATTGACTGACAAATCGTAAGACTCAAGCAAAGACATGTGACCCAGAGTTAAATATTCCTGCATGAATTTACTACAGTCTTTATGAAGAGCAGGGTTCTGCTTGAACTTAAGTTCCAGTGATTGAAATCTGCGAATAGCTCCGGGAAGAGAATCGCCCAAATGAGAGTTGTATCCCCCGCGAGGTAGGGACACCACAAGTCTACCACTATTATTGCGGAAAGTGTTAGCGATAAAATGACTTTCGCATTCTGAGTCCTCAACTGAGGGAGTACGGACCGCAACGTCCTCCAATTGCCAGAAGTCTTTTAATTGCGATGAAATGGCATTGTTATCTTCGCACGCTATAAATGATGAAACAGGTTTTGTCATGTCGACATTAAAAGGCAGGTTACCAGCAAGGATGAATCCCAATTTTATCTCCTGTATTATGGGAAACTGTGGACTGCGGATGAATTTGATCGGTTCAATCAATTGTAAATAGTACTGGGCACCAAGTAATATGTCGATTTGTGAAGAAAAGTTTAGTTGCGGGTCAGCTAAGAATATGTTTTTTGGTGTACTTAGGGATGAAATATTAAACGATTCTGCAGGGAGATTATTGGTAATACTGGGAAGCACAGCGCAATGCACGTACAGATTGAAATCCCTGTAACGAGAATTCAGCCTTACCCTTGTACTAAAGTCAGCTTGACATAAGGAATTGTTTATACCAGTGATGGGTAATTGAGACTTGGTTAATTTTGGACCCATGAGGTTTGCGAAACTCATGGTACAGAAGTTTGCCTGAGATCCTGAATCTAATAGAATTCTTACTGGATGCTTCCTACCGGCTTGGTCCGTTGTCATGCAGACAGCGGTGGATAACAGAATAGATTTGTTTGTTTGTAATTTGGGGGAAAATTAATTGTTGCCCCTGTTTGAAGTGTTACTGCCTGATATGTGAATCATTGTATGATGTCGTTTAGAACATGTCCTACAAGAAAATTTGGAAGGACAGTGTGAGGGCTCATGGCCTGGACGCATGCTATTTAAACAAAGTTTTCATTTGAGTAAAATGTTCTTTCGCTCAAAGGGAGATGTAGCCACGAATTGTGGGCATTCAGACAGTCTATGTTTACCGCGACACAGCTGACAAATTTTATTGTTGATATGAGTATGAAATGTTGACCTAGTGAGCTCAACGGGTTTAATAGTCTTGCGATAGGGAATCTTATCGCTAACTTGTGTTCTGTTTGCTGAACTGGTCGAGGCGCCGACGTTTTGCATTAATTGCCTTCTACCATTTAAAAATTTAATAAAATTGTTGAAATTAGGGAATCGCTCGTCGGATAGACTTTCCTTCCATAGTCGACATGTCTGGTTATCGAGTTTCTGCGTTAAATATTGAACAAAAATAATTTCAAAGGTATTTACAGGTAAACTCAATGAATTCAAAGCGTCTATATTTGCGGTGATTTCGTCAATAAATTTTGAAATGCCAACCATGGGGTTCTTGCTGAATGGACTTCATGCCCAAGACATTCCCTACATGATACGCTGAGACAATAATTAATTTACTATCATACCTTCAATAGCTCAATGGCTACCGCATAATTATCATGGGTGATTGGGAGAGACTTTATTACATTTAAAGCCTCGTCCCTTAGTGAAGAATGTAGATAATGCAATTTTTGGATGTCCGTCAGGTCTGTTCTGACGTGTACTAACTCCAAGAACATGTTGTAAATTGTAATAGTGCTGCCAATCAATAATGTTGCATGAGAAGCAGGGCAATTTAATTGATTCTAACTGAATAGGGGATGTTTTAATTGGCATAACTTCCGCTTGATTTAATGGTTTTTTGTTCACGTTTTCTACACGTTCTAATAAATTGTGCAGCTTACACTCAATAGTGCAGAGATCATCATCTGTCTGAACCCTGTCACTTACCGATGTCAAAATCAGATTCATCAGCCTCAATTTGGGTCTGAATTTCATCATCCTTCGCGGACAACTTCATCAAGTGACGAAGTTTTATTTTTAAAGCATGGTGATCATTTATTTTAGGATCGAAATTGTCCGCGAAGGTGGTTTATACGGGATATAGAGGCTTTAATTGTGCCACGTTTTTTAATTAAAGCTTTCACATCAGTCATGATTGAACTGCAAGCTGTGATCCGAAACCGATAAATAAATACAGAACAGGTGAACAATTAATGCGATTTGAGTACTTTACCAAATTCTGATATAATGCGGCAGTCCGTGAGTGGTATATAACTTAATCTATTCCTTATTATAATATCTACTTTTTTTAATAGTTATATGAAAATTGTTTGAAAATATGACTCATTTAAAAATAAAAATATACATATAGCTTCATTCCATTATTTAAGTTTCTGACTGATTTCTTGTAAAATTGTATAAGTGAAAATGTTTGTGAAATTACAAGTGTATAGTCACTTGAAACTGATTTCTGTTTATATAAAACTTCATTTGCAAATATTACTGATTTTTACTGCATATAAAATTATATAAGTGAGAAACTAGGAGAAATACAAGTTCATAGTCACTTGGATTATGAGAGTGCTCGGCAGATTTAAGATGGCTCCGTTGCCTGTCGTTTCCTTGGCGATCCTGTCCGGCTGGCCTTGGATTGGTGGCGCAAGTCTTGTTTCCGCTTGTCGGGTGACGCTTGAAGTTCTAATTTTCACTGATGAATAACAAGTGACGATGAATTGGAATATCTTGCGGTCTTAGAGATGATGTCCTGTAGAAGCTTGTACGGCCAAGTATGAAGTTTTGTTTCTTTGAAAGTAATGTGTGTATGCTCACGCCTATCAATTTTACGTTTGAAAAGATTCGGGCTTGAACAAAATGTTATTTGGGCCCATTAAATGAAATATAGATCCGAATCCCTATCCGGCCCGGAAGACCAAATGTTCCGTCTTCGACGCTCTCGAAATATTCTTGAGTTGGTCTTACAACGTGAGGTGATGAGTTGGCTGGTATGATATGAAATAAAGTAGTCGACTGTATTTTTTGAATGAACTGTTTATTGAAGATTATATGAAAATAATTACATGGCACGTGCAGTGTAGCGCGGCATACATTGCCAAAGTAGAATTAAATTAAGTATTGAAAGGCATAATAATAAATTGAAACGGAATTTGCCAAAGTAGTAATGAATTAAGCACTGAAAAGCATAATAATAAGTTGAATTGGAATATTCCGAATTGAAAGAGTTACATAGCCGCGGCGAATGAAGGCTTGTTGTCCGTTCAGAGTTTAACAGTTAACTAACTAGACTGCTGCGAGCGTAGTGGGACACACTGGCAGCAGTTTAGCGGGGAGAATGACGTCACTGCACGCCCCGCCGTTTACATATGCAGATATCAAAAAGTACAAAGTTTAACAAGTTGTGTATTAGTGTGTCAGTTGTAGTCGGTTTTCTGTATATACTGAATTTGTGCCTGTGTTCAAGTTTTGTGATAGATATGTCTAAGAAGTTTATGCTATTGTTGTGTCCGTATTCGCCAGTAAAGGTTATGTTATGTATTTTGTTTATGTGCGTTAGTAACTGTTCACATTGTCTTTTGTTTCCGCTGTATAGTATTAGAATGTCATCAACGTATCTGTGCCAATATAGTATTTTATGTGACTATCTGTCATTGTTCGTGAGGATTCTTGTTTTTTCTAAGTGTTGGAGGAAGGATTCTGCTAGAATGCTGGATATGGGTGAGCCCATGGGTAGACCATCATTCTGTGTGTAAAATTTATTGTTGTATGTAAAGTAGTTTTGTTTTGTGATAATGTTCAGAGTTTTTGTTATTTCGTTGATACGTTCGTCTGGTGTGTTGTTTTGTTTGGGTTTTTTTGTAGGATGTTGATTGTTTTAGTGATGGGGATGTTTGTATACAGGTTTTTAATGTCAAAGGAGGCTAATGTGGCATTATGGGGGATGTGTATGTCTTTTATTTTTGTTACTAGGTCTGTGTTGTTTTTTACTTCAATGTTGTTGTCTAGTTGTGTGTGTTGTCTGATAATTTTGTCTAGATGCTTTGCGAGTTTGTATGCAGGGGGATTACGGTAATTGATAATGGGGCGGATTGGAATTTAAGGTAAACCCGTTTCAGGTTATAAGGTAAAACTTTTACTTTTTTACCCATAAAAAGTTTTGTGTTCCCAGTCGTAGTGAAAGAATAATATTTAATTAATATTTTAATTTCAATTCTTTAGTATGTTTTTCTTATAACTCTTTATATTATATTGTATGATTATGAAATGAAATATACTATTTCATAATAATATATTATTATATATTATGACCGGAAATTATATGAAGTAAAGGTACTTGAAAGGGAAGTAATTAACATTGACATATTACATTGTAGTATAACTGGATTGTCCCTGAATTGTCGTAGCATCCGCTGATTACTTTAATCCCTACGCACGCTTGCATGCGCGCAAACACACACAACGATATACAATAATGTGTCGATAAATCTACAAAACCACTGAAAAGTAGGATTTATCTGTTTAAATCTCAATGTACTATAACTTAAAACGTGAAGTTATAGCGTTATAGCTCCTTGGGGAGCCATGATCGGGTCGTACTTAACACCATGCACAATCACAATCATTTGTACGCTAACTCTTGGGCACACGCACCACACATAAACACACAACTTTCATCGGATTGTAATAAGTATTTATTATATACAGAAGCATGTTATAAACCAGCACGTACAGAATTATTACCAATCGCTTGATGTGCCTACTAACAATGTCGAAGGTTACAGGAACTGTATTAATTACAAATCTATTGTGGCTTTGTCAGGTCTGGTAAGAGACATAATTCGGCCGAAAACAGGAAGTTCTTTTATTGTAGTAAAATGCTGAAGGATAAATTAACATACCGAAAACTGATCTAACAATGTACCCTACATCCGTCTAATAAGACCAGTCATATTACTTGTGGCCGGCGAGAACTGAATTAGAGATACCACTGAGCGGTTGTTCGCCTCTGTCTCCTAAGGCAGCTTTGAGCCGGGCATTGTATAGAGGATTAGATTTAAAATTTAGATGGTCATTCAATACGAAACTGCTACTGCTTTTGTTTGTGTACACATCGTAATTTCAAACTCTTCCAATGAGTTCATGACTCAGTTCTTTTCACAAATATGTAGATGTTGCAATTTAAATTTGAAATTCGTGAAATTGCGTTTGTGAAAGACCTATGTCAAGCATAACTGGATGTTGCCTTGACGAAGTAATGATTTTTTTAGTTGTTTAGGTGTATATTCAAAGAAACGTTTAAGGAAACCTCTTCCCGGTTGACTAATATAAAAACAAGTTTAGTCATTACAGTTTGTAGACGATATTTCCTTTTCCAAATAGTGATTTAAGTCTATTATTACTAGTTCTAAATGTTATGGTAAATTTATCATTATTTAGCATTGAAGAAAACATTTTTTATGGATCAAAACTATGTAGATAGTCGACACTAAGTTTTCTTCAGAGTCAATTTCGGTTTAGGTTTCTTATTTTTACTTTTTGTCAGCAGTCAATCCTTATTGGTTGAGTCCTTATTGCATCCATTGGTAACGTTTATATGTTTTACGGTATTTAATTCCTCACGGCAATCATTTTAATCAAGTGGAACACCGATGGTAATCTATGGATAAAGCTGTCACTTTATATGAGAAGGGATGATGAGAGTCGGCATGTATAGTTGTATCAGTGGTTGTTGTTTTATGTAATTTGTAATTTTGGTTTCAAGAGTAAACTGCATGTGTTTATCTAAGTGGTGTGAAATATTTTAGACGTCTTAAAGTTCTACTAAAAATTATAAACGTATCATCTACATAACATAAATAAAATATTGTATTATCTTTATACTAATTTGTATTAAGCAAATAAAAATTTTTATTAAAGTTAAAATAAACATGAGTCAATAAACCAGAGTGTGGTTAAAGTTTTATTATGAGACAAGTTTCAATTAAAACTCCAATCCGTATTTGTAGTAATGGAATTATTATTTTAAGAATACGTAAAGTAATACACACAGTCTATAACGTTATTCATTAATAAATTAAGAACTGCGTCTCTAAAGTACATAGTATAAACTAACTAATATGAAATTACAAAGTGCGTAATGCGCGTAAGTTTCTTTACTCAAAATTTTACACCAGTTGAACTAAGAGGGCTGATTAAGGAAAAAAGGAAGGCAGAGAAATCGAAAACGGATAACAAAAAAAGTTTTAATAAATTATGTATTAAATTTACATAATATCATTCATAAAAGAATTCAAAAATGAATCAATTGATAGGTACTTAGAAAATTTATCTGCCCAAAAAGGCTCAGATTATTCCCTTTGGAAGGCAATAAAAGGAATCAAAAGACCTAAAATGCAAGTTCCCCAATAAGAATAGATGACGGATCTTGGGCTAGAAATGTTAAGCAAAAAGCAGACCTCTTCACGGCATACCTAGAGGAAACTTTTCATCCTCTCCCTAGACAAACAGCTGAAGAAAATATTTACCCAATACACAAACGTGATTATCAAGAAATAACTCCTGTGACACTTCTGGAATTAAAAAAGGAAATTAGAAGTAACATAAATGCAAAAAAACACCAGGTTACGATTTCATTACTGGCCAAATAGTAAATTACTAGATGGGTAGTAGTACTCAGTTGTAATAAAAATAAATAAATTAAAACAAAATTTTATACTACACTATACTCTCAAGACGACGTATAAAATTTACAGTTTAGAAGGAAAATGCAAGTAATTAAGACACTTGTAAGTGACAGATTTTTGTGTCGCAATTTGTCTACATGATTTAAACTTAAGAAGGAAGAACTCATTACTGGCAGTAAAAGATGTTCCAGTCATAAAAAAATACAACCAAATCAAACTGGGACACAATGAAACGACGTCGTAAATAGTTGCCCTTTGTGTCTCTTATTCGAACTATTGCCACTCGTGGGATGCCGAGAAGTGACTTATTGGTAGCTAGGACTGTTGTTGGCAAAAGTAAATATAATCAGCTTCCGAAAATCGCTTGATATGCTTCGGTATATACTTTTCCTCTGTTCTGTCAGTTTAGTAGCGATTAGTTTTAGATGCATTTCAGTGCAATGTAGCCTTTAAGAACGTTATAAATTTGTTCATTATAAAAATAGGCATACAACTCCGTAACACTACTAATGACTAATACTACTCGTATAAAAGTTATTTTGAATTTACTTTTTTCCAGAAGGCAATATACGTGCCCTTTATATTCATCATTCCATATTTTGATGTAGTGTGGAGACTACTTATACTTCATCATCATTATCATCATCATCTGCAAAAATTAAACAAAGGATGGTTTGTTCCGGTCTGAAACAGTTAAAGAAACTAGGGCCCGTCACTCCAGCTCTCGGATGCCCCACACCTCTCCGTCCCTTTGGATTATAGTTCTATAGTTGTTTGGGGATGCGGCAGTCATCCATTCGGCAAAGATGTTCCCATCAATTCAGCCGATACTAGGGAATCGCCTCGAGTATACTCATAATATTCCGTTTCTGCCGTACATCTGTATTTCTTCATTGAGATTATACCCTGCTACGTGCCTCAGAAATCTCATTTCAATTGCTTCCTACTTATAATTAAAGTCTAAATATTTCGGTGTAAGGTTGGCTTACCTCAGTGACTAAACTGTTTAAAAATATTCCATCCTTCCACTTTCAAATTTTCCCTTTGTCATTTATTAGTATTGTAATATTTATATCAACACATATTTGCATAGTAACACGCTGGTAACCCAGATAACGTCCTTAGAAGAAGTTGCTCTAGGCATAGTGATGGTCAACTTGCTTAAAGCAATGTCATCTTTTTTTATTTCGCCGGTTATCAGCATTCGCCCCAAATGTTTTGTTACGACGGTCTATTGTTCGTCGTATGGTACAGTGAGAAAAAATACAGGACCAATTATGTCACTTATCACCAGCTTTAATTATCACAATTAAACTGTTTGTAATCAACAAGATAGTCTCTTACAACAAATCAAATAAAAATTGTTCACACGAAATAATAGTGTCAACTACTAGAGTCTCGCACAATTATAAAACACATAACACTTTGCCACAATACTTCGAACCGCACTGGAATAAATCGCCACTCAAAATGAAACTAAACGTCGCTGAATACGTATATTTATACCCCGCTGAGATTTCAGAATAATCCATACTACGCGTCACTCGCTAGTAGAAAAACACTGAACGTAATTACTTGCGGACTTGAACACAGTGCGCCCGGACAGGTGAAGTCTGGATGGAAAAGTCTCGCCTGGGGACACGTGACAAGTGCCACGTAATTGTCCTTCGTCTCAAAGTAGCAGCAATATGTACGCACACACACACACACAACCGGACTGCTCTGGGCACGTAGAGTGGTCTGTAAGGGCGTAACAGTATTGCAATAATTTTTTGTGTCTGTTCCACATGAATAATCGTCATTCTTTGTTTTACTTATGTCCTTTCTTCAGCTCAAGAACTACAGCTTTTACATAGGGCTACGTATCAGTAAGACTTCAATGTGTGACCGTCTACCGTTTCCGTATAGGACTTCCACGAAATACAAAGTGTATGCTATACGTAATAGCCTATTAATTTTAGTAAAATAATTTTAATATTTAAAATAATATACTAATACATTTTATAATAAATATAATATTAACATGAAAGGTTTTTATAATAATTTCAATTTTACTATCAAAGTGATAATAAATAAATTTAAGTTATATGGAAATTATTTTTACTAAATTTATTAATATCCAAACAATTAATTTTTATGCTCCTTATCATACTTCTCCTAATTGTTGATTTTGATAGTCTGAAAAATCCTTAATTAATAATAACAAAAAACGTTAATTACTGTTTGTTCTATAACGTAGAACGAACAAGTCAATTATATCTTAATTGAAAGGGGTCGATTCAACCCTTCGTGGTCATTAATTGATGAATCGAGTTTGGTATTCGAGTTGGATCAAAACTTTTCACAGAGTGTAACTAAACGCAATTACTACACTGGGACTGATTATGTCTCTTGAGAACGAAGCGCCTGGACTGGATAAGCAACACAAAATAATTTTTTTCAGAAACTACACTTTCACTTTTACAGGACCAAGTGTGCTGAAGCGCGGGCACTGTACGCGTGCGTGCGTGTCTGTATGTGTTTGGTGGGGAGCAGGTGGTGTTACGAAAACTCCACTACTCCATATCCTACATACTATTAGTGTCCCATTTTGTAGTAAATAAGAATGGTTATAAAATCATATGCTATCCACCCTTGTCAATATCTTGATGATTTTTTTTTTATCTCAGGTTAATTAGAATATCTCATTTTTCTCTAGAGTATCCCTATCAATACGTCTACTACGAATGCGAGTTTCTTTATCTGTTTTGTGTATGTGTGTGTGCGCGCGCGCGAGCGCGTTTATGTAGGTGTATTTGTGTATTCCACTATTCATCTGAAAACTTATGAAATTGTATATATTTCCTCGTTAATCGGATTTCAGTTGTATACATGTCTACACCACACAGGTATTTCATAAAATTCAGTAATTACCTCTAAAAAATTTTATTTTACTTAAAAATAAATCGTCTCTAAGTGAAAAAAGAAGACTAGTAGCATTTTTTGGATATTTATATAAAATGGACGAAAATAGGTTAACAAAACTAATCTTCAAATATCTGTGGGAAAAGAAGTCAACATCAAGTTGGATTAAAGAAGTCGAAAAGAATTTAGAACAAAATAATATAAACGCAGAAGAAGCAATTGAAAGTTTTTCGGGCAAAAGTGTTAAAATGGGAGGAGGTCAGGGTAGGAGAGAGAAAAACGCAGGTTCAAAGTAGACTGAAGACAGAAAGAAGGGACTCAGTAAAAAGATGAAAGGATATTGAAGGAAACGAAAAGAACAAGGAATATAGAAATGAAATTGGCATGTGGTTCTCAGATGGTCGACACAAAAAAGAAAAAAGTCTCTAAAAACAATACTTTTACATTTTATTTTTACTTGGTTGATTTTATAGATTTTTGATTTATTTTTAAGTAGACTTAGGAGAGAATAAAGTTTTCATTTATTAAATTTAAAATTTAAGGTTTTTCGAGTAGAATTTGTATTAGAAGTATACTTTGTGGCCTTTTTAATTAATTTACGCCATAGAAAATATTTTTCAATGCGAAAAGGGTCGAGGGTTACAACTTAAAGTCAGTTTCCAATAAAATATTTTAGAGTGATAAAGGTATATTTTAAGACTGCTGTGTTGTAAACAAAAAACGTAGATTTTTATTATTTACTCTTACCTTTTTTTATAAATTTTATGTGATTGTTTGTTTAGGTCTACATTGTGTGAAAAACTGTACCATGTTCTAAAAATGTAAGAATAAAAGTTACAGGAATATTGTATGCGTTGCGGCTAAGTGGTTTACATTATTCATATGTTAGAATGCAGTAAGGTTGGGTGTTGTGAATTGGTGTAGTAAATATCACCCACTAACTGCGTTAACTCCCCTACGCGTACAAACACACACAACGATATACAACAATGTGTCGATAAATCCGCAAAACCATTGAAAACCAAGATTTATCTGTTTAAAACTCAAAGTACTATAACTTATAGCCTTAAGTGTCCCTCGGGGAGACATGATTGGGTCGTATATAACACTGGTGCACAATCAAAATCATCCATACCCTCACGTGTGTCCACACCAACTACATATGAACAGGCAACTACTTTTATCCGATTCTATAAAATGCTTATTACAGACAGAAACACGGTTAAATGAGCACATACGGTATTACTACTAGTCGTTTGAGATGCCTACTAACAGTGTTAATTAAAAACTGTATTAATTATAGTTAATAATATATTAATATTATATATTAATTTAGTAACACTCAGGGCTTGATTTCAGGGGAGGAACGTGCCGGAACGGCGTTCCGGGACCTCTTGTATCTAAAAATAAATTACCGAAAATATATATGAATAGAAAAACCTAATCATTACAAACATTAACTACTACTTTTTAAACCGTGTCCCTCATCAGCCACACTACAAAACTAAACATTTGTCGAAATCAAACACCAGCACTAATGTTTATCTTAACTAATATCGTTTACTTTTATGAATACTTTCTACCTAAAATTATCTTGTAAGTAGAAGGTACCTTTAAAAATTTAAACAAGGCTTGCTCCATCAAAGTGCGTGGATTCATGGCTGATTTCTGGCCATCAAACTGCATTAGAAACAAAGAGTAAGGAAAGGTCAAGAAACAAACAATATGACAACACAATGATGAGACTATGGAAACTTTTTTAAAATGTCCCAACAATCGAAACCATTACTTAGTGTTTGATTGAGGCTCCGGGATGAAGCAATCATGAGTGACATCTTTTCAATTGTCGTGCGGCTAACCTGACGATGAAGCTCCTTAGAAGTATAGCACTTTAGTATCTCCTTAGATACAAGTTTATACCTATGTTACGTATTTTATAAGACTTTAAAAATGTAGACCTCTTTTGTAATAACCTGATGTAAACTTATACGATAATATAAAATATAAGTATATTTGTGTCTGTGAAACTTTTGAAATGCTGTTTTCCGGCACTTATAATTTTCGAAATCAACCACTGGTAACACTATGTATTTTATAATGTTAATATCATTATACTATTATATTAATTAAAAATTGATTGTTAGTGACGGTGCTGTTAACAATAAGTCAGAGACAACAACCATGTTGGAGCAATAACAGCAAAAAGAGAAAATAACAGGAAATAACAGGGAGACATAATCTAAGGGGGATAAATTGAGTTGAAGATGATCTGAGGAAGACTGGCGTTCAAAACTGAATGATGTTCCCTCGGAATCCTGACGAATGGCAGCCTATCCTAAACTAGATCAGCTTGTTTCTACCTATAAATATTGTATTTTCACGTAACATTTAAAAACTTTATTTACAGGTTACATTCTGTTACATTACAGCCAATGTTTTATAACTATCGACGTCAAAAATTCGAAGCGAGTGTAGCTTTATTAACCACCTTAATCCACATTAACTGTAGTTGTTATTTCAACAATACAATAATGCCAAACTTACATTATAAAATTAAAAATCCTTTTTAATGATTAAACTAAACGCTGACGTCTATAAATTAAAATTCATTTTGTAAGTCAAGTAATAAAGAAGTATGTTCTTACGTTTCTTTACGCAAAATGTTACGCCCCACCGCACATTCAAGACGAAGCATAAACTTTGTCATTAATAAAACAAATGTACAGTAGTAGAGACATCTGCAAGTGACGGCTTAATATACGGTGTTTGTGTCGTAATTTGTGTACATGATTCAAGCTTAGAAAGAAAGGAGTCATTACTGGTAGTAAAAAGTCCTGCAATAAACGTAAAACAAATATAAAACAAAGTTAAACTGGGACACCTAGAAAGTAAAGCATAAAATGTTTGCGCCTTTATGTCTTTTTGCAGAACTGTTTCCACTTGTGGACGTTTAGAAAAAATACAGCTAAGTCTTTTGTTAGTAGAATTGGCTGTAGTAGACTAGCTAATATCACTTGATGTGATTATTTTTTACTTCTCTTAGTGAAGTAGCGATTATTGGGTAATTCAGAGGAACAAAATAATATATTGTCTGTACGATACTATTTCACGGCTTTTGTTAGATTGTCAGGGACTTACGAGGCATTTGAAAAAAAAATAGTGTAAAGACGTAAATACCTGGAGCAAGATTCTCAATTTCAGTATCCTTAGTGAGATGTTGCGTATGAATATGCTTGGCTTCTTCACAGAAATCAAGCGTATGCGAAGTACTAGTAAAGACGTTAAGTAATAAAGCTAAGTCGAAAAAGCAAATACGCTTGTGCAATAATCTTGAATTATACAGTAATTTATACCTGATCGTCCTGTAAAACCTGAACCTCGACAAGGTAAAGTAATGAAGGCTACGAACACCAGTGCTTCAGTGTAATCTCTATTCACTTTCCTGTTTAAAATTGTCTCATACTTTAAAACTTTTGTCTTTATTATATTCAGCGATTATGAAGTTTCAATTAGGACTATATACCCGATAGTGTAAAACAAAGGAATCAGTAATTCAATCCTACGGTTCTGTTCACTTTAGTTTAACGGTTTGGTAAATCATATCATCGGAACATATATCTTCATGGAATGTGGTTGGAATATTTAAATAAAACCTTTTTATACTGAGATGTGCCTATAAACAGAACTGCCTTTCAACGCGTTAGGCTAAAACAATAGATTTGGAAAACTGACTAAATGAAAGTTGTATTAGAAGAGTTTACCGGGCTGTTTGGCCGTGGTCTATGGTTTAAAGACAAACCAAACGTTTGGACAGCACCACTGGCTGCCATAATCAGTGGAATTCAAAGAATTCGAGACCTCCTGAACTTGGGTTGTTACCGTCAGCCCCACACTACTGTGGTAAAGGCCCACACACAGTAAATGCCACAGACCGGCAAACACTTCTAATACAACTGACACCTACCGTGAAAGCCTTAGACTAAATAAAACTTTCAACAACAGTCAACAAACATTCTAACATAAATTGTCACCATTATGCTTCGTAGGTTACATTTAAGTAAATAGTTATGTAGTGTAGTCTCAAATTGTCACAGTTATGGTTTGTAGGTTACATTCAAGTAACCGGTTGTGTAATATAGTCTCGAAACTGTGGTGTTAAGAATAATTAATTAACGAGAAATTACGCACAATAATTTTTTTAATTAGTTTGTTAGATTGTACTGTACAATCTACACGTACAACACGTTTTTACTGTAGTGGAGTACAAAACGAGATAATTACACACTAATTAAAATATGTCTGCAGGTTTTAAGTAATTTTTCATCGTTTTTTTGAAAAATTGTTTAAGTGATAATAAGCTTATATAAACCGAAATACCATAGGTAGTATTTTAGAAATTTGTTGAAGGAAATTGAAGGTTTTCGCTTATCTCAAACGCTTCATCAATATGTGACTCACTTTTATTATATTGATAGCAAACGTTTTAATAAATCAAAAATATCACACTCCATTATGATGAAATGTGGTTTAATGTACAAGCACACCAAACACACACACATATAGGCCTACGCATGAAGTAAATACATATGTTTCTGTATCTACAGGGTGGATGTAAATTACAAAGGAAGGAAGTAAGTTGAAGTATACGAGATCGCACTGTGCCTTTATCTGTTCCATAGAGTGAAGAGCAGATGACTTGCTAAGTACGTATCCTTAGTGTAAACAGTGCTGGAAGTGTTGTCGAAGCTTACTGGGTCATTTTCAGCAAAGTACTTAAAGCTGACGCCACTTATCAGTTCCTCGAAACTTTGTAACAAAGATTCAAGATTACTGAATCACGGACAGGAGCGTTTCCACAATACTAACACACACTCACATGCAGGCACGCACGCACACACACACACACACACACACACACACACACACACACACACACACACACACACACACAATTGAACTCGTAATTAATGTCGGGAATATTAGTTTTCAAGTTCTATTGCAAACTGTCTTAGACAGGTATCTAGTGAACTTCTTGTAACTTGTTAGTCGGTCACAATCCGATAAACATCAAGACGAGGTGTGTCCACATCGATCAAATATTGACAGTTTACCAGTCACCATTCTTGTAGTGACCATTTGTGCGCATATTGCGTTGTAAGAATGAAACTGAATTAAACTTACATTATTTTACTCTAATGTCAACTGAACACATTGCGTAACACTTCAAGAACAATAAGGTACGTAGTGCATTCTAATTTGATTTAAGGAATTACATTTTTCACTAAGAAATTTTATCTCCATCAAATTTCAGTCAAATTGACTGAAATTAACTACTTGACCAAACGCAAAATTTTTCAAAATATTAAAACATATACCGTTTTCAATCAACACAGTTTTCAGGAGACATCCCTGCCACTCGGAACCCTTCGTATCCTTGGAGTACAGGTTATTCCATGCTATTATAACGTCACCGTGCACGTCCGCTACGTTCTCCTTTACAAAAGCTACATTTACTGTAGTACAGATAAAATATACTCTTCATCATCAGCGGCGCAACAACCCATTACTGAGTCAAGGCCTCCTTTAACAGCCTCCGCCAGTTGTCCCGGTCAAGTGCAGCTGCTCTCCAGTTCCGGGTCCCAAGGATGTGGCGCGCATCATAGCTCACACCGTCTTCCCAACGGAGTTTGGGTCTACCAACTCTCCTGGTGCCATAGATCTGTTCTGTGAGTGCCTCTCTTGGTATTTCATTCTCCCCCATTCTGATCACGTGTCCAGCCCACCTGAGTCTACCAAGCTTTATAATTTTGACAATATCTGGTTCATTCAGAAGTGTGTTCAGTTCTTAGTTGGTTATTTTCCTCCATTCACCTCCCACACATATTGGACCAAATATACTATGAAGGATTTTCCTTTCATGAACCAGCAGGCTTGACTCAGACTTTCTAGAAATGGTCCAGGTCTCAGAACCATAGGTGAAAACTGGGCGGATCAGTGTTTTATAAAAAAGCAGCTTGATGCTTCTGGCAATTATTCTGCTTTGGAACAGGGGTCTGAGACCAAAGAAGCACCTATTAGCTGAGGTGATTCTTCGCTTTATTTCCTCTGTTGTTTCCCCATCAGCGTTAACTTGGCATCCTAAATAAACAAGTTGTTGATTTTTTCGAAGGAATAGATGCCAATTTGGATGTGCTCTCCTTGCTTTCATTTATTATGAGACCCAGTCTTCTTGCGGGACCTTCAAGAGCAAGAAAGGCTTCAGTGACTGCTTGAAGGGACCTCCCGATTATATCTAGGTCATCAGCGTATCCTAGGACCTGCACCAACCTGTTGAATCCAGTCCCAGAGGAATCTATTCCAGAAATCTATTTCAGGAGACATCCCTGCCACTCGGAACCCTTCACATCCTTGGAGTACAGGTTATTCCATGCTATTATAACGTCACTGTTCACGGCCGCTACGTTCTCCTTTACAAAAGCTACATTTACTGTAGTACAGATAAAATATACTCTTACAAGTAGAAAAAGTAGCAAATAGCTGAATAATAAAATAGGACAACAGAATAGTTAAAACCTACAAAACGTTGTTATATGTGGGTGATATCTGACTCTTTGTTGACAGCAAAGAAACAGAATAAAAGCACAACCAACGTAATTCTTTGAACAAATGAAAGATACACTAAAAATGATAAAGTAAAAAATTAAGGAGTGGAAGATAGCTTCGAATTGTTATCACCAATTCGAGAGCTGACTTAAACAAGAAGAAGTCAATTAATTCATGTAGAGGGCGAAAACGAAAATAATTTATTTAAGACTACAATTTTTAAACGAATTAAAAATAAAATGTGGATATCATTAGAAGAGTAGCTGATGTGTAACGTGGAAGAGGAAAAAGAAGACAAAGACACAATAACAAGAAAAATTAAAAAAGGGAATAATAAAAGCTATTTTAGATCTATTGCAAAATTATGTTACACCATAAGTTGTAGACATGGACACTGAGGAAAGAGGAGGAGAAAAGTTTGGAAACATTTGAGATATGGGTTTGACGATCCATGGAAAAAGTGAGGTGGATTGATAAAGTAAGGAATGATGAAGATATAAGAAGAATAGGGAAAGAGAGAAGAATCCTGAAGGTAATTGGAAACAGGAAAAAAATTTGTTAGGTCGTTGTTTAAGAAGAGACTGCTTGCTTACAACTGCCATGGAGGGTGTCATAGAAGGAGAAAAAAAGAAAAGGGCGTAGAATAATGAGGTTAATAGATACCATTAAAATCAGAGAGTGTTATGAAGAAATAAAAAGACTGGCATGCGATAGGACAGCTTGGAGAGCTTTCACCATTTTAAGACCTGCCTTAGAGCAGAACACCAAATACAAATATGTTATACAATGTGTTCTAGAACCATTAATCATTTTAAAAAAATCAGATATACGTTGTAACTAAAAAAATGGAAACTGTTATCGTTTACCTAAAGACTGGACAGATTTTTAGTACCATTTGTGAGGCATTGACTAAAAAGCATATTTAAGTACACGGTAACACATAATCGATTAATACGTGTAAAATTGCAAGATTCATATAAACTAGATTGAATAATATTAGAAAGTAAGATATACAATATTTAAAAGCTATTTTCGTAATTCGTTATGAAAAGGAACAAATACGATCACGGATATCAATGAAATGTAAATAATAAAATTGACCACCGCGGCTGACGGAACACTGCCACACTGAGGCCGGAGGAAGTTATGCCTTTTGCCAAGCTTGTGAAACAAAGTTACAGCTGTATTCTCGTAACAACTCAAGTACTCTCGTTTAACTGATCATTAGTGTGTAGACTAATATCGTTTCCGTTCCTACTGTACGTAATCTGCCTCAGGCATGTATTATCTTGAACCTTCTGTAACAATTTGAAAAGAGTAGCTAGTTGTTTACCAATGTTCGTGTGCCAGATGTGTATAGATGTGTATCGGTGCATATAAGCGCTGGCTTACATGCATACACACATGCCTGTTACTCAAGAATGTAGAAGAATATACTATATATCGCGTATGAGTAATCACAATGCGTTGTATAAATTTCTGTTATCATAAAACATTTTAAATCCATAAGTCTATAGAAACCACGTTACCCCTACAGGTAACAGAACTTTTAGACTCAGATTATGACCAGTAAAAAAACATCCTCTTTTGTTCTCGTGGTTTGTATCTGTCTAGTCTGTCCTGTATCTGTCTCTGTCTCTATTTGTCTGTCTGTCTCTCTCTCTTTTTTCTCTCTTCCTGTATGTATGACTGCCTATTATCCGTCTCTTTTGGCTGTCTCACTCTGTCTATCTCTCTTCGGCTTTTTTATCTATTTGTCTATCTATCTACCCCTGTATCTAGTGTCTTTTTCCCTGACTCTTCGACCTCTCCTATTCTTTTGCTTCCACTTTCCCACTCTTCTACTATCTTGTTGCTATCTGGTCTGTTGCGTCTTTCCTTCTCTATTGACCTACCTTACTCTATGACTTATCTCAATGTTCAAAACTTCATCTTTCGTTATGAGTCAATTTATAACATTATTTTGCTGTTTATTTCAAGTTTTCTCTGTTTTTACTACTGCTCGTTGTTTACAGGTAAATCTAAAAGTTAACACTTAACTCTGGTTCTAAATTCCTCTGTTTGTTTCCACTCCCTCTTGCTTTGTGTATATGTTTTTCATTCAATATTCCATCTTACTAATATAATTTGCTTCTGCCCTTTCGTTAATTTCTTCACCTCTTCACCCCATCGTCTCATTGTATCTTTCTCTCTTACAACAAATATTCATACAAAAAAATAAATGATAAATATTCCATTCCCCTTAAACCTGACCATGTTATTAAATTTTCCGTTACACGGCATTTTATTTGCAATTAACTTAAAACAAGGTGCAAAGATTGAACTAGAGTTTTCACGAAAACAGAAGATAAACGGACATAATTCCTTAAGAACATATATAAAAAATAGTCAGAAACTTCAAAATCACTTGGGTGATATTTACGTTACCGAAGAAAAATTGTAACAAACAGAAGAAGTAGGAATAATATAATGTTTAGGCATTGTCGCATGTAACACATTTTGAGTTGAGTATAAGCTGGGGATGAATTGTCGGTGAAAGTCATCACTGCCAAAGTACTCAAACTTCATGCTTCTTACTCCTCCGTCAGGCCTTTGTAACAAAGTTTTGACAGGATAATAGGCAGGCGCTCTCGCATTCGTGTGTTCCATTTGAGAGCTCATTAGTGTAAAGTAATGTCTTACCCTACAATAAGTACTGCCTAAGGCAGGTATGGTGTGTGCTTCAGTGTTACATCGTATTACTATCTGCAGAGACATTAGTTCCTGGAGTATATGGGTGTGGCGATACTATTGTACATGTGTTTTAATATTGGTGTGGTACACAAGGAATAATTACATTTTACTAACATCAATATTACTTCTTCTACTTTTGTAAAATCATGTTACCTGTTAAATATTTAAAAATTTTGATTTTCAGTTAAGTGAAAAAGAACATTCTTTTTAATCTTTATTATCCTGACAAATTCTTACATACCTGTGTTAGTTTACACGAACATTTGTCAAAACTGAAAAGTAACGATTATTGGTTTACTGTACAAAGCAAACATAAAAAATAGTGTTGTAACACAGTTTCCCTAACGCTGCATATCACTTTAGGATATCAAAACCTGTAGCTAAATATGAGAGTTTCGTATAAGTATGTAAGTAGTAAATTTACTAATAATAATGACTGCACAAACAGGGAATATTTTTAACTATTTCAAAAAGCTCAAAATCTCCAATAAACGATTCAAAGAAACAGAAAAAGACATAGAAAAACTCCAGATTACTAAAGAAGACATTGAAGAATGATTGCTACTCAAAAATTCAAAAATAAATTAAAAAATGCCCAAGGTTTTAAGGAAAACCCCAAAAGAGGACAGGTGCTATCTGACGACGAAAGGAGGGAGAGACATCGATCAAGAATGAAGGAGATGTGGGAGAAGTGGAAGAGAGTAGAGAAGAAGGGAGGAACCAGTTGAATCAAACGTAGTCCAAAGTGGCTCATACGGAAAATTACAAAATGACTGCACAAATCATTAAAAATTGTATTTATTTATTTTATACATCTCTACTGTCAACAAGGATTTTACTTCCTCCTTGTACTTCTCCACCACTTTTTCTTCATCCCCTTCTTCCTTTTGTTATTGTTGTTATTCATCATCATGTGGCTGAAGAACACCTTTGGCTGAAGAATTTTTTGTTATATTGCTTCAGTATCAATGCTCCACAGGCCACGAGGTCGAATAAAATTTTCGGAGCCAGGGTTAAGTGTATATGTGCCAGCTGTAAGATTACAGTGTACAGAAACAACGTAAACCAAAAAGTGCACGTGTACGAGGTAAAACCAACTGATCACACCAAAATGTCTTAACTGTGTATCTTGTAAAAATAAGTAGAAATTTTGTGTCCGGAGTATGAATTGACACAAAATAACGTGATAGACATCTTTACACCGTATGTTACGGTGTACAGAAACCGCAATGTAGGACACATCAATAACCTGATCAACGAGTTCCTCAATCCATCACTGGATGTAAGAAGGCTGAAGAGACAGTGGCCAGATGACCTGACACGGTGAACATTGGTGGATGGTTCCCACCTCAAGTGACGACTTGTACATCTCTTTCACTTATTACTCTGTGAAATGAGTAGATTGTAAAACTGCATAATAAAAATTAAAAAAAATTATTTGCCTTCACAATAATTTTTTTTTAAACATTGCTACCTGTTTTTTATTTTTTGTATCTGTATTGTTCTTAACAAGCCTGAATGAAACCAGGTTGAAGGTACGGAATTGTTTTCCTAATAGTCCAAGTCTTTGAGTTATAATTGCAATAAGGCTAAGATATGGCAGGCTAACTAGTTAATAATTTATAATTCGTCAGTTTTCCAGGGACTATTGTAAAGTGATGAATCCTTTTGCAGTATACCATGTCTGCTAATTTTCTGCAATCTATACATCATTCCCTTGGCCCTTTGGCCCTTGGCCCTATTAAGCAATGTAGCAGTAACCCCGCAGCATTTTTTTTTTCGTTAAAACGGAAACGTTATATAATATTTTTTATCATCTAAATAATGAAAAAACTTATTTAACTTTTTTAATAGTTTAAACTTTGTCATTATAATCGACTGTTTTCACAACGTAAAGGTTATGCACAGACAAATAACGGAAATATAGGCCTACACAAATTCGTGTGTCTATAGTAAAATCTTTATCTCTTGGAAGTGCATACATCACAAAGTGCTAAGCAGGATAATAATTATTGAGCTAATAAACAAGCTTTTATAGAAGCAGCCAATGAACGGAGAACAAATTTTTCAAAGCTCCATAAAAGATGTAGTGACTGTTGAATGCAGAATTAGCAGTTTTCTAATTCTATATATCTATTTAAGGAAAAATAATTTAAAAAAAAAACATAGTTACATTATGCACACGAACAAAGCGTCTATTTTGAATAGCTAGACAATAAATCAAAGAACATTTATGAGAAAGTGTAAACAGAAAACAATGTAAATTTATGTAGACGCTAAATACCAGAGCAGCAAGAAGGAAAACTGATCTACTAGATACTCTTCGTCATTATGAAACGTGTACAGCTGAAATATTTTAGTCTTTCTGTGATTTAACTTCATAAATATTTATCTCTAAAATGGTTACGCTACTTTCTCTAGTCTGCATATTTGCATTGCCTGTTCTAGCTAATGTATTTTTCATGACTTATATAACACGGTAAACCAATTTTTCAGAATTTTTATTTTAATTTAAAATTACTGTATGTGGTGTGAATTTCTATGTTTAATTATTTTTAATTTTATATAGTGATAAGCTTATACAGGTGTAGCAGAAAATATGGTTACCGTCTTTATCTGCGGTTTATGTTAAGTTCAACTTCAATATTTGTTATCGCTATTGTAATTAAGAACATGCTACATGAATAGGTGTTCAACTATAAATTATATATCTACTTACTTTTCAATGTAACGTGTAATAATATATCGCACTTCCAACATAAATAATATACATAGTAGCTTGCTTGTCACATATTGCGTAACTAACAGGATGACGCAATCGTCTGAAGCCGCTGAGAAACGTCTGCTTAAAGCCTGGTTCACACGAGTGACGTTTGTGTAAAGAAGAATCCGCATGGAGAGTAAACGGGCACAGATTGGAATTGAGCAGATTACGGTGGTGGAATGGCTGTTCGTACGGAATCCGCTCCGCAAGTCTTCCACATTTCTTCGAAGCTCTCTGCACAGAATAATTCCGCTGACATCCAGCTAAAGACAACCAAGCATGGTTGACACGAGGAGACAGTTTTGAGTAAAATCCGCGCGAACAGTAATAGTGTCTTTAAGCATGGTAGTTTGAATATTTATTTTATTGTTGTATTGGAGTGTTAGTGGTCTCCGACTTCCCGATCGTCCTGTTAGGAGAGTCAATTGGCGATCCTACCACGACGATCTGGTTAGGCAGTTGCCATCTGTCCCTCCGGACCCACTCGTCTCTTGTGACGACGTGGATCTCCGGGTAAATCAACTTCAGATCTCGTCCAGTCTGCAATGGACAGGCACACCTACACTGTCCCGGCGAGTAATAAACACTCCGACCTTCATGCGGAAGTTCTCCAGGCCATCCGATTACGGCGCCAGCTCCGCCGCAGATGGCAGCATACCCGAGCCCCTGCAGCTAGTCGGCGTTTTCGAGCCCAGTTGGATGGTTTCATCCGCGAGGAGCAGTTTGGGTTTAGGCCAAGGCACTCGACTACTCTTCAGCTAGTACGGGTTGTCACCTGTCTAGCCCAGAACACGTCTCGCAGCTTCTGCTTGACATAAACGCGGATCGATGGGACTTCTACTTGGAGTCCTTGGAAGTCGACCACGCCTCCGTATGGAGAGCCGCTGGTAGACTGAAAGGCGAAAAGAGGACTCGCCATCCCTTGAATACCCCGGACGGCGCTGTATACTCTGCAGAAGGCAAGGCGGAAGTCTTCGCCGACTGTGTTGAGGAACAGTTCACCGTCCATAGAGGCATCTCTGACCCGGCTCATACGGCCGTCGTCAGGGATTTCCTATCTGGATACTTCTCTGCTCCCCCCAATGACCCTCCTAATTCGGTCGACGAGGAAGACCTTGCGTCTGTCCTTAGCTGACTGAAGAAGAGAAAGGCCCCTGGCCCCGATCGCATCGGCGCCGCTGCGTTGCAGAATCTCCCGCCTTCGGCAGTTGACGTTCTTCTTGAGCTGTTCAACTCCTGTCTCCGGGTGAGGTACTTCCCTCGCCTGTGGAAAACCGCCAATGTCATCGTGATCAAGAAATCCAAAAAGCCGCCCACGCTTCCTGACAGCTACCGCCTGATAACACTATTGCCAGTAATCTCGAAGGTATTCGAGCGTCTTCTCCTGGCCCGTATTCGGCCCCTGGTGGATGGTTTCATCCGCGAGGAGCAGTTTGGGTTTAGGCCAAGGCACTCGACTACTCTTCAGCTAGTACGGGTTGTCACCTGTCTAGCCGACGCCGCCAACAATCATCAGGCAACAGGAGCTGTCTATCCTATCTGACGGATCGCACCTTCAGGATCAGCGTCGATGGGGGGTTCTATCGGGTTCGCCCTGTCGCCGCAGGTGTCCCTCAAGGATCTGTCCTCGGCCCCGTTCTGTACGTCCTGTACACGAACGATCTGCCTGTTTATCCCTGGGACACGTTATCTCTATTTGCCGACGACGCGATGTTTCATTTTAGTTCGCTTTCGCCTTGGCGGACGAGCGTAATGTTACAACGACAGTTGGCTATGCTTCCGGACTGGCTAAGGAAATGGCGGGTAGCGATCAATACGGAGAAATCCGAGGCGATCTGCTTTACTCATAAGTCCATTATGAGCCGATCCCTCTCCTTAGAGGGGAGACCCATCAACTGGACCGCGTCGGTGAAGTACCTAGGCGTTCGGCTTGATCGGCGCCTAAACTTCAACAACCACGTGACCTCAACCCTCAACAAGGCTCGTGGCGTCAGACCCAAGCTATCACCAATGCTTTCGCGGAACAGCCGCCTGGCTGTCCGAACAAAACTGACCATCTATCTACTGTTCCTCCGGACAGTACTTACTTATGCGGCACCCGCCTGGTGGCCTCTCCTGTCGGCCACCAACAGGCATAGGCTGACGACGTTCCAGAACTGGACCCTACGCCCCCTCACGGGGTCCCCGTGGTTTGTGCGAAATTCCGCCATTCACCGGGGTCTCCGTGTTCCCACCTTAGAGGCCTTCGCCTGGTCCTTGGCAACGAATTAGTTCGCCAAGGCCGGCGAGTCCCCTTATCCGCACCTCCAAAGGCTAAACGGCATGGAAAACACACCGCCCCCTCGCCGCGTCAGGCGCCCTAGGGCGCTGTTAGACGACCCCCCTTAGTTCATCACATGAACCCCAGCAACGAACTCCCCAACCTTCTGGAAATCTGAATCGATTACAAACATTAACTACCTGCGTCTGCCAATTCTGTAGTCAATCATGCTGCGGCAGATTGGATTGGATAGAACATTATTGCCAGCATCGGCTTTGCCGACTCGGCAGGGCTGTGATCCGGGACACGGGCTCCCGCGAGGTTGTGCAAATGCCTTCGGGCGGTCGAGCCTCTCCCGTCAGCGCGCCTCTATGTTTTAGTGGGCTATGCCCTCGAGGACCACGGAGCCGCGCCTAGGCGTGGCAATTGGCTGAAGCCATGTAAATTGAGATCCCCGTCAGCACCTGCTTTGCTGACTCGACAGGGTAATGACCTGAGACACGGGCTCCCACGAGGTTGTGCAAGTGCCTTCATCGCGGATGCTGGCTGTCTCGGAGTAACTACCCATCGTTTCGGCCGACGCCCTAGGGCGCTCGAGCCTCTTGTCATTGCTAGTGCGCCACTACGTTCCCAAAGGCTATGCCTGAGGGGACCATGGTGCCGCGCCTCGGCGTGACAATTGGCTGAAGCTAAAGCATATGCTTGCTCCCGTGGTGGCCATGCTAATTATTATCATGTACCCGCGGACTGCACCATAACTCCCTTGTGCAGAGCAAATGACCGCGCTGACCTGTTGGCACCTGGCGTTCATCAGGCCTAGGCCTGGACAACGCACACAAATTAGGGCACAAGACGCCCGTGCATCATCCATCCATCCATCCGTTAGCGGTCTCAAATATATATACTAGTAATTTTATACAAACCACTATGTTGTCTTTGGTATTGACGAGCGCTTTCGGCAGTCAAGCCATCTTCAGGTCATTTACCAACGAAACATTTATCAGGTTGGTAAATGACCTGAAGATGATTTGACTGCCGAAAGCGCTCGTCAATACCAAAGACAACATAGTGGTTTGTATAAAATTGCTAGTATGAATATTTATTGATACTGGCACTTAAGTGATATCTATTAATAATAATGCCATAATTGATATTTATGTATTAAGACAATGCATTTTGAAAATATTTTCTTCTGAATCTTCGTAATAAAATTGTAAAACCGCCTAGTGTGTACGACATAGTTTTGATAATTTGCAAGAAGCAAGAAAATATTCAGAAACACAATTTCGTGGGTAAGTAGCCTATACTAACATAAATTATGTTTTACATTAACAAACAGTACTGAGTAATATTAATCATTCACTGTGAATACCATAAGCTATTATATTCTAAAATATACTGTAAAGTACTATAAATTATTTTGTAGATATTAACAATTTATTTGATAATATTAAAACGTTTTATGCTTTTCGGTTGTAAAAATTCGGCTTACTTAAAGGTTAACACGGGATGAAAACTATCTCTAAACCAAAAACCCTGACTGAAACAGCAAAATTTGCTAGATTTATAGTTTTATTATTTTTGTTCCAGGGATGTTAATATAATTGATAAATTATATCACGTCATTAAAGCCACGTTAATTGGGTCCGATAAAGACAACAGTTCATCAAACATACAAAAATAAATTATAAAGTTGTTAAAAACGTATCACCATATTCCACTTCCCTGTACACAAAGTATGAATCTACTTCTTCTTATCCTATAAGTAACAACGGAATTCGGTAACGACTCATTGTTTAGTTGATTTCTTTCTTTTAATGTGCATAGAAACTAAATACGAAAATACTGCATACACTTCATGAGCCATTATGAACGAAATAACGACAACGAAACACCGCAAACTACGAAAAATGAACGTTCGCACAAATTCCGCTCTACAAAAATTCCGTTCGTGTAAACTGAGAGTTAGACTATATGACTGCCTAATTCCCTTCGAATATTTTGTTGACATTAATCAACAGGTGCCACCGGATGGTGTATGAAAATTCCTCGTTAAAACTTATAAAGCATTCTGTATAGAAAACTAAGATATAGACAATTATAATCTAAAATTAACTAAAGGTAGACAGTTCCATAATTTATTGAAGAATTTATAATGCTACTCGTTCTCCACTCACATTTAAAAATATACAAACGTATGAACATTGCGTATATCATGACCTTGAAACTAAGAAATGTAGCCAAATAAAAAGTTACAGTATAATTATTTATCGAATCCACTTTTGGTTCCCATGAGATCCAAACAAACCTATTCTAGCTGTTATGTTTTGCTTCCACTTTGTAAAAGGTTTATTTCATCTCGACTCAAACAGTCGTTCATCAATTAGTGAACACATTAGGGTTAGATCAGCACTTTCACTTCGTCGTTAATTTGCTTCTCCTATAATACTACACAACGGTAACTTGTTTGAACAATAATTTTCACGATTCTCCACAGACATAAAGAAATGTAAATATTATTAAGTATTGCAATTCCAAAAGACTCAATAGAAGGGGTTATGTAAATAATTTTGTGTTTATTTTTAAAAATATTCTTACTTATCAAAAATTAGTTTAGAAATATTACAGTATTTTATTAATGACATGAAACATTAACTTATATTTTGTCTAGCGTATACTATTTAATTTCATCTATTTATTAAAGGTAATAATTTGCTTTACATTTATTGTAATATTCTTCTTGCTAGGTAAATCTTATGTTTTGTGGATGACAATTTTATCCGCATAATTAACCCATATTTATCAGTCGTCTTTAAAAAGTAGCTTTTGGAGTTATAATAAAATATTTAAGTTATACTAAATTACAATCTTTTTTAGAAAAAAATCTAATTCAAAAATCAATGAACTTGAGAAAGAGCAGGAAAACACAGAGCTATACAAATTTACTAAGAAAATTTTCTGGAGTGTCACGACACATATAGGCCTACCAATATTAAACATCTGACTTTTTATTCGATATCATCTTCTGGTTTCTTGACTCATTTTTCGATAATGTCTGATTGTACAGGAATGTAATATACGTATTTTACGTTTTGTTTTGTAAAGTCTCTTTCTGCCAAAGCATGATATAACTCCCTCAAGATCTGACTGTGCACTACTTTGTTTGAAGTCCACTTGAATTCTAATTTGTATGAAGAAATTATTATTATAAAATTTGTTAAATAAAGATTATCAACTAAGCTTGAACTTACTGTAAATTTTTTAGATTTTATTGTTGACAAAGAAGCAGTTTTTTTAGTTTAACGTAGTTAAACGTAGGTCCTATTTACTTAAGTCTACTTTATAATTAAGCATTTCACCCATTTTAGAACACACGACTCCAATGACTCAACTGAGTGTCACTCAGACGTTATTCATATGGTAAGCTACTCTTCATACTTTTTGTATTGATCTGCTAATACATCGGAGCCAACCAAACTTTTGATGTCTAAATGTTTTCAAGAACCTCTTAAGGGAGTACAATGGCTTATTTCTTTGCAAAATATTAACAAAGAAAATTGTTTTACTACAAAAAATAAAGAAAGTTATGAAAAACTTTACAAAAAAAGACACAGTAATTATCGTGAGTATAATAAGACGTTACCACAAGTCATAGTAAATTCTAACTCCAAACTATAATTAACACGTTTTGATTTAAGCGTAGGCTATGGTTGAATTGATAGTGAATGTTGTCATCGCCAAGGTAGTCGAAGTTGATGCTAACTAATCCCTTCGTCAGGCCTTTGTATCAAAGTTTCAGCACTATCGTACATTCACGCACTGGCATTTACGTACTCCGTTTGAGAGCTCATTAGTGTTGGGTAATGTCTATACCAGGTCTTCTGTAAACTGCCTTAAGCAGGTACCATGTCTGCTTGTCTCTTGTATCTGGTTCCAATCCAGTACTGTGAGATACATTAATTACTGTAATAATATTCGTACGTTGATAATAATCTAAAAGTGTGCAGTTACATAGAGGCTATGTCTTACGCGTCTGACTTTCATCTTACTATAATTATAGGTTTCCCTCTAAAGTCGGTTATTAAATTATTTGAATTTCCTCTTTACACTTCTTGCATTCTTGAAAAGTTTTTACCTTGTAGAATGAACCAGGTTTTGCTTATTACAAGCTTAACTTCGAAAACAAGCTTGCTTCATGTTTATTACAATACATTTTATGGAAAACTTTCACACTAATTGAAAGTTTAAATATTATTAATAGTGATGTTAGGAATAATATTCTGAGTCTGAGATTCTCTGGAAGGATACAACGCGAGATAATAAAAGAAATCGGCAATTTATGTCTCTGTTTAATTTTAGTGTACAGTTAGCATTAATGTAATTTTACATTGAAGGACAATATTAAAATAGTATTTTGGAAAACGTGTGTAGTGTGAACTTTGCAATCATTAATATCAAAAAAACTATTGACTGCAGTTGCAGAAACATTTCAGAAATTAAACCGTGTAATACGTTGATTAAATGTATTTGAGTAGCTGCAATCTGTGTTTTTTACAAGAAAAAGCCTTGAGTAATTTACTGAATACTTCTAATTTACTTGTCGTTGTTGGAATATAAAATGACTAGTACTGACCTAAAAGTAGGTTACCTCCTGTTTGCTCTTTACTTAATTGTAACATTTTGTAGAAATATTATTAATTACACCTCTCAATTATGTTTTGTAACACTGAACTGATCTGTAAATAATATTTATTGCCGTACAAATAAAATCATTCTGTTCAAATATCAGTTTTATTTTTATTTGTCCTCAAATGTTTATTCCTTTTTCACAGCGTAAGCAAGGACAACAAAACAACAAGTTAACCATGCTAATTGAAACTTTAAATATTATTAATAGTGATGTTTAGAATAATATTCTGAGTTTGAGATTTTCTGGAATGATAAAACGCGAGATAATAAAAGAAATCCGGCGATTTATCAAAGCTGTCGCCTCAGTCAACTCTCGGTACTTACACTGTATAAATCCATGCAAATATTCGTAGAAACGCAGTCAACGCAAATATCGTTCCATCAGAGTGGGCACGTCGTCATATTTCAGATTTATAAATATTTATGACTAAAAATGTTTATTTGCTTCCGTTGTATTTACTTTTCGCTTTGGAAAATGTATATTTCATGACGGTAAATGAACGTAATTTTTCACCGAACTTCATACGTCATCTTTAACCTGCCTTATTCTTTTCCTCCTATTTCTTTTGTTTTCTCTCAAACGAAAACATTTCTTTCTTCAACATTCAACTCGTACTGAAAATAGACATAAAATTATAATGTACATTATCTAAGCTACTTCACCTTTCAATGAACTTTGGGCAAATTTTATACAACTGCGTATTAAGTATAAAAAGTTAGGGTACATATATCAAAGTCATTGAGAACTATAACACAATGTAATTAACCATTATTTAAACCCCAAAATCTTGTGTATTCTTATTAGTTGCTTCAATGACGCATTCGATCTACCTTGTTCTCTGGCGTACACTTTTTCTTTCACCTTCCAATTTTGTCAGCATGGAAATCTTTCTTAAAGAGTCTTGTCTCTCCATTTCATACCAGAGTATTAGAGTTTCAGGTGTAATATTCAACTCTCTAGTAAACAGTCGGAGTTAACTTGTTCGTCCTGTTTATAGTCTATATAACACTCGGAATTACTGGTTATTTAAATATAAAAGTAAAAAACTCAATCAAGTATATTGGAACTTACCGTCTGCGGCTTTCAGAAACAGCGTCTTTATAAAATTTACATGTTTCGGGACGCTTGTCCCATCATCAGAATTTAAAAATAATTGTGTATCATTTAAAGTTGATACACTTGTCAAACACTTAAAATATTAAAATCCAATATAAAAACAACTTAATATAACATTATAATATAATATTTACAGCGAGTGCGAAGGTTTACCGATGTACATCGTATGAAGACCGACCGCGCACTAATTTACGTCTCGCTCCCACCACGACAATAGCGCAAGGCAGTGTTGTACAATACATTTGACTTGAAAACTAATTTATCATTTAAAACATGCGGCTTGGTATCAGTATTATTGTGTGCTTTATAAATTTCGTACTCTTCAAGAGCGTTCAAATATCGCCCTTTCTTACATATGTGAAGGGGTTTCAAATTAGTTTTAAAATTAGTGTAGTTATGATTTTCGGAAATGAGGTGTTCTGCAAATTTTGACTTGATATTGTCCAAACTGTGAAAATGTGTAGGCGGCCTATGTTCTGTAAATCTTTTTAAAAAACCACGTCCTGTCTGGCTCACATAAAAGGCGTCACAATCGTCACATATCAATTTGTAAACACCAGTTTTGTGTTCAAGGCTGGTAGTTCTGCGGACACGAAGATTATTCATAATACTATTAGTGGTCTTATAAGTGACCTTGATATTACTGGTTTTACCAAAAATTGACCCAAAGATCTGTGGCATAAGGTATGTGTACGGTGTTGCAATATATTTGCGTGTTGTATTTTCGCGTGTTTTACGTCCGATAATGTTGCTATGTCCTTTCTTATGTTTTCGAAGGATGTTATTCACCATATTTACATCATAACCATTAGCGACTGCAATGTGTTTAATGGTGTCTAATTCCTCACGGTATTCTTTATCACCGAGGGGCAAAGATAAAAGTCTATAAACTTCCACAGTATGATTTATAGACTTTTATCTTTGCCCCTCGGTGATAAAGAATACCGTGAGGAATTAGACACCATTAAACACATTGCAGTCGCTAATGGTTATGATGTCAATATGGTGAACAACATCCTTCGAAAACATAAGAAGGGTATAATACTATACTATTACGAGTTGTACCCGTTTACGCCCAGCGGTGAACGCCAAATATAATAATATACTACGCTTAGCGTTCTGGAGAGCCAAATATAAAGATATTTTATGCTGCTTATTTTATTAGCATGAGTTGATTTACATATTTTAATTTATTTGTATTTATTTTAATTATTTATGTCTCGCATGTTTTGTGGTGCCAAATATAACGATTTGAATTATACCACAAAAGTTGCAGTGTCAAATAACTTTAACTTAGATTGCCCGACGTCGTGTGCGTCTTATATAATAATACAACTACTGTTTTGATATATCTCAGGGTAAAATTCAATAAAATGTATTCTTCATTACTCTCTATGTAACTAAACATCATTATATCATATTTCCTGGTACACTTAAGTCTTGCTATAAATATTAATAAATAGATAAATTTAACAAATAGCACATTTAACAAAGTTAATACTTCTTCAATCTTTACGAATTTACTTATTACTATAATTCATTGTTTTTTTTTTTTGTTTATAATTGATCAACTTAAGTTTAGTACAAAATTTATATATAAACGGATTCATTTAAATCAAACGATTGT
Organism: Magicicada septendecula; assembly: GCA_034769895.1. Taxonomy (NCBI): domain Eukaryota; kingdom Metazoa; phylum Arthropoda; class Insecta; order Hemiptera; family Cicadidae; genus Magicicada; species Magicicada septendecula. The sequence goes on along the minus strand of CM068367.1, from coordinate 167,910,848 downwards.
GAAATCTGATATAGATATTTTATGAATATTAGATTCTCTACGATTTCTCTAATGGTTCAATATGACCTTACTTAAGATCAAGTCTCTAAATTATTACTTTAAATTAATTTCTTTCGTGAGTTCTTTTAGTGAACAGACAGTGGGTGTAACATTTAATTAGTACATATAAAATTACTGTACTATGTAATTACTGAGTTATTCCGTACACAGAAAATTTCAGAAATGTCTACAATCATATACAAAATTATTAAATTCTATATTCGTATTCACTTACACTATTCTTGTTTTTTAACTTCAGAAACGTCTACAATCATTATTAAATTCTATTTTCGTATGCACTTATACTATTCTTGTTTTTTAAATTTAAAATACACATTAACACTTTATTTTATATTTTATATTTAATTAACGAATTATTATAAAATATAATTCTGATGATGACAGTACATTAAAAAACTGTCGAAACAGAAAACGATAAAATATATTCTTGTCTCAAAATATAAAGTATTATTATTATTTATTATAACTACTATATCTAACAACAAAAACAACTTTCTTAGGAAAACAATGGTCTCGTTTCTCCAGAAAGAAGGTATTACTGTTTATATTTGGTTAATATTTGTGCATTAAATTTTTACATGCCAACTTACTATGACCGCAAGCATAATATCCTCGGCTATTTTTAACAATGTTGAAAAGTTAATATAATAAACAGTGCTGATACTTTCTAAATATCTGACATCTGCAATAACACAAGTTAATTTTTTATAGGACATAGCCAGCAGAACAGGCTTAAGTATGTATGCATAAAAAAACAAATTTTTCACGAACATTAAAAATGCGCCGAAATTCCTGCTAACAGATATTGGTCGAATAGAGAGAGTGAGAGAATTTAAGTATCTATGGAAAATAATTCAAGAGAATGGTTTAGAAAAATCTGCTATAGGAGAAAGGATTCATAAATTGGAAAGAGCATATGGTATAACTAAAGATACTTAAATTAAAAATTGCATATCTAGGGCATATCTAAAAATGCGAAAATAAGACATTACACTGCAGTAGTGAAGCCAGAATGCGTATATGCAGGTGAACGTCTAGCATTGAGTTATGATTTAGACAAACTAGAAATATTGGAAAGACGAATTATTAGGAAAATATTAGGCCCTCGAAAAACTTCAGAAGGTTGAAAATTAAGAAGTAATGATGAAATATATCAGAGTATAGAAAATATAACAGAAACAATGAGAAAAAGAAGACTATTATTCTTTGGACATTTATGTAGAATGGACGACAATAGGTTAACAAAGCAGATCTTCAAATATCTGTGAGAGTTAACATCAAATTGGTTTAAATAAGTTCAACAAGATTTAGAAGAAAATAATATAAACACAGAAGGAATTGAAAGAGCAGTTTTTTGGGCGAAAGCGTTAAAAATGGAAGGAGTCCAGGGTAGGAGAGAGAAAAACGCAGGTTCAAAGTGGACTGAAGACAGGAAGAAGAGACATAGTAAAAAGATGAAAGAATATTGGAGAAAAAAAAAACAAAGAATAAAGGATAGAAATTGACATGTGGTCCTTAGATGGCCGATACGAAAAAAGAAGAAGAGGAGGATGAAGAGAAAATGCGGAAGAAGTACGAAGAGGAGGTAGAAACTTAAATTGCCTGTTTCGTTAATAACGTGTCTGCTTTGTTAATAAAATCTGCTGTAATGACAAGACGTATAGTCTAATAATGTTACTATTATTATATCATTTTGAATTTGAGACTCGGTAAGTTCAAAAGTATTTATAAACAACGACACAATAAGACAAGTCAAAATGTTTAGTAGGTGGAATATAATATTGATTTTTTTTAATGTTAACAATTTAAAATATAATCTTACATGTGGAAAAAATAAGAGATATCTTAACAATAAAATCAAACAAATATGACAGTTAAAACCTAAACGTACAAATGATTGACACATTTTTGTTTGGATCCGTATTATAAAACAAGCAAGCATAATAAAAGCAAAAGAGACAAAAATCTTCAAACAAATGAAAAATATTCAAATTTGACAAAACACAAAAACGCATCTAATCAAGTATTTATTCACAATTTATAAGATAAAGATAGTTTTCAGAATTTTCGTTACACAGGGAACTCACCTAAACTGAAGGAAGTTAATTCTCACACTAGAATTGAATTGTCTAGAATTAAAGTTGAATTAATACATTTTGTAAAAAAAATGTACAAATGGATATCTTAATACGCTTAGGTGATGATGTACTATTTGTTACAGAGAAAAAGAAGAAAACGAAGCAGAAGAAGAAGAAGAAGAAGAAGAAGAAGAAGAAGAAGAAGAAGAAGAAGAAGAAGAAGAAGAAGAAGAAGAAGAAGAAGAAGAAGAAGAAGAAGAAGAAGAAGAAGAAGAAGAGGAGAAATAATAAAAACGCTTCAATTTTAATTGTAACATTGCATTGTTTCTTGTAGTATGGAACGTCTCTCAAAGCATATAAACGTTTTAAGAGATACAGTGCCTCAAGAAAAAAAAACCAGCGGTGCCAAATATCGAAAAGTTACATATTTGTATATACATTTCTGCGGTACTGGATTTAAAGCTTAGATAGTACATCAATAAACAAAGACGATTCATAGGTATCTATAACAATGAAATATTCATAAAAATACATTGTAGAGTATTAGAAAGCACAGTATATGTTACCTAAAAGCTGCTGTGTAAATAGTTATAAGAAGCAACAACTGTTTTGATGGAGATCATGAAAATTTAATTTATAAAACTGGTCATTGCTGGGTAGTAAAACTCTGCTATGCTTAGTCAGAAGGAGTTTACCTCTTCGCCAATAAAGTTTCAACTGTATTAATGTAACTACTCACGGACTCTCGCTTCACTGATCATTAGTGTGTACCCTAATATTGTTTCCGCTCCTGCAGTATACTGCCTTAGGCAGGTATCTTGTAACAGTAGTAACATTATGAGCTGAATAGCTCTAGCTCGCTTGCCACTGTTCGTGTGTTAGAGCCACTGCTTATATAGATGCTTGTACGTCTGTATAAGCGCCCCCTCTCCATCCCTCTTACTCCTTCTCCCTCAACTCTTTTCCTTAAACGTTCTATTTCTCACTCTTTCTCCCCCCCTCTCTCTCTCTCTCCATATGTCTACCCATATATCTATCTAATTATTTATCTAAATATGTGGTATCCATCTCTATCACTGTCTCTTTTCTCTCTATCCCTTTTGCTTTCTTTTTCTCATTATCTCATTTCTTTATATTGTCTAACTCTGCTCTAGGTTATATTTTCTGTCTTTATTTGTATCTTTATCTGAATATTCCAAATGTTATGTTTCCTTATGGATATGTTTACATTTGTTTGCGAAATCTTTCAAGTTTGCTCTACTTTGACTTGTACCATGTCTTCATTTAAACATACAAACATTCCTCTTATGTTCTTTATTTCTCTCGTTTCTTCATCACCTTTTTCCTTCGTCTGTAATTTTTTATTCAACATATTTCTATATCAGCTAATTTTACTTTGCCAGCAGACATCTCTCTCTCTCTCTCTCTCTCTCTCTCTCTCTCTCTCTCTCTCTCTCTCTCTCTCTCTCCTTCCTCTCTCTCAGCATTCGCGCGCGCACGCACACACACACACACACACACACAAACACACTTCACTGATATACATATTTCTCTAATTACTGTTTTTCCCATCAATCCTGATTACACTAATTGTCCTTTTTCCATACTGGATATTCATGTGGTAATAATCTTACCACATGAATATCCAACAGTTATCACCACATGAGGCATGTTATTACTTACTGCCTTGAAGAAATATAAAAACGTAAATGAAGGCAATGCTTTCACCAAAAGAGGCAAGACAACCGGAAACACAACAAAAGGTTTAGGAATAGGCACGTATTCGTAAAAATATTATCTTAAGGCACGTACTGCATGTAGCACATGCTGATAACACATTTTGTGCTGAGTACAAGCTGAAGATGAATTGTCCGTCAAAGTATTCAAACTTCACTCCCGTGTAACAAAGTTTTAACGGCATAATAGACAAGCGCACTCGCATTGCGTGACCCATTTGAGAGCTCTTTAGTGTAATGTCTCACTCCCTGCCTTATGCAGGTACTGTGTCTGACTCAGTGATACATCGTATTACAGTTTGTACTGTTGGGAGAGACATCAGTTCTTGAGTACACATATATAGACGTTGCGATATGATTGTGCGTGTTTTTTTGATGGGGTGATACAGAAGACTTAACCTCATTTCACTAACTTCAATATTATTTTTTCTTTTTATATAAAGAGAAATAAGGATATAAAATTATTTATAGCAGCAGTGTTACTTTACGCAATTATCAGTTCAAGCTTATAAACATTTATTTTATCACTAAAAAAGGTCCTCTTCTGAACACTGAAAGGCCTCGTACGGCGCATGACAAGTAGCAGTTTGGTAAGTAAGCACGATAAAGTCGGAATTACAGAGACTTCTAATTCAAGTAGCAAAATGAACAATGACAGCGTATTGTGTGTAGAATGTGAGGATAAGTTAAATAAGGTCGTGGTTTAGGACGTGATAATGGTGGAGACACTGAAAAGCCACGTCTGGAACACGACAGGTAGCAGTTTGGCAAATAAGCACGACAAAGTCAGTAAAAAGTAATGGTGTGGCATCGATCCTTTAATGATCTCTCGAATTCTGTAGGACCATAGAACAAATACTTAATATAAAAATGTTTGAACAAGTTATAAGTAATATGATGAATAACGGTAACACAAATCATTTTTAACTTTAGTTATTTATTTCTGCTTCTTTATATTGAGCAAAGCTGCCTCCATCTCCTCCTCCTCCTCCTCATTTTTGTTGGAGTAAAAACATCATCTAACCATGAAAGAAAATCATATTTTTATAGGCCTACATTTAAGCGTGGTGTCGCCTAATTATTTGATTTTTTTACGATTGCTTAACAAATGTGAAGTGTGTGACGAAATAACAGACAAATAACAGACTGAACGGACAGCAATATGTAGACCTACACAAAATCTTTTTTTTTATGCTACACTCACTTGTTGCACACACTACTAGTCACAGTAACATTTGTGTGCAACAAATGAGTGTAGCATAAATTTATTTAACCATTAATAAAATTTGTAGTTTAATTTCTACATAAAATCGTGTAAAGTTTACCTACTTAAAAGTGATATACATATATGTGCATCAGTCTCGAATAGTAACATATTTCTTGGGCCGTAATAGAAGCCGTTAAAGAAGCAGGCAATGAACACAGAACAAATTGTTCAAAGCTGCATAAAATATGTAGAAAATTTGAATGCGGAATTAGCAGCATTCCTAATTCAGTAAAACTATTCAGGGAAGAGAAAAAAAAAGACAAAACTATTAATAATAAACATACAAACTGTCTACTGTCAGCACGTAAAGAATTTATTAAAAAAGTATAAACAGGGACGATGTAAATTTATGTAAATAACACTGCAGAAAAACGGTTCTACTATTTTTGCCAAGTCATTATGGGATGGAGGTGTACGGTTGAAATATTTTAGTTTTCTCTGTTTTCACTTCATACATATTTATCTCTAAAAAGATTACTTTCTCTTGTCTACATACACACTTTACACACTTGAGTTTCTTACTCTGCGTAATGTGTTTTTCATGACTTACATTTTAGGGTAAAACAAATTTTCTCAGGGCTTTTAGTTTCTCTAACATTGGTTACGATTGTTATAAATGTCTATGTCTTTTAATTTTTTATTTTATTCAGTAAAATATAGGTATTATTTTATTTAAACTATATATAGGTTTTACTAACAGGTAAACGGTTACTATTCAGCTGCGTCATTTATGTGAAATTCAACTTAAATATTACTCGTTGTTACTGTAATTAAGATCATGCTACGGATATAAGTGTCCTAGTATACGATTCTGTATCTAGTCCCCTACCCAACGTGATGTTCAAGAATTAATATTGTTACGACGGTCTCACTGATCGTCGTATGGTGCAGTAGAAAACAAAATAAAGACACCAATGAAGTCACTAATCACCCGTTTTAATTACTCACAATTAACAGTTTGAAATTATTAAGTTATTCAAAAAGATTATACTCGTGCAATAATTCAATTAAATTTGTCCACACTCAATAATAATGTCAACTAATAGAGTCCCGGACAACTGACTGACCGTCGCTGGATGCTTACATTTATACACCGCTCAGATGCCAGAATAATCGGCCACTTTCGGTCTGGATAACGTGTCGAGCGAACTCCGTATTACAGGCGCTCTATAAGCCACTAGAAACAGTGTCGTGTCTGGCCTTGAACACAGTGCGAGGACTGTTGCGGTCTCGAACAGCCTCGATTGCTGACGCGTTATGAGTGTCACGTAATTTTCTTTCTTCTAAAATTAGCAATATGTTCACACACAAACATTAGAAACAAAGAAAATATAAGTTCATAATTCATTAAAGTCTTTAGTTTTCCACTCGTTTCAAATTCTCTTGTATAAATACACAAACACCGTCAAGTAACCTTGTATTAAAAGGCAGAACGTAGGGACACTAGAAGGAAAATTATATCCAGATCTTTACCGAATCCGTTTTTTTTTTATTCTCAACATAACTAATCGATCAAAATATACCTATTACGTTTGGCTTTCACTTTGTAAAAAGTTTCATTTCGACTTTACTGAAACAGTCGTTTGTCAATTAATGAACACATCAGGATCAGAACAATTACTCTTACCCGTTGCTGTTACTTCCACGATAACGCTATCAAACAACCTGGTTCTTTGTACTGTTTATCAACACTTCCAAGAGATTCAAATAAAAATATAAAGTAATTTTGAAGATGAAAAGTGCAAAAAGAATCAACGGGAGCAAAACATAAATGGTGTTTCTTTTCTTATAAAAATAATATCAACCATAAAAAAGTATTTTGTTTAAAATTTGGCACCTGATACTTTTGAGGAATTTTATACTATGCCCTAACTTGGTAGTATACTTTGTATGTAAATTTTGCGACGTCATTGTTAAGTTTGATGGGTGGTCATATTCTAAATTTATTTTTGCTAAAAGTTTAGTGTGTTTTGAAAGTGTAGTTAAAGATGATATTAAATTATATACCTTTGCGGTTAAACTATATACATATTTCCAGTTGATGGGAGTTTAGTAGGAAGTCAGTGTACTTAGATGAGACATTAGTAACGAATAAACTAGAACAGACAATATCAAACCTGTGAAAATTACATAGATCATCTTTAAGTATCAGGTCTTAATGTATCTATATTACTTTTTCGCATTAGTCTTTATTTTCCGTTGCTCATTTTTTGGTCATGTATCTAATTCTACATGATTACGATATATTTTAATGCTACGAATTTAAGTCTGTAAATAGTCAAGTCTCCCAATCTGTCATACAACTTTACAAATTTTCAAGCGTTTTTGCCCTTTTCAGAAAAAGCGATCCTTGATAATCGGAAGCGTTTGACTCACTTGTTATAAAAATATTTTATGTTAAGCACATTTCATATCAAATTGCTAGAGCAACGTTAATGTAGATAACATAGTATGTGCTCAAGAACCACAAGAGTGTAAGCAATGGGAAATTACAAAAGTTTCGGCAAGACATTCTTGTTGGCACAATAAATAAAAATATTAATGAAGAAACTGTTTTACTACAGAATGAAGGTAGTTATAAAAAACTTGTATTATAAGCAGGGACGCAGTAATTATCGTAAGTCTTATGATAAGACGTCACGGTAAGGAGTAGTTAGCTGCAATTCCAAACTATACCCAACACATTTTGAATTAAGCGTATATTACGGCTGAATGGATGGTGAATGTGAACGTTGTCATTGCCAAGGTAGTCAAAGTTGATGCTAACTATTAATCTCTTCGTCGGGCCTTTGTATCAAAGTTTCAGCAGTATCATACATACACGCACTGGCATTTACGCACTCCGTTTGAGAGCTTATTAGTGTAGCGTAATGACTATACCGGGTCTTCAGTAAACTGCCTAGACCAGGGTACCACGTCTGTGTGTTCCATGTCTCTAGTTTCTGTAATGTTAGCTACTGTAATTATATTTGTACGCGTATATCAGGAAGAGTGTAAACAGATCAAATTACTTGTGCTGCTTACTAACTTTCTATTATTTTTCATCGGTTTCTGTTTAACATAGATTGCTAAATTTCATGAATGATCTTAATGTGTAACTAAATTGAGAACTATCAATATTACTACTTTGCTAATAGCGTAAGTAAAAAAGGCTTGTGTTTGTAGAATTTTAAAATACAATATATATTATGTGAATTACGCATAAAAAAAACTATCTAAATAAGTTAATTGTCAAACATGGGCTTTGTTTATTTTCCAACCTTATATACCAAAAACGTATTATGTGAGAGCGTTTAAAAACTCCGTAAATTGAAACAAATAGTATTGTTTATTTTAATTAGATTTAAGCCTATTTGTGTAACTTCGACAGTTTTATTTTAAAATAAAATAACATTTGTGTACTTTATCCCTAATTTCTAATACAATTAACGTTACCAGAGTATAGCAAGTATATAACGATAGCATACGACTAGCTTGTACCTTATTTATGATGAGATCAAATGACTTGATTTTCTAACGCTATGCAACATATGTTTGTTAATTATCTTCGGAATACTGAATTTGTCTTTACGTTATATACAGTGGCGTAACTAGAAGCTGCTCCTGGAAGGGATGTGACTAGCTTCTGGGGGGTGAATGGCACTAGGATGTGAGCGGAGATAAGACTGGCTTAAAGGTTGGACTCCTCATTTTCCTCAGGAGAAATGAGAAATTCAGGATTCTTCCCATGTAATTTTGTAAATACATTTTTAGAAGTGGGAAGTGGGCTTTTGCCACACTTGTTTATGGGTCTGAGAATTTGACTTGAGAATTGGTGTGAGAACAAAAGGCCGGGCCAGTCGCATCCAAGCGGCTGAAGTGAGATTTCTCAGGCACGTGGCAGGGTGTACTCTCCATGATCATAGAAGAAACACAGATATACGGCAGGAACTGAATATTATGAGTATACTCGACAGGACCGCCCAGTATCGGCTGTATTGGTGGGAACATCTTTGCCAAATGGATGACTGCCGCATCCCAAAACAACTATGAAACTATCGGCCGAGAAGACGGAGAGGTGTGGGACGTCCGAGGAAGCCCTGGAGTGACCAGCTGTAATATTTGCCTATTTGAGACCGGAACAAACCGTTCTTGGTTTAAACCATGAGGATGATGATGACGATGACGTTTTTAGCCTCTGCCTTCGTTTTCTGGGGCACGTGCGTAATTCTTTACAAAGTATTGATTAATTGTCATTATCAAGAAAACTCTAACTTTACTATATTAATTTACAAATATTGTAAATCCTTTTATTTGTACAGTTGTTTGTAGTTATTTTAACATACGCAATTGACTTGGAAATAGGCATTACCTTAAGCGATTATGGAATTCGCTGAAATTTTTAATTGCTCTGAGTGTGAATTGGTCCCTTTGATCCCCCTAGTAATTACGCCACTAATAGTATGTATTGTTGTATAAACCAAACCATACTGATCACATAAGTTACAATTAATATTTTTAATTACTCCTTATTTTTTTTCTTTTTTTACTCTAATATCAAAGTAGGCCTAAGCTAGCGGGGTCTCACGATAAATAAACCAACAAACGGAATCTCAGTAATTAAAAGATTGCACATCATTATTAATAGTCATGACCAAAATACTGCTTTCAATTAGAGAATGTGCGAAAGGATAAACGACGAGATGAAAGAAATTCGGTGATTTATCAAAGCTGTCGTCTCAGTAAACTCTCGGTACTTACACTGTATAAATCCATGCAAATATTCGTAGAAACGCAGTCAACGCAAATATCGTTCCATCAGAGTGGGCACGTCGTCATATTTCAGCTTTATAAATATTTATGACTAGAAATGTTTACTTTGCTTCCGTTGTATTTACTTTTCGCTTTGGAAAATGTATATTTTATGACAGTAAATGAACGTAATTTTTCACAGAACTTCGTATGTCATCTTTACACTTCTCATTTTTATTCTACTATTTCCTTTGTTTTCTTTCTTAAATAGAATTTTATTTTTTCAACATGGAGCGGTGTATTAAAGGAAGTAGAAGGAAACCTTAATGTATACGGTTTGAACTATTGAAGACTTTAATAATGTTTGACAAATCTTATACAACTACATACCAAGCAAAAATTATAATTACACCCATATAGGTGTTATTGGATTTATTATTAGAATTCAGTACTCAGCTGGCATTATTTACATGACAACTATGTACTGTTACACAAACCGATACGATACCTATGTACTGAGGACAATCTAAGTATTGTAGTAAAGATTAATAACAAGAATTAGATTTAAATTTTCTCAAGAATTAGTGGACAAATATAATTACATATTTACTGATAATGTGGTGGACAAAACTGTATGGAGAGACAAATTAATAGGATTTGCTAGAAGACATGAAAAGAGGATTATCCATAGAAATGGATTCAGAGGGCAAGACGGACACAGTGTAGTGCATTATGGAAGATATTATCAATAGACTATACATCGACATGAGGTAAATTACGATAATAGGTATTTACGATAGTAGAGCCGACTACGTTTGAATATTTATGAATATATGCGAAACGTGCGGACTATAGAAGAATGTACGAACAAAGACTGTTTGTGCTTTAGCGGAAACGTAGCCTATGAAACGTGGAACGCTTTTTCAGGTTCCTGCTCTATTGTATCAAACAAGCTGTTTTATTTTGGCAAGCTGTAGCAAGTTTGTAGATTATTTTAAATAGTATAAATTGGCATTATTCAGCGAATTATTTTTGGGAAAAAATCTAGGAATTGGTCGAGTATTGGGTAATATGGCAAACGACTATCGTCATGGCTACTTAGTTTTATATAGCCTAGTATTAAAAAAGAGTAAAAGTATATTATTAACGTTTTATAAGTTATGTATTATTATAAAAACAAATCGTTTGGAAACAATTAATATATATATATTTTTGCTGTTGCTTTTTTTATTATTAAAAACATTATAATTAGTAAGATTATGTAACAATTTATAAGTTACAATATAGTTTTTGTCTACCTGACTATATCTATTAATTAAAATAAACTTAAATTACTTGAAACCAGTTCTGATACGTTTCGTATAAGTTGTAATAATTTTCAAAGAAAATTTGATAGTACGGATTAAAAAGTAAGGCTCATACAATTTTACGTCTATGACACGACATATAAAAAACAGTCTATTAGCATTAGCCAAGACAACTTATTTTAATTCAGGAAAAATACGGTGACATAAAAATTTTTGTTAGCACGAAAGCAATTAAACAAATATTACTGGAATCTCGTCATCATCATTACTTATATACTTGAAGGTTGAAAGTTATAGAACAATTAAAAATTATAAAGTAAAACCTAGAATTTTACTGTATAATTATGTATGAGTAAAATTAAAAAGTTGTTTTTTCAAGCTTTTTAAGTTTTCAGGTAAGAATTTTTCATATTGAATGTATTACGGGGAAGAAATAATACTCAATCGTTACGTTTCTTTATACAAATGCTTTTCGACTGGAATTTTTATATTCATCTGAATTCCAAATACTCAGAGCACAACATGTATTTTCTAAGCACATTTAATTCTCTTTTTTATTTTGTAACCATTTGTATGTTATATTTGAACATAATAAATTAAACGTCCCAAGAAAAAGTTTGCTGTAATGTAGCATTTTTGGAGATATATCGTTTTTAGTTTATACATTATTGTATGACACTTGTTATGTCTTCAGAATTGTTTTATCTTTCCCACTATTAATTTTTTACATTGTCGTAGTATTCTTTTCTTTCAGAAAGTCGGAAGTGTAAATAGTAGATGGGATGTTTTTTACGAATTATATGTAAACAAAATTTAAACATAAATTTCCGTCAATGATTTAGCCTAACAGAATACTGTCCACTTCTTTCTATGCATACTTCCAAATATACATAAAAGTAAATCAAATAATCTACAATTTGAAAACGAAGTTAACAGATAAAACTTAATGTATTAGTTGTCAATTGGTCATAAAGTCAAGGTTTTTGGAACTCGGTAGACGTAATCAAAGCAAGTGTAGTGATTGCGTTTGGTTTTCACTTCAAGAGAGTTTTAATTCAACCCGAGTAACACGCTCATTTATCAATTACTAACCACAAGAGGGTTGACTCAACCCTTTTCAATTAGACTTAGTTTACTCGCTCTGGAAATGCCATACAACATAGGTGTTTTAGAAACTAATTTTAAATTATTTCGTAACACACAAAACAGATAAAAAATAATCAAAATATGGGAATAATAAGTAATATAGGGAATAATAAAATTGTAATACTATTATATTTAATACTCTCGTGTCTTGAAAATTGATGAACCATCCGTTCATAAAAAAATATTTATATTTTTGATACATTTTTTTGAAACGTCATAATTTTGAAGTTCAATCACGAGATTGGTAGTTGTCTCGCTAACCTCATACAAGAAAATCAGATCTTATTACTGTTCGCCTTTTTTTTACAATCGTTTTTTGAACACATATCTTTGCTGTTATTTGGCTCAAGGTTATCTACAGAACTTGTTTACAAACTTTCCTTTACTTTCATTTTTTTCCTTTATCGTTTTTATACTTTGGTACTTTTCTCGTTGATATAAAAAATAGCTAAAGTTAACAAATTTTTACAAAACAAGTTTTCTATGTTTACTGTAAGTTAAATAATTAAAAAAGTAAGTACTTCCGTGTGTAGGAAATTAAAGTATTACACGTACAATAACTTTTGGGATTTTAACAAAAATTAAATTACACGCAATGTTTTGATTCAATCGTTACTACCATTTTTATCCGAACGTTTAGAGTATATTAGCTTAGGTTAGGTTAGCTTAGGTTCTTTTACCTCTAACAGAATTTTTAATAACACTTGTAATCCTCCCAGTAAATATCAAATTTGTCGTTCAAATTTAAAAAATTATATATCTGAATACGTTTTTAAATGCGACACATGTAGTTATTATTTTTGGTAAAAATATTTCTATATTTATTTACTGGTTTTTGAGCACTACCAGTCATCAATATAATATTATTTTATCTTTCTACGGAAGGAAACGGCGGAAACTTTAGATTTAATCTAAACAAAAATCTGAAATTAGTTTTTTATTAGTTAGTTATTTCATTGAACAAAATTATTTCTACTATATTTCCCGTCCAGTAAATAATTAAAGCTAATAACAACAAGGATACATAATTTAAAAATTATCTTACGATACTCACAGGGACGTTTGTTGATCACTATTTTTGAAAGAATTTTTTTAATCCTTTGAATGTCGTGTATTATTAACATTTTAATAAAACAACATGCTTTAATGTAACACTATCTAACAATATTGTTGACGTATTATGTTTGAAAAGTTAAAGATAAACGTCTAATTCTTATTTAATCGAAGAATAGCTGCACCTTTGCTACTTATAGAGGTTTGATAGCAATCCCTTCTTTTAAAACTGTAATTAGTCAATAAATTAGTTCAATTATTCAGTTAATTCAATTAATGAAAATAAGTTGTTTCCCACTGTTCAATCAAATAGATGTTTGAGGTTATCTAGAGTCAATCTTAAATATCAAGCAATAATTTTAGACGGCCAAGCCTATAAACATCAGAGAATGCGGAAACATATTGTTACGACAGTGTAACTGATACAGTACACGGTACAGTGGAAATTAAAATACAAGACACCAATTAAATCACTAACCACCAATCACCAGCTTTAATAATCACAATTAAACAGTTTGTAATCAACAAGATAGTCTCTTACAAGAAATCAAATAAAAATTGTACACACCCAATAATAATGTCAACTAATAGAGTCCTGTACAATTATAAAACACATAACACTTCGCCACAATACTTCGAACCGCAATGTAATAAATCGCCACTTAAACTAAAACTAACTGTCGCCGAATGCCTATATTTATAACCCGCTGATACGCCACAATAATCTGTCACTTTGGATGACGTGTAAAACAAACAGGCGCGCTCGAGAATCCACTAGAAACAGTGTCCTTGAACAAACTGCGCTGACCTGTACGGTCTGGAATAGACTCGATAGTTGACGCGTAATTGTCTTTCATCTCAGGAGCAGTATGTACGCACACACACATTGCAGCTGTGATAGCCGAGATACTTGTAGAACGTTCCGTATTACGTAACCATATTTATTTAATTCTGGCGTCATTTTGAGATGTTCTTTAGCACGTGCTACGAGGGGCTGACTCATATAGCTAATGGAACGTCAGGCGATAGAGTTGGTACAAGTACAGCGAATGTTTACTTTATAAAATAATTAATTAAAAATTAATTAAAGAATTTATGTAGCGTCCCATAACAAAATTCTTATGGCGGCCATAAATTTCAGTGCCTGAGTGACTTGCAAAATACAACTAGCGGTCGCACTGAAAATAAATCAAATTCTGGTAAGAACTTGTCTGATGATTACAGAGCGGCATTAGGGAAACTAAGGGTGTTAATTGTTGTCTGTGTCGCGTACTATTTTCATTACTTGATTTAGTTACTTCTATTTGTGGACGTGAGTAGTCCAATTGGGAAGTTGTATAGTCAGAGAACTATATATTAGTGCCATTGATTCGTATAATAGATAATACAACTTTTTTAGCGCTTAATAATTTATTGCATATGTTTCAGATTACAGACTTGAATCACTCGAGCCTACTAACAACACAAAAAACTTAGCACACCATTGTGAAATCGGTATAAATTTGATTTACGGCATTTCGCTGTTACAGATATTGAAGTCGCCGTATATCAAAGTTATTTGTTAGCTTATTGACAAGCAATAGAAAAAATATTTATTAATAGTAAACGTCAAATGCTGCAAGCGTTCCAATATGTAGCGCAGGTGCTGCAATATACAGTAAATCAACTTCGTATAAAATAAAAAATGAATTACTACTTCCTAGTAAAGCTCTGTTACAGAGAGCACAGCTGTGATGTTAATGACTGTATGTGTGTGTGTGTGTGTGTGTGTGTGTGTGGGTGTGTGCGCGCGCGCGTGTGTGTGTAGGTGTGTGTTATTGTAGTGAGAAGTTTAAATTGTTGCACTTTCTGCAGTATTTCATTAAATTTGAAAAACATGACATTTTTAGATAAAAAATTTAGCAATTGGAAATTCGCAGAATTAAAATCTGATCTTACTGGATCTCGTGTCTTTCCAAATAACATGATGCTAACTGTGAACTGGATAAGCAAAGTGGAGATTGCAACAAAAATAGTAATGGCTAAAGAAGCCTCTGACTAGCAGAGAAGTCTATTTTACAGCTGTATGGATTTGGAGTTTGGGAAGAGACTGATGAAGTACTTATGTTTTGAGATTATAAGGATGAGAACGGGAGGGATAGGAGAATAGAAGCTTTAAAAAAGTGGTAATGGAAAAATAAAAAATAAAACAATCAAACAGAGTGAGAAATAAGGAGATTTTCAATTCGATGAAGCATAAAGAACAAGCTTGGGTGCAATCCTGAAGAGTAAGAGAATCTGAATAGGACATGTTATAAGTGAAAAAGAATATTAACAGTACTGACGAGTATTCTTGCGGGGGTCGGTTAAAGCAAAAAATAATTTAACGACATTAAACAGTGGGTTACGGTACCTCACAATCGGCAAAACCCAAACGATAACGACCTTCTAAAAATCAAAATAATATGTAAACATAATTGATCAGTTTCTTACGTTTTCGTAAGATTACAGGGGCGCGCGCGAATATACAGAGGCAGCAGATAGTTATTTTGAGGGTTATTTCACAGTTTTGTGATACCTTGTAGTGGATTAAGTAAGTGTGCACTGAAGAGAAATGATTTGATATCTAGCTTAAGGAATCTATGCGCTCTTGGTGATATGGATACCACTTTTCAGACTCCAATTCGGTGTCTGCTGACCTAAATATATAACTTTCTGTTCCCGGAAAAGCAAGAGTACATATCTTTGTTTTGAATATTTCTCTTATACGCGTTGATAACGTTAAGAAACATAGATAATTACTCGAGATTTAAATCTTTGAACAAATGTGAGAAAATGAAGATTTCAACACAGATAGTAACACGCGAAGACAAAAGTATAAGAGCCGGATTGAAGGACACATTTCGACAGCTTGGGGCAAGTCATTCCTCCGTATCACTAATCCGCGTAGTAGTATTCACGTTATCTTTGACTGTATTTTCACTTGTGGTTCAATGACTTTACTCATTATTGATGCTTATTGTAAACACTACTTAGTGTACTGCTGTATATGTGCACATGGAATTACTAAAATGTGATTTGAGTAAAAATACTGCGACACACCATCCTATAATACTGTGTCAATTTTAAGTTGATATATTTAGGAAAGATGACAATTAATTAAAACATAATACATTATTACGAATATTTGAAAGTTTATACTTATTTAAGAACATTTACGTTATTATAATCATTCCGTATTGAAACAAAAACTTCTTCTAAACCAACTTGTGGTTACGTACGAAACTAACTAAACATTTTGGGATGTAACATTTTTAGGGGAACAGAAACAATTTTCAAAGACGTCTGGGTATACGATACTCTATTACAGTCAGCTAAGATTCTGCTAGACATTCGGCTTTAGAACATCGGATTTGAAGACAAGTTACATGTTACATTGTTACATGTTACAATATCTTTGTAAAAATATATTTAGCATTCAGTTTGCATTTATACTGCAATCTAAGTCATAATAGTCGAAAGGCAGTTGCTTCTATCTGATATCAAACAAGCTTATGTGACACGCTATCCGTTGACATTCAATCTGAAAAGACAGATTGACTTTTCTGTTTACTCTTCAACAGATTAATATTTCTTAATAAATAAAATTACGACTAATTATTTATTATTTTAATTTCTGAACTGTTTATTTATATTCAATAAAAATTTATTTTTCTATACTTATGTGAGCCAAGACGTATTAAATGTACTTCCTTTCCCCATGCTCTATAGAGGAAACGTTACCCTATACTTAATAGAAAAATGTATCAGGATAAAAAATGTTGCTTACATCCCTATGATAGGATAGTGTTTACATTCATCTAAAAACATAAAACTTAAAAATCAGGACATCTAAGGAGTTTTACATTTATCTTATACTTGTCTTCTACTTGCATTCATCAGCGATATGATTTTTCCTTTTACGATTTGTTCTGTAGTTCTATAAGATAGCAGCCAAAAATTTACGATCAGATATGTACCACACGTGTTTAACTGGTTTTAATATAGCCACCAATACGACATATTTGGATGTCTTGCGGGTACGACTGATAAAAGAAGTGATTACAATACGGTGATGTATTCAATTACTGGTTTTACTTCATAAACATTTTTGCAGATCTGATGACTGACTATTGACCAAACGTTACAAGTCTGTTGTGCATCTACAGAATATGACGTTTGCTATAGAGGAAGTTTTCAGTTTCTTCTGAATGTCTGCTGAATGATTACTGTATGTAACATCTAACCCGAATGATGTGTAGTTAAACTGTTGTGACTCGACTTGGTAACTGCACGGATGCAAAATTGGGATAAACGATGGCATTAGGTACTGGGAACCGAGTGCCTAGATACTCGTTACGGTAATGTGTAAACCTGGAACGAATCGGTAATATATAAACTGCGTTGATTTGCTGAAATAGAATTGATAATCAGGGAAAGATAAAATAAATGTTTGCAAATAATTTTATTTATAAATAAAAAAATTAACCCTAAATAATTGAATAAAGATTGAAACATATACTCGAGTAATCAGTAGGTGCCAACTCAAGTTTTCAAGGTAAAAGATAAATTAAAAGGGGGAGAAATGTTAATATAATATATAATGTTATATAATGTTAATATAAAATAACAATAAGTAAAAATGCCATGTCTGTTTCTCTCTCAAGTCATAGAGTACCAGAAACTTTAAATCACATAACATAGTATATAAATATTCATATGTGTCCAATGTACATTTTCTCTCTTCTAATTAATTTTTCTGTAATCTGCACGAGAGCTCAACTCTACAAGGAAACTAGTGCAACTTCAGCTACGTTAATAAGTATTGTATTTTTATGTTTAGTAGTTTACTATGTTTTAGTGTTTGTTTAGTTTGCAGAAATTTACCGATTTCTTTAGTTATCGAAAGCTGATGATAATTTATATAAACCCTTCGGTAGGAACATATGCCTGCCAGGCATGTATGGTTTACCCTTTTGCTGCTAGAAGCCTCCTGCGTGCTGCTGGGCAAGTCCCCGTCCTAGAATTCCTCAATCAGTTGTTGTGTGTGACAGCGAAAGTGTCATCTCGTAGCTCTCCTCCGTTTGACCGTAAGTTACCTCTTTCTAAAAGTTACCCTGCCTGTCAGGCATGTATTCCTCTAAATATACGTCTGATTTCATGCCTTCCAGACATATGATCCTCTAACCGTACGTAGTTTTGCATGCTTATTAGGCATATGTTCCTTATAAGGGGGGGTCAGGCAGATGTTCCACTGGGAGGTGTATAGTACCAAACATATACCAAACATATACCAAGTCTGCAAAAAAATACATATCAATGTGAAATTATTACAATGAAGTAAATTGGAAAAGAAGAAATGGTATATTTTATTTTATATGTAACATATGGTATATGTTATTTTGGCATTTTTATGAAAATATGAGTACCTGCCTAGGAGGCAGGGTGTTCCTCATAATGTGTGTATTGTATATGCCTGTGGGGCAGGGTGTTCCTTTAAGTGCAAAATTAAAACATGTTCCTACCGAAGGGTTAAGGGATTCGTCTTTTCCGGATATGAACAACAACGGGAACACTTTTTAATATTTCATCGTCAGTAAGTTTAGACCTACGTCTCAAACGAAACTATTAGAGCCATCTCCAGTCATTACAATTTCTTAAGTCCTTGTCTTGTGTAGTTTTATTGGTACTAACCGTAAGTTGTTATGTGCGTATCAGATTCGACCACACTGTAACTGAAGAAATTTTGTAATAATACTTGCATAAATTATACTTTCCCTGGCTGAATATGGCTGAATATGGCTGAATATATCAATAATATGTAGAAACAGGGAATCTTTTCTATCGGCAGTTAATATCCCTTTACCAAAGATTACTGTCTGCTACTAGCTAAAATCTTTATTCAGCGTTACTCGGGGCTCAAGAGCGGTAAAGAGCAGCAACAGCAGTAGGAGACACCAACACTCATATAAGTTTAACATTGAATTATTATGTGTCCTAGTTTAACTTACTTTTATTGTGCTACTTTTGTCTGGCAGTAATGACTCTTTTCTTTCTTATAAGCTGGTACAATCAACATAAATTATAACAAAAGCACCGTATATTAAGCCGTCACGTGCAGACGTTACAGCTATTATACGTCTTCCTACCTCCCCCCCTCACTCATCGTCACTGTGTTCTTTCTCAAAGCATAAGTTTTTTTCTTTACAAATGTTTCAGTACAATTTAAAATAATTCATATAAATGTTTGTGAATTATTCAATAAGAAATTTTTACTACTTTCTTAAGCAGAGCAAATAAAGTTCTTAGTCCTCTAAGATTGTAGCAGTAGCTAACAAAAGGAGGAAAAGCTAAACATGAATGACTATGAAACAGCATCGTCCTATCACAATACCACAGCTATGTATTGTTACAATTAAGCTGACATGGAGTAGTTAAAATTTAATGTGTGCAATAGGAGTGAAAAGGAAGTAACGCTAACAGAAAGTTTAAAACGCAATCTTAAAATAAATAGGAGAGTTTGACATTCTATAAGTGGTTAATAATATATAATTACGTCGAATTTAGTATAATTTTTAACAATGGTAACGATTCAAAACAAGATACAGCTAAATTATGAATAACTTTATAATTCATCCAAATCACGTTAAATTCAATAATCCTCCACAAACGAAATAATTCATTAACCAACGTTAACAATGTTTTCCGGTATAATAAGGAAACACGACCAGCGAGTCCATAAAAATATTGTCTTTGGGGTTATCCATACAGCCACTAAAGTAATATCGCATATATCAAAGTGCCTGACTGTCTGAACACATCCAAGAATGGATAACACTTGTAACATCCGGATAAATTAAAAATTAACAACTAAAACATTGACTTATGGTAAAGAAAGAAACTAAAAAATTTCTTTCCGTTGTAGAGCTATGAAGGTAGAATCGTTTTACATTTACATCCTACTTATATTAAATAAGCAATCTTCAGAAAATAATGATTAAAAAATTGCAGTTGATTTGCTGTTTAACTTCTCCTGATTTACTCTATTTAGCCGTTATTTTCACTCAGTTATCTGACATTTGAGTTAAACTAATCAGTATGTAGGAACAAATTAAACAACTGCCAGAAAACATTTATTTGAACAAATTTTACAATACAGACTAACATAGTTGTAACTCAACTTTTTTTAACGTATGTGTAAAGAAGCATAAAAAAGATTAAAAGTAGTCGTAATAAAGGAAATATGACAATTTATCACAGCTGCAGCTTTACCCAGTTCAATGTACTTCGATGAAATAAATCCTTGCAAACACTCCTAGGAAAAGTTAGCGCAAATAACGTCTCATCAGAATGGGCACGTCGTCATATTTCAACTAACGTTCGCTCCATAAATATTTATCAATAAAAGTGTTTTCTTTTGCTTCCGTACTATTTACATTTCGCTTTTGGAAAATGTATTTTTCATGACTGTAGACGAGCACAATTTTTCATGGAATCTAATCTCGTTTCTTCACGTTTCATCCGTATTTGCAATTTCCTTTTTCAGTAAGAACTTTTGCAATTATATTCTAAAGCAAGGAAGTATTATTTCGGTGTAGGTGACAGAACGTTATTATAATACAGTAAGACGTTATACAGTTAGTGAAATATTTTGAATTTATACTGCTTACATACAGTTTGCTCTCAAACACGAATTATGTTAATTAGTGAGTGTGTGACAGCACATTTGTATTATAAGTTAACTAAACAGTAAATCTGTGATAGTTGAAAACGTTCTCGGTCTGATACAAAGATAGATAAAGGAGTATCAAATGAAAGGTAGTGTTGTCGGATGGCGTACCTAACGTTTTGAAAAAACCGTATTTACTAGTTAGTTTATAGCAAATGATCTAACCTAAGCAAGCTTTGTGTTTTGAGAAAAGTGGATTAATTTAAATGTCGTGCTGTAATAATATACTTCACTTTCAAACAATTAGTGCCAAAATTACCAAAATTAAAATTAAAAACTAGTTGTATTCTACTTTAGGAGACTCTTTGCCTTTGTTTTAAAAAGTGAAGAAATGAGCTGCTGAATTCAAACCTACACGTCCGCCCATTTGTGACGCGAAGATCTTTCAGGTCGGTCCAAAACAATGGCTTAATTCTTTTTGCTGGCCCTCCCCCGCAGGACTCTCTACTATCCTTACGTAATTCATGCCATTTTTTCCACTTAAGTACTAACCCCTCCTTATAACTGTGGCAACTATTTAAATTATATAACTCAAACAGCACGTATTCTACTTAAGACCTTTTAAAATCTCTTCTTTTAAGCCTGGGCTAGTTTGATCGGTCACTTATATAAATCATAAAAAGCTTTTATTAATTTTTAATTGTGGGCCTGCCTACTCCGTTTTCAGAACTTGAGATATATCTGATTATTCGACTTAGTTGATCTTATGTGTTGATGTCTTTTATAGTATTCATTATTATCGAGAACTACTGAGGAGATTTAGTGTTTCGAAATTATATTTTCAACTTTTTAGATAAACGCGAATGAGTTTGATTTGAATGTTGGGACTCATATACTTCCCAATATTCTTAAGACTACTAGTTATCTCGTGAAACAATCGTATTTACTCTAAAGTCCAATAGTTGCCAAAATGGTTTCGCTATTAGGCTGGCCTAAATCCTTTTTATGAGCTCTAAAGGCTAAATTTGAAGCTGCCAGTATCAGATAACATTTACAACATGACCCAGTACTTTTGCCCATTTATTAGTCTCCTTTCCTAGCTCATAACGAATAACAATGGGACGAAGGCCCGGCCGGTGGGATCGGTGCATTGTTAAACACGATCACCGCCCTATTGTGTAGATAACCAAATAATTTTTACTCTCAAAGATCATCATTAAGTACTGGTAAAAAACAGTCAAATTTTAAGTGTATTTGTCTTTGTTAAATACATAAAGAGAAACTTTGGTTTTCGTTGAGTTCAAGGGGTTTTACCCGCTCTTAAAAAATTAATGAAAATGTTTGGGCGAGCGCCGTAATCCGCAGGCCACCCTGCGACAGTTACCCCACTGCACCAAAACCGTTACGAATGACGAAAACTTAGAAAATTCACAATTCCGTGTTATATGATAAACACGTAAAAGTGTGTGAGCTTGCTGATATTCAGAACATCCCAACAGATGGTGTCTAAAACATATGTGACGGTATCCATGTGTGAAATATGTCAGCGCGATAGGTGCCGCAATTTCTAACGGTCAATCAGAACGCTTTTGAATGAATACTTTTAAGTATGCTTCGATAACATTGTTTAAATATAAGATAACAGAGTTTTTACTACGGTGTATCACTGTTGAGAAACCATTTCGTCACCACTACAAGCCAGACACAAAACGGCAAGCCAGACAATGGGTATAAACGGGAAGAAGTACTCAAAAAAAAGGCGCAAAAACTTACATCAGCTAGAAAGCTAGAAAATCGATTGCGTATACTTTGGGGAATATGTAAAGCGCTAGGAATTGCTTACCAGATTTAACCCTCAGCGACATTTTCCTGTTTAATGATCTGAAGATACGGCTTGCTGTAAAAGATTCACAATCAGTATTGATGTCAAAGTTAAATTAGACAAAATTATATACGTATATGCTCAGGAACATTTGCTATTATTAAAACTACTTTTCCTAACACACGTTTTACAAACCGATGGACAGCATATTATTATTTATAATGTATTTTATTTTTTGTTGAATCTTAAAGTTCACTTTAAGTAACTTGAATTTCTTAAATAACAACATAACTCATTTTATATGTTTTACAGACAGTAATGCATATTTAATATAACACATACAGACAGTATGTAATACTCACATACAGACAGTATGTAATGTTCACATACAGACAGTATGTAATGTTCACATACAGACAGTTTTTTATTAACATACTTGTTACGTGATTGTCTTAATGAATTTACGAAACGTATTGCAAATTAACATCTTACTTTATAAAAAAGTAATTTTTTTCAAAACACAAATGATTTGTTAAAAAATTGGAAAAATTTGAAACGATGCAAAAATTACCATTGATAGCCTAATGTTTGAACCAATCAGATTAAATAAATACAAACTACTGTAAGTTGTAATCTGCCTATTATGATAAAGGAATATGTGGCGGTAGAGTTCAGTAAAGATGTTTTAATTAAAAACTGTATGTCAGCAGCTGTGTGAAAAGTAAAATTTATAGAATTATAGATTACGACTGTACGTACAAAGAACGTTAAATATGATAATAACAGTTAATTTTAGACTACCGTTTTACAGATATAAAGACGCACCCCCCTCCCCGTCAAACACACACAGAACGCTTACACATACAGTAAATACAAAAAAGAAGCAAGTCATGATAAAATGTAGTGACACAAAAAAAATAAAATTACATCTCGATTCGTTATCGAGTGAACGTTTGCGGGTCCCAGCAGACGTAATCAATCCGAGTGTGGTGATTGCGCTTGGCTTTCATTTGTAGAAAGTTTTGATCCCACCCGAGTAGCACGCTCATTCATCAATTAATGACCACGAAAGGGTTAAATCAACCCCCTTTCAATTAAGCGTTTATACACTCGCCCCAGCAACTTTGTACAACACATAAGTGCTCACAGAACTGTTTCTAAATTGTTTTAAAAATTAGTTACACGTAACCTGTAACAAAATATACCTGTATAAGTTTAAGAAACTACGTAGAGAATTACTAATATATTTATTAAATTTTGATAATATATCCATATAATGTTAAAATATATAGATAGTAAACAAACGATTGTATTAAACATAATCTAAAACAGTAAAATAAATTTCAGATAATATATCGTTACGTAAACTGTATGTATTACAGATTTCACAATTCACTGTGTAAGAAAGTTTTAAAAATGTAGGTCCCACACACAAGACAAGAGTAAATAAGAAAGGAACTGGATAGCTGTTCTGTCCGTACATCATGTTTTATAAATTACGGAATCTGTATATTTATCTTTTCAGAAACTCATCAGAAAATAAAATTTGAATAAAGACCTCAAGTTGAAGAAAATATTTTGTAAAACACCAGCGTTCGTTTAACATTTATTGCTAATATGCATGGAGCACATTTAAAACAAACAATAATGTAAAGTATAGTCTGATTTTAGCATTGGCCTAGTAACTAAGTTTATCTGGAGCAATTGAGCAAGTTACACTCATGTAAACTTGCAATCAAATGCGCAGGAACGAATGAAAAGTCTTTATTTTACGTTGTGGCATTTTGACTCCTTAAAGAGGACACTAGTCTAGAGCGGTTTTGAAGTGTTTTCACAGTTTATACTAAAGTAGAAATAACTTTGTCAATTTCAAAACTATGGTTTCCTTTGCCGGATACGTTATTATAAACAGAATCTTTAGAATTATTATTATCCCTAATATTCTGAAGATATACACAGTTGTTAATTCACTATTTAGTGAAAATGAACCTGTTCAGATAACAGAACTTGGTTATTAATCTCTCACATGGCTATTAAAAGAAATTAGTCTATATTCCGGGAAGTTAATAACGTAACTTAGTATTATAGATTGTCCGAAATCCTTTTAGAAATATATCTTTCTCCAGGGAACATCAGTCAATTACTAAGCTCTAAAATAGCACATATTTTATCAGTTATTGCTTCACAAAAAACGATTTTACTCTCTGTAATAATCCGCTGTTGATTTTAGCAAATAAATTTCTTAGATTTAGTATAAGTATTTTTCAAAACCAAACGTTGTTATTTCTGGCAGGGTCTGAACAGTTACTACGTGAAGGTGAAGATTTTCGTACCGTATATGATGTCTAATGCTTCTGTTAGTTTGATTTTTGCGGTACTTTTAATTCGGGTTTCATCTGGTTTCGGGTTTACTTAAATTTTTGCCATTACTTCTGACAACAGATTTTAATTTATTTCAACACCACGTATATTACCCATTGCTGTAAGACCCTTAATATCAATACAGTATGCTTATATGTGGGTTTACGTTTTCTGTGTGTGTTAGTGTGTTGTGTTCGTGCGTGTGTGTTTCATTTTAGAAGGGAGTAGAAAAGAGTGACAATATCGTTTGTAGAAAATATCGTAGAGGTCGTTTAGTTTATTATATCTTTTATTGTATTAACCCGTATGTTAAACTCCTTATTAACTCACCTACATCTGTCAGTAAGAGTTTTCCTTTATATAGTCTCCAACTATCGATATTTAAACACATTTAGCTTTTAGTTACCAGAATATCAATTTGTTTTTCCGATACATTAAGGGTAAATAATTATATATTGTTACGACATCACAGAACAATCTACGTGTTTATCGAATGTTCCAGAAGGATCCGGAATGTAACGTGTGTGGCGTACGTGCTTGTCGAGAATTTTCTGGACAGTGCGAGAATTCACGCGGCCGCTCACTGTGTCAAGGGCGCAAGCAATTACGTCATAGTTTAGAGGTAATACGTAGTATGTGGGTGGAATCGTCTAGATGTTCGGCGGATATAAATACCAGTACTCAACGACGTTCAATTCAGTATAGTGGCGATATATTTACAGAGCGGTTCGTGTTATTATCGGGCGAGATTACTGTGCGCGTTCAAGTGTTTATTAGTTAAGTGTTGTGTTTTATAATCGGACGGTATAATTCTAATACAATTGTGTTTTATTTTAGTGGACATTTTATTGCGTGTGAAAAATTTTCGTTTGATTTGTTGTAGAGACTGTGTTGTTAATTACGAACTGTTTAACTGTAAAAATTAAAGGTGTAATTAGTGACTTAATTGGTGTCTTGTACCTATTTTGTTTCCACTGTACGATCAAGTAGACCGTCGTATCAATATTATGTTCCTTTATACTAGCTTTCTCAGTAGTTTGAGAAGTAAAATCACTTCCCGTTTACAGCATAAATTTTCTCGTAAGTGAGTTGTATTTGCAAACTCATTTCATAACAAATTTAGTCCGTTGTACAAAGCTGAGTATCTGTATATAATGAAGCATAGTAATGTGATTTTTGAGGTTATAGTCATAAATATATGTATACTGTGTATGAATAGTATGACGTATATATGAGATGTGTGAGATACAGGGTATCTCATACACCAAATATGATATTTTACAGTTTTACAATAAAGATGCTTTTACTTACTCAGAACATATTTCAAGAATCATGCGTTATGCTTACCGTGTTACTTCCTATAGCGTAAAATTCTCAGCTGTAGTGTATTTGGTTTATAATCTACAATACGTACAGATGGCGATATATAGAATTCCTACCAGTCATTTGTCATTTTACTGACGTGACCATATGCGGGCGTTTAGATCGAGGTGAAGAAATCGAATTAATAATTAGATCTATTATTAATTAAGAAATGTCACGGAACATAGATGTCACCACACAAAGTTAATCTATTTGACACTGAAAAATATGTGCTCCTTTTCATCCGCTTTTAGCTAACAGAGTAACTGACACATTGAGTTGTTGGTTTGTGTGTGTGAGTGTGTCTCTCCTATGTGAGTGTTCAAATGAGCGTGTATGAAAACAGAGACAATTAAGTGAAATTAGTACTTCACATTCGCAGAAAATTTACATCCGTTTGCAACTGGATTTTAGGCAGCATCTTTGGCATGAGTAATCCACTGCATTGTCGACCAAAGCCGAGCAAAACTCCTTAACACGGTCAGAGTATTAAGCTTACAAGGGTCTCTGTTTTTGATCCGACGAAAGCAAGAATAATCCTCAATACGTACATAAGGAATGTATCTTTCAAAAAGTTTTAGTTACCGACGTCTTTTTAGATACTCTTTATTTCCTGTGTCACGTTGCACGAGATGTATTCTTTACAAACACGTGAGTAATACACTTTCAATGTTTTTCATATGCATAGTTATATAATTCTTTTGATTAAATGAAATCTTAAATTAGTAATGGTATTAAACTACCAATTATAGTGATAGGTTTTACTGAGAACGTTAACCACTCTTTCCAATAAAAAAACAACATTTCAACTTGTTAGACGTGTGATAACAGTTTAATTCTTAGACTTGAAGAAATTAAATTTATTGAATAATAATAATGATAATAAAATTTTGTACTGTTATTTTATTTTAAATCTTTTTTTAATTTTACGTGGTATTCATCCTTCGAATTTATTCCCAACGTGACAATTACTTCAAAGCTAAGTGACACTATTGTATGTCAAAACAGCACAAAATATTTTGACATCTCAACGTATACAATATCTCATGAAAATATATTAAGATCAATTGTTAAGATCGTGGAGTCTTATATGTTGATTTATGTTTTGCGCGTTCTTTATAACAAACATTTGTACATTTAATCAGTTTGCATCGTTTCAAGAGGTACATAAACGTAAAACTGTCGGTTACAATTACATTGATTATAGATTGAAAACCTATTGTTTAATTCTTACAACAAAATCTGTCAAATTGTGTCTCACAAGTATTTGCTTTTTTATACTATACCTACAAAAATAATTGTTTACTACTTATATTTATAAATGTAATAATTTTTACGTAGGGTGGCTCACATTCTATAGAAACGATTTCTGCACCGTCGTATATCATCCGATTCATTCTGTTTTAGACAATACGATAGTTGATTCCACTGAATTTAAATCAGGCTACAAGCCTACCTCGATTAATTTTCGTAAGATTAAATATTATATTTTATAATCAATTTGAGTATATGTGAATTGCATACATGGTGGATGTAGATAGAAAATATTAGCTGTCTTCGTTAGATAGAAAATTGATGTCTTCGTTTCTAACATCATTTTAAAGCTAATCATAATAAATCGTTTTGCCTATTTAACTCTATCCTAAAAATCAGCTGAGCACTGCTTCAAATTCTCAGAAATCTCTTGCTTTTGCCGTCTGCTTATGAATGATAGTACATGCCACTTTAAAACAGTGAAAGACGGTCAACTGAAAGGGTACACTGTATTAAATTTGTTTTTATGTTGAAATTTTTTCATCCTTTTCTTCTCCTCTTCAAGTACTAGGCTAGGTTACAGAAAAATGTTCCGACACCCATCTCATGGTCGGACGACCCGGGTCTCTTCTACCAATGGCTTTATAGTTCAGTGTCGCTTTCGGCAATCGATCCTCTGTCATCCTTTGCCGATGATCCCATCATTGCCTTCTGTAAATTGCTATGTCTTTTACTTCGTGTTCTGCTCTGATATCTTCATTCCTTATTCTATCTTGCATAGTATAATTTAAAGCATTTCGAAGAAACTGCATTTCAGCACTCTGAATCTTGCCGCTGTCCATTTTTTTTATGACCCACTCTTCACTTGCATGAATTAATGTGGGTATTGAAATTGGCTTTTAAAATTTAATCCTTGTGCTGTGTCTTGTTGACGTTTTTCTTCAGTACTATTTTAGTACAGGGTGATTTGTGATACCTTTCAGAGTGCCTAATCAAAATGAATATGATTTCAATATGACAAATTAATATGATATATGTTATAAATTACTTAATGATATATGTCAGTTTCAATAATAAGAAAACATATCATAACAAACATAAAATCACACATACGATTAGAATCTTGTATCTAAATTATAAATTTATACATTACTCTATTTCTCGATAACTACGTACCTCATTAGGTATCATATAAAATTTTCTTTTACACAGGTGTTTAACCTGTTTTTAAACATGTAAAATTCAGAGTACCAATTTTCTATTATATTTTGTTAACATAATTAAAAATTGATTAAATTGAATCTGAAAAAAATTGTGTTCTAATTAAAGTGTAACATTTAATTTTGTGTTACATTGTTGACAAAATGTCAGATTCAAAAACATATAGGCAGGTAGTAAGTGTAACGAACATCTAATTGTTTTTCAAGTTCCGATTTGTGCAAAAGCAGGTATCCCCCCCTCCAATCTATGTCTTTATCACATACCGCAATGAAAGTATTGTATGTTAACCGTGTTAGCTCTCAGTACACAGCACTCAATACATCTAATTGAATCAAATTAATTCTGTATGAAGCTTATAACATAATTACTGCATAATTAATTACGATAGCGTTATGCAAATTTATGTAAAGCACTGGAACTCAATTATA
This sequence comes from Magicicada septendecula, assembly GCA_034769895.1. Classification (NCBI taxonomy): domain Eukaryota; kingdom Metazoa; phylum Arthropoda; class Insecta; order Hemiptera; family Cicadidae; genus Magicicada; species Magicicada septendecula. Next base: position 167,881,335 of record CM068367.1, on the reverse strand, counting down.
CCTGTGCCTACGTTAATGTCCAACCAACCGCTTGAGAGTTTGCAAGATGTTAGGGTGAAGTGCCACCGATTATGTGTGCGTGAGTGGGCGCGCGCGTGTATGTAATTTACAAATATTTGTTAAGGATAATACGCGCATGGTAAATGTTTACGATAATCGTATTTTATAAGGTTTGACAGTCATATCGGTCTTTCAGATCATCTTTAAAACGTATTTATAAGATTATAACTTCTATAACATTTTAAGTTTACATTAAAACAATACATAAATGAATAGCCTATGTATTCTGTAAAAATTATCTGAAAGACAAAATAATTTTCACAGATTTTGAAAGTAAAGTTATTAAGTAACAGTTACCAAGAAAGTGAGTATTATTTCAAATATTCTTGTGTCTTCTTATAAATATTCTTACCGTAAATATATTATTTTATGGTGTCTAGGAAACAGAAATCTGTTGGGTAAAAGATACGTGCATTAACATATGTTTTTAACAAAGCATGAAGTAACAAGGACTATTGTTTAATGTTGGTTATTAACTTGGAGCCATTCGACAACAAAATTTACATAAGAACTATGGTGTAACTAAACAACCATATAAGGTCAAGTCGACCAATCCTCGTTTTACCACATGGTGTAGATTTAAAAAAAAAAACATGTAAAAATTATTCGCCTACGTTATTGTCTTTAAATTTGGTTGTAGAATTAAAGGAAATTAATAAGACGTTACAGCTTTTAAACATTTACGAAATATAACATGTTTGCTGATTGTTAAACTATTGGTTGATCTCAACTCAAAACCAACAGAATCTATTTATCGAGTAGGCCTGTATAGCATCCACTCTGTTATAGTACTTCGAGCGCCACTCAGCGAGTTATATAAAGTATGGTAAGAGAAAATATAGCTAAGATTTCACAGATTGTTAGGTCGCCTCTATAATGAGTCTTTTAAGCTAAAATAGTTCTGTCTGATGTATTGATTGAATTAGTCTAAAGGTTACGGGTCACACATGGTAGAGGTAGTCTTTAGGAATATGGATGCCTACCTCACGATACACTGTTTGACGGTTCCTTTTCCAGAGGTTGATTAAGTCGATTGGAGGCCCCTGGCGGTAGAAAAAATCAAGGCCATTACACCCAAGCCTTAAACAAAAAAATTGTGTAAGAAAGTAATGGCTTCGTCGGAAAGATTTTAGCATTATATTTTTAAAGACTTGCTTAAACTAGCAATATGTAACTAATAATAAAACTCAACGTTTCAAGAAAAAACTGAAATTTATTAAAAATTTAACAGTAACTAAGTTACTTGAGTGCTTAAAAAATGTTTTATATATGACTTTGCGTCTTGATATTTCTGTGGCAAGTTCATCAATTATTTTTGCAGTATCTATTTCGTCCAAAATTTAATGTTCTACGTATAATATGGCCATGTTGTTCAATCTGTCTTCTCTTATTGTCCTTCTTAAGTAGTTTTTAACGCGTTTTAAAACTGAAAAATTTCTTTCACTTGATGGATTTGATATCGGTATTGTTAATAATATTTTCAAAATATTTTCTACGTTGGGAAAAATCGAAGACATTTCTCTTGCAGCTCGATAAATTTCTGATGCGGTTCCGATGGTATCTTTGTTTTCTTGTAGTAATAGTAAGAACTGATCTAGTTCATCGTTAAAATTAGAAATGTCAATGTCATTTTTGTAAAAAATCTTAAGTTTTTTATCGTGTTCTTTTTTGCTACAGTTGGTAATGTTTGATCAAAAAGTACCTTAAAATGTTCTATAACAGCTTCATACGTCCGAGTCCTTCGAGACAGTCCTGCCTTGGTCCTACAGCATACGACATAAAATGAATTGACAATGAAATTTTCCCTTCTAGCAAATTTATGTTTACATGCAGAATACGTGAATAATTTAAAATATTGCATCTTACGTTTTTTCTGTTGTGACAGTTTTTAACTTGGAATCTATCGAGCTCGGGCCCCTTGGGGATTCGGGGCCCCTGGCGGTCGCCAGCCGCCTAATCCCGCCCCTGTCGTTTTGTCATTTTAATTGGCGGCGGGACAGTATTTTAATGTTTGTCTGAGGATCAGCAGTTTTGGACCACGGGATAAACACAACAAGTTGTGACACCACATCCGTCTGGCTACGTGCCACACATTGTAAATGATATTCGATCATTTCAGCAATATGTATTTTGTACACTATTGCAAATTTTGTTTAGAAAAAGAAAACATAAATTATTTTGTTATGTTCGCCACTAACATAAGCCGTTTTTAGCCTCATTCATTTCTTAAGCATTTGACAACCTTCAAAAATAAACAATAGCTCAACCCGTTCACCATCTGCTGCAGTTTTTCTTTCACTTTTTTCTTTACGCGTGCCTCGTGTCAGTAATGAATTTTCTCTTTCTAAGTTAGTACAGTCAACATGAATTACAACAGAACACCAGTGAATTAAACCGTCACCTGCAGATGCCACAGTCATTATACTTTTTTCTCGAGTACTAAGTTTAAATTCTTCTTCATAATTTTGTTGTATAGAAGAATATTTTGTAAGGAAGCGTGCGCGTGTTTATTCTGAAGGTGACATATACAAGATTATTGATTGATAGTATATGTCAACAGGCAGAACTCCTGACGCCCAGCAATCTATTCATTTGAATACAGTTAAAAGAACATAAGTTAATTTATCGCTTTTAAATTTCTCAAATTAGTTTCACTTGCCTATTAACAGAATTTCTTATAGTTTCAACTGTTACTATTTACAAAATTCTGACGGTCTATAGCCCGGCTGTATCTGTTGTAGTATGTAACGATGTGCCTTCTTAAATGGATACAAGCCCCGCTGTGCTGTCCGTTTCTCATTTCAAATAAAAATCGTTTTCTCGGGACGTCCATGCTGTATCAGTTTATAAAAGCATTACTTATAAATTTGTATCCCTTATTCAGTTAACATTTTATGTACTCACATCACTTAACGACATCACTTTACTGAATGTAATTTGTCTTGTCCTACAAACGGAAGCACTGATGTGTTTACGATTATGTCCTTTGGGCTCATTATTATTGTTATTTTAATTAACTGTAATAACATGAACTGCCTACATAAAATTATTGAAGTTCCAATCACAGATATTATGATCTTGTTTAAATAATCCATACAACCCACACAATCGTGGTCCATACAATTCAAATTTCCACAGTAAACCAGTATTGCTACGCAAGATATATAAATTATTATGCATACCTATGTTTGTCTAGAGGGCCCATTTTTTTATAACACTTTCTTTTACTATTATTTACACGTTTAAATCTTTCTTGTGGTGTAACTTAAAGCCCATAGAAAAAGTCCAAGTTTAGAAGTCACTTTTACATTCATTCCTAACATTGCAATATTCAAATAACTTTAATTGAGAATGGGAATATAATTACATTATATTAGTCACGTAGTATCCTAATACTTAGCCTTATCCCATGTTCTGCTATGGTTTTTTCATCCTTTCTCTTAGGTATGAAACGCTTGTAAATGGTCGCTGCAGTTTCATTCATTTCCTTTTTATTTGAACACCTTCGATGTTTATTAATGTAGTGTTGGCTTTATACGTACATAGAGATGTTTGGCTTCAATTCATGTTCTGCACATTGCGACTTGAACATATATGGAAGTCCTATATATGGCCCCATATATTATGGAGCATATGTCTGTGTGTGCGTGTATGTGTTATGTGTGTGTGTTTATTCTTATATAATGTATATTATATAAAGGATAACATATACATTAGTATACTCTAACACATAGATTTTTAAAACACTGGATCGTAACTTATGCAATATAGTTTAGGATAAGAACTGTCAAAATTTAGTCTCAGTGACATTACTCATCGTTTTAATAATTATAAACGCTGTTTTACAACCCATTTTATGTTTATAATTGTAAAACATTAACCAAATTATATTAATTAATTAGGGTATTATAGGGAATTAATTAACATAATTATTTTTAGGGAAATAACCAGAATATATGTAGGGGATTGCCTAATTAAGTGTTCAATTAAAAACACAACGAAGGATACACATAGGAAACTACAAGTAAAAAATAGTTTTGGTATCATTTGTACGCAATGCAAAATTTTTGATCTAAGCTAGAGTAAAGTCAAATCGAATCTAATGTTCCCGAATGGGCCAACAGATGACGGATGGGCCATACAGATACAACGGTGAACAAACTCCGAGTCACTGTCAGTATTAATAACATTGAATCGCAACAATTCTTGCTTCCTTAATCCTTAGAAATTTCTGCTTCTGATGATGAGGATGTCGGTGTTTTAAAAGCGATATATTTATTATTTATTTACTTATTTATTTATAGTTCCTGAATTATAGTACCTACCTTAATGTAAAACAGTCCCTCAAAATTAATTTCTAATCTGCTGAGTTGTCTAGCAGATGCCATTCCATATCTGCCATGAGTGGTTGCTTTAAGAATCGGCTTACGTTCAAGGTATCATGAAGAACCTTGATCTGATAATTCTGTCTTGAATCTGTCTAAAAGGACAGAATCCAACAAAGTCGTTGAATAAGTTGACGTTACGCACAGAGAAACTTGAGGTACAGGTGATCAGTGTGGTATTATAACGACTCTTCGAAGAAAGACTGGATATTTGATATCTAAATCTAGTTGCGAATTTCAAAGTTTACAACCACTGCGTTTTCGCCAAAAATGAACGAAGCAAGACGCTGTAGGGAGAATTGCATTGTTCATTTTTTACACGACTGCTAAAAAGGAGTGTTATGTTTTCAGTGGTAGGGTATGTATGTATGTATGTATGTTTGTTCCACTATAACTTTTTAACGGCTTTACCGATTTTGATGTTCGATGGCTCGATGGATTCCTTACTTCACCAGAAGTGTCATAGGCTATATATCACCATGAGTTGACTTCCGGTTTTGACCGGAAGTGAATACAAGTGATCGGTTCTAAGGATTTTTTTTGTTTGTTTATTGGTCCATCAGGTGGCGCTAGTGGAAGGTATTCTGTAAAGTTCACTCCAGATAGTGCTCGCGATTTAAGACCACGCTCACTAATACTATGTTAGCGCGCTATTGTGTGAGAGTATATATGTGCAATCTGTGAGAAACAGAGAACAGCTGATCTGAAAGTATATGTATATATATATTGGTTTGCTATATATATTTCTCTCTGCGAAATATGGTGAACCTGAAATACATGAAATGACGGATCAACACTATGCCGCAGCAGTAAACTTAATGAATTTTCAGCAGCGCCAATTGTTCAAAATGATTTCAGACAGATTGCTTCCAAGTGAATATAATACTGAGCCATTACGTGTGTCCGTTACTGGAGGAGCAGGCACCAGCAAAACCTTTACTCTGAAAATTATTGTAGAACAGATTCGCCGTCTTTCTCATTTACCTGCAAGCAGAGCTGTTACGGTAGCAGCACCCACAGGTGTCGCTGCAAGATTGATTGGAGGTAGCACTTTGCACTCTACTTTTGCCCTTCCTATCGAAAAAGGCAAGGTGACAGCTCTTCGCCCTCTTACTGATGAGCGTCTTCAAAGGGAACGGCTAAGGTGGAAGCATATTAATTGGCTAATCATTGACAAAATCTCAATGGTACCCTATACTACCCTAAGAAATATTCACTTAAGGTTGCAACAGCTTAAAATGAATGAAGCTCTCTTCGGGGGTATCAATATTATTTTGTTTGGCGATCTAATGCAGTTGCCACCTGTATCAAAAGCAGTTGGTGGTACCTACTGCTTCAAGCAGCCTCATTACTTATCAGCTGAAATTAATTTGTGGACACTGTTTAGTTTCTGTGAATTACCTCAAAATATGCGGCAAGCTAACAACACTACTTTTATAGACATTCTAAATAATATACGAGTCGGCAACTCACCATGCAGCAGCTAGAAATTTTAGATCGTCGAAGAGTTCCTTTGACAGATGAATTTGTTGATGGCGAGTGTCTGCGTATTTTCCCAACCACTAAACAGGTCATATAATGCTATGATGACTGAAAAGTTGAAAACATCATCTAAAGTTTACGATATTGCAGCGGTGGATGTGTCTGTCGAAGCTAAGAATTACGGACAAAAGTTAAAGAAAGACTTCATACCAACGGATCCAAACAAAACTGGAGGTATTCCAAACTCTTTAGTAATCGGAGTCGGAACTAGGGTAATGTTGCGAAAAAACATTAATGTTAATCATGGTCTGGTCAACGGAGCAATAGGCATCATTAGAAAAATTGAGTGGCCTGCACTACGTCGAGATCAGCTTCAACCTGGTGAGCTTCCACAAGCCGTATTTGTAGAATTTGATGACAGATCAATTAGGGGAAATACTGCTGGTATTGGAGTAAAGATAGAGCCCACCACTGTTGAATATGATGCTTTTCAAGGCCAGGGCAAAGTAGAACGACGTATGTTGCCATTAATATTGTGTTGGGGTGTAACAGTACATAAACTCCAAGGCACTACTTTAGACAAAGCAGTCATTGATTTGAGTAGTAATATTTTTGCCAAGGGTCAGGCATACGTCGCACTAAGTCGTGTGAAAACATTAGAGGGATTAGCAATAAGTTGTCTGGATCCACGAAAATTGTTTTCTAAATAGATTTGTTCTTTTCATTAAACAGCCCCCGACTGCATTGAAAATTAAAATTGAAGAGCAAAATTTTATCAGCAATATTTTTTATAATTGTAGTCTTCATATGATGCATTGATATATATTCAACATCGAAAAGTAATTTAATTCTAATAAAATTACTATGCGTTTAATCATTCATAACATTTTCGTTAAATCTGATCAGAGCTGAATTTCAATACCTTGTTTTTGGCTTTTTAAATCGACTTTATTTAGATGTTGTGATTTTTACTATATATTATTTTTATTTAGTTTTTTATTTAATGTTTTTATCAATTTATTTTTTATTTATTCATTTATTTTTTTGGCAGTAGTGTTTTTTAATTTTTTTAATTATTTTTTAGACTACTAAAATTATTGAGAAATTCTTGTTCATATACCTCGCTGCATGTGGTGAGGATCACGTTTTTGTGAGTCATTCCTCAAGATTTCCTGTAGGCCTATGGTTTTCTTGGAATCAGCATTTACATAACCAAATATAACCAAACTTTACAATCCTATGGAAAAACCACTACATTTAAATCGGCAGGGAAGTTTGGTTCATGAAGAAAATAGACAAACAAAGAATACAACATCAAAGATGAGATATGTAAAGGCGACGTAATACCGATACAGGTGAGACCATATACGAAATGGAGATAAAAGGCAAAAACTTGCATTAATTTCTGTAAAAGACTAGATTTCTTAATACCGGGGACCATGGCTAAGATATGGTCACCGAATGGAGTACAAGAAAATACGGGAAAGGGTTCAAAAATACAAGTCTAAAAGAAAAAGAAAATATGAAAGCGTATAAAGGGGAGGGTCATGGAGTAATATCAGTCCTAAAGCCAAATCCGTAACAACAGCAGCATTGATATTAATTCAATCTGATTATTCAGCACTGATCACAGTTCATAGTAAAACCACACACACGCGCGCGCGCACACACACACACACACATAATTTATATAAACATTTTAATTAAATTAAATGCATTGTAAAAGTTTTATTTAGGTTATTTATGAACGGAGCTATAATGAAAGAAAAATATTTACAGTAAACATTTTATCACAACAAACATATTCACAAAAATGCTTGCAACAGTGAATTAGCAACAGTGCTTCAGCTAAAAACAAAAATTAGTTCTTCCATTGCTATAGTTTATACGTGATTTTTCATGCTGTGTTGATGAACGTGAAACGATGGACTGTAATTAAGTAAACACACCAAATTAATTAATGGTGTGGGATTTTTTCCTACACGAATTTGTTGAATAATTATCATTTATTAAAGCATTGAAAAGACGATATTTGCATAAAATTAATTAACGCGTCTACTGATTAATAGTTATAGTTTTAATATCTGCTAATGAATAACCATTATTAATGAAGGGGAAACATATCAGTTGATTAATATTGAAGGTGATACACAAGGCGTTTTGTTTGCGGATATCACTTGGATATCACTGCTTGCAATGTAATTTCCATGTCTACTTGCTTGGGTAGAATCTAAGTCTGGTAGATCTTCTAAACAATAATCATGCACTGTCATTCTGACGGTAAAATCTCTTGTATCAACTGTTAGTCGTATTTAACATTTTAAATGGCTGCTCTATTTTAGTTTCATTACACAAATCTCATCAGTTAGTTGAAATAATGTCCAACTATTTACAAAGATAATGAAAATGATAAGGGTAGATATCCGTAATAGAAAATGAAACATAATTGTTTAATTACAAAACAACACAATTCCGTAATTGCAAACTAACATTAAACAATTTACTCTATATTACCACTTAGATATAAGGACATTAAGCAAATAATAATAAATAACTTTTCTACATATTGTTGTCGGCGAGATACAATATCTTATATAAATAAATTATACTTATTTCAAGTTTTTAAATTATACGACCAAAAGTAGGAAACAATAGACACAAAAGCAAAAAGTACAAACAGCAGCAAAAAGAGACACAACTGCAAAGCTTTTACATTACAAAAGTGAAACTCTTAATGTGTTAGAAACTTACAAAAATTTAAACTTTTCAAAACTAAAACTGTCTATCCGCTTTATGTTGCAGTAGAGTGCATATATCACAGAAGTTATTAACGTGGCATCCAAAAAAAATTAAGCTAAATGAAAACACTCTCCCCAGTTTTGGCCATTTATTGCAAAAGGGATAGTCAAAGAAAGATCTGGATCATCGAAATAAAAGAGAATGCATTTTTCTAGAATCGCAAACAAAGCTTTAAACGGAATAAAAACAGCTTATTTTGTTTTTATTGTTACTTAGGTTTTATCTAACATGCATGTTATCGTACTTCTACAAAATGATGGCATTAAAGACTTGTACAATAAAAATTTGGGCATATCTCATGGTCATGAACTACCTGATTTCCCATGGAAGATGAATGGGAGTTAATAAAATTTCATCAAATCAATATGTAAAGATATACCCTAGCCCGATACATATATATACAGTTAAAACATTTAAGTAGTTAATGCTGTGACATTGTATCAATTCACAAAACTTTCCTGATTCATTAATCCACGGTGGACTGTTTGTAGTACATCATAATGTGTCTAATAAAATAACCTAAAGTTAACTCGTCTATTATAAATACTTCAACAAATTCTAATTCTAATTCTAATTCAGCAAAAACTAGTAAACAAACGTATGTATTACTTGTGATGACCTTCCGCTGGGACGTTTTAAGGTGTACAACGTTTTGGCCAGGCTTAAATGTTATTGCGCTATAAGATTTTCTATTTTAATTGCCTCCGTAAATACAAAGGTAGACATTCAGTCAGAGCACGATAAAACCAAAACAAAGGTTAGGCTTAATTTAAAGGATTATGTATATTATTTTTATTTTATTAGTATTATTGCTATGATTATCATTATTATTATTAAAGTCGTTCATCCAAATGTTTTTCTTTCTTAGTCTGTTTCCCCACTTCACCTCTCTTTTGTTTAAAGGCACATCCTTTGTCTTCAAAGTAACATAATATTTGTGTATTCTCTTTCATCCAGTCTTTGTTACTCTCTCTTTACCTTTGAATTTTTCGTTTTATGTCGTTCTTCTATAACGTTTGTTTTGTTTATGAACGTTAATTACAGTAGCAACAGTAGTCGTAAGGAACCGTTAAGAGGAATCTGATACGACAAATCTCTAATGGGTAGTAAGTATGATGGTACAATTTGACATTCAATTACAACTGACCCAGATCTTCTTTCTCAATTGTTTTATGTCTGTACTCTGTTCTATTTCTTACCAGCTATAATTCTTGTTTCCACGATGCTTCTGCATCCACTGATTACAACAATGCGACATAAGCCGTGTCATTTCCAACTAGCGTTATCAGTAAAACGGGTTTTCTGGTTTGTGTAAGAACACAGAATAACCTGGATTTATTTGTAACATTAAATTTTACAAGAAAATATGTTTGTATTCATTTTATCTAAAATATAATGTTAAAATATGTAGGCATACTATTGTAAAACAAATATCAACAGCGTAAATAAATATCGTTCTAACAAAATCTCGCAACAGCGACCATGAATAAAATACATCATAGCCTAATATATTTAACATGAGTCAGTCAATGGATTAGTAAAAAAAAAAGTATTTTAATTTTTCGAACAAAGACTGTTTAATTACTGGCTTTAATAAGACTAAACACAACGTTTGAGCTGCTGCGCTTAATTGTTAATGCTGATACGAAAGTCTGTGCCATTACCAAATATTGTGATGTATAATAATATTTTCTTTTGTAAGATACATTATTTTATAAGAAAGGTAATTATCAAAAAATTTACGTTTTATTATAGTGTTTAATTAAAAAACAATGTTATTACATAATATTTGTTGCTTGTAATTGAAAAATACCGTTTAATAATTTAATATTTACTTCAAAAAAGAAATTTAATATAATTTACTACTTTCCGTTTTAATGTTTGTAAATAATAATATTTTGTTTCCAGTACTGAATAAAAGGAGCTGAGATATACCACACATACTTTTAGCCTACATAACGATTTTTTAAGTGATACTTAATTATTTAAAGACTCTGTAATATTAAAGTTAACACTGTTTTGTACTCTCTTCACGAATATTTTCGTAGGACCTTTGAAATTATATATTATTTATATGCTTACAGTTGTTCAAAATAATTATGTTATAACAAAAATTATATTATATAGGCAAGGAAGCACGCTCAAACCAATTCGCGCTAGCTGACGCAAAAAATATATTTTTTATATAATTTTATTTTAAGAGCTTTGGCTACATAAAACATTTGACACGTCGGCACTGCTAGAGCCTTCGCGGCGTATATCGTTTGTTAGTGTCCTGATATAACATCTTTTTAGCTATGAAGAGAGCAGCCTTATAAACCATTCACAATCCACCAATACAACATTCTCTAAACATACAAACACGACTCTCTAATGAAAATCTCTACTTGCCTAGAGGACAAACGACATAAGAACCACACGTCGAAAAGAAGAAAAGAAAATACAGAAGATGGATGCGGTCTCAATTTTGACCGCTGGCAACAATGAAGTATAATAACGGTTGCGGAAAAATATAAGAGGGCAAACACTTTAGTGTAGGGTTACACAAGCGTTATTTCCGTCCTTGCACGCCTGTGGTATTTGGAAAAACGCACAGTGGTCACACGTGCGGTTTTTTCTCGTACGTGCAAGGACGGAAGTGTAGTCAGTCACACAGGCTGTTGACAATCGGATGGAAGCGTTGTTGTTTATTCACAGTCGATGTGTGACGCGTAATAGGTTATGGTTTTGTAGATAAAGTTTGCTTGGCCATGCTTCTAGGTAGACTTCGAAGGCGTAAGAGGATTATGAGATTCTGGATCCACCCTCTACTAAATGAAAGCTTACACAAAGGAAAATTTCAACTTTTCCATGAACAATTGAAGGTGTATCCAGAAAAGTTTTTCGAGTACTACAGAATGTCTATTGCCACTTTTATTAATCTTCACATGATGTTAAAACATCGTCTTTTGAAGAAAACAGGTGCTGAATAAAGGGAAAAGTGCAGAAAGGTTAGAAGGAACTGAAAATGAACGTCCGTGTGGCCACCTTCGTGCGTGTTAGAAACGGAACTAAAACGCAGAAGATTGCGTTTCGATGAGGGAGACCTTAAAAACGGAGTAGCATTGCCGACGTCCACGTCCGTGTGGCCAATTCTATGCCGCATGTGTGTTAAATTTAATGCGTTTCCCAGCCGCAGGCAAACGGCAGGGAAAAAAGAACACTCGTAATTGTCTAGGACACAATTCGTATATTACCAAATGTTATGGTTCTATAATCTTAATTATTCAAACGACACTGGATTCTATGAACACGTTCTTATAAAAATAATATTCTCTTTCATGTTGTACCAATAAAAATAATTGTAACAATATATATGATAATAACTTTTTTCTAGTGGCCTTTACGGCCGTGAGGGTCTGACAAGTTTCACAATTTGCAGTACACAGATTTCCTCAGAGATTGTTAAGAAACAATAAATATACTTCATCACCCTATTTTGAAACGTAATTATTCATACCGATCTATTAACCGCCTAATGATGCAATAATGTAAATATTCAAAGGTAATTAATGAAAGTATGCATTCTATAAGACACACCCTTTTGAATTATTACCCTATATTAAACTACTGAAAAAATAATGTTTCAACAAGAATAATGAATTAAGTACTGATTTTATATTTTTACATAATGAATGAGTTTCGGTTACAAGAAGAAAAGATATCGGCTGATTAATGTCGTCCGTAGAGGACGACGGACAATGACAACACTCTTCACACCATATTGATTTTTTTTAAGCTTAAGTACACATTACATATTTTAATTCTCCTCAGTATAATGGAATATACCAAGACAAAGAATTCGGAATATTTTTGTTGCTTCTTATTCGTCATTATACTGTACATTAGAAGAAGTATCGATTTGTTCACAATTCTATTTTATTCAAATAAAGTATTCCAAATTCAAATCACTACTATCCTTAGATTCCCTGAATACCTTTGCAGTGACTACTAGAGGCAGAGAAAGACAATGTGATGACTACTGAAAGATTCGGCTCTTAGTGCTGTTTAGATGGGTACTAAAAGAATAAAAATATAGAGGTTTCAGATTATGTGTGGTGTCATACATAGAACGTTGAGAACAAAGACAAGAAAAGAGACAAGCTTAAATTTTATTAATAATTGGCATTGCTTATTTTACTATATGGATCTGAAACATGGGTTCCTACAAAGAAGATTAATTACCAGATACAAAATTTTGACAATGAGGGTTCTGAGAAGAAAAAAGGGTCAACGAGAATGGATCGTTTGGGCAATGAGAATATTAGAGAAGAGCTACAAGTATTCTCCATAAGTGATAAGATCCAGCCAGATCGCATGGAATGGTTACACATCTGGACAGAATGGAGGATGGACGACTACCTAAGGTTGCGTTTTAATATAGACTCTTTGGTACAAGAGATGTAGGAAGACCAAGAGTGAGATGGAGAAATACTCTGTGAAGACAAAACAGGCAAAGTGGTACTCCGTGAGGTGAAGAAGAATAAGAAGAAGACTAAATGAATAAACTCGTAATGATATTACTACTAGCGTATGCCATAATTATCAATTATCACCGCACTGGAACAAAACCGCAGCGTTGTGCAGTGGAAGTGTTGTGACGTGTAATCCTTTATCGTACATATACACCACGTACTCACACACATTGTGTGTGTAGATTAGAAACACAGAATTAGTTTAATATTTAGAAACATTGAGACCAAAATATTGCACAGACGTTAATTTTTAAGTAGCAATCTTTAAATTCCCGAGTAAATTTGTGTGTCCGTGTATGTTTTGTGTGTGTGTGTGTGTCCTTGTATATCCATAATTATAATATTTAACAAAGAGTTAATGTCGTGATATACACTGACGACATGGTTAGGGCATGGAAATCCAGAGTGACTTCGGAAATGCAGCTTAACAAATCAATTTGTATGGCTTTCCTGCTATATGCGGATGACATAGTTCTTATTCAAGAACATGAGGATGATTCGCAAAGACCTATGTATTAATTATAAGAAGTAGGAAGAGAGTACTCACTGACATTTTCAGTAAGAAAGACCAAAACCATGGCCTTTAAAGGTAAATATCCAGTAAGGACTAAGATAGTTATAAAAAACAGCACTTTAGAACAAGTGAGCCGTTCCAAATATCTCGGCTGTGCAGTAAGCTATGAATCTGAAAAAAAAATGTTTAATATTTGTAATACAATTTATAGAAATCTTAGAAATATAACAAGACACAGCACAAGGATAAACGTTTATAATACAATTGCAATTCCCACATTGATTTTTGCTAGTGAGGCGTGGGTCATGACAAAAAAAGGAATGCAGCAAGAGTCAGAGTGCTGAAATGCAGTTTCTTCAAAATACTTTAAGTTACATAGATTACGAATTGAAAGATAGAATAAGGAATGAGAATTTCAGAGCAGAACTCGAAGTAAAGGACATAAATGAAATTATTTCAATTTACAATGGTAGGATCATCTGCACAATATGACAGAGGTTCGATTGACGAAAGCGTCACTGAACTTTAAAGCCATTAGTAGAAGAGATGTGGGTCGCTCGAGGATGAGATGGGCGCCGAAACAGGTATATTAAGCAAATCCTTGATGAGTAGAAGAAGAACACCAACAAAGAGTTAAACTTTAATGATTTGTGTACACAACCAATAGTCATCTTTTATTTATAATACTTGTATCATCGTCAAAGGAAAATATTAGACGCAACATTGCGTATTACCTAATATTTTCTATTCATAAAGAAAGCCACAGATATATAAACACATGAATTTGTGTCTTCTGTGTTGACCTCATTTCCGTTCAAAAGCTCCGTATGCTTTATGATACAGAATACAATTTGCCCCGTTAGGCACTGAAACATAAGTTAAGTACTGTATTTACGCGATATGAGTGTTTCTTCACTGTGCTACATCGCTACGAAACATCGCATATTGACAAAACAGTAGAAAGAAACAAATGACAAGAAACCTTAATTTTCTCATAGTTATTTGAATTAGATAGGAAATCGTGGGATTTACTTGACCTTATTTGAGTAGAAACAATCTTTATATACAGAACAGTTGTCGCACACAAAGTTCGCTGACATTCTAATTTTCTTTCGACGGTACTTCAGTTTCCGTGATTATGTGACTCGGTCCCGTGATTAAAGTCATGGTTGCTTTATCCGACAACATGGTGTAGAGAAAATTTCATCATTGATCACGTTAATTGCTGAGTTCTATGTTTTAAATTATAATTGAATGACCACAGTACTTTTTAAAACAGAGAATAACTATAACATTTTTTTTTCAGGTATCTGATATTTAAAACACAGTTCCTTAAGGACGAAGCACAAAGTCTGTATTTGCATTTCATAACATCAACGTTACACAGTGTCTTAAGGATTAAACGATGTGCACTTATCGTTGCAGTTATCACATTAAAATATACCAAAGTGTGAAGAATTAAAATACGTTACTACTGTGTACAGTTTTAGACTTATCTAGTACTTCATTTGTATCGGTCGAGGGTTTCTTTCAAGTCGCGTAATAGTAGAGAACGTAAACCATAAGTGCAATGTATAAGCCTATCCCTATCTCGCCCATTATCTCATCCGACTGTGGAACCAAGTAATGATTGCCAACAATTCTACATCGGCCAGACGGGAAGATCTTTTTCATCCAGATTTTCTGAACATTTAAAAGCCCTCACCACAAACTACATACATTCCACATTTGCCACACATTTACATAACGAAAACCACAGTTACACAATCATAGAAAACAACATGGAAATATTACACTACTTACCTAAAAGTAGAAAACTAAACACAGCTGAACAATTTGAAATATACAGATGTCACACACTACAACCAAACAACATATTAAATGAACAAATACATTGTAAATCACATACACTATTCGATACACTGATCCACACACACAATTCGAAACTCAGCGCCAATCCCTTCCCACCATCAACCCCCACCACACACACCATTTTTCCGTAACGGTTATTCTGTAATCGACAGTCAGTATTACACCCACTGAAGAAGAGAAACAACATCTCGAAACGTTTGGGAAGTGACAACAGTAAGTTCATAAGTGAAAGTTTTATATATGTTATTAAACCAAGAACAGTTACATTTTTCTACGAATACAAAAAAGAAATAAATATTATTTAAAAAATTTTTGTATATAGTAAAAGAATGTAAATTATTTTTTAACATTATTGACTTAAACACGTTGATTTCTTACAAAAGAAGCAACACAATCGGTATTATTTGAGTATTAACATGTAGTTTACTTGTATTTACACAAACTTACATAAAGTAGGCAATAATCTACTACACCTCTGGTACTGACCCATGAAGTAACAGACAATAATCAGCAAATTACTGCTATAGTGTTTTCAGTTGCATTATGAAGTTCAGCCTAAGAGAAAAAGTGAAGCATATAGTTTAACATATAACTTGGGCAGTTTGGTAGATTTAGTAATGAGCCATTTTGGTAATTGAATCGAACTCTTGAGTTGCTGAGCACAAAGTATCAAGGTATTTTTACTTATTTATTTATTTATAAGGTCGGTGTAACAGCATCGGTCATTAGCGACCACAAAAATTATAAAAATGAATTTGTACATCATGCAGAAATTCTCAAACAGATGCAGTAAAATCTATTAAACTAGAAGTTGCTAAGTGAAGGCAAACATTGCAACAAAATACACAGGAACTGGTACTATTTAAGAACTACATTAGATATTATTTTGAATGATCATCACTACTTTTTTCACAGCACTTAATAATTACTATTTAAATGTACTTTCACTTCTGAAGCTTATTTGTTGATATTCCCTCAAACGTCGTTTCGGAGTTGTATTCTCCTTCTTCAGTGAGGTTTGAATGCGAAATGCGTCAAGTAGTCGGTAATTTGTTACGGTTTTTTAGGTGACTCTTTTATTACATTAGATATATGTTTAAATACCAGCAATAATGCAAAATAAAATGATAAATATTGCCCCACACAATACAAACATTATAAATACACGTATCAAGGTACTTGTGTAACTATTGTCATCAACAAATATCGTTTAAGGAAGAAAGTTGTGTTAGTGGTTAAAATCGCAAACAGAAGTATCACTGTTGCACACCACTATAGAAAAATTGTTCCGATTAGCACCTTCAAGCTTCTCAGCTCATCGTCAGATCGGAATTCTATCGTCAGCGCTAATCGGAATAATTTTTCTATAGTGGTGTGCAACAGTGATAATTCTGTTTGAAATATCGTTTACCTGATGTATGCTGATATAATATAATATATCTGGAAAAATATGAAATTATAAGAGAAATGAGTAAAAAAAAAGTTAAAATGTATATTTATCTTTTGTTTGGCCACCTATGCTACACTGATCTTTAATACTTGTTGGTTAGTTACAGTAACTGTAACGTTCTTGTATCCCGTCGTTGCCGCAAACTTATTTCTTGAACTTAGAACCTAAGAATCCAACAGCTCCTGACTTCATGTTTCAATGTGTATCAGTATACTTCAGATAAATTGATGACTAAATTTGAAAGTTGATTAGAAATAATTATCACGAAAATATATAAGTGGACAACTGTCTATGTGAATTTTCGTAAAAGTGTACGGCTGATCACAACCGCCGAGGGAACACCAAAAGCTATAATTTATAGAACATTGCACAGTGAAATGATAAATCCTGTTTTCAATGGTTTACACAATTTAGAACAGACTTTATCGACTCACTAGTATTACGTATTAACGTGCTCTGTGTGTGTGCGCGTGCGTACGCGCGTGCGCTCGCACTTGGCCGTAATTAGCCGAAAAAATGCATTGTTCAATCTGCAAATAATGCAAACCAATCTCGAAGTCTTGGAAAGTTACATACATTTATGCTGTTATGGATTCAAAATGGCGGTAGCCTTTTTATTATAAAATATTATTTTTCACTTGTTCATAAAGATTTGGATAGACAAACGTATCATCTTTATTATTGTGCTCTAAAATACAGTAGTAATACAAATGTTCATGTAGGCGTATAATATTATTTTTCATTGCTACGTGAACAAAAACCGTAGTGAATCTCCACATAGCATGTACTGAAGGTTTAAGACAAAGTGAGTAACACAGATTTATTACAACAGAAACGTACTGAAAACGCTCACAATTGATAGTCCTATGACATATTTGTGTGTGTGTGTGTGTGTGTGTGTGTGTGTGTGTGTGTGTGTGTGTGTGCCGGTTTCTATTTTTCAACTATGGGAAATTAACATGAAAATAATTTTTAATGTAAATACCTAACACCGAATGGGACAATACATTAGAAATACTTTTATTATAAATTGTTACACAAATGAAACTTGAGATAGTCACTTATAACAGACACGGGAAAGATACAGTAAGTATTTACTTATCATAATCTATGAATATTTTGCTGCATTAACTGAATTCATTCTCGTTTTAATAACATGTAAAGTGGGTGTATATAGGCACAAATTATTTACTGAAAATTAAAAAAAAATCTCCGTAATTAGTGACTTATTCAGTATAGCCTACGTATACTTATATTCCGTAATAGAAACTTATACTAATTAAAATCAGTACGGTTTAAACATCGTAATACTACGTGAGTACACTGTAAATTTGACAAGGGCACACATACATGATCGGTAAATCAATTTTAATGTATATTTCTAGTAGGGAGTTTCTAGTAAGGAGAAGGCACAAGAGGCCCAAAGCAAATAACTGTGTCACTGGTGTAATTGAATGACAAACTGTTGTTATAAAATATGTCTCATTTATAGGATGTTATATATTGAAAGTCATTACAAATACTCAGTGTCTGAAGAAATGTCGGAGCAATTATACGTTAATGTTAACGGAGATGCTGAGCAAAATACGGAATAATGAAAAAGAAACATATATACAAATATATAACAATAAAACGAGAGTTTATATAATAAACAAGTAAGTAAATATAGGGTAACAAAGAATAAAAATCGTGGAGGAAAAATAGTAAAAAATTTGGAATTAAAAATGGAATGTCTAGTTTTTAATATCACCTTCTTATAGTACTGTAAACGTTTACCTGACTCTTATGTAAGCCGTAAGACTGAATGGTTTAAATAAAAAAAACAAATTACGACTGAGTTTATATACTGTGGGTGTGGATCTTCCTCCTTAAGAGATGGATATGTCGAATTGAAAATTTCTAATTTTCGTTATTTTCGCTTGTTGGATATATTCTTAATTTGAAACAAGATAATTCCTTGAAAAAGCTTCGAGTCTTGTGTGGGAATACAATTTTCAGAAATGTATGAGGTGTGTATAAAATACAGTAGTATTTCAAGATAGTGCAGTAGCTACACGACTTTTATTATCTTAAGTAGATTAATTTTTTTTTTTCTGAAACTTGAAGTCTACAAGGAAGAACAATCATTTTCGTATACCGTAAATTAACCAGATGTTATTATAAAATAGCCTACACATAGTTACTAAATTACATATAAAAAGGCCGTGTGCTGATAATATACTTACTGTACGAAAGCAAATACTCCAAGCACGTATCTCTGACATGTATCGTAGAAACAGAACTCTCCTCTCAGAGAAACTGTTCTGAGGGAGGATCAAATATTAGGCTTTCTGATGTTTTAATGAACATTTGCAAGCAGATTCAATGGTTACTTGTCATAGGGAGTCTTTCAAATCTACAAAGAGTAGCGATAATGATTATTTGGTGGTTACTAAGGTGTATATGATGTCATAGCGGAACTTCATACTTCTTTTAAAGTACTCAATTAAAGTACCCATCAATTTTAAATAGTGAAGTCTATTGTAGTTACTGCTTTATTAGTTTTAAATTCGGATAAACCATTGGAATTTCTGTTTGTTGTGTAATTATTTTCTACCTATCTTGACCTTTATATCACTTATACAATGAGAATGTTATTTTCTTTGGTAATTCTACTAAAAATTAAAAATTTCGTTATCAATCAATTTATTAACTATATTCTGAAATCACCGGGAACGTTTTGTTGAATAAAGTTATTAAATTATTTGTTGCAGCCAAGGAGCGGTGATGTGTCCAGGGATTAAGAACATTGATCGCTACTGATTACGTCCACAGACACACAAACCACATTAACTTTAATGATAAACTTTTTTTTATAAAAAGTTTCCGCTAAAAACCACGTAAAAACTCTGCTACCATAATTTTATTTGTCTCTCTCTCCCTTGGGACATATATGCTCGCTGGTTTTTACACACTACACACGCGCGCGCCTGTATCAACGTACTGGTTTACACGTAACTACAATTTCTTCTCATAGATTAGTATTGAAGTGTATTTATAACACGTGTTGGAATATCACTGCTGCAGGTATTAAGTATTAATATTAAGGAGACTTTATTTAATCTGGATTAAAGTAGAACTTTTTGAAAACCTTGTTCACAAAACATTTTGTATGGAAAGTTTATAAGATTCTATAGTCGGTGTTTCTCAAATGTTCGAATATTAAAATCCATTAAAGGCTAATAGAGAGATTTGATTTGCAGGGTTCTTAACAACACTACAAATTTTCATAGATTTAGAAGATGTTCCACTACAAGAATGGAATTAAATGATACTTCTAGGACATTTTTGGAAAATATAAATAATAGAAGGTATAAATCATTAGGCTCATATTTCGTACAGACTAAGAATGTTTTTATGTACTTAAACACTTCTAGAATAAGTTCACAATCTTCTTAATATGCTCTATCTTTACTGTTTTGCACTTAAGCAATTCTGTTTTAAAAATCACATATATGTGAATAAAACTTTATTCATACTTAGTTTTTAAAACGTACTATGGCCATTCCATTATAATTCAAAACGCGGAACTAAGCACATAAACAGAATAGTGTTTGATCACGTGAACAGCGACAAAATGTTCCCCAGACCATGTTGTCGGAGGATGCAACCATGACTTTATTGTTAGTAACAAACTAGTCGCATAATCACGGAAAGCTGAAGTACCGTCACAAGAAAAAATTACAATTTTAGTGAACTTCGAATTTAAATGACTGATTCTCCATATTATGACTGTTTCTACTCAAATAAGGTCAAGTTAGTTCCACAATTTTTCATCTAATTCAAACAGCTGTGAGAAAATTAAAGTTTTTTCCATTTGTTACTGTATAATCTTTATTTCGTCAACATGTGATATTTCGTATCTGTGTAGCATACTCGAGACCATTCATATTATATACATACCTTATATTAGAGTGTCTCGTATCTGTATTAGTCTGTAGCACAGAGCGCGGGAAAATTGTATTTTGCAACATAAAGCACACATAACTTTTGAAAGGAAATGAGGTCAACACAGAAGACAGCAATTCATACGTTCTGTGGCACTTTTTGTGAATAGAAAATATGGTGTAATACACGATGCACAATATACTCTAATATACCGTATTCATTTCACGGTCATATAAGTACTATAAATGAAAGACGTATAGGTCTGTGTACATAAATCATTAATGTGTAACTTTCCTGAAATATTGTAACTATTGATATACAAAAACACACACAAATATCCTTGTTTGTTGAAGAGTTCAGGAGTATACGGTAACATGGGACAAGTCTTAAGTAATGGTGAAGAAGATGGTAAGTGTTTAGAAAGAAATAAGAATATCCGTTACGATAAAAGGATAGTTGTTACAAATGTTCCTGGAAGTGATGACGTTTGCACAAGATATATCCTTGCAATTTAATATGCACTGAAATAAATTATTTTGATTTTAACACCTGCAAACGAGATGAAAGTAGCAAAATAATATTAATTATACGTAACTCATTGAATTTATTGATGAAATTCCACTAATAAATACACACGTATTATATAGGCCTACATGGAGGCTCGCCTACCCTCCTGTTTAACCTGATAAACAAGCAGACTAGTATCCACATAGGAAATAACATGTAAAATTTGATGCCATTCATCCTTATACACAATTAAGTCTATCAGACTTGATCTCGTTTTTCTTAAAAAGTCAACAATCGACAGGAACTAACTCGATCGGCCAACTGTAAAATTTTACATAATGAAAAAGTATGCAGTATGCGGCAAAACAAATAAAATAGAAAATACACAAAAGACATAAATTAAATGGTAAAAAACGAATTCATTTTTACTATAAGTCTCTGTGTGTTTTATATGTTAAAATTTCAAACGCCACCTGTTACTCAAATATAACTTTTTAAGAGCTGACATATATTAGTTTCGTTAATGAGCTATTTGGGGTAATGTTGAAACCTACAATGTACGATGCAAGTGGTGACGATTTATTGTTACGGAATGCAACATTATTATAGAATAATTGAAAAAATTTAATTTCAAAATGTACAATTTTTTAAACTCAAAATATTATTTACTAATTCTCTATTTATTCCCACTAACATATCAGAACAGTAAGCAAATTATGCAATTGTACTTCGTAGGCAATGCTAATAGGGGTACATATATATTTATTAGTAGCAGGAAGTACAGCATCAAGGAACATAAAACCAACGAGTATACAAGATGGGTTTTAATGTTATAACACAGAATTTGACAGATTTCAATTTTAATAAAATTTGCAAACATACGAAAATAAAATTATCCGAAAATTAACATCTCTGTTTTTGCTTCTTGTTTTACATACAGTGGTGTAAATCTATTTCAATTAGCTGGTATATAATAAGCGTGTATATTGGACTTAAATGAGATCATCACTTTTGTAGTCGTTCTCTCACAGAAGAATATGCCATACAGAACTTATGCAGGTAACATCTGCGAGTGACATGACGCAGAGCTCTGTAATTTACGGATTACTGTAATTTACAAAAAAATTAAATAAACGCAGAGGAGATTAATCGAAACGGAGTGTAACGTGCAACTAGCCCACTAAGTGATAAATTATGTTTATCGTTGTAAAAAACTTACTACTAATGTTATCAGCTTTCCACTGCCATCTTTTTGTTACGCTGCTAAAATATACAATACAAATTTTCAGAGAAATTTAGAAAATTGGAACAACGGTTACAAGCAAAATAACCCCCTCCCCATATACAAAAACATTACGTTTACCTGCTAGTACAGATGAGCTGATTTTGTGCTAATAAAATTTTAAACCTAATACACGTGCCGTGCTAATGTCATAATTTAATGGTGAGATGATTTGGATAGTGTAAGGTGGTTAGAGCTGTTCGAAGAGTCTATGCTTGGTTCCACAGTCGAATGAGACAATGAGCGAGATAAGGAAACGTATTGCCCTTATGGGTTTTTTCGCTATTATTACGCGACGTGAAAACCTCGACAGATAAAAATAATATACTAAATAAGACTGCAAAATGTCCGTAGTAGTAACAGTATTTTATTTCTTCACATTTTGATATATTTAAAAAAAATTTAGCCCAAATAATGAGTCAGTAAAAACCAAAAAAGAAATAAAACCAACGCATACTCGATTTAGTACGTATTGAAATATAAAATTTCCTTACGCAAGAGGTTCTTCCTCTTTAACAATACTTTTTTGTACATGTAGTCCAGGTAAAGTACATGATGTATATTGAAAAAATTTCCTCTATTTTTCTGGCAGGGAAGAATGTAAGCAAAAGTAGTATATAGCTCGTAATGGAAGCACATCAACAAAGAACAACATGGGAAGGTGACATTTCTGGAAAAGCTGAAGACCGGAATCCGACGCGAGAACTTACGAATTTTAGCCTTATAGCTAAAACACGGTGTATTCGCTGTTAAAGAGAAAATGGAAGAAAACTAACACCTTTGTTGGCTTAAGCACTTCGAATGGAGTGTAACAGATTCCAGAAATGGTCCTTCAATACAATCTCGGCAATAGAACGGAAATGAAATGGTGAATCATCAATTAGGGACAGGCCAGTCTTGATGCAATTTAACAATTCTTAATACATTATGCAGTGCTCACATATAAACACACACACGATCGCATAATTACATTACAACCAACATAATGTAATTAAAAGTGATGTAAACGTTTTATTAACGTAATTTTTAAACGGTTTAAAAATGAAAAAAAAACATATTTACAGCAAATTATTTATTACACCGGTAAAAATTATCGCAAAAATAGTTGTGAAGATAAAAGTCAGCACTTCAACAAAAATTAAAATATTTAAATTCCGTTGCCATAGTTTGAACATGATTTTTCATACCTCGATGATAAACGCGAAATGTGTACCGTAATTAAGTAAACACGCCAAATTAATTAATTCTGTAGAATTTTTAACACAAAGCTGTTGAATAATTAATTATCATTTATTAAAGCAATGAAAAGACGATATTTGCATAAAACTAATTAACGTGTATACTAATTAATAGTTACGGTTTAATATTTGTTAATGAGTGAGCGTTATTTATGAAGAGGATAATATCAGTTGATTAATTTCGAGCTGGGGGGACTGACGTGACATTTTGTTGAGTTTATGTTAATTTTTCTGTAAATTGATTTCATTTATCACGGTCGATTGTCATGAGTAGCTTCTTATTTTAGTTAACTGAGACCTTAATTTATAGCTTCAGCTCAATTGATTGAGGATTTTGAAGGATAGCCATAGTTGCTTGCAAAGGAATTTACAAGTCTAACTTTAAGATACATATCACGGTACTTAAGTGTAAACAACAAACAGCCTCTGTCGTTCTGTCGTTAGAATTTCAAACTGCACTTGTTAGTCAAAATTAACTTTTTAGGAGCTGACATATATTAGTTTCGTTGGATCAGGTATTTGGGGTAATGACGAAACCTATACAATACGATGAAAGTGGTGAAAAATTTATTGTTACGGAATGCAACATTATTATAGAAATGAAAAAATTTAATTTCAAAATGTACAATATTTTAAACTCAAAATATTATTAACAAATTGTCTATTTATTCCCACTAACACACCAGGACAGTAAGCAGTTTAAGCAATTGTATTTCCTAGGCAATGCTAATAGGGGTATACATATATTTATTGGAAGCAGGAAATACAAAATCAAGGAACATAAACCAAGGAGTATACAAAACGAGTTTTAAAGTTATAACACAGAATTTTACAGATTGACAGATGATTTCCCGCGATGCTACCTGTACTAATTGTTTACTAATTGCAACCCACGTACAGGTAAAACTGCATCATCGGCCAATCAGAAAAAGAAGATGTGTGAGAGGTTCGCATCGCACCTTACCATAAAGTACTTAATGAAATGATTTCGCCACGCCGATTCATAACGCGTGTCTAAGACTAGCCTATTTCCCCAAGAAATGGCGAAAGGCGCCGGTCGTAGTGATCCCGAAGCAGGGAAAGGACGCTTCCCATCCCGGCAACCTCCGGCCCATTAGTCTACTGTCGGCCACGTCAAAGGTCCTCGAACGTCTTGTACAACGGAGAGTCCTTGACCATCTAAGAAACTTCGATGTACTGGTCCCCGAACTGTTCGGTTTCCGTGTGGGGGATTCCACCGCTCATCAGCTGATGAGACTGGTGAAATATATCACGGGGCGCCGCCTGTCGGAAACAGCAGATGGTCGCCTGTTTCCTAGATGTGGAGAAGGGGTTTGATAGTGTCTGGCACGACGTACTCTTGTTCAAGCTCTGGGAAATCCAGCTCCCAGATTGATAGCCTTCATTTGATTGCTAGCTTTCTGACGGAGAGGACTTTTTGCGTGAGAATAAATGACCATGTCTCTTCCGAGAGACGCATTACAGCGGAGGTACCTGCAGGTAGTGTGCTAGGACCTCTCCTGTTCTCCATGTTCGTCAACGACGCACCCAGAGAGCCTGGAGTCCAAATGGCCCTGTTTTCCGACGACACAGAGGTATATACCGCCGATCGGAACGTTGACAGGGCTATCCCACGACTCCAGCGCGCACTCTATGCATACACGACGTGGACGGAAAGCTGGAAAGTTGCCGTCAACGAGACCAAGAGCTCCGCGGTGCTATTCTCAAAGCGCCGAAAAAAACCGCGAGGCCGAGTGAGACTCGGAAGAACGTACCTGCCCTGGTCGAGAGAAGTTAAATACCTCGGTGTCCACCTTGATCGTCGGCTCACCTGGCGTGCCCACGCTGAGTCGATGCGTCAGGGAGCGTCCGCTCGTCTCGAGCAACTGTTTCCGATACTTGTTAACAAGGCTATGACCCGCAAGCTAGTAAGTTGATTGTCAACGCATACCTGTTGCCGATCATTACCTATGCCATTCCCGTCTGGGGTTACCTCGCAACCGTTCATAAAATAAAGTTGCAAAGCGTTCTCGATAGGGGTCTTCGGCTAGCGGCCAAAGCCCCCTATCGTTTCCCTTCTCGACTTTTGAGAAGTGAACTCGGTGTCCGCTCCTTGGATGACACCGTAAGGCGATTTGCACGTAAATTTTACGTCCGAGCTGCGAGGACCCAGGCAAACCCACTCATAGCTGGCCTTGACAAGTACCGCCCACGTCCAGGTGATTCTTGGAAACGGCCTCGGCAAATACTGTACTAGAACGACCTAGTACGAGCATGCCTAATCAATTAATATATTCCGTCTGGACAGGAACACTAGGCAGGAGCCCCTTCCGGAGGCTCGGAATTAGAAAACCATTGGGACGTCCCACGACGCGCATCCCAACAGCTCTGGCAGCGACCGCCGATTCATAGCGATTGCAGCATTCTTCTGAATCAAGACGAACTCCATATGAAGACGAGGGAAGTAAGCACTCACCGCCGACAAGACCTTTGTCTAATCGAAGAGGATCCGATGGTTGGCATTGGCGAGCGCGTGCTCAGCTACTGCAGACTTCTCCGGCTGTCCCAATCTACAGTAACGGCTATGTTCACCCAGGCGTGTGCCAGGTGTGGTTCCAATGTACACCTGACCGCACGAGCAGGGAACTCCTTACACTCCGCACGACGACGGCGGGTCTCGGACGTCCTTCGCCGGCCTCAAGAACTGGTGGATCTTGAAACGTCCCCCAAGATTTGTAAACAGTTTTTTTTTATTAGGGTCGTTACTTAATTTTTTAAAACTAGATACTTGGCCTAGATGGAAAAAAAATGTGCTGAGCCCATAGTGACAGGACTTACAATAAAACACTTGTGTAACAGTAACAACATTTTTATTAGTGCTCATGTTATTTTCAAGTTATGTTAATTTTACAGACACTAAAAATTTGCAAGTACTAATAATAACATATAACAATATGATCAGTGACTGAAGTTACTAAAATTGTGTAACAAGTAGATACAAGTTATGTTCCTTTTATAGACATTAAATATTTTTTAAGTTACAGTCTCCAAGTTATTTCCAACTTATAGTTTTAAAGTTATTTTCCAATAATTTTCATTTCATGGACACTAGAAATTTTCAACATGTACTAATAACATTTAACAATATAATCAACAAATGAAATTACTAAAGCTGTATAATAAGCAGACACAAGTTATGTTCATTTTATAGACGTTAAAAAAATTTTCATGTTATAGATGTAAATATATTTTCAAATTATTTTCATTTCATAGACACTAAAATTTTTAAGTTGTAATAATAGCATGTAACCCCACGATTAACAAATGAATTACTAAAACTGTATAATAAGCACATCCCTCTCACAGTAACCACATCATGCACAATATGTCTGCATAGGACATGTTACGACCAATCTTAACCCTTAGATGTAAGAGTCTATTGTTTCTAATTGAGTCTTTCGTTTGTTGCGCTACAACCAGTGGAGTGCTGTGTGTGTGTGGTTAATAAAAAAGAATCCTCCCACCTGCTCTTAGAAGACACATATGATCGAAGTTTCTGCTGTGTAACCCTGGATGAGAATGACTGTGATGAAGGAAAGGGCGAGCTTCTCCGGGTCGTGTACTTTCTTTTTCCAGCGGTTCCGTTGGGTGTTGGTGGGCTCTAGGTAGGTCTGACGTCGTCGGGGAACTTGTTGCTCTGCTCAGCGGATGAGGATAGATGGAATGTCCCCATCCTGGCAACCAACCCCTTACCTCCCGACTACGCGGGGACCCTGGAAGAATTCCATTTTTAAATTGCAGTCGAAAAAAGAACACCTTAGCCCCAAATCTTTGTCGCCTCGTAAACCCAGATCACACAGACACACTATTGTCACACTTTCGATCTCATTTTGACTACTGCTTGTCATTAGTAACAGCAAGGCTCACATTTTCAAATTATTAAAATTAACTATTAAATTTCAGCTTATATCACAATTCATTTGCCTTTAGATTCACATTCATTTACAGCCACGTCATTATTCGATTTATTTAATTACATTTATAATGTAATTACCTGTGCGTGTATGTCTCTCTTTCGCATAAAAAAAAATCTCCTTGAAATAAGGTATTTTCAAAAGTTTTGTGTACACATACAAATCGCTATCGGACGATGTACGTGCTGCTCACACACACACATTGTGTATGTCTCTCTCTCGCTGCAAACGTTGACAAGAATTCCCTTATTCAAAGCGATTACGTTGTCACAGTACACAAACTTAAATATGCCTTACAGACTATTGTAATTTTAAAAATTCATTTTTGCATTAATTAAATATATATATATCGTAAACAATTAAATAATAATATTTCGTCATTAAAAAGTTATATTCAGTGTGTATTCACACACACACACACACACACACACAACGATACAGAATTAGATATAGTTATTATTCGATAACTTAAACCAGAGGTAATTAACCTTGTGTATGTTGTCTAAATCAGACGCTCTACTTTCTAATTTGACACCTGTCAAGCATTAGCACCGCTGACAGTAATTACTCTAAAAACGGACACACACACGTGCTTTCCCCACTACAGTGTACAATATATATACGCAAAGTAAATTAGCGACAATTTCTCATTTGTCTGCTTGCGCATGCTGATACTGTACGTCTTACGTGTCTTCAGTATACACATCTTCTTTGGTAAGTGTACAGATTTTATTTAAACGTAAAAATTATCAAGTGCATTATTTATTGAATTTAATACATGTGTGTGTGTGTGTATGATCAAATTATTATGTCTGCTACAATTTTCTGAAATATATTCTTAATGTATTTTTATATTAATTTTATTGTATGTACCGATTTTATTTAAACGTAAAAATTATTTGCATTATCAAGCACATTATTTATTGAATTTAATACATGTGTGTGTGTGTATGATCAAATTATTATGTCTGGTACAATTGTCTGAAATATATTCTTACAGTTTTTTTTTTTTTTTTTTTTTTAGTGGCAATTTCTCATTTGACTGCCTGCGTGAAAGCTATCACTGCATTTTTTAAATAGTTGAAAGACTGTTGTAGTATTGTACGTTTTCAGTATACACACACAACTTTCATCATTAAGGGTGTATAGACAACACACATACTAGTTGGTGAGTGTACAGATTTATTTAAACGTAAAAACATTATCAAGCGCATTATTTATTAAATTTAATAAATGTGTGTGTGTGTGTGTGTGTGTGTGTGTGTGTGTGTGTGTGTGTGTGTGTGTGTGTGTGTGTGTGTGTGTGTGTGTGTGTGTGTGTGTGTGTGTGTGTGTGTGTGTGATCAAATTATTATGTCTGTTACAATTCTCTGAAATATTGCTTTAAACAAACATTTTTAATGTAACAAATTTAGAAAGCAGGTCACAGCGAATGATGACATTTATATCTCTCTAATTCTGTTGTGGACATGCATAGCTGTAAGCGGTGACCATTTCCTTATGAAAGTGGAATGTAGACTTTCCTAAATTATTTGCATTAAAACATCATCAAGCGCATTATTATTTATTGAATTTAATACATGTGTGCGCACGCGTGTGTGTATGATCAAATTATTATGTCTCACTTCTAATTGAAGATATATTTTAGGTATAGCTGAATGTTAAGCGTACAACGTCCGTCCGTCATTTAAGGGTACGTTTGTGTGTGGACAACGCTCGCTAGTTTGCTGCAAGTAAGTAAGTATACATTATGGAGTGGGTTATACAAATAATAATAAAGTGCATGTAATATATACATTTTATTAAAATACATACACACAGCTCCAAGATTTTATTAAACAGTTTTTACAATTAAAAATACATACACACAGCTCCAAGATTATAGTGTTACAAGTATGAAAATATATATCTAAGTATTAAAATATATCTAAACTAGTTTTACAATTAAAATACACACACACACACACACACACACACACACACAGCTCAAATATTATAATGTTACAAATATGAAAATATATATTTAAAACTAGTATTTACAAAATATGTTTAAAATAAGACTTACACACGTCTACATACTGTGTTGGACAATGGCGTATATTCTACAAGCGAATCATGTAGTATCATACAGTAGGCAGTCGTCTGTGTAGGAAAATTCATTGACGATTCAAATTCTAAACGTACATCAACTGCTGAAGACTTAAGTGCATCGTCTTGTCTGCTACAATCGAATACAAACAGCGGGGCTTTTGATTTGAATAATTCCGGTGTCAGTACTGGGCTGCCGTCTAAACGGTGGTAATACGAACTTTGAAAACTGGCGTACATATTGTACAATAATGCAAAACGGTCTTTCCAAATATCCAAGTTTAAATTATCGTAAGGATAATACTTGTCGTTTAGAAACAGTCTCGCATTGATCACGTTACAGTGATCAAATTCATCGGCGCGTGCTGTCAGTACATTTTTTCTTGCTGTCTGAAACGCTAACACAACAAAGCGTGGTTTTTCTAGCTGACTCGAGGTCTTGACAATCCAATTCTGCCTTTTAGTCTGTGGTAAGGCAGGATACTCGTGCAACTCCCAGGTCCTAAAAGGCATAGTTATCGGGTGGTCTTTCTCTAGTAACAGTGGTAATCTGTACGCATTAGCTACATGTACATAAGGCATTTTCCAGTAAACTTTATCTAGTTCAAGAACACAATTAGCAGTCGTTTGTCCGCTTACTAAAACCATAGCGTTTATGTCGGTAGATGTGCGTAGGAGTATAAGTTCTTGTTTCACGTTCAGCACGATGCGTGTATAGTCTTCTGCGAATCCCATTAGCATTTTCAGTGGTATACAAAAGTTGAATTCGCCGTCATCATTCACTTTTAATACGTTCGTGGTCGACGCCACCCAACCTGCGTTTTCCATTGCGTTACGTGTGTTGTTGTTGAGTGATAGAAAAGTTTTAATAGTTGACGTAACACCGACGTTTCTGGTATGGTCCACTACCACTCCGGCCAACTCGTAACGAATCTCTTCAAAGAGAAATGCTATAGCATTGTTCACCAGTTCCACATTCAGTGCAGTATCTGCAGCCGCACTAGGGTTTTTAACCAACTTGCCTTCGATGTAGAGGAAAAATTTCTGACGGCAGTGTAAAGACGTCCTGTTGTTGTATTGGCACACGTATTTCATCATTGTTTCCATATCTTGTTGTTGCGTACGGTGCGTGTGAGTGAAATGAAAAGTGTGTGATACTGTCTTCAAAGAACGGTTGCTGCTCCACAGATAATATTCCACTCGCCATGTTACTTGTTTACAACAACAAAACCCAGTGAAATCAGGAAACGACGGTTAACTGATGTTAATCGTTTCAGATTCGAACGAGTACTGATGCGTTTCCTAACTGATCTTTCTTCTTCTTCTTTTTTTATTACTGACGACTGTGGTAGCAGCGGTGGCGAAGAAACAAAGTACAAGCCCATGTCTATAGTCGTTTTAGATGTAAACGCACAGTGATGACTTCTCCGCGAAAATCTATTACGTCACCGTCCTGATCGTGTAAAGATAATGTTATGTTGTCCAAACGACTCACATTCACAGGTAGGTATATGACGTTTGTAGGCGATTCAATTATTTTGAATCCTGGTTCGACTGACGGATAGAACGAGTGCAGTGTGTGCTCAGTTTTACCGTTCTTGTATGATCCTTGCGCTATATTACACCTTATCAGTATACTGTTCACTTTTATAATGTTAACTGTGGCGTCAGATGTAAGGACGTAGGTATAGACCTGACGCTATTTTTTTATTGTTACGTATATGTCTTGAGACTGTTTTGCGTTTGCAGGTCGTTTTGCGTTTGTTCACGGATTGACGTTTAATTCCTGAACCCTTCTTCTTTTTTCTGCAACCACTACGCGAGCTCCCTCCACCCACCGCCGATTTCGCTTTCATTGCGGCGGCTACAGTCGCAGCATACGCTCTTTCACTAACACTGGAATTCCAATCTTTCACTCGTTCCCACGCTTTGTCGGCAAGAACGCGATCAGCTATACGTCTTCGACTGTTGTCTTTGTACCTTGCGTAGGCGATATCGTGTTCGCGACAGGCTTCGTCCAGCTCGTTGATTCCGCGCTCGCCACGTGCCAATCTCTCTTTGAGTTTTGTTCCAGGTCCACAGAATCGGTAGCCGGGTAGGTGTAATTCTACTGGTAATGCGTCCACCGCTCGATTAATCAAAGTAGGTACTGACGAAACGATAGCGGGCACAGTGTTTTTAAGTATTTTTCCAATTACACCACGCCCCATTCTTTTCTTACGAAGTACGCGCATTCTTGTAAACAGATCTCCAATCCTTGATTTCCGTTTCCGTATCGAGAACGTCTATTAAACGCCCCACCTCTTCAATATATTCAGACAGGACTGAACGCTGTGTCGCGCTGTCTTGATATTTATAGGCAAACTTTATTAGATTGATTATATGTGCGTGAAATACCTGAGTGACCTTGTACCATTCGGTCTTTATATGTAATTTTAATTCGTGCATTTGTCGTACAGTGACTGCGTCTTTGTCATTGACACCGTTCGCTATATTCGTAATTTTTCTTCCGGCAGCGTAGAAAGTATCGTTTTGCAAACTGATTGTGTGTGCGTGTAAAAATTCCAAATTCACTACGTCTTTGAAGTTAACAGGTGCTTGCACACGCGTTAGTCGACAGTCATTAACGATTACGTTACCTGCACGATCTTTTTTCAAACTCTTCTCGTCTACGTATCGTTTTGTGGCTGCATCTCTTGATTTAAGCGGATCGTTTAGCCTTATTATTCGATGATCTTTTGCGTTTACGGTAGCGTTGTCGTTCTTGTACTGTAAGCATGTGTCCTTTACGTACTGTAAAGAAACAACATCGTGCAACTCTTCAGGATCACCCAAGTTGCATATCTTTTTGTTTTTCACATCAAAGTGACCGTCGTTAGTCACTCCTAAACCGATATCCTCACGCAGACTTCGATGAGTTTCTTTTCGCACTCTTACAGCGCTGTCGTGTCTACCGAACTTGTCTACACTCATATTTATGAAGAAGAACTGATGGTTATAGAACGGTGAGTCTGCTTTTATATGATAATGCCGGTTTCACGTAATTCTTCCAATATCGAAACGATTTCATTCCTATGACCAGTATGGCCGCTATTTTGAGACGCCATTAACAGTCTCAATCTATTAACCAACTCGTTAGGAT
Source organism: Magicicada septendecula (assembly GCA_034769895.1). NCBI lineage: Eukaryota > Metazoa > Arthropoda > Insecta > Hemiptera > Cicadidae > Magicicada > Magicicada septendecula. The sequence continues at coordinate 167,848,101 of CM068367.1, read as the reverse complement.
CATCCCAATGCACGTAATCGATTGCAGTGTTCGGTTTCATCTCCATATAGCCACTCCCTGTACGTTTTCGTGCAAACAATTTAGATATTACTAGTCGGTACTTGACGCCACTGTTACTGTTTATTCGCGTATTGTGTTTATATTTTTGTTTGTGTCCGTTGGTTGCTAGTAGTATGGACTTGTATTTCCTCATATCGTCCTTATTGTATTTTTCGGTAGTTTCATAAACAAAAGTTCATACAGACCAGGTGTACCCTCGTAAATTTTTCCTTTGACATGAAAGTTGTCGTTATCATCGATTTTCACATTTGAATCACCTATCATAAATTTACCACCTTCGTATCGAACACCATACATACGATCTATAATCCGTTTACAGTCAGCCGATTCGCACAAACGCATATATTTGTTTGCTAATGAATCGTCACTGAAATGTGAAGTGTTAGGATTCCATGCGCTATCGTCACTGAAATGAGAAGCGTTATGACTCTGCGTGCCACTTTCGTTTTCAGTTATTACATGTTGTGTAGGCTCTTCTTGTTTTATCTGCTGCTTCTCCTCCTCCTTCATCATATCACCACTTAACTTTCGTGAAATAGCTTCTAACGGTTCCAGAATCGGTCTGTAATTTTTTCTAAACTTCTCGTCGCTTTCTCTGATACCATGTTGTAATGCATGATATTTTTTCCTTATGTTGTCGCTTATCGTATCTATATCATACGCAAGTCGTTCCTCCTTATTCATTGCCATCGTGTGTTAGCAAGACGACTGATTACATTACTACAGTGCAACCACTTTTATACTTCGCTGGAAACAATTATGAATCGATCAAAGCCGATTCTATATCTACCTTCATTTATTGACCATGTTAACTTCACACACACACACACACACACACACACACACACACACACACACACACAATCAGGTCAATGACTGCTACGTGCTGTCACCTTTTTTTATATTAAATCTTTCTTATGAGGTACTGAAAACTATTGTCCAACCTTGTTTTGTTAGATCGATAAGCCACTGTTACTGTTTATTCGCGTATTGTGTTTATATTTTTGTTGTGTCCGTTGGTTGCTAGTAGTATGGACTTATATTTCCTCATATCGTCCTTATTGTATTTTTCGGTAGTTTCATAAACAAAAGTTCATACAGACCAGGTGTACCCTCGTAAATTTTTCCTTTGACATGAAAGTTGTCGTTATCATCGATTTTTACATTTGAATCACCTATCATAAATTTACCACCCTCGTATCGAACACCATACATACGATCTATAATCCGTTTACAGTCCGTTGATTCGTACAAACGCATATATTTGTTTGCTAATGAATCGTCACTGAAATGTGAAGCGTTAGGGTTCCAGGCGTCCTCGTCACTGAAATGAGAAGCGTTATGACTTTGCATACCACTTTCGTTTTCTGTTATTACGTATTGTGTAGGCTCTTCTTGTTTTATCTGCTGCTCCTCCTCCTCCTTCATCATATCACCACTTAACTTTCGTGAAATAGCTTCTAACGGTTCCAGAATCGGTCTGTAATTTTTTCTAAACTTCTCGTCGCTTTCTCTGATACCGTGTTGTAATGCATGATATTTTTTCCTTATGTTGTCACTTATTGAATCTATATCATACACAAGTCGTTCCTCCTTATTCATCGCCATCGTGTGTTAGCAAGAGGACTGATTATATTACTACAATGCAACCACTTTTATATCATCTCTTTTCAGTCATCTACATATGTGCATTTGAATTATTTGCGTATGCGCATAACAGCTTTTTTAGTACAGTTGCACACACATCAACGCTTGCACTATATATTGTCACCGGACAAAAGGCTTGCCGCATGACAACTGGCACCAATCGTACACTCTAGTGTTTTTGGTGGTCCTAAAAAGGACCGAGTTGCGAGAACGGCGATGTTGGTAGTGCCGTGCTGAGATGTTCGGCGGCTGCGCCCGCTGTTCACGGCGTACTGCAGTCCTCCTCTTCTTCCGGCACTGGTTGTAGAGTCGGTTGCCGACCCAGCGAAATCCATCGCTGGCGCGGAACTGGAGGGTGAAGACGCAAGAACGTCGTTCCTTCCGGCTGACACCGCCCCGAGGTCGTTCGAGAGAGGAGAGGAGATGAAGTGCGTTCGATGGCGTAGCGATGAAGTGTTCAAAATTTTCTGCCGGCCCAGGTTTTATTAACTAACTGGCATCGCTGATTGGCTAGCTCCGAACACGAAGTTGGTCACGTCTCGGTGGCTGCTGATGCCGGATTGGCTCGCTGTGTCCACCGCTGGTACCGGAGAGCAGATGTTCGCATACCGCTGCCATCACAATATATAACCGGTGAACTTCACAACAGCGTCTTACTTACACTCGTTCGTGTTGCTGAACACTACTGCGCTACAAATTGTATGTTACAAATTGATATTCTAATTTACTTTGTGTGATATAAAGCGTTTAAGATACACTAACATAATACCAGCGTTATAACAGTTTCTTTGTTTTTCAGTATTCACTCTCTCGTCTGAATATCATCATGTCTGACCTTCAGCAGAATCCTGAACAACAACATCAGCAGGAACAGGAACATTCTCAACAAGGTAAAAATTTTTTTAAATACCAATTGTCTCTCTCTCTATAATTATGTAGCAAACAAAACTTGTTTGATATGAATTAACATATGATTCAACTCTGTCTAACATGTATAAGATAGTCTCTTGATGTTGTTTAGAAATTGATATGGCGGAGAAAATTTTTTATGTTCTGACATAGGTTTGTCACCTTCTCCCCAATGTATTGTCTCTTGACATCGTTTAGAAATTGACATGACGGAGAAAATTTTTCATGTTCCACCATAGGTATGTCACCTTCTCTCCAATGAACTAATTCAATTCCGCAACAAAAGCATTTAACTCTATCGTCTATGAATGACATACTATGTCCACAAACATCATAATTTAGCGGATAGTAGTAAAACCCAGCAAACGCTAACTCGTCGGGGCTAACAAACGTCACTTCCCAATACTTGAACGATTTTCTTCTTTCACTTTCAATGCTAAAATCAGGAGTAGCTGCCATCTTCACAGTTTGCAATAAACTAACGTATTACTAACGTGTACTATCTATTTATTTACCACAAACATGAATGTGTGTGTGTGTGTGTGTGTGTGTGTGTGTGTTATTCGTCATTCCTATTAGCTAATACATGTGTTTCTATTGTTTCAGTTATGACACGATTTTATAATGTGCGAAACACAAGTATTAGAGGATCCCTCACAACTTTTAATTACCTGCCTGTGTACACGGACACAGAAGAAGAAGATCAAGATATATTACCGATAATGACCGAGGTGCGACCTTTACTGTGCAAGGATATTCTGGCAGAACAAGCACGTTTACGCAGTATCAAATGCCATATTGCGTGCAGGATACGTTTCACTAAAACTGTGTTAGATGGTGACAGCGGCGAAGAAAAAGAGGTAACCAAAGACGCCGTCTTCCACGGACGTTGTCGTACGTTGCTCGCGGACGACAACGACGAGTTGAACTGTCTACCCGATGAATCCTACGATAAAATCATGAATAGCATATCTAATTTTACCCGTGACGGGAGCGGATGGTCGGTGGATGCTGTACTGAAGCTGGAACTGGTTGTTGGACGGTACTGGCCTCTAGCAGCGTCCTCCTACCTTCCAACCCCGCGAAAACTTGCATTCACCAGGGCAGTAGTCAACATCAAGAACCTCCAAGATGGAATGTGTTTTCTATGGTCTGTTCTAGCCCACATACACACTCAACAAAAGCATAAAGAATTTGTTTCAAAATACACCTCATTCATAAACACAAAAATATGTCCGGTATCGAGTACCCTGTTTCTATAAACTCACTTTCTAAATTTGAAACACAGAATCCCAATATTTCTATAAACGTTTTCGGCTATGATATAGAAGACAATATCAGAAACGAATCAAAAAATGAGGTTTATCCGTTAAGAATTACCCTCAATAAGGACAGATTACATCATGTTAATCTTTTACTTCTGTCCGATACAAATAGCCGAAAACATTACTGTCTTATCAGTAACATGAGTAGATTGTTATAATCCCTTACAAAACACTGCAATAAATCATTTTACTGCGACTACTGCCTGCATCGTTTCTCCACAGAACATGGTCTGTCCGATCATCTCCCCTACTGTACACCTTATGGTGAACAGAAAACCAAAATGCCCACAGAGGAGGAGAAGTTTATGTCATTTAAAAATTACGCGCACTGTCTTTAAGTACCGTTTACCGTCTACGCCGACTTCGAGTCCCTCATCACTCCGCTTCAATCGTGTTCACCTGGTAACAACGTCCCGACGACAGTGCACGAGTTAGGTGAATTCTACTCAGTTGATAGCAACGGTGTCCGTCAGAAAATAACTTCTCCTCCTGTATCGTCCACATCATACGAAGCGATGCATATACCGTCAGGTTTCTCCTATGCTATCGTCGATCATACACACAGACTCTGGAGAGAGGCTAAAGTTTATCGAGGTGAAAACGTCGTAGACACTTTCTTCTCGTGGTTGATGAAAGACGCCGAGGATATGATGAAGGTAGTACGACATAACGTACAAATAATTATGTCCGATGATGACAATGTTGCGTTCACTAACGCCACCGTTTGTCATTTGTGTGAGCGCCCTTTGACAGACGATGACAAGGTACGCAATCATTGTCATGTTACGGGGAAATTCTTGGGAGCAGCCCACAATAGCTGTAATCTAAGCTACAAGATGCCTCGTCATATCCCCGTCTTCTTTCACAACCTTCGTGGCTACGACTGTCACCATTTAATGCAGGGTTTAGGAAAATATAAGGACCAACACGTATCCTGCATTGCAACATCCAGTGAGCGTTACGTGTCGTTCTCCCTGGGTCCCTTGCGTTTCGTAGACTCTTTTCAATTTCTTAATCGCTCTCTGGACACACTCGTTACCAATCTGTCCACGTCCGGGAGCCAATTTCCTTTGCTCAGAGAGGAAATGCTTAGACGGGGTTTCGACGAACAGACCAATCTGCTCGTACGCAAGGGGGTATACCCATACGAGTACGTTGACAGTATTGATCGGTTCAACGAAACAAGTCTACCCGCTCGTGAACACTTTGATAACCGGTTGATGGAATCGTCTATTTCGGACGCAGATTACGAGCACGCACAAAACGTGTGGAGTGCATTCAATCTGCGTACGTTTGGAGATTGCCACGATTTGTATTTGTTGACAGACGTAATGCTGCTGGCCGATGTCTTTGAAAGTTTCCGAGACATGGCCTTACGCGATTACTGCTTGGACCCGTGTCATTTTTACTCGCTTCCCGGACTCGCTTGGAACGCGATGCTAAAAATGACAGGGGTCGAATTAGAGCTGTTAACAGAGATAAATCTACATCTGTTCGTCGAGTCTGGGGTCCGCGGAGGCTGCGCGATGATATCCAACCGTCACGCAGTCGCTAACAATCCTCTGATTCCAGATCAGTACGATGTATCGAAACCGACCTCCTTCATTCTGTATACGGACTGTAATAATTTATACGGTGCAGCCATGTCGCAACCACTCCCTTACGCAGACTTCCGATGGCTCGATCGTAACGAAATCGAGTCCTTGGACGTACGTAATGTGAGTGATGATTCCGACATCGGGTACATCCTCGAAGTCGACCTACACTATCCTAATACCTTACACGACCTGCATTCCGACTACCCGCCTGCACCTGTGCGCCAACGCGTAACACCCGATATCCTTTCTCCCTTTTCCAAACGTTTACACGAGAGTATATACAGATCATCGTATAACGAATCAGGGTCATCCGTAGAGAAGTTGTTAACAACTTTGGAGGACAAACAAAATTACGTTCTCCATTATCGAAATTTGAAATTGTATTTAAGTCTTGGCTTAGAGCTGAAAGCGACTCATAGGGTGTTGTGTTTTAAGCAAAGCGCTTGGTTGAAACCGTTTATAGATTTCAACACCCGCAAGAGGCAAGCAGCCGTCAACAGCTTTGAAAAAGACCTTTTCAAACTGATGAACAACGCCGTATACGGTAAGTCGCTGGAGAACGTACGGAAACATATAGACTTTGAACTAGTCTCGGATGAACGACGGCTTCAAAAACTAGTTTCCACACCTAGGCTAAAACGTATGATTCGTTATACGAACGATCTGGTGGGGCTCTCACTCCGTAAAAAATCCATTGTTCTTTCCCGTCCCGTGTATGTCGGCTTCACGGTGCTTGACGTTAGCAAAACGATAATGTACGACTTTCATTATCGTTATGCTGTCGCCAAGTACGGTCGCAACGTTAAGTTGTTAATGACTGATACAGACAGTCTGATGTATAGTATTCAAACATCAGACTTGTATGCAGATATGAAGAAGGACCTACACGTTTTTGACACATCGGATTACCCTACGTCTCATCCTTGTTATAGCCTTAAGAACAAAAAGGTTGTCGGACTGTTCAAGGATGAAACGTGTGGTCGTCCTATTAGAGAATTCGTGGGTCTCCGAGCGAAATGTTATTCGTTCCTTGTGGCCCACGAAGATCCTACCAAAGAGTGTCAAAAACGTGTATGTAAAGGTGTGCCTCGAGTTGCGATTAAGAGGAGTCTGCCACACGATATGTATCGCAAGTGTCTCACTGATCATTGTCAGTTTTCTACCAGTGCACTTTGTTTACGTAGCGATCATCATACGCTGTACACGATGCGCGTAAATAAGCAAGCGTTGTCACCGTATGATGATAAGCGCTATATATTAGACAATGGTCATGATACGCTTGCATACGGTCATTATCGAATACGACGACGCATCAACATGGAGAACGACGACGACGACACCTCCCCACCTACTAAAAAAATTCGTCTCCATGTATAGTAACCCCTCCTCAACACTTGTTTCTTTCGTCAGTTGATGTCTCTCGGTGCTTCAGTCCAGACGTCTGTAAACGTAAGTTCGCATATTAATATCGCAACGATATTTGTGTGTTTAAACATAATGTATATATAGAGTTTGTAATGTGTGGTTTCTTTGTCTTACAGTATTATTATGGATAACGCTGCAGTTATAATTGACTTCCAGTGCTTTTTCGACGACAACGGAAAATATATTGTGAAGGAACTGTCAATCATGGACGTTCTGAGATTTGCTGGTAGACATTGGATTTTGACTCCGCCTGCTACATCCGTTACGAATCCAAAATACGTTAGGACAAACCACTGGTTAACGTCAAATTATCATAGACTTAGATGGAGCGAAGGAGAGACACCGTACGACAATCTTGTTTCATTGTTAACATCACATACACGTATATATAAATATGTGTTTGTGAAGGGTTTTGAGAAAAAAAAAAAAACGTTTTCAGGCATATCAAACCCAAAGAACTACATTTAGTGCATCGAGGGACGAGGAATCAAACAATACAGGTGGAGATTGTGTCGTAAGTAGCAATCGTGTTAACAAACAATTTATTGATGTATGTGTGTGTGTGTGTGTGTGTGTGTGTGTGTAGTTTCAACTCTCTGTACTTAACACTTTAATAATTGAATTTTTATGTACATGATAAATGTATCATTGATTCTATTTAGTATTTTTTTTTTTACTAAGTTTCGTTGAATAATATTTGGTTCGATTAGAAATTATTTGAAAGTACATTAACTTTATGTGATAAATGTATCATTGATTCTAAGCAGTATTTACAAAGTTCCAGTGAATAATATTTGGTTTGATTAGAAATTATTTGAAAGTACATTAACTTATGAAAAATGACACATATTTGAAAAAGTTTACTTATTTAACGCATTTGATTCTTTCTTTCCACTGACTGTGTGTGTGTGTGTGTGTGTGTGTGTGTGTGTGTGTGTGTGTGTGTGTGTGTGTGTGTGTGTGTGTGTGTGTGTCTGTATGTCATTAGTTGTGGCATTTTCCGCCGACCTGAGACCGTACTGTGGCAACCTCAGTATTAGTGGCAACGTAAAACGCGTGCCACTAATAAAAGTTATATTTTCGCCTAAATTAAAATATTTTTTTGTAACCTATGTATTCGTAAGAGTATAAAACCACTCCTACTGTAACCTAGATGTAACGTTTCGGCATTTCAGCATTTTTTCTAGCTTTTACGACTACTGTTCCACAAAGTAGGAAAATGCATGGTTGTGTGAGTGTATGCAAACCACCGCATCTGTGGCACGCACACGCCACTGTACTCATACGAACCTAGCGTGCATTCTTGTCATCATATAATTGCAATGTCAAGGTCTCCAGACAGATTATACAACGTTGCCACGCTGAAATTCGCAAAATTAGCGGGAAACTAAATCTAAACTGTCCGCTGTGTGCCATATGAGTGACGCGGAGTGCTTTGAGTAGTGTGGCTGTAACGAAGGTGCATTACAGCGTTCTTGGATTAAAGCCTTCTTGGATTACAGCGCTTTAACCCAATAATCCAAATGGAATCAAGTTCCTTTATACAATAAAAGTCACTGTAATTTTTGCTAGACACATTATATTTAAGGTTGCATTTATAAACTTGTGTAACCGCCTTAACGTACTTTATATGAAGTATATAAAACAATAAGCTAGAATTAGTGCCGCAAATATATTACATTTGTTACGTAGGCAATAAACACATATGAAATTAGGTGTAATATACATTTTATATAAACCGTTTCCGTGCACGTGTGAAAATCAATTGTTCACCCACATGCCAATAACCTACCAACCTAAAATTTTTCAACTCACACGTTGCGGATGACAATATCCGCTTATGGTATTTTAGGATATACCAATGTTAACAGAGAAAAATAAAATGCAAGTAAATTTTAGAAACAAATCTTTAAAAGTGCGGCGACTGTACAACCCAGTGACAGGAAGTCTGCAGGTAAGGACTAAGAGAAGACAAAAGTGTGGAACTACCGTTATGGAGACAACCAATGGACAAAGAAAATTTTGTGTCGAGTACAGTGAAAGACAACAAAATATGATATATAACTTCTCATCCTTAACACTTTTAGCTAATCCCGTGACAAAAAAATAGACAAAAATTAATTTTGGTATTCTTCTAAAGAGATTATCTAAACATCAGTCGGATACAAACATCAGATAAACATATCTTTACTCATGTACTTAAGTACTTTATTAGCTTTGAAACAAACCAATTGAACTATGGAACCGTTTATGCACTATTACAATTGTTTATTTTTCCACACATTTTAGTACATGGAATTTTAATACATCATTTTACACAAAAATGATATACATGAAAGACAGAATATGGTATATAAACTTATAAAACGCATGAATAAAAACGAGAGATGCTGCGGATATTAACGTTATAAAAGACAAAAGTTATATCTCTTTTCAGAAAAGGAAACAAAAATGATGTATCTATTATTATAAAGGCATAAGTCTCTCCAATGGGAGTTACAAAATATGTAGTAGACCCCTTAATCAACGGCTGCAAACTATTTCCGATAACATATTATTAGAAGTACAGTTGGGCTTTAGAAAAGACGTTCATGCATTGACGTGTATATATACTAAAGCAAAACATTGAAAAACGTCGGCAATTCAATTTAGAAACACACATAGCTTTTATAGATTACGGAAAAAGCCTTTGATAGAGTTAAAACTTTATGGGGATTTCTATAAGCCAGATGTATTTTGAGACACTCATTGATGCAATTAGGAGCCTATAGGCCTACTTGAACAATAGTACAGTATTGCAAAAGGATCAGTGTCACAACTGTCAAGAGAAATTGCGACGAATTAAGGTGTTTATTACGTATAATGAAAATAACAATTACCATAATCATAATAACAGTAAACGTCGCAGTCTATCACAGCCTACTTCTAACTCTTCGCTGACATTTTCTTAATCGCAATCTGGGTATCAAGGTCCAAGAAAATTTCATTCATAACAATTTCTTTTGAGATGCTGTTGTTTAATACAGCATACAGCACTAGTGTTCTGGAAAGTATAGCAAGCAACCTTTGTTTACAATGTACAGTTAATTATGAAGGACAGCAACAACGAGATGCTTAGTACACGCATTCCATTGTGATGTCGACAGAAACAAGATAAAACTTACATATTAGCGTAGTCGTCTCGGTAAAACAGTGGACAGCGTCATTCAAAGAAACGTTATCAGTCTCATTTTTTGCCACACGCTCGTTCGTTATCTCATCTTTCTTCTAAGCGTGCCCATACCAGAGCGATAGAATTTAACTTACAGCTGTAGTCGGCGGGAGCAGTCTTAGGACGTCATGTCCGTACTTTTGTGCTATTTCATCGATAAGAAATACTCTCTTTAATATTAGAATCTTTGATAATTAGTAGTAACGCTGGAAAGAGTGAGAGAGTGTGTGTGTGTGAGAGAGAGAGAAGGAAAGAAATAAAATGTGTGTTTGTGTCAGTTTCATAAAATAATGGCTTTCCCGGGAAAATATTTTAATTACGTTATTACACAAAATGAAAATTACGTGCACACACCACACAAACCTCGCTCAGTCAGAAGGTTAATATTCGGAAGCATTTGTTGTCACAATGTGCTCTTAATTGCGTAGCACTTTTCGAACCTGCCTCTGTACACTAATCAGATTCCTCTGTTAGTAAGATGAGATTGGTGTTTCAAATCCACAGTTATCGCTTATCGTTTTCAATGAAACCGACCAATTCATGTGCAGAAACATCGCAACAACGTAACTACACTGACGTCAGATAAAAAAAATTATTTACTATTTATAACAGTTGCTTTAATGCCGACTGTCATTTTTTTTAAACGGGGAGTGTAATGGATGGTACTAACCCGGTATTACCGTTAATCTCTGTTCTATTAACAGGAAGAAAGCTAAAAATGAACTAAAACAAAGGAACTATGCAGTAACATATACCAGAAAAATTATACAATGTTGTTTTAAAAATACGGAATAGATGTAGCAATTAAAAATGTGAAAGAGTATTTGGTAAGATAAGGAATAAAAACATAGAAAATGCCAATCTTACAAAGAAGCGGAGTTTTTCTTAATATAAAATGCAAAAAAATGTAACAAAGTGTACCTAAGCGAGACAGGACGGAAATTTGAATGCAGGTTGTCTAACCATAAACGAGGAGACGGTAATAGAACAACAAATTCTTTATATGCAAGACATTTTTAAAAAGAGAATCACACATTTCTTAATCCCCTTGCAAACTATGAGCTTTCAAAAGTAGTTAATAATACAGCTGAAAGACGACACTTGATAGGAGGAGAGGGAAAACACAAGTACAAAACAATAGACTATACTAAAACACGAAACGTACTGCAGAGCCTTTGACCACAGACATCACTGCACAAAGAATCATACCACTGTGGCAAAACACACAAACAGTCGCATAGACTTCAAAAAGGCTCTGGAATTTGCACATCATAAATATGTCAGACTACTATAGATATACAACATTAGCAGTGACAGGCGTAACAAGAGAGTAACGCCTGCTACCGCAGGTAATTAACTTTTACCGTAAGGGGCTGGAAATTTTTGGCCAACCACGTGGTTCTGTCTGTAACAAGTGAGTCTAAGAATTTCTTTATTTAGGCTATTATTGACACAGTTTCCTCTGTGCAACAATAAGTCTCTTCTGAGCAGCAATTGGTGTCAATTCTTTCTCGCAAAACAACGTAGTGGACCAGAATACCCGCACCACTGACATTATGCAACGCCAAGGTCACACGCAATACACAGCTAACGGACTACACTTCGTACGCAAATTTTTGTTTCGAATCTTAGTTGATTGCTCTATAAAGTGGACTGCACTGCCCCGTCACTTGTTTCCCTTATCCTATATGATTTTGTATTTCTGCTACACGTGTGCTGTCGTTTGTAACCATGCAAATGAAGAGCTTTTCATCTTTGATAGTATTCCATGTTGCGACAGGTGCGTCGCTAACGTTCCAAAGCTGAATAAATAAATAAAACTGTCCTTCAAGTACAACTTAAATAAAGCGGGTGATATAGCACAACCTTGTCGCAATTCCTTAGTGACTGAAGGTTCATCAGATAGTCTTGACCCTATCTTTGTGGTGCATAGTAATGTTGGTGTATAGCGCTTCCACAGCATAGAGCTTCCAGATCGCTTTACAGCTCTTCTTTGGGTCTATGCCTGTACCCATTACTTTTTTGAAGAATTCTTCGTTCAATTTTAAGAAGAGGTTCCAAGTTTTGAAAGCACTTTGTTTCCACTCCATACATGATCACCGGCCTGGTCACAATGCTATAATGGCGGACATTTACACTTCTAGAAAGGTTTTGCTTTCCGTTTATATTATTAATAATAATAACAACATTTTTACAAGAATATACTTTTTTATTTTTTTGTGAATTACTATGATTTGTTAGTATTCAACTATCATCATCTGATATAAAATTATATATAATATTTTATATCACTATCAATATAATTTTATATCTGATTATGTTAGTTGAATACTATCAGAACACTGTAATTCACAAAATAATAAAACAAAAAAATTCTTCTAAAAAATGTTGTTATTATTAATAATAATATAAAACAGTAAATAATATACATTAAATTGCCCAAAAATGCTATCTGGTCTAAAATCTTTATAAGACAGGTCCACTTATACTGTTAAATACTTTGCCTATGTCTGTAAAAATCTAAGTGGGTCTTAAATTTATGCTAAGTTTACAACCTTTTCTCCAGTACTTGTTATGACATAAAAATTGCGTTTGTACAATATTTTTATTTCTTAAAGCCAGTCTGATTACTGATATGAAAACATACGAAACTTATTTTAATCTTCTAGCCTATTTACTATTTTAGTATAAAGTTTGTGTTACGTTTGTGGATGGAAGACTGATTCCTCTACAATATTGGTTTCATTGGATCCCCATTTTGTACAATCAAAACAGTAATCCGTAGAAATTATGTGTGTGGATTTCTTGTGTTCAATAGTACATATTGATAAAATGGAGTATTAGTATAGAACTAGTTTCTTATACTTCAACAGCTTCAAATTGATATCACTTAAACAAGGAGCACTATTATTTTTTTGTGTCATCTACAGGCATCAACTCTTCCAAATTAACACTATGTAAACATACTAGATACATTTTGCTTTGTTAAAACTCTCTTCATATCCGTTATGTCAGCGTTGAGTCTAAGGATTTTATCATTCTTTCTCGTATATACGTGTACTTAAATGTTACTCTCGCCTTCACATCCGTGATAATTGTCTTCATTACACTATGGATAGCTGACTTATGACTATGAATGTAGGCCTAATTTTCAGAAGTTACAAAAGACCTCTTCTTTGTCTTTACCTCTTCTTTGTGTTTCAACCTAAGAATTTTATTTGCAGCAGTTATGAGTTTGCCGTATATTCGATATATTTGCTGCCTCTTCGAACATTCGTAAGCTTTAAACTTGTTTACTTTGATCTTATTTACTACACTTAAAATTTCTTAATAGCGATTATAATTTTAAAGGTAGAATTTGTTTCGACTTTAAAGGAGAATAAATTATCAAGATAAGCCTGTGAATAAGTTGCTGAAGGTAGCCAATCAACGTAAGCTATACTATCAATCGGCAAAGAAATCGAACTTTGTTTACTTTAATCGGATTAATCAATTTCAAGTAGTTTCAAATTCTATGACAGCGAATAGTCGTTTCAGGATATCTTTTCTTAGTAAATTCTTTTATAGAGTTTGTGTTTTATTTAAACTGAACAACGTAGATACACATATTACATAAATGACTTATATATTATATATAAACTATTACGTTTGCTTCAGCGGTATTGCTAATGTGTAATTTCGTAATCACTCTGCTACACTAAAATAAAAATACCTTTATGTGACGACTGTGGGTTCTAAAACGTTTAGCAAAAAAAAAAAAATAGATACAATTAAGTGGAAGTAGAGCCATGTTTTAGTGTCTTCGTGTGTTTTAAACTCAAATAATAACCTTCTGTATAATAAATTAATAACCATATTTTGATACTGCAGTGTTGTATGGTTCATTGATTACATATTATATAATTTTATTGACTTTTACAAAACTTACAAAGTAAATCAGACTGTTATATCTCCAATATTTGCGTTTTGAAGAAACAGTAGAAGTGTAAAATGAGCAGCTGTTATTCAGTAGAGCAGTTCAGATAAACACGGAACGTTCTCAGTATATACACAAAACATTCAATGCCAGCAGCAATTCAAGTAGACGTAAACACAGTCTACTTTTTGGCGGGATTTTTAGCTGATTTCAGAGAAACAAATGAGTTGTTACGAAGAGTTTATAAATTGTGTAATTTCTAATGGAAGTAAACGTATGTTGAAATGATAAATAAAACACGTTACTAGCGTTTTCAAACTACACAAAATATTATTTAAATATTTTCTGCTACCATATGCTGTTGATAATATAATTCAGTAAATCTGCTTAGTAGCTCTATTATGTAATCTTGCGGACAATTATGAATTATTGTATACACCGCAAATGACTAAATTGGTCATCTCATTTAGTCAGTCTTACACAATCATCACAGAGTCATTACAGGAAAATAAAGGGTTAGTAACATGTCCTATTCACAAACAACCTTTTTATTTTAGTTTTGTAACTTTCATCTATCTGCTAGTCATGTTCGCTCAACATACTCGTGCGATTGATTGCTTCTCTCACGCTTGTGTCCAGTGCATATTTAATTATTGTACGCTGCACTATTGTGACTCCATAATTTTCACTACGTTGCCTTGACTTGTTCCTAAATTTCTTTAACAAATTGTTGCCGTCTTTGATTTTTTTCCACTAATTGAATTTTATGTATCATTTGCAATTCCGACATTTATTCCGCAGGTTTTGGTCCTCGCGCTCGTATCGCTCAGCATCACATATCGCACACCTCGCCTCCCAACATTAAATAAATTCGTTGGCTACATTACAGTTTTTAAAAACGTTTAATATACGCGACACGTTTCTTTTGAACTTTTTAAAGTTAGAAGAATGAAGACACGGTAGTGTATAAACAAAGATTATAAGGTCAACGGATTGTCTTTAGTCACGAGTCAGCTGTTGAAACAAAGACAGTTCATTCAGTGTATCTGGTGTCATGTAGAAGTTGAGATAATACACAGATGACTTTTGTAATCGCTGCTATTTAGTAATACGTACGAATTTGTTGTTGTGGCAGCAAGTTCCTTTTGGTTGACACCTGAGTGTTGCTGAGGTTTTGTAATCTTTATCGTTAGCGATAAATGTAATTATTGTTGTGGCGAGTATTTTTTGTTTGCGTTTGCTAACTGACAGTTGAGTGTGTTTGAGATTGTGTGATTTTTGCAGTAAGTGACACTTATAACTGTTGTTGTGGTCCGTTTTGTGTCACTTCCCCAGCCTGTGGAAACGTGCAAAAATCGCCATGATTCCCAAACCTCGTAAGCTGCGTATAGGGCTACTTACCGAGAATCATCGCCCAATATCTCTATTGCCAGTCATCTCGAAAGCGTTCGAACGGCACCTGCACAGCCGATATGCGCCCCTGTTGGATGGTTTCATTCGGCAGTAGCAATTCGGCTTTCGCAGAGAGCACTCGACGACCCTTCAACTCGTCAGGGTTGTTACCCAATTGACGAACGCCGAGAACAAGCGTCAGTCCTCCGTCGCTGTATTGCTCGACATGAGTAAACCCTTCTATCGAGTCTGGCGAAGGCCTTCTCTACAAACTAGCCCAATCCCCTCTCCCTGTCTCTTTCGTTCATCTTCTGCGATCGTATCTTTGCGACCGCGTCTGTAGAGTACGCGTCGTACCCATCCGTTCGACCGATCGTCGCAGGCATTCTTCAGGGATCTGTCCTAGGCCACGTTCTGTACCTTCTGTACACGAACGACCTGTCTGTACAGCCTGGAGTCATTTATCGCTCTATGCGATGACGCCATGTTTCATGCTAGCTCAGCGAACCTTAGTTTTGCCTGGTGCAACGTCAGCTCGTCCAACTTCCAGACTGGCTTTGGAAGTGGAGAATGGCGATCAATGTGGAGAAAACCGAGGCGATCGCCTTTTCTCGTAAATTTACTTCCCGCTTCCAGTCTCTCTCCCTAGAAGGGAGTCCAATCGTATGGAAACGGTCTGTAAAATACTTGGACGTCACTGTTGACTGGCGCCTAAGCTTTGAAACCCACGTCTCCCTGAGTCTCCAGTGTGCCTGCGGCGTCAAACCCTAAATATATCCCTTTCTCACTCATCGGAGTTCAGTGCCTGTGCGCACTAAACTCACCATCTATTTGATCTTTCTCAGAGCAATATTAACATCTGCAGCCTCTGCCTTTTGGGCATAATTCAGCCCAAACATTGTCGCCTGTTTGGAAGCTTTCCAATCCCAGGTCCTCTGGTACATCTCAAACTCTCCCTGGTTTGTCAGATATGATGCTATCAGGCGAGAGTTGAAGGTTCCTTCTCTCACCGAATTCGTTTGGTCCCTACCCTTCAATATCTTTGCCCGAGCCTCTGTCTTCATTTCAAGGCGGGAACTTTCTTAAATTTTTAAATAAACTTTTAACTTGATTTCAAGGCCTTGTTTTCTGAGTTACTGCGATCCATTAATCTCTTGTACCGATGAGAATTAGAATTGAGATTACCGAAAAAGATCTGTAACGCTGTTTAACAGCTGACTGGAATAAAGTCTACACACCTTGTGATATTGACGCAGCAGCTTACTATCTAAACAAGAACTTGTCTGCTATTATTAAAAAGCACGTATCAGTAAGGAAATTATTGTAAAAGAAGGATCCAGCTTGGTTTTCTAACTAGACCTTAGTCCCTGACGCATACCAACTGCTTCGTTTACTTCCATATCTCTTCGTAGAGCTGAGTAAGGAGCGAATATCCAATTTTTACCCAATGCTATGAGCAGGTACGAAATCCTCCGATGTTGAATTAGGCGGGAAATGTACCGTAAAAGACACAACGTGCCGTTTAATATAGGCCTACTGCACGTGTGTTAAGTAATAGTGTGTCGATAATTATAGTACAGTAACACCAGCATGACAATAGTTCACGTTTAAAATATTACTTTACTGCTTCAGTTTAATTATCTGTGCGTGTGTTAATTAACAGTGTGCGACGATCATCTATTAATTATAATTTTATTCTTTAATATCACTGTAAGTATCAAATGTCTTCGTAGTTCGTTTTATAATATACATTTTTATTTAATTTACATTATCCGTGCGTGTGTTTATCGAGTTTGTTGTGTGATATTCATTTGTTAATTTTTTGTGATTTTTTTTAGATTTTCATAATCTAGTATTTATTCCCTTTTTATTTTTGGTTTATTAAAATCAGTGAGCTTAAACAATACTTATGTTCGTAGTGCGGTAAGGATTGTGAAAATGTAGATAATCTTAACCAGCATTCGAAATTACATCCCGAAGAAGTAAACAGTGGAATGCCGGTTTTGAGCAACTTGAAGTCACGTACACAACAATGTAACATCTGTGATAAACAGTTAAAGCACTGATACACATTTAAACGTCATGAACGCAAATCCCACGGTGCAGGGGTATCAGCACCGAATAAAGTTAAGTGCCCCTTATCCCTTATGTGTTCTTGCGGCAGCGATTGAACTTGAACACTTCGAATTGCAGCACAACATATCAGTAAAGTCTGAAATTAAAGAATTTAAATCCTTAGAAAGTTTCTTGGATTAAAAACAAGCCATTGAAAAAGAAACATTTTCAAGATACGTTAAAAAGCGTGGCTCCCATTCTGCTACCGTCAGCACAAAGAGACATTATTATATATGTCATAGGTCCGGGCAATTTGTGTCTGAAAGTAAAGGTAGTCGGCACTTAAAATTACAGGGAAGTAACAAAATCAATGCTGTCTGTCCGGCAAGCATTCGCGTCACTGAAACTGAAGATGGTACCACTTCAAGCAATACTTAATAAAATGTGCGATTCCGTGACAGGCTGTAAATTAAAAAGAATTCATTTATTAACGAAGCAAGACCTGTACAACATCGAGCACGCATATTATTTATGCTCGAAGTCGGTGAGACGTCAAGAAGATGGTACAAGGGTTGAAGCGTTGGTCAACGAGGTCATTTCCAGTGATCAGACTTGTGTATTATTTTATAAGCCTCAAGGGGTCGTCAGAGAAACTGGCCAAACTTTAAAAACAGACGATTTTGTTTAATTATAATGAACAATGCACAGAGTGAAATACTGAAGAAATATGGCAGTGTTTGTATATGCATTGATGGCACCCACGGTTTGAACAGTAACGGTTTTTAACTAATAACCCTACTTGTTTTAAACGACATGAGAAAGGGATTTCCATGTGCTTTTCTCATATTAAATCGAACTGACGAAAAAGTGCTTTCTTTGTTTTTTCAGTATATCAAGGCAGAAGTAGGCGAAGTTTTACCGAAAATGTTTATGTCCGATTTGGATGAATCCTTTTATAATGCGTGGATATCAACAATGCAAGCTCCGGCAATGAAATTGTACTGCACTTGGCACGTTGACAGGGCTTGGAGAAGGAATATTAGTTCCAAAGTAAAAAGCAAAGAGAAGCAGGGTTACGTTTATAGTAGAATAGTCAGGACATTAATGCAGGAAAGAGACTCTTCTGCATTCGAATGAAATCTGCCTGAAGCAATTAGGCGACTACTTGATGATAAAGACATTTCTGAATTCGGCACTTATTTTGATCAAACGTTCTCAAAAAATATTCAGTCTTGGGCCTACTGCCATCGACTTCAAGGAGGTCTGAACACCAACATGCATATCGAAAGAATGCATCATACAATTAAATATATATATTTACACGGCAAAAATGTAAAACATTTGGACAAAGCGATAGTTGCTCTAATGTCTTTCGTCCGCGATAAGTTGTTTGATAGTCCTATTATCTTAAGCAAAGCCAAATTAACTACAAAGTTGAAAGACATTACAAAAAGACATAAGCCTATCAGAGAAATCGACAGTAACTCAATTATCAGAGAAGGAACAGGCAATGGGTGGAAAGTACCGTCGTCTTCTGGCATGAAAGAGGTACATATATTTTGTACATGAAAATGATGTGCAGTGAAAATGCAATTTGATCTGTGTAGACTGTGATGTGAGTATACATAAATATTCATGCACGTGTGTAGAACATGTATTAAGTGGAATATGTGTAAACATATTCATGATGTCCTGCAGGATTAACAAAGCAGGGCGTAGTTTTCAGTCGAATTGTAACAATATCGAAGACGATGGTGACGATCGGTTGTTTGTGCATCCGGAGAACGAAATTGATACGACGGAAAAACAAGAAATATTATCCCAAGTCAGCAAAAGAGAAAGTTTTATGACATCTATGGGCAATCGAAAAGAATCACACAAAGGGGATTGAATTGAATTAGTTAATAGTGTAGCCAGCCATATTAGAAGAACTGGAAGTGATTAAACGACAAAATTCGCTCTCGCGTTGCAGTTCAAAATGTGCTTAGCTGTTCGACTTCTTAGAAAAGAAATATCGTGCTACAGAGGAGAATTGATTCCACCAAAAAAAAGGAAATTAACACATGGTAATATTATGGTAAAGCCCAATGAAACCAATATACAGAACACTGCTCTGTCGCTGCTGCTGCAAAAAAATGATTGTTATAAAGTTAAACAGAATTTTAAATAATTGTTAAGTTTGTTAGTTGAAGTATCATTATACATTAAATTATTAAATATTCAGCGCGTGTGTACTTAATGTGCATATAAGACTATGTATTTAATAATGTGGCATTTTGTTAATAATTATCGATGTGTTTTCGTTCCAATGATTGTCGGGCATCTGTGAACAATTCGATTCATACTGGATCAACTGCTTTCGAAGTGTGTACAGTCTTACGTAACTGGAGCGTATCAGCTGTGAGTGGAATGACAAACGAGGTCAGCATTTTTAAACAATACAAACATAAATAAAGATTCAGTTGTACACGTCATAGTTTGGCGCGAAGGAAGTTCCGTAAAAATCGTGTTGCTCAATAAATATTTGTTTCTCAGTATGTGTCTGGTTGCCAGCTGTACTGAAACGCAATCAACCTGTACGAACATTTTACGGAAAGAAACGAACATAAGCGTAGCAGTCGGTATTCGTCAGGGGGTAAGGTTTAGTGGTTTACTACAGAGGTAATAAAATGCCTAAAGCAAAAGAGTACAGAACATAAAAAGTTTAAGAAAACGAGTATGATTCAGCATTGCGAGAATTTTCGATGTTCAGAAAGGGGAAGATGCTTCTCTGAAGAGAAATTGAGAATAGCAGTGTGTTCTTGCGCTCTGTTTGCATCAGAATAAATTCTGTTTCCCTGTTAGATAGAAATCTTTAAGAAGGCTATAGGGGGATATGTGGAGGCCATCCTTTAAACAAAATTATTGTTTTTATTACTTCTACTCCATTCGTATTATTATTTATAATTATTGTATTTACTTATATATATGCGCATAAAATTTTCATTTGATTTTGATACTTCTGATGTTGAAAGTTTCAACCATGGGTACATTCAAGATATTCCAGCGTTTGTTTTTAGAATTTACTTTTTTGGAAATCTACATATAGGCTATAGTTCAGTAAGGGACACAAATTTGCGGAAGTTATGTACTTCGTACGACCTTCGGAAGTGGCTCATTCTTCAGGTCATATTTCCAGGACCTCGGTAAAAATACAGTTTTTCTTAAAGTATCAAGTTTAATTAAATATAAAATAGCTATCATATTTCACAGTACGGAGATACCCTGTAGTGTTGAACATATCATTATGTCAAACATAAACACCAGATTTATAGTTTTACATTAAAAAATAAATAATATTTTGTTTCAACAAGAATATGTTTTTTACTATTTATTACACTGTTTCAACAGTTTTATTATACATTACTATCATCTTCAGGAACAGAATGTACAAAGAAATAGTTATACAAATTTAAAATCTATTGTTTATAAAAGCTGTTTTTTATATAAGGCTATATGATTTATATGTTTTATGTTTATAAATGGTATATATATATATATGTGTGTGTGTGTGTGTGTGTGTGTGTGTGTGTTTGTTTGTGTGTATACATTTTTCTATAAAAATGTATCAAAATGGCGTGTTTTCAAAATGTATACGTTTTGGCGTCTACCTGAAAACGAAGAGTATATTGAAATTTTATTGTAACATTATGTTCTTGTGAATATGTTATTTGTTTTGCATTTTATATTTCAATATACTCTTATAATAAGCAAATAATTTTTTTTGTACAAAAACGCTGTCATTATGGCATCTTTTCATAATTACGACAATAGGGCGTCTTTTCAGTTTTCCAACAATTAAGCATCTGAAATAATGTATACTTTTTCGAATTTCGCCGTTTTTGCTTCCAGCGACGTTTGCCAGTTTTCAACCACGGGTATTGCACAGTTTTCGTTGACGCTTATTTGTTTTTATGAAAGAGTGACTAACTGCAGGCGAATGACCTGGCAGTTATTTTTGTTCCTTCGTTCACCCGCTACCTTTACATCATAATTTTAACTAGTAGTGTCAAATATTTATCAACAATTTTTAAACTTCACTATCCAATTCTATTAACCGTGGTAATATAATTATTTTGTTTTACGAAGCATGCCAACGTAGCGTACTGGCCTTTCGAATTATGTAAAAATTGACCACTTCTCGTCGGACCAAATAACGTAATTAACGAGGATGTTAATATTTTCTCACATGCATCGACACCGAGCGATAATGTAACGTTGATCTCATTTACTAGAGAAATTTCTTATGCAATTGGCAGTCAAAAGTAATAAATGTAATGCCAAACGTAATAAACATATACTAGTTATATAACAAATATAATCAGTTATATTTTTTTTCAATATTCATCATTATACATACAGTATTTCGAAGTAATGCTATAAAACATTTATTTGTATCTTTTTTGCGGTTAACAAAATTTTATAATTTTAGTTTGTAGTTCTGTAGTTGTTAATAGTCTATAGTTCTGTTTGGGATTAAGATTGGTAAATAGATAGATAGATAGATAGATAGACAGACAGACAGACAGATAGATAGGTAGATAGATGGAGATAAAGAGTGAGAGAGGAGGGAGAGAGAGAAATAGTAAAAGGATAAAAGTGCGTAATTAAGAGATTAGGAGAGAGAGGATAAGTAGGGAGAGAGAGAGAGAGAGAGAGAGAGAGAGAGAGAGAGAGAGAGAGAGAGAGAGAGAGAGAGAGAGAGAGAGAGAGAGAGAGAGAGAGAGAGAGCTAAATGGGAGTCAAGAGTCAGATACACAGACAATGGCAGAAAGCTACTGTACGTATTTTTTTGGTAATAAGATTTATATTTTTATTAGTAAGAGATATAAAGAAGGGGAGAAAGAGAGAGATGGAAGAAAGGAGAGCGATCAAATGTGCAAAAATGTACATAATAATAATTACTTCTTGTGTTAGAGACAGACGGAGAGGAGGAAGACAGAGGGTTGTGAGATAGGATAAAAGTTTGTATTATATTAGTTCTATTTGTGTTAGAGATTAAATAGCAAGATGACGCGAGACGCAGGCAGGGAAAGAGAGAGACACACACACAATATTAAAATGTTTTGGGTTGAGGGTACTAGAAGTCGTCGGATACCTGCTTTACATCTATTTTTATTTTATTTTTTTTTAGATTTTTTCTAATTTACTTGTACTATAGCTAAATTTATTGACCACAAATTACTGTACATTCAATTTAAAAATTGCGTGTAAAAATAATCAATAGCCGCTAAAAATTTATTAAACCATTCTTCTGCAGAAAAACACTTTTCTCCAAATATATTCAATCAAATACATCTGAAATATACTAATAGACATTCTGCTGACTCTTCTCCGCATATCACGCTTAACTTTAGACCATTAGTTCTCGATCGTTTGTGTGTGAACAGCAGAATTGCGAGGACATACAAGATTAAGCGAATGGTTCACAGACAGAAGTAGGCCTATATACCCATACATTTGGGTATGTATGGGTACTCGCGAGTTGTACCCGTGCCACATATCTGCAACTATAGTGGTTCCTGGTTCCATATTATTTAAAATTACACAATTTAGTGAGTTTGCATCACGTTTATCCACCACCTATAGGAACAATTTCTTTATTCTCCTGCAAATGCTCTCAAGTACCCACCGAGTTTTTGTTATTCGGCCTCTGTTGTACTTCCTTAAGCAAACGCACTTTCATCAATTTCAGTATCTCCCGGGCCGCCAATTTTTGAGCTGTTATCTATCAACCAGACAGTAAGGATCTCCCTGAATTCGTTTATTAATTTTTGCGTAGTTTTCCTGTTTATGTCGATCTGTTTTGAAATGACTGAAATTTGATATTTCAAAATCCAAGTACACACACAATACAGATAATGCAGGAACACGCGCTATTCCGAAAAAGTGTAAGCATGTATGTTTTTTGTAGCTCTGCAATTCCTTCTACCACATCTGAAGGTAACGTTTCTTTATCCTTTTACATTTGTTAACATATTACCATCACACTTTACACATTGTATTGATAACGGAAGAATATTTTAGTCTCAAACACATTTTCTGATACCCTTTTTTTTTAATGAAACACCGAAAATTATTAACACTTTTGTATTCCATTTCAGTAAGATACGGATGTGCACAACGCTGATGAATGAATGTTAATTCAAGTTTTTTCGTTTCCCTTTTATCCCTTAGTTTAAAGCGAAGGTCTTCTTTCATCGCAAATGACACACAATCTCAGGGCACTTTATATTTTATAATACTTCATAATTTATAATAAATGTGTTACATCGCGTTATAATCGTTCATTTAATTACTAAGTAGGCCTGTAATGTGAGCGCTGATGTTGCTAGGTATAAGTCTATGTAGGCCTACTTGTGCCTCGTATCAGGTTACTAATTAATGATGGCTACATGTTCATAATAGTTATATTATATCTTATAATGTGTATTTTATAATCATTTAAGGAATTTCGTATTCTGTTAAATAACCGCATTTAATTACTTTTGTACGCAAATTGTGTGTTAATGCTCGTACTCAAGTAAATATTACAAAAAAGTAATATAGTAGTTATCAAAAAGGAACTTATGAGAACTGTACAAACGTGACGTATTGAGTCGCATTATATATAGGATGCGACGTTCTGGCAGCTCGTTTAATTGATGTTTTATACAAATTATGTCATGTGACTTCTAAACTAAATGAAGTATGGTAAAAAATGTATACAGCTCCCCTCTGTCTGTATACCTCTCTCTCACTTTCTTGCTCTCTCTCTCTCTCACTCCCCCCTCTCTCTCACCCACGCCCTCTCTCACTTTCTCTCACTCTTTATTTTCTCAAGTGTTTATGAAATATGAAGGACACTGGAATATGGTAAACTCATAGTAATGTTTATTTGGCTGAGACAAGATAAACGAGAAACGTGATTACATATCTGGCGGGAACGATGATGCATTTTGCAAACTGGCGTTTACGTCACACACGTCCATCTTTTCTACAAACATTGTGCACAGTTTAATCTGAGTTGTGGTATCGCGAACTCAGAAATGGTTAATACACGTCAGTCACTGCTGTGTAGAGTGATAATGTGTTGTCTATTCAGCGTAACATCACAGGTCTCCAGCACAGAGACAAGATTTCTCATTCATCAGAATCCCTCCAACAGGACTCTCTACTCAAGGTCAAATAACATTCTTAATGTTTTAATGGCACAGCGTGTATGTTTACAAAACATACTACCTGTTTGGGCTGACACATATATACACATCTACGTCCGAACTCATGCAACTGTACATCAGCTGTCTGTTTTTACGTTTCCACAAAACATGTTCCAGAAAATCGCGTTATGTTAAAATAATATGAACATTTTATAGTAAAAAAATAATAATAATAACAATTTGTAAGCTTAAGCATTCATAACATAAGAGTTTTTCAACGTTCCTTTCTCCCCCTCCCGCCGAAGACACACGCACTTTCTCTCACTCTCTCTCTCTCTCTCTCTATATATATATATATATATATATATATATATATATATATATCACACACACACAAATAAAATACGTATTAGACTACATCATTGTCTGATGTCCAATGTCCAATCACCTATCGCAGTGGTCTCAAGGCCCCTTTCAGTTCCGAGTCTATACTCTCTCTGCAGCTACTTCTTGGGCTGCCTGGTATTCTTCCTTCCTTGTGTTTCTACTCTAACATGTGTTTTTGGAATCTCAAAAACGTAAATAGGTCTACACGAAATTACAATCTGATCCCAAATAAAGAACTTAATTATCAATTACAGTACTTTCATTGCCAAATAAGAAAGAAAAAGATCATTGTGTAGGCCTATGTGTAAACGGTTAAAAATCTAATACACCCTCGGTCAAAAGGATGGCAGTCGGGAGCAATGGTTATTTATTTATGTGTGTAGTTACGTTGTTGTCATGTTACTGTACATCATTAAACGACGACTATACCGACAGCAAAATGACGACGACACGATAGGCCGATTCACTTAAAGCTGGGATTCATGAATACTAATTGTGACTACACAGCGGCAACGTGTACTCAAAACTGTTATCTTGTCTCACTAAAGGTATAATCTGATTGGCGCATAGATACAGTTTCGGAAAGTGCTGCGTAATTAAATAAGTTATTACATCAGAGGCTTCTGATTGTCATGCATATATTTGTGTAAATATATAATAAAGTAGGAGTAGTAATTTAAATACTTGTTATACTGTTACGTATAATTTAATAATGAAAATTAGGTTTATCAGAAAATGTAAATAAATTATCTAAAATGCACATTATTACTTTCAAATATCACTCGTTTTTACGCGGACATAAAGCATTGTCTTCTTTTGTTCAACTTGTCTGGTGATTATATTCACATAACAGTTGTGACTACATATCCAAGACCGGAAAAGAATGAATACGAGTTTGTTTATTCGAACAGGACTGCGTATTATGTCTTCAACTGGCTTGTGTGCATAGTATACACAAGGCAGCTGATCTCTGTTATTACATAGTTCTCCTTGATAATACCACATCTGACAACAATTGCTGCATACCTTCATGCAACAATTTTGTTAGTCATCAGTACGAAAACTTTTATACATGATAAATTGTAGTAAGCAATTCGAACTAACCAGTTACACGGCCGTGAATTGATCACAGGACTTGTCTGGATGTTATCGAGGAATAGTTATTTCGGGACAAAAATCTCGTAACAAATAGAATTTCGTAAGAATGTATATAACTATTTCTTCAGGCTACAAATAAAACATTTCCATGAGAGATTACTGTCTATTATGAAGCCAAGATATTTCATTTGCTTAGTATGATCAGTCACCAAGCAGCTGTACATGCTTGACATGTTTTTGACATGATGATTCATAAAAAACAATGCGAAAATTCAACCTTGTCTCTCAAAAAGAAAATCATATATTTTTTTACTTAAAACCGTACTGTATTTTACTAAATCAATACTTCAGTTTATCTAATTCGACAATCCTTTAACTGGGAAATAAAAAATACATACAATAGTTATTTATTTTTAATTTACTGTTTTAATAAACATCGTGCCATGGCTGACACTTTTTGCTACAGTCTATTTCTTGATGTATATAATATATTTAATATTTATTGAAAAACCAAAAACCAACGGGAAGTCATAACAACCGCCAACCAGCACACAGGTACTCCACAATTTTCAAAATTAGGAGGCTCATGATGGGAACACTAAGGGTAACGAAACATGTTCCAAATAAGGGAAAAATAACATTTTGAGGTAAAGTAAATATAAATTTTAAATATTATTTATATATATATATATGTATTTAATATATAAAAATAAGTTTTGTACAGTTCCATTTTGTGCTTCAAATTCTTTTAAAAGTAAAGTACTGGATTGTATATACTGAGACGATCGAGCGGGAGGGAGAATTACAGTACATTGCCATCTGTCTGTTGGCAGATTCACATATTCACATAGAGTCGGCTTGTGTGTACACTATTTGCGATGAGTACTGTTACGTGAGCAAAACGCGACAGTGATTTTCGTAATGAATTTGAACGAAGGAATTTCTATACACACGTATTGAGTGTTATCGCGGGGCAGGTACATCGTACGCCCATCTGTCTTTCATTTATCTTTTATTGGAAGAATCTACCACATTTAAGCACTGTCTGAATGGAATTAATATTTAATGATTTTACTGTCATTCCTTGCGTTTCGTTAACGAGTCAGTTATTCCAATTCCTAATGTCATAACGGCCTAATTCCCTTCCAGAACTCAGGTAAGTACGCAACTGAAAGAATTGCTTCTTAACAGCATTAATTTTGTCCAAACCATCCGGAAATATAATAGTGTGAGGGCATTCTCTTACTTTTTGGTCACGAAAATCATATCCCTGGTACAGGTTTCTACTCCTTAAAAATTTAGGGACAGATTCACAGATATATTTCCGATTATTTACCACTTGCTGGCGACAAACCTTATTCTTTGGCAGAATATGACATACGTATTGTTCGT
This sequence comes from Magicicada septendecula, assembly GCA_034769895.1. Lineage (NCBI taxonomy): Eukaryota > Metazoa > Arthropoda > Insecta > Hemiptera > Cicadidae > Magicicada > Magicicada septendecula. Next base: position 167,820,508 of record CM068367.1, on the reverse strand, counting down.
AATGAAAACGAAGAGTTTCAACACTCGTTACTTACAATCCTGGCAGCTTTCTAGCTAATAATCCTTACGCACTACACGGCCGAGGTTATCGAACATGAAGGAGCAGACTACGTAACATGACTCTTCGGTACCAGGATCTGATGGCGATCGTACAGTACGCAAATCAGGAAAACTGGACAGGTTTTTAACTATGACCTGCAATCCGAAATGGACAGATATAACTTCTTAACTTGGTGAAAATGAAAAATCTGCCGATCGTCGTGATAGGTTTCTGGAGTGTTTGTTATAAACTCAACTAGTGATAAAAATGATTTACTAAAAAATCACTCATTGTGAGCAGTTGTTATCCTACACATATTTATTATTTATATATTTATTATTGAATCCCAGAAACGTGATTAATACACTACCTCATGCTTATCCTAAGTTGTGTGCGGAGAAATACCTGACCCAGTCAGTTTTCCAAGGATTCATAAAATTGTTATCTCGACTATGATACATGGATCTTGTAGAGCTCGTAATCCTAATATTCCTTTCATGATTGATGGAATGTGTACACATAATAACCGAGCAACGTTTTACATTAAACTACTGAAAATAACAATGGTTATCCAAAGTACCGGAGAGGAGATGACGGAATTGTTGAAGTAAAAGGAATATATCATTTGATAATCGTGATTCGTTCTCTACAATCACTTCCTAATTCTACAGTACAATGCTCACATCAATATTGAAAACCTATTCCAATACATGTATAAATAATGTGACTCAACATGTATGCAATTCGTAAGAAGCGTCAGTGACGATCATTAACTGGATATGTTGTAACTATAACATACGCGAATATGCCATACTTTAGCTCTCATCAGATATTCTGTGCCTTCATTCAAAATAAATGCATGATCAGTCACATACAATCGTTCGCTTAGCTGTGCTTGAAGATGGATATTATAATGTGTATTAGGGCAGGGGATGAGAATGCAATCCAAGGACCTGCAACAAAATGCACAACATTGATGAAATCATGGTTTGATTTTAATCAATGCGATCCCTGTGCTTGTCAATTCCTGTATACTGGTATTTCAGGACTTTATGGATTCGCTGATAATAAATGGATTCCAGGAAAGAGAGATGGTTGCAAAATGATAGGGAGAATGTACACTGTCGCACCAAACGATCATAACAGATTTTACATACGTATGTTACTACTTCATATTAAAGGAGGAACATCACTCGCATATCCACGCAGCTACAGCAATACATACGCAACTTATAAGCCATACAAAGGAGCGGCTCTTGCATGTGGGTTACTTGAAATTGACACAGATTGGCACAAATGTTGGGAGGAAATGCAGAGCACATACTGTACATGTCGTGTCAACTACGAGAGTTGTTCTCATTAATGTGCTACTTCTACAAACCAACATTACCTTTTCAAGTGTAAACGATTATCAAAATACTAATGTAGACGATACGCAGGCCCTTGAAGGAAATGCAGCATTGCAGGATATAGATTACATTGTAAGAAGTAATGGTTTGGAGTGAAGGAACATCGGCTTGCCAATACCAAATAATCCAATGCTTATTAACCCTGTACGCAATGTGAATGAAGAGGCCAGTCATGGTGCTAATATACATAGCAAATTAAATGAAAAGCAGAAATTAGTTGTAATTAAAATTATGTGGGCCATAGCAGGCGAGACAATTGAGAAGCTGTTATTCTTAGAAGCCCCAGCAGAACGTAGCATGACCTACGTATTCGCAAATATTCTGAATATTGTTAGTGAACAGGCTCATTTAGCATTAGCAACAAAATTGACATGCAAACCTGTGCAATTCTTGGCTGCAGGAATTATACTCCATTAGTTATTTGATCTTCTTGTTCCAGTGTTGCCTTCTTCAGTTTCTTCCATTAAGGCTATGTCAGGAAACGCTACAGTTCTACACGAAGAGTCAGTTATTTTAATTGATGAGATGTCAACGATCTCTGCAGTAGCAGTATGGATCATTTACTTCGAAACATAATGAAGTGTATAGTTCGGTGTATACTTCGAGACATCCATTATTAAGTATAGTTCAGACGGATGGAAAAGTGATACTTTTAGTGGAGAGTTTAGACAGGTCTTAACGTTTGTCCCAAAGGCGGGACAAACAAACAAAACTTTGACCTTTATGACCATATAGTATTTGACCTAAAATATGTGTGTCAGTGCTAATTAACAACAATTTGTGGAGTGGAATGGAGTGGAAACTTCGATTGGGGAACAGAACTTTTCCTGTGATGGAAACACAGCATGATGGAAATATTTTTAATATTCCCAGCAGATTTATATGCAAGAAATATTCAGTTGTTAACCATATAGTTTGCAAAATTAATTGGATGGAAATAATGAAAATTATTTCAAATAATAAGTTTATAAATAAAATAAAATAAAATAATATGTTTAGAAACTCAAACCCGAATTATTGATTGTCCGTTAAACGACAACTGCAACCTGATCAACCAGAGCTGAGCTGTGTTTACTTTCAGGGGATTTTGACAGAGTAGGCCTACTATAGTGTAGACTCGATCTATGCCAAGATGGTGATACGGCATATACAAAGAACGTCGTATACACAGAAATACTGTTAAAGAACGACGCAACCACCTAGGCTACTTTTATCACCGACGACTAACAGCGCAAAACTGGTGGGAATAAAGTTTGTTTCTGAGTTTATTGAAATATTAAATGAAAGGAATTCTTAATAAATTTGTGTCTCATTTCATTGAAATAACTTTAAACATTCTCAATAAATTGGCGGTATTGCCCCACCAAACCACCAGTTAGTTACAAAATTTTACGCTCTTCATCTGAAAATCGCATATAACTTAAAGAATCTAAACTAAAGTGTAAATTTCCGGTAAGCTACTGTCGTTGTACCACTGAATTTTCAATCATGAGAATATTTTTCTGTATTAGCGTTGTAATAATAAAACAACGGGGACAAAAACACAATTGTCATTATATTATTCAAAAATTGCACAGACTTTTTTATACGGAAAACTATCTAAAAATATAGTTGTCATTGACACTCTAACTAACCAATAATTTGAAATAATTGCACCCTTTCCACTAAAATACGTTCTTCGTTTGTACTTTACAATATAAGCTTTTGTTATATTTAATACAAGATTAAATAATAAATAAAAATATGCAAAACACAATGCGCTTATTAATCAGTAATGTTCAGAATATTTTAAAACATTTGCTCTTATTCGTTGGAAAAAATTTAAGAAAAGTAAGCGTAATGGTTATACCACGCAAACTAAGCAAAGACCCGCATGACAATGAGAAAAAAATTCTTGTAGACTGTCAACAACATAGTATCAGCCGTAAACAAGTTGCAAGTGTCTTGCTGCTATGAGTCAGTTTTGGCGCGCTTTGCCCGAAGAAAATTGGCAACGCTGTATACACACGACATGAATACGAACGTATTGTGGCAACGTGTGTATGGAGTTCACGAATTATAATAAGCGTGGCACGGTTGCCACAACAATGGATATCGAGTGTATCCATAATAAGTTGGTGTGTATACAAAAATTAATAAAATTGTCAAAATCAGAGGTAAAAGATCTATGTTGTAGCGTGTTTAACTTTGACGTTGCCACTTGTACGTGTGTATGAACTTGTGCCACTAATGCTGAGAGACGTGTATGTGTGTGTGTGTGTGTGTGTGTGTGTGTGTGTGTGTGTGCATGTGATAATTGAATATTTATCGTATCCGTGATTCTAATATCGACTGTATTGATATGTTACAGATAAACTTCCTTGTGAACTGTATCTACAGCCGTGAAATTATTATTTAAAAATCTTACAATGTCAAAATTATTATTATTAATATTGTATTTATTTTATATAACAATGTTTGTTTGTGATATATATATTTAATCAATGTAAAATGTATTTTGAATAATTGTATTATAACGGTTTGTAAACTATATTTTAAGTTTGTGTACAGTGCTGTAAATATATATATTTAATCATTTAAAACAATATTATTATTATTAATATTGTATTTATTTTATATATAACAATGTTTGTTTGTGATATATATATTTAATCAATGTAAAATGTATTTTTGAATAATTGTATTACAACAGTTTGTAAACTATATTTTAAGTTTGTATACAGTGGTGTAAATATATATATTTAATCATTTAAAACAAATTATGGTTTATTTTAATTTATTTCATTATAAACCTCTGAACATGTAAGCAATTATTTGTAAAGTACATTAAATTATGTGAAATGCTACACCGAAAGATTCAAATCATACCTTATTGGTGCTGTCAAATATTTGTATGTAGGAATTTCTACCGACGTTTGCAGCAGCAGTAGCAATACACAATACACATTACATTAAAACTATCACGATTATATTATTCATTTATGTACAAACAATTTACATAGCACACACACACACACACAATAGGCTAACATTTACTGTGAAGCTGTTAACGTATGGATTTGTCATCTGTAACAGCACACACACACACACACACACACACACACACACACACACACACACACACACACACACACACACACACACACACACACACACACACACACAGGTAATTACATTATAAGTAGGAATTTCTTCCGACGTCTGCGAGCGAGAGAGAGAGAGAGAGCGAGAGATGTTGTACAACAGATTTTGAGGAGTCATCTGATTAATTTCTAAATCGCAGTCAATGACCGTCATGTGTCAAAATTAGAAGTAGAACGCAATGAGGTAGACGATAAATATATTTCCTGGTGATTACATTTTAGTATCGCTAATTACAATAATCCATAAGTAGCACGACTTACTGACGCTTATGTAAAACCGAGGACATAAAGAGAGAGAGAGAGAGAGGGAGGGAGAGAGATAGTTATTTACATTCAAGAGAGAATTGACCCATCACCCGCACCTGATATGCAAATCAGCTTCATTAAAAATAAAAAATAAAATAAAGCATGCACGACAAACATACTCTCTCGAGTCTCAGATTCTGGCGGACAAATATCCATTTTCACTTGATAGATAGGCGTACCATTTATACATATTTTGTAAATACTAGTTTAAATATATATATTTTTTCATATTTTATGCGTAACACTTTACCACACACAGACTTGACAGTATATTAATTTCTAAATCGTGGTCAATGACTGTCATGTGTCAAAATTAGAAGTAGGACGCAATGAGGTAGGCGATAAATATATTTCCTGGTGATTACATTTTAGTATCGCTAATTACAATAATCCATAAGTAGCACGACTTACTGACGCTTATGTAAAACCGAGGACATAAAGAGAGAGAGAGAGAGAGAGGGAGGGAGGGAGGGAGAGAGATAGTTATTTACATTCAAGAGAGAATTGACACATCACCCGCCCCTGATATGCAAATCAGCTTCATTAAAAATTAAAAAAAATAGAGCATGCACGACAAACATACTCTCTGGAGTCTCAGATTCTGGTGGACAAATATCCATTTTTACTTGATAGATAGGTGTACCATTTATACATATTTTGTAAATACTAGTTTAAATATATATATTTTTTCATATTTGTAACATTATAATTGCGTAACACTTTACCGCACATCAGAAGACCGAGATTGGTGTAGAGAGAGAGAGAGGGAGGGAGAGATAGATATTTATTTACATTCAAAGGGAGAATTGACCCACCACCCACCCCTGATATGCAAATCAGCTTCATTAAAAAATAAAAAAATAAAGCATGCACGACAAACATACTCTCTCGAGTCTCAGATTCTGGCGAATGCGTTGCTCATATAGTTTGAATTTCCCACCACAGAAAAATGTTGGCAGATCTGTTCTATACACTATAATGCAAGATTGGTAACCCTGATCATATATTTTAATATACAATATGACACACACACATATAAAGTTTGAACCCATGCGTAGGTTGGTAAACCTGATCATATAGATTTAATATACATTATAACACGTAACAAATTTGAACTCATGCTGTGACGATTTCATTAATAAAAATATGTTCACTAATTAAGTTGATAATATATAAGCGGAGAAATTTTAAATTCTTAATAAAATCTCACATTGTAAACTAAATCTTATGGCAATCATTTAATAATAATAATATTTAATATAAGTCTAATAATAAAATTAAAAGGGAATTGAATTGTACAGAAAGGGTAAAGCTTATTAATTATTCCTGCATAAACAGGCGCTGACCAGAATTAACTTGTTTTCTGACCCCTAAATAAACTAAGTATTATTGTAAATTTGTTATTATTTAAATAATTAAATAAGACCATTGTTACGTACTTTGATACCTTCTGCAACTAAGAATATCACGATTTAATTATTTAACCAACCGTATTCCTTTAATTAAAATTAGAAAAACGGAACTACTTTTATGTAGCCTAGTAATTGTCTTGAGATTACTACGCTCCCCTTAACTATTTTCTGCCACTTGGAATGGAGCGCTCACGCCGTAAGCAGCGTAAAGCGTTGTTTCGCTACGTGTATATAAAAATGTGAAAATCTTGATACAATGACTAGTTAAATAAGTAAATTTGTGTGGTGATGACATCTCTCTATATTATAAAATAACGGACTATGTAAATAATACAGTATTACAACCAAGAAGGTGATAGTAAACTAATCTATCATCATGTGAAGTGTATAACAGTGAAACAAACTTTCTATCTATGTGTTCTAACTACAAGAATTACTAAGAATAACTACAGTCGCCTGAGATGAATGTACCACACCAGGAATGATTTCACATACTTCTAGAACTTCACCACCACAGTATGATAATGTAACGACTGAACTTCAAGAAACATCAGGAGGACCGAAGAACTAATTCTGCAGCAACTTCAGGAAACACACAGGTGACATGGAGACTTGTCTTCCATGGTTAAGAGTTACAAAATTATAAAACCCAAAAGACAATTTAAATTATCATATTAAAGACTTTAAAAATTATGCTTTAAATGTAATAACATTAAAGACTTTAGAAAACTGACATTATAGGTAACATGTAATCTAATATTTGTTGTTTTAGAAGATTAAAAAAAAAACCATTCTTCAAATGGTTAGAGTTTCAATATTGTACATGGCAAGGTGACCATTATTCATTTAATATATTTGATCCCGGATCCGTGGAATTAATTAAAAAGGATGTACATCATATTTTGAGGCCCCTTTGTAAAGTAGTAATTTATATATTTAATTATATAGTAAACTATATTGTTTGAGAACTTTCAATAGAGAACTTAATCACCAAATGTAATAAAGAGATGTCATCTAAGTACCGAGTAAACTGAGTGCATAAATCAACAGTCTTCCCTTCCTAATATCCTGCTATAAGAATTGTTTTTATTTGTTGTGATTATTTTCAGTGCTTCACAACGAAGGCAGCCTGTATAATTGGCAGATCCAATTATTACTGGTTCCCTAAGTTATAACTCAAGAGAAGAGGTTATAAGTTGCGCCACTCTGCTATTCTGCTGCTATTCTGCTGCAATTTGCTAATTTGCTAATTTTGCGTAAGAGAAAAGAAAGAAGTAATTGCGTCCCGATATCCCACACACAAAAGCTGTTGATCTATTCACTCATGTATTTCAATATGTGTCAGAGTTTTAATAAGATAAAAATAATAATTAATATTATAGTAATATAGTATAGGTAACTTTATTAGTAAATATAATATGTGTAAAGTAATATTAACATATAATCCCATGTAAACAAACCATGTCGGTACTTGTTAAAAGTCCCATTCATAAACGTGCCACATTCTCGACAATCTCGGACGTGTAAGTTTCCTGTTGCCGTTTGTTTAAAATTGTCATTGTTTAGTTGAGTTTGACAATAAGCCACCCTCCTTGTGTGGTCTATTGTTATAAGAAGCGTGTCTGTTCATGTGTTAGTAACCGAAGGGGGAATCTTTTGTCGTACGCCTATTCATGCCTGTGTGAAATTTCTCTCTCTCGCTCTATGTAAAACGATAAAGGTTGTCATAACATTTTAAGTGTCTATTTGTAAAAAAGAAAAAGGAGTAAGAATACGATTGATTTATATTTTTATATTTTTGTGTAAAAGAAAAAAAGAAGCGTTGTATAGCATTTAATGCAAATAGTAGAATAATTAGTTATAGCCGCTCACGTTACAAAAATGGCTGAATTTAATCCTGATCTATTATTAAAAGATGAGCTATGCTACGAAGCACTATTACGAGGTCTAAAACACGTGAATGTAACCGTGTCGGAGTTACGAAATTCATTACGCCAAACCGGATCAGATACACCCTCGCAGTTAGATAGATTGCGTGAACTCGATTATGACGGCGAACGAGAAACCTGTTATGCGAAATATAGGGAACTGATAGTATTATCTCAGAACCTTGAGGACAAGAAATCACCTACGGAATTTGTGCGCGTTACGCAACGTATAGAACATTTAACCCGCCGGTTAAATAATTTATTAAGCTGGCCCGACGTCACCATAATCCCCGGCGATGTGCAGAAATTTGCGGAGGAGGCATTAAGCCAATTACCCATAATTATCAACGACTTACGACGAAAATCAGACTCATCGAGAATGGAGGAAATTGAGCACTACTTACAAAAATTATATATCTCCCCAGTTCAATCCCCTACTTTAGAACACCCTCCCTCCACCTCGAACCCCGAATCACCCACCGTATCGAAGATACCACCGAGTCATGAACAATTACCTAGTAGAGAATTAAATACCCACACTATGTCAGAACACCCACCGCCAAATGTTCAGCATACTCGCACTAGTAAATATGCGATTACAAATCCCAATGCAAACACCAATCTTTCGAAAAGTACACCTAACGTATGTTTTAATGTAGACCTCTACGGAAAGATTTCCCACCCAGTAGAGAAAATAATTAATGAAATTCCTTACACCGATGGCTTAAGCATCACGACTCTATTGACTTTTATCAGATATCTACTGCAAATAAAAGATCTACAACTATTGAGCGATTGGCAAATACTGCAGGTCATCTTACCCAAATGTAAACCACCTTTACGAGATCGCGTGCTAGAAGCATTAAACTCGACTCTTCCGGTAGAAGAACTTCATACAAATATAATCCAATATTTTATCCCCACTGGAATATATGAGGAGATAAAAAGGAATACCGTACTTCGAGTACAAAGAGCTCAAGAAAGACTGGCCCACTATATCGCAGACATCAGAGAATCTTCACGTCTACTGCAAGTCGACTGGACTGTAAAACAATTGGTCGATACTATATTGGTAGGCTTATCTGCTGAAGAACGCTCCCGTTTAGCTCTAATAAGTAGACCCCTTACTTTCGCTGACCTTGAAAAATGTAGTGTGCACTCTTCAAATGTGTGGTATGCAGATCAGCATCGACATGCACCGGTATCCACAACACCACATAGAAAGGAAACGCAAGCCCTATCCTCAGATACAAGAAGTCTACGAGAACGACGACCATTTCGGCGACCAACCTATGTTCATGGCCAAGGTAAGTCCAAAGAGGCACCACCTAGACACGAAACCAGTGAGACCCCGCGTAAAGAATATATATGCTATAACTGCGGAAAACCTGGACACCTCAGTAGAAACTGTAAACGGAAACAGTATCATCAGAATACCGATTATCCAAAAAACGTGTAAGGCAGGGAGATCCGAAACCCTGTGTCTTCCGCAGCATCGTGAAAACAGGTAAACCCCTGAGAGACCATAAATTAAAACAAAATACTAATAATAATAACAAAAGAAAATTAGACCCCTATGTTAGGAAATTTATCGATAAATGTAACTCTATTAGTAAATGTGATTACAATAGGTGTGAATTACCGTATATACAAGTTGACATTGGTGTTACATCCACCCTCGGATTAATTGATTCCGGATCCACGCGAAGTTTAATTAGTCAAGAGCTAGCCAACCAATTATTTAAACACAATTTAGTTAAACGCAGTCAATCAGTAAATATTAGATGCGCTACAGCTAATAAGCAAAACTTAATGATAAAGCTTATCATCACTTTTAAAGTAAAAATTAAAAATCTAACGTGGTATTTTCCAATGTTGGTATGCGACGAATTAGGACCCGAATTAATATTGGGAGCTGATTTTATCAGTAAAACAGGAATAATTTTAGACATTCACGAGACGATATTTTACTTTGGATTCGATCGTTCACGGAAATATAACTTGCATGATAATGCAAATAATAGAGAAAGTACTAGCACCACTTCCACACATATAAAGCATCACGAATCTGAATTAAGTCATCTAGGAAGTAAAGATAGACGGAACATACAGACTTTAATAAAACAATTCTCCAACGTCCTCACCCCAAAGTTAGGACTGACGGATCTGATAGAGTACAAAATAAATTTGAGCGACAACAAAGTAATTCGTTTAGCCCCATACAAATTATCACCACCGAAAATGGAAGTGATGAGGAACCAAATTAATAAATTGTTAGAACAAGGAGTCATCGAACCCTCTACGTCATCTTATTCATCACCAGCGTTTTTAGTACCCAAAAGTAACGACAAACATAGATTAGTGGTGGACTACAGACAACTAAATAAACGGATAGAATTTGAATCTATACCACTTCCCGACATCCACAGTGCATTTCATTATTTTACTAAAGCAAAAATCTTTACCATTATGGATTTAAATCAGGCATTTCATCAGATACCCCTTTCGGAAGAATCAAAACGTCTTACCGCCTTTGCCGTCCCTTTCAACCTGTACCAATTTACAAGGGTACCTTTTGGTATATCCCAAGGTAGTTCTGTATGTAGCAGATTATTAGAAAAGTTATTTCATGACATAAAATTTAAATATGTGTATCACTACTTAGATGACATTGTTATCTACAGCGAGTCAATTGAGCAACATCTTAATCATCTACGTGAAGTACTAACCCGATTGGAGAAAGCTGGATTAACCGTAAATCCCAGTAAAGTAAATTTTGCTGTGACACAATTCTCATTTTTAGGTCACATCCTAAAAGCAAACGGAAAGGTAAGCATAGACCCAGAGCGAACCCGTGCCATCAGAGAATTTTTACCGCCGCGGGATGCGAAAGGAATAGCCCGATTTTTAGGAATGATAAATTATTTCCATAAGTACATCCCACATCTAGCCGAAATTGCAGCACCGCTAAATACCTTAAGAAAAAAGGGAATTAAATTTGAATGGAATGAGCAACACCAAACTGCATTCGAGAAATTAAAAGAAAGCATAATATCACCCCCCGTACTACAATTAGCCGACTTTACAAAACCATTTGTAGTGCAAACAGACAGTTCTAGTGTCGCACTAGGTGCAGTAATATATCAGGAAGTAGATAACTCAAGGGTACCTATTAGTTACGCTTCTCGCACCCTGACTGAGCAAGAAAAGAAATACTCCGCATACGAATTAGAATGTTTAGCAATAGTTTTCGCTTTTGAGAAGTTCAAACCTACTAAATCACCCAAAACAGTTAGGCCGTATCGGAAGATGGGTATTAAGATTAAATTGTTTTAAATTCAAAGTACAACATATTAGAGGCACCCAAAACGTAGTTGCCGATACACTGTCACGTATGTTCCAGCCTAGTAGTAATACTTACGAAAACAAGAGTAGAGAAACGCCGATTATTAATATTTTAATTACAGAATTTCCTCTTGCATTTACGGATTTAGCCCAGTATCAAATACAAGACCCACGTTTGAGTCCAATTATTGAACAACTTGAAAAAGGAAATAAGTCAGAGAAATACATATTAAGTAGGAGAGTATTATGTTGTAAAATAGCGAACGGAAAATATCTACGAATAATTGCCCCTGATATTATTAAACCTATGCTGATGGAATATTATCAGTCTTCCACCATTGGAGCACATATGGGAATAAATAAAACCATACACCGAATTCGTAAAGAATATCACTGGGAAAATATGAACAGTGAGATCGCCAATTTTGTAAAAAAGTGTAAGTTGTGTGCACTCAGCAAACCAGCGAGAAACAGCCAAATAAGTCAATTAATCTCGGAGATTCCTGCTACCCCGTTCTCCAAAATTTATGTAGACTTTTCAGGACCCTACCCGCGTTCCAAATCAGGAAATACAATGTTACTAATTTGTGTAGACTCTTTTAGCAAATTCGTCTGGATGTACCCCATGCGGCGAGCCTTAGCTACAACCACAGTAAATATTTTACAGCATAGATTATTTAAAGAATTCGGTATTCCGGTCCATCTAGTGTCGGATAACGGACCACAGTTTAAGTCCAAAGAATTCAGGAACATGTGTTTCAAACTAGGTATAAACCATATTACCACTACAGAGTATCGTCCGCAAGGTAATATAGCTGAGAGGTATTTGCGAAACCTAAAATCTGCTTTAATTGCCTACCATGCTAACGACCATACTTCTTGGGACCAGAACTTATCCTGGATACAGTTCGCCTTTAATTCTGCATATCATGAAGGACATAAGTCGACCCCATTTGAATTATTGTTCAAATATAAACCTAACCACCCATTATCCGCTAAGTGGAAAATACATGAATTGTTACCCCTTGAAATTAGGGATAAAAATATTAAGAAAATATGGAATGAAGCGCGCGCTAATTTACGAACAAACTTAGCGAAATCAAGGAAATATCACGTGCGAAATAATAATAATGAAGTAAAGTACCAAATCGGTAACTTAGTTATGTGTAAAACACATCCTACGAGTAGTGCAATCGATAAGACCACTTCCAAGCTATCATACCGATGGTGCGGTCCTTATCAAATTCGCAAATATTTAACTCCAGTAACCGTAGCACTGTATGAACCCTCTACTCAAAAATATGTACGAAGGACACATATTTCGCAGATAAAACATTATCACGAAGAAGGTAATGGTAGAGTGCAAGTTAAATAAATGTAAAGAAAAAGAAAGGTTTTGTACTCAACTGCAAAGGAGTACTAGAGTAACGTTTAGCTAGCTAATGGTATAAATAGGTACGAGGCCTGATCACCCTTGAATCCTATTCTTCGAAAGTAGAGCAAAGTAAGAAGTCAGCTGACAGCAAATATGAGGAATAATTAAGTAACAAATTACTTAATGAGTAATTCTATCACTAGAATAACTCCCAACTAAAGAAAAACCCGGTAGTAGTCATAAGTAGTAGTATTAAGAAAATTTAGAATGTTAACTATATGTTTTATAATGTGTGAATTTTATGTGCTGTTAGAATTAGTCTGTAAAGTATGATATGTAGATAGTAAGAATAAACAATTCGAGACTGACGTGTGTAACTCATAATTACATACAGAGAGAAACTGGTGAGAGAAATTACACACGGAAATCCCTAAACATACTCTCGGTATATTCAAAAAAAAAAAATTATACCGGAGTCTGTGGCTAAAGCGGCGGAGTATGTGACGATTTCATTAATAAAAATATGTTAATTAATTAAGTTGATAATATATAAGCGGAGAAATTTTAAATTCTTAATAAAATCTCACATTGTAAACTAAATCTTATGGCAATCATTTAATAATAATAATATTTAATATAAGTCTAATAATAAAATTAAAAGGGAATTGAATTGTACAGAAAGGGTAAAGCTTATTAATTATTCCTGCATAAACAGTCGCTGACCAGAATTAACTTGTTTTCTGACCCCTAAATAAACTAAGTATTATTGTAAATTTGTTATTATTTAAATAATTAAATAAGACCATTGTTACGTACTTTGATAACTTCTGCAACTAAGAATATCACGATTTAATTATTTAATCAACCGTAGTCCTTTAATTAAAATTAGAAAAACGGAACTACTTTTATGTAGCCTAGTAATTGTCTTGAGATTACTACGCTCCCCTTAACTATTTTCTGCCACTTGGAATGGAGCGCTCACGCCGTAAGCAGCGTAAAGCGTTGTTTCGCTACGTGTATATAAAAATGTGAAAATCTTGATACAATGACTAGTTAAATAAGTAAATTTGTGTGGTGATGACATCTCTCTATATTATAAAATAACGGACTATGTAAATAATACAGTATTACAACCAAGAAGGTGATAGTAAACTAATCTATCATCATGTGAAGTGTATAACAGTGAAACAAACTTTCTATCTATGTGTTCTAACTACAAGAATACTAAGAATAACTACAGTCGCCTGAGATGAATGTACCACACCAGGAATGATTTCACATACTTCTAGAACTTCACCACCACAGTATGATAATGTAACGACTGAACTTCAAGAAACATCAGGAGGACCGAAGAACTAATTCTGCAGCAACTTCAGGAAACACACAGGTGACATGGAGACTTGTCTTCCATGGTTAAGAGTTACAAAATTATAAAACCCAAAAGACAATTTAAATTATCATATTAAAGACTTTAAAAATTATGCTTTAAATGTAATAACATTAAAGACTTTAGAAAACTGACATTATAGGTAACATGTAATCTAATATTTGTTGTTTTAGAAGATTAAAAAAAAAACCATTCTTCAAATGGTTAGAGTTTCAATATTGTACATGGCAAGGTGACCATTATTCATTTAATATATTTGATCCCGGATCCGTGGAATTAATTAAAAAGGATGTACATCATATTTTGAGGCCCCTTTGTAAAGTAGTAATTTATATATTTAATTATATAGTAAACTATATTGTTTGAAAACTTTCAATAGAGAACTTAATCACCAAATGTAATAAAGAGATGTCATCTAAGTACCGAGTAAACTGAGTGCATAAATCAACAGTCTTCCCTTCCTAATATCCTGCTATAAGAATTGTTTTTATTTGTTGTGATTATTTTCAGTGCTTCACAACGAAGGCAGCCTGTATAATTGGCAGATCCAATTATTACTGGTTCCCTAAGTTATAACTCAAGAGAAGAGGTTATAATGCAAAGGTTGGTAACTCTGATCATATATTATTAGTATACATTATAACGCATCAAGTTAAATCGTAATAAGGAGGTAATGCGTTATATAAGTTTTAAAATTGTTCCATTCTTTATTTTTTTATTAAACAAAATCTATTATTTAGCGTATTGAAATAATACTCATTATTAAATCGTTTGTACGACTCTTTCGCACACACACTTATAGTTAACAAATTACATACAACAGGTTATACATAAATCTTATTATGTAATTTCAATTAATTAAATATTAATTTGCTAGGCTTACTCATTGTGTGGTCATCTTTTTGCAATTGCTGATTAATTTACTTCAATAATGAATTTAATTGTATTCAAATTTCTTTAATATTAATTTGGTTTAAAACTTTCTACTGCATATGCATTCTCCTTTATCAACAAAGACTTTATTAATTACGTTAATTTAACAATCAAATATATCTCTTATCCTTTACGTTACTCTCAATTACTAAATTTTATACAAGAGATAATATTCTAAATTTTACTCTGCCTTTACATTGATGTACAATTTAGTTATTTTAATAAATTGGTTGAATGTCTTTCATTCTAACTTTAATTAGTGTCTTTCAAATGTCTGTAATTACAATGGTTTTTCATCACCTCGTTTGACGTGGTTAATCATCCGTAGGTCCTCCTTTGGTCCTCAGTCCTCCGTGTCCTCCGTGTCCTCTTGGTCCTCGGTCCTCGGTCCTCTTTCCGGATTCCAATGCATGTGCTGTTTAATAGTCGTCTCGCCTCACATCATATGCTGCAGGTGTATACATAGACCTCCTCGTATGTGCTCTGCTGCTCTGGCTGGACTTCCAGGCTGTCCTGTGACTCTTACTATAGATTTAAAATAGCGTCGTCGACTGACATAGCCTCCTGTGGCAACGGTTGAATCGAGAAGAAGAAAAACTTTATTAGCGCGACCTGGTATTTATAGCCAGGTCGTGCAATGGCTCAGGTCTGAACAATTTTTGACTTGTCAGATTTTGTCGAAGCGTCTTTTCCCCCACTCTGGTTCAATTCACTATTTTCGCCTATCTTCGCGAATTACGAAGTCTGTTTCACACCACTCGATGTTCAATCGATCGCTAATTTTTATATGTTTACTATACGTAAATTACACTTCTTTATTGTAATTACAAAAAGAGCTATTCACTATTTACGTATAGTAATTGCACTTTTCGTCACATTGTCATGGTCTTTTAACCCTTTGTTCGCCTTTAATTTCTATACACTTTGGTGTCTTTTGTTTTATCATATCGTACATATTTTTCTTGTAATTAAAATAAAACATAAAATCTATCCTACTTGAAAAGGGTTGGTTGCATTTCAGGAACGGACAGGTTTCACACACACACACCAACAAAATATAAGTGTACACAACGCTAGCGACAGGTATGCCAGGAATGCGTGTCCATGCATGAATCGTGTGTTCCCTATTTAGCAACGATACAGCTTGCAATCTGAATCATGTTTATTAACCCATATTTATTTATTTTTATTATTTATTTAAATTATTTTGGCCGCTTAACCAGAAAATCGGTCCTTTTCGGGACCACTGCAGTCGAGTCTCTTTGCAGTTTTTTGTAGCTTTCTGGGTCCAGTAGCTCTCCGATCTTCCTTTGGTAGTCCTCGGTGTTCAGTACAACCGTAGCGCTCCCCTTATCCGCCGATAATATGATGATAGATTTATCCCGCTTTAATGTCCTCAGTGCCCTCAGCTCACCCACTGGTATGTTGCATCGCGGCGGTGTTGCTCTTACCAGGATCCTCAAACCTTCCATCCTGACTTCATCTGCCTGTTCACGTGGCAGCCGCCGCACTCCAGCTTCAACGTTAGCAATGATGTCCTCCACTGAAATCTTCTTAGGGGCCACTGCAAACTTCTCCCCCCTCGCCATGACTGCAGTCTCGGTGGTGGTAAGCTGGCGGTCCGACAAATTCACCACTGTCCTGTCCGTCTCTAAGCTGCGTCGCTGATGTCCCTGGTTGGTTGTTCTCATCTGGGCTATCTCTCCAGTACTTGGTCTCATGGCGCGGTCGAACACTCTCGCCAACGGTCTCGGAAACGCTGGATCTTAGGCTATCCACCAGATCCCAGTGGCCAGGTGACAACACAGTGCTTAATTCCAGATGTAGACGAAACAATTTCATATTGTTGTCGGCCAGAAAAGATCAGGAAAGACCAGGTCTGTCTGGAAAGCGGGGTGTCTTTGCACCCGGTGCATGATTGCAGCATCTCGGTCGAGCCCAATGGCTGCCTGTCGATAGACATAATTCTGGTACATTCGACTGGTGCATAAATCTGGACTAGACAACCGCCAACCAGTTAACTGAAAAGGCGGGGGAGAAAGGTTTTTTATTTTTTTATTTTCAAATTTGTGCATATCGTTGGGCACTGCCGCGTGAACGGGTTAAGGTGACAGATGTCACCCTTCCCCAGTCCAGCGTGCAGACGCCATGAGGCGTCGGTCGCTACCCGCGAGGCAGAAGCCTCCGCGCCAGTGATAACGCGTAGCAGTGGCAAACAGCGCGGTCGGCGTACTAGGATGGGAAGAAGGAAACACCTTTGCAGGTAAACTCTTGGGCAGGGTCAGATGTTAAAGATATATATTGTTTTACATTTATGGCGGGTCATCGAGAATCGCCCAAGAGCGTGTTGCGTGGTGCTGATGGTCTTTAGGTAAGGGAAGGAAGAGGTCTCAGCTGCACCAAAGAGAGTTGCAGCTAACGACCAGGCAAAGGCAGAGAGAGTAGGAACTCAAAGACTTCCTCGAATTACACTATTTCTCACAAACCAAGGAGATCCCGACAAGGAACGGAGGGTGCTGGGTTGGAAACTTTCCAGCCTACGCCTGTTAGTGGCGGAGATAAGTGACCACCAAGCAGGTGCTGCATAGGTCAATACAGACCGAAGAAACAAAAGATAGAGGGTGACTTTCGTGCGCAGCGCCAGGGGGCTGCGGTACGGAAGATATGGGAAAAGTTTGGCTCGGACGCCGCGAGCGTTGGAGAGGGTATCGGTCATGTGGGCGTTGAAGCAAAGACGTCGGTCGAGCCGAACGCCTAGATACTTCACCGACTCTTTGTAGGCGATAGGCCTTCCTTCCAGGGAGAGGGGCTGGCATCGCGAGATGGACTTACGGGTGAAACAGATCGCCTCGGATTTCTCAGTGTTGATCGTCACCCGCCATTTCCGTAGCCAGTCCTGAAGCTGGTCCAACTGACGCTGCAGCTTTGTACTTCCAAAACGCGGGGACAGGGAGCTGCAGTGACACATAGCATCGTCAGCGAACAAATACAACGTGACACCGCGCAAGACAGGCAGGTCGTTCGTGTACACAAGGTACAGAACGGGGCCCAGGACAGATTCCTGGGGTACGGCCGGCGGCGACGAGACGAACTGCAGAGGAGGTTGCGTCGATGGTCACCCTGAAGGTTCGGTCGCTGAGATACGACCAGATGAAGAACACAATGGACGGTGGGAGGGGAGAATGAGCAAGTTTATAGACAAGACTTTTGTGCCAGACTTTGACGAATGCCTTGCCCAATAACGGCGAGAAGCAGGCCAGCAGGAGACGCTCGAACTCCTTCGAGATAACTGGCAAGAGAGAGATAGGCCGATAGCTTTCAGGAAGCATGCGCGGCTTAAGGGGTTTAAGTATCATTACGATATTGGCAGTTTTTCACAGGCGGGGAAAGTACTGTAGCCGGAGACACGAGTGGAACAGCACAAACACGAGGCCAACGCCTAAGGCCGGAAGATATTGTAGTACACCGGCCCAAATCCAGTAAGGACAGGGGGCGCGACGGCAGTTTAGTCGGCAGATAGACAAAACGAGTTCGTCTCTGTCAAACGGGAGGTTTCGGTCAGAGGGAGGGTGAGAGAAATATCCAGATAGGAAGTCCCGAACTTCTGCCGAGTGGACATGGTCCGAGACGCCTCGATGAGCAGTACATTGTGACTCCATGCAGTCGGCGAAGACCTCAGACTTGCCTTCTGCCAAAGACACAACCCCGTCCGGTGTTTCCAGCGGGATGCGAGTTCTCTTCTCGCGAGTCAGTCTACTCGCCGCTCTCCAGACGGAGGCGTGATCGACTTCAAGGGACTCAAGGTATGAGTCCCATCGATCGGAGTTTACTTCCCGCAGAAGCTGCTGAACGTAAAGGGATTGTTGTTGAAATCGTCGCTTAAAAACGGGGTCACGGGTCCTTGGCCATCGGAATCGGCGCTCGCTGCCAGAGCTGTTGGGAGGCGCGTCGTGAGACGTCAAAATGTTTTTCTAGTTTCGAGCCTCCGGAAGGAGCACCTGCCTAGTGGTCCTGTCCAGACGGAATATATTAATTAATTAGTGGGCGATACAACAGCATGCTCGTACTAGGCTCTTCTAGTACAGTATTTGCCGAGGCTGTTTCCAAGAATCACCTGGACGTGGGCGGTACTTGTCAAGGCCAGCTATGAGTGGGTTTGCCTGGGTCCTCGCAGCTCGGACATAAAATTTACGTGGTCATCCAAAGAGTGCACACCGAGTCCACTTCTCAAAAGTCGAGAAGGGAAACGATAGGGGCTTTAGCCGCTAGCCGAAGACCCCTATCGAGAACGCTTTGCAACTGTCTTTTATGAACGGTTGCGAAGTAACTCCAGACGGGAATGGCATAGGTAATGATCGGCAACAGGTACGCGTTGACAATCAACTTACATAGCTTGCGGGTCATAGCCTTGTTAACAAGTATCGCAAACAGTTGCGCGAGACGAGCGGACGCTCTCTGACGCATCGACTCAGCGTGGGCACGCCAGGTGAGCCGATGATGAAGGTGGACTCCGAGATATTTAACTTCTCTCGACCAGGGCAGGTACGTTCTTCCGAGCCTTACTCGTCCTCGCGGTTCTTTCCAGCGCTTTGAGAATAGCACAGCGGAGCTCTTGGTTTCGTTGACGGCAACTTTCCAGCTTTCCGTCCACGTCGTGTACGCATAGAGTGCGCGCTGGAGTCGTTGGATAGCCTTGTCAACGTTCCGGTCGGCGGTATATACCTTTGTGTCGTCGGAAAACAGGGCCATTTGGACTCCAGGCTCTCTGGGTGCGTCATTGATGAACACGGAGAACAGGAGAGGTACTAGCACGCTACCTGGAGGTACCCCGGCTTTAATGCGTCTCTCGGAAGAGACATGGTCATCTAGTCTCACGCAAAAAGTCCTCTCCGTCAGAAAGCTAGCAATCAAATGAAGGCTATCAACCTGGGAGCTGGATTTCCCAGAGTTTGAACAAGAGCCCGTCGTGCCAGACACTATCAAACCCCTTCTCCACATCTAGGAAACAGGCGACAGTCTGCTCTTTCCGACAGGCGGCGCCCCGTGATATATTTCACCAGTCTCATCAGCTGATGAGCGGTGGAATCCCCCACACGGAAACCGAACTGTTCGGGGACCAGTACATCGAAGTTTCTTAGATGGTCAAGGACTCTCCGTTGTACAAGACGTTCGAGGACCTTTGACGTGGCGACAGTAGACTAATGGGCCGGAGGTTGCCGGGACGGGAAGCATCCTTTCCCTGCTTTGGGATCACTATGGCCGTCGCCTTCCGCCATTTCTTGGGAAAATGGGGCAGTCTCAGACACGCGTTGAACAGCGTAACAAGAAAAGTATTCCTTACTCCAGGAGTCGAATAAGAGCGGCGTTCAAGACGCCGTCCGGGCCAGGAGATTTTCTCAGTACGAGTTCAACAAGCCGATGTGAGACCACTTCCCTAGTAATGTGTTCGGGCTCCGCAGTAATCGGAAGAGATAGAAAGTCATCCACTTCGTTCTCGACTTCTTAATGGAAGTCCCAGTCCATGGGCGGGTTCGTAGCGAACTGACGCTCGAAACACGCGCCCTAGTACTCGGCCTTCGCCTCCGGGCGAGCCAGGATTTGAGGATGTGAGATCGGCGCCTTTTCCCTACCAAAGCCGACGGTATCCGGTAAGGGCGACGTTCGTCCGATCCGTCCTCCGCTTGGGCCACGAGTTCCCAACAGCGTCTCCCGTAGGCCTGCATTTCACAACGTACAATGCCGGTCGCCCGGTTGTACGCTGCCTTGTCGGCTGGATCACGGGTCCGCTGCCAGCGTCTCCTGAGGGGATTTCTCTCGCTAGCGGGAGAACTCGTCTCCTCTGGGATCCGCTGCCAGTGGGGCGTGACGACAGACTTCATCCTGGAAGACGCGTCGATCGCAGATACGACAGCCTCGTCAAACGCGGCAATTGCCTCGTCGACTTGGCGGACGGTTTCGAGTGGTCCCGTCTCTGGCAATCAGCGACTTAACGCCGGGCCATAGCGATCCCATTCTACCACCTTCTTCCAGCTTCTTCCATTCTACCTCCCATTCTACCATCTCTGCGAACGACGTGCTGGGTAGCGACGTGTATCAAAATGGGGAGGTGATCGGACGATAGTTCCGTTAGTGCGGACACATGGACCGGGCAGTCAATACCTTGGATCACCGCTATGTCCAAGACATCGGGAACCGCGCGGAGTTGTGTGGGGTAGAACGTAGGTTGGGCAGGCCCAATCACCGTCACTCTGCTAGAATCTGCAAACCTGCGTCAGCGCTTCCCGTTTGGGGCAGTCAAGCGACTGTTCCAATCGTGATGCTTATAATTCAGGTCGCCGGCCATGATGACCCTCCTGTGTGCATCGAACGCGACCGCTAAATCGGGGTGAAGGAGCTCTTTCGTCGGCGGTTTGTACGCTGACACCACGAGGACACCACCCAGAGTGTTTAACATCTCCACAGCAGTGACCTCTAGGTGAGACATTAAGCGGCAAGAAGACGTGGTGATGATCAAGATTAAGCCTCACCGCGACCGCTGTACCGCCAACAGCAGTGCCCGGACTGTCGTTTCGATAGCACACATAGTGGGCCAATAAGAATCAGTTCGCAGGGGTCAAGTGGGTCTCATTGAGGAGTACTATATCTGGTTTGATTCGGGCCAGTAATTCTTGGAGTTCCTTGATTTTGTTAGCCACACCGTTGGCGTTACAGGAAAGAATTGAGAGGTCTCGTTTGAGGACCCTACTCATAGAAGTCCTACACAAGTGGCGGCTTCCACCAAGAGCATGAACCTCTCGGTTATGTCGGCAATCTCCAAGCGGGAGCGGATGGACTTGAAGGTCTGGGCAACTTTGCGGAGATCAAATTCCTCAAGGAAGTCGTAGACGACCTGAAAGTCGCCAGGAACGGTTTTCGGGGCAGAATGCCCGGAGACTGTTTGCCCATAAGAGCGCCGAGACTTGATATTGCGGAGGCGCTAGGAAGCGGGACAGATGCGACAGCGTCGGTCTTTTGTACGCGTTGCGCAGTCTATCTGGACTGCTTGGCAGGATTGCAGGATTGGCAGGAGCCCGGGAGCGAGCGCCACGGGACTTGCGATGCCGTTTCTTTTTGCCTGCGGCTTGAGGAAACCGCGGGGGTGGGAGTTCTGGCGAGGCTGCTTCTACAGCAGGGTCGGGGTTTTCCGGTGATGAGGAGGATTCAGTTGTCTCAGGCTCCACAACCGAGATGATTTCTTTGGACTGATCCGTCTCACTTACTGAAGCTGCGGAGTTTCGGCGCTTTTTCGCTTTAGATGGGGCAGCGACCTGGGACGGAGGCTGAGTTGGAGTTGCCTTTGTCACAGGTGGTTGGTTCGGTTTTTTTAGTTTTTACAGCAGTGGCGACAGTCACTGCAGCCCTAGCAGGAGACGAAGGGCCTGGCTGCTCGGTTGCAGGTTTGGAACCAGCTACCGGATGCCTCGGCGTTGGGAGGGGCCCTTTGGCTTTCGCCGTTCGAGCTCCTGCTCGTACACCGGGCAGGACCTGTAGTTGGCGCGGGGTGACTTCCGTCACAGTTTATGCACCGTTTGAATGCCGGCGCATCACAATGCTTAGAAAGGTGCGGCAAAGAGCACTTTACGCACGCAGGAGCGTTATTGCAAGTGTCAGTATGTTGCCCGAAGCGTTGACACCGGAGGGTAGGCGTTACTTAAAATGTCTTTTTAACAAGGCTGGAGGTGAGGAGGGCTTCGGTGAACGACAACTGGAGCGGATCTGCGCGCGGAGCATAAAAATGCGTCCCGTACATCACATCAGAAGACACGTCTCCCCCACACTAAAGAGCACAGAATTCTCCCCTGGCCAACTGTGTTTGTTTCATTGTGCTCGCGTATATTTATTTGTTTTTTTGAGTTTACAAATTATTTTTAATTTTGAAAATAGTATTATAAACTAAGAAGTATGTAACCATTTACGTACTAGTTATTTAATAATACTTTCTTTTAAGCGTCATCCTTTTGAGTGCTTTAAACATACTGTTTACTTGGTTTAAATGAGCAAAATGAATACAGACAGTACCAGTTCTACCGGAGAAGTACTTGGTATAAACTCTGACATCTTTGATTCACTAGAATTGTTGTTAAAATTCTAAATCAGTAAGTTACATTTAGAGTGAAAGGTATTGCTAAATATAAAAATATTTCGGGCGTTTTTAGATTTGTCGTAGAAGGATGGAAAAGTTGTCAGAAAATTTCAGAACGTTTTGTATAGTTTAATGAAGAAAGTTGTGTTAGTGGTTGAAATCACGAGCAGAATGATAACTGTTGCACACCACTATATACAATTATCCCGATTAGCGCTTTCAAGCTTCACAGCTCAGATCGGAATTGAGACAAAAAACGTCGAAACAAACCGTGTGAGCAGGGTGGGGTGAGATGGAAATGAAGGGTTTATTTCCACGTTGTTTGTCTCAATTCCGATCTGACGATAAGCTGTGAAGCTTGAAAGCGCTGATCGGGATAATTTTTATATAGTGGTGTGCAACAGTTATCATTCTGGTTGTTTTGTATAGGTTGTAAGCAAAACTGGTTGCTCTCTGGTTGTAAGCAAAACAAAACTCTTCACTGCTATTATTGTTTGATATTTAATGAAGAGGCATCATGGGAGCGAAGTTGGAGTAGGCACTATAAAACATTTTGAAGCTAAACATGCTAGTTTTGCTAACTCATATAAAAAAATCTGAGATGTTTCACATTCTAGGACGTAACAAAATTAAACATTGTTTGTCCGAAACACCTAGAATTTAAGCAGTACAGCACAATGAAGGTGTGGCACGAAATCGAAGGATAGTAGGCCGTTTGATAAATGTTTGTTATTTATGGAGAAAAGAATTTGATTTTCGGGGTCATAAGAAAAATGAGCAATCTCTTAATAAGAGTAATTATTCAGAAACTTAAAATTTAATGGCAGCGGAAGAGTTTTCCATGAAAGAACATACACAGAGTGATTCAAAATTGCACGCCAATCTCTCGGGAGCTGATTCCATAGCTAAAACTAAGAAAACATGAGACACGGTGTGTAAATCTCATTTACAAGAAAATACGAAAGTTTGTGTAGTCCGTACAGTTATCCGGATTTGTCATCTTTAAAAAATGTGAATAAAATTTATATTTTTCTACCAATATTTTCTAGTTAAGATTAATAAAGTACACCAATAACAATACGATAGCTTTTCCTTGATATTTAGGCCAAATTGTATAACAAAATGCATGTGTTTCAGACAGTCACTTAGCTATTATCTGATAGAGATAGCATTAACACTATTTACCATAGTTTTACTGGTTTATTAGAACGTCGACGACCTTAGTAAGAGGTTGCTTTCGGATGGTATTTTTATGTCTGCCCAAATTATTTTGTCACGCTTCGCTACTGGAAACAACACAGAACAACAAAGTGGAACACGAGAAAATTTAAATAAAACAAGCAACAGCTAAATAGTATTTGAACATGCAATTAAAAAGAACACTAAAAATAGTATAAATGCAAGAGAAACAGGAGTTCAGTGGAAGAAAATCAGAGGTACTAAAAAGAGTAATAACTAATGAAGGATGAAGGACAGGACATTAGTCTTAAGAAAACAGTGGGCAGGAACCCTTGCATGACTGAACATGTTTTGCAAATAAGGATGAATATAGTAAATATAAAAATGGAAAAACAAGAAGCCATCAATTAGACAAAGAAAATAAACAAACAATTTATATTGTTTAAAATATATAAAAAACATGTATTATGTATAAAATGTATATTTGTAATTAATGAATATATAAAAAACATAAATATAGAAGCACATGAAATATCAGTGTATAAAAATATAATTGTATAAAAGTATAAGAGTATAAGAGTATACAAATATAAATGTATAAAAGTATAACTGTATATAATTATATATTTTTAAAAACGCCTGTTTTTTATTAGTTTTAGTTAAAGAGAGATCTGCTTCGTTGAAGATAACTGAAGTGATCGCTGTGAGACCCGCCAGTTCGGTGTTTGAAGCCGGAAACATCATCCAAGACAAACGTGTTCATATGAAACTCGTCGATTGCGTTACTTTGCAACATTTCGTGGTTTTTGATTTTGGGCAAGGGAAGTGCAATCGTGAGTTTCTTATGCGTGGAGGAAGTCAATCGTTGCTGATGGTTGGGGTGGTGCTCGGTATAGTGTGGCGACGGACTCTTCTCGTCGGGCTTTTGGTGTTTCTAACCCTCTGAGAGGACGAACCGCCGCTTTCAGTTTTTATCAAAGTCGCGGCTTTGGACGAACTCTTGTTGCTTATGTTATCGCCTACCGCTAGTATGACATTGTCACGAGACTTCGCCTCCATGGCTCTGGCGACTTCGTCTTCCGCAGTCACCGCGCGACCGCCGTTAACGGTTCTCGCTCTGAACCCTCCTATTCTCGGCATCAAACGCTGGCCTCTGTCCAAAAATATCTTCGTTCCGCAAGTAGTACAATGTGGCCGCCGACGATCGTCAATGTGTATGATGTCGGTGTCTCGAAATTTCTCTCGAATGGTGCTGATTTTCAGTTTGTACCTGCCATTTTTGCTTCTCCAAAATTTCGCTTCTCAGCCCCGCCGACAAAGCCTTGCGGGTTCGCTGTGAGACCCGTCAGTTCGGTGTTTGGAGCCGGAAACGTCATCCAAGACAAACGTGTTCATTTGAAACTCGTCGATTGCGTTACTTTGCAACATGTCGTGGTTGTTCATTTTGGGCAAGGGAAGTGCAATCTTTAGTTTCTTATGCGTGGTTCCTTGCGGACTTCGGCGTTGATTACTTCGCCAGTCCTTCGTTTCAGCTTTTTCTTGACGTCATCGACGATTTCCTTCATTGAAGCGCCATTCAATGGCATGTACGTGCAAACTGTATTCAGTATATGATTCATGTAATCAATTTCTCTTCTACCCATTTTCTTAGTATTTATGTACAAATAGTTATATACAGTTATTTAAAATGGTATAAAAACCAAGAAAACTGGAATTTACATTTATCAAAAATCAAAAAATCAGCAAAATGTTAAACAATCTGTTTCTAGGGAAATCAATCAGTATTAAAAGTACAAATTTTATTGTTGTTCTCTAATTACTAAAAATGCAATGGTAATTCAAAGTCACTTTTAGTTTCTTCTTTGGACACATACAAAAAGTACATTAGCACTTAGCTTCATAGTTTGTAGGCCTACATTTATTTTGCCTCGCCCACATTTTATTGAATCCTATCTACTCTCCATCTTGGGTCGTACACACTTACGTTTAATAGACTGACACTGATCTAACGGTTTGCGGTGATCTCGTGTGTAGCTCCGTTTCCAAATTTCCTTTTCTTCATCGTAACAAGACTTTTAATTCGTTCAACCGGAAAAACATTATTTCCTGACGTAAGATAATGCAAGGCGAGGGAGCATAGTACAAATAACTTGCCCATAAGGCGCGAGTCAACGATATTCCGGAACATTGTGATCTTAACTCCTTTCCGCACTTCAGGCCTTCTTCTCTTTACCTTTTCTCGAACAAACTGCATCAGTTCCACATAGTAGGCAACCTAACAGTTCTGTCTCTAGCAATAATTCGTGACGGAGAACCCCTTGACATAAAAAAATTTTCAGTATTATTTTAAAATTTAAACTAATTTATTTTTCGTGATTACTGTAATCTTGGTGAAGATCTGCTGAGCTAACGTGACAACACCATATTGTGGTGTCAACAGAGCGTACACAGTTTCGTTACCAGTTTGTTGCGTTTAATGAAATTTTTTTTTCATTTGAGTGATATAACAGTTCCTGACACATCGCAGCACGGCTTTTTTTCGAACGGCCGTGAGAGAAAATGGGCTGAAACCCGGTGGATTGCAACATTTTTCTGTCAGGATCTCATGACGTGAATCAGCCGAAATGTCATAATCTTCTGCGACTTCTCGCACAGTCGACCGTCGATTGGAAAGAATTATTATTGTTTTTTTACATCGTCACATTGTCACACGCACATCGTAAGGCAATGTCGGCAGATTTATTAAACGCAGGTTTTTATCAACCGACTTCTGATCACTACAAACCGTTCAAATTGGATTTTCACTCATAACCATCTTGCACTGAATTATACAGATTTCGTGCTCTGTAAAGCTTATAGAATTTTATAAGAAACTTATATTTGATATTGTCTGTTGTTATAAAACATAATTTTAACCATTTAAGCTTTATTTTTTTAATTCTGTTGCTGTAAATTTTGGAACTTTATTGCTACTTACAAAACTATTCCACCTGTCTTCTGTTCTTGTCGTTCACTGAACCCAGATGGAAACAAATTGTTCCCAATTGGTTGCCGCTGAAGTCCAGAAATCTATTTCATTCTGCCGTTGTAAAAACAAAACCAACATTTCTCACTATATTCCGCCAAAGTTTCACCTTCAGCTTATCCTTGAATGTATTTCGCAAGTATTATAAATAACCAAGAGACTTAAAGTATATATCTTTATTAATTGAAAAATACATTACGTTTTGAATCAACATATAAATTGAACTGGTGAGTGGAAAAAGAGAATAACTAAATGGAACCATACTTTTCAAGGAACAGAAAAAACATTCTACAGCTTTCCCTATTGGTTTCATTTAAATGTTGTCAATAGAGAAATGTTCACCGTGGTTTATGGATTATAACTTTATACCAATTTGTACAAAAGTATCCCCCTTTTCCACTCATTGATTTTTATTAAATCCTTCCTTATTTTTATTCATTCCACTTTTATTTTATTTTCTTCCCAAAATTTTCCTATAAATTTTTCTTTAAAAATAGATTTATAAGGTGAAATAAGTTTCTAACATTTTTCAGATTAATTTTTAAAGAAAAATATTTTATCATTCTACTTAGGTTGAAATTACCTCACAAACAACGTAAAAATATTACATTTGATCTTAACTTTTGATTATTCATCTCAATCGTCTATGTGGCCAGCATCTTCTTTGCCATCCTTAGTTTTCCAAGCTAAAGTAGTGATATTCAGTTTTCTATACTCCTATAGTAAATGTTTCATTAACTTCATAGCATCATTAACCTTTAATAGTTGGAAACACTATTACCCAGGCTGTCTCTACCTCATCACTGGGGTGAATACGTGTACACCACGCCAATTGTTACTGACACCGGAACATCTGTCAGCATACATTCTAGACCACGCCCTAACAGCCAGGCTAATAATGTTTCCAACTATATGGACGCCGGCTATGAAAGTCTTAGAAAATCTATCATTAATATGTTTCTTGTCCATACACATTGTGCTATCGTACGGTTTATCAGATGGAAAGTTAAAATCATTTGCATTAAGTTTAGTAAATGCAATCTCCACTGAAAGATATTCTCATTCACATCACACAAAAAAAAAGTTTTATCATTGTGTATAATTATCATCGAACACTAATTAATAATATTAAAGACTGACCGTATTAAAAATGTGTACTCTACATTAACACAAAATGTGTTGAATTTCACTCGTTAACCAAACTGGATACTTCCATAGAATAGTGAAATTAAGCTGTGTACACAGTAGCAAGAATGCCAGCTGAGAGTTAGTAGAGCCAGCCACTGGCACAACCAGTGACAAGTGCCAAGTGGACTACTGTAGCAGTTATTCCCTTCATCCACTCAGCACTGAGCAACCAGGAAGTTTTCACTAGCTGGAATCGAACATCCCTTTTTCCCAACATCATCAGTAATATGATGTTGTTACATGATGTCATCCCACTGTATGTGCCTATCATGATGAAAAAAATGGCTATCTCAGTTTAATTTATCAAAAATTATACTTTTCTCAATCATCAGTTCAATTATTACTTCATTAGAATTTAGAAAGGCTGTATATAAACACTTCAATGAAATTTGAAAATAAAAACGTTTTGCTACTAGATCACTTTGTTTCAGCTTCCAATACGAAATTTTATATTTTGTTTTACAATATTCAACATTTTATTATAAAACACTTGGACTTCATAATACTGTTTAAAAAAACTTTACTTAGTTTTAAAGGAAATAAGAAAATAGGAATAAAAGGAAACATTTATTTTATTTTTGTATACACTCTGATTATGTGGTTATGTATAAAGTTAAATAGAATTAGAAATGAATACAATTGCATTGACTGAAAAAAGATCTCGGACTTTGTTTAAGTGTGGAACAAAACAAAACACACGTATGTATCAACTGTATGTTGAAAGGGCTTTAACAACTTTTTCTTTGTACAGGACACTACAAATACCAAATATTCCACTGCAAGCACAAAACAAAAATACTGATTACTCTACTTTTACTAGCACATAATTTACACTTGGCTACTGTTGTACAGGCTGCCAGTCAGACGTCACAAAACAAAATTTACTAGTTTTAGGGAATCTACAGCTGATAGACCTTTTAACACCAAAATTGGATAACTTGGCATTTAACCTGGCCTGGCCTACAGCTGTTTAAGCAGAAATGTAAATTTGAATTAGTCTTAAAGTTGGATAAATACATTAGGATTTTTTAGCACAGTTTTATCCATTTTTAAAGTTTTGTTGCCTCCTAAACTGACAGTGAAATTTGTGTCATGACCTCTCCCCCCGCACCACACTATATGGAACATGTGTTTTCTTCATTTTCTTGAGTGTTCTTATTTCATGCTGCTATATTTTCCTAGGCCTGCCTCTGCTTCTCTTCTTTACTGATCTTGCCTCATGTAAGACTGTTTAAGGTATCTTTCGACCAATTGTTCTCTTAACGTGACCAAACCATCTCAGCTGGTTTTCTTCCATTATTTATTTAATGGGGTTTGTTCATAATCTTTCACTAAATATGTAATTTCTTATTTTACTCAAAAGTGCTTTATTTTATATTTTTGTAAGAATCTTCTATTTGTGCCTATTTTGCATTGTTTTTGAGTGAATTTCGGCTATTAGAACAACTAATAGCCCGTAAAATAATAATTTTACTGAAGATGACTCTGCCCTTGAAAGCTTTAATGTTATGATTACCAGTGGCGTGGCGTGGGTAATTAACAGCTGTTTCCGGTTGCTGTTAGGCCTAACACTTACCCTAAAAATTGATTATTTGTAACTTATCTAAGAGTTGTACTAGTAGTCGGCTTGTACTGCAGTTTGATTCGGCCATCCTTCTCTAAAAAGATATTTATAACGGAGTCATAAAATCTAGACATTCTCTTCAGGTTTTGTAGAACAGATTTTTGAATGTACATAGTCCAGACCCAGACAGTCTGTTCTGACCCTGAGTGCTCCGCGGGAAAGTAAGTATGCAGCATAGGGCTGAAAATGGCCGTTCTGCAAACACACTTGTAACAGGAACTGTAAGTATCAAGGCGCACAATTTTGTAATTTCCTGTAATGCTTGAGTAATTTCCACTGGCGTGTAAGTATAGATGTACCCTATATACCGACTTGTCTCTAAATTTGTCGAAACCGTATACATACAAAAGTTCATTTTTCAAACAGGTCGTATCAAAAAATCTGCCATAGTTTTTAATAATTATTAAATTATAAACATTCCAGTGTTTTGTCTGGGAATTGATTTTTAAAGACAGCGTAGTTTTTGAAAAGTATTTGAAGCATGAAGTTCTAGCTTATCAAGATCTGAAAATTTAGCAATAATTTGACCTTTCATAGTGTCAATTATTTCATATAAATTCCGTCTGTAGGAAACGTTTTATCAGCAAAATAACCACCTTATTTACTCGAAGTTTTTTTAACATGATGCTTCTTCTGGTACCATTAAAGTTTTTATTTTTGCCAGACTTCATTAAAACTCTCACGCATTCCAAAAATAACCAGATGCATGTGCTTGTGTTTCAGCATTCCACTCCTCACACTGTCTTTTCCCACTGAATTGTAAAGTCTAGACAGTTCGGGTTAACAATTAAAAATCACGTCAATCATCCTGCTTTTGTAGTTCTAATCAGTATTACACACTGTCGGATGACGCTTTTTAACTTTGCGAACAAGAGTGTTAGATGAGCTTAGTGGGATAACTAACTTAGTTGAAACTATTTTTCAAAAAAAAAAAAAAAAAAAATAGAAACTAAGCTCAATACAATTTTTGGATTGAGGGTTCTCAGTGGGAGCTCTCATCTATAACACTTTATGATTTTACTAATCAGTCTAATCAATGTGGCCGTAAAAGTGATCTTTGTACTGTTTTCACGTTTGAGCTGAAAATCCTATAAGCTGCACAATATATGTAATATATTTAATGTGCAATAACTAAAGTGAAAACACATACACACATTGATATTTTTTTTAAAGACATCTTTGAAGGGGACCAAAGTTTCTAGATTCAGGCCTAAGTGAGTGGATGAATATATTCATTAAAAAAGGAAGTCAAAAGCCCATCATTATGATATTATTACCACTACTTTCTTTTTGTTGCTGAAAGTAACCGATGTACTGGGTTACTAAATATTAGAGAATCAGTAAACAAATCTGTGTAATTATAACATTAAAGCTTTCAAGGCCAGAGTCATCTTCAGTATACAGTAATTATTGTTTTGACTTTGACTTTTTAACCCTGTACAAAGACAGATAAGTTCCAATAACAGAGATGTCCAATGTATTGTGCGTACTTTCTCAGGATTCATAATTTTTTCCCATTTATCGAAGACCGAAGAGGATGATATTTGATCTTGTGGTTTATGTTGTACTTTGTCTTGACAAATTTTGTCAGTTTGGTACCTATAATATATCAACTTTTACTTTTACCACCACAAAATAATACCTATTCAATTACAAATTGTTGAGTAATGTAACCATAATAATAATTTAATTAAGAAAGTTGTGTTAGTGGTTGTGATCACAAACAGAATGATCACTGTTGCACACTACTATAGAAAACACCACTGCAACAGTGATCATTCTGTTCATAATAATAATTGTTGAGTAGGTTAATAATATCCTGCTGGTTAAACTTTTCTTCTCATCTTTGGAAAATGAATCGTTTGGTTGACACGTTCCAGTTCAAACAAAAAAATTCTTGAGAAAAATATGTTTTATTAGTAGCATTTTACTGTTGTAATAAGTAATAATGTCCATAATTAACATCTGACTTATTGATGAACGTAGCAGTACATCTTGGATATTATCAAAGTCGATGGATAGGGAAGTGAGAACCTTCTGTCACTCCCCTAACATTCAAAGCAAATATTGACATTAGACTGTTAACTTTTCCAGGCTGTTAGGCCATGGTCCAGATTTTGTATAAATCCACCCAGATGTTTCGATCATATCCATGAGAGACATCTTCAGTTTGTGGGAATAGAGATCTCAAACACTCACGTAGAACTATGATTGAAGACACTCCTACTCCATTCAGGCACTTCTATTTATAAATTTGTTAAGGTTTATATTAACTGCTGGTTGGACATTATTTAGCCAACTAATTCCTCTTCTTTTTTAATTAGCTTGGCTGTCTTACCATGTCTCAATGCTGCAAAGTCAAGGGCAGGATCTCAAACAAGATAGTATGGCCTTCATTAAACAGCACATACTCTGCTATGGCAGACATCAGCATTTGGCAGACGGCAGTATTCCTTATGTTCACCGATGTGAGTGTTGACGCTGTGTTTCGTGGTGTTGATATATAGGCCTACTTTCCCGCAAGAACACACCACTCGTGTACACCCCGCACAAGGAAAGCAGATTCATCCTTCACCAAGGCTTATAATATCTATTAAAAGCCATAGCACAAAATAACGGTTATGATGAAAGAATAATAGACTCTTTAATTTTAAAAAAACAGAACAAAATTATTTTAAAAGAATTTTATTCCATAGAGCCAGATCAGGGTAACAAAAATTTCATTTAACAAATTACATTCCGTGTATAACAGATAGGATTAATAATAGGTAAAAAACATGGACTTAACATGGTATCAGTAAACAAACGTAATCTTTTTTCACTACTAGTCAATAATAAAGGAAAATCAAACACACTGGAGAAAAATGGAGTTTATGAAATACACTGTGCAGAATGCGATGCTATTTATATCGGACAATGTGGCCGTGCTCTGAAACATCGCATTTTAATTTCTGAACATAAGAAGGCGATTTTAACCAATACAGCCATTACAGGTTTTGCAGATCATTGCGTACAACACAATCACTTCATAGATACAAAAAACATAACACTACTTCACAACATACAAAAAGGTAAAAAATTGATTTGTTAGACATTCTAGAAATTAAAAAAGCAATAAAAAATAACAAAAATTTAACAAATGAACAAACTGAATTCTGTGTATGCCCTTTATTAAAAGCTGTTATTTAGTTTAGTTTATTTTATATTTTGCATTATTGATTGTATTTAGTTTTTAAAGACACCTGACCTTCCCTTGTCTCTTGCACACCCCCCTCTCCATCTCAACACAGATGTTGTAGATACGTCCTAAACAGATGGTCACCACCACCACCACCTTTACTCACATCCTGTGTTTAGTAATTTCATTCATTCGTCTCTTTGACA
Source organism: Magicicada septendecula (assembly GCA_034769895.1). NCBI lineage: Eukaryota > Metazoa > Arthropoda > Insecta > Hemiptera > Cicadidae > Magicicada > Magicicada septendecula. The sequence continues at coordinate 167,786,708 of CM068367.1, read as the reverse complement.
ATGGCTTAGGTAGTCGAAACAACTGTCTGATTTAATAAAATCTGTGAAACTTACCAAGTGTTTTTATATATTTTACAAAACCTTTGTATTAATATGTTTCAACAAGTGCCCAACGAGTCATCAATTAATATCGTAAAAACCACTTTATTACATTTTTATTATTACACATTAAACAAATAACGCTAAGTGTGAATGTTTATGTGTTCACATAAACATGAAATGGGGAGAGAGAAGCAGAGACATCAAAATGGGAAGAGAATCATATACCATACAAAACATATACCATACCTCCCAGACTAGCCATGTGGCTCAGGATATTGTAGATAAAATCGTTTTCTCCAGATCATCTGCAGTAAATCCCTGTTTGAATTTCTGTTGTCGTACTTCTAGATGTGCAATTTGTCCATTTGCTCTTTCTTGTGGATTGACCTCACCAACCGATATGATTCTGCAGAAAAAAAAGGTAAAATTATAATAAAATTATAATCTATCATTTTCTTGCTTATCAAACACACTTACACACTTACTAATTTTGCACTAGGTGTGTAACTAATTTATTTTTAGTGTGTAATTAAGTTCGTGGATTTGTCACTTGGCTTGGTTAACATTTAAATATGGAAAAATGTCAACTTAGGAAGCTAAAGAATACATTCTCACGCTGTAGCCCTAACTACACAAAAGTCCATCACCTGAATATATACTATCAAGATGTTGGTTCTGTGAGTATCAACTGCCATCAAACAATTTGTGCATGGTTATTTTATATTACAAATTGAAGTCTGCTCAAGCAGCTTTAAGTACATAATCAAGTAGCACTACACTATATCCCCACACAATTCCCAGTGTGAACACTCTCGTATTTCATCTCTTCAGATTGAATGTTGAACTCAATCAAATTACATTTTTTGTTTTATTTTCTTAATAAAGGTTACTTTCCTTGTTTTGCAGTCTGATACTTTGAAACACCTTGTCAAAATTTATATACAAAAACTGTTGACATTTGTATATAATGACAGTTCAAAATGATAATTATTATCTGACATCATATAAGTATGACTATTACCATGGGTTTGGTGAGTATAGATGGCCTCTAAATAATAAGACACAATATTATGAATACACGAGAAGTAACATCTTCAGTGATTTCTTATTTAGAACAGCCATATAAATTTTGTAAACCCCTATGAAAGTGACTCGCACAGCTAAAAGCTCAGAACATGACAAAATGGCCGCTTACTACAAAGCTTAGCTGATTGCTCACCAACATCTTAACTCACATTGCCGCATCAGAAACAATTAGTGCAGATAAAGACATTTTTTTTCAATAAGGATATTTTTTAATATGAATTAAAAAAATTATATGCTTTGATGGTTTTACCAATCAGTAACAGAACGTATTATGCTTAAATCCACTTAAATACATACAGTCCGTATTATTTTTTATCAAAAAATATATCCTTCCTGAAAGTGATCATACATTTCTTAAGCTTCATGGCTGGCGTCAACATTGTTAAAATTATCCATAGCCGGGCTGTTAGGTGGTGGTCGACTGTTGTTGGTGACAAAAAACTAATCCATCAACAGTCAACCACGGCCTAACAGCCTGGGTATGGATACTTTTAACAATAATCATACATTTATTAAATTAAACTCAATAAATGCATGTAGGTAATTACAAAGTACATAATATATTCATGCAATTAAATTTCAACCTAATATATTTAAGTCTGAACATGTTAAAATCATGTCTTATAATTAAAGTTCTCATCAGATTTCATTGGCATTTTCTAATGTGCCTGTTTATTTAAATTAATTTAAACAGTAATGTTTAACAGCTAAATATTGGAATTAGGATTCTGCAGCTCAAATTTAGTATAGAGACAGTCATCATCTTATATATACTCATAAATTTTATTCATAAAAAATCTAGTTTCTCTTGTTGGAACATGTTATATCTTACGCCATAATCATGTTTTCCAATTATCTTGAGCTTGACAAGAAAAACTATCAAATTTTACTTTATAAGGAAGCTACACTGAATGTCCACATACGTACAGTACTTTTAGCACATCGAAACCTATGCACGAACAAGTCAAAAAAGTTCCAGAATCCTAAGGACGTACCAGGTATATCCGACAATTTGACATAGTTTAAACGAAACTAGACTGCTCCTATACATCCACAGGTGTGATTTCCATGTAATCAAATATTTTAGTTCTCTTTTTAAATTGTAGAGGCCAGCATGTACTGGTAACACGGGGACAAATTTTTCTGTTTGTGCTATGTACATGTGTTTGATGAGGGCAGCCATTTTTGTTGTTTACCTACAGCCTGTGCGTGAGATAGTGGTGATTTGATACCAGGAATTATCTTACAGAAGAAGAACTTAATGAAATCATAAACAGTTCTGGCTCCGACATCGATTCATATTCAGAAATGAGTTGGTAATGTGTGTTGATGATAGTGACATTGTGATGGGTGAAGATAATGATATAACTGTTTGATATACTTCTCAATATTTAGTTGAAATTATTAAAAAACCAGAAGATGTGGGACGAATGCGATATCGTCGGTCTTTTACACCCGTTGCGCAGGCTGTCTGGACTGCTTGGCAGGAATGGCAGGAGCCCGGGAGCGAGCGCCACGGGACTTCCGATGTTGTTTCTTTTTGCCTGCTTGAGGAAACCGCGGGGGTGGGAGGTCAGGCGAGGCTGCTCCTACAACAGGGCCTGGGTTTTGCGGTGTTGAGGAGGATTGAGTTGTCTCAGGCTCCACAACCGAGATGATTTCTTCGGTCTTTTCCGTCTCACTTACTGAAGCCGCGGAGTTTCGGCGCTTTTTCGCCTTAGGCGGGGCAGGGGCCTGGGACGAAGCCTGAGTTGAGGTTGCTTGTACCACAGGTGATTGCTTCGGCCTTTGCTCTTCTTCTGTTGTTTAGATTTTACAACAGTGGCGACAGTCACGGCAGCCGTAGCAGGAGGCGAAGGGCCTGGCTACTCGGTTGCAGATCTGGAACCAGGTACCGGATGCCTCGGAGGTGCCAGGGGCCCTTTTGGCTTTCGCCGCTCGAGCTCCTGCTTGTACACCGGGCAGGACCGGTAGTTGGCGGGGTGACTTCCTCCACAGTTTATGCACCGTTTGAATTCGGGCGCGTCACAATGCTTAGTGAGGTGCGGTAAAGAGCACCTCACGCACGCAGGAGCATTATTGCATATGTCAGTGTGGTGCCCGAAGCGTTGGCACCGGTGGCATTGAGGCAGAGCCCCGGGAGCGCGGCTACGTTCCACCTTAACGCGGAACCCAAAAAGCCGCGTTAAAGGGAGTAGGCTTTCGCCTGCCGCGCTCTTCTCCGCAAGGATACGGACCAGTGGGACTGGACGCTTAGGTCCGGCTGGGGCGTAAACTCGATAAACTGAGCGAACTGGATAATCTAGCCCACGCAGTTCGTCGAGGATTTCCTCGAGAGGTGACTTCACGTCCAAGCCTCTGAGCACGAAGGACAGAGGCTTTACGTGCTTAGGGGAAAAGGTGTGGAACTGCAGCTGGGCGGATTCCACAAATGGCATGACGCTGCGGCGTCCGTCCGCGGAAACGATCTTGACGGTGTCGCCCCCAAGGAGCTTCATGTCAATGATGGCCGGGGAAAGTCCAGACGCCGTTATTAGTCGCCGGTAAAAACCGGTAAAGTTTTTCACACCGTGTACGAACACGGGCGGGATGCGACCAGAGGCCGGCGGTGCTTGAGCATTGCCGGACACAGTCGGCCCCGGGCCGGATTCGCCATCGGCGGGGACAACTTCCATGGCAGACGCCGAGGAAGAGGTAGAGGGGAACCGGTTCCGCCTCGGTTTCTTTACCGGGCGCCCACGTGGCCCAACCGCACGAAAGCGTCGGTCTTGTCACCGGGCAGCGGGACCGTCCGGAGATCTACGTAGCCATCTGCGGAGAACTCGGCGAGTTGCTTGAGTGGGGCAGGGCAGAGGCGGGCGACTGCGTGCTTGTTGACACTCCTGTTGCGGGCGTAGCCGTCAACGAGCGGTTGGTTCGCCGGCCAGAGACAGCAAGGCCGCCTCTGCCGGTGACCAGAGACCTAAGGTCCGGCCCGAGCCGGACCTCGATGAGCTGTACGGGAACGCTTAGGCTATTAAAAGAGCTGGGCCAATGACCGGCTTCGTTGAGTACCTCCCCCTACCAAGAGAGGAGTCCACCGGCCTCTTTACCCCGGCGATATACAAGTTCGCTTAACACTGGTGGATGCTCACAAGGATCGTCCGGGGCAGCGCTACCTAAGAGCCTGAGCGTCAACGGAATAGATGCGCTGCGCAAAATTTAGCTCTGGCAGGCTAGTGCTTCCTCCTCTTCGACAGGCTGGATGACGTCGCCTGGTGCTGAGAAGGGTCGCTCGAGCTGGTAGTCCTGACAAGGCCCGACGAGACTCAGCTGTTCTTGAGCCAGCTACTTAGTTCACCAGCCAGCTGAGTCTTGGTCTTCTTCCTTCTCGATGCCTGTAGTGGTGAACACAGCAGACAAGGCAGAGCTGTAGGTGTGCTGTCCAGGGCAGCAGCTGAGAACACAGCGAATCGCTTCCAGATGGTCCAGTAAGAGCTGTCCAGGAGAGGAGATCCTTTCTGGTCGAGACCTGGATGCAGAATAATTGTGACAATGCTGAATAGGCGGGGCGAAAGCATTTCGTTAAGTTCTTTATGACAAGGCGCGATGCGAGCCTCTCACACACCTTCTTTTTTCTGATTGGCAGATGATGCAGTTTTACCTGTACGTGGGTGGCAATTAGTAAACAATTAGTACAGGTAGCATCGCGGGAAATCATTAGCCTTCCCCACAGTATTCCGGAGAAAACAATTGTTGGCATAGCGTGATGTGATCCAATCATACATCTTCTTTATTGCGATTGGCTCATGGTGCAGTCTCTACCTGTGCACTGTTCTGATCGGCTGTAGAGTAATTTTTAGCTGTACGTGGGACTTGTTGAATTTATAAGTACAGGTAGCATCACGGTACATCTTCAGCCTTTACAACAGTACTGTGGGTCTGACGATAACAACCTAGGTTCAGGAGGTCTTCGATTTCTTTGAATTCCACTGATGATGGCAGCCAGTGGTGCTGTTGAAACGTTTGGTTTGCCATTAAACAGTAGACCACGGCCAAACAGCCAGGCAAACTCTTCTTACACAACTGACACCGGCCGTGAAAGCCTTAGGACAATTTTAATAGATTTTTCTTTTTTACCAAATAATGGACATCTTGGATTTGACAGCAGGCGATTTAGTTCATCGAGGTACACTAATAAAAAAAAAAGATTAAATACTAAAAATAAAACCAAAGTAGAAAAAGGATAGTATTCTATAATCTCATTAAAACCTTTAAATTAGACATTGGAAACTTAATCAAAACTTTTTTATGGTTTTTGTGTTTACTAATGTTTTATCTAACAGAAGGTTGTCCTAGTTACACAACATGATGAATACAAACTCTAAAGCTTTGTAGTTAAACGCCTACAAAACCGAAGATGTGCTTTAATTGATGGCATTTATTATTATTATTATTATTATTATTATTATTATTATTATTATTATTATTATTATTATTATTATTATTATTATACAATTTCTTACTTTGCTTTCTTATGACTCTGTTATCGTCACATTGAGTCTCTCCCCTTCAACGACACATCGTTTGTCTACCGAACAATATCGTGTTTGTGCGTTCTCTTTCATTCTTTCTATACCTTTCTATTTCCGTTTGTCTCACATTTGTATACTGTTCTGAACGTTTACAACGTATAATCTTCTTTTGTTTATGAACGTAAACTAAAGCACCAGCAGCACTAAAAATGGCTCCATTAAAATGAACCCGGTACGATAAACTTCGTGACGGGAACCAAGTCTGTTGGTACAGTTTGTCATTCAATTACACCAACTGACCCAGTTCATCTATCTTCATTGTTGTATGTGTGTATGCCTACTCTGTTCTGTTTCTTATCAGCTATAATTCATGTTTCCACGACGCCGCTGCAGTCCACTGATTACGACTCTGCGACATAAGCCGTGTCATATCTAACTACCGTTTTTATTAAAACGCTTGTGGTAGCTTGTATAACGTACAATCAACTGACATTGCTTGTAACATTAATTTTTCCAGAAAATGTTTCTTTTCTATTGATTTTTTACAATATACAGGCTCAAATTCATATTATTTTAAAATAAAGATTAATAAATATAAGGAAGTGTTGTAAGCATCAATTATGAATTAAGTAGGCCTACATGATGATGTACTTAACAAAGTATTCTTGATTATCTAGATACTAATTTATTCGACATTTGCCAAAAATTTACCCACTTGCTATTTATAGGACCTGATAAACGACTGAAAAAGAAATAAAGAATGATTCGTTACTGAGAGAATTAATTAAGAATGATTAATAAACATATCGTCTGAGCTTCAAATCGTAAATATTACTGTTCATATGAGTGTCCTCGAATATTATAAGTATTAATATTAAAGTTATCGTGATGTAACTTAAATCTGTTTTCAGTTGTGTTTTGTAAAACACGATTAAAATGTGTTAACTTGTCAAAATGCGCATATTAAATACGAAGACTTACATCTTTATGCGTTTTCCTTTCAAAACACAATATGTTATTGCATAGTACTTAATAAACAGTGTTAATAATTTTATTGCTTCTAATTAAAAAATAACATTTAATTGATAACAAAGTGACAAAGGAATTTGTGAGTGACTGTCAATAAGCAGACAGAATTTTGAAATCATTTGCATCGATGTTTGTTATTATCACTTTTCGCTATTTTTATTGTTTTCATCAGTAAAATAGGTGTATTGTGTCGTAACAATTTATCTATCATTTCCTCATGACGGGAACAAAATTGTCGAGCATGGCAACAAGATTGTTTTACTCACTGACCGAAACTATAAAAAGTTTCCGTCATTTATTGAATCACGGTCACCGCTAAATTAAGGATCCAAATTAAAAAAAAAAAGAAGCAATATACAAGTAATATGGTTTACTCGTTTCTGATTTTGATTTTTGTAGATACAACATATTGCTTCCAAATGACAGAAAAGTAGCGCAGATATCTAATAATTATTCTTACACTCGATTTAAAACATTAATTTCTCACACTCGCAACACTTCATTGTTAAAACATATGTAGGCCTATATAAAATTTAACACTGTACTAATTTGGATAGAGCTTCAGCAATAATATATTTTTATATGCAAACACTTTTTCAAAAAATCAGTGACTCATTCGTGATAATAAGTAGGCTTGTTTATAGAGGCCCATTCAAACTGATGTATGCTAACACACGCAGAAAAATACATAATTGATATTAATTTTAAATTGTTTCCACACGCGTGCACCAATAAAACCTTCCTACGGCCGTTGGTGTGTGGTGTTAGTCAGTGGCTCGGAGTAAATCTTGTATCCATGAATAAAGTAGTCCTAGTAACTAATTACAATCTACCGTTACAACATGCTCTAAGCATCTAAACTGATTACGATCACAGACACAAATCACATGTGACGGTAAACTTTTGATTTGTTTTAAGCTATTTTACTGATGATATTTAGTCGCATATAATCGCTGCGTACTATAAATTTATTGGTCCTCTCTCTCTCTCTCTCTCTCTCTCTCTCTCTCTCTCTCTCTCTCTCTCTCTCTCTCTCTCTCTCTCTCTCTCTCTCTCTCTCTCTCTCTCTCTCTCTCTCTCTCTCTCTCTCGTTTCCTTTCGGACACATTTGCTACCCTATTTTAAGCACTACACAGGGCGTGCGGGCTTAGACACATATGCTCTGTATGACGATGGTTGGCGTGTGGACAATTAGCCTACCTGCTGCCTCTCTCCCATTGTAATACTTCCGCCCGGGCTCGACAGCAGCTAATTGCCACGTGAGTCACCTCACTGTGCGTCCAGTATGAAACAATTTTTTTTTTGGCTCGCCCAATACTGGTAAAATTTTGTTATATTTGGAATCAGGTAAATAATACGATGAAAATGACACCAAACACGACTAAGGAATGTTAAAAATTGGGCGTTATAAAGCACTATGCACTGAAGATGTGTATTAAAGTAGTTGTTTAGCTTTTACCTTCAAACACCTTAAAATTTAATATTGTTTAGTCGTGTTTGGTGTCATTTTCATCGTATTATTTCGCTGATTTCGAATATAACAAAATTTTACCAGTATTGGGCGAGGCAAAAAAAAAATTGTTTCATACTGGACGCACAGTGAGGTGACTCACGCGGCAATTAGCTGCTGTCAAGCCCGGGCGGAAGTATTACAATGAGCGAGAGGCAGCAGGCAAGCCAAGGGTCCACATGCCAACCATCGTCATACATAGCATAACAGTTTACATCCTACTAAACGTTATCGAATAGATTAAGTTTGGAAAGTATTTGTAGCACGTGTTGGAATGTCACTCCTACGATGTTACTGATATTCAGGAGAAGTGATTTAAATTGGATTAAAATAGAAACTCTATGAAAACCTTGTTCCCAAAACTACTACTACTACTACTCTCTAGCACTACAGCCCATGGTGAGCCTTGGCTTCCGCTACGACCCGTCTCCACTTATCTCTGTCCACTGCCTTCAGTCTCCAGTTCCTAATGCCCATCTTTCTTAGATCTTCTTCCACATCCTGCTGCCATCTTCTTCGAGGCCTGCCTCTTCTTCTTTTGCCCAGTATCGTTCCACTTAATATAATTTTGGGCATCCTCGTAACATTCATACGGGATACGTGTCCCAGCTATCTAATTCTAGCTGATTTTATGTGTCTCACCAGGTCTTGTCCACCAATCAACTCATTTATTTCACCGTTATTTCGGATCCTACACATATTCCCTTCCTTCACCGGTCCAAATATCTGTCTCAAAATTCTTCTTTCAAAAATTCTTAGAGCGCTTATATCCTTATTTACGAGAGTCCATGTCTCGGATGCATAAGTAACAACAGGTCTGATCAGTGTTTTATATAACATCAATTTGGTTCTTGGAGTTAGAAGCTTTGATTCCAGTTGTTCCCAAAACACTTTGTGAAAACATAGGCCTATGTATTGCGAATTTATAAGATTCTACAGTCCACGTTTCTCACATGTTAGAATATTTAAAATCCATTAAAGGATAATGGAGAGATTTTATTGTAGGTTTCTTAGCTATACTAAAAATTTCCATGGAAGTAGAAGATGTTTAATTACAAGAATGAAATTAAATGATACAAATGAAATAAGTGAAAATAAATGATAAATGAAATAAATTAGATTAAGGTACATCGTGTTTGCTTTTTAATGTTGTGTAATATACAGAGTGTTTCAAAAAGAATTACCCAAATTTAAACGGTTATATTAATGGAACCACGGGACATTCCTGAATGGTGTTGCTCAATTGCGCGTGGCCTACAGTTTTAGGGAATTGCCGCTAGATGCCACTCTGCGCGTTGAACCTATCCATAAACTCAGTCTGTTGCAAGATGGCGTCCGCTAAACAAAAGGCGTTTTGCGTTCTGCAGTTTAGCAAATCTGAGTTCGTGATTACAGTCCAGCGTGCTTTTCGTAAGTGTTTTATAATTGATCCGCCTTTGCCAAAGAACATTCATCGTTGGTATCACCAGTTTGAAGAAACAGGATGTTTGTGCAAGGGTAAGAGGTCAGGTCAACCTGGCACCTCTGATGAAAATGTGCAAAGAATTCAACAAGCGTTTGAGTGAAGCCCAGGAATGTCTACTCGCCGTGCCAGCAGAGAACTTACAATTCCTCATACGACTGTCTGGCGTTTGTTAAGGCGACTTTTGGTCTATAAATCATACCGATGACAATTAGTGCAAGCTCTTCTTTTTGGTGACAAAAGGAAACGTGTAGAGTTTAGCAATGATCTCTTAACGGACATGGAAGACGACAGATTTTTACTGCGGTTGATTATAGTAATAAATATACGTTTAATTTAGCGTCATAAGTTAACCGTCAAAACGTACGCATATGAGGACTCCAGAATCTTCATGAAATCGTAGAACATGAGCGTGATTCACCAAAAGCAAACGTTTTTTGCGCAATTTCTCAAACAAAGATTTATGGTCCATTGAGGAAAACACAATGACGGGACCGAGTTATCCTGGAATGCTGCAGACTTGGCTTTTTCCACAATTTCATGAGGACTCTGATGATTTCTTATTCCAACAAGACGGAGCCCCGCCACACTGGCACAACAACGTACGGCAATTCCTGAATGACAAGTACGTCAACGTTGGATAGGGCGCACGGGATCCCGAGACATTGCCTACGCTCTTGGCCTCCAAGATCTCCAGACTATAACGTAAACATTAAATGCTACTCAAATTTTACGCAGGTTTTATATAGAATCATGGTTATTAATTGTTTATTAGAATACACCATGTAAGTAATGTTGAGATGAAGTACTGTTAGAACCGAACCTAGCGGGGTTTTTCAAAGAAACACACCCTTGTCGAGGCGCCGGTCTGACTGGGAACAAACCATACAACAAGTCACGTACAGGGTGAAAAAATCATAAAATGTATTGTATTAAAAAAGGCAATAAAGTTAAGTGAAATCGAGAGAAAGCTGAGTGTTCAGACAATACAGTCCGTTAGAAATTAGAGTGAGAGAACCGTAGTTGGCGTCCTTCCCTCCTTAGCGGTATAAGTTTGGTACGCGCTGTTTTTTGGCGAATGAAAGAAAGCGTCACTTTTTAAGCGGGTGAAAGTAGCTAGTTGGGTTGGAGGAAATCAAATATCGCGGTACTTGAAACCAATGGGAACGCGATTTGTAAATATTGAGTGTGGGTAACGTTTGCGTGTGTATAAAAAAACGTAGTTGGGAAAATTGTCGGGAGTCGACAGAGAGCATTACAACTATCAGACTCGTTATCGCGTATTACGAATTTATAACTAAAACTTACAAAAATTATTATAAGTACAGTATTCGTGTCGTGGGTCAATCGTATTAAAACCGGTATTGCAGTGAAAGAAGTAAACTTAATCAAAGTAATCATTAGAATAAATATAATATAACTTGTTGATAAACTATCGAACTTCTTATTATCGATAATCTAATACGTGCATCCGGAAGTTACGGAACGTTGGAGTGTATTCGGTATGAATTACTGATATTGCGAGCACTCAGCTTAATAAGATATTTACTAAGGTGTCAAAAATAAGTAGTAGTATACACTAGTTACATGCTGAATCAGTAAGTAGGTGTGAACAGTGTAGTGAAGGTGAAACCGAAGTAATTGAAGTGTTAGTGTCAACGAGTGTCAACAACAGGATCGTCCGAATCGCCGACAAACGCAATCTCCAGGATCGCAGACTCCGAGGGAAGGAATCGCCAACAAACGGAATTCAACCAACAAGTAACCCAATTTGAACATTAAACTCATATTAATTCATGTATCTTTTGTAACTCTACTACTATTGACAAATCAATCTGTCTATGAACCTACTTTCCAATGATAATTGATGAGAAGCATAATTTCAATATTTTAAATCATTAAGATTGTATGCAATTTATAATATGTTAATGAAGATGTCCATTAAAATTAGGAGTCATTCAAGTTAATTGTGTTAATAATCATTTTTTTGATACCCTGAGATAATTTTAAGAGTCGCCATCAAGCAGAGTTGAGAGCTGAGTACTAGAGAATTACACATATCTTTTTCTAGCTCTAAAGTGCGAGGGTGGTAAGATATTACCTCATGCGACTTCTTGTTATGGGGATACGTGAAAGACCGTGTTCTTGTTCCACCGTTAGTCCATGACCTAGAGAGCTCAAAAACAGGATATCAGCAGCAGTAGCTTTAGTCGAAGATGTTACCTCGCGAAAAGTGTGGGATGAATTTAGCTATCGTCTTGATGTTGTCTATGCGGCTGGTGGTGGACACATAGAGCATTTGTAATAACGTTGCTTAAGCTTCATGATTTTGTGAGTATTTTTTATTTTGTTTCATTATTGTAACGTGTTTTCATCACTCTACAACATATTTAAACACTCCTAGAATACACCCACAATCTATCTAAAACTCTCATATCTCCGCTGTTTTGTTTTAAAGCAATTGTGTTTTAAATATCATATGTTTGTAAAAAAGCGTCTTCTCTGATTTCAAACATAACCTATTATTGCCATTTTATAATAATTAAAAAAAAATAGTACTCAGTAAATAATCAAAATAAGGGTTCCTCACCTAAATAATGACAAAATGTTCTCCATACTATGTTGTTGGACCAAGAATCCTTGACTTTATTATTAGTAACAAACGAGCCATGTAATCAGGGAAAGCTGAAGTATAGTTAAAAGAAAATTAAAATGTCAGTGAATTTCGTATGTGATGACCGTTCTCTATATTATGGCCGATTTTAGTCAAATAAGATCTCGTAAATTCCAAGATTTTCCGTCCAATTGAGAATAACTGTGCGAATAACTACGATTGCTTCCCGTTCGTTCCTGCAGCCTGTTTATTTCATCAAGACTAAATGTCTCCTATCAACGTGACATAGTAAAGACACATTTATATTGAGTAACTTACATATGTACCTCATAGGCTATTACAGTGTCTCGTATTCTGAATTCGTCTGTACTACACGCACGCGGGAAAATTGTGTTCTGCAACATAAAGCACACATAGCTTTTGAAAGGAAATGAGGCCAGCGCAAAAGACATGAATTCATACGTTCTGTCGCTTTCTTTATGAATAGGAAATATAATGTAATACACGATGCAAGACGTTTAATACACATACCTTTACTCTCATATAAGTACTATCCTAAATGAAAACCGTACAGTATATTGGCTGTGTACACAAATCATAAACGTTAAATGCTTCATTAAATATTAGAATTATGAGTATACAAAGATCCTAGCGCGTGCATTCGCGCACGCACACACAAGACATCACTGTTTGCTTACATGAGACAAGTCTGAACATTTGGTGCGCAGTATGAGCTGCTGATCAAACTTTAGAAAGACTAATTGATTATGGTACAATTTTAACAATTTTACTGTTTACAAATGTTTGCTGTAAATGGTAACGTTTGCAGAAGTTGTCTTTGCATTCCAAGGTGATATGCACTGAAATAAATTAATTCGATTTACAGACCTACAAACGAGATGGAGACTGTAAACCAATGCTCATTACAAGTAATGAAATTGATGAAATTCCAAGAGTGGATACGCTAATAGGCTATTATGTACATAAAAACTCGCCCAGCTGCCTGTTAAATTGATAATCATGCTGACTATTAACCAGATAGGCCTATGCTTTAATATTTCGTCAGTGTAAAGTGGTTTTAGTCATCTGCATCCACAAATACGTTAATGAGAGATTTATTTATTAATATTCCGGCGTACAATGTTTACACATTTTCCGGAACCAAAGATTACAGAAGTGATTGAATTCTCAACTTCCACTGCTGCTTGTTCATCCAAAGATCTTCGTCAGTTTCTCGTTCCTTTAATATAGTCTGAATTTCTTCTATCCAGGTGATAGGTATTCTTCCTCTTTTTCCTTCTTCCTGGCGGGGCGGGGACCATTCCATAACTCTCCTTGGCAATCTTTCCTGTTACTTTCTTTTCGTCTGTCCATACCATTGTTTGGATAAGAGCATTTGAAATTTTTACATTAATTCTGCCGAAAGTCAATCTCTGCTGTCATTAGTTTTTTCTTGTGTGTTTATTAGTAGTCCAAATTTCTGAGCCGAAAATAGTGATATTTTTAACAATGTTTTTAAATATTTTGGTTTTAGTTTATGCTGTAATTTGCTTATCTCGCAGAATTCCATTTAACGTAGGTATCGTAGAATTAATCTTTCCCAAATTAATTCTAAATTGTATTTCTTGTCTTGGTTCCCACTGGCCATAATTCTCACCCCCAAATTCTTGCATTCCTCTGTTGTATGTTGAAGTTAATGAGAAATGAAGTTAAGTCAAGATGTACGGAAACTAGAATCTATTGGCTAACTATTAAATTTTTCAAAGTGCAGACCTAATGAGCAATAGGAAGTACGTTAAACCAAAGAAAATATAAAATACACAAAAGACGGAAATTAAACGATAAAAACTGGTTTACTACTCATGCAGGTTTACAATAGTATCCAAGTCACTTGTACGAATAGGCAAACTAACCTTTTTCAGTTTGCCTTGTGACTTCTTTTATATATAGGCTACATACCTAAAGATGACGCGTTTCAGAGCATATGCTTTATCACCGGATCATAAAATATTCCTCTTAGGAATCATTATTAGTTGTAATCCAATATCATTATGCACTCTATACGCGTCAATAGGTACGAACCTACTGACGCATGTACGTATTTTAATCCATGTAAACGCATGTAAAAGCTCGTAACCCATACATAAATTAGAAGAAACAAGGCGGAATTAAAAACGTTAGTTTGCCTATTCATACAAGTGACTTGGATACTATTATAAACCTGTATGAATTATAAATCAGTTTTATCTTTTAATTTCGCTCTTTTGTGTATATTATATTTTCTTTGTTTTTAACGTAGGGACTACGGTTAGTTTCTCTAATTTGTTATAGGTCTACTACGATTTGTTGTCTTATGTCCCCAAACAATAATTTTTATTTTATTGTCATACATAGAATAGTATTAGTCGTTCTTAAGTTACTGTTATATAAAAAGCATACATATTGAACTTAAATGAGGTCAACACTCTTGTAATGCTTTTTTCATTGAAGAATACGTGATACAGAATTTATGCGGGTAACATCTGAAAGAGACATGACACAGAGCTCTGTAATTCACGGATTACTGTAACTTACAAAAAAGATTTAATTCAAACATTGTCTAGCGCAATGGAGATTAAATAAAACGGAGAATAACGTGGAGATAGCACACAAAGTAATTAAGTGATAAATTATGTCTGGCGTTGTAAAAAGTGACTACTAATTCTATCAGCGTTCCACAGCTGCTGCTATCGCTGCTAGTAAAACAACTATAACTACTACTATTAATGCTACTATTTCTCTTCTTAAGCTGCTGCTTTATGAAATTTAAATTTCCGGATGATTTTAGAAAATCGGGTATAACGGCTAAGGAACATGTCGCATACATAAATAATTTTTCTTCACGTATTAGTACAAATGAACTAATTTTGCGCTACTGAGGTTTTAAACTTAGTAGCTGCATCGCATACAGTAGTACACCCATCCATGTGGATTGAAGTGGGAAATAATTTGCAAAATTGTTGACTGAAATAGTAAGTAATCTCCAGAATTTTTGAATTATAAAGTACGGGTAATGAAAATAGCCTATCAATTGATAATGTATAATGGAAAATATCTGACTGAAACTTCTCTACAGTTAATTTGAAAACATTGGCTACCGGGACGATAGCAGGAGCATAGACACACCTTACGTCTGTCCAGTTTACTAAAAATTAGAAACTTATGTGCGAGAGTTATAGAACAAACTCTCTTTCGCGCACTGCCTAAACAACACTTTTAGAAGACGTTCAGCAAGGAATTATCCCGAATGCTGAAGCTATTACTACAAAAGAAGCTACAAAGAATATCATGAAAATTTCAGGGATGGAATACTTCCAGTAGATAAATTATTTAATGTCCGACAATTTATGGGTAAAACACGGGACCATGATGTCAGGATTCGTTAAATATTAATCGATTTCTTGTGATATAATATTTTAGGCGCACTCGAAGATAACCTTTTGACTTATCTTGCAGTTTTAACTTTGTAAAACTAATTCTATGCCTAATGTCATTGAGGCTTGGTAATAAGGACATAATAAATTACTTTAATACTGTCAAACAAAGTATTTGTAACTGTTGATTCAGAATCGTAGAAAGTTTTGTCTGTTTCACTAATCATGTACAATCTAAGGACCATTGAACATGTACAATGTTTCGCTACATCTAAGGAATAATTGGTGCGACTTTAGGCTTCCGTGCCAGTACCTTTTAGGAGGTCAACAGGCCAGGAGTCTCTTTGATGACGGGAGGGTTGACCCAACAAACCATTGCGAGGACGGGGCGTTATGGTACCACCATAATCTTATTGATTATTGATATTGATACCACCGATATCTTAGATTTTCTTATTGTCTCTTCTGGCTGAAAGACCTTAATAAAGACTCAAGACTGGTACCACACTTCTCGCCTTTTGCCTTGCAGAAACCTAATATGGGGTATAGTGAGAGGCTTGTGAAAGCAACGTCATATTGGGTCTGTTCGCACAAGGTAATAAATATCCACTTGCACCATAAGTCGGCACGCTGCGGAGTTGTTTCTAGCCATTAATGATAATTAAAAAAGGTTTCCACTAGACAAAATTCAATCTATAATGAGCGCCTCTGTTGTGTCTATAAGATAATATAATAATAATATATAAGGCAACAGGTAATATATAATCTATTGTATCTAAGATACAATGCATGCAAAACATTCTTTAATGGCAGAAATCCGATTCCCGACTGATGAAACAATCTACATATAAAAATGAGTAATTTTATACATTTACTTGAAAGCTCGCATTCTGCAAATATATTGTACAGCCATAAAACTTTAGAAAATATCTTGCACATATGAGAGTGATAAAAATTTACCGTACAGATTTCATAGATTTCACAACAGTTTGAATAAGATGAGCAGACCAACACTATGGTGTATTATCAAAAAAGAGAGAGGTTTTCCATGCCAGGTTATGCAATTAACTAATTCGATTTCATGAAATTCGTCAATGTTGCAGTGTATTAATATAACATACACAGCAATGACTTAATCAAAAAGTGGAAAACTTTACTACCAAAATCCTTCTCATCCAGAAAGAATTGTTAGAACATTACTATTTGCAGATGTCCAGGGAGACAGTGCTCCCTCATATCCAAGCCTATCCGT
Organism: Magicicada septendecula; assembly: GCA_034769895.1. NCBI lineage: Eukaryota > Metazoa > Arthropoda > Insecta > Hemiptera > Cicadidae > Magicicada > Magicicada septendecula. The sequence continues at coordinate 167,769,786 of CM068367.1, read as the reverse complement.
TCATTTCCTTACCAACAAAGGGGAGGACTAAAATTGTTAGATATCGCTACTAAAACAATAATAATGTCACTTAAAACCAACGAACTAGTTAGAGCTGCAATTTATATTAGGACGAAAGTCCTTGAACAAGTAAAGGCCGACGTTCTTTACGGATCCGGTTACCATATAGGCCTAAAGACATGAAACTGAAAACTGTCATACCCATACGTACTATTTTGTAAACTACGACAAAATATTTAAAAGAAAAACGTAACAAAAAGTTTGTAACATCATAAAACCATTTTCCGCTGCATATGGGTGGGGGGAAGATGAAGTAGATCAACAAAAAACAAGTGGAGATGATATTTCTAAAAAAGACGAAGCACTGCATCCGCCGCGAGGACATACGAATTGAAGCTATATAGTAAAACCACGGTGATTCATTGTGGGAGAGAACACTGAAGAACAGCTTGGCTGGATTATGTACACCGAATGGAGGAATGGAGTGTAAGAGATTCAAAAAATGGCTCGCCAGATAATTACAACTCTGATAGTAGGACGTGCAAGAAAGAGATGAATCGTAAAGTAGAACAGGTCAGCCTGATGGAGTTTAACAATTAAGCCTACTAATTATTTACGCAGTACTCACATATTCACACAAACACGCGCGCGTAACTACTTTAAAATCAAGAATAATAATCTCTGACAACGTTCTATTTACCTATTTATAGACGGTTCAAAAATAAAATAAAAATATTTAGAGCAAATATTTCATCACAGCGGTAACAATAATCAATAATTATATGCGAGTGTGATAGCCAGCGCTTCAGCTGAAAATGACAATATTTAAATTCCGCCGGTATAGATTAAATATGATTTTTCGTCCCTCGTTGACAAAACGTGAAATGATACACCGTAATTAAGTAAACACGCCAAATTAATTAATTTTTTGAATTTTTTTACACAAGGCTGTTGAATAACTAATTATCATTTATTAAAGCACTGAAAAGACGATATTTGCATAAAACTAATTAACGTGTCCACTGATTAATAGATACCGTTTTAATATTTGTTAATGAATGAACGTTATTTATGAAAAGTTGATTAGTACGTGTTGATTAATATACAGCAGGGGTAATAAACATGATATTTTTTTTGCGTTATGTTAATGTTGTGAAATTAAATTCGTGAAGGACGGCCATGTGTCACGAGCAGATTTGCTTTTATATTTTATTGAGATGTGTATACTTTGCTCCAGCTCACTGGACTGAGAACTGTGAATTCCAAAAATTTTGCCATCATTGCTTGCAATGTATTTTCAAAGACTATTTGCTTGTGTAAGCCATTTATGTGGGTACAGTAGAGGTGGGCCGATATACCTATAACAGGTATTTTGGAACGGTGTAACAGTGACTGAAAAGTTGAAATGCCTGTTCCGATTCAACGATAACTGAAAAGTCGAAATACCCGTTCCGATTACTCGCGGCCTCGCGGTTCCGAGTCGCAGGACTACCCTACGCAACTAAAGAATAAACGAGTACTACGAGTACAAAGTCACAGTTACTGGTATTAAATACTTGATTCTGCCTATGTTCCGATTGGCATATAAGTACGAAACGAATCAAAACAGCGAGGTTCAGAATATCTCTATAAAAACGAGACGAAGCTGTTTTCAATAAATCAAAAAATGCATACTCATATCACATTTATTCTCGTGTGTTATGCAGATAGATAATACAGATTATAATAACAAATTATATACTGTACTAGTCACCAACTTGGTAAATTTTTAAAATGCGAATTATATTGTGTTATAATCTACAGAGTGGCTGATAGGTCATATAGTACTTTCTGTTAATGTGATTTCGGAGATGATATTAACTTCACTGCACATCTCAGGTAAATTGTTTTTACATTATTTGTTGTGCTATTACGTGCACTCTAAATTCCATTGCCTGAAATTAGCAACTGATTTGTCTAACCAAAATGGAATCAACAATTTAATATTAAATCTCTGTCAGTTTGTTTACTCCTAGAGAAAACTTAAATTAGTAGTCCCAAAGGAAGATAGACCTATAAATTCTCTTGTTTCTTATTTTATTTTAAAGAGTTCAACTCACACTTGGTTACTAGCGATAAATATTAATTAACATTTTGTGATTATTAGGCAATTAACATATTCATTCAAATACTACTTACTGCCTGAAATTTCTGTTGGGCGCCAGAGACAATAATCTCAGGGTTATTGTTAAATAACAACTCTTCGTTCAGATTATAAATAACATAGCGTTGTATTTATCAAATTTACGTACGTTTAGTTAATTTCCATACATAAACCTCATTATTAATATCACTTGTTCAACTTTAATTACTTATCAAATATATACATATCTTTATCATCCCTTAATCTTCCAATACAGATTATTTAACAAGTAGCTTAATCATTTATAACATTACGATATTTCTTCTTGACAGTATGAGTTTCAATTGCTCTATTCATAAATTACCTTGACTAAACAAGCATGACTTATTACCTAACACATTACACTTATTAAATTATCATCCAATTCTATGTCATATAATATAAATGCACAATTTAGTATCTGAACGCAATCATGGGTCCTTTGAGAATGAAACGGGATTAACTTGCGGTAGACAACTACAGCTACATAAAGATTATTTGATTTACGCAATATAAATTGATACTGTTACTTGGAAAAGGGAATCCATTTTACTGCTTAGTTCGTTCAAGTTTACACAACACATATCACTATTACTTAACTATATTGCTCTGCTTTTAGAATTTCACACGATCGCGATAATTACTTGGCGTCGCACACTTAGATATTTGGACTTTAACTATTACTTTCGCGCACATATCAATGAATACTTCTTCGCATTTCTGCCCGCGCACCAATTCAAATTATACTCACTAATTGTTTACACCTTTACATCTCCGAGTTCTTAAATATCGACTGATTGATTTAGTTCATCGCTAACTGATGTAAATACTATGACTGTTTTTGACTGACGTAACTTGAATACTTCGACTGACTCCTATGACTCTCTTTTCAGTTTCTCTGCGAGTCACTTTTATAGTTTCTTCAAAACTTCCCTCTCTGCTGTCACTACTGCAACCACCCCCATTTGCCATATTTTGAATGTGTCGCCGGTAAATTTGAAAATACCCAGTCAAAACAAAATCTGCAAAATTTCTCGCGCGCAGAGATGACGCTATATTCTATTGGCTAACATATTTGCGGCGCTGCATTTTCCCGCACAACCGTTAAGTCGTAAAAGAGAAATCTACTTTCTAAAATTCACACCCCGTTTCGGTATGTCAGCTATTGTATTTTGAAGGCTAACTTTCTAACTTTCTAACGGTATCTCTCGTTTTTTGCCGGTTCGTGTAAACAAGGCATTTTATATTCTTATGACATAGAAAGTTTGGATGTACAATACATTTTTAAGCTGCCTGACGCCAACGTGTCTGCGGTCTCGGCCTCTCCTTACTCTTCACACCTGCTGATATAGCTAATACTCTGTACAAAATCTTATATGCTTCTCTATTACTCATATTACAATATTTATACTAACATTGATGATTTATATCGTGATGTAATACTAATATTTACAATTTATTAAGGTGATTATTCGTAACTCGTAGCGTTACGTTAAACTAATATTTACAATTTTTCAAGCTGATTATTCGTAACTCGTAGCGTTACATTACAAGAGTAACAGCTTAATAAAGTCACACTGCAAAGTAATACTTTTCTTTAGTACTTTTAATACTTTTAAAAGTTAATACTTTTCTTTCAAAATTATTTCTTATAACAAATATATAATACATGCATATGTATAATAGGTAGGCCTATATAATAATAGGTATTCGTACGTGTTATTTTTTTGGAATAGTTTTGGTCATATCTGTTACTTTCAAATACTAGTTTAGCACACCTCTATGGTTCATAACACTAAACAACAACAGCCATTGCAGTTCTGTTGGTAGAATTGCCTACGTCCCCTGTTGGTCATATGTAATTTTTTAGGAGCTGCTCTGTATTAGTTTCCCTACATTAATGTCATCAACTGTCGCACTTTATATAATAAAGTAGCGACGATACTTGACCCTAATACAGAATTATATTTTATTATGTAACTGCAAAAATTCTAAATGCAAAATATAATTAATTAATTGTATTATATAATTATATTACTATTCGCTCTTACATAGCAATCATCTAATTAAGCGATTCTACTTCCTAGCCATTTCTATCAGGGGATATATATTTATTGGAAGCAGTTTGTACATAATCAAAACAAATTAAACCACGTAGTATACAAGCTGAGCCTTAATATCGTAACACAGAATTTGACAGAATTCAATTTGATAGAATTCACAAACATAAAAAATAAAATCTTTCAAAAATTAACATCTGTGTTTTTGCTTCGTCGAGAATGCATTCTCATACTTTTTCCAAGTAATGGACAACAAGGATTTGACAGCACGCAATCAGGCGGACCGAGACTTATAAATATAAAAATCTTTAACCTGTATCGAGGAGATCAAAGTAAACAAAGAATTTTCTATAACCTTATTCAGATTTTAAATTAGACGTCTGAAACCGAATAAAAACCTTTAATATAGTATTTATTTTTACTAATACTTTCTCTAGCAGAAGGTTGTCCTAGTTACACAATAATCTATTGTAGTTTACATTAAAAGCTTACCAAAATCAAATGCGTGTTTTATGTTTAAAAGATTTTTTAATTTGTTGTTGTCGTTATTATTATTATTATTGTTGTTGTTATTATTATTACTATTATTATTATCAATTTCACATTTTTTCATTCTTAAAACTCTGATTTCCTCGCACAGTCTCTTTCCTTAACGTTAAGTTTCTCTCATTCTTTGTCCGTCTACCAACTTCGTGTTTTTTCTGTTCTCTTTCATTCTCCCTTACTTTCCACTTTCCGTTTATGTCACACTTCAAAACTGTTTCCTTTTATTTATAATCCTTATTCATGGTACCAACAATACTAAAAATAGCACTATTAAATGGAGTCCGATACGATAAACCTCCCAATGGATACCGAGTCTGAGAGTACAATTTGTCATTCAATTACACCAACTAAACCAGTTGTTCTTTCTCAGTTGTTTTATGTCTGTACCCTGATCTGTTTATCACCAGCTATAATTCTTGTTTCAGGATGCCGCTGCTGATTAAAACTCTGCGCCATACGTCGTGTCATTTCGTTTCGAATTAGCGTTAGCAATAAAACGCTTGTGGTGGCTTGCATAACAACCTAGAGTAAACTCATATTATTTGTAACACTGAATTTTACAAGAAGATATATTTTGTATAATGTACCTTAATGTAAAGCTGAATTACAGTTTATTCTAAAATAGAGATTAATACATAATGGTCTATATAACAAAGTTTGCTTGATTAACTAGACGCAAATTTTCTTAATATATATTAGTAAACATTTGTACAAAATGTATTCTAATTTTTGGTCCTTAGAAAGAGCGGAACAAAATATTCGTTACTGAAAAGATTACTACTGATTAAGTAAACAAATTGTGCGAGTAGTGAACATTAATATTACCACTCATATGGACGCGTGTGGATATAACTATTGTAACGTGACGGTTCCCTTAGAATAAAGATTTTAAACATAATTATATTGAAGTACAGAGCAATAGGAAGGTAATAAACTTATATCATAAAATATAGGTATTAATAGGTGAAGTTAAGACTATTATAAAATAGAATAATAATACAAACATATTAAACATGTCTAGATAAATCTTTGTAACCACAGATCCAGTAGACTTCATAGTGAGTTATGTTCAGAATAGGTAAAAGCCTATAATATCTAGTATAGCTAAGTAACCAGTATCTTAAATAAAGATTGTATGGATTAGATAGAATGTAATAAAAACAGTACAACTAGATAAGGTAGTTGTATCTACCTGTGACAAATGAACAGATAGACAATGCAGAAAGGAATTAGTATTACCTAAATGTGTGATAAACGTTTTATTAAATTAAAACTGTTATAATGCTGAGTTGTAAAAAGAATTATTGTATAATGAAGAAGGATCAAGATGTAATGAATAGTGTTGTGTAAAATTTAGTAATAGGAAAGTGAAACATGAACTTACTATTATATTAGGGAATAAGTAATAACAATTATTTTTGATAGACAAACTAATAATGTATTCAGTAAGATGTCGATTTTACAAAACCTGTATCTACTTTAGAAGGTAAAAATGAACAGCATAATGTATAAAGAATAGATATTGAATAATAATATGTATTAGAAATAAGCATTTTGTACTTTAAGAAACAGATAATATTCAAGGGTACACTAGAAATATTATGTCTATCTTACAATCCAAATGTTTTATAAGAAAGTAATGTTCAAATTTGTAATCAGTAGTATTAAAATCAGTTTTGTTAACAATTAAAGTCTCATGTAAAGTAAAAGAAAATAGTTATGTATCAAAAAGAATACTTTCAAACGTAAAATGTTATATTAGGCCAAAATTCAAAAATGTTATTTTGAGAAATACTGAACAGAAACCTATATTGTGAGATCTCAAAATGATTTGTAGGAAAAGAGAATTCAATTGATAACAATGTTATTACGATTGTATCTAGTAGAAGGGAGTTATGTTAAAATCAATATTTTTTGGTAATTTTGATCACAAAAAGTGATGCCATGAGCTGACAATGCTTGATGTTTCAGCCAATAGGAATTTTGCATATTTTGCACCAGCAAGACCCAAAATTGAAACCAAGCGAGTTAGCTGATTGTTAAACTTCGAGCAGTAAAGAACGGATACTCCGCTACACTTTTATACAAGAAAGTACAATCAGACTCGAACACAAGACCGGTTAGGTGAATAATGAACCATAGTTAAATGACCATCGAATGATAACTCAATATTGTGAATCGTTTAAAAATTGTGTACATTAAAAAGGAAAGTATAGTGATTGTAATTCAATTTTAAAACGACTTACTGACAAGTTAATATAATCCAACCTGCAACACTATATACACAAGTGAACCATTTTTCCACCACCACTGAACTATAAAACACTAACGCTGTTGTAATTTTTTAGGAGTTAAGTAATTATTTCTTTGTGTTTAATTTCTAAAGAAGTGTAATCTTCTTTAACCTAAAAAGGACCGAACAGTTCGACACTCACGAACTGTTCGTTACTATAGTTATAAGAATTTATTTTGTTTTATTATATTATAATTTTAAACTGTGATGTTTTGTACTTCACTAAAGACATTTTCGCTGTAATTATTGTAGTCTAAAAGAAAACACGAGGTTATATTTACATAGCATTACGAAAAACCTATTATATGATTGGGAGTTTCAATAGTACAAACCGCTGAGCGCCAACATACTAAGCCTGGGTAATTCATGTTAAGAAATATTTTATTTATTTTAAATTAAGACGGAAAAGAAGGATTTCAAACATAAATAAAAAGAATATTGAAAGGAATTAATTTTGTACGAGTAATTATTTCCAATAATTAATATTTTTTCAATTAACGAATGCTGGCGTTTTCATAAAAAATTGGAGAGTAAGTTGGCATTACATTTTTGTCGTGCAACGTGTGGTTTAAATCGTTAAACTATTACCGTAAGTAATTAAGAAATAAATATAGGAATTCATTAAAACGAAATATAGCAAATCAATAAATTAATAAAACTAATATTTGTTAATGACCGTTACAAATTGGTGCCGACACAGAAAGGCGTAGAATTGGTTGTAAAACAAAAATAATAAATAATTATTGTTGACACATTAAATATTGGCGTTCGCAACGTAAATCAAATAGAAACAAGAAAATCAATTAATTAAAAAAAGAGAGAGAAAAATATTACAGATTAGCACCAACAACTAGGGGCTCTTGGAAATAACAAAATCAAATATTTTGAAACTTTACAGATTTGGCGCTTACAACGTGAGGCGTAATAGAGTAACTTAATTATTCAATTTTTTAATATTTGTAAAAGAAGTCATTTTACAAATTGGCGTCCAACTAGTGAGGCTAGAAGTAGAAAATAATCTTGTATTATTGTACTGCATTCTTTTAACAACTTTCTACTTTAGCGGCGACTACAATAAAGAACGAAAATTCCACGAAGAGCAACATCATGTAAACGGGCCGCGAACGCAGAGACCGAGTTAGACATGCAAGAAATGGAGGCAACGCCTGTTGAAGAAATCGAAACTATTTTACCTACAGTAGAAACGAGCACAAACAGCCTAATGGAATTTATGAAAGAGACATTTAAACAAATGAAGGAGGACATTGATCGTAATAACGAAACATTAAAACAAAACAACGAATCATTGAAACAACAGATGAAGGAGGACAATGAAACCCTCAATAAGAAAATTGAGAAGAATAACGAAACATTAAAACAGAACAAGGAATCGTTAGAACAACAAATGGAGAAGAATAACGAAACATTGAAACAACAAATGGAGAAGAATAACGAAACATTGAAACAACAGATGAAGGAGGACAATGAAACCCTCAGTAAGAAAATTGAAAAGAATAATGAAACATTGAAACAAAACAACGAAACACTGAAACAACAGTTAGAAGATTATAGGGAAGAGATAAAACAGAGAATAGCCGAAACAAATGGAAAAATTGAAAGGACTAATGAAGCGTTGATACAATTCCTAGAAGAGATAATAAATCAAATTAATAATGTAGAAGATAATAGCAAAATTAGGATCGAAATACTCCAACAAGGGACACAAGAAAAATTAGAGAAATTACAAGACAAAATGGATGAACAATTAGACCATATAGGGAATAACTTGGGACAGGTACGACACCAAGTAAACAGTAATAAGGAGAAGGTAGAAAAAATACAGAAAAGAGAATTAATAAACATCCGAGAAGAGTTAGAGGTACTCAGAAATAGACCTATGAGCTACACCCATATACCAACGGGAGGAAACAGGGAAACTATTAATTTTAAAGAATATAGGAAAAAAAAAAATAAATAAAAATAGAAATCAAATAACCATATAACTTTATACAGATTGGCACCAACAACTAGGGGCTCTAGGAAATAACAAAATCAAATATTTTGAAACTTTACAGATTTGGCGCTTACAACGTGAGGCGTAATAGAGTAACTCAATTATTCAATTATTTCATATTTGTGAATGAAGTAATTTTACACCATTAACCGTTATTGTGATACAAATTAATATTTTGTTCTTCAAAATCGTAATTAAAAGCCTTTTAAATTATGAAATTAGGAGGAAAATGCAATTATGAAATATGTAATTGTAATAACTTCATGCTATTCAATTTTAAAACATAAATTATGGTATAGTCCGGAACATATTTTGTTAATAAGTAATTACTATTGATTTTAATTGCAAAATATCATTTAATTAATAAAAAGGTGACGAAAGTATTTGTGAGTTTTGGCCAATGGGCAGACGCAATTTTTTTCATTATTGTGTATACGTTTCTTATTATCATTTAGTGTCATTTTTATCGTTTTCAGCAGGAAAATTGTTATGTTTTCTCATAACAACTTATCTACTATTGCCCTGATGATGACAACAAAATTTTCGACCGTTGGTGCAAGTGGTTTAAAAGTTGTTCTATTCACTGACCGAAACGGGCTAATAGCTTCCGTTATTGATTGACTCACGGTTAATTCTAAATTTAGGATTCATATTAACAAAAGAATTAGAAGTAATAGGCATAACATGGTATAGTCTTTTTTGATTTTGTCTCTTATAGATAGAGTATAATACTTCCAAAATAAAGAATAGTAGCGGATTATCTGTACTTTTCCTGCACTTGATTTAGAGTAACACTTAATTATTAAAAAATTTGTATATAAAATTTAACACTATACTAATTTTGATAAAGCATCAGCAATACAAGTTTTTAAAAACGTACACTTGTTCAAAAAATGTGTAATTCAGTCAAGATAATACGTATTAGTGAAAGCACATTCGAATTGAGTATGCTAACGCAACAAAAATTTACATTATTGATATAAATATTAAGTGCTTTAAAAATGTTTCTATACTTCTGCGCCACTAGGAGCTTTTGGTGGCGGTTGGTTTGTAGTGTTAGTTAGTGGCCTGGAGTAAGCCTTTCGTGTCTGAATAAACTAGTCGTAGTGACCAATGACAACCAACCGATACACGATGCTCTAAGCATATTATGAAGCTAACCACTAATGAAAATTGTACTCGCAAGCAGGAAAACGTCAGAAACAGATATGAACGGTACAAAAGAATATGAAAAACAAGAAAGCATTCTCAGTTTCGACAGCCCATCCCACTGATGAATAATACACGCTCGGCAAATGAACAACAGCATAAATATTAATAGTTAATAAACGTGTAGATCGTAGTTCCTGTAATTAAAATTTATTAATTTTAAATTTTAAATTTCAGCTAAATGTGTAGACTGTGTTTTGCTTTAAAAACGATTGCTTATAAATATGAGATGTTCGTTGATTTTTTATAAAAAATATTAATTAAAAAAATATAATATATTATGAATTTTATGTAATGCCTTAATAGAATGCAAATAACCTTAAAGGCTCTGAATAACAGGGAACGTTTACAACTTACAAAAACAAAATTCTCCCGAGGGGTAAGTAAGAAATAATAAACATACTTCTTCACTGTATCCGAAACATAAATATTCAAACTGAGCTCTGAACTATGCAATGATGTAATTATGTAAATATGCTAAGATAATAATTGATATTTGAATTCATTTTATTAGAGTCTCTAGGATAATTACTGTTATTAAACCGTTCAGAAGGCGTTTGAAAAGGAATAGTTAATGTAAGTATTCCTTTTTAAATTTGTGTAATGCATGAGTTTTAGATAAAAGGAGAAATGTTTTCAGGTTTCAGGATTAACGTTGTCGACAGACGCTTGTAGTTTTCCAAGCTACAGGACACATAACACATAATTAATTTACACCAGTACAATACAGTGTTCGAAGCCATAGAATTTAAATAACATTTTCAATTTGTCATTACTCAGTTGTATCATAAAACATTAAGCCAATTTCCTGACTTCTTTATTTTTGAAGTAATAGATTACGGCGATCTCTGTGGTATATTATCATTTTGTTTCTGTTTATTCTACTAATTCTCTACCAGTGTCAAACACGTTACTGTAATATTATAGTACTGAAATGGGTTAGTTGAATTTTCATAGTTTAATATGAATTTCGCAAAATAAGTAACAAAATATAAACATTCTAAATTAATAATATGGTAAAACATTAAAGTTTTCTCAACTAATATATATTTAAAGATAGAAATATAGGAGTCAATAAATGATAAAGGTTTTACAATTAAAAGCATGAAATAGTGGGTGTCTTCTAACCCAGTCTACATTTACAAAATTCGATGAACACTGGCGACTTGCAGTCAGAGAGAAATAATTCATGATCGTGGGTCCTAAGGTGTCATACAATGGATATGATTAAAACTAAACAATGATCAAAAGACGGCTGGATATATACAACCTGCAAGGCTTCACATGTTTACTATACATGTTTACTATCTGTGCAGCAAATGGATAGTGTAACGAGAACAACCTATAACATTCTTCACCCGTGCCCCCGGTTAGTTTGGCAGGTGTAGCCTCAGTCAAGGCCGCTCCAGTGTATCAAGAACACTTTAGATACGCATTAAGCCGGCGTGCAGTAAGGAAGGAAAGCTATATTGGACCACTGCGCGACCTACAAAAGTAAGAGCATTTGGCTTAGTTCAGTCAGCGATTTTCCTTAACGCAGATCAAGTGTTTGTCGAAGTATCGTGTGAAGTGTTATTGTGTTATAATTTGTGTGGAACTCTGTTATTTGACATTATTATTTCGTATTTCGTGTGGACAAATCTAACTGGAATTATTGTACGAATTGATTACGAATTGTAAATTGTGATTAATTAAAGCTGGTAATTATTGATTTAATTGGTGTCTTGTATTTTGTTTTTCACTGTACCATATGCAGCGAACAGTGAGACCGTCGTAACAATATTTTTAAACTTACTTCGAGTACCGGACATACAGAACTTCATCATCCACTGAACGATTAAGCTCGTAATTTAGTTTGGATGGTGTCAGTATAACAGTAATTGAAGAAACTCATATAACAAATTTACTACTAGAGAGTATGGTATATAATTTTCAGCTAGCCACATTGGTACAAAACCGCAGAGTTGTGCTGTGGCAGTGTTGTGAAGTGTAGTACAGACGCACGTACTGTGTGCGCGGATAAGCAGCATAAAATTAGTTAAATATTTATAAACAACAAGATACCATGAAATTTAAAATTACCATTAAATTTTCAATGTTAAAAGTAATAAAATAACGCTTGTTGGACCGCAAGACAGTGTTGTTATTATTAACTAAACGTTCGGACGTTTACGAGAGACGAAACCAATAGGATTTTATAAATCAACCTAGCCCAAAAGTTTTACGTCTCAACCAGTAAATCGTCTGATATCCACTACGGGTAGGTTTGATTGACTTCTGAGGATCAATAATCAATAGGTTCAATTATCAGAAGTTTATTTATATTTTAAAAATTAAAATTATGTTTCAAGTCATTAAAAATTCTGTAATTTTTTATTTTTATGTTATTTAAATAACGATGTGCTGTCATTAATGTGACTAACCGTAATTAATTACATATTTTTATAAGATAATAAAACTTTTACAAGAATATATTTTTTAATTATTTTGTAAATTTACTTATATTTCTTATGATGTAAATATAAATTTTGAAAATATACATTTAAAATTTATATCTGATGATGACAGTTGTATAACTATATAAACATATCTAAATTTACAAAATAATAAAAAATATAGTCTTGTAAAAAGCTTTATTATTATTAAAATATAAAGACAAGAAAAATATGAGAATATATATGAATGTAATTATTAAGAATAAAGAAATAAAGACCGTTTACAAATAACTTGCCCATGGCTGTTTAGAAATTATCTTTTCACGCAAACTAAGTAGGCCTACACTGAAAACTGTTAAATTATAATAGACGTTTTATAGAGTAATTGTATTTAAATTCTTTTTTAAAACTTATTGATTTAATGACATCGGTTTCTTACGTAAGATACGATATAATCAATCTTTCATATTACTGTAATATAATCGATATTACTGTGAAGCATTTTACTTGCATGTACCAAATCGCACATACAACATGAAAACTATAGGGCTACACACAAACATACGCGCGCGCGCACACACGCACACAAACACAGAGGCGAGTAGTAAACATTTTGCCAAATCAAAGCATTCGTTTATCTCGCCCAATCAACAACTACCCTTTTGTTGTGTTTATGAAGATGAATAAATGTCTTCTAGTAAAATAACGTTTGACAGAGATAATAAATGAGAAAATTAAAAATCAGAGATTCATTCAATAAAGTAATAGAGAGAAAGATACTTAAACTTGACGGAGTCCCCACACTTTGATGGATCAGAATAGTGTATAAAGTTCTCGGATTCCATTACTGTCACTGTCTTCCACACTTATATAGCGCCTCCTAATCTGCACTGCACGTGAGATTCATGTTGTAATGCACAGTAGTGATTCTTAAATAAATTCTTAAATGAATTAAAAAGTAATTAGAATTACCTCTTACGAAAAAGTATAATTTTACACAAACGAAAGTAACGTATAGTTTTATACGATAGGCGTAACTACTTTCCAGAAACATACAAAATTTTATTTATACGACTGTTTAAATGGTGTGTGAATACGAACGGCTGGTCATGACTGCCGAGGGAACACTAAAAGTTATAATCTGTAGTACGCCTACATTCCACAGTAAAAGGTAAATTCTGTTTTAAATGGTTTTACACAGTTTAGGAGAGAATTTATAGAGTCATTATTATTACGTATTAATGTGTGTGTTTGTGTGTGCGCACGCAGCTGATATTTTTTATCTGAAGTCGTGGCTAACACATACACGTCTTCGATTGTATGGAATGAATTCAAAATATCGGTGACTAACCTATTTTTTACTTAGTTACTAAAACGTTACGTCTAGTATTTCTGGTTTATGATGGAGACTTAGTCTTATTTTCTGATATTACAACAATTATGAATAGTCGTTCCATGCAACTGAAAAAGTGTAGTAACTAAAAGTGAATTGTAGCTCGCTAAGTGAAAAGACCAAGTGACTCTTTTGTTAGATAAAATGTAACTCTATTATTAGCAATCGTGGGTTTCTGCAAACAAGATTAACAACCAGGTTCAAACTTCAGAAACGACGTTTCTGAGAAGAACAAATGGGCGCACGAGACAGGTTTGTTTGAGGAATGAGGATATTAGAGAAGAGCTACAGGTATTCTCCGTAAATGATAAAATCCAGACTTATCGCGGGGAATGGTTACAGCATCTGGACAGAATGGAGGATGGACGACTACCTAAGGTTGCGTTTCGATACAGACCATGTGGTATAAGAGATGTACGAAGACCGAGAACGAGATGCAGAGTTACCCTGTGAAGACGAAACAGGCAAAGTGTCTACTCCGTGAGGTGCAGAAGAAGGAGAAGAAGAAGAAGAAGAAGAAGAAGAAGAAGAAGAAGAAGAAGAAGAAGAAGAAGAAGAAGAAGAAGAAGAAGAAGAAGAAGAAGAAGAAGAAGAAGAAGAAGAAGAAGAAGAAGAAGAAGAAGAAGATTACTAGAAAACTCTATTATAGCATTAAGAAAGTTAAAATATTAAGGAAGGAAATGGCAAAGCCCAAACATCACACACCATAGGCTATAATGTGACGTAAGCTTGTTTTATGCAATATGCAACTTTTAGGCAAATAATAACTGCCTTTAAGTGAGACTCAAAGATTTTCAACCGAACAATTGTCCACAATTTCATTGAAAACATTACGGTCTCTTTATTGTCACGTAGGCTTCCGAGGCCGGTGTCCATTATGTTCTTGAAGTCTTCTTCGGGAAGGGACCGCGTCAAAAAATGTTTTATATGATAACGTTTCACTGATATTACAATGAGTATCTTCAGGTCTGTTTACTCAGTCCATACCGCAAGAAGACTTCAAAAACTTTACGGTCTCTTGCCTTTCCTTATTGGGGACTGTTTACTACATCGAGACGTTATGTCCCGTGTTAGTTTAGCCTAGCGGAGACCTATTTATATCCCTTACAAATGCACCTTATATTAGGCTGTGTCGTATTCTGTACTCGTATGTAGCACATGCACGCGCGCAAATTGTATTGTATGATGCAAAGCACACGTTGCTTTAGAAACGAAATGAGGTCAACACAGAAGATACGAATTCATATGTTCATACGTTCTGCGGTTCGCTTTGTCAATAGAGAATGTAGTGTAATACATGATCCAACTTATTCCTTTTGCTTTCATATAAATACAATACAATACATGAAAGAAGAACGTTGTCTGTATGGAATATAAACGTTTATCGCTTCATTAAATATTGGAATCATGTGTACATGGTAATATCTCCTTCGTTTAGTGGTATTCATAGACACGAGACGAGTCTGAAGAGATCATGGGAAATATAAGGTAACGAAATGAAATGTATAAAACTGGTAAATTAATGACATTTGCATTACTATATCCTTGTAAGATGATAAAGACTGAAATAATTTATAGGCGGTTTAAATATCTGCAAACAAGACAGAGGCTCTAAAGTAATATAGAATTTGCATTATATTACAATGGGGCTGACATATTACAGCAACTGACTTCCACCTGCTTAATAGCTTATTTATTGTTGTTAAAATTCCAGAAGAAATAAATTATTTGTATGGACTGCTACGAAATTACATAACGCTCTCGAAGTGTGGCCACGTGCGCTTACGTAAAAGTTCTATACGTTTCTCGGCTAGCCGAGCAGGTTCTGTGTCTCTGTCAAGGTCGTCCATAAATGTACCTTCCAGACTGTTCCAGTACGATTAACTACGCAAATTATGCTGGGACGCCTTTAAAAGAATGGAAAGTTATTCTGGAACATCTTTGGGACCTATATAAGCAACAGTTGCCGGTTTAGAAGTCACTTAAACATGGCGAGATTGTAGATTGCGGATAAAGTGATTGTGCAAAGTGATTACTGTGTTATAATTAGTGCGGAACTCTTCATAGTTGACGTTATTATTACTTGACAAATTTAACTTGAATTATTGTAGGAGAGTAGCTTGTTGATTTTTTCATTGTTATTTGTGACTAATTAAAGCTGGTAATGAGTGCCTTCATTGGTGTCTGTACTTTGTTTCCACTATACCATACGACGATCCGTGAGACCGTCTTACAGTACGCTCGTCTGCCCATCTCAGTATCCTGAAAAACATACTGACTGGCAATCACATGTGCAATACCGTTCAAATTTTTGTAAAATTGGTTAAGTTGTCTGCACTCCTCCAGAAGTTAATTCGCTTTGATTTCACATTTCCAATAAAATCAACAATTTTTGCATTTATATGAACTATACTGGGTTGCCGAGTTGTTAATTGTAACCTTATTATAATTGACAATAACTAACATAACAAAAAGGTAAAATTATACGAATAATGAAGTTAAATGATAAAAACTACATTGTTTTAGGGAAACAATCTGTACGTTGATCTATTTGCACAGTAGTAATTTTGAACTTTATTGTCTTCACTACGATCGTACATATCCTTCTACAAAGAGACTGTTCTATAATAAGTATATATACTAATAAGTGGATGATAATGAGGTCATCCATTTTAGTAATAGTTCTCAACTGAGAAGAATACATGATAAAGAGTTTATGCGGGTAACATCCGAAACTGACACGAAACAAAGCTCTGTAATTCGCGGATTATTGTAAACTGCAAACAAGATTTACTGCCGACATTGTTCAGCGCAATGAAGATTAAATGAAACGAAGGATCCGCAAAGTAATTAAATCGTGAAATATGTGCTTAACTGTATAAAACTGACTACCAATTCTATCCACAAGTACTGCTAGTAGAATGCCTGTAATTACTACTACTACTACTACTACTATTACTGCTGCTGCTGCTGCTGCTGCTGCTGTTGCTGCTACTACTACTACTACTACTACTACTACTACTAACCATTCAGTTCATCCTCAGTCGGAAAATGGACTTCAGTTTCCTCTGGAGTCTTTAAATCCCTATCTAGTAAAATTTTGCTGCGATTTTCACAGTTCAACAGAGAAAAGAACCATACCTTTTTAACAGTCTTAAAGCGGGTCACTAGTTTAAACGGTGTTGACTAAAAATTTTACCAAAAGTACATTTACAATTCAGGTCACCTGAATCACGTGCACAAATTCAAAATTTGTTTGTAGATTCTACTTCAGCACAAACACTTATGTCTCATTCAACATTGTCATATATAAGCCTATGCTTGTAAGTCCTCATACTTTATTCTCTTAATATTTTTAGGGAGGTCTTCAATTATTTTAGCAAAGTAGACTAATTTACGTGTAACACTTCTGCAAAATGTTGAAGATAACATTAGTAAACGAGAAAATTTTATAACACACTGTCATTAGAAATAGCGTGTTAAAATGTTTGATGAAGGCGAATAGCTTTTAAAACTGTGTCCCTTTTCTAATCATCTGAGGAATCTGTAATATGACGTAAAAAAGGAATTAATATTTCGTAGTATTCCATAAGAAAAATGACCAGTCGTGACGTAGAATTTAATTTATTTGTGCAACTGGAGGCAATTCGCTGTGCTCAAAGCTTCACAACTGGAATGTATTCAGTGTTAAAATCATTAGAAGCTGCGAGAAGTTGGACGTGTACCCGCAAAAATTCATCGCAAGAAAAGAAAACACATACCTAGCTTTGTTACAAAAGCAGCTCTGGATTACAGCGTACTGGTAAGATTTTATATGGTGATGATCAAACGGTTTGTAATTTCCACATCGCCAGTGCAAAAAATATTTAGGCCTACCCAAGGAAGTCAAACATAAAAAAGGTCGGGGGGGGGGAGAACTGAGAACATTTTCCTGAATGTATTTCGCCTATTCGAAGGGAAATCATTGTCTATTCTCACACGCTACAGGCTCTCAGATAGCAGTCTGGGAGGACTTTTTTGCACAATAGAAAAGGACCAACTGAAACTCAATTATGGTGCTACCAAAGGTAGAACAAATGAAGGCACGGTTTGACAACATTTCTGAAGTCCAAATATTACTTGATAACGTCATCTGTCTCTGGGATCAATAAATAATATCTTCACGTCAAAATCAACTACCATAACCCTACCTTTGCTCTCAACGTTTTTATCAAGCTCACAAAGAGTCTTGAACCGTTAATGCGTCCTTCTTGACAAGTATGTTACTTTGCAAAATTCCATATCTTTTACATATGGTTTGCAGACAATAATAGAATTAAATATTTCTCAGTATCCTCATACTATTTCCTTATTTCTACAAAATATAGTATATGTACTACGTATATGCTAGCCTACTACTATACTTGTTTCTAGGTTTATAGTATAGAATTATATTTATTACAAGTATCTAATTTCACGCTTTTGATGTTGTTATTGTACATTCACTAAACCTCATAAAGTAAATTAGAATTTGCTTAAGTAAATGAGACTTTCATTTAGTTTATGTAAACTAAACAAAGATTCTGTTAGGTGGATCATATCTAGGAAATAAATACATAAACTCCATAATTGAATTACAGGAAAAGAAACAATTATCATAATATTTGTAACCCTTTTTATCTAGATTCATTATATAATATCAATTCTTCCTCATAATTATTTATATGTATTACGCACTTTTCACCATAAGTAACAATAGTCAATTAGTTATTTAATTTATTAGTTTGTAACTATAACAGACACACAGTTAGTGTCATGTGGGTCACCTTCCACTAATTACTGGTTTTAAATCGATAAAATATGTGGCTCTCTGACAGACTGAACTGCCCTATGTTAAATATTATAATCTCAGGTAATCTAAGATCTTAAAGATGTTAAGAAAATACTATATACTTCTGCATAAATAATGTGAACGTCCATAACGTACTCGAACATATGTCTTTATTACACAAGTTTTGAGAGTACACTGTTCTGTCCGCAGATGTTAACGCCGTCATCGTGACGCCAGTTAAAATTTGCATCCTTTTATTACGCGTATAAAGTCGGCCTGGCTGTATCCGATTTTGTCTATACATAACGCTTTGTTTTACGGACTTGCATAAATGTGTTTAAATTGTAATCTTTGCATTAGTGGTCACATAACAACATTCTCAGGTCAGTAATTAGAGAAATTATGTAATCATGACAGTGCAAAGCAAGACTTTACTATCCTGTGTCTCTGAATATACCTAATTAAGCAAGAATGTATGGGAATGATGTGTACTTTATTATTACGGCAGTTAACGAAGACGTTTGCATCATTAAACATTTTCGACATTGACATATACACACACAAACACACATATCCACACACATGCACACAGAATGCATGTTATATTTATAATATTTATTCATATACAAGTGGAATATGTTGGACGCACTGTATCGTGTATTACATTAAATTTTCCATTCATCAAGCAAACCACAAAAGGTATGAACGTATGAATCCATGTCTTCTGTATTGACCTCGTTTTCTTTCAAAAGCTGTTTGCGCTTTGTTCAGTAGAATGCAATTTTCGCACGTGTACGTGCTACGGAACAAGTGGAGTGAATATAAGGTACATAAGGTATATAAGGTACAGTAATATAAGGTATATATGTGCTGATATGAATAAGTCTGTTCCCTGCAGCACAGACACTATCGAAACACGACGCCGAAAACAAAAGGCAACTCACCACCGGTGAAAACCAATTGAGTAACTCTGTCTCAATCGTTAAAAAAAGAAGCACATAGTTGACGTCGTTATTCACCGCTATTAGTCGCCTACAGGTAGTTAACCTATCTGACATAATCAATCAATAACGTGTGTGTGGACTGTGAAGTAGCCGCTGTGATTCAACTACATTTGTTAATGGTCCTTAACAGTAAGGCTGCTGTAAACCAATCAGTCAAAACATAGGATAGAGCATGGACCTTCCCGTCTCACCAAAGACTTCAGACCACTAAGCAGGATTATAATTTACTTAGTAAACGTATTTATTAACAAGAGTTAAGGCTATTGAATTTGTCTAATATCTATTATTATAATTTAGGTTTGAGGTAAATAAAATAAAACAAAACTGTCAATGTTTTATATAAAACCCAACTGTCAAACTATCTAAAATCAACTGCAATAAGGTCTTATTTAATCAAAGCGCGTTTGACTCACAGTTTGCGAATGCGTGGCTGCTGAGCAAACCCAGTTAGTTGCACGTCGTCGCTTGTATGCAACCGAATAGGCTATCAGCTTTTGTTTATTTTTTATCAGTAACCAATCGGACGCTTCTCTTTCTTCTGTGTGCAGTTTTGTTTGCATATAAACTACGCTGCATTTAAAATATTGTTACGTAATAGGAACGTTCTACAAGTATCTCGGCTATTGCAACAGAGCCCAGCTGTAATGTGTGTGTGTGAGTAGTGTGTATATGCGTACATATTGCTGCTACTTTGTAATGAAAGACAATTACGTGACACTAATCATGCGTCAACAAACTAGGTTTTTCCAGACCGTACCGGTCGGCGCACTGTATTCCTGGCCAGACAGTTGCACGGTTTCTAGTGGATTCTAGAGCGCTTGTAGTACACAGTTTGCTCGACACGTCATCCAGAAAGTGGCCGATTATTCTGGCATTTCAGCGGGGTATAAATATAACCATCCAGCGATAACAGGCGAGCGGCTACGGCCGCCGTACTGTTGGACGTGAGCAAGGCCTTCGATAAAGTCTGGCACGAAGGTCTTCTCTTCAAACTTGCCAATTCCCCTCTACCATCGACCATAGTGTTTTTCCTCCGGTCGTATCTCAGCGACCGAACCTTCAGGGTGAGCGTCGACGGGTCCTGTTCTACAGTTTGACCCGTCGCCGCCGGCGTACCTCAGGGATCTGTCCTCGGTCCCGTTCTGTACCTTGTGCACACGAACGACCTGCCTGTCTTGCCCGGAGTCACGTTGTCTTTGTACGCTGACGATGCTATGTATCACTGCAGCTCCCTGTCCCCGCGATTTGCGAGTACAAAGCTGCAGCGTCAGTTGAACCAGCTTCCGGACTGGCTACGGAAAGGGCGGGTGACGATCAACACGGAGAAATCCGAGGCGATCTGCTTCACCCGTAAGTCCATCTCCCGATGCCAGCCCCTCTCCCTAGCAGGGAGACCCATCGCCTACAAAGAATCGGTGAAGTATTTAGGCGTTCGGCTAGATCGTCGCCTTTGTTTCAACGCCCACGTGACGGAAACCCTTGCCAAGGCTCGCGGCGTCCGAGCCAAATTATCTCCTTTCCTCTCGTGTCGCAGCCGCCTGGCCATGCGCACGAAACTTACCATCTATCTACTATTTCTCAGGTCTGTATTGACCTATGCGGCACCCGCCTGGTGGTCTCTTTTATCCACCACCAACAGATGTAGGCTGGAAGCTTTCCAGTCCCGAACACTCCGCTCCTTGACGGGGTCCCCTTGGTTTGTAAGGAACGACGTGATTCGAAAGGGTCTCCGTGTTCCTACCTTGACTTCCTTTGTCCGGTCGCTGGCTCTAACTCTCTTTGCTAAAGCCTCGACCTCCACCTTCCCGTACCTACGAACCATCAGTGCATCAGAACCACCACCGCCCTTTCGGGTCAAGCGCCCTCGGGCACTTCTTGATGACCCGCCATAACGCCATCCTCTTTAAAGTAAACAAAAACAAGTAATCATCAGTCCTAGACCAGAGTATTTCACCAAACTGTCCTTCTCTCCTTCCTGTCCACCTCCTAGCACGCTGAGCCGGCTGCTTGTCGCTGTCATCAATCACTGGCACGGAGGCTCTCCGCCTCGCGGGGAGCGACCGACGCCCTCAGGGCGTCTGCTGACTGGACTTGAAACGGGCAACATCTGTTGCTCGAATCGGTACCAGCGGCAGTGCATTAAACAAATAAAAGTTATACTCCCCCGCCTTCTCAGTTAACTGGTTGGCGGTTTCCTTTTCCAGTCTTAGGTAACCAGTCGACATTGTACCAGCACTATGTTTACTTCTCCCAGCCATTGGACACGATCCAGATGCTGCAATCAAGCCACGGGTGCAACGACACCCCGCATCCATAATGCAATGCAATGCAATGCAATGAACAGTCAAATTATTTCGGGCGATTACTCAGTGAGTTTCAAGTGGCTATTAGTGAAATGTGATATGTGGCTATTGTGCGGGACTTTATTATTTGACGTTATTATTGCGTGTGGACAAATTTTATTTGAATTATTATACGAGTATAATCTTGTTGAATAACTTGTTGATTACAAATTATTAATATTGTGATAATTAATGCAGGTGATTAGTGAGTTTACTAGTGTCTTGTATTTTGTTTTCCAGTGAACCATACGACGATCAGTGAGACCGTCGTATCAATATGTTTCTGTATTTATAATTTCCCACGAAATAATTTTGAGCATCTCGCGGGATATATGAGGGGAACAGATCTTACAATTCTCTAATTACGATAGCCGTTTATACCAAGCAATAGAATTATTTGTAAGACGTTACGTATGATAGAAAAGCAGCAGAAATATTTTAGCTGTTCTTCACGTGATGATTTTGTATTCCTTAATATTCATAAACGTTACACAGATTATCGTCCGTGATTAATATTTTCAGTTTTGAAACCATGAATGCATCAGCTTGCATCCGTTATCAGTTTTGTTTAATATATGAGTATTTATGAAGAGACAAATGAAAAATATTTACTAAAAACAGACATTTTTAGGATATGTGCAAATAAAAGTGTTATACAGATACTGTATGTGTAAATGATGGCATCGTGATAAAATATTGCGATTTGCATGTATAAACAACCCCCACCATTCCGTAAAACTTTTAATGCTACAGTAAAAATTAGCTTACATAAAAAATTCTTAATTTAAAGTCACCTCATTTCCTAGCAAAGACTTTTTGATTTGTACGGGAATGCGATGTTCGTATATGCATTTGCTAAAAAAGAAATTACAGTTTCTAAAATTCGGGAAACACGTTTATTAATTAAGCTATATGTATTTTTATAAAGCTATTTATAGACCCTATAACTACGTAAACATATTTTAAAATTTCAAAAACATTAATTTTTAAAAACGTTATTGAATATCTGAATATACTATGACATAGACCTACAGGGTTTTCCAGCCACGAGAATAGCGGCAATTATCTAAAATGTATTTAGTAATGGGTTTTCTAACAAAAGAAAGTATTCTGTATATGAGTTCCTTAGGAATCTTAAAAAACGAAATGAAGTCGGTACACGATTTAAGCTTGTGAAATTAAAGTAAAACTTTCGAGCTTCCTCAAGCTGCAAGTACAAGCGTTGGTATTATTATGAGATTATTATTATGTATTGGTATCTGTCATGCAATAACAGATGGGAATACATAGATTATGCATCTAAAATAACTGCATGTTTACTGCTTTGTTTTTAGGGACGTGCCTTTGATTGCCTCATACCGTATTTTTGACAGAAGCTCCTATTCCTCTATTTTTAATAATCATTATACTCGGTGCATCTAACTCAACAGATAAAGTGCAGTAAATAAACATAAATTGTCTCATCACATGAAGAGGCTAATCAATTCATTCCTAAGATGAAGAAACTGTAACTCTATTATACGCTTAGCTTATGTAATACAGAAAGTTAGAATATCAGCAAAAGAAATAGGAATGACGACATTTGTAGCGACAAATTCAAACATCACATAATTTAAGTTTTTGAATTTTTCTTCCAGTATGGACCTCGTCAAAAATGTCTTGTATGACAATGTTTCACTCATATTACAATGAGTATCCTCATGTCTATGCAATCGAACTCAGGTATACGCGTATAGTGTAGTCCGGCGGTGGTTGTCCGGTTAGTGGTCCGTACCGGAAGAAGTTTTCAAAAACATAATGGACACCGGCCGCGGAAGCCCACGTGAGAATTACATAATTTGTCCTACAACTGTTTTACATAATATGCTGTTTCTCAACAAATAACGGCACATGTAAGGCCCCAAGATTTTTAGTCAGTCAACAGTGGACAATGTCACTGAATAAAATTACAGTCTCTTGCCTTTTGTTATTGAGGCTGTTTATCATATCGAGATATAATATTCCGTGTTAGTTTAGCCTAGTGCATACATTCACATCCCATACAAATGCACCGTATATTACACTGTCTGTTATTCTGTATTTGTGTGTAGCACATATACGCGCGCAAATTGTATTCTATGATGTAAAGCACACATAGCTTTAAAAACGAAATGAGGTCAACACAGAAGATACGAATTCATATGTTCATAGGTTTTGCGGTTCGCTTTGTGAATAGAAAATATAATGTAATACATGATTCAAGGCGTCTAATATATTCCCTCTGTATTCATATAAACACTATAAATGAAAGACGAATGTTGTCTGTGTGGATATATATTATATAAACGTTTAACGCTTCATTAAATATTAGAATCATGTACACATGGAAATACCCTTGTCCGTTTAGCAGTAATATGATACATGAGACTTGCCTGAAGAGATTATATAAATGACGATAAACTAATTCGGAAAGACTAATTCGTTACGATAGAACATATAAAACTTGTAATGACGACATTCGCATTAAGTGTATCACTGCAAGATGATAAAGACTGAACAAATATCCCGATTTAGATACATGCAAAAAATGTAGAGACGATAAAATAACGTGGATAATACAGACTGTGCTTTACATTTCACTATAGATAACTTATTGCATATCCTTATTAAATTCTAGGAAAAAAGATATATTATACACAAGTATGTTTGGTCAACCGCCTTCTAATCTTGTAAATCTGACTGTGACACCCTCATACACAATGATCATTTTGCTTCTGTAAAATTTGTTTTCAGTGATTCCTATCACGAATATGCTACCCAATTTGATTTCACAGTTTCAGCAAAATACAGAATGCTATGTATCAGCTATGTATCTGAATTAGGATGGATTGGTCAGCTGTTATTTTAACGTAGGCGTACTTCTAACAGATAATATTTGACAAAACAAAATATAAAACTATACGGCGAGTGAAATTAAATAGTGCAAACACACGTACAGTCTGTAAATTGACATGTCTGTGGAGCAATAATTTTTATCTTTACTGTTTCCAATACGATCGTACATATCGCCGTACAAAGTATCTATTCTAAAGTAACTACTTTTAAAAAAATGAGGTCATCTACTTTTGTAATCGTTTTATTAGAGAATAGTACGTAATACAGAATTATGCTTGTAACATCTGAAACTGACATGATGCAAAGCTCTGTAATTTACGGATCATTGCAGCTTACGAAAGAGATTTACTGTAGATATCGTTTAGTGCAATGGAGATTAAATAAAGCGGACGATAACGTGGAACTAGCACACAATGTAATTAAGCGATAAATTATGTTTATCATTGTGATAACCTGACTAATATTTGTAGGTAGGCTACTACTACTGCTGTTGTTGCTATTACAACAACTAGGCCAATAATTATTACTGTTATTATTACATTACTACTACTACTACTACTACTACTACTACTACTACCATCACTAACTACTACTACTACTATACTTTACTACTACTTTACTTTACTACTACCACCACCACTACTACTACTACTATACTACTATTACTACTACTACCTTTCCTTCATAGCTAGTACTATGCGTACTGTAAAATATCAGAAGAGTTAATAAAATCGCTTTAATTGTTACAAGCACTACACATGACCGCGCGCGCGCGTCTACACAAGCATTCAATTTTTTATATTAATAAATTACGATAAAATAATATTATGCTATTAAAATGTTTAAACCTATTACCAGCAGACCGCGGTGTACATAATGAAGTGAAAAATATTCACCCTAAGCTGAGGAAAATAAAGTCCCTACAGATAATAATATCCCATCAGATATTCAGACCTACGATTGGTACGACCTACTGAACTTCTTCTACAGTTAATTAAAAAAATGGTAACTACGAAGACGATGCTAAAAGAATGGGATTCAGCCATAGGCTTCCTTACATACATGACAGGAAATACATTAAGTGCGTGATTTATAAAGGTACCTCTCTTTATGAACAGCCTACAACATTTTACTGTTTTACTACTACTATTAGACAAAAGAGTCTAGAATACTTTAGTGTAGACCAATACTTTAGTGTCCGTCAAACTATGACAAAAATATAACAATTTGACGTAAGAATTTATCAAATTTTCGTTGGTTTTAAGCAAAGTTATGGTACCGTCAACAGAAAGGCGCTTTTTACCGCCTTGGAAACGTACGAATTTCAACAACACCAATCTTATCGATAGAAACCTCACATAAAAAGAAAATTCTCTAAAGCTACATTTATATAGCAACGCTGGGATAATACGTAACACGTGTATCCACTTAGCAAGCGTCCTTCAGAGCAGCATTCTTGGTCCTCTGTGTTCTCCCCTGTTTTCGATGTTCGTCTTTGGAGTAAGGCCGCTTCTACTTGGTAAGCTAATTGTCAACATTTATGTGTTGCTGGTGACTATCTCTGCCTGTTTTGGGATATCTGACCGCCTGCATATTCTGTGCTCGGGCGGGGATTACCCACAATCCCCTATGAACTCGTCATATAAAATCCAAGCCAATGTGACTCTTGGAAGCGGCCCTCCTCCCTATTAAACAAAAATAAGATTTACTGATCCAGTGGCAGGAGTCCAAATTGATATCCCAGACACTGAACATCTCGCATTTCATGGCTGCCGCGAGACGTAAGTTTAGATCTGCGATTTAGTGTGTGCTATCGGAGTTTATGTTACTGTGACAGGTGAATTGTTGTGTACGGACTTCTTTAATAGGTGACTTATATTATCTAGTGCGACACCGTTGAACAAGCGACATCTGTTGTATGTTACATTACTGTGACTGTTGGACAATAGTAAACTTACAGAGTTCTATACGAGTGTTTTGTTTATTTAAAGCGTAATTAAAATTACAAATATCAATTTCATATAGTTTCAATTACTCGGTTTCCACTGTGATCAGTACGACGTTCGTAACAGCACGATTGAGGTTTTACACCTGTAGTCAAAATATGTGTACATAAGTTAGTCAATTCATTTCTCCTAATTGATTTTTGGATTTCGTTTATTGAAACTGGATTAATTGGAATGAAACTTTTATGTAAATTTAGAGAAACACTTTATAAAACTGTTCTTCATTTTGTCACTACTTACTGGAAAAAAGTAATCTTTAGGTTGACTTTTCATTACTTCAAGTGTTATTAAATAGGATAAGCAACACGATTCAATATGACTGCACTCAGCTATAGTAGGCTGTAGACGTGTTGAAAATAAATCCCGCAAAAAAGTTCAATTATTCCAATGTGAACAGTAATGAACGATTTATTACTGATCACATTGTATCCATATCCACAGATCCTGTGCTTTTCAATCAAATATTCAGCTCTGCAACTTAATGGAATTTTGTAAATACCGTATGTTATATTGTTTGTTGTTTGTCCAGTAGGTTAAATATTGGCCAGTTTGTCCAACTATTGAAGACTATTCTGCTTCATCAAATGCTTCTTTTTATAATATCTCCATAAATAATTTGGCTTTGTCCTTGATAGGAGAAAACCAATTGAATCACTGCTATGGTGGTCGTAGTAAACACAGTCTAACCGTCAGTAGGTCAAACGAAGCCTCGTTTCGGAAATCAGCATAAAATTTGAATATTTCTTATTGACGTCATCTCTCCTTGGGATGAGTACGTAATGACTTCTTGTAAAAACTGACCACTGCAACACTACTATTGTAGGTAAAGTTTTATTCAAGTTGACGAAAATCTGAAAGTTATTAATAATTCTTTGTTAATAAGCGTGTCACTTTGTATAATTCTATATCCTTCACATCCATTTTGCACACTATAGTAATGATGATTATGATGATGATAATAACAATAATAAACCGTTTTTAATATTATCCTCATATATTTTGTTTCTCGAAAACATTTGTGACTACTCAAATTGTTCCGTCACACGTTTATACTTTGAGAGACTTCAGCCTTCCAAAGTTGTTACACTATGTTCCCTACACTTTATTAAGTAAACTGTCATTTTGTCTTTTATCAAAAGCAAAGAAATGTTATATTACGTGAAGCAGTACGAAATGAATAGGTGAACTATGTAATTTAATACCAGAAAAACAAACACTTGTAATATTCGTAACCACTTTTATCTACATTCATTTTAGCAATAATATTATTTTCCTACATAATTAGAACTATGTATTACGCACGCACGATTCACAATAAGTAATAACAGACAATCAATTACTATAGTTTGCGATTATAAAAACAGACAGTTAGTGTCACTTGTGATAGACTTGCATTCATTACTGCACTATAATCGCTAAAACAGGCTGCTATCTGACAGACTAACATACCCTCTGTTATATATATTATCGGCTCAGGGCATTGTTTACGTCCAAGAAGTAAAGACAATAGTATATATGTCATAACAAATAATGTGAGGTTTATTTATGTTCTAGGGCACATTTCTTTATTCTACTGTTTATTGGAATGCACTGTTCTATTTGCAGATGTTAACGAATACCTTTATTACGCTTGTTGTTAAAATTCGCCTGCTTTTATTTTCCGTTTAACGTCGACCTGATTATAGCGGATCACGAAAACTAGCTGCTAACATATACTGTAAGAAATACAACAGGAAAACAAACATATACGTGAAATTTCGCTAACAATTAATAGTTTGAAGATAGCCACGTTATTCAGACATGGTGGTTACAGAGACGTATAGTATTGTAACGAGAACAGCATAATAGAACATCCCCCTCCCGACCAGTGTGGGAGGTGCTGCCTCAGCCAAGGCCGCTCGCAAGTAGGTTCCAGTGTATTCAAGAACACTTGGGATACCCACTAAGTGGCGTGAAGTGAGGATGGAAAATTTCTAGAAGGCGTGCGCTACCTATAAAAAGCCATAGCAGCCGGCTTGTCAGTCAGTTACGTGAGCGATTTTCCTTAGGGCGGATCGAGTGTTTGTAGAAGTATTGTAGCGAAGTGTTGTTGTGTTATAATTTGTGCGGAATCTTTTACAGTTGACATTATTATTGAGTGTGGACAAATTTAACTGATATTATTGTACGAGTTGATTACAAATTATTAATTGTGATAATTAAAGCTGGTTATTAGTGACTTCATTGGTGTCTTGTATTTTATTTTCCACTGTACCATACGACGAGCAGTTAGACCGTCATAACAGTACAGAGTCCCCACACGCAGCCCACACATACAACATTGTAAATTACACAGAAATGAGTAAAAAAGCAATCGAAAAGATATTTTTATATACAAGGAGCTTTGCGCTATGGACATATGTTTACGTTGTAATATTCCCATTAATAGTTACAGAAAAAAATTCTCAAGTAAGTAAGCAGAGAAATTATGTAATCACGACACTGCAAAGCAAGACTTTATTATCCCGTGTCTCTGAGATAACAAACCCGTGTTAAAGAAGAAAGGATGTGTAGAAATGTTGTGTATTTATCGTTACAGCATTTAACGACGCGTTAAACGTTTAGACCTATGATATTTACGTATTATATACTGCATTCATGTTTTATTTATACGTATGCAGTGGAATACGACGGACGCACCGCATCGCGTGTTACATTAGATTTACTATTCATCAAGCAAACCACAAAAGGTAGAACGTATGAATCCATGTCTTCTGTATTGACCTCGTTTTCTTTCAAAAGCTGTTTGCGCTTTGTTCAGTAGAATGCAATTTGCGCGCGTATACGAGTTACAAAACGAATGCAGTGAGAACAAGGTCTGTAATATAAGGTACATACGTGCTTATATGAATACGTCTGTTCCCTGCAGCACATACACCATTTTGAATCACGGCACCGAAAACAAAGAGCAACTCAACAACGGTGAAAACCAATTGAGTAACTCTGTCTCGATATTTTAAAAAAAGAAGCGCATACTTGACGTCGTTGTTCACCACTATCAATCTTTAGTAGCTAAACTGTAGTAGGTTTTCTTTACACGCCAAATCAGTTAGCCTGTAACCGCTGTGATTCAAGTTTATTTACTAGAGGTCGACAAAAGTAATATGGCCTTGGACCAATTAGTGAAAAGTAGTCCTACTAAGGACTTCAGTTCACTGAAGAAAGTTATAATTTATTATGTAAAGGTATTTATTAACAAGCATGGAAATTTTTAATTTAATTTAAATAATATCAGTTATTTGAAATTTAGTTTGAGACAACTCATATCAAAAAAATAATCCTGCCTTACTTAAAACTCTATTGCCTTAATTAAATAAAATCAAGAGCATTAGGGCTTTACTTAACCTTAATAAAAAATGTGTGGGCTTGCATTTCTTTTATGCTCTATGAGATGTTTGGCTGGCTGTTAAAAAATAGTTAAGGAGAAGGAGGATAAAATTTGCAATTTGAGATTTTACAGTAGGAAAAGCATTAAGGAAATGCGATAGCCCAGTTCTTTTTCTAGACAAGCTCGAAAAATATACTCTTATTTTCAACCCAATAGGCTATGATATTTTTTTTAATTTTGTATCAGTAACCAATCCAACACCTCTCTTTCTTGCCCAAGCGGTATTCTTAAGCTCTATTTTATAAACTAAGCTTCACTTTAACATATGATTTAGTCTTTACACCTTTACACTTTGGAGCTTCTCGAAAGCTAACGGAAGCGCTTAGACCTTACGAGTATACAGAGTGTTCACAAATGATCGTCCAATATTTCAGTAACGTGTTCCTTACATAATTACAAAACAAAAAGTTCCTGTAAACATAGGTCCAAAAACGTATAGTTTTCCATCTGTCCGCCATTTTGTATTTTTTAAGGAAAATTTTATTTCTCGAGAATGGAGTGAGATATTCTAATGAATAGTCTAATGGAAAACGTCAGTGGGAGTCACTCAATGCTCAATACCATGAAATCAGTGATGTTATCTCGAACGTATAATTTCCGTCATAACTCGGTTATTTGAGATCGAATTGTATCAGATAAGGTATCATTTTGTTCATAAAATAATGCTTACGATTTACGTAATAGAACATTATTCCAGAAAACTAATAGTTTGTGAGATATGAATGATTGAATGATTCAAACATCCGCCATTTTAAAATTTGTGAATATAAAATTTTCAAAAAATTGCATTTTGTAGATTATGTTACTGGGATAACACGTACCAGATTTCATTAGAATATCTCACTCCATTCTCGAGAAATAAAATTTTCCTTAAAAAATACAAAATGGCGGACAGATGGAAAACTATACGTTTTTTGGACCTATGTTTACAGGAACGTTATATCTTGTAATTATGTAAGGAACACGTTACTGAAATATTGGACGACCATTTGTTAACAACCTGTATAATTACGTTACGAAGAATTAGGTGGAAGTTGTTACATATGATAACAAAGAGGTAGGAACACTTTCACTCTTTTTCACGTGATGAGTTCGAATTCCGTAATAATTTATTATCACACATGGATTATCATCAGTGATTCATATTTATAGCTTGAAACCACAATTTAAATTTAAAGAACATGATAAAACACTTTGTTTATTTTATGAATATTTATGAAGAAGTAAATAAAAAATATTTACTGCAACAGAAATTTTTAGGATATATGAAAGTGAAATGTTATGGAGGTATTTGCAATTAATGGCATTATGGGAAATATTATAATTTGCATGTATAAATAACCTTTGTCCTCAGTCTAGTACAGGTCGAAAGTTTTATTTTATTTTTTTGTTTTCAATTAATTTATTTCTCAGGTCGATGCAAGAGCATCATTAGAGACCACAAATATTATAAAAATGAATTTATAAATCATACGAAAATGCTCATACAGATGCAGTAAAATTACATATTAAACTAGAAATTGCTAAGCAAAGATAAACATTGCAACAATATACTCAGTAACATGTAGGGTTTAAAGACTACATTAGATATTAGGTAAAATATTAGCAGTTAAGTAGTATTACAAAGCAAAAGAAAATGATAAATATTGCCCTGTACAACCACAAATATTAAAATACGTAGCATGGAGATATATAATTATTAATTAGTAAGATGGCTGCTAATAAAACTAAAAAAACTGGATGTTAATTAGTAACCTATATAAGCGTATATGTAATAATAAATATAATACCTACTAATGTATTTAATAACAAATAATATGGATAACAATAAAACTAACAACAAATAGTATACATAATAAACAAAACAGTAATAAGAATCTTGACTACACGTTAATCCATTAACTTAAACGGTTTAGAAATTACATAAATTTTAATGTTTTTATAAATGTAATAGGTCGTTACTTAGGACTACATTTTTGTTGTCAACTGTGTCGCCTACAAGTCGAATGTGTTAAGTCACTTTCATGAACATTTTCTAGCGACTTATCCCAATCACCCATCTACCTTTACCTGTCAAATCCTCGCCTGTAAGTCATCTATAAATAGCTGAGCATTAACTCCGTCCATTTTTGGCTTACTTTGTTCCCCTTTTGTCCCTGGATTCAATTCTATACTTAAATAAACTGTAAGTCTTGACACGTTGACTGCGGGACGAATGTTGAGTACCTTGTCTTTAACTGCGTTACTGGTCCCCGGGGTATTGTAAACGAACTAATCCTCTGTGCATTACAGATCACCTGGGGCTCGTATGCACCTTCGCGATATTAGTTGCCTGTAAAGCTAAAGGATAATTTTTGCCAAATTTGTATTAGATTTTTTGACACAGCTAAACAAAGACTGTAGCGGTGGAGCAGAAAGAAGTACAGTGAAGGAAATTTACGCGGCAATCAACATCTCACAGAAGGCAGTACATATCCCCAGTGATATGTGCCGCACAGACGTTATGTCGTATTTGCTTTGTGCGCTATAAAAATATATATAAAAAAAAACACTTAATTAAATTATGTATCGGAAGGGGACTTTTTCCTGAGTTTCTTAGACAAAATTGGGATTTAAGACACTGGTATCCACAGTCCGCACAGAGATTAAGTTTTCCAAAATTTCCTGCATAACTGATGTCAATGTACGTTACATACCCCGGAGGCTTGTAACGCGGTCAACGTGTTAAATGGCCAAGGTCGCGCACAGAATCCGTAATATACAAACGTAGGCCTATCTCTAACGGCATTGTTACGCTTGTCTTTAGGTTACGATATCACAATAATATGCTACGTAGCGTAGTTAGTAAAACTAGACTATTTTAACTGTCTAGTTTTTAATTTTTACTTCCAAATTTTAAGAATTTTACAAACAGTTGGCTAGGCAATATGAAAAAAATATATATCAATTAAGTTATACGTGTTTTATTAGTAATTTTTCATTGGAATTCGTAAGGACATCTTCTTTAATGTAAGGAAAACTGCTACTTTGTCAGCCAATTTCTCTACCGTGTATGCTCCCTTTAAAGGTGTTTCATAATATAAGTGGCTATCTTGTAACCACACACCTATTAACCTATTAATGGCGTTTTAATTATTCCAAAATCTAAAAACTATGGCCAAGAGTTATCACGAACAACGTTTATAAAATTTGTTTCTAACAAACATCACGGCATCTTTTTTTAGCTAAAAGTACTAATGGTCTCATCCAAAGAACGTTGTTAAAACATGCATGTTACCTCCTGCGTAGTGTGTGTGTGTGTGTGCGTGTGTTGTTGGTTTTAATAAACTACGTGTATCTACTATTTGTAGGTAGTGTAATATTCTGAATTTACAGTTAAAAACAAAATTACTTCGTGACAAATTGACTGGATGTAAACTAAAATAAGCATTTCAATTAAACTGGAATTAACCATAATATTCTACATACGAATTGTCCAACTAATTAAAAGATTCAGGAGCAACCACTTGCTTGATCTCTGGTACTTTATTGTTTTCTTTCATTTTTTCAAAAGTATTCAATTGGTCAGTTAAATGCAGTATATCAACTATCTGTTTGCTACTGTTATTTTCTTATATTATCAACATTTATTAACATTTTTACTGAAGTTTCAGAGATATTAAAGAAATATGATTATATCGTGCGTGACCTCTAGGCAAGGGTGATACTGTACGTAGCAATGTTTTATTATGCCCATTGCCATATCCAGTGATTCTGTGTGTGTGTGTGTGTGTGTGTGTGTGTGTGTGTGTGTGTGTGTGTGTGTGTGTGAGAGAGAGAGAGAGAGAGAGAGAGAGAGAGAGAGAGAGAGAGAGAGAGAGAGAGAGAGAGAGAGAGAGAGAGAGGTTTTAAGTACGGTTAATCATGGCTACCGGGGGAACAATAGTACGTAGTAACGGTGCGCTGCGCTTTCCAGTGATAAACATACTTTTCAATAGTTTTACAATGTTAAAACCAGATTTATCGACGGAACACGGCGCATGACATGTGCGTGCAAGCGTACGCGTGCGAAAATTATCGCCATTGATCACTGACCAACTCAGTCTGCGAATTACGTCACCATTCCACTACAAAATATACCAGCAAATCACAATACCCAAAGGTTATCTATGTTGTTTATGAAAATAGACGCTGCTTTAAAAATTACATCATAAATTAATGAATACTATTTAAGTAAAATGTAAAGTGAAATTTATGACAATTCAATGGGTATAAAGTTCAGTTAGAAAGGGACCGAATAACAGCAGTTTGCTATAACTTAGAATGACATAATAAATAATTGAGGGATGCATAGTTCAATTGAAATAATTAAAGCTTAAGGTTAAGTAACCCATAGTGTAAAATCACACACACACACACACACACACACACACACACACACACACACACACACACACACACACACACACACACACACACACAGGTCTATAAATATTATATATATATATATATAATTGTTACACAGAATACTTTTATCTATCATATTTAAAATCCTTATGTATTAAATTAACAAAAACATACAGCAACTGTAGACACATTTGAAGTTACAATAACACGTCACACATTTTGCTTGTGAACTAACAACTTACACATTTAAAAAATGAATGTCGAAAGAGGGTTTTTGGAGCTTATCTCTAATAAAGGTACTATAGTGATGAATCAGTTTTCGGAAAAGATCGAATATAAGTTCCAGGATAAATTAATGGAAGGAGAAAACAAATTGATTGCAATGGATACGAAAACAAATTTTGTTACGTGTCTATACATTATATTAGATTCTACAAATGTAGTTATTTTCTGTAATTTACTACAATAAATTTACGTAATACAATGTTTAGAAAAAACGAAAAATACTGAAAGTCACATTTAATGGACAAAAATTAAACATAAAATAATAGTAGAGGGAAGTAAAAGTATTAAAAAATAATAATCGGAAATCGACGGGTTTGGAAGGTAAATTCGAAAGATAAGCGTATCAGCAAAATCTGCAGTAGAAATGCATAATACAGATTTTGATATGTAACTTTACGAACTAAACTTATTGGCTATATGGATTATTGGCTACAAGGAAGTACTTCTCCAGGTGACGGCTGTAGTATGTCTTTTTGAATAATCAGGTACAAGAAGAAACATTTACAAAATCTGATATTTAGGAAAATTCGTAGTAGGGCCAACTGTCATGGACTGGACAAATGAAAAGTGTGAAGAAAATGTCTAGTCGAAGACTGTATACAAAAGTACCGGAAAGGTGAGACTCTGAAGAGATGATTAAGAGGATATGGTTATGACAAGAAATTTGGTTAATGATAAAGTGTAACAGCAGGACAGTGTACGTGCAAAGAAACAGACGGAAAACTGAATTTAGAAACACCTGAGTTAACACAATGTGATGACAACATAAGATTAAGTACCCACTTAATTGAAGAATGTTTTAAAATTACAAAAGTGATTTTTTTTAAGTTTTAAAAAAGGCAACCAAGAACGACGGAACAACATAAGTATAGAAAAATGATACACAAAGACCCATGATAGAGAATATATTTATTTAAAATATTGTAAACGTTTTGTTCAAAATTGTCAGTGGTTACATTAATTAGGTAATTTAAATTCAAGGTCTTTGGAAAATTACACCTCAAGATAGATATAAAAGAATTTAATTTATTCCATGTTTACTTCAGTCGTCATTTTAAGAAACACTGGGATGTTACATTATAAGTTAACCTCTGCTTTTCATACTTCAATGCATTTACTGTCAATGATTTTTTTTTTGTGTTAAAAATTCAAGGAAAATTCGAAAATATTACACTGTTTCATGATACAGTAAATATTATCTAACCTAGCCGTTGGTATGATCAATTATTGATACAAAATGAACGTAGTAAGCATATTTACTTTTAAATGACAAACCTCATTATTCCTTCAATAAACAACTATACAGATTTCACATTGTGTAATCAACAACGCAACGTTTGTTATTTCCATTTCACTATCATTGTTGTTTCAATAGTATCAACTTGAACGTCGTAAGGATATTTTGTAGGATCTTGATCCACGTCTGTTTTAACTGTTCACGAAATAAGTATGTGTGTGTAATGTAGCCAATACGATTTGCTGAATTCCACTGAGGTGTATTTAAGAGAATTCAAGCGAGATACATTAGGTTGTTATCGTAACCTCAAATACATTACCGGTACTTAAAAGTGAGATTTATTATAATCAGTCTCTTACCACTTGCCAAAAGTCTATAGACAATGCTTATATCTACTGTTCGTATTATGTGACGTTTCACATAAAAATTTTTATTATTATTTATATGTATTTATTTTCAAATACAAAGTTTACTTTTGTTTTGAGTACAAACTTATTAACAATAAATGTAAATTTTTAATCACTTACATATGCACGGTTTGAAATAAAAAAGAATGTCTTTTTAATTACACTATTAAAGAACATTGGAAAAGTAGTGGAGTGATGATTTTATCCATGGATTAAGTTAGTCATCAACGGCTGATTACGTTGAAAAACGCAAAGGCATTACTCCTGTATAGTAAAGTGTCCATAAATTCTGGTCTTAAAACTGTGTAAAACTATTGAAAGCCAGTTTATCGCCGCAAAGCGCAGTGTACTTGCTGTGTTATTGTCCGCACGGAAGCTGTTACCAGCCTGCATTTAAGCACACACACACACACACACACACACACACACACACACACACACACACACACACACACACACACACACACACACACACACACACACACACACACACACACACACACACACACACACAAAACAGACTGATTACGTCCGGATTTTCTGCTTAAGGAAATATACATATATGTACCACACTGATACTATATATATATAATACATATAGTTAGCTTAGAAAACTGTTGAATGAAAGAAAGAAACAAAGCTGAAGAGTTTCTTTATGCACTTAATAGTGATTATAAAATGAATCAGAGAAGCAAAATAATAGAAAAGCATACTTTAAAAAGTAGTTTTGATACTTATGGTTTCTCTTCTTCTATAGCATATAACAAATCTTAAACGACAGTAAAATTTTTCTGGAATTTTGGTCTACTGATATTAAGAGTGACAAATGAAAATCATGACTGTGTTGATTACTTTAGTCTGGTTGTGTGCATTACATCTAAAAATTGTAACAAAGAAAATCCAAAGTCATAAACTAAAGTCATTTAGAATAATGTTAAAATTCTCCTGAAAGTACAAATTTGAAAACTGTGGCTGAATTAATTAATTTTGTGTTTACTTATAAGTTAATTCTAATAAACATGTCTAACATTCAGTTATCATATAGCTACTATTGGGACATCAGGTAATCGTTTAAATATGTTAAACTTATTACGTTTATGTAATCTCTTATTATGTTTGCTCTGTTATGCGCAGATTTAACCTTCTTCTTCTTCTCCTCCTCTTCAAGGATTAGTTTATTTATATCTGTTCCGGAACCCATCTCATCCTCCGACGACCCACTTGTCTTCTACCAATGACTTTCCGCTTTCGACAATGATTCCACCATTGAAATAATTTTATTTATGTCCTTTACTTCGGGTTCTGCTTTGATATCTTCATTTCTTATTCTATCTTGCAATGTATAATTTAAAGTACTTCGAAGAAACTGCATTTCAGCACTCTGAATTTTGCCGCTTTCCTTTCTTGTCAAGACTCACGCCTAACTCGCATAAATCAACGTCGCTTGCAATTGTCTTATAAAATTTAATCCTTGTGCTGTGTCTTGTTTTTTACTTCCATGTTCCTTAAGGAAATGGAAGTATGGTGATGGCGGAAAAAATCGAGTTCGAGATTATTGCAAATTCTGATTGTACTACACTCAAAACATGAAAAAAAGTCATTTTTCGAAAAGTGTGTGTATGTGTGTGTGTGTGTGTGTGTGTGTGTGTGTGTGTGTGTGTGTAGATTTTTTTTTATGGCAAACGATAACAGCCGCAAATTGAAACAGAATCAAATAATTTTTTGCATATAGCCCTGATTTGTAGAGTACTCAAGACGTATTGTTTTTGGTGAAGGTCGATTAAGGGAAAGGGGTAGTTTACCGGCAACGGTATTTTGTTAATCAGGGGTAATTTTTGTTTATGGCAAACGATAACAGCCGCAAATTCAAACAGAATCTACTACTCTTTTCCATACAGCACTAAATTGTAAAGTTCTCAAGACCTATTGTTTTTGGTGAAGATCGGTTAAGCGAAAGGGGTAGTTTACCAGTAACGTTTTATGTTTTAAAAAGTAAAAGGGTATTTTCTATGGCAAACGATAACAGCCGCAAATTCAAACAGAATCAAATAATTTTTTGCATACAGCCCTGAATTGTAGAGTACTAAAGATCTATTGTTTTTGGAGAAGATCGGTTAAGGGGGAGGGGTAGTTTACCAGCAACGTTTTATATTTTATCAAGGGTATTTTCTATGGCAAACGCTAAGAGCCGCAAATTAAAACAGAATCAAATAATTTTTTCCATACAGCCCTAAATTGTAAAGTACTCAAGATCTATTGTTTTTATTGAAGACCGGATAACGGAAAGGGGTAGTTTACCTGCAACGTTTTTTATCAGAGGTTAATTTTTACTTCCATGTTCCTTAAGGAAATGGAAGTATGGTGATGCCAAACAAAATCGTGTTCGAGATTATTGCAGATTCTGATTGTACTACACTCAAAACATGAAAAAAAGTCTTTTTTCGAAAAGTGTCTGTGTGTGTGTCTGTGTGTCTATGTCTGTCTGTCTATGTGTCTGTCTCTCTATCTGTGTGTTTGTGTGTGTGTGTGTGTCTGTAGATTTTTTTCTATGGCAAACGATAACAATCGAAAATTCAAACAGAATCAAATACTTTTTGCATACAGCCCTCAATAGTAGAGTTCTCAAGGTCTATTGTTTTGGTGAAAATCAGTCAAGGGAAAGGGGTAGTTTACCAGCAACGTTTTATGTTTTAACAAGGGTATTTTATATGGCAAACGATAACAGCGGCAAATTCAAAGAGAATGAAATAATTATTTGAATATAGCCCTGACTTGCAGAGTTCTCAAGACCTATTGTTTTTGGTGAAGATCGGTTAAGGGAAAGGGGTAGTTTGCCGCCAACGGTTTTTTTTTAATCAAAGGTAAATTTTGTCTATGGCAAACGATAACAGCCGTAAATTCAAACAGAATAAAATAATTTTTTGCATACAGCCCTCAATAGTAGAGTTCTCAAGGTCTATTGTTTTGGTGAAAATCAGTCAAGGGAAAGGGGTAGTTTACCAGCAACGTTTTATGTTTTAACAAGGGTATTTTATATGGCAAACGATAACAGCGGCAAATTCAAAGAGAATGAAATAATTATTTGAATATAGCCCTGACTTGCAGAGTTCTCAAGACCTATTGTTTTTAGTGAAGATCGGTTAAGGGAAAGGGGTAGTTTACCAGCAACGTTTTATGTTTTAAAAAGGGTATTTCCTATGGCAAACGATAACAGCCACAAATTCAAACAGAATCAAATATATTTTTGCATGCATCCCTGAATTGTTGAGTTCTCAGAACCTGTTTGTGTTGGTGAAGATCGGTTAAGGGAAAGGGGTAGTTTACCGGCAACGTTTTATGTTTTAAAAGGGTATTTTCTATGGCAAATGATAACAACTGGAAATTCAAACAGAATCAAATAAGTATTTCCATACAGACCTGATTTGTAGAGAACTCAAGACCTACTGTTTTTGGTGAAGATCGGTTAAAGGAGACGGGTAGTTTACCAGCAACATTTTTTTATCAAGGGTAATTTTTGTATATGGCAAACGATAACAGCCGCAACTTCAAACAGAATCAAATAATGTTTTGCATACAGCCCTGAATTGTAGAGTACTCAAGACCTGTTGTTTTTGGTGAAGTTCGATTAATGGAAAGGGGTAGTTTACCAGCAACGGTTTTTTTTATCAAGGGTAATTTTTTTCTATGGCGAACGATAACTGCCGTAAATTCAAACAGAATCAACTACTTTTTTGCATACCTTTTTAAATTATACAGAACGCAAGGTTTGTTGATTTGGTCGAAAATCGGTTAAGGGAAAGTGGTAGTTTACCAGCAACATTTTATATTTTAAAAAGGGTATTTTCTATGGCAAACGATAAGAGCCGCAAATTCAAACAGAATCAAATAATTTTTTGCATACAGCCCTTAATTGTAGAGTACTCAAGACCTATTGTTTTTGGTGAAGATCGGTTAAGGGAAAGGGGTAGTTTACCAGCAACGTTTTTTTATCAGGTGTAATATTTTTCTATGGCATACGATAACAGCCGCAAATTCAAACAGAATCAAATAATGTTTTGTATACCGCCCTGAATTGTAGAGTTCTCAAGACTTGTTGGTTTTGGTGAAGATCGGTTAAGGGAATAGGGTAGTTTACCAGCAACATTTTATGTTTTAACAAGGGTAATTTTTTCTATGACGAACGATAACTGCCGTAAATTGAAACAGAATCAACTACTCTCTTGCATACCGTTTTGAATTATTCAGAAGTCAAGGTCTTTTGATTTTGTTGAAGATCGGTTAAAAGGAAGGGGTAGTTTACCGGCAACGTTTTATATTTTAACAAGGGTATTTACTATGGCAACGATAAGAGCTGCAAATTCAAAGAGAACCAAATAATATTTTGCATACAGCTCTGAAATGTAGAGTACTCAAGGCCAATAGTTTTTGGTGAAGATCGGTTAATGGAAAGGGGTAGTTTACCAGCAACGTTTTTTTTTAACAAAGGTAATTTTTTCTATGGCGAAAGATAACTGCCGTAAATTCAAACAGATTCAACTACTTTTTTGCATACCTTTTTAAATTATACAGAACTCAAGGATTGTCGATTTGGTCGAAGATCGGTTAAGGGAAAGGGGTAGTTTACCAGCAAGGTTTATGTTTTATAAAGGGTATTGTCTATGGCAAACGATAACAGCCGCAAATTCAAATACAATCATATAATGTTTTGCATACAGCACTGAATTGTAGAGTTCTCAAGACCTGTTTGTGTTGGTGAAGATCGCTTAGGGGGAAGGGGTAGTTTACCAGCAATGTTTTATGTTTTAACAAGGGTATTTTATATGGCAAACGATAACAGCCGCAAATTCAAACTGAATGAAATAATTATTTGCATACAGCCCTGATTTGCAGAGTTCTCAAGACCTGTTGTTTTTAGTGAAGATCGGTTAAGGGAAAGGGGTAGTTTACCAGCAACGTTTTATGTTTTAAAAAGGGTATTTCCTATTGTAAATGATAACAGCCACAAATTCAAACAGAATCAAATATATTTTTGCATGCATCCCTGAATTGTAGAGTTCTCAGAACCTGTAAGTGTTGGTGAAGATCGGTTAAGGGAAAGGGGTAGTTTACCGGCAACGTTTTATGTTTTAAAAGGGTATTTTCTATGGCAGACGATAACAACTGGAAATTCAAACAGAATCAAATAATGTTTTGCATACAGCCCTGAATTGTAGAGTTCTCAAGATTTGTTATTTTGGTAAAGATCGTTTAAGGTAAAGGGGTAGTTTACTTGCAACGTTTTTCTATCAGGGGTAATTTTTTTCTATGGCAAACAATAACAGCCGCAAATTCATACAGAATCAAATAATGTTTTGCATACCGGCCTGAATTGTAGAGTTCTCAAGACCTGTTGGTTTTGGTGAAGATCGGTTAAGGGAATAGGGTAGTTTACCAGCAACATTTTATTTTTTAACAAGGGTAATTTTTTCTATGACGAACGATAACTGCCGTAAATTAAAACAGAATCAACTACTCTTTTGCATACCGTTTTGAATTATTCAGAACTCAAGGTCTTTTGATTCTGTTGAAGATCGGTTAAAAGAAAGGGGTAGTTTACCGGCAACGTTTTATATTTTAACAAGGGTATTTACTATGGCAACGATAAGTGCCGCAAATTCAAACAGAATCAAATAATTTTTTGCATACAGCCCTTAATTGTAGAGTACTCAAGACCTATTGTTTTTGGTGAATATCGGTTAAGGGAAAGGGGTAGTTTACCAGCAACGTTTTTTTATCAGGTGTAATTTTGTTTCTATGACATACGATAACAGCCGCAAATTCAAACAGAATAAAATAATGTTTTGCATACAGCCCTGTATTTTAGAGTTCTCAAGTCCAAATGGTGTTGGTGAACATCGGTTAAGGGAAAGGTTTAGTTTACCTGCAACATTTTGTGTTTTAACAAGAGTAAAGTACTTAATTCTGATAAATAAAATATCCTGATAAGAAGCTCATAATAATCCACTGTAGAAACGTAGATGAAATATCTATAAATGAAGAGGTTATTTGAACGAGATGGGGGTAATTTTCTATTAATGAAAATTATAGTTGAAGAGGGAGGGGATAATTTGTTATATGTGTACTTCGTTATTGGCAACAAAGAAGTAGTTTGTTGTTAAAATTCCTGCCTGAGCTATTCAGACGTGGTCCAAGGTTTTCTGCGAAACCAGACGTTTTGGCAGTGTTATCGACTGCCATCATCAGTGAAAATCGAGTGCGCTAACCTGAGGTGGTATACGTTAATGACCACAGTACTGTGGTTAAGGCTGAACCAAGAAGTAGAAAGAAGTAGTTTGTATGGAAATATTTCATTTCAAAAATGTTTTTAAATTTAAATCTTAGAACATGGAAGTCATGTATGGTTCTTCATACCGATATTTTTTCTAAGGTTTCTATGAATCGTACCACAAATCCAGATTCAATAATATATAGTAAATAACTGCGATCCAACAAATCAATCTAAAAATTAGAGATGTACTAATTATCCAAAAATCTATTAATTTTTGCAGATGTACAGTGCTCGACATTTGGAGACGACAATGTATTGTTATGACGGGCTCCTTGAACGTCGTAAGGTAAAGTCAAAAACAAAATACAGACGCCAATGAAGTCACTTTTTACCAGCTTTAATTATCACAATTTACAATTCGTAATCAACTCGTACATAATACAAGTTAAATTTGTCTACACGCAATAATAATGTCAAATATTAGAGTCCACACTAATTATAACACAATAACACTTTGCCGCACTTGTGTAAATCGCCACTCGATCCGCGCTATGGAAAATCGCTCAATACAACGGAACTGCAAGCCGGCTGCTATACAAGCGTCTACGCAACCAATATCCAAGCTGAGGAGCGACCATTCTGCCGACGTGGTTGTGGCACTGGAGGGGCGAGCGAAGGTGCGGCCCATCACATCTGTTAACTGTACGGGCAGACGCTGCTTGTGTGATACATTTGCATTCTGGGCTGACAAGCGTCTGCCCGTACGATTAATAGATGGGATGGGATGCGGCTGCTTTCTATCCGAGTCTTTATAGACTTGACGATAAACCTGTAGCTTATTTTCGGTTTGTTTAGCTGTGTGCGGTCTTCCTACGTGTGTTCTATCGTAAGCAGAAATACTTACAATATTTTATGTAATCGTTCAGCGCTACAGAATGCGAATGTTTCATACTTTTGTCTGACATAACCTCAGTAACAGCGTGTTACTTGAAATTTGAGGATTACTAATTAACTGTCTTCACACATCTGTTTCAAATTACACACTTATCTAAATCACAAGTTAAATTAATCTCACAGAATCTGGCCATGGTTGGATTGTACTTAATTAAGCTCTGTTCAATTGCTATTACAATTATTAGTACGCATAGCGAATAATTATTTGTTTTAAATAAATAACAAATGTGGAGGCCAAATTATGCACATAAGGTGATAAAAATACTTTACTGTATTAAATGTACAATTTATTGGTTTTACAGAAAATACCAGTACTTACACATGAATGGAGAAAATACCAGTACTTACTCAGACTGCATTATCAAATATATGAATATATATCGTTCTTTATAACATATTTTAAAACTTTTGATATTAATATTTTCAATTATACGTTTTAAGCACCTAAATTTTTTATAATACATTTTAGGTTACCTTTTACTGAGTAAAAATTAAACGAATTCATGTAGTATTCATGTTCATCTCTTAAACATTCAAATACC
Source organism: Magicicada septendecula (assembly GCA_034769895.1). Taxonomy (NCBI): domain Eukaryota; kingdom Metazoa; phylum Arthropoda; class Insecta; order Hemiptera; family Cicadidae; genus Magicicada; species Magicicada septendecula. The sequence goes on along the minus strand of CM068367.1, from coordinate 167,725,133 downwards.
TATAGCTGGTCTTGGCAAGTAGGTAGCATGCATAAGACAGTAACTCTTCACAGTTATGGAACAGTGGTGATATTTCAGTTTGACACATTCAGCACTCTGCTGTCTGTAACTAAATTGTAAAGTAATTGTGCTCCAAGTATAGACAGCATAGTGATTTCTGAAACCACTTATTTCAGACTTATGGTGTGCTATACACGACAGCAAATTTAGAAACACATTAAAGCTTGAAGGGTTTCATCCTAGAAGTTACACAAATATGTTTTGATGTCTGCTGTTGAATGACATGGTTTCTAAGTCCAGCATTTTTATCGTCATATAACTAAGCAGCGTTACATGTGGTAACTGTTATCAAAAGTGTTTGTATTACATTTTTTTTTTGTTTACTTTTATACTTGTCTATAACTGCAACTGAAATTTAAAATTTTTATGATTTTCCATTTTGAATTAGAGTTATAGCAGATAAATTCAGTATTCCTGCTGACACACTTAACAACTGTTTATAAAAATTGCAAACAATTTTACAAAACAGTATTTTTTCTAACTCGCATGTTATAAAATGATTAAAAACTGTCAGGTATCCTGACATTAAATCCTGGATATCAAGTATCATGATATTACATCCTGGATATCAACTATCCTGAAAAAGCAAAATATTTTCTAAGACAATTGCACCCATTGACAGCCAATTAGACTCTCCAAAAGGTGGGAAAATAATTATTTTCTTAATTTAAATTTATATTTGTAACATTTTTTAAATATCGGTATGGAGAACCATACATTACTTCCATGTTCTAAGATTTATATTTAAAATCATAATGGAAATAAAATATTTCCATAGAAACTACTTCTTTCTACTTATTGATTCAGCCTTAAGCACAGTACTGTGCATGTGGTCACTAACATTATACCACCTCACATTATCGCACTCGATTTTCACTGATGATGACAGTCGATGGCACTGCCGAAACGTCTGGTTTTGCAGAAAACATTGTACTGTGCCCAAACAGCCCGGGAAGAAATTTTCACACTAAACTACTTCATTGTTGCCGATAACGTACTACACATATAAAAACATGAAACGTTGCAGGTAAACTACCCATTTCCCTTAACTGATCTTCACCAAAAACAATAATTCACGACTACTCTGCAAATCAGGCTGCATGCAAAAAATTATTTGATTCTGTTTGAATTTTCAGCTTTTATTGTTTGCCATAGAAAAAAATCTTTACACACACTTTTCGAAAAATGACTTTTTTCATGTTTTGAAGATAGTACAATCAAAATCTGCAAAAATCTCAAGCACGATTTTTTTTGCCATCACCAAACTTCCATTTCTTTAAGGAACATGGAAGTAAAAATCATTAATATTTAGTTTGAAATTAGTCGTAATAATTGTCTTAATTTCTTGCATTATTTTTTTAATAGTTTTAGCAAAACTAAATAAAAGATCAATCTGTTTCACTAACTAAAGGACCTTGTCAAGGGATAACAGAATGAATGAATACTCAAACATTATGTGTTATTTAAAAACTATGTATATTCTTTATTTATTCTTTTATTCACTTACAAAAAGACTTTGTTTATATCTTCTACATAACAAGCAGTTTATTTTCAACATTTCAGCACCAACCCGTTAACTTATAAATTTCTTAATACACTAATAAATAGATCACAATACACTTTTCTTAACAATTAAGTACAAATTAAGAGGCACGCAAAATTCTGGGTTACCAGTATATGTTGGACTAACAAGTTAAATTCGGTATTTGTGTATGTAAATCCCCCTTTTAATGGCTAAGTTAAGTGATGGGCTAGAAATTTTATATATATATATTTTATAATATATATATATATTATAATATATATATATTATTATATTATTTTATAATCGGCTACATTAATAAACAATTAATTAATTTACATCTTCTTTTAGCTAACACACTTGATTATCATACATGGAATAATAAATATATTAATATGCTTAAAATACTAAATAAACACAAAACAATTAAATTTAACACAATCAATAAAAAACTTAAAAATCTACTAATAAATAGTACACCTAAAGAAGATAACCAAAATTTACACACATTAAATAATAACCACACTTTTTACCCAAAATTCGTAAATTTATCTAATATTAAATTCACGGAAAACGAAATAGCTACCCTAGAATCATCAAACAAAACAAATCTTAAAAATGTAAACAAATATGTAATAGATAATATCATAGTCGAAACTGAAAACGCAATTAATAATGTAGAACAAGAAAAACAAGATAAAATAAGAACAGAAGCCTCAATGGAAATAATAAAATTTGTTATTTTAGATACGTTGATGACACTCTGTACATTTCCCAAAACAATGGTATAAATATAAATAAAATATTCAACTCCATAAATAATTTACATTCTAAAATAAAATTCACGTTAGAAGAACAATGTAATAATAAATTCAAGTATTTAGACTTAACAATAAAGAAAAATGAAACAAATTTTGAATACGCAATATACAGGAAACCTTCTCAAACTGACTTAGTAATACCAAATACTTCTAATCATCCTCCCCAACACAAAATGGCAGTATTTAATTCCATGATTTACCGAATGCTTAGGATCCCATTAAATAACACAGAAAGAAACAAAGAAAGAAAAATTATCCAACAAATAGCAGTTACAAATGGATACAAAATAAAAACTATTAATAAATTAGAAAATAAAATTAAACATAAAATCACTAATAAAATTCCTAAAAACACTACATTTAAAAATTCATCTATTAATAATAATATAAAATATACAACCTTCACTTATTACGGAAATATAACTCAAAAACTAAATAAAATATTTAAAGATACTATTATAAAAATATCTTATAATACAGATAATATAATTTGTAATAAAATAAAACCTAAAACTAAATCCAATACTCACAATAAAAATGGAATATATAAAATAGAATGTCCAGATTGTAATAAATTTTACGTGGGCCAGACGAAGAAAATAACTACGAGATAGATTCGTTCAACACCGCAATGCATATATAAAACCAAACATTTATAAATCTAATTTAGCCACACATTGTCTAAATAATAACCACCAGTTTCCAAACATTGAAAATATAAAATTAATTAAAAACATACAAAAAGGTCAAAAAATGAATATTTGGGAAAATCTTAACATTTACAAACACAATAACAATAATTTATTATTTAAAGAACAAACCCAAATAAAAACAAAACAAGACGATCTATTTAAAATTATAAATTTACTAAAAAATAAAAATGAATAAAATATAAACAAAATTTCAAATATAACCGAGAAAACAGCTGCTGAAGAAAATAAACATTAAAACAATCGTTAACTAATCGACCTAAATCGATTATCAGTTATTTTATTTTACATTAAAATCAATACAAATTCGATTATTCATTAATTTTATATTAATAGAATTATTTCGATTGTTATTAATTCACTTAGAAACCTCTGATGATACTGATATTTTTCAGTGAAACGTGCGTCAGGTGTTAAAAAGAATATACAATATTATCTACTTGCAGAAGAACAAATTGAAAACATCACAAATTATATATATTTTAATATGTTAATTTTTACAGAAGTCATATTTTACATTTTATATATTTACTCTAAACCTCAGACATTAGACACATATGGAAATATTCTGGCATAAGTTTGTGTAGCACGAAGAATGTTTCTTAAAAAGATTAATGACATATGTGTCAAACTCGAAAAAATAAAAAGTTACATAACTTATAAACAAATAAAAAGTGTGTGTGTGTGTGTGTGTGTGTGTGTGTGGTGAGAAATAGGAAGAGGTAAATACAGCATGTTTTACATAATAAATTACTTTTTATAATGACCTATATAATATTTTCTGCTTCCATATACTTAACCAGTACACAAGATGTTAGTAGAATAAATCTTACTAAAATCTATTGTTTCTTAATGCACAAGTTTCATAATAATACTGTGATTACAAAGTGTATAAAGCTCAGTTCAGTTGTCTGCACTGATGGAGTTTACCAAATTATAAATATAAGTATGAACTTTCAAAAATTGTTTATTGTTTTATATTGATATTGTTACAACACAAATAAGCCACCCCAGTACCAGGGATGAAAAAGATAATTTTTAATGTAAATATACTTCATACTAAATAAAATGTTTAAATATAAATAAAATATAAAAAACTATGACACATATTTTTGTCAAATTTATTAATGACCAAACCATAATTAAAATCACAGTACAGAGCATTACCATTGTTTTATTTCATAGGAAGTTGTATAATATATGTGTGTGTTAGCAATTTCACTGAGCATACAACTAGCGCCCTTGCCAAGTGGGCAATACAATAAGCTGTACAGAGCCGGGAATCATTTGAACGCTCCAGCTGTCAACGCTGATAACACCAATCTAACTAGTTAATTCACAAATTTAATTGTTTTAAAATAAAGAATTTGGCGCCACCTGGGACTCGCAACCCCTATGAATAAAACAGGTAGGTTGTACTGATAGTTGAGACCACGCTACGGACTTCGGTAGCAACAACCATTAATGTAACGACAGGTGTGAGACGAACACACCACACTAACACTTTCTACACATAAAAAACACGTGTACACATTTTACAGATACGACCAGAATTTAACGTTACAGATTGACGAATCCAACGTGAGATAAGAAACGAGTGGTTATAATATTTATTAAAGATCTTTGTATGACAAGCACTGACAAAGAATGCTAAAGCTAAAGAGTGTTTTACAACTTGCTTGTACTTCACAAGCACATCTGACAGTCTAGTTTATCATATTTACTAAACCTAAATTTAAATTAATTTCTTAAAACTGGTACACATACATAACAGGAACAATGAGTACATTTTGCCTTTAGACCAATGAAATATACTGATTAATCTTTCAGTATTTGCAGTACTCATATACACAAACATAATTGTTAATGAGATCTTGATGAAAAATATGTTGCCAAGAAAATGTTTCCTAGTTGTCAGTTGATTCCATATACTTCGCCTCCCTTTCGGTAATCCGCATTTGCATAAATTTTGTTGTTTTTAGTTGCAAGAGCACAAATTATTGAGCCTCTATCTGTGTACCTTGATGTTTTATGTCCTAGTTTTTCAAAATTCTTTATTATTTCCTGTAAAATAAAATTAGGCATATTAATTAGTAAATTAACAACAAAAATCACAATTTACAATTAGATAATTATATTCCATATAATGTAGCAGCGTGAAGAAAGTATCAAATCAGTTTCATCCACTTCAGGGAGAGACATATTAATAAGGAATAAAAGGAATGTATAAATATATGTGTTGCATATTGTAATATTAATTTTTATTTGTTGATGTAGAAATGTTCTAAGTCCCACTAGTTTGGGGGTCAATTAATATGTAAAGTAATACCAGAAAAATTAGTTTTGTTTTGTTACTAAATTAATTAGTAAAATAATATCCTTTTATTTCCTTTCTTAAAATTTTAATTATAATATTAAGTTTATTATAATAGAATCAAACTCCTCACTAATTAATTCAAATTTTCGCCACACCAGTTTGAGCGGCAGGCTCGCCAACTTACGCCTTCTGTGATACTTCGGTACTCTGTTATATGAATGAGGAATGACCACTTATATTATTATCTTTGCAGCTAAAATAAAGGAAAACTCGCAATGATATTATTATTAAATAATATATTTTATTTTTCTTGGTTTATATTCAAAATCTTATAAAATTATATTATTGAATACAATTCGTTAATTATTTCCGGCTGCTCAGTTGGTAATGTCAGCGGTTTGTTGTCAGGGATCGCTAATTATATACTTCAGTAATAAATATAATTATTTATTTTGCATTCGTTTGACCACGGAATAAACACAAAGAAAAAAACCGGAAAAGTACCAAAATACCTTTGTGGAATATAATCACAGAGTGCTTTATAAAATTAGTGCACAGTGTGTAGGTTATAAAAATACAATGCGTAGGTTAAGACTAAAACTGAGAATGTTAATAGTTTATATCTTTTTACTGTCCACTCTTAAATCGTGGTTTAGATATAATGAAGAATAGAGTTTCTTTTATAATATAGATAGTTGTATAATGTGCTATAATTTTATTTTATGTGCTATAAGGAATGTTGCAACCCCATCTATTTTGGTACTTTTCTGTGTTTTACAACATTTACCTTATTAATTCACAATATACTATAATCATTCAGTATACTATAATATTATTCAGTAATCATGTAACATTAAAATATTAACATAATCAACTCAATATTGAACATCCTTGAATTTCATTAACTCTGATATCCTATATTTAATGTAATCATAACATAGTCATTCAAGGTAAGTGAACCCATAACATTGGTTTTATTTAACATAGTAATCTTAACAGTGATCAATAATATATTATAGTTTATCTAAGGTCCATTTTATACTATTTGGTACTTTTCTCTACAATTATATATTCTTTGGGCTATAATGGGAGGTACAAAAATACAATGTTACAATATATACATACTGTATACATTTTTTCCTCTATTGCAGACATCAAACTTATCTGTGACTTTTGTATTACACAGTAACAGCTAATCTGATTTTAAAAATTCTTTCACCACCGTGTTTATTGAAGTTTGAGGATGGTTTTAGCATAAATTTTAACCGATAGTTTTAACAATTTTCAAAAACAGAGTCTTCAGATGGTTCCACGTCATGAAGATTCTTTTTTAATTTTCATGTAGTAAAATTGTCGGCATGCGATAACTTTCGTTTTATGAGAGATAGCTATATGGTGTCAGCGAGTGAAAATTATAGAAAATTCCAAATATTATTTTGGTTTTGTTTCAGTAAAATCGGCTTTTTCGTTTTCGTGATATTGGCGTTTTTGTAAGAAATTTAGTTGGCGGTTTTATAAGAAATTAATTGGTTGGCACATGCAGCGATTTTTCTTGTAACGATTTTTCTTAATAATAAATATTGCCTTAATGTAAGAATATTTGAACATTTATTATATTATTCTATTTAATAATAAAAATTTCAATTTTCATGTAGTACCTTAATGTAATTTCATTATTAACAAGCAAATCCAAAGCAATTGCCTGGATTTGCTTCTTGGAGTTAGTGTCCTGTACCCGTTTAGGTTTTGTTTTGAATTGTCTCTGTTTGATAATGTTGCCATACTGGTGTGCAGTATTTTCGGTGACCTGCAACACACAAAAAAAGTATCAAACACTACAAGAAAAAATCTAACTACATCTAGTTCTCGTTGTGTAGTTTAAAGTAAACATGTCCCGCTTGTAGTACACTTAAAACTAATTGTATTAAATTTGTCGACTGGTAAGGGTGGATTTACTTTTGGTAACATGAGTTCACTTAATGATACCTACTTAACTGTTATTTTTTTGTAATTAATAAAATTAGTAAAAAAAGTTTTCAAAACTTGTTTAGCAAAAAACTGACACAGTAAAAATACAATCAAAAACATATTTATCTTTATGCCCAGATTTAGTTTTGTGGCTGGTGTTAAGAGAAATTTATTTATTTATTTTAATCTACTGCTATAAGAACAATTTGGAAAAAATACGTACGATAAGATTTTAGAATTATTTCAGTGAACTTAATAATTATAAATCTAATGTAAACACACAAACAATCAGTACTGACTAGCAATTAAAGGATGGGTAGATTGATGGATAGATAAATAATTCAGTAAGTAGGCTACATGAGTAGATGATTAGATAAACCGGTATGTGAGTGTCTATCTGAATAGAAGAGTAGGTGGATAGATATCCTAAGTAAAGCTATAGACTAAAATTTGGATAGATGGGTGGGTGGATAGTTTGTGTAGGTGGGTGAGAAGACAGATAAGTTGATGAGTAGGTAGTTTGGATTAGACTGTACTACAAAATAAAGTGGATAATCTGACTGAAAATTATACATACCTTTAAGCTCCTTTCAGCAGATGACTTCATAGCTTTCATTGTCAGTATTAACTGTCTCATCTGTTTGTTTGCGTATTGAAACTGTTCAACAGTATGTAGGTTTTTCTGAATCTCTTGAATGTGTTCAAACAGTTTCATTCTTTCATTATTTAAAGATATGCTCTTTTCTGTGTCTTTACTTTTAGGCCTACTTGCCTCATTTATAACTGTTTCTTCTAACATTGTATCTCCGTCCTTTGGAAGATCTATTATAAGCATATCTTCTTCATTCTCCCTTTCCTCAGGGATCCTACTGCTTAGTGTTCTACAAACAAGGTGAATATGTTTGCACATATTGTTTCGTATGGCACTGTCCATACACGAACACAAAAACTCATGAAAGCAAGAGTTACAGCGTATGCACTGTAAATGACATGATTTGCAGTGTTTAATCCGTTTAACAGTATAAAATTCTGTTTGTGTGGATGACAAGACCTGCCACTTGTCATCTAAAGTTGTCAACACTTTCTCTGCGTCCAACAACATACTAGCTTTGTGACGATTTCTTAATACTTGCAATTTTTTCACAAGTTTTCCTTTTTTCATTTTAATTATCAGATCAAACATTTTATCTTTCAGTAGATGTAAAATGGCACAAATTGTCTTGTCCAGTCGTTTGATCCGTTTTCCTTTTAGATAAAAATATTTTAATATTTTATTAAAATTTTCTATTGCCATGTTTGTAATTAAGCCTAAATGAACCCGATAACAGTAGGCCCATGATCTGTATTGTTCTTTATTAATGTATTGTTTTTTAAAATATTCATAAAATGAATGTGTTTGTTCATCACTATGAAGTCTCCTTAACAGTTCATGGAGCATTTTTTGAAAAGTGTCTGTGACGATTTAAATAAAAGAAATAATCTAGAAAATAAAAAATTTTAAAAATTAAGGTTGCGAGCTCTTAAGCTATTTAAATCTCACTGTTTTAATATAAGATACCTGTATGTACTCAGTTATAAGTTATAACTTAATCAGTTATAATTAATTAGTTATAAGATACTCAAATAAAAAGATAAATTGTAAAGCGTTATTAATATCGTATTTAACCCTTTGCTGGTAAGCAGGCGCTTTCCTGTTGATTCCAGACTCGACATGCTTTCAGAGTCTTGTGTGAGTAAGAATAAGATAAAAAACTAATGTTAATAATAATAAAATCTGAACACATAAATAGTCGCTAAAACAACTGATTTAAATTATATATATATTTGTTTAGGGATAGTTTAAATAAATAAAAATGTTAACTTAAATATAGTTAGGAGCTATATTCTCGCGCGGAAGTTGTCCCACTAACTTTTATCCAGTACCTGGCGAAGGGAGCGTAAATTCTCTCTCTTGCAATGGTGACTCCGTACAGTGTAGACGTAAGAGCTATGCTCTTCAAATATGTGTATCATATTTGGTTTCATCTTCAGAAAGTGTACCAGATGTAGTTTGTTTAAAGCATCTGGATGTATTAATTAACGTAGTCATGTGAATAGACAATAAGTTTAAAGTTATGTAAAACAAGAAGTATTGAAACGTAACAAAAAGTGTAACACAAGATGACTACGTACTTCAACGAATAACAACTATTCCAAAGTAATACCCGGAGATGTGAACTAGCAGAAGCCACAAACTCTACTGCACGTGACAGAATATGCAGATCAGGACATCCGAGAATCTACATGATCATCGTAGATAACTACATGACCAAGTGTTCTCCCTGCTAACTTTTGGAGCCCTTTACAGAGGAAAGCCAGACCGAGATGACGACGTAGCTGTTCCTGTTTCCCAAGACTGATACCCCAGGAGGAGTCTTCTGCATACCAATAAAAGGTGACTCGATAGCCTGTCTATCGAGGGTTAATAATATTTGTTACACAACACATCTTGAAAGAGACTTTTCAGAAATGATTAACTTTGTAAAGACTTATAAATTAAATCTAATGTTTATAAGATTATATCTTATTAATTAATATTTCATGTAACTATTCTAACTTCATACGTTGTAACAGTTTATATGTTAATGTAGAGTAATATAACTCAAGCAATAATACCATTCTTAAAAGTTGAATTAAAAGAAAGTCTTGCAAGCTAATATCATGAAAAGAGTATAATTAAAAGTTTTAATACAGAAAGCTCACCCGGATCCGAGGTATAACTATATAGAATCTAGTTTGATGCCAAAGTTTAAAGAAACCTTTCGATAATTTAATAATCGAATTAGTAATGTCATGGCATCAGTCAGTATATGTTTTTCTTAAATGTTGAATAAAGAGAAGTCTTCTTGTTACACACATATGAGGAGTGCTTAAATCAATTGTATACCTTGCCATTGTTTCCTTACACAAAGTAAACAATTACACAGCTAGTAAGTAATATGTTATTTTAATTATTTGTGATGAATTCTGTTACAACGTAGGCAGCCCTTCTAATTAACGGAGTTTAATTACGAAGGGTTCCCTGGATTTGTAACGCGGCAAAAGCTAGTTACAAAAGTGCGCCACTCTGCTGAATTGTAACAAAAATAAAAGGGTAATTGTTTACAGAGTATCATAAAAGTGCATTCACTCTGCTAATTAATGTAAAGGGTTGTTAAGCATCGTGACGCAAACAAAAGTGCGTTACTCTGCTTACTTTACTTGTAAAAAAAAATAAAGGAAACAAAGGAAAGAGTTTTAATTGTGTATATGTGTCACAAACAAATTGCATTCACTATTTATGCGTGGATAAACATAAATAGTATGATTAATAACTAAATATTTAATATTGATATATGCACTCAGAAAGTTACTTTAATAAATGTAATGTTCAAAACATATTTAATACACTATTAAATTACGTAATATGTATTAATACGTAGATGGTAGTATGTATAAGTAAAATGTCAGTAGCGTCATACAATGTAAAATGCTATATGCAGGTTCCTACCGGCTCAACCTGAATAATTCGATGTAAGTACTTGCATACATGAATTGTGACCAAGCATAACAATTTTGGTCAACCGAACAATCTGTAACAGGTTTGTTTACGTCAAACTACGACCTGTTGTCTCCTGAATCATTCTGCACAGTGTATGTCCAACTACATAGCTTACATACACTAGTATGTGTTATAAAAAAAATTGATAAAAATAACTTTGTAAATAATAATAAAGTAATTAAGTAGAAGTCGTGATTTAAAACTTGTGAACAAAATAAGTAATTATTTAATTGAGAAAAGTTTATGAACGAACGAAGCCAAAGTGTTGTCTAAGCGGAATAATAATAAATGTGTTGTACAAAAGTGTGCTCCCCTTCTCAAGTTTAAAACGACCTGTTTCAAATCGTTGGTGTATTCAGTCGCTTTGTGTAGTAAACAATAAAAGCAAACACCCCATTGTCACACACTCTCACCCTCCTTTGTTAACTAAATATGTAGGCCACCCTCTGACCTACATTCCAGTAAACAGCTGATCGGCTATTTAACATTGAAAGATATGTGTGTGATTTCTGTCTCTCCCTTAGAAGAGAAATTGTTCTTTTCTAATTAGTGTAAATTGATTACTTATGAATTTGTTATATGTAATATATGTGTAATATAATAGTATTAATTTTAAGTACGTGCTAATGTGTTAGAACAAAATGGCCCAATTTAACCCTGATTTGTTATTAAAAGACGAGCTGTCTTACGAAGCTCTTTTGCGTGGACTACCCCATGCTGATGTAACAGTCGCGGAATTACGAAGTTCAATTCGCGAATGTGGATGTGATGCGCCCGTGCAATTAAACAATCTAAGCTAACTCGATTATGAAAGCGAGAAAGAAATTTGTACTGCCAAGTATAGTGAACTATACTTATTGTCTCAAACACTCCAAGACGAGAAATCTCCGGCAAAAATTTTGCGGACTACCCAGAGAATAGAGCATTTAACCAGGCGAATAAAAAATTTGTCGATCTGGCCGAATCTCAAAGTAATACCCGAAGATAGATCTCGACTATCATTGATGAATAGACCCAATACGATTGCTGATCTGGAACAGTGCAGTATCCATTCTTCAAATGTATGGTACTCAGATCAAAATAGAGAAGCAATGAAAACCTCTGGAAATAATAGACATCAATTGCGAGCACTACTGCCTGATGTAACAACCTCGTATGAAAGTCAAGTTTCTAGTAGACCTCACTATGTGCGCAAAGCTGGTAAGTTAATTGTAAACCCAGATAAAGCGGAAACCAAGTACCCACCTCGCAGAAAACCCACCTGTTATAATTGTGGCAAATATGGACACATTAGTAGAGAGTGCAAAGTAAGCCATTGGAACGGAACCAACCTGTGAATATAAAGTGTGCTAAATAAATATGGTGATTAAATAGACGATAGTTCTAAGAGCGTTTCTTAAATCCCCAAAGTAGTTTAATAAATAATAAAGTGAATAATAATAATTGATTTAAAGACTAGAGCTAAATAAATCCTAAGTTATACTAAAATTGTGTGAAGTGTAGAAGGAAGTAGGAAAAAAGAAAATAATAATAAAAAGTTAAGATTGCATATTGTAAACACTTCGCAGTGGTGGCAAGTAAGAGAAATTAAAGCGTGTTCAGTATTGTAGGAAATGTAGTAAACAGCCACGCACCCTCCCTATTGTGATAAACCGGTGCTAGCCTGAACAATTAAAAAACCACCACTAGTGAGTATTACAATGCATTGTGAAGTGTCTCCTCTCCCGCATAGTTTGTTTAAGTATTGTTAAAAGAGATAAAAGAGAATCATATTCGTGAGATTCCGCTTCTCTCAAACCAGTGATCTAAAGTGGAGTATGGGATCCTCTTTAGATTACATTAGAAATAAGTTTATGAGATATAATCAAGTATTGATTATAAATGTAACGTAACAGAGTCACAACGGCGCCGACTGAAAGGGTAATGATAGGGCTGAAATGTGCCAAAGATCATTAATAATTGCTGAAAGCTAACTTCCGTAGTTAGAGTAAGCTGGTGTCAGTCGGTCCGGGATGTTGTGAGTTACGGATAAGTAGGGATCATTCCAATCTAAGGTTTGGAAATTAGGATTAAGATTAAAATGTAAGTTAGTACTTAAGAAGTAAGAAAAAGGGAATTTCACGAAGGCGATCATTTAAATGAATAATGTCATTTAAAGGAAATTAGGAAAAACCAACTGTGCACTAATAATAAATAACTTCACACTGCCACTAATCGTACTCCCAGTACCCAATTACCACGAAGGTCACAAGTCGACCCCGTTCGAGTTACTATACAAGTATAGACCAAACCACCCTTTGTACACAAGATGGAATATACACGATCTGCTGCCTCCGCAAATAACGGATAAGCAGATAAAGAGAATATGGAACAAAGCCCGCTCTAACTTGAGAGCAAGCTTGGAAAAATCCAGAAGATACCACGAGAAAGGTAATCATAGCAACTCAGTCAGGTACCAAGTAGGTGACTTGGTAATGTACAAGACTCACCCCATTAGTAGTGCGATTGATAAGACCACCTCGAAACTATCATTCAGATGGTGTGGCCCTTACCAAATCCAAAAGTACCTAACTCCAGTTACAGTAGCCCTGTGCGAAACTGCAACTCAGAAATATGTGCGGACAACGCATATTTCGAAACTAAAGTTATATAAGAAGAAGTGACGGTATAGTATAAAAAAAAGGAAAAGGAATACTAGGTAATAAAGAAAATTATATTTCTGAATCCGCGTAAGAAATGTAAAACGTAAAGTTTGGGAACGAGGCCTGATCAACCTGAGTTCCAGTTCTGCGGAACATGCATTAATGAATAATCATTAACTAGATGGGTACTAACACTCATTAACTACATGAGATATATATATATATATATAGGACTCACAGAAGAAAAGACAGAATTCTAAATAGTAGAGATTTAGAAAGTTACTCTACAGAAGAGAGAGTAAGACAAACAAAAAACCGGTAGTAAAATTAAGTGATAGAGATAAGAAAGAGTTTTGTGTTTTAATTGTGTAAATATTTAGTGTAAATAGTATGTAAAAAAAAAAAAAAAGGTTGTTCATAAGAATATAAAGTGTACTGTGTTGTAACTATAGGTAATAACTATGTGGAGAACGTTGTAAAGTGTACAAGAAAGTATGTGAAAGAAATTACACACACTAAACCCATTCAATATCCCAGTGCCCAATAGTGAGTTAGACTCAAAAGCTAAACCGTAGCGTGCAACTCAAGCGGTGGAGTATGTGACGATTTAAATAAAAGAAATAATCTAGAAAATAAAAAATTTTAAAAATTAAGGTTGCAAGCTCTTAAGCTATTTAAATCTCACTGTTTTAATATAAGATACCTGTATGTACTCAGTTATAACTTATAACTTAATCAGTTATAATTAATTAGTTATAAGATACTCAAATAAAAAGATAAATTGTAAAGCGTTATTAATATCGTATTTAACCCTTTGCTTGTAAGCAGGCGCTTTCCTGTTGATTCCAGACTCGACATGCTTTCAGAGTCTTGTGTGAGTAAGAATAAGATAAAAAACTAATGTTAATAATAATAAAATCTGAACACATAAATAGTCGCTAAAACAACTGATTTAAATTATATATATTTGTTTAGGGATAGTTTAAATAAATAAAAATGTTAACTTAAATATAGTTAGGAACTATATTCTCGCGCGGAAGTTGTCCCACTAACTTTTGTCCAGTACCTGGCGAAGGGAGCGTAAATTCTCTCTCTTGCAATGGTGACTCCGTACAGTGTAGACGTAAGAGCTATGCTCTTCAAATATGTGTATCATATTTGGTTTCATCTTCAGAAAGTGTACCAGATGTAGTTTGTTTAAAGCATCTGGATGTATTAATTAACGTAGTCATGTGAATAGACAATAAGTTTAAAGTTATGTAAAACAAGAAGTATTGAAACGTAACAAAAAGTGTAACACAAGATGACTACGTACTTCAACGAATAACAACTATTCCAAAGTAATACCCGGAGATGTGAACTAGCAGAAGCCACAAACTTTACTGCACGTGACAGAATATGCAGATCAGGACATCCGAGAATCTACATGATCATCGTAGATAACTACATGACCAAGTGTTCTCCCTGCTAACTTTTGGAGCCCTTTACAGAGGAAAGCCAGACCGAGATGACGACGTAGCTGTTCCTGTTTCCCAAGACTGATACCCCAGGAGGAGTCTTCTGCATACCAATAAAAGGTGACTCGATAGCCTGTCTATCGAGGGTTAATAATATTTGTTACACAACACATCTTGAAAGAGACTTTTCAGAAATGATTAACTTTGTAAAGACTTATAAATTAAATCTAATGTTTATAAGATTATATCTTATTAATTAATATTTCATGTAACTATTCTAACTTCATACGTTGTAACAGTTTATATGTTAATGTAGAGTAATATAACTCAAGCAATAATACCATTCTTAAAAGTTGAATTAAAAGAAAGTCTTGCAAGCTAATATCATGAAAAGAGTATAATTAAAAGTTTTAATACAGAAAGCTCACCCGGATCCGAGGTATAACTATATAGAATCTAGTTTGATGCCAAAGTTTAAAGAAACCTTTCGATAATTTAATAATCGAATTAGTAATGTCATGGCATCAGTCAGTATATGTTTTTCTTAAATGTTGAATAAAGAGAAGTCTTCTTGTTACACACATATGAGGAGTGCTTAAATCAATTGTATACCTTGCCATTGTTTCCTTACACAAAGTAAACAATTACACAGCTATTAAGTAATATGTTATTTTAATTATTTGTGATAAATCTTGTTACAACGTAGGCAGCCCTTCTAATTAACGGAGGTTATTTACGAAGGGTTCCCTGGATTTGTAACGCGGCGAAAAGCTAGTTACATGTCTTTATCGAGTTCATATAACAATGTCTGTAATGTTTTAAATGCACTGTCACGTTTTTCTTTTATTTTAATTTTTGTGTTTGCATTGGTCCTCCAAGCTTTTAGCACATGCCACGTACAATAAATACGGTTGTCTGAAGGCCCCATTGTTTTACACCATGCAGAATAGAAAGTGTCTTCCATGTCGGACATAAATGTACGAGTTTTAACACAGCCCAATATATTCTTTATTTGATCAAAAAAAATCTTTAGAATAGTTTCATCCCCTCTGTTAGTAAACAGGAAGGCTGCAGGAAATCCCTCTCTTGTTTCATCCATTGTCAGTAGTGTATATAGCTGAAAGTTATAATTGTTCAGCCCATGGGTTCCATCAATACACACTATATCATTACTGTACTTTTTAAAAATAACTTTTTGCGCTTCAGACATGTATAGCAATAAGAAGTCTTCTTCTTTCAGTTGAGGAAACTCAAAACTAATTACTCCTTGTGGTTTATAAACCACTAAGGCAGTGTCCTTAGATGTTTTAAGATCTTCAACCCAAGCCTCGATGCTTACAGGGTCAAATGGATGTTTTATGGCTTCATCATTTAGATTGAAGCCTTTTTCAATATTTATAATATCTTTTTTGTTCACTAGGTGAATTCTTTGTAATTCACAATTTGATATAGAACACCTGATATCTTTTAAAATTTCCTCATGGGGTATTTTACTTCCTAAGTGAGTTGCAATTTGGTTTCTCTCTTTCTTTGTCAAGTGAATATGTTTTAACTCATTTTTATGGCCAACATGTGTTAAAAGAAATGAGACATGTACAGTGCCATCTTTTAATTTTTTCATCTTGATCATTGCTGGACAAAACCCATTTATTTTGCAGCTTCCCATAATTTTTAAGTGGCGTTTGTTTAGTCCTCGTTTCCTGTAAAAACCACTTCTGTGGCATCGGTAAACGTCAGATACATTTCCATTTGACGTTTCTTTAAAAAAACATGTTGTTTTCTTTTCAATTTCTTGTTTCCACGCATTAAATTCATCGACAGAATCAAAACTGTGATGTTCAAACTTCATAAAAATGCCATGTACGTTTTCAAAATGACTGTAAATTTTCTGTTCATTATGTCCCCATGGTCTCCTTGTTATGAAATTACAAATAGGACATTGTCTTTCAACCAGAAGTGGTTTTCCAATGTTATGATATTTTCTTTCATGGTTTGTGAGGTGATGTTTATGCTTGTATTTTGCATTACATAGAGTACACATGAAAGATCGTGCTAAGGATCCACTGTTATGTATTTTTAAACTTAATATGTGATGTTTTAAATTATACTGGTGAATTGTTGTATAAGTGCACATATCACATTTATAAATTTGTTTTGGCTCAGTAGAATGGGTTGATTTGATGTGTCGCTGCAAATTATTTTTTTGGGAATACTGTTTGTTACACAAAGTGCAAGTAAATGTAGCTGTTTCAATTTGCTCCCCTTTGGCATTTCTTTTGTGAACAATTCTAATATGCCGTTTACAATAAGAACTCTTACTGAACTCTTTGCTGCATAAATCACATTTTATGGCAGTAGTACTCATCTGAAAATAAACATAGCATTGTTTTCATTGAACTTAAATTTAATAAGCAAATTTCAGATGAAACGGTAACAACTAAACTTTATTTATTCTTCCCATAATGGTCCTGTATTTTGTTTAATATACTTTCTGAAGTGACAGTTTGGGAATACAGTACTGCTGCATTGTGCTATTCTACCACATGTTCCACTTCTGGCAGCTGGGTTCTAACAGCAGATTATTGTTCAGATTAAAAGTTGTGCACGCGTGCGCACACACGCACGCACATACACACATAGTATTCTTAACTGCCCATTAAACAAAACATTAAATTTCGTTTCTAAAAATAACTAAAAATTACAAATGTCTACAAGATAATTCTTCTTATTCTCTTTTCTTGCAAACATTAGGCCTGCTGCCTGTTATGCTTTTGACCATGGCAGAACTGACATTTCACCACTGCCAGAGAGAAATCAGCTACATAGCAACTGTGTGTGTGTGGGGGGGGGCCCAGAGACGCCAGACAAGACTGCTGTATTATGTATTACTCAGCAATATGGGTGTGCAGGCAGACTGACTAATTTTTGTTTAGTAAAGTAACAGTATTATAGAGCGATCATACAATAAATAGTATAAATTCCACACAGTTAAATGTGTGTTATAATTTCTTTTAGTCTAACAGCTAGATGGATTTTTACACTTTTTTCAAATTATTGATTCCATTTTTGAGCCATGGGGTCAAAGAATTTTGAAATTTCTAAAACTGTACAGTATATTCAGATTTTCGTTAAAATTCTCTTTAATCGATGTCCCACATGGAATTTGTGATTTTGTCAAACTTTTGCCCCACTTTTTGAAACCTGGTGTCCCAAAATTTGAAATGTACAAAAAATAATACTATATTTGTATACACTAATTTTAGTTCTATTGGCAAACAAACTAGAAGAAGGAATACTCAGATCTTTTGTTAGTAACTTTTTTTTTTTTTAATAGTGTTTTGAGGAGGAAAGAGTGGTTAGACTTGTGAATTATATTGTTCATCTTGCTGTATAAGGAAAAGTCAAGAACTACTTTTACAAGAAATTGTGTGGTTGTAACAGGAATTTTACATTTCCCTGGAACGAATCCAATTGTTATCTCACTGAAATGTATTTCAATTGTGAAAGCATTACATATCAAGTAACTGAATGTAATGAGAATGCACCTGTGCACACACACACACACACACACACACACACACACACACACACACACACACACACACACACACACACACACACACACACACACACACACACACACACACACAGTGTACTTATTTGTTACTTGTTTGTTCCATAACATTGATTACAATTGCAGCAAAATTGATCAAAATGACATCAAATATATGGACATGTATACATGTACTACCCTCAAAACACAAAAAAAGTCATCTTTCGAAAAGTTTCTGTGTGTAGATTTTTTTTATGGCCAACGATAACAGCCGCAAATTCAAACAGAATCAAATAATATTTTGCACACAGCCCTGAATTGTAGAGTTCTCAGGACCTATTGATTTTGGTGAAGATCAGTTAAGAGAAAGCGGTAGTTTACTTGCAACATTTAATCTTTTAATAAGGGTAATTTTTTCTATGACGAACGATAACTGCCGTAAAGTCAAACAGAATCAAATAATTTTTTGCATACATCCCTAATGTGTAGAGCACTCAAGGTCTGTTGATTTTGGTGAAGATCGGTGGAGAAGAAGGGGTAGTTTACCTGCAACGTTTTATGTTTTTATATGTGTAGTACGTTATCGGCAACAAAGAAGTAGTTTAGTGTAAAAATTTCTTCCCGGGCTGTTTGAGCAAAGTACAATGTTATCTGCAAAACCAGACGTTTCGGCTGTGCCATCGACTGTCATCATGAGTGAAAATCGAGTGCGATAATGTAAGGTGGTATACGTTAGTGACCACACAGTACTGTGGTCAGGCTGAATCTATAAGTAGAAAGAAGTAGTTTCTGTGGAAATATTTCATTTCCATTATGATTTTAAATATAAACCTTTGAACATGGAAGTAATGTATGGTTCTCCATACAGATATTTTAATTGCTTTTAGTTTTACATTTGATATGTAAACGCATCAAGACAGAAATAATCGCTGCTGATATTGAGTTTAGCAATTTAACATGATAATGTTTGTTATATAGTAAATATATTTGTAATATAATTATTTAGAAAACATGATAGAAGACAATTCTTACCTTTAACTTGGTTACACAAGCACGCATCCAAAATAGATACAAAAGCGCGCGCGGTAAAAACTTACCAAAATCAGCTGACAAGTATCAGCTGAGCCCGCCAGGTGACACGTGTGCCGGTGTCACGGTCGGTTAGGCACTTTCCCCTCCAGTGCCCCCACCACGTCGCCAGATTGGTCGCTCCTCAGCTTGGATATTGGTTGCGTAGACGCTTGTGGCTGCTATGGCTTTTTGTAGGTAGCGCACGTCTTTTAGAATCAACTTTCCATCCTTACTTCACACTTAGTGCGTAATTCAAGTATTGTTCAGAGTACTCTGGAACGTATTTGAGAGCGGCCTTGACTGAGGCTACACCTGCACGCCTCGTGGGTGCGGGGGGACGGGTGGGGACGCTATAGGCTGTTCCAGGCGGTTCCATTCGTTTCAGTATTTTATAGTGTGTTAGAGCGGTTTAATTACGTATTCTGAGAGACGCCTTTACATCTAAGTACAAACACGGTCAAACATATCTTATGATACACTAATTTACGTGTAATGTAGTACTCTTCCTTCCTGTTTAGAGCATAATTTCAAGTCAAAAGCAATTTAGCTTCACAGACAAGGATAGGAAACGTTGTTCCGGCAACTGATGTTGAAGAAGCAACTCAAGAAAAGGTTGACATTTATCTAACGTATAAGGTATAAACTGCTTATTTGTGTCGCATAATATTGTTTATGAACTTATTTAATCTTTAGGTACCAAAATATAAAGCATACAGACGAGTATACAAATATTTAAGTTAAACCGTGAATTATATTTTTATTTATTTTTCATAATATGTAAACAACAAATAAGGGCACTAGTAACTTAGTTAGAACCTCGAAACGTGTGCGTTTGAAACGACATATATTTTTTTAATTTAAACAAATACGCAGAGTTTTTATTTAGGAAACTTGTTTGAATTTAAAACATATATTTAATATATATGTATTATTCTTTTGAATTCTCTTCAAAATACAGCTTGAGATCGTTGATTTTCTTTATTCAATTTACAATCAGAAACAATAATTTGTTTAATTAAATGTGCTTCCAAACAATAAACTAACTTTTGGTTCTAACAATTATAACAGCCGAAGCATAATAATGAGAAGATTACTTTTACACATTTTCAATGAAATACATTCTCTTCCAAAGTGATAAAACGTAATAAATAGTTTTGACGGACTTTCAATCAATGCAAAAATCAAATATTGGTGTCCAGTTAGTTAACAGCTGTGAGTGCAGGCCTTCTCGAGCGTTTACCTAATCAGATCAAACTACCTATTTCATAACCAGCCATTTGATGTAATCGATAGTAATATTGCATTTCCTGCACGCAAACTACTTCGCTATGATGTACTACCTACAGTTAGGGAGAATAGTATATTTTTGCTGTATGTGGGTTTTGTTTTTGTATTCGCCAGCCGCTCTTTACACAACTACAGGGGAGGCTAAAAGATTGAAACGAAGCTTTGCCGCTGTGTCTGCAGCTACACATACACATATTTAGTAATGCAGGGGGTACAGTGATTGTACTTTACAGACTCTCGGTAACACAAATGGGATTACGTGTGTACCGCTGTGTACAGTAAATATAAAATACGTATATATGGCCCAAGGGACGAACTAAAATATTACGTTCCAGTTATATAAATTCCAGTTTTCAGCAGCAGCTTCATGAAACACAATATTTACTGTTTATGTGTGTCTGTCAGCGGGCGTATCGCGCTGTTCTGTATGTATTGGTATTTTACCACAAACATAATGACTCTCTTAGGTGAGAAATTTTTGTACATTCGATCTTGTATTCTGTAAAGATGCGGTAGTTTAATTTTTAACATTTTGTTATCCGAAATTTTTAAATTAATTTTTAAAAGACGTACATTAGACATTATACATGCAAACAGTAGAATTCGCATAAGATTGATCTTGTAAATAGCTATTGGTATGTTTTTAAAATTGTAAAGACAACCTACGTTAACGAATTTGTGAGCTGACTTGTTAGTTGTAAAATCCAAATCAACGAGATTCTGTAAACGTTATGGTAATAACAAATATTTTTGACAGACAAATAACAAGTATTTTCAACGAGGGAAACCTGCCATAGGGTATTTGACAACAAGTATGTTACTAGGGATAATGAAGAACGCCAATGTTCAGCCTGCATTCTCTTAGTAATATGGGACTCTCAATATTGACTCTTCCCGAAAACCTTAAGAACAGTTGACACATTTCAAACACGGAACTCTATGTCTATAGCCAAAACATTAAGAATTATAATATACTATAATGTGCTTATAATATAAAATATGATTGTCACACACATATTATTCTCATATTGTCACACATAATATACTATAATGTGCTTATAATATAAAATATGACTGTCACACACAATACATTATAAATTAATATAATATTATGGAATGAATAAATATAAATAAATAATGGTAAAATGTTTATCAACTCTATATACTAAAACAGGTAGTCCTAATGTCAAGCCTTAAGAAGGTTAATACTTTTCAAATATAAAACGCAATGCCTATAGCCAAAATACTAAAAATTATAATACACTATAATGTACTTATAATATATCATTGCCATATATAGGTTAATACACTATAAATATAATATTATACTATAACTACTTTCTTATTATTAAAATAATGAAGTTAACAGCAAAAACAACAACAATAAAATAAATATTGTTTTATTGTATAATAATATAAAAATAATAAAATTAAATAATTTCGTTTTCCCTCGTCGATGAAAGGAAAGTTCCACCGCATCCGTGAGTAGTGCGAAATGTGGAACATTCTCTCGTCATGTTACTTTGTGGTGACCGATTCAACACTGTAGAGACAGTTTCCGTAGTTGGGAGGCTCTATGAGACGTCTCGTTGTACTGATCAAAAAACAGGTCTACGCGCATGGTGCTGTCGTGTGTTTTGCCGGCCACCATAATATAACAAGATTGTACATCTGACTAACGTGTCTCTGAACACTGAATGACATGATGTTAGCTGTCCTGTTGCTACTCCGGCTCAGGCTGTCTTAAGAAATGCTGGCAAAAAAGATAACGTACGCTACATGTCACTAAGCACGCTCTCTCTGTGATCGGCCAGATTACGTAACGTTATTTGATTTCAAGTGTTTAAACATCACAATCCATGCGACCGTCTAAACAGTGGTGTCAGCAGTAGGCTGTAAAGCCCTTCAAGAGTTGGTAAAAGGAGGACACTTATGTCGAACAGAGTTCAGCATACGTATAAGTGATTTCAAGGATACAGAGAGATAGACGAGTTGACGTACATTTAAGCTCGGACCTTCTAGAATTTTACCATCAAATGCTCGTTGCAAATATGATGTGATTAGTATCATGTTCATTATGAAAACTTACGAGTTTGTAATAGATTTAGGACAGAATATCCTGAACGTTGGCCAAGAGGAGATAACTTTAAATGAGGCTGGAATGCTACAGTTAGCCAAATATTTGATTAAACACGTGGCGTTAATAATTATTAACGATATTAACGATTATAATCGATGGTGGATCGAAAAGTGCGGTGAACTGGAACCCTTCGTGTTACATGCGGAAACGTGAGTTGAATATGCAGACGTAATACCATTGTGTGGCAACATTAGAGATGATAGAAAACCAAACTGCAATGGAATACCTTGTGCTAGTTCCTGGGTTAAACGAACCGCTTGTAGAAGAAGTCCCTGGAGAGAAAGAACAGGCCACATGTAATCAAAGTATTGGAGCGAAGAGAAAAGATGTTCTGGACGTATAAAAGATGTAAAAGCTCAAAGGTAGAAAGGCATTTGTTACAGGAAAAAAAGTAGATGCACGGGGTATTACACGAGAACCTGCAAGCTACAGTAAGCAACTCTTAGCATCGTAAACATTATATTTTCTCTTTTACCAATGTCCTTACTCCACGGAATTCTATTAAGTCATTCAACCTCTTCCCTAGTCTGAAGAATCAGTTGTGTAATCTCCCTAACGTCATTATTATTTACATAAAATAATGTTTTGTAAATAGTTATATTCCCCACATGCTTGTATTTTTATTCATTACGTAAGCTCACATTACATATTATCAGCTCCAATAAGTATTTTATATCATAGAAAGAATGGCACTTGTTACGTCAAGCGTTATAATAAAACTTGTGATTATCAATTTCTTTGTTAGTTAACTGACAGCTGGCCTATTCTACGATCACTATCTACGACCCACGCTTCAACACTTGTACTCTTGTACGCTTCAACGTGTGTACACTTGTACACTTGTAGACATCTTCTTGATGTCTCACCGACTTCGAGAATTAATTATATGCGTGCTTGATGTTGTACAGGTCTTGCTTTGTTAATAAATGATTTCTTTCTAATTTACAGCCTGTCACGGAATCGCGTATTTTATTAAGTATTGCTTGAAGTGGTATTTGATTTGCAAAATCCACAGCTAGATTTTTTCTTTCGCTGTCTGTGAGACCTAAATGGCTTAAGTCATTTAGATGACCTACATGAGTTGACACATATGTAATCTTGCATGTACCATCTTCACTTTCAGTGACGCGAATGCTTGCGGGACAGACAGCATTGATTTTGTTACTTCCCTGTAATTTTAAGTGACGGCTACCTTTACTTTCAGACACCAATTGCCCTGACCTATGGCATATATAATAATGTCTCTTTGTGCTGTCGGTAGCAGAATGAGAGCCACGCTTATTAACGTATCTTGAAAACGTTTCTTTTTTAGTCGCTTGTTTCCAATCCAAGCAACTTTCTAAGGGATAAAATTATTTAATTTCACACTTCACTTATATGTTGTAATGCAATTCGAAATGTTCAAGTAAGGCTTGTTCCTTCGCTGCTCCAAAAACACATAGGCTAAGGGGTACTTAACTTTATTCGGTGTAAATACCCCTGCACCGTGGGATTCACGTTCATGACGCTTCAATGTGTATCCATGCTTAAACTTTTTATCACAGATGTTACACTGATGTGTACGTGAGTTCAAGCTGCTCAAAACCTTCACTTCACTTTTTACTTTTTCGGGATGTAATTTCGAATGCGGGCTAAGATTCTCTACATTTTCACAATCCTTACCGCACTCCGAACATAAGTATTGTTTAAGCTCACTCATTTTAATAAACCGAAAATTAAAAAGGCATACAGTAGATTATGAACACACACAAAATTAAAAAATTAATATAACAGAAGAAACTCGATGAACCCACGCACGCATAATTTAAATGAAATAAAATGTATTATGTAAAACGAACTACGGAGACATTTTTATTTGATAGTCACAGTGATATTAAAGAATAAAGTTATAATTAAACGTTGATAGTCACACAATGTTAATTAACACACGCGCAGATAATTAAAATGAAACAGTAAAGCAATATTTTAAAAGCGAACTACTGTCACGTTTTATTTACAAACACACTAGATTTACTGTACTATTACTGACACACTATTACTTAACACGCGCACAGTACATTAAACAGCGCGTTGTATGTTCTACTGTACATTTCCCGTCTAATTCAACATCGGAGGATTTCGTACATCTCGTAGCATTGGGTAAAAATTGGATATTCGTGCCTTACTCAGTTCTACGAAGAGTTACGGAAATAAACGAAGCAGTCGGTATGCGTCAGGGGCTAAGGTCTAGTATATTCTATGTACTGTTGAACCGCCGAGCGTTAACGTCGCGTCGACGCTACGTCCGTGTGTACCTAGCCTATGTTTACAAAGTAAAAAGTAAAGTTTATGAAACATCAAAACCCGTTGAATACAGGGAACCAATTACATGAGGAGGTATCAGCTGGCGCACCATACAAAATTAATTTCTTTGTGTACAAGAATAAAATAAAATACGGTACAAGAATATAATAGAATAAATTTTGCTGTCTCTAAATGTTTCGTCCTTACGTTAATACTATATTTCTGAAACAAAGCCTGGTAAAATTGTTTAACTTTACTTGTAACATGCACATTTATAAACAGACTAGCAAAATACCCGTGCTTCGCTACGGAGTTTCACTTTGTACGTAATTGTACAATTATTGCTCGCTTAATAGTATAGGATTAGATAGATTGTACAAATTCTCAACTCTTAGTTTGTTTATTTACATTCATAGCAACAGCTATTTATTATTTATTTCGAGAAAATCGTTAGAGCCGTTTCCGAGATAAAAAGGACATACATTTATTAATTAATTGAACTTCGAAATTTTCTCGACTATAAGAACCTGCAACAACGAAGTTTTTTCAATTTAAAACAATGATTAAAAACTCAGGACTAAATGTATTCGGGGTTTCCAGTAGACTGAGATGTCAACCACTTCATTTACAAAGTATGCAATTCCCGCGATAAATTTCAGTATTTGGTTTTTCGCCCCTTAGGAGTGAAATTTTTTAAAACCGTTTCTTAGTGAGCACCTAAGACCTATGATGAAGCTATGTTCAAAGTTTCATTGATATCCATTCAGTGGTTTCAGAGATATCGTGATCAGTGAGTCAGTCAGTGGTATTTGGGTTATATAGATATCTATATCTAGCCGATTTACCCAGCGTTCCACGGGTTCCTAATTTATTCATAGGCTCATAGGCACCTATTCTTGTTCTAACGTTATATTAGGCCTACTTGTATATTGTATAATCTTCCTTATATTGTTACGTTCGCATTCTCACTGGAGGAATACTCTGTAGCGCACCTGTTTAAGACCATGTCATAAACTGTATTCTTATATCTGGAGAAGAATTCTGTTGCGAGTGATGCTAATGCTCGATTTCTAACTCTGGGAGAGGGCGAACAGCTAAATTAGTTTTCAATAAAATGTCTACAGTACTTGCACCCGCTGCGTATTTAACTGTCGTTTTATAATTCATTGTGTTAATGTTGAAATAAGGCATTTGTTAAATTAGTGTCTCCTAAACTTATTCTAACAATACAAAACCTCTATAGATTTCAGCTTATCAATTTTTAAATTCAAACTGAAGCAAGTGCATTTTATATTGTCTGAACACAATGATCTGAATACATTCGCTATCAAAACTTTGTCTTTTATACTCGCTTATAACTTACTTCGATCTTAACTTATCCACTTTTAAATTCAAACTGAAACAACTCTGAATTCACACACTATTAAGAAGTTTCTAAAGATGCATACACCACCTTTGATAGCATAACCTATATCTTTATTTATAAGAACCGTGGACTCTGGCCCCGCTGTCTTTCGCGGGATCCGACCTAAGACTCCCCGGGTTCCGTGGATGAACTCCGGGGAAGGCCCGTCGGACGACTCCCGCGCTATTCCTACGCGGGAGACTTCCACCGATGCCATGGTAACCAGAATCTATTCTATTGGGTTGCCATAGTAACCAGATCTAATAGTTTTTTAAGACCCAAAGGACCCCCTGAAGGATCGTATCGAAAAAACACCTATCCTATGTTGGTTCTCTCGTTGCGTAAAATATTTGTGCAAGTTTGGTTGAAATCGGTCCAGTGGTTTAAGAGGAGATGTGGAAGACCCCAAAGGACCCCATCGAAGAAAACACCTATCCTATGTTGGTTCTCCCGTTGCATAAAATATTTGTGCCAAGTTTGGTTGAAATCAGTCCAGTGGTTTAGGAGGAGATGTGGAAGACCCCAAAGGACCCCATCGAAAAAAATACCTATCCTATGTTGGTTCTCCCGTCGCGTAAAATATTTGTGCCAAGTTTGGTTGAAATCGGTACAGTGGTTTGGGAGGAGATGTGGAAGACCCCAAAGAACCCCCCCCAAAGGACCCCCATAAAAAAACACCTATCCTATGTTGGTTCTCCCGTTGCGTAAAATATTTGTGCCAAGTTTGGTTGAAATCGGTCCAGTGGTTTAGGAGGAGATGTGGAAGACCCCAAAGAACCTCCCAAAGGACCCAACGAAAAAACACCTATCCTATGTTGGTTCTCCCGTCGCGTAAAATATTTGTGCCAAGTTTGGTTGAAATAGTTCCAGTGGTTTAGGAGGAGATGTAAAAGACCCCAAAGAACCCCCAAAGGACCCCATCGAAAAAAACACCTATCCTATGTTGGTTCTCCCGTCGCGTAAAATATTTGTGCCAAGTTTGGTTGAAATCGGCCTAGTGGTTTAGGAGGAGATGTGGAACATACATAAAATGGAGGGGGTTTGCCCCTTAGGAGTGGAAGTTTTTAAAACCGTTTCTTAGTGAGCATCTACGACCTCATAAGAATATACCTTCAAATTTTGAGATCATTATCTTCAGTAGTTTTTGCTCTACGTTGATTCTCTGTCAGTCAGGACAAAGCCGCTTATATATTGTAACAAGACCTCGTGTTTATTCACACTGGTTACAAATAAATAGGGTTCGTTATTGAAAAAAAAAAATTTTTAATTAAATTAAAAAAAAATTTTCCAAAAAATTATTAAAAAATGTTTTTATGTTTGTTTGTTATTGAATAATTTATAATTAATTCTCGTTATGAGTTTCCGTTGAAATTTTAAAATTCTGCGAGTTTATTTTGTTAATATATGCACTTCTGGTTGACCGTAAATGAATCTGGAGTTAATCAGATTGTCTTACTACACTAATCGATTTGCGATTTTCTGCTCTGCTCCAATATCTCACTCTCCTTTATTAATGGTCGTCTTCCAGTAAGTCCTGTAGTTAATGTAAACTCTTATAATAATATGTGAAATAATTTTAAACCCAGATAATTCAATTAGTTTAATTTATTAATGGTTATTCGGAAAATATCGATTCAAAATCGATATTGATACAATGTTCGACTCTTCTACAGGGAATATCGATTTTACAAAACAGGTTATATTATATGAATGTTTAGAATGGTTCTTTTAGCGGTTATAATTATATAGTCAGAGAAGGGACAAGCAAAGAAAGTATAACATGAACAAAAATAATCTTAATAATTAATAAATGACAAATTGATAATAATATATAATGTTTATAATATTGAAATATTCAAACCAAAGCCGTGTCGATGAATTCAATCTGGAGAGTTCGCGGTGCATCACGGAACCATCATGGCGGCTAGCTGAGTTGATGAAGTTAACGAATAAATGGTTGGTGGAAATTCTGACAATAAATTCACCTTCACAACTGTTTTATTGGTCTCCGTAATAGTGTATAATGTCTATTGAGTTGCTTGAGGTATCCTGGATAAGTGTTCAGTGTTCACTGGCGTTAATTGTCTTGTGTTAGATGTGTTCACTGTTGTCTGTTCGTGGCTAAGAATCGTGAATTTGTGGTAAAGTGAATTATTAATGTTAGGTAGTTTTACTGATTTAATTAACTTGTACTATGTTGCGTATCGTTTGTTTTCACTGCTGGTGTTGGTGTGTTTCACTGATTTTAAGTTAAAAATTATAATTTCGGTAACTCTCGTTTTTCACTGATTTTAGGCTTTGTACGCCATTAACATTCGTTGTACAGGTTCTTAGAGCAATCTTACATCAACCGTTTGCGTTGAATGTTAATTAAGAACTGTCTTACTTCCTTCGTCTCATGAAATATGTTGCCAAGTTAATATTAGAAATTGATTGTTTAAATATAAATCGCTTCCTCTGTATGTGATTTCAAAATACATTATATTCAGAATATTTTTTGTTTGTTGGTTACTTTCGTGAACTAGTAATTACACAATTGGTTTCTTTAACTCTTTCTGTTTAATTTGATATGCAATAGTCCATATTTATAAAGATTTTTGTCAAAATTGCTATATTTCTGTCATTTTGGAAATACAGGCTCAAAAACCTGTTTCCTGTTCTTGTCATTTTAGGTGTTATAAATATGATTATAATAAATTTCTGATTGATATAAATCCTTACCTCACCTTAATTTCTTATAAATTTAACAATTTGATCATCCTTTATTTACAATTCATTAATTTACTATTACTCCTTTGAAATGGTTGGGTATTACATTTTGAAATTATTTAATAATTTTATACAACCTTTTATATGATTCTTTTAAAGTATAGTTTCAGTTATAGTAGTTGGTGATTGATTTACCTTATATAAATCTAATTAGTTTGCTTGGTTTATTTAACTTCCTTACTCAAATATAAATGTTATTGGAATTTAAATTTTGGCCTAGATTCTATTGTTTTACATATGCTGGTTTTTTAATATTACTAATTCTATACCCTCTCTGACTGTCTAAAGTTAATATAATATCAAATAAAAATTCCTTATACAACTATTGGAACATGTAGCATGGTATTCATGCTCATACTATAAAAACAATATTGAACATTAATTATTAGTCTTTTAAGTTAGACATGTTAAGTTGAACTATTTTTTAAAATACATAATAAACATTTTATAAACTGGTACAGTATACATACATAAACATTTTAGGCTGTATGCACACTGTTATATTAATAAACATTCTTACACTAAATATAATTCTGTTCTCACTTTGAAATGTGAAATGTTTGGCTTTAAACATAAACATAATTAGCCATTTAAAATTTTTATGTTAATCTTAAGTTAATCACAGTCCTTTCTGTTTATATTGTATTATAATTTAATCCCCTTTCACAGTAATTATTCCCCCTCAGCTCTCTTTATCATTTGCATCTCTATAAATGTTTTTTGATAAAAAGATGTGTCCTCTTTTATGAAACATTTGACATATAATCATAACAATACTTCATGCTATGTCATTTCTGTATTTATTATAAAACTTAAAGTTATTTATTGTATATAGTTAAAATATCAGTACACCTTTATTTGAAGTTTATTATATAGGATTCACTTGCACGTACACTTACACTGTTGGTTCTTATTTATATTTGAGTTCTACAATATTCTAAGACCAAACTTTTAGTTATAAGGGAGTGTGAAGATTGTTTATTTGATTACATAATAACTTTAGTTGGTGCACTTCCATTTACTACTAAACACTTTTGTTTATAATTATTTTACATGAGGTTTTGGGGTGTTATACTTTCTTGGGGTTATATTAATATTTGGTAACACATCTTGTTGTAATGTGTAAATTCTCGTCAATGCGCTTAACTCTATATTACATATAAACTGTGAGGTGATAGATAGGTTTTATTGAGCCTGTACACAGCATTAGTGGTATCCAAATTTGATTATGGGTGTCTCACAGGAGGCCATCCTTGAAAAGGGTAGATTCTGTACACAGTGCTGGTGTGCGCTATGCCACAGGTGCATTCCGTATTGGCTCAGCACAAAGCTTGTATTGTGGAGCAGGAATGTCGTCATTATATCTCAGTTAACTACTGTTACTGAGTCACGTGGCTAACCGTTTAGCTCCCAGGACCACTTAAATCACGTGTTGAGTGCGACACAGTCTTTGAGCAACATATAACCAGTGTTGTTAGATTACTCGACCACTCAGAATCCGTGCTCTCGAAATAGCCCGGCGTTACAACATTTAGGTGACGACGCGACGGTCCGAGTGCACGTTCCGTGAAAGGTACGCAGGCGTGAATCCAATACCGAGTAGGCGGGTGGCCGGGTAGGGAAGTCGACGACTCACGGATGGTGATCACCGCCGATTCAGTGTGGTCTCTCGTCGGTTCAAGAACCAACCCATCTACACACTGTTTCTAAAAGCACAGTGAGTATCCCTTCCTTCAGTGGGATCGCGACTGATGGTTGGAAAATGTGTTAACTTTTTAGGTATTTTAAATAAACAAATGCTCTTTATTTTTATACAAGTTTTGCTTAAATGAAGTATTTGAGGTGCAATTTGAAAAGCTAGTTCTATGTGATTAATTCCTACCGCCATTTGTAAATTGAGTTTAGTTGCGTGCGTTCGGATTTAAATTCCACAAAACGTAATGATAAAGTAGCATACACTGAGCGCCTGCAGCCTGCAAGCTCTTCTTTTTGTATTCACACTTTACACAACGCCAACTTGTTATTACCAGCCGTCGTAAAACATTATCATCACTACGAGATTTGCAACATGTGAAGGTTAATAACACTGGTTGAAGCATAACAGAAACGAATTAAGTATAGAAAGGCAATAAACATAATCAAATTAAACCTATACTTTTACAAAGCAAGAATTGAAACTAAAAAAGCTGTAGAACACAATAAAATTATAGTACTAATAATTAATGGGCAGAATCATGAAATCGTTAAATAATACACAAATATTTTACGTAGACCTGTGAGTTGTGTGTAAATGTCTTTTAATTAACATATTGCCACTCAGTTTGGTTATACATATACGGGCAATCATTGATGTAACGAGGAGCTACGCCTTTGATTGGGATGAGACTTGCATTTTGGGGGGGGGATAACAAAAGCTTAAAGATTGGATCCACTCTATTTTCAAGCCGCAAAGATGAACATTATTTACCAAACGTTGAGTGACTGGCATCATCGAGGAAACTTTATTTGATTAATGTACAAATATTGTAATTTTTTGTATTTCTACACTTACTTACAAGCCTTATATGAACACTCGTAGCTGTCTTTGAAATACTCCTACATTCGAAATTCTAGAATTTTGTTGAAATTTTTAATATCCCTTATTTGGGGGGGGGGGGGTTGATCGTAATAGTCTCTCGACGTAGTTATGCTACGTCGCGCAAGTTATTTATGGGAAAAACATTTAATTTTGATATCATTACTGCCACATGCGTTCTCTTGACTGATCGAATATTTCCTGTCGCTATTCAGTGACTTCCTTCCAGAGAAAATCTTGTCTAATTCGTGGAGGAACTTGACAAGAACTTCCATATTGAGAATAGTGGTCTCTCCTTACTGTCGCTTCACATTGAACTATTTTCATATACCATCTTCTTGCTAGCCGAAATCAATTTTATTTCTACGACCTCTGTCAATTACATAATATATTATGATTATTTTCTTTACCAATTCAATTGTTTTCTCTTTTTTCTTGTTGGTCCTATCACAGCCGTATCTATGTTGAAGTGCAGAGTTTGTAATTTGTGCATCACTTTTGCTCTGCAGTTTACATTTCTGCCCTTTTCGTAACTACAGAAAACAGAACTGACAAAAAAGTTTCTCTTTTAATTTCAAACACAGTAAAAATAGTTTCTTTCAAACTTAAAATTATAAAATAAGAATAAACAAATGCCTGCGCTTACGCTTGCATATACACATCCGTGAGATACAAATTGTAATTATTTTCTTATAGTAGTATTTAATTTTATATCGGTTAAATTGCATTATATAATTGCACATTCTGCACCACTCAAATCTCAATATTTCACGAAACGTTAAATATCTCATAATGAATAACGTGGTTCTTCGAAATATATGTCATGCGTTATAACAGTTAATCCATGCAAATTGCTTTGTAATAATTAGAATTGGAAATAATTTTTCTAATTTATGTTCAACAAATATAAGAGACCCACAAAATGTATATATAAATTTATGACTATATAATTTATACGCGCGCGCGCGCACACACACTCTTAAATGAAATCCGGTTAGATACGGCCCTGTTTTACTACAGAAGACATGTCCCTTTTCATCTGACGAAAATGTTCTTCTCTAGTTGTCACTTATCGGCATGTAGTTTAAAAGCTTCTGAACGTTACGTGAAAACAAGCAAACAAGTAATTAAGTAATTTGAATGCTTTATTTTCGTATGTATACAGTTATGTGCATTTGAAATTTATAATTTAATAATTATATAAGCTTATTTGTAAAAATTACGTTTGTATGTATGTAAACTTAGTGAATAAAAACTGTAATCCTAATGTTATTATTACTACTTATTTGAATGGTTTTACATTTTACTATTATGTCACTTATAATTGCTTATTTGTGTTAATTATTCAAATAGGTGTGTGTGTGTGTGTATTGTAACGGTACATATTTTCACCGTACACTTAAATATCGGTATGGAGAACCATACATGACTTCCATGTTCTAAGATTTATATTTAAAATAATTTACGAAGTGAAATGTTTCCATAGAAACTACTTCTTTCCACTTATTGCTTCAGCCTTAACCACAGTACTGTGGTCATTAACGTATACCACCACACGTTATTGCTCACGATTTTCACTGATGATGGCAGTCGACGGCACTGCCGAAACGTCTGGTGTTGCAGACAACATTGGACTATGGACAAACAGCCCGGGAAGGGATTTTAACAACAAACTACTACTTTGTTGCCGATAACGTAGTACACATAAAAATTATCCCTCCCTTTCAACTATAATTTTCATTTATAGAAAATTACCCCCACCCCGTTCAACTAGCCTCTTCATTTATAGACATTTCATCTACGTTTCTACAGTGGATTATTAAGATCTTCTTATCACGATACTTTATTAATCAAAATCAAGTACTTTACTCTTGTTACAACAAAAAATGTTTCTGGTAAACTGCCCTTTCCCCGTAACCGATCTTCACCAAAATCAATAGGCCTTCAGTATTCTACAACTCAGGCACACATGTAAAAAATTATTTGATTCTGTTTGAATTTACGGCAGTTATCGTTCGTCATGAAAAAATTGCTCTTGTTACAACATAAAATGTTGCTGGTAAACTACCCCTTCCCCTTAACCGATCTTCACCAAAATCAACAGGCCATGAGTCCTCTACAACTTAGGCACATATGTATACAATTATTTGATTCTGTTTGAATTTACGGCAGTTATCGTTCTTCATGTAAAACGTTCTCTTGTTGCAACATAAAATGTTGCAGGTAAACTAGATAGTTTTTGCAGGTTTTCCTCTAGATATTCTGAACATCTAAAAGCCCTCACCACAAACTACATACATTCCACATATGCCACACATTTACAAAACGAAAACCACAGTTACACAAACATAGAACACAACATGAAAATACTACACTACTTACCTAAAAGTAGAAAACTAAACACAGCAGAACAATTTGAAATTTACAGTTATCACACACTACAACCAAACAACATATTAAATGAACAATTACATTACAGATCACACATACTTTTCGATACATTGATACCTACACAAAATTTGAATCCCAGCGCCAACTCCCTCCCACCAGCAACCCCCACCACACACACCCACATCCCATAACCGTTACTGTACAGACATTCAGTATTTAAAAACCCATTGAGAAAGACGAATAATACGTCGAAACGTCTGGGTAATCAAAACCTAAAAGTAAGTTCACAGTGAAAGTGTTAATATATATTTATGTAACTATAAGGAATAAAACACTCATTACACCAACACTAGAACACCCAAGAGATGGATAATAGATAAATCATTGTGTGCTAAGTATGATATCCGATCCACAAAATAATTAAACAATAAATGAAGAATCGTAAACAATAATGAAGAAGAAAATATAGAAAACAACATAATAATGTGATTAACCAATGACCCAATAGATATGGTAAGGAGAGGACAAAACCATATACCAGCAACGAACGCTAACAAGAGATAGTAGGTAAAATAAATAAACACAATTAAATTGATGAACAAAGAGGAGTTAACAAATCCACTCTACAATGTGCCAATATGTGTACCAAGAGACAATGAAACAAATCAAGCAAGGAGTCTACAGTGTTAAGAAACAATAGAGACACACTGACATGGACAAACTATTACTAAAGACTTGACCATGACTAAAACTCTTTATGCTAAGATAAAAATATCGGTATGGTGAACCATACATGACTTCCATGTTCTAAGATTTATATTCAAAATCATTTTCGAAATGAAATATTACCATAGAAACTACTTCTTTCCACTTACTGCTTCAGCCTTAACCACGGTACTGTGGTTACTAACGTATACCACTTCACGTTATCGCACTCGATTTTCACTGATGATGGAAGTCGATGGCATTGCCGAAACGTCTGGTTTTGTAGAAAACATTGGACTACGGTCAAACAGCCCGGGAAGGAATTTTATCAAAAAGCTACTTCTTTGTTGCCGATAACGTTGTACACATATATATAAAACATATGCATAAAATTAATGGCTTGTATAAGTTAATGTTTGATCTACATTAAGTAGTGCTCAAGTTTCCAAAGTTTTAAAATTATGATGTCCGTAATTAAAACATCAGAGCAGGTTTAGTGTGTATGAGGGTACATCGTGGACAAAAATTTTCAACATTCCCTATTGAGCGTTGCTCAGAGTAAAGCTGCGAATCTACAGTGTACGTTTCGCAGAACAAACACGCGGAAAAGAAGGAGCGCTCCGAAGTCACTCATTGACCCTCAGCATCTTGCAGAGGGTTCATTCCCTAAAGACGATAAGTCTATGAACCATTCCTCTGTAAACACGTGCAGTTACACTGCCCAGCGATCCACAGGAAGCAAATCGCTATCCACGCTGGATATTTTTTCGGCTTGCACGCGTTATGTTGGTGTGGGTTTCGGCACTTTCCATTTAAAAAGCGTGCAAATGTAAGAAAATAAACATGAGTGAGGCCAGAAATAACGCGAATTGTGTGTGTGTATGTGTGTGTGTGTCTTCCCATCCTTTTTATTGCAGTAATCATAATAATAAAATAGAAACGTAAACATTACTTAATTGAGATATGCTTGCCTGCCACGAACGATATATTTTCTCTCATACATGATTTACATTAAAATGAAAAAATTATAATTTTATTGCCTGGCAACAAAATTATTTTATTTTTAACAATTACCAT
Organism: Magicicada septendecula; assembly: GCA_034769895.1. Taxonomy (NCBI): domain Eukaryota; kingdom Metazoa; phylum Arthropoda; class Insecta; order Hemiptera; family Cicadidae; genus Magicicada; species Magicicada septendecula. The sequence continues at coordinate 167,688,800 of CM068367.1, read as the reverse complement.
TGTTTGAAAAAGTTTAAATGAATTTTCAAGTACTTTACTGTTGTTAAAACGTAAAAGGTTGCTGGTAAACTACCCCTTCCCCTTAACCGATCTTCACCAAAATCAAAAGGCCTTGAGACCTCTACAATTGAGGGACGTATGCAAAACATTATTTGATTCTATTTGAATATGCGGCAGTTATCGTTCGACATAGAAAAAATTACTCTTGTTAAAACATAAAACGTTGCAGGTAAATTACCCCTTTCCCTTAACCGATCTTCACAAGAAAACAATAGGTCTTGAGAACTCTATAATTCAGGGCTGTGTGCGAAAAATTATTTGATTCTGTTTGAATTTGCGGCTGCTATCGTTTGCCATAAAAAAAAATCTACACATAGACACTGACACACACACTTTTCGAGAAACGACTTTTTTCATGTTTTGAGTGTCGTGGAATCAGAATCTGCAATAATCTCGAACACGATTTTTTTGCCATCACCATACTTCCATTTCCTTAAGGAACATGGAATTAATTATAATTAATCAACAATAAAAACAATGAAATAAAATATTGTCAAAAAAATGAGTTAGTTGTCATAGCAATAACGGAGTACCATGCATGCTTTTAATACAAGTAAACCCAATTAAAAAATATATAAAAGAAAACCTGGTAATCAACAGTAAACATGTAAAGATAGCGTAAAAAAATAATAAATAATAGTTAACAAGAACAAAAGTGTAAAATAATAACCTTAAAACATTGAAATGAGGGACAAAAGCATAGACCATTGTTGTCAGACTAGGAGGTCCCAAATAACCTCAATTCTGGTACAAATCCACTTGTAATTAGAATAATCTAAGAGTAAAACCTTGTAAAACTAGTTTAGGTTATGCAATAATGAAAATAGACATTATAAAGACAAACCTAGTGCTATGATTTAGTAATTAAGAGTGACATGTGTGGTGTTTAATGTAATTACACAGACTGAAATGGACAGAAAGATGTACCCATTAAACACACTCAGAATTCCCACAATATTGTAAACCAGAAAAGAACAGTGACATAAATGTGTACTACAATATGTAATACTACTATTATAGTATAAAATAATGATAATGAAATATTAATTATACCATAATTATGAAAAATTCAGGTAACTGTCTGACTACACTAGATGCAAGAAGTATTAGTGAATTATTCACAATCCCGCATATAATAATGGGAGCCTAACCATTATAAAACATTCTTTAGACTATAAGGACCAGTTGTACAAAAAAGAACCACTTAAAATTGAGTATATTATTAACCATGAACCAAATCATAATGACACATGGCATACCAAAACTATGAAGAACTAATAAAACTATAAACAAGGAATTAATTATATTGGAAGAAAAGCTGAGATATCCATAAGTTGTAATGGACATCTCAGAATGACTATATAACAGTAAAAAATGGACAGAGCAAATTAATTAAATAAATAAAATATCGGTATGGAGAACCATACATGGCTTCCATATTCTAAGATTTATATTTAAAATCATTTTCAGCCAAACAGCCAGGGAAGGAATTTTAACAAAAAAATACTTCTTTGTTGCCAATAACGTAGTACACATATAAAAAAAATTATCCCCTCCCCCTTCAACTATAATTTTGATTTATAGAAAATTACCCTCAGCCCGTTCAACTAGCCTCTTCATTTATAGATATTTCATCTACGTTTCTACAGTGGATTATTAAGATCTTATCAGGATACTTTATCAAAATTAAGTACTTTACTCATGTTACAACAAAAAATGTTTCAGGTAAACTGCCCTTTCCCCGTAACCGATCTTCACCAAAATCAACAGACATTGAGTTCTCTATAGCTCAGGCACATATGTAAAAAATTATTTGATTCTGTTTGAATTTACGGCAGTTATGGTTCGTCATATAAAAAATTACCCATGTTAAAACATAAAACATGAGATTTATAAAACATATCTAAGATTTATATTTAAAATCATTTTTGAAATAAAATATTTTCATAGAACCTACTAACGCTGGGGAAATCTGAGGAGCCAATCAGAGTTGGGCCTACCTGTCACTCTGCTGAATTTGGTGGAAAGCCCTGTCACTGTCGTCAAGTCCCCACCTCAATGAAGAACCCATTGTTTTATAAAAATATATTTAAATTTTGAAAACTGAAAATTCTTTTCTTGTAAATATTTATATTTTATAATCAAAATGACTTTATTTTTGTTACCTGGCAACAAAATTATTTTATTTTCAACAATTACCATTGTTTCAAAAAGTTTAAATAAATTTTCAAGTACTTTACTCTTGTTAAAACGTAAAAGGTTGCAGGTAAACTACCCCTTCCCCTTAACCGATCTTCACCAAAATAGAAAGTCCTTGAGACCTCTACAATTCAGGGATGTATGCAAAAAATTATTTGATTCTGTTTGAATTTGCGGCAGTTATCGTTTGCCATAGAAAAAAAAACGTTGCCGGTAAACTACCCCTTCCCCTCAACCGATGTTCACCAAAAACAATAGGTCTTGAGTACTCTACAAATCAGGGCTGTATGCAGACAATTATTTGATTCTGTTTGAACTTGCGGCTGTTATCGTTTGCCATAGAAAATACCCTTGTTAAAAAAACGTTGTAGGTAAACTACCCCTTTCCCTTAACCGATCTTTACCAAAAACAGTAGGCCTTGAGAACTCTACAATTCAGGGCTGTATGCGAAAAAGTATTTGATTCTGTTTGATTTTGCGGCTGTTATCGTTTGCCAAAAAAAATTTCCCCTGATAAAAAAAAACCGTTGCTGGTAAACTACCCCTTTCCGTCAACCGATCTTCACCAAAAACAATAGATCGCGAGTACTCTACAAATCAGGGCTGTATGCAAAAAATTATTTGATTCTGTTTGAATTTGCGGCAGTTATCGTTTGCCATAAAAAAAATCTACAGACAGACACACACACAGACACTTTTCGGAAAACGACTTTTTTTCATGTTTTGAGTGTAGTAGAATCAGAATCTGCAATAATCTCGAACACGATTTTTTTTTGCCATCACCATACTTCCATTCCTTAAGGAATATGGAAGTAAAAAAGAGTGAACCAAATTAACTATGCTCTAGGCCAAAGAAAGTATAGATCAAATATTGTAATTTTAATAATTTTAGACAAATTTTGTAGTAGAAATTATTATAAAAGGACTTGGGAAGGACCATATGGATGAAATGTAATCACCATTTGTTCAATTTCCATAATTAATCATGTAAAATCATAAGAAATGTGTCATAGTCGCAAGTAAAAAACATTAGCTTTTTAATTAAAACACCAACATATGTCTTGTGAGGACTTGTTTTAAAGAGCAAATCAATTGTAATAAATTGGTGAGGCTATATAAAGTATTACTAGCAACGCAAGGACGTTAAAGCAATTTAAAAGATATTCTGTTTATTTTGGGCCAAACGAGAGTGGGGTGGGGTGTAAGGGGTGGAATGCGACACATACAGCCTCTTCCACCTTAATGCGGTGCACCCTGCCACGCTGATGAGGCTCTGACGACCGAGTGGCTCCCGGAATAAGGAGACCGCCCTCTATCAAGTGCCAACGGCCTCTTAGGAGGGCGGAAGAGCAGGTAGAGGATTAGGGCAACCTATTGTCCTTGAGGTGAGAAATCGCCTCAAAAGGCGAATGATTCAGGATATATGAACAACGGCATTAGGATGCAGAAGGCAACGGGAAACCACTGCATTAAGGATCCCTTGGATTTCCAAGTAGTGTTAAGGACTGCACTACAGTTATCTGTTAAATGACCACTAACAATATTGACATATTGGGAATGAGTGAAGTTAGGTGGGGAGAAATGGAGAGATTGAAAATGGAGAGTCAAAATTATTCTATTCAGGAGAAGATAAAAATGGAAGAAAGGGTGTAGGACTGATGATGAAAAGCAGTATAGGAAAAGATTTATCAAGATAGAATATACCAATGAGAGAATAATATGGATTACACTGAAGGGTGTAAATAAGGATTTAGTTATAATACAGGTATACCATGCGTACAAGCCAATACCAAGAAGAAGAATTAGAACAGTATTATGAGAAAATAGAAGACATAATAGAAAGGGAAAAGAGAAATGCTTGTATAATAGTATGGGAGACTGGAATGCAGTAGTAGGAGAGGGAGAAGAAAATAAGGAAGTAGGCAAATATGGATTAGGAAAGAGAAATGAAAGGGGAGAAAGACTAGTAAACTTTTGTAAAGAAAACAGCATGACAATTGGAAATACTTTATGCGAGTCACACAAAAAAAGGAGATATACGTGGACATCCAGAATAAATGGTGATAGATACCAGATTGACTATATACTGATACAACAAAGATATAGAAACAGTATTTTAAGTGCTAAGAGCTACCCGGGAGCAGATGTAAACTCTGATCAAAATCTCGTGGTGGCGGAAATATATCTGAAATTGAAAAAGACTAAGAAAAATCAGAAAATAGAAGAATTCAATTTGGAAAAAGTAAAAGAACAAGGAATAAATCTTGAATTTGAAATAAAATTTGTGACAGTGACAACAGATAAACCTAAGAAAACAAATATAAATGAAAGATGGGAAAACATGAAGACTAGTTTAAAGGAAACAGCTAAAGAGGTCTTAGGAACTAAAGTGCGACAAAAAATACGAAACGATTGGATAACAGCAAAAATGGTCGACAGAATGAAGGAGAGAAGAAAGTGGAAAATATTAATACGGAAGAAGGGAAGAAAGCTTACAGAAGACTTAATAATGAGCTACGAAGGGAAACTGAAAGAAGAAAAGAAAACTGGATCAGAGGAAAGTGCGAGGAAATAGAAAAACTGGAAAAAGAAGGGAGATATGAGATACTGTATAAAACAGCCATGGAATTAGTATACAAAGACAAAAATAACAATAATAGCAGAGAGATAGAAGCAGCTGATGGAAGAATGTTGTGTGAGACCAGTGAAGATTTGAAAAGATGGAAAGAGTATATAGAGGATCTCTACGACTTAGAACACAAACCTCAAGAAGAAGACATGAATGTTGAAGAAGAAATTGAAGTAGAGGAAGACAGTAAGAGATGTACTAATGTAGTATTCTAGAGAGGGAATTAATAAAATCTATGAAAGAAATGAAAGATAGGAAAGCAATGGGAAGTGAAAATATACCAATAGAGTTACTGAAAGCATTAGAAGTAGAAGGAAGGAAAATGTTTACTGAACTTTGTAATGAAATATATGAAAATGGTAAATGGCCAAAGGATTTTAGAGAAATAATTATGATACCAATTGGAAAGAAAAAAACACTAAAAAATGTGAAGAACACAGGACCTTAAGTTTAATTTCCCATGCAGCTAAGGTACTACTAAGGACACTAAACAGAAGATTATGTACAAAAATGAATGAAATTGTTGGAGAAGAACAGTTTGGATTCAGACGAGGAGTTGGGAGAAGAGACGCAATAGGATTCTTAAGCATAATAGGTGAAAGATATATAGAAAAAAGTAGGAAAGTATATGGAATATTTATAGATCTGGAAAAGGCATTTGATAGAGTTAAATGGGATAAACTAATGGAAATACTTAAAAGACATTGAGTGAACTGGAGAGAAAGAAAACTTATTAAAGATTTATATCTAAATCAAACAGTGAAAGTAAGGATAAAGAAAGAATTAACAGAAGATATAGAAATAGGGAGAGGAGTGAGACAGGGATGCTGCCTGTCACCAACTTTTTTTAACATGTACATAGAGGACATTATAGCCGAATGCTTTAAAGGAACGAGAGGAGTCTGCTTAGGAGGCAGGAGGTTAGAATGTATAAGATTTGCTGACGATATGGCAATATTAGGTGAAAGTGAGGAAGAAGTATGTACGATGCTAGATGACTTAAGAAGTAAGTGTGAACAGTACGGAATGAGGATAATGAGAAAAAGACAAAATGTATGGTAGTTGGTGTAAAAGGGGAAAGAATAAATATTAGAATGAATAACGAAAAAATAGAACAAGTGAACAGTTTCAAATACTTGGGAAGCATAGTTACAGATGACATAAAAAGCATGAAAGAAATAAAAACTTGGATTGCAATGGTAAAAGAAAAATTTGTTAAACGGGCCATTAAACAAAGTACTAAGGAAATGTTTAGCAAAGTGTTATATATGGAGTGTGGCATTGTATGGAGGGGAGACGTGGATTTTAAGGAAGGAAGATGAAGAAAGGATTGAAGCTTTTGAAATGTGGATGTGGAGAAGAATGGAAGGAGTTAAATGGGAAGACAGATTACGGAATGAGGAAATGTTAGGAAGAGTGGGATATAAAAGAGAAATATTGAAAGCAATAAGGAAGAGAAAGAAGAACTGGATAGGATACTGTTTAAGAAGAAATTCTATTATAAAAGACAGTCTAGAAGGCATGGTTAGAGGAAAAAGAAAAAGAGGAAGAAAGAGAAGACAGTTGATGGACAACATCAAGGTAGAAAACTACATTACCACGGAAAGGCTGGCAGAAGACAGAGAACAGTGGAGGAGTTCATAAAGAAAACCTGCTGTACAGCAGAAGAACCGATGATAGAAACGAGAGTGTCATAACGCTACTCTCCACACCAAAGTCATTAACAATTTTATACAAAATAATTATTTCGCCGAGGGAGTGACCTCGCTCTAAGGAACAGCAGAAATCTCTTAGCCAATGAAATCGATCAAAATCGACAGGGGGTATGTAATCCCAAAATTGGAACAGCGAACAGGAGCAGATTTCTTCACACTTCATCTCTGACTAGCGAAGCGATACCACGGCCATTTTCTGTGCGTGTAAAAGTCGAATTCTGAAGCTAATCAGCTGTGCGAGTGTAAATGTAAACGTTTTGGTCAACATAACCAACAATTTTTAAGTGGCGAGTTCAACGAAAAAACGCAAATACAATAGCGAATCATAATTGCAGAGTGTATAATAAGCTCCAATAAAGTGAATTACAGGAAGTATGGTGTTTTATTATACTTACTGAATTTTAACTTGGAAACAGAAATTTTTATCATCTTGACATTGAGACATGGAAGTAACCATGAAATCTCGTAGAGTTTAAACGTGAATAAATTAATTGATTGACATTAATTCACGAACTTTAATGAACATTATATGAATTTTTTATAGAAAAACTAAATTATTTTCTACCTACGTTATGAAGGTTAACCATCTTAGTGAAATAGACAATGAGTTTATGTGAACTCGAGTATAGGTTTTATAAACTTATGATTATGATTGTTCCAATTCATAAACAACCAGTGAAAACTTTAACTAAAGCTGTTTAAGCAATATGCCGTAAATATTTACCTGACAAGAGTTCAGCATTCAATGGACATGATAATTTATAACGAACATTAGATGGACTTATAATTACAATTATTTATGTATTTTGTTATGTATAGGTTAAGGAGTTACATGATATTTTTGAATAGATAATACTTTGTATCAACTCAGCATGACTGAAGTAACTTTAATGTTGACGACAGTCGAATTTATAATTCCATGTTAATAATTTTAAAAACTTTTAATGTCGTTTTGTTTATACTAATCAGTTCCGACTACTCATTTTGAACAGTAGTGCAGACATTTTATGTTATGTATCTTGCAGTCTCAAAGGAACCACGAAAAATTGTAGAACTAATGAACAAAGATTCAATGTTATATTTTAAATTTCTGTTAACCAAAAAATAGTTAACTACCCTGAGAGTAAGAGTTAATAAGCAATAATGTCAATGATTAATTAGGCAAAACAGCCAGTTATAAATATTAACTAATAAATGCCAATTTATTAAATTATGTTAATAAAAGCAAATTGTCTAACAGAAAAAGAGTTGTCGAATTTCATTTAATAGACAATACTGATACGTGTGAGGTAACCATTAGTACTTCCACAGGTGGCACCATTTAACTCTGATATATTGAAATCGAGTTATCTATTCGCTTGTTAACGAGTTTGTTAACGAACTAGACCTTCGAACTCAGTAAGTACATGGTGAATACATAACTTGTGTTTATTTCAGCAACAATTAAACCTACGGCGAATTACACCTATCCACGTACGCTTGCGAGGGAGTCAACCCGACTAATTCGTATCCGAGCTCCAAGTTAAACGAATCACTCAGAACAAAGAAGAGCGATTAAATAATTCGTCCTAACTCAAAATGTTTTTTTATTCAACATTATTAAACCATTTTACATAATTAACTAAACTCAACAAGAAAACTGAATTAAATAATTAATTGAGAGAACGAGCAGAGTCACAACCTCATTATATACAAATACTTACGTTACAATATATATATTTATTTTTGCACATACGTGAATGTGCAATACATGCGAGTGTATGGCAAAAGATTTTTGGTATAATATAGAATTTTTGATTGTAGGAAACTATTACAACATGTTAATAGTTTATTAAACTATTAAACAATTTAATAACTTCACCTATTGCTTTTATGTGTGCATATTATCAGCCCTAGTATTGTGAGTACGTGTCGGTAGGTACACTATAACCTAGTAGGAGGGAACACATACACTTGCGTACATTCGTGTACAGGTACACCACACTTACTACACACACATTTACACTTGCACACTTACTACATTTACACACTAAACTGAAACTGATTTATAATATACCTGGAAGGCTTCATAATACCATCCGAGAGTAAATTATTGAAGAACTTTTTGTTCTTAAGCCTCTTGTATGTTTAAAAAGTAATAAGTGCAAGTAATAAAGTCTTATTTAATTTCCGCGCATAATATTGGACGTGAATCGGCTTATTACAACACACAGGAAACGATCGTATTGTTGTCAGACCAATAGCAATCACTAACTTGATGAATTAATGAGGCCACTAATTGACAACGAACAAGATACTAACAAGATTTATATACAGGACGCCCTTGAGTCCTCGCAAAATAAAAGATTTTTAAGCTTCAACGAATTCGATTACATTTTGACGTTAAAATATGTTCCTTGAGACACAACACACAAAATTATAAGTGACTTCTTTTGCAAACAACATTCTGATGGACGTTCGCTCGCTTCTATTTTATTATGACCGTTTCTATATTGCTGTAACACTACCTTATTGATGTTTTCTGATCTCTGTTCACTGCAGGTTCAGACGTATGAGAAATATACGGGAAGAGGTTACCGATGAAAGTTAATGATTATCGATTAATATCAAACTTATGTAGAAGTTCATGAGTATTGAATTTTATACGTTGTATTAGTTTTAAAGAGTATGTGGCTGATTTCTCAAACTGTCCAAATTAATAATATACTTAATTATGTTCTGCTTGATGGCAGACTATCTGAATTGATCCACAATTTTGGCCTTCACTTTTCCCTTTTCTTCGGTTCCTCCTTCAATTTTTAGTATTTCTTTTACTCCTTTAAATCGGACAAGAGCTGAATTCTTCTTCTTTCAACCCCTGGAGTTCGTTCTAACTTTCTTTGATGATACCTTGCAGCAGGCAATTTCTTCTCAGAATGGGTTTGATTCAAGTCGTTTCCCTACGATATTCTCGATTTATATCTTCTCACTCAACACCTTAGTACCTACGTCTCCATTTATTATTTTTAGTATGACCGCATTTCTTTTTTATATTCTTTTCCGGTAATAATTTTAAAATGTTCAGTGTATTTCTTCTCAGTTTTTCTTAGCGTTCGTGCCTCCTATGTAGATGAGTCCTCTTAATGTAACATTTTTTTCGATAAATCAGCAATTTAAAACTCAAATTGTTGATCAACTGTTGCCTCTCCCTAGTGGATTCAGGCTTGGCCATGGCTATCCGTGATCTGATTTCCCTGCTGCAAAAGAAGTCAGAACGATATCTATGTAGGCCTACTTGATCAGCGTTTTTTAGTTTTCTATTATACAAGGCGATTCGCTGCTATTCATCGTATTCGACGTTTTCGTCACTTTTGACTTGTGTATATCCATTTCCAATCCACAGTTCCTTTCTCTTTCTACCATCGTGTCTTGAATATCTTCGTTCTTCGCCATCAGTACCAGGTTATCAGGATACCTGACTTGCTACTGACTCTTCCTCCTATCATAAAGTCATCTATTCTTTTAAAGGGTACCTTGACTAACTATTCTACTGGGAGACCAATCAGAATAGGTAATATGCAGTATCCTTGGCTAACGCATCTTTCTATTTCCACACTGATGATATCTGTACTTTTTTTATATACAGGTTGAGAATTATTCTTCAACCTTCCAATCAACGGTGACTTGATTTGTTTTAGTATTTACATAAGCGTTTCCAGTTTATCCGGTCAAATGCAATTTTTTGGCCAATAGTGGATACAACCCACTTTTCCTTTGACTGATAGGACTCTCTACAAAATAATCCTTACCGTTCGAATTACCTCTCTAGTTCGTCGCTCTGTCTTCAAATAGAATTAGTCTTCTCCAACATCTTGTATAGTTGGGGCTTTTCCCTATTGACTACGCGTGCTATAATTTTTCCTACATGAGAAATCAAGCTGATGGTTTATTGATCGCTACTACTCCTAGTCTTGCAGCTTCACAACTCTTGGTTTAGTGGGATCACAGTTATGTTGAGGAAACCTGAGAAAACGTTTGGCCACTCTCCGTTGTCGTAGATCCTGTTGATAAACTAACCCAAATTCCTTCTTCTACTTACTCCTAATTCCTTCAATAAATCCACTGGTACCTTTTCCTTCCGGTACTTCCTACAGATATCCTCTTCACCTGTGCGCTATTTTCTCTTCATGATCTTTGTAGGATTTTTCACTTTGTTTTTCTTATACACATTCCAGTAAAAAATGAATTTTGACAAACAAAATTAAGTGTATATAACAGTGTAGCGTGTGTATCTTTTTCAGTCCAATAAACGTTTTGGGTAATTAAAAACTATATTGTAATCCGTTGGTAGTAGTAAATGATATTCTAAGGTAAATATTTTTAATGAATAAATATATAATTGAAAAACACAATTTAGTGTGAGCAGGTGTTGAACAGTAGTAAGACAATTTTTTAAATAATTTTGTGTCCTGCTTTTTCATTATTACGTGCTTTACCATAAAGTATTCTGTCGCCCCACCGTCCTCTATTATGTTTTTGAATTTTCTATTTAGATTATACAGAAAATTGATTAGGACAAATTCTTTTATTGTAGCTTTTGGTCTTGGTAATTAGTATTGTAGATTTTGGTTAAATGGGTTTTAAGAGAATACTTGAAAAACTGAACTGAGTTTATGACGACATCATGTGTGTAACCAAAGGATGCTAAAAGAGAAGACAAGAAACTAAGTCTCAATAATGAGCGGTTGCCTAAACATCAGAGAAATAAGCCTGCATGCATCCGACGTTTGAACATTTGAAAATCTGTACAAAAGTGTGACCTACAGCAAAAGAGAATTGAACATGGTAAAAACACATAATTACATGTTATTTTTATGTAAATGTATTGTATTATTAAGTGTCGTTGGAAAGGCCAAGTCACCAGAGTGCGTGTACTGTGTACCAGGGAGCTGCGGACGACACCACTCTTCGTCTGTGACAGGTAGGAACAACATAGAAGATAGTTGCAAGATGATATTTGGCAGGAGAGCGCGGATAACATCATTGAAGCATGCTTCAAGAGAAGGACACCTGGAACTGTGTGACTCGTTTCGCAAAAGAGATGTTTTGGGCGATGAAGGTAAATTTGGATAACACAACGTAGAAGGCTAACAAATCAGATGTGAATCCTAGGGCTAAAGAACAATAGGCCTAGCCCTAAGTAGTGAGTCAAACAGTTCCAGGTTAGTGTCCTAGAAGAGGAAAGGAAGTTGGTTTTTTAGTGGGTCGTGTATATAACAAAGTGTCATAATAATCTGAATAAGTGTTAGATAATGTATGAAACAGTTAAATTATAATTAATTACATACGGAAAGATCATTCTGTAATTGAAACTAAGCATATATAGATGTGTTCCTGATTTTTCGTATTCATTCATGAACATATACGAACCATATAGGGGCATATGTAACATATACATATATATGCCTACATTTCCACACATCTCCACGGTATACCATGTTCAACAAGACAGTAGTGTAAGTAAAATAGAAAGTAAATGTCTACTGCAGTATAAACGTCATGTCGGCATTATGTGTTGAAACAGGTTTAATATCTGGTAATGGATTAGGTTAACGCACCCGTCAATTACGTGAGACGGAAAAGGCAATCGCATACTATAGCGTTAATGTGCGTGATGTGCGGGAGTGGGGGACAGGTTTCGGTTCGTAAATGTTAACCTTGTAAACAAAATTCCTTTTCTCTTTGTGTAGTTTTATATACCTGTGTTTTAGTGTTGTTAGTTAAACTGCGGTTATTACACTTCAGACAGACAACGCTTCGACCGTCCATTAATTTCAATTCTCCATTATTGATAATAATAACAACTCAAGTGGCCTCGATCAGACACCGAATAGCTGGCCAGCGGCAGTAGCCTATAGCATGTGAACTACAAGCGACGGTAGTATGTTGTTTTAAATTAAATTGACTTCCTAAGCTGTCAATAGGTGTATGTTTTAGTCTAAATGTTGTGGTGCTTTTGATTATACATGTCGTTAAACATTTAAATTTAACACAGAACGAAAACCTGACTGGAATATGGTAAACCTGCGATACTTAGGTTGTAATGCGATTGAGTCTCGTTTTTTTTATTCTCACCGCACTTTTCGTCAACCGGTGGAAAAATGGCCGGATAGCGAGTTACTAAGGGTTTACTGCGGCAAAACATTGTCTCGATAAATGTTAATCTTTATTTCCGACTCACTTTAGGAAATGTTAATTTGAAACGGAGCTCTAGTTTTGACGGGGGATTAAGTAAACAAACACTAGTTGCGAAATTAGCCGGATAAGTTATTAACTCTTTGGCGTTTAAAGCTGAGACTGACGATAGATTATCACCGACTTATTGAGATTAGATTTATTTAAACATAATTTAATTCACGTTCTTGTGTGCATTATCCTGAACATTTATAAAAGTTGGGCTAAAATATTCATAAAATTACAAAAATTATAAAATATAATATTTATTTTATATATTTTGTATATTTTAAATATTTATATATTTATTATATTTCATAATATTTAAAATATTATTTATAAATTTATAAAATTATAAAAGATTATAAATATAATTATAAAATTATATATGTCTAGAGATCTCTAGCAAATGGAGACCTGGCCCTAAACAAGTCGTTCTCGGTAAAATCGTATGAGATGCAAGGTTAACACCATCAAACCAAAAAGTCATTTTATTTAATTTTCCAATAAATTAATTTAAATTTTCGGATACGTTTTTTTATTATAATTACACAATTTTAGCGCTGTAGACATAATGGGCAAAAAATACACTGAATACTACCAACTGGTGCTGATAGGTAATTGGCAGAGTTAAACCCACGTACATCAACTTTTCGTGAAACACTTTCTCATTTGCAGTTAGGAAAATATGATAGTTACGACAGATTTCTTGTGACACTTATTTAGGAGAACACAATTTTTGCTGTAAGGAGTAAAACAATGAGTAAAACTTTTCACTACCGGTAGCAGTTTGTATTTTTATTCAGATATAGGCCCAAATTTGTTTAATATGGTACGATAACTGATTAAGTGAAACATTTTGAAAATGATTTTTATCAGACATGAAAGTCACCTTCACTATACTATTCGTTGCTGTGCGGTTCATAGTCTGCACGTAATGCGGTACTAACACCTTTTTGATAAATTAAAGATGAAAAGTCGGCGTAATACTTGTAGTTTTCTAACAAAGGCATTTGGCAATCCAAATCTAAGCGTAGGTGGCTTTTATCAGATTATATTTTAAATAGTTATTGTATTTGAATATATTACGTATAAACTTATTTATTAGGTACACCTAGTATTCGTGAGAAGTTAAAATGTGACCATTCTCTTTCAAAATTAGTGTTGACGATTAATGTCTGACGTGTCTGTTAAGAAATTAAAATGAACGTTTCTTCTGAATAAATCATATGGAGCTGTGTTACTTCCTTTATTACGTATATTAGATTCCTTTGTGCTGACGTTTGAAGCCCAGCGAAAAATTGTTTCAATTTATTCTTAGCGCGTTTTTTTTAATTCTTAAAGGGTTTTGAGCCTCCAGTGTTTGTCTTGTCAGATGCAAGATTAATAATGCTTTTCCTATCCATGGGAAGCACTGAGGAAAAGTCAACAAAAAACATCGCAATATAGGTGAAAAAAAATGAAAACAACCGATGATTTGCATGAGTCAAGTAAGGAGAAACAGAAACAAGTTAACACAAAATTCAGTATCTCATAACTTGACATGACAAGGTTGTTAGATTTCTACCACCTTCAAATCGTATATTCTAAATGCTTACATCATGCTCTATGCTTAAAGCCTGTATATTACAATTTTTGTGTATTTGTCAAAATATCATTCTCTTTACGCAAACAGCAAAAATATTTGATAGTTATTTTATCAGATTTTATCTGTGTATAAAAAATGTGTATAAAAATATTTACAGGGAAATTTTAATAACCATCTTCACATTAAGCCTACGAAAATTAGGTACAATATTTCTTTTTTGAATTAATTTTTATTCATCCACTGATAAACTAATTAAAATGTATGGTATGCCCGCGTAATAATAAAGGGAAAAAGTTACAACAGGAGCGGAACGATATCGCAATACAGGCGGAAATAATTTAGTCAGCGTAGACGTTTAGTGACAGTTTTGATTTTTGTTAACTTTTCCATCCTGTCCACTGGCAACTCTTCTCCGACATTTGTTTCCTCGTATTTCACTTCCCAGCTTGACTGTTCGTGACAGCATCAATCCACTGAACTACGAGCCACTCGTATCAACCACACATTCACACTGTATCTTAGTTATTCTTTTTATTCTATTTGTTTGCTCCTCTGTCCGTCTCCCTCTCACTTTCAGTATTCGTCATTTACTCATACAACAAGTCAGTAGAATATTGCTTCTAAAATACGAATAACGAAAGTTGTTCTAATTGACGAACACAAACACCAAACACTTTGTACTAAATATTTTTTTTTTAAGAATTTGCAAGGCTTTCACGGCCGGCATCAAAAGCCGAAAGGCCACGGCCTAATAGCCAGGGATAAAATAATCTCAACATAGCTTACATTGTGTATTGAACAAAAAAAAAAACTTATGAATGTCTTCGCTAAAACTTTTATTGATTTATTGTTAGTTTAGTTGTTACTTTATTAATCTGTTGTTAGTTTGCAATCAAATTTCAGTGTTATTAGTTTCTCCCGATTAAAATAGAACATGATAAACATAATTATTATAAAAACGAATAATAAAAACATGTATAAATTCTATACAGTATATTCTATTGTCACCGGACAAAAGGCTTGCCGCATGACAAATGGCGCCAATCGTACACTCTAGTGTTTTTGGTGGCCCTAAAAAGGACCTGGTGGCGAGAAAGCTGATGTTGGTCGTGCCGCGCTGAGATGTTCGGCGGCTGCGCCCGCTGTTCGTGGCGTACTGCAGTCCTTCTCTTCTTTCGGCATCGGGTGTAGAGTCGGCTGCCGCCCAGCAACGTCCTATCGCTGGCGCGGAACTGGAGGGCGAAGACGCAAGAACGCCGGTTCTATTCTTCGGCCGTTCCTTCCGGCTGACTCCGTGCCGATGTCGTCCGAGAGAGGAGAGGAGATGAAGTGCGTCCGATGGCGTGGCGATGAAGTGTGCAAAAAATTTTTTTTCGCCATCTGGACTCCAGGCTGTCTCGGCACGTCGTTGACGTAGATCGAGAACAGAAGGGGGCCTAGAACACTACCTTGAGGGACGCCGGCTGCGATTCATCTCTCGGAAGAGTCTGAATCTCCAACTCTCACGCAGAAGGTCCTCTCCGTCAGAAAGCTAGCAACCAGATGGAGGTAGCAGTCCGGGAGCTGGACTTCCCTAAGCTTGAATAATAGGCCATCATGCCATACGCTGTCGAAGGCTTTTTCAACATCTAAGAAACAGTCAACGGTCCGTTCTCTCCGTCACCCGGCTTCCGTGACGCTTTCCACCATTCTCATCAGTTGATGAGTGGTCGAATGCCCCACACGAAAGCCGAACTGTTCGGGGACCAGCACGTCAAAGTTGGTTAGATGTTCTCGTACACACACCGCTGCACGAGGCGCTCAAAAACCTTGTAGACCGGGAAGTTAATATTATTTGCTGCATGGCCTTGGCCACAATTTATACAGCGAAAATTGGACTTGTCTGCCACAGTGCAGGTCTGTGTGGAATGTCCCAAAGAACAGCGTAAATAGGCCGGGGCACTGCGACAGACGTCGGTATGATGGCCGAACCTCTGGCACCGGTGGCACTGCGCGAGCTTGCCCGGAGGACGACTGGATTCCACCCTGACGCGGAAGCCAAACAGTCGCGTCAGCTGGAATATTTTATCTGCAGCCTCGCCCTTCTCGAGCTGGAGACGGACGAGCGGGAGAGGTACTCGGGTTTCTGAGTTGGTGAACAGGCGAAAAATTGCCTGCACCAGGTACCCGAGGTCTCGGAGTTCCAAGAGGATCTCCTGTGGATCAGTATGCGCGTCAAGCCCACGTAAAATTACTGACAAGGGCTTGACTCGCATAGGAGAGAAGGTGTGGTATTGCAGGCTGTGCGCCTGCAGAAAGGCCTCGACCAAGCGATGGTCCTCGAGCCGACGGACGACAATCTTGACCGTGTCACCGCCCCAAACAGCTTCAGATCAAGCTTGTCGGCCGACAGGCCGTGGGCCGCGATCAGCCGCCTGTATAAGGCGGCGACATTGGACACCCCGTGGACGAACAGGGGCGGCGCGTGACCAACAGCGGCAGCAGCCGGAGCTGTTACCGAATCAGTCGGAACCGCGGCCTGTTGGCCCTGAGAAGGTCCGATGTCCATGGTCGAGGTCCGAGAGGATGCGGATCCGGTAGAATGGGTCCTCTTCGGTTTCTTAGTCGGACGTCTACGCCGACCAACGGTCGCAAATTCGTCCGAGTCGTCCACCGGGAGAGGGGGTAGCGGGTTCGGGAGAGGATCATCCGTCTCCACCGCCCGAGGCGATTCAGGCGAGTCGCCCACGTGGGGCAAGTGCGCCAAAATTTTCTGCCGCCCCGGGTTTTATGCACTAACCGGCACTAAACGGGAGTCAAATTTTTTGACGTAATGCGCCATTTGTTGCGCTGTTGCAATTGGTGCAAGTAATCCTTTGACCACCTGTTCCAAATCGATTGGGTGAATCTTTGGAGCAGCTGCCTTCTGCCCAAACGACTAATATTTATTTGGGAATAGTCAGGTTCCGGGAGTGCAGTGAGCGGAGAACCAACCAGGAAATGAGCTAGATTTAAAGGTTCAGGGTTCCTAGAGTCATTGGAGACGGCAAACAAAGGGCGTGAGTTGAGGCAGGCCTCTATTTGAGTTAGGATCGTATAGCACCCCTCGAAAGTAAGAATGGTTCCGCCGACCAAGCGCCGCAAGTGAAATTTTACGCTCTTGACTCCGCTTTCCCACAGGCCGCCGAAATGCGGTGCTGAGGGGGGAATAAAGGACCAATTAATGCCCTGGGCACTGGTAAAATCCTGGACGGACTGCTCAAAACCCTTAAACTGTAAAAGTTTATGTAATTCGTGCAGTGTGCTACTTGCACGACGAAAATTTGTTCCATTGTCGGAAAATATCTGATCAGGGATTCCTCTATGCGCAATAAACCGTTTTAAGGCCGCTATAAAGGCGTCTGATGTCAGATCTGAGACTAATTCCAGGTGAATGGCCTTAGTGGTCATGCATATAAATAAAGCAATATAAGCCTTTGACGTTGATCTTGAACGCTGCCCGCCATGACGTACAAATACCGGACCGGCATAGTCGACTGCAGACTGGGAAAATGGCTTAGCAGGCGTGACACGGGAGGGGGGTAATTGTCCTAATAATTGGTTTGCGCCCCTAGCACGGAATCTAAAACAGGTGATACAATTATGTATTACCGAACGTATATAGGATTTGTCGTTAATTATCCAAAATTTCCGTCGTAGAGAGAACTGAGTCAATTGTACACCAGCGTGTAATAAACGAAGCTGCTCGCTTTGTATAATTAATTTGCTGAGATGAGAGTGTGGGTGTAGTATGATTTGGTGTTTGCTCTCGTAGTTAAGCTGGGAGTGCTGAAGGCGTCCTCCTACGCGTAATATTCCTGACTTGTCTAGAAAGGGGTTAAGTGAAAGAATTTTACTGTTATTAGGGATGTAGCATTGCGCCTCAAGCTCCTTGATTTCGATGCCAAAATACGACTTCTGGGACTGGCGAACAAAAACCAAAAGTGTACCATGTAACTCATGGGAGGTTAAAAAAGAAGTGTTCCTATCCTCTGTGGGAAGCCTAGCGTTCCGAATGAATCGACGGCAATAAGAAAACACGCGAAGGAGTTTTGAAAGCGATGAGTATTTTTCAAAATAACTAGATGTGGATGATGCGACAATCAATGAGGTTTGGACCTGTCTCCGTTGTTCCTGCTCAAGCTCGGGATGAGTGCAGGGAGAATGGGCATCGAAGGCACAGATAGGCCATGATGATGACTCCTGGGATAACCAGGATCGACCATGCCACCATTGTGGGTGACTGTGTAAAACACGTTTACGTTTACGTTTACGTTCCTGCTTGAACTTGATTTCCAGAGATTGGAACCTGCGGATAGCGCCGGAGAGAGAATCGCCAAAATGACAATTATGTAACCTCCGTGGTAGGGATACCACAAATCTGCCATCATTATTACGAACAGCATTAGATACAAAATGATTTTCGCATTCCGTGTCCTCAAAGGAGGGAGCACGAATAGCAACGTCCTCTAACTTCCAAAAGTCCTTTAGTTGCGAGGAAATGGCTTTATCATCTTCACATACCATGAATGATGAAACCGGTTTTCTCATATCGACATTAAATGGCAAGTTACCTGCGAGAATGAATCCCAATTTTGTCTCCTGTATTATGGGGAAATGTGGGCTACGGATAAATTTGACAGGTTCAATTAATTGTAAGTAATACTGAGCATCGAGCAATATGTCGATTTGCGAGGAAAAGTTCAGCTGCCGGTCAGCTAGAAATATGCCCTTTGGTAAGTTTAGGGAGGAGATGTCAAATGATTCCGCAGGGAGATTATTTGTGATACTGGGAAGCACAGCGCATGTTCATATTTGTATGTTCAAATTAAAATTCTTATACCGTGAATGCAACCTTACTCTAGTACTGAAAGCAGCTTGAGATAATGAATTTTTTATACCCGTTATGGGTAATTGAGATTTAATCAGTTTTAGACCCATTCGTCGGGCGAAACTCATGGTGCAGAAATTAGCTTGCGATCCTGAGTCCAATAAAATCCTAACTGGGTGCTTCCTACCTGCATGGTCAATTGTCATGCAGACCGCGGTGGATAATAATATAGACTTGTTTGTTTGCAATGTTAACGAACACTGATTATTCCTGGACGAAGCGTTATTGCTAGATATATGGATCATTGTGTGGTGGCGTTTAGCACACATCCTGCAAGAACATTTTGAGGGACAGTGTGCAAAATCATGGCCTGAGCGTAGGCAATTCAAGCAAAGTTTATTTTTAATTAGAATATTTTTTTCGCTCCAGGGGGGTGATCGCTACAAACTGTGGGCACTCAGCCAGGCGGTGTTTACCTTTGCACAGCTGACATATGTTATATCCGATATGAGCATGGAATGTCGTCCTGGACATATTAACCGGTTTAATTGCTTTGCGATATGGACTCTTATCGCTAACGTGTATCTTGTTTACGGAGTTGGTCGCGCAGTCCAAGTTTTGTAATAACTGCCTTCGGTTATTTAAAAATTTTATAAAATTACTGAAATTAGGAAATCGTTCGTCCGACAAGCTTTCTTTCCAGAGCCGACACGTATGATTATCGAGTTTCTGCGTTAGGTATTGAACTAAAATAATTTCAAATGTATTTACGGGTAGATTTAATGAATTTAAGGCATTTATATTCTCAGTGATCTCGTCAATGAACCTGGAAATGCTAACCCTGGACTCTTGTTGTACGGACTTGACGCCCAAGACATTCCCTATGTGATGGGCTGATACAATTAATTTGCTGTCGTATCTGTTTTTTAATAAATCAATGGCTACCGCATAATTTTCATTGGTGATTGGAAGAGATTTTATTACATTTAATGCCTCGTCACTCAATGAAGAGTGCAAGTAGTGTAGTTTTTGAATATCCGTCAGGGCAGTTCTGACGTGTATTAATTCCACAAATATATTGTAATAGTGTTGCCAATCAATGATGCTACCTGAAAAGGAAGGGAATTTAATGGGTTCTAACTGTATCGGGGGAGTTTTAATTGGCGTAATTTCGGTTTGAATCAACGGGTTCTGGTTCACCTCCTCTACCTGTTTTAATAAATGGTGTAACTTACATTCGATATTACAGAGATCATCCTCGGTTTGAACTCTGTCACTGACTGATGCGAAATCTGAAACGTCAGCCTCAATTTGAGTCTGAATATCGTCATATTTAGCGGACAATTCCATCAAATGGCGGAGCTTAATTTTTAATGCATGATGATCGCTTATGTCTGGATCGAAATTATCAGCGAAAGTATTCACGCGAGATATGGACGCCTTAATTGTGCCCCGTTTCTTTATTAACGCCTTCACATCAGCCATGACCGAAATTTTAAAATGTGATTTGAAATCGAAAATTAGATATAGAGAAGGTGAACAGTTGTTGTAACCTTGAATGATTTGCTACAATCTGACATAATGCGGGAGCCAGTGATCTGTTTACACCTTAATATATGACTGACTATAATAGGTACTTAATTTGCTTAAAACTAGTTATGAAAGTTATCGACAATATAAATCATTCGACATGACAATATACCTATAGCCTTATCACATCACTTAAATTTCTTAATGCGTTATTGCACAACTGCGTAAAGAAACATTTATGTACATATGAAAATCTAATAAAAATATAAGCTTATGGCCACTTGACAATATATCTATTTCTGTAAAAATTATTAATAATGTTGTATTAAATGTTATTAACTCTGTGCAAAAATGTTACTTAGATTGCCATAATTATATATGAAAAGATCATAAAAAATGAAAGTTTATAATCACGTGGATGTTGAATCCCGGCGTGCTGAAGCTGGCTTCGATCCCGCTGCTCGATCCTGTTAGAAGTTGTTGCACCTCTTGTCTCTACCGGTCAGATGACGCCTGATGTTGTAGCTCTCCATAATTTTAAAGTTGTGGAACCTTTTCGTTGTAGAATAAATGATGCTGTCCTGCCGTGTCCCATTGTCTCTGGTTTGCTGCTCTGTAGAATCTTGCAGTGTTGATTGTGAAGTTTTGTTTAGAATAATAGAGAGACGCAACTGCCAGCAATCTGAAGTTGAAAATGTTGGGGCTTGAATCAAACGCCGTTTGGGCCCATTAAATGAAATGTTAATGCGGTCGCATTGGACCAAAATATGATATCCGTCCCGTGAGGACCAAAATGCGGTCGCTGTGGACCAAGAAATGCGGTCGCAGTGGACCAAAATGCGGTCGCGTTGGACCAAAAATGCGAAATCCGGCCCGGAGGTCCAAAATGTTGCTTCTTAGAAGCTCTTGATGAATCTTGAGTTGTTCTTAGGAACGCTATTTGGAGTTAGCTGGTCAGAGATGAAAGAATTGAGTGGACTGTATAATGTTTCTAGAAATAATTGTTTATTGAGATTTAAAGAAACATAATTGATTGCTGGCACGTCTAGGTTTTTAACGCGGCATAAGTGCCGGAGAATTAAGATAGAAATAAAACATTGGCGTACATGACAATGTATGAGCCGAACTTGTCTAAGTGAATCGTAGCATGGTGAGCATGCTATTAGTATTAAATATTGAAAAAACTTTAAGTAGCCGCGGCTGGCGATTGAAACGAGTGTCCTGCTCGGAGTCTGGAGAAGAACTGATTTAATGTTGACTGCAGTCAGCCTGTCTCGAGACCGGCTGCAGATAGCAATGAAAAACGTGACGTCACGTACAGGCGCCGCAATGCGGTATTTTATAATACAAAGTTCACATAGGTTTAAAGTTTATATAGGTACAAAGTTTGTCCATCATTGCTGAAATGAGTCTAAAAGAGTACAGACAACGTAATGAGAAACCGACTGAAAGACTGACGTAAAGCGTGTAAGTCGACTTTCCAAAATTGTACGAACTGACGTTTGCGTGAAAAGACGGTAGATTTCCACTATATTGCTCTCATACCTTCTTGCTGCCCTCCTAGTAACTGTACAGACCAAGTACTGAGTACTGATGGACTTACTGATGTAAATGTCTTGAATATGCATGAACTGTGGTTACATGTAATTTTCTGTGAAACACGATGATAACAAGCCGCTATGAATCTCATTGCGCCATACATATGTAAGCCTACACGACACGACGTTTGTGTTCATAAATATGCGTGCGTCGTTAGCTACAAGTGACGTGTGGCACCCGTGTTATTGCGCGGATAACAGTCGTTACTCTACACGTTAAGCTTGGTTGTATAATTTTATCTCTTTTGTGCATATTTCCCTTGCAAAACTTGCATTCTATAAACGGTGTTGCAAATGGTTTTAGTTCTATTTGTTTACTGCAAGTGCTATCCATCTCTATTACCAGCTCCTCGAAGCGCGGTATTACAGTTGTTACTACCAGATAAGTATACTAATTAGATAAGTATTTTCTGGCCAGTAAATTCTTTGGCCTGTCGTACGGTTACAGTTTGTTGAAAGAGCGACGGGGATTTCCTAGTTTTAACTCGACCATTTGGATTTGTCTCTCTGTGTTTATACCTTTTGGGATCATATCTCACGATACATTTTGAACGCCTCATCAAATTTTTGTAAAACTGTTCATGTGTGGAAACACGTTTACCTCACAGAACTGAATTTAAAAATAGAATGGCGAGAGATAAAAATTTAGAGGAGGGTCGAAATTATGTAAACATCACTTCAGTAGGTACATGTGGTGTATTAAATTAAAAAGATGTTTAACCATAATCTTCATGTAATGTTTATTTTAGAAAATTTTAAACTTTCTGGGCGTCAGGGCCAAAAAACGTGATGAAAATTCTGCTAAAAGTGCAAAAATTCATGAGAGGTATCAAATTTAAGCTAATTTTAACTAGCATCTGAAGTTAGTGTTAAGTTTTAAAAATTCAAAATTTTAGTACCTCAGGGGCTAATAAAGATTTTAAAAGTTTGTAAAAACTATGAAAATCCAGCAGGGTGTCAGACTAAAAGGAACTGTAATCTAAATCCAAAGGTTTCGAATTTCTAGAGTTAATTTTATGATTTTGTGCTATAAGATTGTTTTATTACTAAAGAAATAGTACAGAAATCGGAATTTTTGTAATTTTTCCATAATTTAAAAATTATTTAATATTCCAGTTTATGTAATAATAAATGAAATTTGTTCAACGAAGTGAGTGAATTCTGCAGCTGAAATAGCATACCAGTTATATTTAGCTCGGTGTTTATGAATATTGCAAACAAAGTGGATTTTATAGGATTGCAAAATTGTCTGTGACTAGCAGTTTGATAGAAATAGATTCTTGTTATGCAATCAGTGAAGTGGATATTTCTTACTCATTGTTATTCCTGTCAATATTGTTAATAACTATGACTGTTTCGTTCCGTGTAGGTGGTGTAATGTTATTTTCTGTTGTTCTATTAGATATGCTGTTTGTTTCTTGTATTGTATAGCTCTGTGTCCTTGGCAGATTGTATGTATCGGAAGATATTTACCGTTTTGTCTTCTCTGAAAAAAATGTTTGTTTTACATTTACATTTCAAGTGTCATTGAATAATGACCATTATGAACTGTTAAATGAACATATATGTCAAAATCAAAAGCGTTTTTAAAAACTGATACGATAATCGAAAATAATACAGTAACTAGCGTTTATCAGTCCAAAATTTTGTATAACCTGATTATCTTCTCGGAGAGATAAAGAGATCAATTTCAGCATTGACCTGCTGCAATTAAAACTTCAGAATATTTAATTGGTAGATTTAATGTTTTGGATTCTGGAAAAAGGATTATGTATTAATTTTTTTTTTAATTGGGTGAAATAACTAAATCGCAGGAAAAATATTTAACTCGCGAAGCTCTGGTAGTACTCCAGTATTTCTTGTGATGCAACCTTAATAACTGTAATGCAATAAGCAAAGAAAGGGGACAAAATTTGAGAACATCATAAGACTTACAAAAGCAAAAATGTTAACTTCTCAAAGCTAGTGTTAGTGCATTAAGTTAAGGACGAGTAACGAATGAGTAACGTATTGTATTAAATATTTACTGAAGAATAAAGTAAAATTTATGAAGTGTCTGTCACTGATCATGAATCAGTTAATCATAGATAATAAATCTCAGTAAATGTAAAACTTTGAAAATGTAGTAAACAGGTATGTATCATAATTAACTTTAAGAAAAGGTGCACTAAATAAGGAAAAGGTATCTAAACCATCATCTGAAAAAATATGATGATAACGGAAAGCCAGGTTTTACTGAGAAATGGAAACATAAATTAGTGCAATGTGAATTTATGCTTACAATATTCCGTTATATAGACCAACAATATAACAATATAATACAGTGTATAACAATAAACAACGAGATAGGCCTATATATTGTTACGATGGTCTCCTTGATTGTCGCATGGTACAGTAGAAAAAAATATAAGACACCAATGAAGTCACTAATAACCAACTTTAGTTAACACATTTAATAGTTTGTAATCAACAACGTATTCAACAAGATTATACACGTACAATAATTCAAATTAAATTTGTCCATACGCAATAATAATAGAGTCCCGCACAATTGCAAGGCTTCGCCACAATACTTCGAACCTCACTTGAATAAATCAACACTTGAAGTCATTGTGTAATCGCCCGACGTAAACTGAACAAAGTGGCAGGTGAAGGCTATTTATAGTCTGCAGAGTTCCATAATATGCGTCCTTAACATGCACTCAAAAATTCTAGAGGGTACTTAAACGTGGCCTTGGCAGAAACACGCACTGTTGGGATAGTTGAGGAGCTTTTCGAACAACACTATCGAATGTACGAGAATGTTCCGTATTACGCAACACTGCCTCGATTGTTGACGCATCTTAAGTGTCACGTACGCACACAAACATTACAGCTGGGCTCTGCTGGGGTAGCCGAGAAACATGAAGAACCTTCTGTAATAGCGTAACAATATAACAATAACTTAATCTCGTTTGTCTTATACATATATTGTGTCCGTACAATAAGTTACTATAACGTAAAAATTATATCGAATCAATATTGGTTTTATATAGAATCATGATTATTAAATGTTTATTAGAATAAGAAATGCAAGTAATGTGAGTTGACGTACGGTTAGAAACCTGCCTAGCGGTGTTTTTCAAAGCACACACACCCTTTGGCGAGGCGCCCGTCTGACGGTGCGAAAGCTATACAGCAAGTCACGTACAGGGTGTAAAATCATAAAATGTATTGTATTAAAAAAAAAAGCCATTAAGTTAAGTGAAACTGAGGGAAAATTGAGTGCTCTGACAATACTGTACCGTTAGAATTTAGAAAGAGAGTGTAGAGAGAAAGAACTCGATGTAGCGTCGTTTCACTTTCGCGGTATAAGTTTGCTACGCGCTGTTTTTTGACGAACGGGAGAAAGCGTCACTTTTAAGCGGGTGAATTTAGCTAGTTGGATTGAAGGAAATCAAATATCGCGGTATTTGAAACCAATGGGAACGCGATTTGTAAATATTGAGTATGGGTAACGTTTGCGGAAGTATAAAAAACGTAGTTGGGAAAATTGTCGGCAGTCTACAACTACAACACTACAACTATCAGACTCGTTATTGCGCATTACGATTTCATAACTAAAGTCGACGGAGAGTATTACAGCTATTCAAATTCGTCACCACGTATTAAGAATTTATAACAAAAACTTGCGATATTTAATAAGTACAGTATTCGTGTCGTGCGTTTAATAATATTAAACCCGGTATTACAGTGAACGTAGTATACCAAATCAAAGTAATTGTTAGAAAAAATATAATATAACTTGGTGATACTTACTGAACTTCATAGTTGGTTATCGATATTCGAACACGTGCATTCGGACGTTACGGAACGTGGGAGTGTATTCGGTACGAATTAATGATATTGCGAGCACTCAGTTTAATAACATAGTTACTAAGGTGTCGAAAATAATTAGTAATATACACTAGTTACGTACTGAATCAGTGAGTAGGTGTGAACAGTGGTAATTAAAGTGAAGCCGATGTAATCAAGTGTTAGTGTCATCGAGTGCCAACAACAGGATCACCCGAATCGCCGACAACGCAATCTCCAAGAGCGCAGACTCCGAGGGAAGGATTCACCCACAAAAGGAATTCAACCAACAAGTAAACCAAATTGAACATTAAACTCATATTAATTCATGTAATCTTTTGTAACTCTATTACTATTGACAATTCAATTGGTCTATGAACCTACCTTCAATGATAATTGATGAGAAGTATAATTTCAATATTGTTAATCATTAATATTGTATGCGATTTGTAATATGTTAATGAAGATGTTCATTAAACTTAGAAGTCATTAAGTTAATTGTGTTAATAATCATTTCTTGGACACCCTGAGATAATTTTAAGAGTCGCCATCAAGCAGAGTTAAGAGTTTAGTATTACTAAATTTACACATGTCTGTTCTAGCTCTAAACTGCGAGGGTGGTATTACTGTTAGTGAAAACAAATATTGGCTTGACAGTCTCGATTTATTCACGAGGCTGGAATAAACTGTTTGATACAAGTGGATCAGACACAAAAAACTATAAATTTTTAAATTGGTTTTTTGATTTTACACTTTAGATTCTGTCAGACTGGTGATGCATGCTGTTAACCGGTTTAAATGAATTCTCTTATAGTTTGAACAGTGCGAGTGTGTTAGGTCCTGTTAGCGGTAACAGTTTAATGCTTTCCAGCAGAACAGCTTACAGTGATGCATCGTACAACTTGTTTAATTATACTGTGTTCTACATCTTCGTTCTACTCTTTGTTTTTATCTTTATTGCTTTACTCGTTACATGATATAATTCTGGTTGCCAAGTGTTGCAGGAAGCTGCATCATCCTGTCAGTTACACATGTTACCCGCACATGGCGAAGTACTATCTGAGACTCTAACAAATAAATGTTTTTCATGTGTAAAAACAACACAAAGGCAGTTTTCGCTTAACCATCAAATACGCTTAAGAATCCAACAACTTATAACTCTGTTGCAGACACATCTGTTTCATGTTAACTGTTTCTAGTTATAATATAACAGTTTGTGAAACGTAAAGTGAATTTAAAAACATGATTATACATTGAGAAACACCATTTTCTACTAGTAGGCATAGTAAATTCTCTGAACGCGTTCAGAAGTATAATGTGTAGGCCTACACTAGTTTGAGATACATGGATTTTCAATTGTCTTGATTTCTTAAATTTGCAGTAGGAAATTGAAATAAAAGTCGTGAATTAGAAGAAAATCTAAAATGTTCATGTATACTATTGTTACGGCGGTCTCCTGATGGTCCTATGGTGCAGTGGAAAACAAAAGTCAAGACCCCCAACGAAGTCGCTAAAAACCAGTTTTAATTATCACAATTAACAGTTTGTAATCAACCAGTTATTCAACAAGATTATACTTGGACAACAATTCAAATTAAATGTGTCCACACACAATAATAATGTCAACTAATAGAGACCCGTACAATAATCACAAATACCACATCGCCTTAATACTTCGAATCTCACTTGAATAAATCGCCACTTAAACGCATTGAGTAGTCGCCGACATAAACTGAAACTAAGTGCCGCTTAATGCTTATATTTATACCCGCCGAGATTACAGAATAATCTATCACTTTGGTTGAGTGTTGAACAAACAGGCAGTCTCGAATCCACTAGAAAAAGTGCCCTTGAACTCAGTACGCTGACCGCGCGGTCTGGAAAAGACTGGATGGTTGACGCATTAAAAGTGTCACGTAATTGTCTTTCATCTCAAAGCAGTAGCAATATGTACGCACACAGACATTACAGCTGGGCTCTGCTGGGATAGCCGAGGTACTTGTAGAACGTTCTGTATTAAGTAACATGTTATTATGTTACTTAATAATAAGAAGCCTACCTTTGTGTGGTAAAAATAATCAACATCTGTACTTTATTATTATCTACAGTCACCATTAAAGCTACTAATTTCATACTAATTTTATACAATGTATTATTCGATTCGTACTGCTTTATATTTTAACACATAGATTTTGTTACTTATAAAATTAACTGCTGAAATAAAGATGGGAGCACCTGAATAGGAGTATAGGCGAACTTGGCACAGATATATTGTTCTAATACAATATTGAATGCAAAAACGTTTTTTAAGGGGAGTCCTTACTGAAAATGACAAAAATGTTTATTTTGTAACTTTTTAATTTATTCAGATTTTTTTATTATTTATTGTTGCACTAAATGTAGGGGAAAATTTAGTAACTGGGAAAAATATTATTTTACTACTAAAATTTGAATTTTTTAACGTTTCTTAGCAACGTTTTTGGAATATTTTTCAAATTGATATTCCAGAAAAACTAGAAGTCCTACGACCTTTTGATGATGTCATTTTGGAGGGGATAAATTATCAAAAAAACACGTATTTTTATTGGGATGTAATTAAAAACAATTTTTTGTGAGGAAAATAGTAGAAATAATTTTTTTTAATTTTTACATTTACAAATAAAACCTTATCACCAAGAAACTATAAGCCAAAATTAAATAAAAATACGAGTTTTTTTAGATAATTATATCCCAAAGACCTGTGCAAAGTTTCAGAGCAGTAAGTAAGCTAGTTTTCTAGATATATCAAAACATATGTATCAGAACATGAAAAATTGATCTTGCTGGAAACGCGGATTTTCTAAAAATATTACTTCCTGTTGGAAAATTAAATATTTATGAAGTGCAAAGGCTTTATATGTTTTTTTTTACTGTATGGGTATTAAAATAAGAAATTATAATACAATAAACAATAAAATATTTTTTTTACATTTTTAATAATTTATAGAAACATCAATATTTTTATCGATCATGTCTCTGTAAGATCGTATTCTTTCTGATCAATTGTTGATTTCTTTTACTAATGTTCAGTAAACTTTTCTTCTTCCTTCCTATATTTATTATTGGAAAGTAATAACAATTCAAACACAAAACTGTTCCAAATCACATCCACAAAGGTCAACACAGCAGGAAACAAAACATTGCAAGTTATCAACAATATGTCAATCAGCTGTTATACAAGTCTGATTTTTTGTTTGTAAATAAAATAGCTGATGTTTTATACTTGCAACATTTATTCCAAATTAGTACTAATATAATATATATGTGTAAAATTATATTATACAGTATAAATAATAGTGTTTTGTTATACTGTAATACCTAAATGAAACGTAAATCGTTTAGGTGCTAGGTTATCCCAAACAATTTGTTTTTGCCTACGAAATATTTCGGAAAAATTGTTTTAGTGTGTTTTTTATATAAAGAACTAACCATAAAACAGTTCTGGATAACAAAAAAATTTTGCATTTCTTATCAATTTTTGGCCATTTTCAGTAGGGACACCCCTTAAGTAAACGTATTATTTATTTTTCCAAATGTTTGTAACGTTCTATGAATTTCATTTTTCTGTTTGGTCACTTCTTTTTCTAACAAAGTTTCGATATAAATTTTTAAAGTTTTAGCCCTTTACAGACAAAAACTTCATACTTGCCTTTTTTTAAATGTTCTAATTACTGTAGGCCTATAGCACATTCTGTTCAGTATTGTATTAAACATGTTATTCTAATTTACTAATAAATGTACCTTAACTTTTTATTCTTTAGCAGCGATTAAACTTTTAGAAATTATATATCCAAATCGATGATTCTTAAATATTAGAATTAGCCAATTAAACTAATTTTTAATGACCGGATTCATCTTCCAGAGGTGTAGACGTTTTTGTTAAATAATATTGAATAACAAAACAAACATTTCCTGCCAGTAAATTACCGTGTTTTCCTTAATGTTTAAACAGCGGCTACCTAATAATAGCAAAAAATGGTTATTGGCCACAACCGGTTTTTTCAATTCCAAGACATATTAGCTGCTACATTAATATTTTATTCGGCAAATGTAAATTAATTATCTCAAATGTTTCCTTTCTTCTTCTTCATGTTCTTCTTGTGCAACTTGTTCTTCTTGTTCTTCTCGTCCTTCTTGTTCTCCTTGGTCTCTTGTTCTACTTGTTTTTCTCGTTCTTCTTGTTCTTTTTTGTTCTTCTTGTCCTCCTGTGACGTTTTAAATTGTAACAATAATCAAAATAATAAAAAATTTTAAAAATTAAGGTTGCGAGCTCTTAAGCCATTTAAATCTCACTGTAATAATATAAAAAACCTGTATGTACTCAGTATGAGAGGAAGAAGTAATTAGTAAGTACGAAGATACTCTAATAAAAAGACAAATTGTAAAGAGTTATTAATATCGTATTTAACCCTTTGCTTTTTAGCAGGCGCTGACCTGTTGATTCCAGACTCGACATGTTTCCGAGTCTTCTGTAATTTAGAATAAGATAAAAAAAACCTAAGGTTAGTAATTAAAAATCTGAAGACACAGATAGTCGCTAAAACAACTTATTTAAATTATGTATATTTATTTAGGTATAGTTTGTATAAATAAAAATGTTTACTTAAAGAGAGACAGGGACTATATTCTCGCGCAGTAATTGCCCCTCTACCATTTTGTCCAGTACCAGACGAAGCGAGCAAAAATCTCTCTCTCGCTATGGTGACTTCATGCAGTACAGACGTACGAGCTATGCTCTTACACTATGTTACCGATACTTTCGTTTACCTTAATGTGGTATACAAGAAATTGCTGCTGAAAGCATATGTATGTGTTAACTAGTATAGCTATGTAAAAAACAAGAGACTTAAAGTGTAACTCGAAACGTAAAAAAAGGTGTAACACAAGATGACTTCGAACTTCAAGAACTAACAACACTTCCAACATCATACCTGGAGATGTGAACTATCAGAACTCACAAACTCTAGTAGACACGACAGAATATGCAGATCAGGACATCCGAGAATCTCCAAGTACTATCGTAGAAAGTTCAATCTACCCTGCGGACTTTTGAACCCTTTGATGACAAAGACCAGACCGAGATGACGACGGCGCTATTCCGGATTCCCAAGACGGACACCCCAGGACGAGGTTTCGGCATACCAATTAAAAGGTGACTCGATAGCCTGTCTATCGAGGCTTACTAATATTTGTTACACAACACACCTTAAAAGAGACTTTTCAGAGACTATTAACTTTGTAAAGAAAAAAAATTAAATCTAAGAATTTAATGTAACTATTCAAACATCATACGTTGTAACAGTTTATATGCTAATGTATAGTAATATAATTCAAGTAATAATACCATTCTTCAAATGGTTAAATAAAAGAAAGTCTTGCAAGCTAATATCATGAATTGAGTATAACTAAATTTTTAATGAATAAATACCGAAGGTTACCCGGATCCGAGGTATAGCTAAATAGAATCTATGTTGATCCCAAAGTTTAAATAAAGCATTCAAATTACTTTAATAATTTAATTAGTAATGTCATGGGATCTGTCAGTAAATGTTTTTAAATGTTAAATAAAGAGAAGTCGTCTTGTTACACACATATAAGGAGTGCTTAAATCAATAGTATACCTTCCCATTGTTTCCTTACACAGTTAGTAAGTAATTTGTTATATTAATTATTGGTGATTCATTCTGTTACAACGTAGGCAGCCCATCTAATTGACGGAGTTTAATTACGATGGGTTCCCTGGATTTTTAACGAGGCGAAAAGACGTTACACTCCTCCTCCTCATTCTTCATCTTAATCCATTACACGAGACTGCCGACCACTTCCACCACTGAGAAGTCCTATCTTCTATCGCTTTTATGATGTAGTTTTGGTATATTAAAGATAGTGATTCTATTTTTCTTCATCCCAGTAATTGCAGGCGAAAACCATCATTCCTCATCCATCGTATTCCTATAACAGTATCGTCGTAATGATTTACTTTGAAGTGTCCTTTAATACGAGGCACTAGCCAAAAATGGCCAAAATTGATTTGTCCAGATTCATACACCTTCCATAAATAATAGTTTACTTAATCTCTTTCAAAGTATGCTAATTGGTTGCTGCTTGACGTATCAGGTCCAACCCGATTTATTGCTCGGAAACACTACTGAACGTTATTTTAGTCAGCCTATTTAGCAATTATTACAATTATTTCACGAGCTTTGATAAATTTTGTGTCGATGATGCCGTGGGTTTTGTGTTGGTTAGATCACATTCAATGGGTTTTCTAACATTTTTGAAACACTTACACAGTCCGAAAGTTTATATCGGCCTTATACCTCTACAGCTTGAAGCTTGTTTCAACATTTAATGTCTCTGCTACTTTCGTAAAACACACGTTAACAATCTCTTTGTTCAGTCATTTATATTTGCTGTTTGATTTTAATATTCATTTTTTCAATACAATAAATATTCTTTATAAGTACCGAATCCCTTTTTGATACTCTAAATTGTTATATCACATCGTTAATGATTTTAAAGTAATAATTCGTCTAATATCCAGGCAAACAGCGCACGAATGAACAAGACTAATTACAAGTAATGTGCGAACACGCGCGGTTTCGTATAACTGAGTGTTTATGTGTATTAAATGTTTTGTGAAAAGGAAGGTTTTCCATATTCAGAAGTACAAGATACTTTAATCAGCCAATGAGATGTTTTAATTTCAAAATAATTTATGTTAAGTACTGTTGGTACTGGAATTTGCTTTAAGTTGACAAAGTCACTGTGTTTCAGAAAAAAATGGCCGAGCAAACTCAATTTATGTGGATTGCCTCGAGCATGCTTCAGTCTGCTTTTTCTACTGTACTCTCAAGTATATTTTTTTGAAAACATAAAACTAACTTCGTCTTTTTTACATAGCATTATTGCCGCTGGTTGTATTCTTTGAATTTTTGTATCCCATAAATTACCGCACGTCGAGATTGGATGCCAGTTAATTAAATGTACGAGTATATTAACGGTTTAGTTGCCCTTGATCTGATCAAATTAACTGATAGCCTAGGGCAGAGTAATACGCATTGAATATGATAACACTGGAAGTCGATCTACGAGATTGTTTGTTTAGGTATATTTTATGAAATTAATTTCCTGCATTACAGCGGAACGAACGATACGTTTGTAGCTTCCTACACACAAGCTTTGAGTTCTTTAGGTTTCTTTTTTGCGGCACTTGCTATTTCAGTTCTTTATGTAATAAATGTGACTGCAGCCTGTTACGGTATTCTACAAGAAATCTAACATTTTTTAGGTGTAAACCTTGCTTGTAATCTCGCGACTCAGCCTATCAGGATGTCTGGAGTTAAATAGCCCTTTCTCTAATTGGATACTATAAATACCAGATAATTGTAACAAATATCTAATGCAATAATACTTATTATACAGGGCGATTCAAAATTGCATGGCAATATCTTGGGACCTGATTCTGTAGCAGAAAATGAGAAAAAAAATTAATATAAACATAGGACCGAAAATTGTTCTTTAGCGAGTTACAGCTCGCGAACTAGTTCGCCATGATTTCTGCTCCCATGGTAAAATGACGGCATACTAAAATTCTTGGGGTATAAAATGAAGGGTAAATTTAGTGGTTTCTTATGGGTTTTGATCTGCAAAATTCAATAAAAGTTCCCAGATTAGTTTTAGGGAAATCTGTGTAAAACACAAAACATTGGACTCAAAAAACACATTTTTTCAGATTTGGGATAAAATTAACTTCTCATAGAAAAGAATGGCATTTGGTTCATTTACGTACAAAAAAACTTCACGTTACTCAGATATCAAATACTGTAAAAATATTTTAGCATGTACGAATGCCTGACAAGAATTTAGTTGGTCCGGAAGAATGGTATTTCCGAAGGAGTGAATTTGACTGTGCGAAAGATAAATACTGCTACACGAGTATAATACTTGGCTAAAAGTAATTTGTTTTGAAAAGATGAGGAACTATATCGCAGATATAATGAACTGTGAACTGTTAGTCTACTAATCGAGGATTTTTATTAGAGATTGAATTTTTTACCATACAGGGTATTACTTTCACACACCTATATTGTTACATTGTTACACACCTACATTATTTTTGTAGATTGCTCATGATATCTCTTGATTTACGTATCTATCAAGATCTATATATTTATCTGTTTATGTGGTTATTTAGCTACACACAGTTTGTGTAATTACATGCATATAGTGTGTTGTATTGAATTTAATTCTTGAAAAACATAAAACTGACTTTAATTTTAACGTTAATTGTAATTCTCAGATGAACCAAATTTTATACACAGGAAGGAAATGTGTCGATTTATAATATGATTATAAAAACTTTAGACACTCTACCAACGTAACTCTTAATGGGTTATTACTAACCCATATCAAAAATAATTAATTGGTTTACATGGATAAATGTAGACCGTGGATAAACGTTGTGTGTGGAGCGTTGCTTTGTATGGTGCAGAGACGTGGACACTGAGGAAAGAGGATGAGAAAAGATTAGAAGCATTTGAGATGTGGGCTTGGCGTGCAATGGAAAAAGTAAGGTGGGTTGAGAAAGTAAGGAATGATGAATGTTTAAGAAGAATAGGGGAAGAGGCAAGAATCCTGAAGGTAATAGAAAAAGGGAAAAGCAATTTGTTAGGTCATTGTTTAAGAAGAAACTGCTTGCTTACAACTGCCATGTAGGGTGTCATAGAAGGAGAAAAAAAGAGGCCGTACAAGAATGAAGTTAATATATACCATTAAAATCAATCAGAGAGTGTTACGAACAACGAAAACACTGCATGCGATAGGACAGCTTGGAGAGCTCTTACCGTGTGAAGACCTGCCTTACTTGGCAGAACACCAAATAATAACATGGATAAAGCCTAGTAAACTTGACTTACTAAGTAAACTTTTAGATTCATTACTAAATTATAATTATAATTAGAAGTGTAACTGTGCTTGTCTTTTGACACTTATAACTAACAACCATTGATATTTTGAAACAACGAACGTTAAAAGTCATAAAAGTAGGTACTGTTTTGTAGTAGGAAAACAAATATGGTCCAAAATAAAAGAAAGTGAAAGTAAAAGAACAAACTTTTACGCTATAAAAAGCAAACAAAACTAATATTTCTTTGTAAGAGGGATAACTCAATATTTCATTGTATTATTAACTATGTTTCAAAGGCATTATAAAATTTGGAGTCAGTCATTTAATGTTTACATACAGGAATGTGTAACACCCTATAATATACGGGGCAGCATATAAACATGGATCAATGAATCTGGGGATGCAATTACATATACAGTTGTTCTACGTAGTGTTCATAAATATTCATGTGTTGGCTGTAAGGTACATGCGTTTTAATGCATTGTAACAACACTGAATAATGGGAGTATAACAGCACTTACGCTATCTGTTAACTCTTTAACAAGTAGTTTCCAGAGATGTGGTTTTCTGAATTTTGTATGCAATCGGATAATAGGAACTTTCAGCTATTAGGTACGCAATCGTCTTATATTGTACAAATTACAAATTCGATTTAGGATTACAAAAATTTGGACAAAAGTAACGTAATAATTTTTTTTAGTTGTTGGACTTCAAGCTCTTAAAGCTCAAATAACATTTATTTATCTTTTAAAATTTTATATCATGTCTTAGGTATTATTAATTTACTTTCTGTACATAAAGCATAACTTCGGCTACAATACAAACAAATAATTGCCTGAAGACGTTTACCGGGTTTAGTTTACCTAAAGTGTGCCATTTTTTTAAAAGATAAATAATTTAGAGTAAACGTCCGTGCAAACACAAATGTTCTATCTATTTTAATATTTAAACAACTTTTGTGATCAAATATTTACTGTAACGCATCGCAATTTTACGGTAGTTTCATAGTTTATGTAACGCATTGTTATGTTGTGGTAGTTCATTTAAACGTATGTTGCGACAGTCTCACGTATCATCGTATTGTACAGTGGAAACAAAATACAGACACCATTGAAGACACTAATTACCAACTTTAATTAGTCACAAATAACAGTTTGAAATCAACAAGGCACTCTCATATAATAATTCATGTTGCATTTGTCCACACGCAAAATAATGTCAACTATTAGAGTTCCAAATCATTGGAATTAAGATCTGGGCTATTGGGCTGTAGCCAACTACAGTTATCATTCTGACATATGTAGATATCAGACGTTTTGACCTCACTTGTGGAGGCCATCGTCAGTGAAAACCGTTTTAAATACAACTGATAAGGTGATCGTCAATGGAACCACAGTATTTTGGTTATTAAAGCTCCGCACTAATCGTAACACAATAATCACTTTCTACTAATCTGCAATAATCATTTGATCCGCACTCTACAATATCGCCAGGTGTAACTGAGTCCTAAGGCGACCGTAGACTCTTATCTGGAACCCGTAGAAGTTCCAGAATAATTTTCCTTTTTTTTAACAGTGTGCCTGTATAATTTTCATAGTTAAGAGTGCTCAAACAGTCTAGAAGGTACTTTAGTAGCCTTGACTGGACCTGTTCGGCTAGCCGAGTACCGTGTATGCCTTTTACGTAACTGGACCTGCCGAATTCTCGAGAGTGTTACGTAACTGTAACAACAAATTATAATAACAAACTATACAAAACAGATTTTTACTTACATTTCGTATAAACCCTTGTGTTCCGGTCTGTCTGTCTCCCTCGCACGCACATACACACACACACACACACACAAACACACAAACACACACAGAGAGAAAAAGATACACAAATGTGGTAAAAAAGAGGTTATGTCAAAAGTATTATCAACGTAACGATTTTAATAGTTTACTCACGGCTACATTTCTACATTTTAATAAGTTTTTAAGTTGAATAAATGAAGAACGTTGACATTAAAAGCAGTTTTTTGTTTAACGTCTTATTTAAAAGTCTATTATTTAACATATTAATGTAATTATTAATATTTTATTTTATAATCATAATTAGAATTATTATTTGAGCTTTTATTGTGACATTTCGTTACTGTAACTCTTGCTAGCATGTTTTTAATTATAACATTTATTCTTAGTGGAGAAAAGTGGGTGTCTAGGAATAGAGGACCTTACGGTGTTTGTTGTTGGACTTGTAACATATTTCTGGAATAAAAATTAGCCTTTTTTGGTGTCAATGGTAAAAAAATATGATTTATCTATTAATGATATCACAGGTCCCTTAAAATGTTTATTAACCGGTGGTTATGATAAACGTATTTGATATACTTAAAACATAACCTTTCAAAACTAGATACACTATAATTTATCTGCTGATATCTGTGTATGTAAATTAGGATTTTAATTTTGTCGTTTTTATATTTTAATGACGTTTTCGTGGCTACCTAGAAGCTCATGGATATTGCAGAACGGCGTGTATTTTGTTTTATGGCGCGTGCTTATTTTAATATCAGTACAACCGATTAAAAAAGTAAAATAATAAGTTGTGGCAAACGCAGATTGAAAACTGGAGTTATGTTTCTACAAATTGCCTACTGGGTAATGTTGCTGGGTCATTACGTCTGGTTAACCTAAGCAGAGAGTTGATGAAATGTGGCGGTGTCGGCATCCCGAGGTAATGACCGTATAACCCTCCACATACACATGCACACAATACATAAATATTGTGTTACACGAAGCTGCTGTTGCTGAAAATTGGAATTTATACGTCGCAAACATAATATTTTAGTTCGCCTCCTGAGCCGTGTACATAAATATTGTGTTCATTCTAGGCACAAAAATAATAGTTTAATTAAGAAAGTTGTGTTAGCGGTTATAATCGCAAACAGAATTATCACTGTTTTGCACACCACTATAGAAAAATAATTCCGATTAGCGCTTTCAAGCTTCTCAGCTCATCGTCAGATCGGAAAATCTGATTATTATTTTCCGATTTGACGATGAGCTGAGAACCTTGAAAGCGCTAATCGGAGTTATTTTTCTATAGTGGTGTGCAACAGTGATAATTCTGATTGCGAAAAATAATAGTACTTCTTTTAGTTAGACTAACAATCACTGTACAATTTTATAACCTGGGATAAGACTGTTTATGACTCTTTCTCGTTTAATCATCTTTCTGTCAGGCCCATAGGACTATAATATTTTGTTTCCTTTATTCAGGAAATTACATGTTGTTTCAATACGATGTTTTAGATACAACCAAGTCTTTGAGTTATATCGCTACAGTTATCGGAAGGACAGTCAACACATTCGCATTAAACAATACAAGCAGATATGAACTATTAAAATTATCAAGAGATCGAAATTGAGAATTTTAAAAAATCTGTTATGTATTAAAACATTTTATTGCACTATTTATAATAGTAAAATATAATTAGTAGGGAGAATAAACAGATCAATTTAGTTAGTTAAATATAGCAAGTTATTAAAAAACTTAAAATATAAAGAAATTCAATCCTTAAGACTACAGAAAAAGAATAAAGGTCATCAAAAATTCACAAGATTAAGCGGGTCAAGAAAGTACGATGACGACTCCCTTTTGATTTTAAAATATCACAGGACACAAATTATTTCCAGAAACTGGATTATATTTATAAAATTCTAAAGTAGTATATACGCATTGTTTAACTTCATCGTCACTGTATATGTACAGGGTTGGACTTTTACTAGGATGAAGACTGCTCCATTTCTGGTTGGCCCATTTCTTAAATACCATTTAACTGAGAACACTTTTGGTCTCTTATACTCTTCATCAACTCACCGGTTGGTAGGTATGAAACTCCTTTAATTCCGAAGAAAATTTTTTTACCACCTTTCCTTCTCCCATGGCATATACTCTTCTCTTCTCTCGGTCTGCTGCTTATGCTACATCCCCTTCAATCATTCCCTCATGCAATGTAGAGAACCAGTTAAAATATCTTATCAATAAACAAACTTATTATTTATCCTTTTCACAATCGCTATGTGCAGCGTCATCGTTGTGTCACCTCTGCTTAGAACTTCCTTATACAGCATTTCCTTGTTTACCATACCTTCACTAATCTTATGTAGCGCCAAACCTCGAAGACCTCAGGCTCTTAATTTTCTGCTTCTCTTAAAGCCCATGTTCCTGAGGCATAAATAATTAAGCTCTGAAGGAAACTTCATATAAATTGCTTTCTAGATTTCAGAAAATACCCTTTAAGATTCAGTCACTTCCCTTCTTGTAAACTGCTTTCTATGCTGTTGATTCTCCTGTTTATGTCTGCCGTACACGTGTCATCCGATTTTGTACCATTTCCCAGGCACTTGGAAATAACAGCTTACAATAGTTTACCTCCGTCAAGTCATCCTTTAGATGTCTGTAAGAGAGCTTTT
This sequence comes from Magicicada septendecula, assembly GCA_034769895.1. Taxonomy (NCBI): domain Eukaryota; kingdom Metazoa; phylum Arthropoda; class Insecta; order Hemiptera; family Cicadidae; genus Magicicada; species Magicicada septendecula. Next base: position 167,649,181 of record CM068367.1, on the reverse strand, counting down.
TGATACTTGTATAGTTTTAGGAAAATTATTCTAGCTCTCTATATAATCTTATTGTACATTAATCTGACGATGCACTGTCTACTCTTGCATCCTTTAGTATAACACCATTGTTTATATATATAAACACTTTTTGCTATAGTCTACTTATTGATGAATATACAGTATATTTAAAATTTATATTTACTTTACCTCAAGATGTTTTTTCTCTTATTTGGGACACGTTTCGACAAACAGGCTGAGGACAGGAACAATATGTTTCCCGAAACATGTCCAAATAAGGGAAAAAACATCTTGATATAAAGTAAATATAAATCTTAAATATATTATATGTTGTGTGTGTGTGTGTGTGTGTGTGTGTGTGTGTGTGTCTGTGTGTGTGTGTGTGTGTGTGTGTAAATATACGAAACAAAAATACAGTGGTTAATAGACGAGAAACGTACGCACAAATATCTCTTTTGCCTAACAAATAAAGTATCAACATAAGCTGCTACTGTGCAGAGGATTCATAAGTTTCACTTGTACATACTTTCAATTTAAGAAAGAACTCTTACCTGAATTGTTTCTAGCACCCTCATCCTCAAAACTAACAATACTAAGATAAGGGCAATATCGTGATAAATTAATATTGTTTACTCTAAAACGACACTGTCTGAGAATCCAACTGTCTAGATTATAGTAAAAAATAAAACCATAAAATAGTTTTTGTGATTTCCACTCGTCAATTTATTAAAATTATAAAACCATGACAGCTGTTTCGGCAACACAGTGCCTTCATCAGATGGTATAATCTGACTAATTTTCTTACAAACAATACAGAATATAAAATATAATACAAGTGCTGTTGTATAGAGAGCGATAGTAATCTCGTGTCAATAAGATTTATACACATTACACAAATATATAACATAACATATACCAAGTCTATTTATACAAATTAAGCAGAGGCGAGCTATTTAGATCTAACTGATCATTTAATAATACATTTAAATATTTGTGTTTATTAATTTCAAGGGTTTCTAATAAATCAAGCTTTGGACCTTTGTCAGATAAATGTAAAATTTCAAAATTGTCATTATAACTATGGTCTTTTTCTAACAAGTGATTTGCATAATTTGATTTGCCATCATTATATCTAAAACTATAATTGTGACCATACATTCTTTTTTCGAAAGATCTACCTGTCTGTCCGATATACACTTTATTACAAGACCCACAGGATAATTTGTATACACCAGACTTTTGCAGTTTATCTGTTTTACTCTTATTATTTTTAATATATTTTCCCAAAGAAGACTGCGTCTTAAAAGCTATATTTACATTCCTTTGCGTGAAATATTTACCAATATTATCAGAAGCAGAACCTATGTAAGTGAGAGTGTGATATCTTTTAATCTGTGTTGAGGGAGGTTAAACTAGTTTTAAAGCTTGTGAATAAAATTGTTTGTTTAACAAGTGATCTATGAGGCTAGGTTGGTAACCATTGTTGACAGCTATTTGTTTAATAATGTTAAGTTCTGATTGGAAATTTGAGTCTGATAACGGAATACTAACTAGTCTGTGGATAAAACTGTGAAAAGCAGCCAATTTATGTGAGTATGGATGTGTGGAAGTAATGTGTATTGTCATATCTGTATGTGTAGGCTTATGAAAAATACCGAAGTCTAATTTATTATTGCATTTTGTTATTGTAAGGTCTAAAAAATTGATACTATTGTTATCTTCTAATTCTAAGGTAAAGCTAATATTTTTGTGTAAATTGTTAATAAAATTAAGAAAGATCTGTAATTGTCTACGTGTACATAGAAAAATTGCTAAAATATCGTCCACATATCTATACCAAAAAATAAACAATTTGAAATAAGGGTGTGCTCTAATTTTAGTTTCTATGTAGTCCATAAAGATTTCAGCTGCCAAAGGGCTAAGTGGATTTCCCATTGCAAGCCCTTCTTTGCCAATATAGATCTTTCCATTAAATTCAAAGTAGTTTTGATTAAGGCAAACCTTCAGTAAATTCAAGATATCCTCTCTCATAAAGGGGTTATTACAATTTTCAATTAATAATTTTTCTACAATATCTATTACATCAGTCGGTGGAATACTCGGAAACAAATTTTTCACATCAAATGATAATAAAACAGCTTTGTCTGGGATATGTGAATCTTTAATTCTGTTAATTAAGTCTAGTGAATTTTTAATACTATGTGTTGACTGAAATTTGCATTGTGTTTGTATAATCTTAATTAGTCTTTTAGATAATTTAACAGAAGGAGCAGTTACATATGATACAACTGGTCTAATTGGATGGTTATCCTTATGCAATTTAATTAAAGAGTAAAGCTTTGGTGGCTGAGGATTCATCACTGATAAAAAATCCAAATCTCGATTATCAAAGAAAGAACAATTCTTTATAGCCTGTTTAACATCTATTTGAAATTTAAAAGTCGGGTTAGTATCAATGGGTTCAAAAGAGTTCAAACATTCAAGTGTCTTGTTTACATATTCGCCTTTGTCGATAGCAATAACAGTATTGCCCTTGTCAGCGCGGGTAAATATTATATTATTAACTACAGATTTTCTCTTAATTGAATTAATAGTTAGTCTATTTTTATTGTTAAATGGTCGAGTCTTAATTTTTTTCGCATAAAGAGAAGTTAATTTATCCGCTAAAATGTATTTGTTCAATGGTATTGATTCGGAATTTTCATGAAATTTATTGTACTTATTACAAGCTAACTCACAATCCACACCTAAAATTTCAAACTCCTTTTTATAATTTGACGGTTGTATATTATATTTGAAACCCTTTTCGATCAGTTTAGTTTCAAAACTATTAAAAGTTACGTTGGTCAAATTCATAAAACGTTGATAAAATATATGGTTAGAAAATTTGTTATTATGCCCGCATTGTCTATTATAATAATTACCGCTATTACTAACCTTAAACATTTTCAACTTGTTTAACTTACGTAACTGATTTAAGTATTTGTAATGAATAATTCTTTTTACACAAAAATATTAGCTTTACCTTAGAATTAGAAGATAACAATAGTATCAATTTTTTAGACCTTACAATAACAAAATGCAATAATAAATTAGACTTCGGTATTTTTCATAAGCCTACACATACAGATATGACAATACACATTACTTCCACACATCCATACTCACATAAATTGGCTGCTTTTCACAGTTTTATCCACAGACTAGTTAGTATTCCGTTATCAGACTCAAATTTCCAATCAGAACTTAACATTATTAAACAAATAGCTGTCAACAATGGTTACCAACCTAGCCTCATAGATCACTTGTTAAACAAACAATTTTATTCACAAGCTTTAAAACTAGTTTACCCTCCCTCAACACAGATTAAAAGATATCACACTCTCACTTACATAGGTTCTGCTTCTGATAATATTGGTAAATATTTCACGCAAAGGAATGTAAATATAGCTTTTAAGACGCGGTCTTCTTTGGGAAAATATATTAAAAATAATAAGAGTAAAACAGATAAACTGCAAAAGTCTGGTGTATACAAATTATCCTGTGGGTCTTGTAATAAAGTGTATATCGGACAGACAGGTAGATCTTTCGAAAAAAGAATGTATGGTCACAATTATAGTTTTAGATATAATGATGGCAAATCAAATTATGCAAATCACTTGTTAGAAAAAGACCATAGTTATAATGACAATTTTGAAATTTTACATTTATCTGATAAAGGTCCAAAGCTTGATTTATTAGAAACCCTTGAAATTAATAAACACAAATATTTAAATGTATTATTAAATGATCAGTTAGATCTAAATAGCTCGCCTCTGCTTAATTTGTATAAATAGACTTGGTATATGTTATGTTATATATTTGTGTAATGTGTATAAATCTTATTGACACGAGATTACTATCGCTCTCTATACAACAGCACTTGTATTATATTTTATATTCTGTATTGTTTGTACGAAAATTAGTCAGCTTATACCATCTGATGAAGGCACTGTGTTGCCGAAACAGCTGTCATGGTTTTATAATTTTAATAAATTGACGAGTGGAAATCACAAAAACTATTTTATGGTTTTATTTTTTACTATAATTTACAATGGATTTTCACCAAGTAAAGGCATCAAGCATTAATTACTGTCTAGATTATTAACACTCTTTCAATTACGCAGTGTTTTCATTATTTTAAGCAGTACGTTTCTAAAAGCATCCAGTACTCAAAGCGACAGGCTCTCGCCAAATGTTTGCTTACACGTCAGTACACATTATATTCATTTCACAGTCAATTGAATCGCCTGCCTGAAAGTACAGTGCGTGCGCACCCAGTTGTTTGCCTTAGTGTTTTATATACGTTTATACTTATGGTCTCAATAAAGTCAGAAGCCTTTTTAAATTTTCACTTTCCGTTGATCGCTCAACACACTTTCGTCTGTTAGTGTGTAGGGTGCTTTATATTGATGCGCGCCTAAAGGAATCAAATCTTTTTTTTTCTGATAGTTCCTATCCGTTTCGGACGTTGGATATCATACAGACTATTTTAACTTTCTGTACTGCTGCACGGAATAAGTCAGTTGTATTCATACCCAACCAGGTTCTTAAATTTCTCAGCCGTGATATTATCGATCGCCCAACCAACTCCTCTCTTTCTAAGTACTTTTCCCTGTAGTATGGCTTGCAATAAGTAAAATCTCTGTTCATTTCTCATGAATTCCCAGATTCCCAGATGGGATTTCGTCAGTCCCAGATACTGAAGGTTTTTTATCTTTACTGTGTTAATAACTTCTCTTTCTTTCTGCATCTTTATAAGAACTTCAACATTATTTACATGTGCTGTCCATGAAATGCTCAGTATTCTACTGTAAAGCCACATTTCAAAAGATTCCAATTTTTTAATTGTGGTTTCAGGGAATCAAATAGTAGGCCTAGTTCAATTGTAAATTTACAGAAACGCGTTGAAGTCACAACACGTGCCATGGACTGAACGTGTTTGTTGGTTGTGGGTAGTCACCTTAGTTTGTGTTCCACTTTGTTTCCTTCAGTTCATTAGTCCAATTAAGGTAAATAATTATTTTGTATTGAAAAAAAAGAGAAAGTTTTAAAACAACTATTTTACGTATTCATTATTATTGCATTAGCGGCCAAATTTAATATACTTTTACTAAACTACGATATGCATTGTAATTTAAAATAAGCTTATAGATTAAAAATTAATATAATTAAATAGTAAACTTTTACATCTGAAAAGAGTTATTATTTCTCCTTCATGACTAGTGTTACTAGTATTAATTACAGAGCTACGTTATTACCTGAGTTATCTTCTGAATGTAGAACTTGATTATTACTTTTGTCTGGGAAATATCACATTTTTTATAAACAATTTCATACCAATTTAAAAGCTACAATACTAATAGTCTCGTCGGATTCTTTATACCAAAGTATAATTGTAAATGTTTTGTATCGTTAAATTAAAAATATTATTAGTAGTTTTATAAAGTAATATTAATATTCATTGTTAGCATACAGTAGTAATAAAAAAATAATACTAATAACGACAACAATAATAAAATGAAATTACATTCCCCGCGTATGTTCTGAGCACTGTCAACAGCGAGACAATGATAGTTAAGTCATAAAGTGATATTTACACAATACATCTTCTGTGTCCTATTGCAAAGCGGAATCTCTTCTCCGTACTATTAAATCAGTGCCAGCGTCAGAAGGTAGCATACTTTTGACTGCAGCACAGTAGTACAGAGAGAAAACGTAATATCCTTGGCGACTGAATAAAAGCGAACAAAGCATAATAAACCTCTCAATGAGATCTGTGTAGCGTCTGTGTCTGTACGCTTAGAGAGATTACAACTGTTGTATGTGAAAAGTTGTATAAAACACATACACAGAAGGCGGAAGTAATAAACGCATCTGCAGCAGACACACAGACGTGAGACAGATAGACACACACAAACGTTCGTGAAACAACACTGATGAAGTATATTCGTCATAATTAGATAATATATCTTGACGTTTAAAACGTCAAATATCTAATCTAATAACTAAAACTATAAGTTCTTTTTCACGAAACATTTTCAAATTGTAAGCGCCGCTTACATAGCGTATATGGACGCTTCGCCCCCTGGTTCGAACTACTACCTTGGTCATATCATCCAGCCAAGGTGTCAACAATTTCATTGGGATTATATATCAATACACCATCGTGGTTTATACATGTGATAGGCCTGGAACACTAACGAAACAGCGATTGCTCTGATCTTCCAGTCTTTTGTCGCTGGATTCTCTCTTATTGCATCCCTTTATTATTTAATTTCGATCAGTTACAAAATTAAACTGCAGATGAAAGTTTTGTCTATCAATAAGGCCAGTTATTGCATACATTCAGAAAACACAGATACATACATACAAATACACATATGTACCAGTTATAATTAGAGAAATGACATATTTGTACGATATCCACAACACAATTTTGTTTTCAATTTCAATAGTACTGAACTTCAAGGCTTAAGATGAATACAACCTCAAGTAAGTAGGAGTAAGTAGGTGTTTTCTGGTCATCATAATATTATATACTGGGATCTCATGGTTTTTATGTTCCTAGCTTACCTAGTTTTATAATGTATTTTCAACAGTAAAACAAAGTAATAAATTGAAATTAAGATTACTATTTTATATTAACAATGATATAAAATAAACGCACGCGCACACAGTTATACCTATGAAGATACTAACGTTGTTGTATAAAGCCAATACTAGGTCAAAAGTGTACCAAGTAACAGTAAAATGAAGAAAATTAAAAAAAAATACTGCCATTCAAGTTTGTACATTTTGCTAAAAACTAAGTAACTGTAATGAAATACGTCATATAGAACAAATTTATACAATCCGTAATGAGTATTTATTTTTGCCTCTTAGAGCCTACTTTAACCGTAAGTTATAATTAAAGTAGTTCTTGAGGGTCTGTGTCACGGTGATGACTTTATCGCCGCCTGACGCCGAGAATTGATGGACTTCCAAAAAAAGAGGAAAACTGTGTAGTTTTCACACAGATAACATCACACACGCAAGCGTAAGCAGACACACTTGGATTTCATTAGAAGTATAAAATTACCATTTCAGAATATTTACCACGTTTCATTAAGCGTCTCTGAAGTAACACACTGAAAGATTTACCTGATGATTATAAAATGAGTTTTCCATAATTTGTTTCTACAGTCTAATCTCAATGCTTTAGCGTTCGATGACCAGTTTCACGTGCACTCTTGAGTCTGTTACAGAGATTAAATTTTCTTAAACGTTTTCTGAGTAACGTTGAAAATATAACTTCTGAAATATTTGTCAAAATAATTGATTTGTTTTATAAGTGTATGTTTTTCATTACCACTTTATTTAAAGTCTATAAGACTGAAAAGTTTAATAGAGTTCTTTACTCATTCTGTATTGTAACATCACTGGCTTTAGATTTAATTATATAATTTTATTTATGTATATAAAGGTTAAAAATTACAAAGTATTTTATACCAATTGATGGTTCCTGTTTTATTAATTTTTGCTTCTTTCCTAGATGAGACTTTAGTACTTTAATCTGTTAACTACTAAATTTTATTTATGTAAGAAAGATTTAATAATAATCGTCCTCGCTATATGAGTTACTAATTTTACTACGCTATAACAAAACTTTATTATACTCTTAGGTATACTATTATATTGTACTTATACCTTAATTAATATTAGGCAGGTTTGCACACTTTATTTTCTTAAAGTACAGAGCTGTTTAAAATTATATATTAATGTAATTAAAAAAAAGTGCAAGCGGGTAAAAGAATCGATAATGACATCTTACACTGCAACTGGTCGAGTATAGTTAGAAGAAAAGGACGATGGGTTATAATCATAACAGAAATAAAAAGAAATAATGTTGTGGACACATTTGTAAATATGTAAGACAGAACATAATACTGAAAAATATGATTTTTTCTTAATTCGGTTGGAGCAAACTCTGCTTAAACGAGGACGTGGCGATGAATGCGTATTGGGGATTCCTTTCTATTTAATTCCAGTCCAGACACATAAAAACACAGAACGTCAAGAGTTTTCACGTGTCTGCTACTTGGTAAAAAATAAAACTTTGTCTGAAGTAAAATCGTTATTTAAAAATTACCCAAATGTGTCCGTTGAAAGTTTGAAAATCTATAAGTTTAAAAAATTAGAATCTAATATGTTAGTTCTTAATTATTAACTGCACATATTATTTCAAACAATTGAAACCAGGATGCTGGGCCGAGGTAGATTGCTTAGATTGTGGTTGCTAAACGTTTCGGACTCACATCTGAAGACCATCTTCACAGTAAGAGCCGTAAGATGAGCTCGGCTTGTCATCTTTCCACGATTTCTTTCTTTTTACTGACGATGGCCTAGGAAGGTGTGGTCGATACGTTCGGCAAGAACAATCTAATCAATCCACTACAGCCCAACAGCCCGGTGTTATAAATAATGTTGGTAGCCCAAGAAGTATTAAATGCCTATGTTACAGAAGTTAGTGTTATTCATAATTATCCAAATTGATGCACAATAAAATGAGTTATTAATTCAAAATTATAATTAATTGTTAATAACTATTAGACAGATACATTAATTATCATGACATAAAACTTGATAGTGGTAAAGGGAAATATAATGACTAGCAATTGGATAATGGGTACTGCATTTTCTGTAATTGTGTTGAAAATACTTACTATTGTAGAGTAAAACAGGAAATAAAATATTGAGTATAAAAACATTTATCCTGAAACTTCTGTTGAGAAATAAAAGAAGTAATCGGTCGATAGAAGTAATACATACATTTTTCGATAGATCTTTTTTATTTATGTTTCCATGAATAATTCATTTGGCTGGATTTGAATTGAAATGTATTAAAAAATTAAAACCCATTTAATTCAACAAATAAATATCAAAAATAAAAATTATTAGGTCTATAAAGTGGGTACTATATTACAACTTTAACTAAATTGACGTATAAGTGATTTGTAATTAGGACTATATATAGGTTTTAACATGTGGTGGAAATTAATTTTCCTTAAATATCTACAATTATATGGCAATACAGAAAACAGTGATTGCATTTTACAGCAGCGAACATATAAAATGCGAGAAATAAATCACAAAACTAACTGAGATAAAAATCTACATTTAGCAACTTACGAAAGGTTTATTTAGTGAACACGGTTTTTAAAACATTTTATTTGGTTGTGACACATTTTTGTTCTCTAGTATTACAGACTAAAATAATTCCAATACGATATAAACTAATGCGATTTATAATCTAGTACGATTATAAACAAATATTACAGTCTAGTGAATTTTTCTAATTCGGCGGCTTCTGTTTGACTGATACACGATTACCACACCTACACTAAACTTCAGCCGGGATTCACATTCTTTATAACTCCATATATTGTGTTAACATGTTGATTGATAATTTATTAACCCATCAGTATATATAAGCGACTGATTTATTCTAAAACAATGTACGCATTATCAAAGTGGGTGTACGGTGTCGACGACTCTTTTGTATGAAAGACACATACAAAAAGTGAGGCGAAGTGTTGATACGGGAAACGTGAAAGTCGCGTGTCTCCGGAGTTTAACACGTTGAGACAGTAAGTAGGCAGACGAATCTTGTCTCTCTTCCTTCCAACAATCGACTATCAATGTGTTTTTTTCTGTACGGCACGTCACAAATAAATGTCAATATGTTCCCTTTGCCCTTTGTGTGTTTTCAGTGGTAGTTCACTGATTGAGTCATATCTAAACGATCTTACCAACCAGTTGCGATAAATTCCAATTAACGCCATACGATAAATTCCGTATAAACGTCAATTTCATTCATGATTTAAAACCATTTTCTCTGTGTCTATTTAAACTATTTAAAATACTTTAAATACTAATATAGTACAATACGCTAACAAGAAATTTTGTATGTAGGCCTACATGCTTTGATGCTGCTAGCTCCAGAAAAATTTTACAATATTTATTGTTACAAAAAGATTATTACCTTTTATACCAAAGTAACTACTGTACCAAAAGATATTTTACCAAAGTAACTTCGTTTACATTTTCAGTAGCAAAATCGGACTAGAATCCATACAGCTCCTGGAGCAACACATAAACGTGTACATAAGCATAATACTTATACAAACGTCATCATTTCTTGCTCGTCCCAATCGCGGTAGGTTTCAAGTTTTGCGTAAACAAGCCTTAGCGCTGCGGTGCGCACACAACTGGAAGCGGAGTGATATTAATGGGTTTGATCTAATTAACCTATCAGTATCATTTTGACTAAATTATACGTGACAAATATGCTACAGGTTCTCAAGAGATGAGAGATAAAAAGCCGTGAGAAACAGTTTCTGGTGACAAAAAATTATTGGTTAAGTAATCATTTTTTACTTTGCCTGACTTTCTTTGTGCAAGCACTGCTTGCGTTGCCTGGTCTGAAGAATCGCCTCTCGTATGATTGTTAAAATGTTATAAGAATTCATTGGTTTAGTGTGTGGAAAAAAGTTCATAACGAGGTGGATAACTTTTTGTTATAAGTTTTATCTATGTTTTACAGAATAGACATATCATAGAATTTTAACTTTGAATAACGGATATTCTTAAAATTGCTCCAATTAATCTACTGTATTCGTCGCACTTCTTTAACAACAGTAGTCTAATAAGGACCACTTAAAATCCTAGCTTTCAATATTACAATTTGGAACACGTCCTTCATACGGAGAATGTGTGTGTAAGTTACAATTATGTTGTTGAATTTAAATCAGAGTACATTAAGTGTGTCTAAAAATGAACAACGTATCCTCCCTTACCAAGGGAAGCTGGTAAACGTATACCTTACATTATAAAGAAAAATTCTAAGAAACAATGAACATAAAAATGTAAAAATATTATTATTAAGTAATTGTTCAGTTAACAATACGATAAATGTTATTAATAAATACTAATAATACTAGAAGTAATACATGTAGTATCACTTGTACATACTAGTAAAATTTACGTGGAATCTAGGAACCTAAAAAGCCACATGCTTCTAGGTTCTTATACCTAGCAGACGAGAACAGTAACCGGTCCAAACACTGGAAACCGGAGAGCATATATGTATCAATGTGCGCTTGTGTGTGTTCTGACTGACTGTCTTTCTGACTCTCCGTTTATGTGTCTGTCGTATAGAGAAAGGTTTATTTTATTTTAAAATTTCAAAACGATTTTATGAAATATATCTAATATACATCATCAAATATTCTTGTTTTCTACATTCAAGTTTAGCGCAAGTGACACACGCTCTGACGCCATCAAAATAGTTGTTAGTATTTAATATGCAGTCATTTCTTACGTTACCTTACATGTGGAATTCAGATGTAGGCTCTAAGCAAAAGTAATAAACTAAAGTTAAGATTCACGGGAAAAAATTATTGAGGGAAAAGTGTTGTATATCAAAAGCACATATACAATTATAGCTACCGGAGTTACGATCATAACTCAAGTAAGTGACGTAGTGGTACTCGGTTTTTCTTCGTAGTGCCATCCAACATTAACGAATCCTTTAGTGTTCTGGTGTTTGCGTAGAAAGTAAGGTAAAATTGTGTAGGACATATTGCTAGGATGAAGGGTGATTGATGGATTACCGAACGTTTTCCTGCAATATCTATGAGAGACAGGAACAGACAGCTTTTAATGTAAACACAAAACAATTAATTTTATAGTATTTCCTTAAAACCGTCTTCGAATAACATAGGAAACAGAAAAATAAAAACGAACAACTTTGGAAAAATATAGGACAACTCTCGAAAAAAGGAGAGTTGTTTGCTCAAAAGTAGGATTAGTTGCAAAAAAGGTTGTAAGTTTTATTATCAATTGAGAGTACGTTTTGAAACTAAGAAAAACTTTAGTTTAATACTTGTTTATTCGAAACCGAATAGGTTTTAAACTTTACTCTGTATCAACATTCGAGTGTAAGAATGTCAGGTTAACTGAGTCGATGCGCGATCATCTCCAACCAGGTTCAGGAATGTGAGTGAGGTTTGACTTTACAAGCGGAACGACGAATGATGCCACAAATAATAAAATAACACACTAGTTTCAAAAACTGCGTTAACGAACGTTAATGTAATTATTATCTTTAAAATGCAACGCTTTAATACAATCGACACAATATTATTACTTCCTGTACTTCCTTGTAGGTACAGTGCAATTGATTTATACATTCCGTAAGTTTTCCTTGAAAACGGCACAGGTTTTATTTATTTAAAAAATAGATAGTCCCAGTGATTGCAGTTTACCCACGCGGGCCGACACAGCTCTCTTTATCTTCATATACCGGTTACTATAAATATTACAGTACCACGGGAAGAACTAAAATATGATGTTCGCTAGGTTAAACGTTATGTGGATTCCATGTTTCAACAACTGCGGCAGTTTCGGGCAAAACAATATTTATCGCTCATGTGAGCAGGGAATTCTAAACACCTGACGTGTGCGTGGAAGAATATACGTTTACGCTTCTATCTGATGATGCGCTGGCAGTAACCTCTAAACCTTTGTTGAACGTAAATAACAATGGTGATTCTGGTACCAAGGTAAATATTTATGAATATCATGTACCCACAGGCAATATTAACGATATAAAAATACAGTTCAAAAGAAGTTCTTAAAAAAAAATCATTGACAGTATAGGCCTACATAAATTTTTATTTTTATGACGGTGGTGTGCGTGAGCGAATTTGATTATTTTGTACGTAATTAACATTGTTAATCAATTCTGTTCCACTTAATTACACCAACTTTTATATTATTCATCGAATCAGTGTGGCAGATATCTGAAAATTTTGATTCCATATTTGAACACTTTACCTTATTACAGTTACCTAGCAAGTAAAATAAAGATGTACCAAAATGAAACAAAGATCAAAAATACGTATTTTAGTCATTTAGTGGCTTTCCGTTAAAAGAAACAGTAATTAACTTTAAAGTAAAGAAACGATGAGTAACGAAACATGCAGTTGAAGACTAAAATTTACTTTTTTCTTTATTTGTTTAGATATATACTTTAAAAACACGTTGTCTTTCTCTTCTACCTCTATTTACTTTATAACTGCTTCAGTCTGTATGTCATTTGTCTAACGATTTCTCTCTCACCCCATTACTCTGCCGCCTTAATTATTGGAACATCACTCTACTCACCCATAAAGACAATAATCTTTCCAGCACAAATGTGGTCATGAATTTTTATGGATCCGCTAAAGATTAGGCAGTATCAATCTGCCTCCTTTTTATGTACTGAATAGTACAATGTCTGGAGTCGAATGTGGTCCTAACAGTTACTCTCATAATGGTATATCATGCTAATGTTTTCATTTCAGGCGTGGGTGTACTGTACGGAGTGGGATAAATCCAGAGAGTAAACGACAATTTTGCACTGTTAGTTCTAATTCGTCCAGTTGCCGTTGCTTTGAAAATAATATGCGAAATTATTACTTTCTCCCTAGATAAATGAACTTTAGCTGGCTTTACAATCGTCGAATCTTCGCTCCGACAGTATAGAACTTCCTACGTATTTGTCTAGCCGTAATGTTTTGTCAAACTTGATATTATGTTTTTAATTCTTAGTCTGACTGATGTTAATAATACGTAAGTCCGTAGATGACATAACAACATAAAACATAAGAGAAGTAATAATTGTTTACGTACATCACGATTAACTTTGTGTAGGTTCAGTTACAAATGATTAGGGCTAAAACAAGCGTAAAGAACATACGTGTTACTACAATTATCCCCTCACACCCATTTACACATACGACGCTATGCACTTGTACACGTTTATTTATGAACACCAGTAATTTTGCAAGCTTACATATGTATGACACTGCAATATTTATACCAGCTTGTTAGTGTGTTCTACAGTATTATAAGAATACCTAGTATTACTAAATATTCATCATATTAACTCTTAATAAATATATTTTCTTCAAGTACTTGCAAGGAAACATTAAAAGAAGAAAACGGATGACTTGACAGGATTTCAATTTGAATATACTATTTACATTCAATCTGTAAGTAAAGCGTTTACACTTTATGTGTAAAAAAATGTATATACATACATGTTTATTTATTTATTAGTGGCTTAGTAAATAATACATTGAAGTGAAACGACGTTCTAATAATAACGTATAATATATCGATGTGTTTAATAGCATTAACAATAAGTAGAGCTTTCAGCGTCGGCGTCGCCCCGTATATTGCAGAAGCCATAGAAAAACGGAAAAAACTATGGTGATGTTTCTCTGATATCATTTTATTGTTAATATCGCCGGCAGTGCCTTAAATCAGAGGGCCCCGAACAGCGAGTCAATTGTTTGCATAGCAGCCAGTATTTTTACAGAAATTAAAGAGTGTTGTGTATTCCGAGTGTTATCTAAATACTTCACTTGTTCCAAATTTATATTACAAAACTTGTTAATCTTGTGACAGTTATTATTTGACGTGTGCACTTAGTACCTGTATAAACGTAGGAAAAGTGCTCTAAGGTACGGTATTTCGAATGCTTTTCTTTTGTAGAATTGTTAATAAAATTTACAGTAAAATGTATGGTACTGTGCATGGATTTTTGTAGGCGTTAATAGAATTTACTCTAGAATGCAATTCTCTGGCAGTTCAAAATACGTATTCTCTCCCTCTGTTTGTCTAGTCTCTGTCTCTGTCTCTGTTTCTGTCTCTGTCTCTGTCTGTCTCTCTCTGTCTGTCTCTCTGTCTGTCTGTCTGTCTCTCTCTGTCTCCCCCCCTTTCTCTCTCTCTCTCTCTCTCTGAGTCTTCTATCTATACTTTTTTGAATATAAAACACGGATACACGCGCGCGCGCGTCTACACACAGAAATATATATGATTCCACTTTATTGAATAAATTATTTAGAATCTGCCGAGCAGTTTTGGCTTCTGGCAGTATTCCGTTGGCTAGTACTTTCATTTGAAAGTGCTTGACAATTCTTTTAAAACTTATTATTAATTTAATATCATAGTTTACCTCAAGAAGGACTCAAGTACGTTTAGTGACAATATGTGAAACTATACTGTTTCCGTTCTTAGCTTAATCCTGATGTAAACAACAGGCGTGGCAAATCTGAAACGCTATTTGCTACTTGAATTAGAGGCGTGTCACTCTTACAGAAGGAGTACAGGCAAGGTACATATAATATTGACACTGTATAAACACACGTAAATTGAAATAAATTGTCCTGACCAAAGTAAAGGATAATATTTTTACACAAAGTAAAATTTGTGTGACGGTTTCAGACCGACAATGAAACATTTTATAACAAGATTTAATGTTTTTTTTTAATCAAGCGTTTAATATCTCAACAAACAAAAAAGTAAAGTTTATTTACAATGAAAACCGAAGCTACGATAATTACCAAGTGTACTGAATACTATCGGTTGCTATCAGAGAGTAAGTCAATGCCTTCCATATCTGTGTCTGAACTTGTATCATCATATGAGTCAGAGTTATTATTAATAACATTGTCCACAACGACGTCGGTAATGTAGGCCAATTGGCATAGCTTATTATCTTCCTTGATCATATGCTGCATACCAGGATTCCACTTGTCCGCCGTTGATTCATTTACCGCCTTCTCTATCAATTTTTTATATCAGGCACGTTATATACGTTGTGTTGTGACGGGGAACATATTCTTTCAACTGGCTCCATATTAATTCAATACGATTCAGAATACAGTGATAAGGAGGAAGTCTTAAAACGACGTGCCCGATTTAAGTGGCAAGATAACTCTCAAGGGACTATACAGACTCTCTGCACATGTGCGTAATACATTACTGTGTGATCAGTGTCCAACACCTCTGACCAATAGCGTTACAGATTTGCCACATGGGTTTGTTTACATCAGGATTGAATTAAGAACGGAAAGAGTATTTATATGTATATATATATATATATATATATATATATATATATATATATATCTGTGTGCGTGGATTTGTGTTATTTCTGTGTATTGAGGATTCTATTAGTTTTTATTTCTATAATATTTAGCATCCTATCTAAATCTTCTTACAAAGACATGGCCTTGCCGAAAATTCAGAAATACGCTGGTCACTCAAACAAATTTCAGCACGTATGACTTGCAAATTCACTCTCTAGCACAACGCTTTTCCCAAACCGAAACAACTATTATCCTACTAACATGCTCCTCAGGAAAATAGGGCAACCTCAGATGACGGAATATTCGGAATATATGGAAAAGCATATATTCCCGAAAAACTCCAAACATCGAAGGACTGCAGAAGTTTATAAGAATAAATATATTGCGCTACTACTACTGTTTGCAATAAACAAAATGCTCATTGTAAGTTAGGTTTGAATTTTACAAAGCATGCGTATATAGATTCTCAAACTCAACGTATGTATCACACATAATAAACAATTTACAAACAAACAATCAGTAGAATTCAATTAATTTGGTTTTTTAAATTACTATAACTGTTTACTAATGTTCACTTTGTTTTAAACGTTTTAAAAGTTGCCAGGCAGAACCGCCATCTTGTCAACACCAAACTCTATTGACGTAATGGCCGACACCAACATTGACGCTAACCTAATATAGCGTTCCAACTAAAGTTTAATCGTGTATGGATAATTTATACAGTTTGGTTTAAAGTGTACAATTTAGAAATTAACATTATTAAAGTCACATGATAGCGTATACTGTTTAAATGTTGTTTTGGACACTTAGTTACACAGACGAAATATTCCGTCCAAGCGTTGTATTTCCATTCCAGTGAAGTCTATACCAGCTTAATGTGTTTCAAACATAATATTACTCTTTACCTAGTACGTATTCTTTGTAATATTACTTAGACAATTATTTATTACTTGGTTTCTTTTGTTTGATGTTAATTACATTTTCCTTGTAAATTGTTTTATTTAAACTTTTCAACACGATTTTTATTCAAGGGAACTGTTAAAACGTCTTTACGTTAAACTATTAGATTTACATTGTTTAATGATTATTTACTATTTCATTCATTAAGACACAGCACTCTACTGCTTTGATATTCCCTGATCAAACGCTTAAACAAGAATAAGTTGGCGTCATTTCCTAGAACAGCCTATTATTACAAATCAACTTTTCCTTCTATCTTTTGGTTTGTTTTATACAATAATGTTTTTAAATTTTTTTTTTTCTGTAGTACGGGTTTTTAAGTTTAAAATATACTTGAATTGGACTTATTCTTATATCATTTACAATTTGTCGACATTTTACACTTACTTATAATTTATAAAACTTCTTATAGTACCTATCTTTATATAATGATTTTGGTTCCTTGATTAGGCCTAAGTATGATTTTAGTTTTAGTTTCTTACGAACAACTTCAACACTTTATATACTGTGATTAATTGAGTGATGCTTATCTACACTGTTACATGTGTCCTTTTAGTTAATTATTTCTGTGTGTTACATGTATGGTTTAATATTAAAATATTATTTTTATTTTAAATCATTTACTATAATTTCTAATTATACTACCCTGCTTTGACATTTTTCGTAATCCACTATGGCCTGAAACCTTCTTACCTTTTTATAACCTAACTTCTTTAAAAACATTACAATTTTTGAATAATTTAACAAGGTTTATACTTGAAGAATTTACAGCAGTACAATATATACATATATATATATACATTGTGTGTGTGTGTGTGTGTGTGTGTGTGTGTGTGTGTGTGTGTGTGTGTGATGAGGAGAGTGGCAGTTAGGGGAGGGACTGGAAAGCCGTTCACAAGCTGTCACTAACACACATATTGTATAGTGAAATATGACGAAACTGACAAACATATAGAGACGAGAATGGTAGAAAGGTTAACAAAGTCAAAACTGCCTCTAGGAGAAAATACTAGTGACTAAATAAATTATTCATGCCTATCTGGTGACACTTTTCTGGTGTCACAAACTTTGCAATTTCAACGATCTCTCTACCTCTAATTGCAAACAATCCCGGCACATTAAATGGGAATCGTAATAAAAATAATAATACAAAATGTACGATGGCGGTTTATATATATGAGAACAAAACGGTAATTTTAGATTAGTATGTGGTGTTGGTTTCACTAGTCGCTTAAAATTAAAATCAATACTTGCAAAATGTATGCTCATTTTTAATAAATCATTTTAATGGCGTTTGGCACAGTTACAGTAAAGGGCAAGACATTTAAAACTCATGAAATTAGAAGCAATATTAGCTACCCTTATAGAAATAATTAATTCATTCCAGTA
Organism: Magicicada septendecula; assembly: GCA_034769895.1. NCBI lineage: Eukaryota > Metazoa > Arthropoda > Insecta > Hemiptera > Cicadidae > Magicicada > Magicicada septendecula. The sequence continues at coordinate 167,630,831 of CM068367.1, read as the reverse complement.
TTCCCCTATCTTTGTAAAGATTATTTAGAAACGGTGATGTGCAATCAAGAATACAATGGAATGTGCAAGGAAAGACGGTAGAGCTATGAATCACTACACAATTATGAGTTACTATAAATCACTATTGTTATAGCATCACGAGCTTCCAAAAACAACATTTACAGTTAGAATGATGGCACAGACAAAATACTTAGAGTAACGGAAAGTCAAAGTTAATGAAAACACCTCATCATGTTACATTCACCAGACAAAAAGAGCGGTGCCACTAACTAAATCATATCACATAGATCAAAATCGTACGCAGATTGACCTGAAAACGATATTAGTATAAATGAAACAGCTGTTACAGGACGCCGTAATTGTTAATACTATATGATCATACGGTTTAGTACAGAAACGTATCAGTAAATCGAGTATTGCTATTATTTTATGTGCACAATGAAATATTTTACTAAATACAACTATTTTATTAACGACTCATTTCATTAACGACTCGGAACACAAAGTCGACTTGTGTTCCGGGTCGTTAATGAAATAGTTGTATTTAGTTAAGTAACGGACACGTCATGGACAACTAAAACCAGAAATATTTTAAATACAATAAAATCTGCACATGATTAAATACAGAAAAAATAACTTGTACTATTATTGAAAATAACAGAGATGCTAGATTTTTTCTTTGCAATAATGTACTACAATATTATTGACAATAAATAGTACTGAATTAAATTCTCTACCCGATTACGAGAAAAAACTATTTCGTTTTAAAACATTTGACAGTAGATTCGCCACAATAATGTAAACAAACAATTTTTAATAAAGTTTTAAAACATTTGTAGGATCTTCTTAAAGGAATAAAATGTAATCTCCTGAAACCAATTTTCATAAAAAACTGTAGGCAAATTTCCCCCTGAAATCTTCAATTCTGTGCCCTTAATTTTATTCATATTTTTTACCTTTAAGTCAAAGAGAAAACGGGATAACTTTGATTAACCGTACATAGAAAAGAGTGAGTTTTCAGGCCCAATATTTGTATAACCTCTTTGATTAATTTAATGAGATAATTTTGCTTATGAAATATCGTATGACGGCCTGAAATCTCCTTCTTGTGTATTCATGCATGTGTTTCTGCCAGACGTACCCGCCCCCGTGCGACTCTGTGTGTGTGTGTGTGTGTGTGTGTGTGTGTGTGTGTGTGTGTGTGTGTGTGTGTGTGTGTGTGTGTGTGTGTGTGTGTGTGTGTGTTATATGAAGATATTTCCAATGCAGTTTAATTTCGTAGTCACCGGGTATGTGGTACATCTCGTACCATTAGCTACATTATCCAGTACATTTACAAACGGAATACAAACGTGTGGATCTATGGTTCTGACCTGACCTAATTTCGTTGTTCTAGTACTGCTGCAGCTCAACATATTGCAATACATCGGTGTATTACGGTATGTATTGTGTATTACATAATATCTTATACTCACATACTCTGTACACACTATAAGGTAAAATATGTTACAGTTAAAGATGCACTGGTTTCTTCATATAAAATTTTAAGTACAGAAACATTGAAGTAAAGATGTAAACAAACATCACATAACTCCGTACAATTAATCAGGCGTATTCATTTTAAAATTTAATTCCTACAATTACAACTGTCACTTGTGAAACGTACATTTTATTTCTAAATTGAGTCCTGAATATATGTAATACAACTAGTAAACGTTAATCTAATATCATGAATGTACAAAATATAATATGATAAATTTGATGTTTTTTACGTGCCTTCGTCGATCTATTTCAAAAATGTTAGTCAAGAAGAAACAATTATCTCACGATTTAAACGGCTTTGTAATTTTAAATTTGAACAAAATACATTGAGAAAAATTTCTGGTTACCCATGATTTAAAAGTAATGAAAGAGAACGTTGCAGGCGTAAATGGATGACGTTTATCGTTAACGTGTGTGTAAAAACTTTAGATTTTAACGGAAAGGCTTCTAACATTATCACATCTGTGAATATATTTGAACGCACGGAAGAAAATTATTCTTTGTGTAAAGGAAAGGATTGACGAGCGATGACGTCTTGAGTAAACTGCAGACTTTGATACACGTAATAAACGGTTGACGTTCAGTGAACGAAAATGTCACATGTTCAGTTCTTTCAAGAAATTGTACATACAAACTGAACAAAATGAGAGTGACTGGAGAGAGAATGAAATTTTGTATTTGCGCTTTATCTGCGTCCCACCTGCGTCTAATGAAGTCTGGAAGAATAAGATATCGATAACTTGCACAATTTTGATAACTGAGCTTCCTTTAGGGCAAAAATACTATTTTAATTAAATGTTGATACTATTGTGTTTACTAGAACAACTGATTACTAAGTGAAAGGTATTTACCTTAAAATTCAGCGTCTTTTGTAGCATGCGATGCGAGTTTGCTCAAGCACTAAAGCTGAAATGACTACATTCACAACTGATTATTACTCTTATTTTGGATAACTATGACTATATAAACTTCTAAAGATTTAGCACATAGTTGTCGAATTGGGAAATATATTAAGTTCATTACTTTAGTCCGTTTTCCCATATTCTTGGAAAATCATCATCATCATCATCATCTTCACGGATTAAACCAAGGATGGTTTGTTCCGGTCTCAAAAAGCAAAGATAAGAGCTGGTCACTCCAGCTCTTCCTCGGACGTCCCACACCTCTCCGTCCCCTCGCATTATAGTTCCAGAGTTGTTTGGTGATGCGGCAGTCATTCATTCGCCAAAGATGTTCCCACCAATTCAGCCGATACTGGGCGATCCGGTCGAGTATACTCATAATATTCAGTTTTTTGAAAATCCTTATGTTTTAGGTGACAAATTGAAACTAATCTGAACACTGCTGCGAATGGACCTCTAAAACGTTGCAGCTGAAGCAGGTCCAATATTTAAAAATTCTTGTCCAAATCTTGTTGTTTTCCAAAAGTGCAAATTACGTATTCTGACAATTCCATACTGAATTCTGAAGAGTTTGTGTGGTTATTTGCGTATAAATTTAGTTTCTAGTGTATTTATAATCCTAAAGGTAAATGCCAAACTGCTCATTCCAGGAAATTGTGCTCAATCCACGTTTCAATTGTAATGTAGGATTGAATGTAGTTAACGCCTAAGCTGACAACAAATGAGCTTTGAGAATTTTAATGTTATACTAATACGAGAATAGTTTAGATTTTCTATGTGCCAGGGTTGTATGTTAAAATAAGGTTCCACAATATTCAGTAAATGAATAAATATGTTCTTTCTAATTTCGAAACAAATTTATAAGTTTGCATGTCATTTTATTAGTTTATCCCATAATTTTTTACCCATTTTTAAAACCATTCCATGTTATCGAAATCATCGCTTACTTACAATCGCTTTTAACAAAAGTAGACTTTTCCGAATCTTTAATCAAAAGCTTTCATCTTAGAAATCTAGAGTCATTCGATTGCTTTGTAACATGTTCCCTTTTAAGGTAATGTTAACTATTATAATTTAATTTAATACATAAATTATATACATTTCGTTGTTTTGGTGTACCATGCAATGTCTGATTAAAGCCGAATGAAGCCAAAGAATTACTAATAAAAGGCCAGTATAATTTAAAAAATTTTGTTTTACTATTAGAGAGTAATAATGAACGTTTATTAACAAAACTGAACAACCAACAGCGAACATACACGCACACGAGCGCATATAACATAGGCCTATATGTACACATACACAGACATAAAACAAACGTAGCCTACAAGAAAGAAGTTTTTGTTCGCAACGTTAATTCTTAAGGCAATATTTATAAATCGGAGGTACTTACGAGCGTACTCACTCTCATAAGCACGCGCGCGCGCGCAGCACAACCGTTTTTGGTATAGCAGCTGTGTGTCCTCTACGACCATCGCACCTTACAGCTGTAAGTTAATGTATGATTAACAAAACTATTATTATGCGTACAACCTAAAACAGACTACATGTATGTTTTTATTTTCAGTTGAAGATTTATGGAACTGCTAATGTACACATACTTATTAACATTAAAAACTAATCTTTTCATGTTGTTCCCGGTTTGCAAAGATGAGTGTGAACACGTGTGTTTGTGCGAACCCATATAATTCATACTCGAATTAAAATAGGTCAAAAACGAATACTGCGTTTAGCCGAGTTTTTAAATAAAAACGAGTTACTTTAAGGGAATTCGACTTGAGTCTACCGGCTTGAGTAATGCAAAACCCAGTAACTAATTTGTGATGTTGAAACAGCCAATATGGTTATTCTTAAATAATTTTTAGAATGTGCCTTATATCCATGCAATGTGCATCAAACAAATGTTATCACATTATAAGTTTATAAGATTTTCTTTAATACGGCTTTTATTAATACGGCTTCTAAGACACAATTTACAGAGATACAACCCTTTTATGTTCGATTCATAACACTATTCAGCGTAATGCATAGCCTATGTACATGTTTTGTAACTGCGGCCCGTTAAAAGATAATAAACTTTTAATTTTTTTATAGACAAAAAATTAATTTTTAATTAATTTTTTATTAATTTATTTATTAATGTTGCGTTTATTATTTTTAAAACATTAAATATTTTGATAATTAGTTTTTCTAAACACTCGTTTATCATTATCGTTTCATCCGCGAGTATACCTATTAGCCTCTTAAAATCAGAGAATATAATATAATACACCGACAAATGAATATACAATTTTAAGTGAATCTTGTATATTGACTATTGGTCTTAGAGCGGCATACGCAAGAGATTTGTTAAAGGAGAAAAGTCCCTAAAAACACCTACTTCTCTTACACCCACTTCAAATGAACACGTCTTAGGGCCTTGTGTTCATTTGGTGTTGAAAGTGCAATGAGTATCGACTATACTGTCTTTCAGTTAAAAAAATATTGTATGACCATTTGAATTGGTGCCGATAATTTAGTAGAAAGGTGGCTCGCTGTTGGCAGTTTGTAGGCTAAAGGCTGTCTACTCGCCGACCGGAATCCTGTCCCAATGCGCAGGAATGCAGGCCAACAGCTGTGACTGTTTCATTGATTTCGTCCACAATAATAATAATAATAAGGAGTATCGATTTCGTGGTAGTAGAAGAATGTCATTGTCTGTTTTTCTCATTCAGTCTATACGTAGCACTCCGATAATTGGCAGAAAACGGAATAAAATAACAATGTAGAGGTTCCCATTGTTAAGAGGCCAGCCAATTTTAAAACAATTCTGTCAGTACTTGCCAGTGGTTTGAAAGTTGTCTTTGTTCAAAATATCTTTTGAACAGCTTGAAATACAATTTCGTTAATAATACGAACAACCGTGAGATTTGCACATTATTTAATCTGAAGCGAAATAAAAGACTGTTTACCATGCTTGTCAAGTATCATTTATTATCCATATTACTTGGAATTGCCGTTTATAAAAAAAAAAAAAAACAGTTACTCCTTATACAATCTTTGTTCCAGACTAGGCCATTGCCCGTTGCGCTCTTTCTCTCTCTCTCTCTCTCTCTCTCTCTCTCTCTCTCTCTCTCTCTCTCTCTCACACACACACACACACACACACACACACACACACACACACCTTTATATATGAAGTTTTTTGGGGTATTATTGGACACTTTTGTGAGATTATATGATGCAGATACTATCAAAACCTGCTTAATTTCATTGGTTGTGTTTTTAAGATAAGCGTAATCTGGTCACTTAGAAGGTGAGTGCCATTTCTAACGTAATTTCAAAAAAAGGTTATCGGTTTTGAAATGCGAATAAAGCGTAACAACATGTATTTACATAATATCCATTGTCAATCCTTTACTTCCCGTAGGATTGCGTATTAACGGTAACATATTATTATCTTAAGGGTAAAGTTGATGTAGTGTAGCCTATGTGAAAGGTACAAATTACAAAGAAAAGTTAAAAAGACTCTATAAAAACATATTTACTAGTAGAAAGCGTAGTCATTGGAAATTTCTATTTTTCTTTGTTAGGCAACAATTTTTCTTATCTGAAGTAGTTTACACATGAACACACTATATGGAAGTGTATGTGTGCGCGTGTGCATGTGCGTGTGTTTGATTGCCGTAGTCTGGTTAAAGCCATTTTTCAATTTGGTGAATTAATGAGTCGGCTAATTGACAGCAAACAAGAAAATTACATGATTTATACACTAAACGACCTTGTGCCTCCCGGACATAATAATCGTTTTGTAAAATTGAAAAATTGGGGTATTACTCTACACAATTTTGTGGTGAATATTTAGTCCAGTGTAAAACGCGTACATGCACAGTAACACAAGAACAAAGACAAATGTGTGTATTTGTGGGAACGCACCCTCGTTGACTCTCACAAACTGAGTTATTCCACTAAAGAGATCATTAGAAGGAACGACGGACTGTATGGTATGGAATCATGTCAAAGTCGATGAGTATAACTGATACATGTTAGAAACAATTAGAGTGTCTTAACTCTGTAAAATATGTTCCAAACGTAGGCCTACATGCACATTTGTAAATTTATTATAAATGTAAGAACTGATTGTACAATCCAGAATTAATTTGGGAGAGATCGCTATATCTACATTGATTGGAATCCTGTGGGATAAGCAAATTACAGCAGAAACTAAAACCAAAATATATAAAACCATTGTTAGAAGTATCATGACTTACGGCTCAGAAGTTTGGACTACTAATAAACACACAAGAACAAAATTAATGACAGCAGAGATGGACTTTTGGAGACGTTCTGCAAGGGTATCCAGACGTGAGAAAATTAGAAATTAAATCATTAAGGATAGAATGAATGTGAAAAATTTAATTGTTGATTTTATCCAAGAAAAATTTAGAATGGTATATACATACGGAAAGAATGGCACAGGAAAGATCGCCAAGGAGTGTTATGGAATGAACCCCACCAGGAAGAAGGAAAAGAGGAAGACCACTGATCACCTGGGTAGAAGAAATTCAGTCTATATTGAGGTAACGAGAAATTGAAGATCTCTGGATGGACAAGCAGCAGTGGAAGATGAGAATTCAATCACTTCTGTAATATTTGGTTTGGGAAAATGTGTAAACATTGCACAACCGCAATAGTAATAATAGGAAGAAGAACTGATTGAATGTTTCTGAAACAGTAGATGGTAAACTGATGACGGCCTGGCCATCTAGCCTACTGGAGGTAATTTGTTATATGTAATGTCATATAAAATCAGTGGGTTGCTTATTACCAGGTACAGTGGATTTAAGGAAGGAATAATGGTCTATTATATTTCGACCAAAAGCTTGATTACGATAATCCGTCTACGAGGAAAATCTTATACTTAACACTACACACATCCGCAACGCATACACGACCTCGCCAGCTGATGGGGGTGTCACTACACTTCATACATTTCGAGACGTGCAAGTTTTAAAACTCCTGTTACAGTTGATTTCTTTCATATAATTCTAATTTTTAAATCTTATTAATTTTCCATAATATTCTATTTTCTAAATTATCTAAGGAAAATTTCTAATTCACTTTATAAATCGAATTAATTTATTAATTTTTTTAATTTATACAATATTTTATACATATATTTTCGAGTATATGTGCGCACAATCAGGTACAAAAAATTGGCCTTATTTTCTGAGGAAAATAATATTTATTTTACTTCCTAACTGTGCCCTAAATCAACATTTATAAGACACCAATAAAACACAGGAAATCGTAAAACCAAAAGTCGCTTAAAGTTTGTAAATTTTTACTCCTAGATCTCGAACAATAAAGGAAGTTCATATATACAACAAATTTATGAAGATCGTTTATACATATTTATGAGTGCCACATATGCAGTCAAGTATAGCTTATATACTGATGTCGCCACGCAAACGTCATTGACTCTGACGTCTTGAATGATTACTTTGGCGACTAGTCTAACATTTACATATTTTCTTAGGATTCTTAGTATTTCTTAGTTTTGTGTAACAGAAAAAGTGGTTTGAAAAATTGTATTTTATTTAAGTAAAATAGATTAAAGGAAAATTTACTAAAGAATAAATTAATCAATTATCGTTTTAGGGTATGAAATATATTTCAATATATTATCACAATAATGCTGCAAAATTCGAATTTGTTACAGAAATTTTAAAAATTAAAAAATACGTAATTAAAAATACACATGTCCTACTACCGTTTAAAACATTTTAGACTTAGACGCAAATAATTCTACGCTTCCAGCTGCAATATATTCTAGTACAAAGTAGTAAAGGTATTTTTATTTAACTGTAACATTTACTTTAGCCTTAGAATATTTATTGGCTTAATTTCAAGAACTTATATTTTCCCACATTTAATTTTTTTCTCAGAACCTATTGTTTTCCTTATAACGTGTCTAACAATTTGCTTTCAAAAAGTATATTATCCCAAGAGATTATTTATAATTACGTTATATAAACCTTCTGGTTACCTCAAAGATAACGAATGATTATTTCAAGAATAAAGGAAACCAGTTTTTCAGCAAGGTCTTTATATCCCCATGTATGGATTACTTGATTAACTTTGGATTATTCAAAAACAGCTTTTCAAACGGCGATAGGAATGCACCCAAGCCATTAACAAACAAGGTTTTGCAATCTGTTAACAAAATCTTTTTCCTGTTCTTTATTTTAAGACTTGGAGTGACCTATACTTTAATTTCTGGACTCATAGTGTGGTGAAACTTTCTATTGTGTAACTTTTAATTCTATTTGGTATTTTTTTTAACTTTCAAAACTATTTGAATTTGAAAAGTGACTCAAAAGTGATTTCCCGTCCCTTATACAAAGATGACCTTCTAAGTGATAACGTTTGGACACCCGATCCTGTCCAGTTTAAGTTGTCAGCCCATTTTTTATACGTCAGCACCATCTACTAAAAATTTAAACTTAACTAAAAAAAATTAAAATGGCAAGAAAATTATATTAGCGAGTAACTAGAATAGCCGTATTGGTGGGATATACTCTAATAGCCGCATTGTGCCGACTGTGATAACCCCCAAGCGCAGGCTTGGGAATGTTTAACATCTCGGAACCGTGGTAACATACCATGCTCATGTTTACAAAGAATAACACGTCTTTTACCAAGGCATAACAATACACAAGAATACAAAAATTAACTTAGGTAAGGCAGGACAAAAACCTTAATTGTTATAACTGAAATGTTATAGAGAACAAATAATGCAGTTGTCTCTCCTGACCAGGCAAGACAGATTTCCCAATCGTACTCATACGGAAACAAGTAGAGTAACACTTGTCACCACTATAGCTTACACCCAACTGATGCTACAAGTCGCAATGATTTGTTTCTAAAAACAAATTTGCGCATAACTGTCGCACAGAACAATCTCTTACGTTAAACCACAAAACCCTCAGTTCAAATAACCACTCCATAGCAATATGTAATGGTGACATGTAACTGACAAAAAGTGTATCAAAAGCTGGCGACATATTTTAAAATATTTGGAATACAAAAACACAAACTTATAATTATAGCAAAAACGGGAAACAATAGAAACGATGTTCTGTAGATATGCTACATAGAAGTGCACGTTAATAAAATATGACAGTAAAAATATAGGAATCGTGTGAACTTCAATCTAAGAGAAAAATGGGATTATACCGGTACATGACTGTGAAAGTGTATCGGAGATTGGTATGCGGCCGTCTGTGAAGTTATAGGACACACACACATACACATGGTATTTAAAGATAAATTAAATTAACAAGTTTATTAGCTTCAAATCTGTAAAAAGCACTTCGTTTAAAATTATGATTTGTGTATGCTAAACATTAGAGTTCAATTCGTTAAATCTTTAGGCAGTGTTTAACTTCTCAAGCTATAATTTAACTAAATATATCTACGAGCGCATTAAATATTTTACTGTTACTTTGGTGTTATCTCGTTTTCAAAAAATGTTATAAGAAACATTTCAATTAGACTTATTACACATCAGTAGGTACATTAAAATTTGTTATGCTTTGAATGTACCTGACGATTAATCTCCTTTGTGTTGGTTTTCTAAGGAACGTATATAATACACTATAACAAAGAGAATCAAATCTTAAGATATCTTGGTCACTTTGTAAAAGGACGGCTCCCAAGTACAACGTCAAAGGGTAAAAGCGTATGGGATATTGTAAAAAGAGAAATTGTTGGGTTGAAACAGGAAGAAGTGAGTCTCTAACAATGACGACGTATATTTACAGACCTGGTTAAAAAATCATAACAATAATATTTTTAAATTTACCGAGAAACAATGTCATTTAAAAATATAGTGTAAATATTTAAAACGATTGTCACTGTTTTATTTATGTAAGCAAATTCATTTGTAAAAATTAAGAATAAAATTCTTATTGTTATATAACAGATTAATTTTTAAGGTTAAATTATAATTAGTCATGACGCCTGATGATTCGTTATCACAGTGCAACCGCTGCTATGAATTCGAGGTGGGTGTGATTAATGAAGTAAAGAAATACGTCATATTAGGATGTGGTAAAATATACAGGTACCTAATAAATTAAACGAGACTAGGATAAGACGGTGTTGAATGAAGATGAAAAGGTAGAAGATGTGGAAGAGCGAAAACAACAGATGATGATAGTCATGTGGTAGATTACCCCACATTAAACGAAACAGAAATGGTAGTAGGAAATCTTAAAAAAAACAAAGCCCCAGGACTGGGTAATCTGCCCGCAGAATTACTAAAGCATGGGGCGAAACTATTAACGCTTATTCACATAATCTAAACCGTATGGTCTGGATAAAAGATATAATGACTAAAGAGTGGAGCACTGGAATAATATGCCCAAATTATAAGAAGGGAAATAAACTGGATTGTAACAATTACAGAGGCATAATGTTACTCAGCGTTGCATATAAAGTACTGATCTTGATAATTAATGAAAGGCTTAATCAATGAGCAGAAAACATTTTAGGGGATACCGATGTAGTTTTCAACCAAAAAGATGTCCTTTTGGTCACTTGTTTGTTATCAGGCAGATTACTGAAAAATACTCTGAGCATGATTTATAGACCTTCACATGCTGTTTTTGGACTTTAGAAAAGCATTTGATAGTGTGCAAAGGGTAAAACTTTATGAAGCTATGAAGGATATTGAAAGTCCTTTAAAACCTATGAAGTTAACGAAAATGCCCATGAGATTCACAAAAGCCAAAATTAAAAATAAGAATGTTCTGAATAAGAATTATTTGAATACAACACGGGAGTTAAGCAAAGTGATGTTCAATCAGTCACCCCCTATATTATTGCGCTACATTGTGCTATTAAAGACATAGATCAGCGAGGAAAAATATTAAATAACACAAGCCAAATATGTGCTTACGATGATAATGTTGTGATAACAGCCAGATCAAGACAACGGCTAGTTGAGGTATGCAATGAGCTGAATCAAAAATCCGCTGGAACAGGACTGAATGTGAATATCACCAAAACTAAATACACGCTGATTTATACATACGAAAGGAGAAGAAATCTATATAATTTTTGCATTGAGGATAAGTCATTTGATAAAGTTAATAAGTTCAGATACCTGGGTAACATGATAAATAATGAAGGGTCCATAAACACGACAATATATGACAGGATAGAAACAGGAAAAAAGTAATATTATGACAACAGTAGGCTACTGAGAAATAAACTGATTAGTCGTAACACCAGAATAAAAATATACGAAAAGCTATCAGATCGGTTGTTTCTTATAGAGGTGAGACATGGATATTGACAAAAAAAGAACAAAAACACGAAGAAGGTTTGAAAAGAAGATTGTAAGACTTGTTTGTGTCCCGGCTAAAGAGATAACAAATAGAGAATAAGAAATAACCAGGAATTAGATGAGCTATTGAAGCATGAGGACATTGGAAGATTCGTAAAGCCTCAACGAATACAGTGGGTAGGTTACCTAGAGCGGATGGATGATGAGCGTATACCAAAGAAACCCCTGAGAGCGCAAGTCTATAAAAGCAGAAGGAGGGGCCGACCTAAGATAAGATGTTTGGATGATGTGCTCGAAGATCTAAGAAGAACGGACGTGAGGAGTTATACTGAAATAACAATGGATAATAGACATTACAGAAGATTGGTGGTGGAAGCCAAGGCTAACGTTGGGCTGTAAAAGAAGAAGAAGAAGAAGGGTACGGACCCTTAAGGGTAATGGCTATTAGGATCAATTTTCATACTAAAATAGTTGTCTTGACACTGATGTAAAGTTGTTATACAAATGTCATAACGGCCGTGCACGGTGAGTGAAGACGAGATTATTCTGCAATGTGTTTGTTGTCTGTGTATGACTGTGTGTCTTACTGTGTCAAAAGGTATGTGTCTTATATAAACATAAAATAAGTCTGATGCCTAAGGCTGCGTTTATCGTCTGATAGCAGGTTGGTAACAGCGAGAGTAAAAATAAACTGTCATGTAAATCGATAATAAATTATTATTTTCTAGTAGCGTTTGTAAAGTATTAAGAAATTTTTATAGTAAAGTATTCTAAAGTATGATAAAATTTCTACAGTAAAACTATATAAATTAATATATACTTATTTCCTTAGCAATATTTTATTTTAGAAATTTTATTGACACAGCATTGGAACTTACTAGTTATTGCCATATAATAAAACCGACCGGACATGAAATCATAAAAGACAACCGATGATGAGACAACCGACGTCAAAGAATTTCTTGAAAGAACGGTTTCTTAGAATGGCTACATGAACAGAGAAGGCAGTGTACCCACTAATGCTGTTTTAGTCGTGAACACTACTGAAATATAATAATCATTTGTCAAGGAGGATGTAGGGTAGATCTAATAACATGTACGATACGGTAAGGCCTATAAACTGATTTTTATTCTCAAAGTCAGTTTTCTAAGATCAGAAAATCTCCTAACTACGTTTCCCCCAACCCAATACGTCCATATATATTTTCACTTCAATGTAATGAGAAATACTTTTTCTCTCCTTAACGCTTTTCTGTTTTGATATGACTTCTTCAACAACTATTTCTACACACATTAAAAACACTTCTTTCTCTTCTTCTTATTCTTCAGGCTGTGGACCTTACGATCCGTTGCGTACTCCTTGGTCCGACATTGTAAAATGCTTAATTAATTTATAATACTCAAAGAATATAAATATATTAAATTTATCATCCGGTGTAGTAGGTTTTTATAGCTGCTTACATCTATTTAAATAAGCCCTAAATCATGCTTGAAATATTTTATTACGTATGCAAATTTTGTATTTGTGAAAGAAATAATCACAGCTGAAACGGGAGATTAAGACTGAAGAGATTTGAATTACTTATTTGGTGAGTGTTCTTTTGCGGTTACTCCGTATTATTTAACTTGTTACTGTTCTTTTTTTAATTTTTAATGTAACTTTTGTTTAGCTGTCATACATTTTAAACAGCAGACTCCACCGGATACAGAAATTCCATGAACAAATCATAATACGAGTTTTATAATTTTACTTTTCCGTCTTCTTTGTATTTTTAATATCCTGTCTTCTTTGTTATGTGTATTATTCCGTCTCATTAACGTTTTATTGTTTTACAGTCCCATAACCCAAAATACTAATTCATGAACGAGTATCAAAACATATGTAAATAAATCAAGGGAAGCAGAAATCCCTCTAACCACAGCTGTCGTTCAACTTTGGCTTTGTAACACACAGAATGCCGAATAAGGCGTTGACGTGATGATACATATGACGTGAGGGTTTGTGTATGACAGACGTCACTAAAATTGTATCGCATCTGAGTCAGCAGGTAGACAGACAATGATCCGCTTTGTTTTTAGATTGACTGCTAACTTGTGCCGCTGTTTCTGTGTCTCACGTGGGAAGAAACTATCTCGTATTGGTAACTTTGTCTTTGTTCAAACCGACTTTGCAGTCAACGTGACCATAACCGTTCACGTTAACGGGTTCCTTAACGGGCTCCTCAAGTATTTTAAACAATACAGAATTATTTTTTACATTTATTATAGTAAAATATGTCTGCTGTTGGTTTGCAATTTTGGTAATATATCCACAATTAATGAAGCATTTAATTCTGTTGGTCAAGTTTTTTACGCTCCTGTAAACGTTTTTTATCTTGTACTCCCGTACTGATATAACCTACACTCAGGTAAAACTGTGTACCGTCGGCTCCAGACGGTTTTGGATAAACGTCATGAGTGATGGGTTTTAGAAGAACCATATGTCTTTCAATTATACTATGACATCTAATACTATAATACTACATCATCACTTATTTTTGCCACTACTAAATTCAAAGTGTGCAATAATGTAATTACATGAAATTATAGATAATTTTCGTGGTTAAAGATAATGTATTAAAAGCTGCTACGTCAGTGCATAACCTTGACACAAACGCTGCATGCGCTAGGATAGTCGAGAAACGTGGAGATTGACATTCTCGAATTTTCAAGAGCGTCAGGTAATCTCAGCTTTCATCTCAAAGAACCTAACAATATCTACCTTTATAAATTAAGATATTATATCACGTTACTTTTACAAGTTGTGATTTGTATTACTTTTAAATTGCAGCATAGCCTGGCTATCTTTACGTTGCGATTATCTTACAAGATTAGTCTACTTTGTATTGTGCCATTGCTATTCTAAGTCGGTGAAGGGTGGAATTGGGAATAAATTGCTGAAAATTGCGCAGATAATTGTTTCAGTCATTTTTTTTTATTTTTTAAGAACGTGTAATCTAAATTATTGGACCTATTATTAAATAGCTTTTGTCCAGACCGTTTAGATTCAAAGTTTCGTAATTTTTCCCTTACTTTCTATTCTCAGTTTTACTCTCACAGAATTTGATGTCTTCCGTCATGACAGTGTCCACCCACCCTTCCCGTGGTCTTCCTCTCTTCTTCCTATATATCTAATCTCCAGACATCTAATCTCTTCATATTCCTCTCTATATGCGGAACTCTACATCCTCAAGGTCTATTCCTGGTTTGTCACTGGACACTCCCTCAGCCATAAATAATTTAGATAGAACAGAACTTTCTGGCAAATATATTTTCCATTTTTGTTAGCACTTCTAGCGAACATGCCGCTAATTTTTCGTCCCTCTTCGGTCGTCTCCAAATGTTTCACTTTGTGACTTACCTATATCCTATGTAACAGCAATAACTTTTTATTCTTCGTATTGTTTAAATTAGCAGCCATCCTTACTATTTCTTTTATGAATTTGCTAACTGCTATAATTTTTATTGTTCGACTAAGCTTTTCGTCATCACTGACACCAAACAACTTGTTGTTTAAGACCTGATGATGTCAGTGATGACGAAAAGCTTAGTCGAACAATAAAAATTATAGCAGTTAGAAAATTCATAAAAGAAATAATAACTTTTCAAACTGTATGACGCGTTCTTTCGCATAACACACACACACACACACACACACACAATTGCTAGCGCGCGAGTTTTTGGATATAAAAAATTTCCTTCTTGTGTCATTATCTAGTACGTAAAACGCTATGGAAAGTCCAAAGTAACAAATACGTTTCTACGATACTCGTAATTAAAAATTTTTAATTAAACATATTAAATTTCCTCTGAACAGCTTCACAAGTTTCATAAGTTATTCGTCCATTGAATTTTCCGTATTTTCAAAAACATTTTCAATGCGCCGTCGTTCTTTCCATTTGTATTTAATGTTTACTCTATTACTGGTCTAGGTAAGGTCGTTATTTTATCTTACTGTCATTCTGACATTTTTTTATCGAAAGCAAAAGTTATGACTTTTCTGGGGCAAATCGTATAAGAACAGAGATTGTCATACAAGACTCTCCAATAGAACAGGTGCCAGATTTCAAGTGTCTAGGGTGTAGCATCACATACCAAGGTAATAAGGAGGTTAAAAGCAAAATTAGTTTCTTCCAGCCGCTTTGTGGCTGTATCATTAAACAGTTAAGGAAGAAAACAAGGATCGAGACGCAATTGAAATATTATAATGTAATGGCCACACCTGAACTACTGTATGGTAGTGAGACTTGGATTAGAAAGGCCAAAGATATATCTAGAATACAAGGAGCGTAAATGAGGTTCTTGAGGACTGTGAAGGGTTGTACCAGGAAAGATCTTATCTGAAATGATCATATTAGAATGGAGCTAGGCATAGCTGAAAGCTTAAATCAGAAAATCTCCCGGTACAAAACGGAGTGGTGGTTACACGAAGAGAGAATAGGTCCAACTAGATTTGCAAAGAGAGCCCTTGACTACCGTCCAAGGGAAAAGAGAAGTGTGGGAAGACCCCATAAGGGATTGTTGGATGACTTCCATTAAGACTGGAACAGGCTACTAGCCTAAGCTGTAAAGGTTGACGGCGACTGGTCTAGGTAATCAACGCGGTTCTGTTCATTTAGTGTTTCTATTCCAAACAAACTGCCTATCTGAATGCGACTCCGTGCAGTTGTTTGCCTTGTTCCTGTTTACACATTCCATTGCATTGTGTAAGTTTGTTTCATTTCAGCAGCGAAACAGGTACTTTTCCTGTGTGCAGGTACTGTAGTATGAATTTGGCAATACATAAATTATATCAGCTAATTTTACGAAATTAGATTGCTGAAATTGTGTAAACTACACGTACGATGAAAAACACACTACTCTAGCAGTCCACATTAATTACTAATTATTTGACTCAATGAGATGAGTGTTTATGGCACAAATTGTTGTTAATTAAAATAAAAACATGTATATGAACAATGTTTAAAAATTTCCTAGTATATTTACCTGAAGTAGATTTTTCAATTAAATAGGATCCCAGAGTAATCTACATAGTTGTTTTATTCAGATTATACTTTATATAGGTCATTATTAGTTCCAGTAAACTTTGGCTATTAATATCTGTTTTAGTCCATTCAAACATTCTGTTTCAACTTCTGTCTATTCAAGCACGAAAAATTGAAGTTATTAATTGGACAAATTTTGTATTTTGTAAAGTACATTTCCAGCAATATACGCAAGTAAATTGGTAGGCTTCTACGAAAACAGTGTGTGAGTGCGCGCGCGCGCACGTGTTTAAAATAACCCTCACATTTCCACAAGCACATTTTCCTAGGATTATATTCATAGAATCATTTGTCAACGCAAGCATCTTCTACAACCAGGTATAACATTAAATTACATAGTTATAGTGTTGAAACAGAAATTTAAACATCAATTTATTTATAGGCTTAAAGACTTTTAAAATTTCAAAAGTACGCAAAAATATTTTATTAAACAATCACAACAATTTAAACCAATTTAAACCATTTTAAACAATCTTCTATTAAACAATTTAAACCAAAAGCCAGTTGAACGTGGAAGCAAATTTACATATCTTGGTACTATACTCAATGGACAATGGGACCAGTCTCAAGAAATAAAGAGCAGAATTGAAAAGGCAAGATCAGCATACACTAGAATGAGCAGTTTATTCAAAAGTCACGATTTAACAATAAACACAAAGTTGAGACTTTTACGCTACTACTTTTTTTCTCGCTCCTCTTCTACGGTGTAGAATCTTGGACTTTGACTAAAGCCACAACTAACAAATTGTAATCTTTCGAAATGTGGCTTTACCGTAGAATACTGAGCATTTCATGGACAGCACATATAACTAATGCTGAAGTTCTTAGAAGGATAAAGAAAGAAAGGGAAGTTATTAACACAGTGAAGATAAGAAAGCTTCAGTATCTGGAACATCTCATGAGAAATGAACAGAGATTTTACTTATTGCAGTCCAGAAGGAAAAGTACTTGAAAAGAGATTAGTTGAGCGACCGAGAATGGCTGAGAAATTTAAGGAACTAGTTTGCCTAGAATACAACTGACTTATTCCGTGCAGCAGTACAGAAAGTTAAAATAGTCTGTATGATGTCCAGCAATCGAAACGAGTAGGAACAATTAGAAGAAGAAGAAATGATCAAAATCGTATTGTTTTTTATATTTCTAATTTATTTTAACTGTTATTACTGGAATCAATTATCAGAACTAATGCGGTAAGTGATGAAATAATACATACCATACTATGGACTTACTAGAACTTCAGATGATGTGGAAAGACAGCGCAGTCAGATTAATTTTATATAGTCTTGTCATTTACTATCCAATTTATAGTTTATATCCTCCCAGTTCACAGAGCTGATGAACCTTCAAAAATCAGACCTTATTGAATGTTTCGAGTATAGTCACACAGTATGCCTTCAGCAGAGATTATCAGCCGTAAAGCCGGTGGATAGAAAATATCGCAAGACTAGAACGTTCAAAGAAGTGCACTCATAGCCGTAATCAAAAGAGATCGTGAACGGTTTGATGTTGGCCAGAATAACAAAAACTGTTTTTGTAGGCTATTAAACACTACGCTATAGTGTATATGTTGCGGTTTGGAAGCTCTTGAAGAATCGCGAGTTGTTCCAAAGACGCTAATAAGGAAGGCTGGATTGTTTGTTAGAAAGAAGTGGACTGTATTTGAGATATTGAACATGCGTTTATTGAATAATTTGGTTTGTTAGTTACGATCGGCACGTGCGGATGCGTTTGAGGCGATAATGCCCGAAATCAACCTTGAATGAAATCGTGGTCCATGGTAGATGGACGCAGGTAGACGATTAAAGTTGAATGTTATAAATGTATGCTGAATAATAGCCAAAAGCCGCGGCTGTAAGAGAAGTGTTTAACGAGAGTTGCGCTCGGAGTCGTGTTATATACTAAACTAATACTGGCTTGCAGTCGGCTAGGCTGGCCGATTGCAAGGCTTGATAAAAGCGTGACGTCATCCGCGCGTGCCGTGCAATGTTAGTAGGCTGCTTACAACTGACAAAACAGTACAAAGTTTAAACATACTGCCCGCCAAAATCGGGACGATTTTGTACATTAACGGTTAAATTGAACAATATAATAATTAGACTTACATGTCGTAAGCGATACAATAATTGGCGCGCTGGCCAGAGAGCAGTGACATAATGGACATAATATAAATTCAATTAACAATCACCAAGCATACAATAAATTGATAACACCATAAAAATACAATAATTTCCCCATGATATTGACATAACAACCCCAATGAATTTCATAATGTTTTGACCCTTAGAAAATACAATACATATATAGAATAATTGCCACTATAACTGACACTTGTGGTTCTCAGAATTTGAATCACACAAACATATTAACGATACACAACATTCATAATAATTGATAGTACATATGAGACACAGTCACTATTTCTGTAATAGCTAGCGACACTTAACAATGTTACAATACTTATGATACAATTGACTTGTATGCTCGCCCCGGGGAATGTCCCGGGCGTGTTCCATGTAATGTGACACGCGCACACCCATGCATACACACACACACACACACACACACCGTAAGGCACGCAAACGACTAGCTTGTTGCCACCGGAAGGGGGCATAATTTGTGGATGGGTCGGCGTAAGATACCTAGCGCGGTGCGTACTTCTGCGACGCGTACTAAGGAATCTTGACCCGGAAAAACATTGGTAATTACCCCACGCTTCCATTCTAGAGGGGGGGAATTGTCATCCAAAATGAGGACAAGTTGTCCGACCTTCAAATTTTTAAATGGGGTGCGCCATTTGTTGCGCTGCTGCAGCTGGTGCAGATAATCCCTAGACCACCGTTTCCAGATGGTCTGCGTAAATTTTTGGAGCAGAAGCCATCTGCCCAAATGAGTATTATTGCCTTGTGTATAGTCGGGTTCCGGAAGTGCCGTCAGTGGAGCACCGACCAAAAAATGAGCGGGTGTTAAGGGTTCAGGGTCTCTAGCATCGTCGGACACGGCGCATAACGGGCGTGAATTAAGGCAAGCCTCAATTTGAGAAAGAAGGGTAGAATATTCCTCAAAATTCAAAATCGTACCGCCAATTACGCGACGTAAATGGAATTTAACACTCCTTACACCACTTTCCCACAAACCACCGAAATGAGGGGCTGAAGGGGGGATAAAGGACCATTTGATGCCGTGGAGACCGCAAAACTCCAGAGAAGATTGTTCAACTTCCTTGGAGGTTAAAAATTTGTACCAATCATGCAACGTGTGGTTGGCACGACGAAAATTCGTGCCATTATCCGAAAATATTTGCGCGGGAATACCTCGGCGCGATATGAACCTTTTTAAAGCCGCTATAAAGGCGTTGGAAGTAAGATCCGACACCACTTCTAAATGGATGGCCCTAGTACACATGCATATAAATAGAGCGATATATGCCTTGGTCGTGGACTTAGAGCGCTGCCCGCCATGGCGCAAAAACACCGGACCTGCGTAATCCACGGCCGACTGTGAGAATGGCCTTGACGGCGTGACCCTAGAAGAGGGTAATTGACCGAGTAATTGATTCGCGCCTTTAGCCCGGAAACGAAAACAAGTGACACACTTATGTATCACTGAGCGGATATAGGACTTATCGTGTATGATCCAATACTTACGCCTAAGCGAAGCTTGAGTTGATTGCACTCCAGCGTGCAACAAACGGATGTGTTCGTATTCAATTATTAATCTCGTGAGATGAGAGTGCGGGTGTAAAATTATTTGGTGTTTAGTCTCGTAGCTAAGTGGGGAGAATTGCAAGCGTCCACCCACTCTTAAAATGCCTGATTTATCCAGGAATGGGTTGAGAGCAAGAATTTTACTACTGCGTGGAAGGCACCGGTGTGCCTCAAGTTCCCTAACCTCTACGTCGAAATGCAACTTCTGAGATTGCCGGACAAAAACCAAGAGCGTGTCAGACAATTCTTGAGCCGACAAAAAGGACGTGTCTCTATCAACCACCGCGAGCCTAGAATTGCGAAGAAATCGACGGCAGTATGCGAAGACGCGAATAAGCCTCGTAAGAGATGAATAGTTTTCAATGTAACTATGTGTTGAGGACGCGACAATTAGTGAGGTTTGAGCCTGCTTGCGACGTTCCTCTTCAATGTCGGGAAAGGTACAGGGAGTATTAATGTCGAACGCGCTGACCGGCCATGAGGCCGCATCACGAGCCAACCAGGAGGGACCATGCCACCATTGAGCATGACAGTGCAGACTACGAGGGAGGCAACCGCGCGATAAAACGTCGGCAGGGTTGTCATTCGATACTACATGACGCCAAATTCCCCTGCTGCTAACAAGACGCTGTATTTCTGCGACACGGTTAGCCACAAATACCTTCCAGCGGGAAGATTGCTGATGTATCCAGTACAACGCTATCATCGAATCCGAATAAAGATATAATCCGTCAAAATTGTAATCGACGGCATTTAAAACCTTGGACGTTAATTGAGCCAACAATAAACAAGCACAAAGTTCAAGTCTAGGAAGCGTTATCTGTTTCAGCGGCGCGACCCTAGATTTAGCACACAACAAGTTTGATGATATGGCGCCGTTCGAATAGACCGCCCGCACATAAATGCAACACGCGTAACCTTTAACCGAAGCGTCGGCGAATCCGTGCAGCTGCAATGAACTAACTGGGTAACTGTTCGAACTCTTAACCGACCTCGTAATCTCAAAATGGGTGTCAGAAACTAATTGGGCGTATAATTCCGACCATTGATCGGCTAGTGACCCGGACAAGGGTTCGTCCCAATCAGTGCCCGCCAACCACAACTGCTGCACGAAATGCTTGCAGCAAAATGTGATGGGAGCAATTAGACCTAGTGGATCATAGATCCCGGCAATGATTGACAACACGCTTCTCTTGTTGAGAACGGTTAGATTGTCATCACCCCTAACGGTGTACAAAAAGTTATCCCCCTCAACATTCCACTGTATGCCCAAGGTACGCACGTTTTGACCCTTGCTGAAGTCACGGGTTACTTGGGCGCGAAGAGTCATAATCTTATGGTGGTTAGAGAACCATTTGTGTAACGAAAAACCATAACTCCTCAACAACTTCTCGATCTCGCCTTTCATTTCAGCTAAGCTGTTCGGATCATCCGAACCCGTTATGAGATCGTCAACGTAAAAGTCATTTGCTATGGCCTTAGCAGCGGTAGGGTAGTCGGCTTTGTTTTCATATGCTATTTGAGCCAGACAACGCGTAGCAAGGAAGGAGGCACTAGCAGTGCCATATGTAACCGTCCTTAACGCGTAATGTCGCAATTCCTTATGCGGTGCATCACGCCAAACAATGCGTTGCAAGTTTGAATCCTTAGGATTAACAATGATCTGGCGATACATCTTTTCAATGTCCGCAATAAGTACGTATCGGTGGGTGCGGAACCGAACCATTATCGAAAACAGATCCTGCTGGATCGTAGGACCGACCATTAAAGTGTCGTTAAGGGACAAATTATTGGTGGTTTTAGCGGATGCGTCAAATACCACGCGCAATTTAGTGGTTAAGCTAGAGTCTTTGAAGACTGCGTGATGGGGCAGATAAAAGATCTCTGACCTGTCAAGCGACAGATCGTATTCATTAAGCGGCGACATGTGGCCAAGTCTTAAGTAGTCACTCATGAACTCACTATAATCCTTGTAAAGGGTAGGGTTCTGCTTGAATTTGAATTCTAACGATTGGAATCTGCGTATTGCTCCGCGGAGAGAATCTCCCAAATAAGATTTATCAGATCTGCGGGGCAGGGCTACCACGAATCTCCCGTCGCGATTGCGGCTAGTGTTTTCCACGAAATGCCTTTCACACGGTGAGTCCTCAGATCGGGTTTCGCGACTAGAGATCTCCTCCAACTTCCAAAATTCCTTTAGTTGCGAGGAAACCTGATTATCATCCTTACAGACCATAAATGAAGAAACCGTTCTAGTCATGTCGACGTTGAATGGTAAGTCACCGGCCAAAATAAATCCTAACTTGGTTTCCTGAATTATAGGAAAGTGTGGTCCGCGCGTATATTTCACAGGTTCAATTAATTGTAGAAAATATTGAGCGCCGATTAATATATCGACTTGCGATGAGCAATGTAGGTGAGGATCCGCGAAGAATATGCGCTTGGGTAAATTTAAAGAGGTAAGATTGAACGACTCCGCCGGTAAATTATTAGTTATACTGGGTAATACGGCACAATGTACGTTTAACGTGAAGGGTTTATAGCGTGAATGTAGCCTTACGTTAGTACTGAAGTCAGCCTGGGAAAGCGAGTTGTTTATACCCGTGATGGGCAATTGCGATTTAACTAATTGGAGGCCCAACCTGCGGGCGAAATCCATTGTGCAAAAGTTCGCTTGAGAACCGGAATCCAGTAATATCCTAACGGGAAATTTTTTGCCGACCTTATTGTATGTCATACAGACGGCGGTAGATAACAATACCGATTTATTGGTCTGTGATTTCAGTGAACACTGGTTGTTAACAGAAGTTACGTCCCTGTTGGGGACATGAATCATGGTGTGGTGACGCCTAGAACATTTTTTACACGAAAATTTGGAGGGACATTTTGAACCCTCGTGTCCCGAACGGAGACAGTTTAAGCAAAGTTTGTTTTTTAGTAACGCATTTTTTCTATCAGGGATAGACAGCGATATAAATTGTGGGCAATCCTTAAGTCTATGTTCACCGTTACATAGCCTGCATAAATTATTTCTAATATGTGAGTGGAATGCGCCCTTTGGAGTGCTTATCTGTTTAACTGCCTTGCGATAAGAAGACTTATCGCTTTTGTTCAACCTGCTCGTTGTGCTAGTCGCGTTATCGATATTTTGCAGTAGTTTCCTACGTGAATTTAAAAAATTTATAAAACTATTAAAATCAGGGAGTTTATGCTCCGATAAACTCTCTTTCCACAAACGTAAAGTATAACTGTCAAGTTTTTTGGCTAGATAATTTACGACAATAATTTCAAACGTGTTGACTGGCAGTTTGAGATTATTTAAAGCGTTTATATTTCCAGAGATTTGATCAATAAATTGCGATATGCTACCTTGGGATTCCTGCTGGACTAATGGTACGTCTAGTACATTCCACACGTGGTGAGCGGAGACAATCAGCTTACTATCATATCTATTCCTCAACAGATCGATAGCCACCACGTAATTTTCATGATTTTATTACGTTAAGCGCCTCGCCATGTAATGACGAGTGCAAATAATGAAGCTTCTGTATATCTGTCAGGTCTGTTCTGACATGAATTAGTTCCATAAAAATATGGTAATAATGTTGCCATTCCACAATACTACCCTCGAACCGTGGTAATTTTATTGGTTCCAATTGAATGGGGGTTGTTTTAGGCTGTTTACCATCAGTATTAATTAGTGGTTTTTAGTTCAAGTGCTCAGATTGCTCCAACAAGTGTTGCAATTTACATTCTATAGCACAGAGATCGTCCTCCGTTTGCACTCTATCACTTGTTGACGCAACGTCTGCTTCCTCAGCCTCGATTTGTGACTGTATCTCGTCATATTTGGTGGATAATTCCATCAAATGACGCAGTTTTATTTTGAGCGCATGAGGATCGCTGTTTAACACATCAAAATTATCCGCGAAGGTATTTATTCGGGATATTGAGGCCTTAATTGTACCTCGTTTTTTTATCAGAGCCCTTACATCGGCCATTATTACAGTTTGAGATAAAAAATGGAAAGATATTTAGAAACAATTGAGCATCGAGCATGTGAACCACAAACTTAATTTTGAATGAGTTTAACTACGTTTGGTAGCTAGCGATCGTTGGTTTGAACATAAACTTACTCTCTCTAACTAATCAAACTCGTTGGCAGTTAAATTATTGAAATTATAAATCTAAATTATTACAAAGTATAGCTTTATCTTTAAAGTTCTGACTGATAATGAGCTGCCAACCATCTATTAATTTATATTGTGTAATAAGTTAATTGTTTATATAAATATGTCAAAAATACACACTGGGTGAAATATTATTAAAAATAAATCAAATATAGGTAAAGTTTATAGTCACGTGGCCGTCGATCCATTCGTGATGAAGCTGGCTTCGATCCCGTTTGGAGCTGCTACACCTCCTGTCTCTGCCGGTTAGCCGTTGCCTCATGTTGTACCCTCCATCATTTAAAGCTGTGGAATCTCGAAAATGTTGTCCTGTTTCGTCCCGTCGTCTCTGGTCTACTGCTTGGCTGAATCTTGTCGAGATGACTGCTACGTGCTTCACGATAATGGTGTCGCTCAGGACGAAAATGATGCCCGTCTGTCGTGATTAACTTCAGATTGGTTTTTCCAGAAATGATGTATATAAATAAATGTTGTCGCCTGTGTACTCAGGTATGAGAAATCTGTGCCGTTGGGACCAAAAATGATGTAGTTTGTTTTGGCCTGAAAATATGAAATCCTGCCTGATTGGACCAAAAATGATGTCGTTTTTGGCCTGAAATGTGAAATCCGGTCCGGTGGGACCAAAAATGTTGCGGTTTGGAAGCTCTTGAAGAATCGCGAGTTCTTCCAAAGACGCTAATAAGGAAGGCTGGATTGTTTGTTAGAAAGAAGTGGACTGTATTTGAGATATTGAACATGCGTTTATTGAATAATTTGGTTTGTTAGTTACGATCGGCACGTGCGGATGCGTTTGAGGCGATAATGCCCGAAATCAACCTTGAATGAAATCGTGGTCCATGGTAGATGGACGCAGGTAGACGATTAAAGTTGAATGTTATAAATGTATGCTGAATAATAGCCAAAAGCCGCGGCTGTAAGAGAAGTGTTTAACGAGAGTTGCGCTCGGAGTCGTGATATATACTAAACTAATACTGGCTTGCAGTCGGCTAGGCTGGCCGATTGCAAGGCTTGATAAAAGCGTGACGTCATCCGCGCGTGCCGTGCAATGTTAGTAGGCTGCTTACAACTGACAAAACAGTACAAAGTTTAAACAGTATATGAAGCAGAGGAATGTTTGGATAATGGAAATATAATGCGATGCAGAGTTTTAGAGAGGTTACCAATGTCACACTTTAGATGCAATGCTGCTGGGTGACAATGAGAGGCTGTCAAAGACTGATAAACCAGTGTCTGATATGGAAAGATCAAGACAACAAAAATTCCACTGAGAAAATAGTTTATAGACACTGTAGGACTCTGAAAGTGGATAAAATACAATGGATTGTTTGAAGGAAAACTAATAATTGTATAATATCTTAACAAGACTTTAAAAGCAATCTTCCAAAAAATTTTCCGTCCGATTTAATAAACCTTTCTTGACTTCCGTGACAAAGATAAAGTTAAATTTTGGTACACGTGTAATTCAAATTTTGCTCTATAAACATTGAAACTACGTGTATATTTAAGTACCAGTTTCTATAATACTAATAATAATATAACTTAGATGGATATAATGTAATTTACGTATTTAGAAAGTCTAAAGTCGCTTTCATATTTTAGAGACCACAAACATTTTTCCATCAATTTTCAAGGGAAGATTAACATTTTGAAATAAATTGAATTTAATTCTCTCTTCAGCAGCTTTTCCAAAAAACATACGATGGCAAATTGATTAATGACGAAACATTATTTATTGGCTCCCCTAAAGGCATTTAAGGTATTGATGAGAAAAGAGAAAAATCTAGAGGATGCCAAAACTTTTTTGGATAAAAATAGATTACAATTTTTGAGTTATTGGCTGCACTATTTTTGTTAGACATTAAAGAGGCTCAGAGATTTCAAAATTAACGTGATAAACACAATGAATAAACGGCTTCATAACACAGGAACTCATAATGACATCCACAAATATCCAATTAAAATTGAAAGAACAAAATCCATGTGCATCTACTTTTACAAACAATTTTTATAACCGAATAGTAAAGGTCGTTTTAATATATCACCAATAAAGCATAGAGTCCAGTCAGAATTTTATTAAATATATAGTGAATGTAGTGACGACTTTGATCTAGTGTAATAAAATCTAATGTCATTTAATGTATATGTGAAAGTGTGTTTATGTGAAAGATATTCTAATTTTCTAGAATACCTTCTCACTTAATTTCTAAAAGAGGCTTTAATATTGTAGAAAGTTCTGGAAATAGTCGATTGCAGAATAACTAGGAAAACATTATTTTTTTAAACTCGAATGGTAAAATTATTTGCATGTGTTCAGTTACATCATACATGCAATATGCATGTATTGTGAAGAAGCAAATAATTCACAACTCTAATCTAGTTGGTAGTATATAAAATCAAAAAATTTACTACTGAATGCTAGTAGTTGTTGCAACTTAAACTTATTCATTTGTCACTACAAATCATTATGTGGATGCGAAGAAAGTGAACAATCTACTGAAATTGTATCATTCACAATATTAGACGTATTTGACGTCTTTGCGGCGTCACCAGGACGTAAGAATTACTCGACCCTACGCAGACTCATAAATATGTATGTACAAATCGTCATAAATATCGTTATATATCATTTATACGACGCTTTACGACTGCGCATGAACTTGAAACTACAAAAATGTTTATCTCTTCTTAACTCTTTTATTGGTAAAGTTTGATAAAGTTTGACTTCCTGGCTGTGTTTGTATCAACTAAACCTATTTTAGTAAACTGTTAAGTGCCTACTAACTTTACGTAAACAGGTTTACGTTTCTGAAATGCGATTTAATTCACTTAGAAAAACTGTATAATGCGCCCTCTCTTGGGAAAACCATTGTATACCTTTCCCCATATTTTTATTTCCAGGGAAAATGTTTTAAAACTTCGCACTGAAGCAAATCCTTTTTTTTTAAACAATTCTTTCTAATACATAAAAAAAAAATTTTAATGTCCCTTTACAGAAAAAACGTTTACTTATGTTATGTTAATTAGGTCACTTGAGATTGCGTTTAGGTCTACATTAAAACTTATTATATATGTTTGTTTACAGACACAGGAACAGTTATATGAATGGAACGCTAATAGACGAATTCTACATTTACAAATACAATGTACATTTCACTTATCATTGAAACTTGAGTAAACTTACTTGTGAGAAACCAGATTTACAATATAATACTTACTTACTTACTAGCCAACGCCCACCCTTGGCTGTTGGGCCATTAGGCGGCGCGCTGACCAGTAGAGACGTGAGAGCCTTGCCGTATCATCTTCGTCTTGGACTTGCGTGTCTGAGATCAAGGCTGGACATGTAATTAGGTGATCCGCATTCATGGAAACGTATCCACAGAGAACACATTCAGGAGACGACAACACGCCAATGCGATGCAGGTGGGAGGCCAGGTAGTCACGACCGGTTGTAGTTCTAAAAAGAGCAACACTAGTTGCTCGGGGTAGAGTTCTGTTGATGGGGCCGTCCGTAACCAATGTTGCCCATCTTTTTCCCACACAGGCACTTAATTGTTTTTCTTTTAGCCATAGGCTTATTGAGCAGTTTATTCTTGCTTTCGCAGATGCATATGAGCTGGGGGTCTCCGGCTGAGGTAGTTCTGCGCCCATTTTGGCGAGGATGTCGGCTTTTTCATTTCCCATGATGTTGACATGGCTGGGTACGCATTGCAGTTCAATCTGCCAGCCTAATTCTACAAGGTTCTGCAGTTCTCGCCTACACTCAATTGTCAGGGAGCAGTTTGTGTCACCATTTGAGGTCACGTTTTGAATCGCTGCAGTTGAGTCTATGAGAAAGACGGCTTTGTTAGGTGGTGAGATCTTGGCAAACTCAATAGATGCTGCTTTTATGGCTGCTACCTCTCCGTCATAGTTGCTTAGGCGCCTCCTACAGCGAGGTGGCCTTCAAATAGAGAGCTGTAGAAACCAGCCCCTGTTCCCCTGTAGATGATATAGAGGATCCGTCTGTGTCGGTTCGTATCCACTGCTCAGCGGGAAAACGTTTTTGTACAGTGTGTAAGGCTGCTTGACGAAGCTCGGCTTCATTCGACTCTGTTTTTGTCTTATTATGGTCGACGAGATTCAGGTTAGCCTTAGGGAGTTGGCTAAAGAATTCACAGTGACGTATAAATGGTGCTGCCTCATTTGGTTCAAAGACCTATTTGCGTTGGAGTTCTTCATAGATCGCAATTGGGCATTTCTGAGTTTTCAGCCTGTCTGCCGCTGTTTTATTGTTATTCCACCGTTGTTGGTAGGCTATTTTACATCTCTCCCAGGATATGAGGCACAGCTTTTCCCGTCTTACTTGGATAGGTTCGACTTGCAGTTGTGACTCCATGGCAAGTATAGGAGTTGATTTCGGCGCACCAGTTATCGTTCTAAGGGCCGCATTTTGGACCAAGTGCAGTTTCTGGCATGCTGCATTGGAGGCAGTAATAGTTGCTTCTGTGCCATATTCCAATAGCGGCCGAATGTAGCTCTTATACGCAGTTGTCAGAACATCTTGATTTGCTCCCCATGTAGTCGCAGTGAGTAGTTTAAGTAGCCGGCAGCGCCTAGACGCACTGTTCGCGGACTGTTCTATATGGTGCTTCCACGTCATTCTGGTGTCTATATTAACACCCAGGTATATGTTCACTTCTTCGATTTCTGATCCACAGTAGCGCAGATTGACCGTAGGCCGCCTTGTTGATGGAGAGAAAAGTTGGTATGTCGTCTTGGTGGTATTTACCGTCATGGCATTTACTTTGGCCCACTCTTCTAGTTTAACAAGTGCACTATTAATAGTTGCTTCAAGACCCATGATATGGCTGCTAGTTGCCCAGATGATAAGGTCATCGGCATACAGGAGCGCTTGTAATCCCGGCACACACCGAACAGCCACCAGAATGTCGTTGACCATAAGGTTAAATAGGCTGCAGCTGATAACGCCACCTTGGGGTAGCCCCTGGCGTTGAATTCGGTACTTTGAAAGGCAATTATTATAGCGGACACGAATTTGTCTTTGACTCAGGGAGGACGCTATACAGTTAAATATGTTACCTGTGACGCCACTCAAAGCAAGTTTGTGAAGTAACATGGGTCTCCGGACAGTGTCGTAGGCCTTTTTTAAGTCAACCATTACTGCCAGGGAGGAGATTTTCTTGTGGTACCCATCCTTAACACTTTGTGCAAAGTAGACGACTTGGTCCATGGTGCATCGGTGCGCTTGGAAACTTGCTTGGCATTCATCAATAACCGCATTCATTTCAAAGAACTGGTTCAGACGCCGCACGACCATTCTTTAGGCAAACTTGCAGTAAGCACTTGTTAATGTGATGAGGCGGTAGCCCTCACGTGTATCACTTGGCTTTCCTTTCTTGGTAATAGGTATAATCTCCCCTTTCCTCCATTGCTGGGGGACGCGTGTTTTCCACGTTAGATTAATGAGATTGAGCAAGGCTAGTTTCGCTGTGTTACCAAGATTTTTTAGGAGCTGTGGGTAGATTGCGTCGGCAGATTGCGTCGGCTCCTGCTGCCTTCTTGCCCTTTGTGTTTGATAGTGCAAATTCAAGTTCAGAGAGGCTAAAATCGCTTATGCAAATTTTTTGTTCGGTTTTGTTGAGGCATTGCATTAGAGGTTTTTTATTCAGGTGTCTGTGTTCGTTTCTTGTCTTTCGGGTTCGGCTTATATTTGCGTAGTACTTGCAAAAGGTGTTAGCTATTTTTTTGGGATCTGTGATAAGATTGAGTCCGTTTTTGAAAGGTTGTTGTCCTCTGGCTTCAGTGTCTTTATTCACCCTTGAGACAAAACGGTGTGCTTTTTCTTCATCGCGCAGGAAATCTAGCTCCGATAGGAAGGTTTTGAAGGCCGATCTTTTAGATTGCTTAATTTCTTTACGTAGTATGGCCTGGGATTTTCGGAATTAGATACAGTCAGATAGTTCTTTGGATTTCTCTGCTTTCCTTCTAAGGGAGTCTCTTGTTTTCTTGAGGGATGAAAGTCTTTTATTCCAGAACGGTCGAAGACCCTTTACTTAACCCCTTGGTACACATAATAGCGCAGATTTTAGTATAGCATCGTTCAGGGACTCTATAGCTGTTTCAGGTGAATTCCAATTTATTTCGTGTGGTACAATATCGTTTGTTGTCTTGCCGTATTCGCTCCAGTCAGCTTTTCTAAAGTTCCACCGGGGGGCACGTTTGTTAATGTATGTGGCTTTTCCTGTCGCACATTTGATGAGAATGGAGCGGTGTCCACAGCCTCCTGCGTCAACCATCAAGTGAACGTTTGTCTTCTGTGCGATGTTAAGGTGCGTAAGGACGAGATCTGGTCGGGAAGTCTGTCCAGCAAACGACAGGAAGGTTGGTGGCGTGTCTTTCAGGTCAAGACAATTTTCGTCGATGAAAAGATCTATGCGTCTTCCTGCGGGTGTTAACCTATCATATCCCCATCTCGGTGATTGGCTGTTGAAATCACCTATGATAATGCTATTTGCTTGGATCGTTGATTCAATTGCATCGAGGGATGGAATATTGCCAGGAGGGTTGTATAATCCTATGACTGTGAAATGTTTGTTATTTTTCCATATATGGGCTAGAATTATTTCCACTTTGTCATCGTCTTGCATCTCATGGATTATCTCAAATTTAGAGCAGAGATTATTTTAAATTCCAACAATTATCCCCGAGGCGACTTGTCGTGATCGAGGTAAAATATGGCTGCAGTATCCGGTAGTTTGGTAAAATTCAGAGAATTCAGTCGCAGCGCCTGCTTCTACTGTAACATATAAATCCACATCATGTAGTCTTGACAACGATTTGCTTACTTTCCCTCTCCTTTGTATTCCGTTGACAGAGAGAAAGCTGTTTCAGTTTCCAAAAGTACGGGTCCTTCTTGAGTGATGAGACGTGCATGGAGGAGTTTATGGACTGCTACAGCCTGACTCCATGTCGGGAGCGAGTCTCCGTGGCTGCCTAAGGATTCACCCGCAGGAGCTTCGAGGTTCGCTTGTGTGGTCGAGTTGCTTGGTAGCAAATTTTTTTTTCAGAAATAGGTTTGCAATTCTATTGCTATCAACGTAGCAAGGATTTATTAAAATATAAATTACTCTGCTCTACAGCTCATAGACTTCTTTCTACAATATATTGCTATTTATATTAATTTATTTATATTATATTGTATTATTTTTACATTAATACACTGAGTTTATGTTCCACGTTGGAAGCTGACAACAAATAAATTTTCTTAATTGCATATTTGGTTTAAAAATACCGCTGATGGTTTCTTTAGTGTTACAGCGACAAATCCAGTCATTCGAAAATGTTTCTAGACTTTCGTGTGTGTTATTAATGTAGTCATAAACTGTTATTTCCTAAAGTATTTTCCGGTTTATAACAAAAGATGTCGTCTTTCGGAACCTAATCTATATTTATGATTACCACGTAACAGAAGTATTTTTCTTCTATGTGAATGCTCCGCACTTCGTAGTCATTTGTCCTTGTTTCCAACTTTTTCAAGAGTCATCTAGTCTCTGCCTCTCAGTGAGTATCCGGGCTAAAGCCATCGACAGAATATGTTGTGCGTTGGTATTGTAGTTGTTTCCCTTTACTTCTTTTAATGTGAGGGATATTGAAAATACCAGAATTAGATAAACATGAATCCTTTTATTAGTTATTCTTCGTAGTCTTGGTACATATGCTGAGGTCGTAAAATAAGTCTCTGCAACTTAATTTCACCTCTTTGATTTTTGATTTCACCGCCTTGTTTTGGGTCCATACTAAAGAATACCCCCTATTATTAAATTACTACTATGCAACTTTGTGTTTATGATATCCGACAATGCATACATTATGATCAAATATGCAAATGCTTTGTGATTTGGACAATTCTTCGTTTAACTTTCACATGCGTTCCTTGGTTATCTTTAAAAAACCAAGCTGTATACAGTTTTGGCCTTTGGCATGTTTTGTTATTTCTTATTAGCCTACACAAATCTTGCAGTTTCATTACCAATACACATATATTTTAAGTTCCATAAAATACTATATATAACTCAAATTTTTATATTCCTTCTTATTTAACCCCTTATGACTATGATTCCATTGATTGATTTATTAAATGCCTTATTAATAGTGACCTACAACCAGTAGGTCATCAGGGAAGAGCACACTTATAGTTATTACCAAAGTATCGATAGTGTTAGAACAGAGGTAGACATATTACTTCAAAGTATACAGTAATTAGTTTTGTGAAGTAATATTTAATTTTCGTGGTTAAAGGTAACGTATTAACAGCCTAATTATTAAACGTTAAGATTCCTTATAATGGATTGAATATATAAAAAATGGTTTGTTGAAATTCTGTCAAGATACTGTAAAACAAAACTAAATAAGATTATCTTGGATCTTTGTTCCAACGCAATTAAAACAGAGTAAAACCACAGTCGTCAAAAAGAAACTAATAATAAGAAAATTCGTTTTTTAATTTTCCTGATCGCAACAATAAATTTTGTCTAATGTTGACAAAAATGTCCTAAATTTTGTACAAGAATATGACGGAATTTTACAAAAAAATTTTGTCAAACTACTGTGTTATTTTTATTGAACAATTTATTTTTTTATAAATAGAACTTTGTAAATGTTAGTACGTGTTTGTGAGTGGCTGTCCTGGAATTCCACAGTCGGACGTCAGCAATCTCCAATACACATGCACCGTCACGTAGTCGATTAATCGTGTTTTCTCTCAGACTGTAGTAGCCAGAAATAGTAGTCTGTAAAATTTGTATTTGGCACAATTGTTTGCTACATATTGCCGATTGAACGCCTGCATAACAAAAAGTTTAATTATATTAGTGTAACTAGTAAAATTCTCTGCTCACTCACCTTTCAATAATTCTAGAGGATTCAATAGTAATAAAAATTGTTGATTTTACACGCACGCGCACACATACTTACGCGCATATATGTGACTACAAGGATTAAAATTAGTATATACTTTTATTTGCAACGTTATAGAGTATTAAGGGATTGCTATTTTGTTGTTAAATTAGATGGTTATTTTAATTATCGATAAAATTGATGTTACTTAATGCTGATATTTATATTTTGGTGTTTATGAATTTTGTTTGATCTCACAGTAATTAGATGACTTGTAACTTTGACTAAAACTATGATTGAAATTGAGCTGGTCATGTTGTGCGCACTATCAAAACAATATTTATTATTATTTTGATAACTATATTCAATTACATAAATTATTTTTGAATTAAGTAGACGATGTATCCAACTATTTACTAAGAGGAAAAGGACATCTTAATGGTAGTAGAACGGCTGTTGACCACAAATTACGTAAACACACCAACTGGATGGTAGCTGGCAATTTGTCAAAGAATTTTGAAAGAAGTGGAAGGGGAATAAAGAAAACGACTAATAGTGTACTCAATTTACATGGTATTCTCTTCGAAAAAGAGTTATGTAACAGATAAGAAACGTAATTCTATATCTTATTCTATCATAGAGCGATAATTTGTAACTAAAATAACCTTTTTCTGGGTTTACATAGGCATTTATTGGCGTTTGTATTCAGAAACGTAAGACAAATAATTGTCAGTAAAGTCCTGTATTGCATTACTGAATGAATCGCACAAGATAATTTGTACCTTAATGCGTCTCTCAAAACTGAGTCAAACTACGTTGGCCGCTGCGATATCTTTAATATGGAGTTTATTGCAAAGTTTTCAAACCATCTATCTCTCCTATATCCTACCCCCATTTCCCATTGCCCACATTCGAACGTATGATAAAATCACCTAAAGGAATAACTGGTAATAATCGTTTTAAATCAAATGTAATAGTTTTTGTAAATTCAATTGTTTTAAATTAACTCACGATTTTGTGACTATTGGATTCCGCTTACCTACTTTTTTCTTTTTTTTTCGTTTTGTCTGAGACTTGTCCGAGGCAAGCCTCAGGCTGATTTAGGGCAAGCCCCCTTCGGCTAGATGGTAGGATGTGGGGAGACGCACGCCAGTGCGGGCCGGAAGCGAAGAAGGTGCAGGCACATTGAAGGTAAAGTAGTGCGTGTGTGCGTATTTGAGTGCAGATGTAGTTTGTAGGGATAGACGAAGGAAGTGGCTGATGAAAGTGCCATTAATTACTGTTTATTTTATTTTTCAGGGCGGCCAAGCCAGGGACGAGTAACGCAGGTCGCCAAAGCTGGTATGAGGCAACAGAGAGGCGTCAAGGTAAGCGAGAGACACAAAGAAGAGTGTTAACGACTTGATAAGAAGTTAGGCAAACTTAAATTATTGTGTGATCAGGAAGGATGGCAGATTGAGTGTGTTTGTAATTTGGACTTAGGTGTTTCTATGTGTTTCTATTCCTCTGACGCTGACGGCGAGGAGTTCTGTGAGGAGGTCCATCGGCTTCGGTAAGGAGACGGTTTATAAGGGAAGAAGGTCTTCGGGTATTGCGGGCAGTTCTGTTGATGGAGGTGGCTATGGATTGTAGGGAAGTGCGTTGTGTAGCTGTTTTTGACTATTTCCAATTGAGCTTGTAGAGGACAGACTCAAGGTTAGGGTAAAGACTGTTTAGTGCATACAGAGCGCTGTTGGACGTTTCGGTAATGGGAGGTCTGCGGTATGTAAGTCGCAGAGCTCGCCGTTCGGTGATATGGTAGAGTTTGAGGCGGGCAAGGTCGGCAGTTAGAAGTATGGGATGATCGTATGTAATGATCGGGCGGATACAGGTTGTCTAGATGCAACTAAGTAGTCCGCTGGAGCAATGATACTTACGCTGGATACTTAGAGTTTTGAGAGAGCGTATTCGTTCGCGTGCTTGGTTTGAGGTTCGTGTGATGTGAGGTCGACAGGTAAGTTTGGAGTCAAGCGTGACGCCAAGATATTTGCACATACGCTTCTGTATTACTGTTGATGGACCTACGCGGTCTGGAGATTTAAAGAAGTGGTTCACGTTGCGTCCTGTGGAATTGAAAACACAAACCTGGGTCTTGTCCGCGTTTACTGAGATTCTCCATGTGTTACAGTAGTCGATGAAAGGTTTTAAGACTAAGTGTAGTTTAGATAGGACTTGCCAGTGAACTCCAGGGGAGACCCAATAGGCAGTATCATCACCTCACTGGGCGAGACCCGCTGAAAGATAAGCCAAAGTTTGTGGGGGGAGGGGTGTCTTTGGTGAATAAAATGTAGAGTAGCGGGCTACTGGGGGAGCCCTAGGGGATACCGGCATTGAGTTGGAAAGATGCCGAGAGATACTGGCCGACTCGGACTTGAGCTTTGCGTCCATCCAAGAAATAGGAAAGCCGTCACCGAGTTTCCTCATTCATACAGACGAGTAAGTGCAGCTATTATTTCAGGCAATTTACATATGCTTCTCCCGAATTTTGGAATTTATTCTAAAAATTATTAACTGTGCCACAAACCAACTCAAAATTTCGCTAACTTTTTTATTATATGACATCAGAAGAAAATTAAATATCTCAGACTGTAATCATAGATACATGTCAAACTTATCTGCTTAATACCTAATTGTATCAGATAATATTTTCAATGACAGGAAATAGAAGTCACACGAACACGAAAGAAACCTAATAATATTTGTGTAGGTTATTTTTCCCATTCATTTCAATTCATTTCATTTCCTTCCCATTTTATTTGATTTTCTCTTATTCTGTGGTATTTAGCTGCGACTATTAGTTTCTCTTCCCTTTTTACAAGTGCTTTTCTTATTTCATCCTGCCATGTTTCCCTATTCCTGCCGCTGCAGTCTTCCTTAATAGTCTTACACTTTCCAGTTATCCTTTCCTCCTTTATATGATTGATCTACAATTTTTAGTTTTAGTCTTGTTCTAAATATGTCATTCTTATTCAATCTTTGTGAAATTTATTGTCTATTTTTTAAAACAGACAATTTTTTTAGTTGATTGGAAATTCTTTCCTTGATTATACATTCCCTTGTAAAACTTACCCGTGATTATACACCAAACGTGATAATGAGTGCAATTACTTTTCTGAATATTTTAGCTCTTTTGGTTTCGGAGCTTAGTGTTAACCTAGGAATGTGTGTTTATGCTATTAAATAGAATTATAGGTATGCTTATTGTTTTATTAGTTTTTTATCTAACTATTTAGTCAGTTCTTACTTAAATTTTTCGTCATTAATATGCTGTGTTATTCCTGTTACTTGATTACGATTGTCGTTTATGTTTTCTCAGAGTTAATACAAAAGTTGTATTTCTTCACTACGTTTTTATATATCCGTAGATTACTGTTAAAATAAGGTTTAAACAAGAGCGTGAAAAATAACTTTTAAAGTTGTTTCAAGAACACATAGGGTAAACTTCTTAACACTTGTTGCTTATTTAGTAAAACAATATCAATCACAAACAAATGTTTTACTTTGCTTGAAATTTTTATAATGCTTTAATGCTAAGCAATTAGATTATTTCTAAAGACAGACATGAGATATTAATTACTAATATCATTTCTATATACTTTGCCAGACTGAGTTAGTTAAAAATTTTGGCGTATAACTCCAAGTAGAAATTGGAAAGTTTATGACAGAAGCAGAACAGTGTCATCAGACAGGCGTGAATAACTTAGATAACACAAAAGTTTCCCCCAGATAGGGTTCAATTTGTTTAACACTTCGTCCGTACTGTTGGTTAAGCGAGTCTCGATGTGTGTCTGTTTCCTCGTGTTACAGTCTGCTGTCCCCTGCGTGAGACAGGCACATAAGTCTTGTGCGATGCATGTCACTCTGTCACACACACACACACACACACACACACACACATGCACATACTTCGAGGTTTGATATTCGGTGTTGAGTATTTTTGCCTACCTCATTCCAGGTACGCTGTCACTCATTTTGTCTCAATGAATGATCTCCGTACTGTTATTTGAATAAACCTCCATTCTTTTTTTTGATATAATGTGCTTAAATATTTAATGTTTCTTTAAGGTTACTTGTTTATGTAACACTTTTAAATTTCTATTTCCGGAGATGAACATTTTGGCCCCTTTAAAGCAAGTCTACTATGCGCGGTATATCTACAAACTACTACACTACTATAATAGGTATTCTGGAAACTACTTTTACCACCAATAAAAGTTTACAGCATAACAAAAAATTTGGAATCAAGAATTCATTACAAATAAAACAACAAATATATAAAGTAAACAAGAGTTCTGAGTACTTGTTAAGTACTTGAAATGTTAAATATACACAATCCGCGTGCCCACCATTACATAAATATTAAAATTCGTTTAATGTTTAATAGCTTTATGTTACTTATTAACTAAAAAGATGCTTCTTTTTATAAAGTATCGTATTTAAAATTTTTGAATAAATACCATGAATTAACTTTTAAAAATTTATGAATTAACTTGATAAATTTAACTTTTACCTCCTCAAATAATGAACTTGCCTTCAAATTAATATTAAACGTTTTCTAACTAAAACCACATTTTAGCAAGGCAGGTAGGGCCTATATATGGTTGCAACTCGCAAACGTATATCTTACAACTACTTTCTATTCCTATAATATTTCATTTTATTTTACATAGTTTAACGTAGAGATACTGTAATGTTGTATCCATAAAAAAAGTGTTAACATAAATTGCGTGTAACATTAATTTGATTTTCAAACGTGAAAAAATGATAAGACAATTATTGTCTTCTGCATTATACTAGACATGTAAACAACAATATACAACTCCGAAACTATACCTTTATATTGACTTTTGCGTTTATTTCGGAAGAGATAAATGAAATGAAAACTAGTATATTAAGAAGTACTTGTTCCCCGAGAGGGTGGCTTTCGACATGTTTAGATGAAATAGTCGATGAAAACGCTTTTATTTATCAAAAAACATCATGCTGTATATTGCCCAAATTTACGGTGGTTTATATGATTTTGTGTGCAGATCTGGAAAGAAATAACACTTTACAGTAACCTGTATTTACAATATTTCTAATTAACGTGTTGACTTACTTCAGTCATTGAAATATTTTCAATATTTTCAGTCAATTACATTCAGGTTGACAGAAATGTTGATATATTATTGAATAACACAAACATGATAATACGACTTTACTACAATTGCTATAGCAACAACGAGTAGATTATTTTGATTATAATTTATTACTTGAGAACGGTAATATAAAAGTGTCTATATGCAAAGCATCTATTACCTCACATTTGTTATCGACGTCTATAAAAAATTCATGTATACAGATCCCTTTTGGCTCTGTTAACAAAATACAGTGCTACCAAGTATAAGCATAAATCCTTGTACCGTTAGGAAACTGTTTTTCGTTTCTCCTTTGTATACCGCTACACCAGAACGGTAAGTACATTTGTCATGTAAAGGCGTATGGTTTCAAAAAGGAAATTTCTGAAAATATAATGGTGTATATCTCCAAGCAAGAAAAAACTCTCATAGTTTCATACAACGTGATATTTTTCGAAAATCTGAAAGAGAAATTTATACTCATGACTTAACATTGTAGCAGACGTAAACTTTAT
The DNA here is from genome assembly GCA_034769895.1 of Magicicada septendecula. NCBI lineage: Eukaryota > Metazoa > Arthropoda > Insecta > Hemiptera > Cicadidae > Magicicada > Magicicada septendecula. Next base: position 167,591,506 of record CM068367.1, on the reverse strand, counting down.
TTTTTTTTTATTTGTTGACCGGACACAATCTCACAGTGGGTAAGTTGTAGACAAAGGATTAAATTATGTATTTTGTTTTAAGCACTATTTAATACGATCGTTAGGTTACTTATGAAGACAATAGTTTAAGAAGTTAGGATAATTCGAGCCACCCTTCTGTCGGCAGGTGTTCAATTGGCATAAGGGAACGAAAAAACAATTTAATTATAAACTTCTGTTTGTTTCGTTTATGTAAACAAACAAACCGCGGGTTGATTTCATTGTTACATATTAGTTTATTTTACATCAAAAACGTTGTTTTTACCGTTTTAATTATTTTAAATGGTTTTAATCACTTTAGTGTTTCATTGTTAATAAACGTGCATGCATTTACCGAGCGATGAACTACCGGACAGCTAATTAAGTTTTGAGACAATTATATACTTATGTAGACTTTAACATTTTTTGAATGTTTATTATTATTTGATATTTTTGCAGAAAAGAATTATTATGAAGATATCCACGTAAGTTTGGTTGTATGACGCAGTACTACATTCTATTTTATAGCGCTACGAATTTTAAAGGGCGTACCCTGAATTTGTTTTGTTGAAGAATTATTTTACAGTATAAATAACAATGATTTTCGTTGCGTATTTTGAAAGCGTTCCTGTCACAGCACAGAATGGCGATTTTATTAATTGCATTCTGTATATACGTAAATAAGGTTAATGTATCAAATATTATGACAAGTAATAATGTTTACGTACAACTAATAATAATGTTTACACGTTACAAATATTTCGCAAACAATCCTGAACTTTTCAATTCTTTTTTTAGGGTATTAAAGTGTACGTTAAGCAGAGCAGCCGAGGTACCAATATCTTGTAGGGCACGCTAGGACTCTCAATATACTGATCAAATTTCAAAAGGAAAATTTACATTTTGGTCTCCCATTGTACCATATTTGCAAACAGAATTAACATTTTTATTGCAAAAAATTTAAATGGTAGGCCAGATGGTAGGGAGCATAATTTATTAAAACTACGTTAATTTTTTCGCACGCAGAAATTTGCAAAAATTAACACGGCACAGCTGGCAGCGCTATTCAGCTATAAAACAATGTTTGTTTGCACACCGCCACACACTCACTTTTCCGTTTTCCGTCTGTCTCTCTTTCTCTCTGTCCCTCTGTCTCTGTCTGCTCTCTCTCTCTCTCTCTCTCTCTCTCTCTCTCTCTCTCTCTCTCTCTCTATTTCTCTTTTTGTCGTTCTCTATCTACCTACCTGTACCTGTTTTTATTTGTATCATTTAATGACTGATATTTAATGGTGTAAAATGTAATTAATATTACGCAACTCATTGAACATTAAGTTAAGATAAGCATTTAACAAACTGATGCCAAAAACTTGTTCTGCATAGTGTTGTGGGGAGAAGGCGTAGGCACCTATATTAACACAACCTGATAGATAACCTTAAGTGGTTTTTAAGTAATTACTGGTAACGCTCCGATCACTGCCACTATTGCAAACATAAAAATGGGATCATACTAATAGTAGTGACGTTTAAAGATAATAATGTGAACGATAGAGATAACAATAATGACAAACTGTAACAATAAATCTTATTGTTGTGATGTTGACAATAACTCATCAGTTACTGGTACAATAATATTTTACGTAAAGTTTAACGCTTTACAAAATGTTGGAAACTAATTTAACAAAATCTCATCGTTAATGCTCATTAAGTCTGATTGCCATCTCATTCACTAAACAATAACAAACTCACAATAAGAACACAGGTCAGTCTATAATTTTTTCCCAGCCCATTAATCAAAATGAAAATAGTAGATCTGAGTGCCGAAATTGAAATTGTAAGGTGATAATTTGAACTTTCCATAATAGCCTGTCGGGTCGTAGTTGTATTAGTATTTCCAACAAATTGCGACAAACCTGTACAAAACGTGACTAACTTGTAAAAATAACCTAACAACGTAATAAACTTACTAGCTTTACAATATTTTCGAGATATACTCAATACATTTTCCTCTTGAACAGAATTGTCTTTTTTCAAGTTGAAGTTATTTTAACCTGACGAGAAATCGGATTGCACTAACGTACACCAAAACACTGAGTATGCTGAATAGACATTCGTTACGTTTTTACAACTTTACAGTGTGCTCTTATACTTGAGCATAATTAAAGCTTGTCTATTAAGTTTTGAATGTGGTTGGATAATAGGCAGTTAAACAGAGAAAAAATGTCAATCACTGCCATACAAAAGACAACATACGTAGCGGAATTTGCAAGAAAAACATGAATAAAGAATATAATTATTTATATAAAGAGAGATGTTAACTGCTTTCTTCATTAGTTGGAAAGCCAGAGACGATAATATTAACAGAAGACGCATTTACAAAAAATTAGAGAAATTAATACCAAATGGTGTTACTAAGAAATAACTAAAACGCAGAGACGACTTAAATGACGGATTAAGTTATAGGAGTTCGAAATCTAACATATAAAACATAAGCTGTTAAATTATTAAACGTATCTGAGTTTTCAATCTTTATTAGAATCTATTAAAAATTATTAACCCAATGTGGTTTTGTTAGTCATAATCATGCCAAAAACGTAACAACGTTAAATTTTCCTTCCAAAGTCATCACTTCAAGAAAGATCGGCTAATTAAAATTTCAGACTTTTAAAATGAAATATATTTTACTCGAGCGTATAAATTTATTTCAAACATTCGTATAGCTAAGCAAACGTTGGAAACGAAAAAAAGGACGATCGGTGAGAGGCACAATGAATTCTAACGCAGTAAAAAAAATCCAATATTGTTTATTAGTTGTGTTGCAGCACTGGAATATGTGGTGGACATTCGAATTCAAATTGTTGCGTGCTGAATATTCTGCTTGATTTTGTTTGCTGTATGCGTTTCGTTTCGTTTTTAGTGGTAAATTTAAATATTTAACGAAAGCTTTTTTTATTAACAGTACTAAATTGAAAATGGAAAATTTACGCATTTTAAATTTCACATTGCGACTGCGATTGATTCTAATTATTTTTTCGAGAGTAACGCGCGCCTGTATACTATCAAAATCTGGGTATAAAATAATTTATTTACTTTCATTTATAATTTATTTATATATTTAATCCCAAGGATTTAACTTTCAAAACGAAAACTAATGAGGCCTTATAACAACTGTGATTTAGGCACTTTCGTAGACAAATTGAATCATTTCATAACAACACAAATTAGCTTGCACGATAAAAGCTTTATTTTCGAAACACCTATAATAATTTCGAGTACTTCATTGTGGGGAATTGTACAGCCAATGAAATGGGCGACTGAGAAATCTTCCAGACGTTTGCGACGTTAAACGGTAGGCTACACATGTGTAGCTGGGTATTCGTTATTGTACTCGAGGCGTTCAGTAAGCGACTCTGATATTAAATTTCGCTGCGACGTTTCCAACTGTTCACGAAAATATTTACATGTTACAATCGCTGCACATCGAAAAATGACCACTTTTGTATCTGAGATAGAACCTAGCAGCACAGACCTAAGAACATAAGTCGTTACTATGGTGTCGTGATCGAATTTAAAGTGATTGGCGGAGATTCTTGCACTTGCTTCTATTCCCACCACACAAGTCGCTTATTCAACGTGTAGAGTCCAATTTTAGACCATGTGATTCTTGTTTCACCAAGTTAAATACACATTTTTTTTTTAATATTCCGTATTATATTAGTTTACGTTAATAAGATGCTCAAATTTTCCTTCTTAGACCTACGGTGATTTTAAAATTTGCGTTTTCTTTGTTTGAGTATATTACTCGCACATGGAGAGACAACGCAAACTAACATTTCATCAAAAAAAGTGAGAAAGCATCAGAACAGCTACAACTTTAGTCAGATTCTGGCACGTAAAATTTAACAAATGTGTAGGCGTTTGGAATCACAAACAAGCTCATGTTATAGTCCTGTCTATCGTGTTACCATTTTATGTTCACAAACATATAAGTTGGAAAAATGGCCTAACACTTTTTGATCTGAGATCACCTTTTAACAATTAGATCTTACATTTTCTCTTTATTGTTAGTAACTATTTTATTGTTACTACCTATGTCTGAATTTAGGACAGAAAATAATTTCAGGTCACAATGTGTAGTAACGATATGTTTTATTTAATTGCTTCAATTCAACTCATAAACCAGTATTCACCAACTATCTTCTTTCAGTGAATAATAAAATATGTATTGTGATCTTCACAATATAGTATTAAAAGTAATAATTTAATATTTCCACACAAATAATAAATTGCAGGTAATTGCAAACAATTCGTTGTTTATAACGGTATTAATTTAGTTAACTTTTTATGTGTGTGGAAATTTGCGTTATATGAATCCTCAAAATTAAATGGGGAGTAACCGGAGAATATGAATTGTGTGAAGCTAATTTAACAACTGTTGAAACAATTATCAATAGCCGTTGATAGTAACTGATATCAGTAACTAACAACAAAGGAAAACCAATATGATAAAGGAAACCACTTATGTAGCCTATAAAGCTAAATACAAATTCAAGGATTAATCAGTGTCAGCCGGGAACTGTACGATTAGTCGAAATTTGTTGGCTGCGGTTTTGACGCTGTCGGCACGTCAACAGTGTTGATAGAGATAATAAATAAATTCGAATACTAGAATGTTCATAATAGAAACAATATAATGAATGCGCATAAATTTTAGTTCAACTGTTTCTTTTTTTATTTTAGCGATTTGAAAAGTAGACCAATACAATACTGAGTGGTGACGCATAACCGTCGGTTGAAATAAAATAAATCTAAGCTAACTTTATAATTCAAGGTCGTGTAAAGCGAGAACGACGTGCAAAAATAATGCTCATCAAAACATAGTGCTCTCAACCACATCGCTCTCGCTACTTTTGGACGAAATGTGTAGCTTCCGCAGATGGTCATATTAAAGGGGCAACAGAAACGAATAAATTGTCAATAACTTTAAATAGACTGTTTGTAAATAAAGACGCCAAATTCATGTCAGGACGTACTCTAAAACACCATTACTGTTTATTGTTAATATTTGTTTGATTAGAATTATCGCCATGTGTCAGCATCATCCCTTCTTTTGAATTATAACTGTGGACTCTTTAAACTTTATAATGTTTAATGTAAAAATTAGCACACTAAAAAAGAAATTGTTATCCACATTTTGATTTTGGCAAACAACTGGCTTTAATATTTTAACTCGTATTCAAAACACCAGTTTTTTAACCGGGTAATCAAAAATTGTTAGTTGCGCTTTTTAGATATTTAGAAGTACAAAATTCCTTTTGGACATGCTCTAGTAGTGTAACTCTCAGACCCATCGTATCTGTTTATGTTTTATATTTGCAGTATCCTCAGAGTCTCAGTGACAGAGAAACAAAACGGTTGTATAAACAACAGAGAAATATTGAACAAGCAAACTTAACCAATTGGTCACAGATTTTGTAAAAAGAAGCGTAAAAATCTGATGAAAATGTTATTACATAATTTAAATATTTGGCTTCAAAACGCTTTTAACATAGCATGTACGAGGCATGTGATTTGAATAATGTTATTAAAACAGTTTAAACACAAGAGAGCGGAATTTTCTCTTTTATTAATGTGTTATACAGCCTCCAAAACGAATTCGCAAAAGTTACCATTTTAATACGCTAGTGTGATTTAGAAAAGTTTTTAACACTTCTGCAGGAGTATTTTCTAACCATAATATGTGAGTACCCAGTTAAAAAAATACGACTTGTTTTAGAAATATTTGTATATTTCAGTAAAATAATTTTAAATGTCATGTTAAATGTGTAAACGATAAGTATTTTTAAAGGTATGGCATAGGTGGAACACGAAAGCGGCTGCCCTGCGGATAAAGTAGATAAAACACTAAACAACTCTTTTACGTTGAACACTTATGAGCTGAATGCAACAGTTTGTTCATAACACACGATGCTACATATGACTTCAGTTTTCCTACATATATTACTGGAAATAAATGAAACTCTCTTCCAAAATTATCACATAAACTTACTTAACTCATTAAATGATAGTATTTTGAGTTATTTTAAAGTATAGAGTCGAGATTGTTCGAAGAGGTAGCGATTGGTCAAGATTCCTGTTATCTTGGTCCAAGAACGGGCCTACCTAGGCTTACGCCCTACTACCAACTCTCGTACCCGACCCATCATTACATCGTGACATGAGGCTACCACCAGCGTGGATTGAAACACAACGATGAAGAAAGCGTTCCTCAACTCGTGAACTCAAAGGGATCCGACCCCAGCCGGAATAATTCCTGATCCCGTGATACCAATTTTTGATAAATTGCTTGCATAGATGACGATCCCCGAAGCACAGGTGGTAGCTGGCTGGACCACCGGACATGAGCCCAGATATACCCAGGATCAGTGGCCGCACGTCTACGACTTGTCTTCCACCTTCCGGTGCTGATAGGGGAAAACACTACCGTAACGCGCCAGTATGAAGCTGGCTGTCGTCCCGTCACGTTCCTCCCTCCATGAAACGTAGGTCCTCCGACTACTCTTCCCGCCAAGGCGTATGAGCGTGGCAGGACTCCGAAGTGCTGCTAGAATTCATTGCCATTCTGTAGACATTACGAAACTGGATATTTGAACGTCATGTTTTAAATTGTTCTTTGTATTTTTGAAGAGGTAACACTTTGCAACGCTGGCAGTACGATAACTGCATCTGAACAACTTATATCTCCAAATGTTTTAATCAAAAGGCAGGATAATAAGAGCATAATACATTCATAAAGCGTTACTTTTATGTTCACTGGAGATAAAAAGTGAAATGCATACAAAGAAGGTGTACAAACAAACCAATTGCTGTTGGAGTGTTAATATAATTCAAGTGATTACAAACGTTTAAGTATTTTTACAGGAGTGTAAAATCTGTAGTAGATGTGAAAAACAAGTAGTAGAAAAAAATGCTGCAAAAAATAGTGTAGTCAAAAACGTAAATTACAACCATACAAACAAATTGTAATTTACCTGACAGGGTAAAGTTGAAACAACAATATTAGGCTTTTATATATTGTTAAAACAACAATATTTAATATTGTATCATTGTATGTAAAACAAAATATGTATATATGAATCATTGTTACATGATTGATAAAACAACTATAGTGCACATAATTTTAAAAAAGTGCCTGGTAAATATCAGAGCAATTTTGCCTGAACTTACAAAAGAAGAGAATGTCATTTAGAAGAGTAAAATAAATCATGCTATTTGAAAAGGATTCCATACGCACAAAGCTCAAAATCAGTTTTATATGCACATAATAAACAGTACTATTGATTTAACGTGGTTTTATGTGACCATGTGGGCGTAACAGCTTTGAACAACATAAAAAAGTTAAACTTTTAATCCCTTTCTGGCCCAAATCAACTCCTCGTTAGATATTCAGATTTTGTGATAAAAAACGGGTGATCGGCAATGCGCGTGCATAATTTAGCGAAAGGACGGTGACTACACAACGCACTGTAATTTTCATAAAAGTTACCACCACAGAGTTCACGTAGCACCGCGTACAAAACTTCATTAAATATTGCAAACAAACCTCGCCCCACCGCCATTGCCGGAGCGTGATGTTTAGTTAAACGTGTTACCCGTAAAATGAACTTAATATTGACCCAAATTGGGATAGTCGAGAAACTGAGTTCAAAAACAAATCTGAAACTATCAGTGGTATGAACTCGGTATTAACAAACCCAGAAAAAGTAACACGAAAAACTAGAATAATTTTAGGGATGGTAAGTTTTCTTATTGCATAAATACGCTTCTCTGCAACATTTTTCTATTTCAGAATATTAAGTATTGCGTACAAAATGTTGATTGTCAAACACCTACACTTGTCTAATACTTACAAAGGAATAATGGAATTGTCTAATAATATTACCCTTTTTTTCTTCCTTTACTTTTTTCTCTTCCTTAGTATTTTGGCTGCCCCTACTCCGGCAACGGTCCAGTTTATATACGTAAATTTGTCAAGATACTCTGGCAAGACTGTCGAGTCTACAAGTCCAACCCGTTTTCTTTCTTTACCTCGCACGTTGCTTTTAATCCATAATGTATTCAACGTGTAATGTTTATTATAAACATATTTATATTGTTTTATAAAATGTATAAAATCGTTTATTATATACATATTATTTTAATTTTTATTAATCTTCCTGTAATACGAAGTTGAGCCCAAATATATATTGGAGATGATATAAACTATAAATTGTTTCTATTGTGTACTTTCATTTGCTGCATATCTCCTAAATCATCGTTTTCCGCTTAGTAGCTCTCCATTTCGTTCTTCCCACAATTTCCCCTACAACGTTGCTTTGCATTTTGCTAGTAGCTGACAATTCGATATTTCGTAATAATAGTAACAGAAGTGAATATTCAAATTTTACAAACTACAAAGGGCCGATTTAGTTTGTAGACTGAATGCTTTAAACAAAATTATCAATGTTGCACACCACTACAGAAAAGTTATTCCGACTAGATGTTTATTTATTTCCGATCTGACGATGAGTTGTAAAGCTGGAAACCGCTAATCAAAATAATTTTTCTAAAGTGGTGTGCAAGAGTGATAATTCTGTTTATGATTATAACCACTGACACAAGTTTCTTAATTAAGTTTCTGAATGCTTTAATTTATGTTCATTGTCTGGGTCAATTAGCAAGTCGTCTGCAAAGTAAACAACAGAATTCTCTTCAGTTATAAACTACTAAAATACATCCTACTTCATTCTTAAACTAAGTCGACTGACTCCTCACACCAGAACTGGTCTGTGTTTAGTAAAACCCAAGGTCGCCAATGATTATTAAGTGATTTAAATATTTCGCTGATTCTGCTAACACTAATGTTTCAGAATGTGTTATTTATATGACACCGATTATTTCTTCAATCGTGTTTATTTAACCGTGTTTGATGCAGTGTAGGGTAGATTATAGTTATATGTATTCACGCGTAGACGTCCCGTTGTTACTGACTAAGGCCAACCTGCCTTGGACAGAATGTCGCATTGGTATTGCCACGATAGTAGGTAGGCGATTTGGATTGACTCGACCTTGAGCGACCCTACACAAATGCAAGTCATGCAAAGGGAACTCCCTATCACTGAGTTAACATGCCCTTAAAATGTATTTAGCAAGAACAATGTTTTACTAAACTTGTATTGCAACCACTAACACGCAATTATAATTTCCATAATAGCTTTCAAGCATCTCGGCTCATCTTCAGATGGAACATAACAATCTACCTAGAAACGTTCACCCCTTTATATATCTTATCTACAACTCGAAAGCGTCAACTTCAAGTAAACAAACATAGCAGGTAAACACCCTCGTTACGCCTTAGCCAGAAAACAATCAGTCGAGTCATCACCCTTGTCGCTGAACTTTTCCATTGCTGCCTGGTAACTAAGTGTCAGCCTGCTACCAACCTTTATGTTCTACACAAAGGAGTGAAGGTTGATGATATATAAAGGGGTAAAGTTTTCTAAGTAGGTTGTTGTGTTCCATCTGAAGATGAGCCGACAGGTTCGAAAGCGCTTATGGAAAGTATAATTGGGTGTTGATAGTTGCAATACAAGTTTAGTAAAAATTAAAATTAACCACTAATTTGTGTATATCAAGAAGAAAGTTAATGAAAAGTGCTTCATTATTCAACACACTTTATATAATGTCTGATTGTTTAGAAGACAGTTTAAGTGACACTGAAACCGAAACAGCCATTATTAGTTACCGCAATTTTTTTCTTTAATACAGTCATCTGTTCCCTGAAAGTTATTCACTTCCTTTTGAGTCTCAGATTTACTGTTGAAATCGTAGAAAATAAAAATGTTCTATGTCAGTAACCGAAGGAATTTTATCCTTAGAATGCGTTGTTATTAGCTATTCCGAAAACATTAATCTAAGGCTAGCTTTATAGCGTGGTTATAGCAGGCAAAAAAAGTGTGCTTGTTTACCGCCGCTGTTGGCGTTATGCGTTTATATTGTTACTCTGAGGAAATATATTTCACTGCAGCGCCGCTGAGTGACTACGTGGCACCTCAAACGTGTCGCTCTCTTAATGGCACAGCAGAATTACATAACGCTCTGGGTTGTTCCAGGTACCCTTTCCAGACATTACTCGACTACACTACCAGCATCGAGGCGGGGTATCTCACTACAATGCAAGGCGGTGGAAGTATAAATACGGGAAGCGGTCAAGTTCTGTTATAGACTAGCGATATTACAGTGAAGTTCGAAGTGTTTGTTATTTCTCCCTGCGGAAAGTGTTTAACGTGCTAATTAGTACGAATTTGTAGGAAAGTGACATGCCATTTATTGTTGTGTGATGGCCACATTTAATTTAAGTTATTGTATAAGACTGCCTTTGTTGATTTCTAATTCTTGTATGTTTAAAGTTAAAAATGAAAGTTTGAAAATAGTGTCTTCATTAGTGTTAGTTATTCTTGTTCCACTGTGCGACACGACGGTCTGTGTGGTAGTCATAATAATATTTTTCCATAGTAGTATTTTATTAACGTAATTCTGTCTGCTACGCATTGAAGACCACCGTTAAATAATACACACCTATATGCTATAATTAATATTTACTGTTTTGTGTAACCTATAAATACATTAACAAAGCTAATGTTTAGTGTTTATTTTCTCTTTCCCCAGCAAAAAAATGGCGTTCAGCCAAAGAATTAGAATCCAATCCTTTCATCACAGCTCTTCTACATTATTTTTAATCAGCAATTATATTTGAAGTTTTACGTACTTGCATACGAAGTTACTCTGTAGGTATAAAGTAAAATTATTCACTTTTGTGTCTGCGGGAGGACGAGTGTTTCTGAACGGTTCACTTGTTTATACTTCCAAATTACTGATCAACGCTCAGTAACACATGTAGGCACATGTAGGCTGCCCATTGACAGAGTGGATAGCCGTCACACACACACGAGTTTTATTCCGTTTAAATTTTACATTTTATCATTCGTCAATCATTTCTGGCGACTAAATCTCTCCTGAAATAAATTTCACGTAGTAGTTTATTTATAACAAATATATTTGTCTGTGGTTGTGGCTGAGGGTATGAGCGTGATAACCTTGTTAGTGGTATTACCTACAGAAATATTTCTCTTTTTAATAAATACAGAATATAAAAATATATCGATTTCGATAATACAAAATAAAATACACGCTTCAGAAAACCAAATTCGCTTATCAAAATTAAATAAATTTTAATAAGCATAATATAGTTTTCGCCGGCAGATATAAACGAGATTTATATTTCAAAGTTAACTTCACCATTATTATCCATTTTTAATGTAATTAATAATTTTTATCTTATTTCTTCAAATTACCATACCTCTGCCGGCAATTAATAATTAATTACCAACACATGTTAGTGAATGATGAGGTAAACATTATTATTATAGGTCTACAATTACAAAACCCTTCGCCGTTCAAACATAATTACAAATACTCGTATATATTAATAAGATTCTATCATTTCATAATTAGTAATTAAAACAATTTTATCAACGTATATTAATATTTTATATACATATTTTTTTTAAATAAAATTGGAGTTAAAATAATAAATTCTATAGATAAAAATTTAATTCTAGTATGAATGTAATTTAATTAATTTTAACTCATTCTTTTTTCAATTTTTGCTAAAGAGGCCTTATTTTATTGACTGACTAAGATAGTATTACTATTATTATTGATAAGAAACCAATTTTCAAATGAACATACTTTTTATTTTTACAGAGCGCTTTCGTAGATTAGTTATACTCCCTTCCTCAGTGCCAACCAAGCCCTGTCTTTGGTAGTAGTTGTAAAGTAGATTTATCGTCTATGATATTTATTATTGTTTCACACAATTTTACAACATCTCACTTAACGAAGTATCCCAAAGCGTTCTATAAAAGTAAAAGGCAAGTTCTTTGGGGAAGAGTGTACTTCTATCAGTATATTAATTTGTATACAGGATAAAATGTACAGTGTGTAATTACTGATAAACCTTTACGCATGTAGTACTCAATCATTGCATTATTACACTCTTCATGTTAGGTGCATAAGTACATAAAATCCACCCCCTTCTCTTAACCCCTGATGCATTATTTCGTTAATTGATCCCAGTTCGTAACGAAAACTTTATAGATAACCCTAACACAGCATAAACGTACTAGATCATAAGCTTCAAGTATTAAAAAGCTTATCAAACGCAATCCCATTCGTTCTCGCTTTTGCCTTTAAAATTTGGCAGTTAAATAAATGACAATAAAATTTGCCAGTTATCTAAATATGTTTCGTTAAAAGGGCAATGGAATGGATGCTTTCAGCATTGCAATAAAAAATTATCCTAGTTACAGTTGATCTCTGCTCGGCAAACTAATTAAGAATGTGTGGTGATAACGTTACGAGGAAAACCACTTGTTACAGATAAGAAGAATATGCAAACTTGTTTGTTTTGCTTGTCAAACCGCAAGACGTTGAAGACTAAAAGAAAGCTTGTTAAGTAACTAAACAGTGGTGAGGTATTTCCCCAGGGGTTGCTGTTGTTTAGCTTCGCACAGCGCTATTCTTCCAGTTACCCTGCAAATTGTTTTAGCGTTTCTTCTTCTTAATTTTGTAAAAAACATACGGACAATGAGAGTCGGTTACACTTGTACACAGTAAGCAATAAGATACCTCTCGCTCGACTTGTTTACTAATGTCTGAATTTTAAAAACGCACACTAACAATTTAGTGAAAAAAATGTAATTGTATTGATTTAATTTCTATCAAAATGAAAACTTACGCGGTTATATTATAAATTGGCAGCCGTATTTAGAGCAGTGATTTTAAAACACAAAATACATAGTTATACAAGTGCTAATTTATTATTCCTATGATATAGTCAGATTTTAACTACAATTATGCAAGCCAATAAAATCTACTTAGAATTAAGTGACACGACATAAATTGCAAAAACCTGTTTGTCAAGCAAATGAACGGGTTAATCTTAAAGAAAGACAACACACGCGCGCGCGCGCGCACGCGCGCACACACACACACACACACACATAAATACACATGATTACTGCAGCGCCCAGGTTTGTGTAGTCGCCAGTCAATGAACTGTAGTGAGATGGTTGGAATATTTCGTAGAAATGTGTAACATAAACAGTATAATGAAAACAATGCAACTTGATTTTTTCAAAATACTCTAAATAGATACAAGTAATGTTAGTGGATTAAAAGTACTGGGAACGATATGGCAACTGGTAAAACGGAAAATGTCCATTCTGAAAAAATTTTTATTACACTGATATTCTGTTTAAACCAAATAGTAACAAAAGTGAGGGAAAATGTTTAGTAGCTTTTTAGTAACATCCACCTAAATGAAAGGTACGAAATCAGTCATATTTAAAATTTTAAATAAAGGCAATTCCACTGAATATGAGAAATGGGAACACATAAAATGTCTTTAATGTGTTGCAAGTGGAATGATATTACGAATCATACTCCCATTCCACTACCAAATTAAGAACGGCGTCTACGCGTAGTTAAGAGATACGTATATTTTTAAACGTGTACTTTTAGATTTGTCATACAGTATTCTTGGCAGTATGAAAACGTAATTTTTATTGGCTTCAAAAATGTCATACGTAACAGACAGAAAGTGGTAGAAACATATTGTTTGTCAGACCGCAAGACGTTGAAGAATAGACAAAAGAGTTAGCTTTATTTCAGGGCAGATTTAGTCACCAGGACTGATTGACAAATGTTAAAATGTATAAACGGAATTATTTTACAAAAAATGTTGCATGATGAATAAATATTTTATTTTAAAAATTTTAAAAACATCATTTAATTTATTAATTTTTTCTGAACCGAAAGCTCGACTGACAAAGAGGATGTTAATCTAGTAATCATGTATGTGATGATGAATTCTACAAACTGATTTTCATCTTTTCCTGTTTGGCAGTATGTGTTCTAACAGTAACAAATATTCTGGCAACATTTTCCCAAAATAGTAGGGCTATGTGTTCAGTGAGAAGTAATGAGTAGTATTATTTTATTTTAAACTGAAGTTTTAATATCCCAAACAAATTATATATATTCGTAGTTACAAATTCACGATTTACATAATATGAACGCTTTCGTCTCCTTAAAGTTTTCCTGTTGTTAAAGGTCACGTTGAACATCATTTCTAAATATAAGAAATGCATTATTGAAACTATTATTAGGGGGCTTAAAAACACAAATATATTAAATTATGTAGTCACTGTGTTTGCCCAAAACATACCTGTTTACAGCTATTTACAACATTTGAGAAATATATTTAAAGGTTTTCCAGTACAATTGGCATGTTTATACGATTAATACAAATATCCTGAAACGGTATTAACTCAATTGGAAAAAAATAAATTATTAATTTTCTGCCTGACCATGTATAGTTATTATTAGCGGTGCACAATTTGGTGATAATTATTTTCAAGCTTAATGTAATTTTTGATCAGCTATGATAAATGTTAATCAGCGGATTCATGTGACATACCGGGTACAGCGATTACATGACTGCACCACAATGAGTCATCATTTTTATAGTTTTATTTTTCCAACCTAGTTTGATACCTATATCATTGTCGTCATTAAAAATTTGTTGTCTTCAAAATACCATAAAAGAACATACAAATTTACGAACGATGCACAAACACAAACATATAAGAATAAAACTTTATATAATAATGAAACTTTCTCTTGTGAACTTACTTGTTTTTTCGTCGAACGCGTTTCTAAGGGCCTGTTTCTAAGCTGGCGAAGGCTAACACGACGCCGAAACGCGTTCAACGAAAAAACAAGTAAGTTCACAAGAGAAAGTTTCATTATTATATAAAGTGTAGTGCTGTGGGAAAAAGATGATGAACAAACAAGACAACTAAGAATAAAAGATATAAGTCGCCCAACCACACCTGTCGTTCAACATTGTGTTCTGTAACAAATAGAATACGGAACGAGGCTTTGACGTGTTGATACGTGACACGTGAGGGTTTGTGTATGACAGACGTCGCTAAAATTGTATCGCATCCAAGTCAGTAGGTAAACAGACAATGAACCGATCTGTATTCAGATTGACTGCCTACTCGTTCTCCTGCTTCTGTGTCTCTTGTGGAAAGAAACTATAAATAAAATATTTTCTTCTTGTTTGGCGGTGTTTTGCCGACTTCACGGAAACATAACTATGAAAATTCACGTCAACGGGCTCTTGAAGGTTAGTTCCACTTTATATGCAAACGGCATTCGTAATTTTTCAAGTTGACTAGAAAAATAGTTATATTAAACAGATTGTTTGAGACTCATGGGACAAACACGACACGTAATGAGTTTCAGACGAACAACGTCCGTATTAATTATACACTTTTCTATCTACTATGTGATGATACGGCAAAGGTATCTAGAAGTAAAAATACAAACCTAATAAAACAGTCTAACACAGGTTATCTTTTTACGCTTGGGGCACTACTGCTTTCCCTAGTATCTGCATGGCGAGTGCTTTAATAATATTTTCGGTGGTTTGTATCTTTACTAGTCTACAAAATATACATTGTAATTTACATATTTCGCTTTAACAAGAGTGCACTGTATAAGATGAAACAATTTATTGCAGTTTTACTGTATTTGTTCTAAATACAGATTTTAAAACACTATGTGACTATATGAATGTGGATTTACAAAACATATATTGTAGAGACACCAGCATTTACAAATTATTCTGCAACATTTACCGTTACAAACACTGAACCGTAGGTGATTTCTGATACTGACTCAAATTTCAAAACTTATTGAAAAAACTCTTTCGGTTTGCGCCTATTTTTAGTCGGATAAGTCAGTAACTGACAAGAAATTTCATCATCATCCTCATCATCTCCAAGGATTAAACCAAGGATGGTTTGTTCCGGTCTCAAATAGGCAAAGATTAGCGCTCCCGCGGACGTACCACACCTCTCCGTCCCCTCGGCTTATAGTTCCATATTTGTTTGCGGACGCGGCAGTCATCCATTCGGCAAAGATGTTTCCACCAATTCAGCCGATACTGGGCGATCCTCTCGAGTATATTCATAATATTCAGTTCCTGCCGTATATCTATGTTTCTTCGATGATCATGGAGATACCCTGCCACGTTCCTGAGAAATTTCCTTTTCTAAAATCTGAGTAACTACTAATTTACAAGAAACAGTTTAACAGAGACAACAAAGAAGAGATTTGGGCCACAAAATCATCCTATTTGCATCCAGTTCACGTAACTATACGCTTTTCTATAATTTACTGATTTTTGAATAAGAAACAGAATAAATAAACAGTGTACACATATTCACAAATTTTTAAATGTAAGTGTTAATAAATGGATATTTTGTAAGGCACTTACATCCGGGAAACAAATTGTTTAAGAAGGCGAAGATAAAAACAAACGAGTGTTTTTACAACGCTAGCTAAACAGTTTAATTTTAAACATCTCTTTATTTTTTAAACGTTACCTATATTTCTTGTCAATTTTTTGTTATTTCAATAGGTACAGGCCTATTCTTTATTGTATTTTATATGATTTCCGAACGCTAGGCCTATAAACGTTTCTTATTTCTGCCAAGAACTAAGCCTTTCAGCTCAAACTCCACAGTTCTACTGTATTAGTCACATTTTCGTCTACTGGTAAAGCTGTTGTTAACTTTGAAATCGCGTACGTTCTTGAAATAATTGTTCACCTCCTTTACTTAATATTTTTTATTTACACACTATTTTAAAGTTATAAAGTCATTTTGAATATTACCACTTCCATTACCTTTTATTACAATTTCAGAAAACATAAATTTACGACTCATTTGCGAGAAATCTTAAAATAGAATCAATTTCCATCATTCATTTTTATAATGAATTCTCATTCATTATAAAAAGAATATGATTATATATGTAGGCCTACAGATTCTTTACAAAGGAAACTGACTTTCTTTATTAGTGACTCAACTTTTAGAAATAAATTTTGCACCGCAATAATTCACTTTTATTACAGTCTGATTTTACATATTGATGAATATCTTCCGTATAATCTGCTTATTACCTTTTATACTTGTATCCACAATAGATCAAACTCTATATTGGTCCTGCATTTGCAACTCGTCATTTACATGCATAAAAATATTACAATTTTAGAGGAGAGTTTGTTGTAATATTGTAAAATTTGGGCTTATAATGGCATCATAGCTAAAACTGATATTATCCAAATTTTGTCTTAAAATTTTAAGCTCAGATAAAATAATCTGCGGTTATAAATGTTCAGCATGATCTACATAAGTGTGCACTCTATGAGAGTCGTTATGGAATTATTGTCTTACATTATTTATTTTACTCATCTCACTGAGAGGTATAAGTTATTTCTTCAATTGAATTGTTTTTACTAAGATTTATCTCTTCGACTGCCTACGTTACTCGCTGTGATTAATAATTTAGTAAGCGGAGTAACAAGGTCAAGAGAAGATATCCGCAAGAGACATCGCCTTATCGAAGTATTGTCTATGCGGTCAAGGGGGTTAGTGTGCTCCAACGGAACTTGAGGACTCTGCCGGCGGTAGCGTAGCTACTGGCAGGGTTTCCGGAGCCGGAGAGGACTCGGCCTACGAGCCAGACAAAGATGTCACACAATGACCTTTCCCTGTCCGATGTCTTCACTTATGTTTGCCCATCCTAGTTATACCTTTCATCACCCTACGGGCAGACCGGTCTCACCACCCATATGGAAGGCAGCCATCTAGTGGTTTTGTGCCCCAAAATCAATACACCTGGTCCTCGAGGTTGGAGATTGTGCAAGAAAATGACAACTTGTTCACATAAAACGCCCTTGTTCTGGAACCTGAGTTTAGGCTGTGGATATGATTTGATCACAGGCAACGTTTAAAGGACTAGAAAAAATAAAAGAGCGAACCACAGTGGATAAAGGACAAGGTAACGATGGTAATGACAATGATGGAATGTATGAGTTTTAAGTAACAAACTAAGATTACTAAGTAACAAAATTCATTTTAGGAAAGGAAAGTAGACACCGAAATACTCGCAGAAACAAAAAAAAACTAAAAGGAAACGCAAGAGGTGGAAAAATTTACGATAATAAATATAATGCTAGAGAAATGAATGAAAATTTCTAGAAAATTGTATACCAGAGTTGAAAAACGATATAC
Organism: Magicicada septendecula; assembly: GCA_034769895.1. Lineage (NCBI taxonomy): Eukaryota > Metazoa > Arthropoda > Insecta > Hemiptera > Cicadidae > Magicicada > Magicicada septendecula. The sequence goes on along the minus strand of CM068367.1, from coordinate 167,573,240 downwards.
ACGGTAGTAAACAGTTTGCGTACAAAATCATCAAAAACCTAAACCATGAAGAAAAACGTTGGCTATCACGGCCGGAATCAACATTATTAAAAATATCACGTTTCGGGTTTAAATTTATAGTCGATTGCTTAAATTTAGTTTTCTAAACGTTTCGGCCACACCTGTCAAGCTCATCTTCAGTAGAAAAAAAGATAAAAATAATTTTTTCAAGGCCGACAGGCCGAACGCACCTTATAGTTGAGAAGTAAGCACAGTACGGATTCCTCAATTGTGAGGTGCGTTCGGTCTGTCAGCCTTGCGAAAATTATTTTTCTTTTTTTTCAACTGACTGTGACCGAAACCTTTAGAGAAGTAAATCTAAGCAATTGACTGCCGAGCTCATGAACCAGAACGTTCCAATATATAGGTGCAACATAATATTTTTAATAAAGAAGAAAAAGATTATTTAAGTTACCAGTAAGACTAAATGGCTTAAAACGAATGACAAAAGGAAATAGTTTGATAAATGAACAGGGGAGCAAAGAGTGGTCGTGTTACCATCTTCAGGAGTAAAAGGTCCATGATTATTGTGATTTTTTATCTTTTAGTTTTACCGTTTACCTAACTGTAAGTACCGTTTCTCTAAATTCTACTTCCTATTTACTTGCAATATTCTCTTCAACTGTACTTCAAAGATGTAAGTTCAGCCAGAACAAAAGTTGGAGAACCGTCTCCTCTCTCTATGTTGTTGTATACAATTTGCCGCAACTCCATAGAAACCTTTTTAAATCATAAGCTCGGTAGGTCTTTTATGCGTATTAACAGAAACAAATTCAATGGAGTCAGTTAGTTAAGAGTCCTTTAACAAAAATATAACGTCTACATAGAGATTTAATAGAGTTCACAACTGTTGGAATGAATGAAAATAGTGAGGTGAGGTGTAATAAATGTGAGAAAATTGATACAGTAAAATATTTTGTAATTAGAAAACGAACGTTCCTCAATAATGATCACTTTTGCCAATCATTTTTTTGTCCTTAAAACATACAACCTATAAAGTTTATATTTTCAATGTACTTTCACTTGTGAAACTTACTTGTTATTATTCCCTCATGAGGGAATATCAACAAGTAAGTTTCACAATTGAAAGTACATTGAAATAATAAATATTAAGTGCTGTGAAAAAAGTAGTGATGAACATTCAAAATAATATTTATATTTTCTACTTCTTGTGCCTTTCTTAAGCTGCTTGTGTCATATTTCTATATCAGTACCGTTGTTAAAATACTTGAAGCGGTACTTTGTATTTTGTATTTAACAAACTTGTGTCAAATACAAAATAGAAAATTAAGTTGTGTAAAAGAGGAGAGGAAGAGATGCATATTCCATAATTGGTGATATATGAACAAAATTTCAACCAACAACAAAAATTACAAACAAACGAAAATCAAAAGCCGTGAAATCCAAAGTGAGTGTCAGTGTGAGTGAGTGAGACAGAGAGAGAGAGAGAGTGTGTGTGTGTGTGTGTGTGTGTGTGTGTTATGAGGCAAAAGAATTTAGAAAAGGCAAATAATTTAGAATAAATGTGCACAGCTATACAAAAATGTTGTATACATAATTACTAGGAATTGTTATTTAATACAGGAATTTTTATTTACATTGAGGGGTAAAAGTACAGTAATTGAATGTACAGACCGATATCATAAGTGCAAAGTGTGGGTGTGCTGAATAAGTAAATAATTCACAACTATACCCAAATCTGCTAGTTGGTAGTATATAAAACATTATAATTTATTGAAGAGTACTAGTACTTCACAAAACTTTCAAAAAAGTTACATTCATCACTACAGGAGTTTATGCGGATACGAAGAAAGTGAACTCTACTGAAATCGAATCATTCACAACATTAGTCGTATCTGACGTCTTTGCGGCGTCACCAGGACGTTAGGAATTTTTGACTGCACGCAAACTCATAAATATGTATGTACAAATCGTCGTAAATTTTGTTATATATCATCTACAAGTCGTCTTTACTACTCCCCATGAACTTGAAACTACAAAAATATTTATCTCTTCTTAACGCTTTTATTGGTAAAGTTTGATGAAATTAGACTTCCTGGCTGCGACTGTAAGCATCAACTAAACCTACTTTAGTAGTAAGTGGTTATGTGCCCACTAACTTTCTGTAAACAGGCTAACGTTTTTGAAATGTGTTTTTAATTCACTTCGAATAACTGTATACTCCTACCAATGTGCCCACTGTAATCAAACTGTTACAGACATGTTTTTATTTCCAGGGTTAAATGTTTAAACGTTCTCACTGAATCACTTATTCCCTTAGTGAAATAGTTTTTGATAAGTTAAATTCTTGGATTTCGTTGTCCATGACGTGTCCGTTACTTAACTAAATATCACTATTGTTTGACGACTCGGAACACTAAGTTTTTTATAAGTAAAATCGTAAAGATTTACCTTACAGCCTAAGCCGGCTTTCACCTTTAGAAGGCTTCATCAGAGGCTGCCGTAGGTACCGCTGTCCGTCTTGTTGTTGGCGACGGGATAGTTTTCTGAAAGATCGATGCTGTGTGTGTGTGGTGAGATGTGTTCGAATAATGTGTGCGATTTGAATTGTGTCTGTTCGTTTAGGATGTCGTTTTTATTTGTTTTTGTGTGTTTGTATATTTCTAATTGTTCTAGAGTGTCTAGTTTTCGGCCTTTTATGTGTACGTGTCGACAATAACATGAACATTCTACACGTACACACAAAAGGCCGAAAACTAGACACTCTAGAACAATTAGAAATATACAAAAACAAATATAATCGACATCCTAAACGAACAGACACAATTCAAATCGCACACATTATTCGAACACATCTCACCACACACACACAGCAACGATCTTTCGGAAAACTATCCCGTCGCCAACAACAAGACAAAAACAGCGCTACCTACGGCAACCTCTGATGAAGCCTTCTAAAGGTGAAAGCCGGTTTAGGCTGTAAGGTAAATCTTTACGATTTTACTAATAAAAAACTTAGTGTTCCGAGTCGTCAACCAATAGTGATATTTAGTTTTGATAAGTTGTATGAAATAACAATGTTTAATTTCTCTTTTCAAGAAAACTATTCGTCATGTTATGTTAGTCAGGATAATAGAGTGTGTAGGCCTGTATTTAAATTGTATTTTTCATGTTCATGTACATGGCCACACATACGTACGCAATTATAGAAACTCAACTTTAAAAAAGGCATTTTTTACTTCCACGGAGTATAATATTTCATTTATCGTTAAGATTATAGTAAACGTATTTTTAAAAATTCAGACACAATTAAATGCAAACACAGGATGGCCGTCGGTACAATGTTATATATTTTGTTTCTCTCTGTCCTTGATGTCAGTATATGTGATTGTCACATCATTTACTTCTTATCATTCTATTACCTACGTAATCACTGTTAATTTGCCAATGATTAACTATTTGCCCTATTAAGGTAACTCAATAGGTATTCCGTATATCGTAATTGATTCATTAGCCTAATTACGCATAGCACCGTTTCCTGGCTTTTTTCTCCCCTTATCTTACGTATTTGAGTCGATTCCTTAAACCAGTAAATTTTATTTATAGTAAACATTAACTCAACAGTTTACTTCAAAAATGTTTCTTCAATTCTATTAGTTTAAATGTTACTAGAATTTACACCAGTAATTAAGTACGATGTTGTACATGTCATTCCCCTGTTGACTACCAAAAAGTAAGAATTATTGGACGATTTTACACCGTGTTCACGTTTCTCGTTAAAACTAAAAAAAAAATTCCCCACTTTCTTCTGTACGTACCGCTAAAGCCCTCTTTTCCTGTGACAGTAACTGATGCAGTCATTTGAGTACTCGAGCATAATTGTTTTACTGAAAGCATTATTAGTAATTACAGAGAACGATATTTATAATGAGTTATCGTAAATTGAATGCTTTGTCATAATATGTTAATGAAGGCAATAGGAAGCATGTAGGCCTTAATTAAACTTTTATCGTAGAAGTTCGCTGTGTTATTAATGTAGCTATCAACTTTCCTTCTCTAATGTCTTTCCGGTTTGTAACAAACGATGTTGTCTTTCGGATTCCGATCTCCTATCTCCTATCGCCTATCATGTCTCTCTATGTCAATGCTCGACGCACCGTAGTATTATTTGTCCTTCTTTCCAACTTCTTTAAGAGCGATTTCGTCTTTGCCTCTCATTGGGTTTCCATGCTAAAGACACAGATAGAATCTGTCCTTATATACTGGCTTAACGTGTACGTACTGCTGTAGATGTTTTAGTGTATTTCGTTTAATATTTTTAGTCGTTTACTACCTATTAATTTGGGAATCATTTTGTTAGGTACTGCATGTAGTCATAATTCCCTTACTGAGATTGCAAAGCGTATGGCTTAAAGCTGCCTCTTTCAGAATTCATTTCACTGCCATATGCCGGATCAACACGGAAGAGTAACCATTATTATTAAATTACAAATATGTAACATTGTGTTTTTGATATTTGACTGCTCTATAAAAACGATTTTTACATCCAATTCCTTTGCCGTGGGCGATTCTGCATTTAATATTCGTCTCGTGTGTTATTTTGGTTATCACAGTAAATACAAGTATATACACTCTTTTCGTTGTATTCTTTCTTATTGCATGTTCTCCTGCGTCATTGGCAATACACCGTAAAATTTTTAACCCACCTTTGTCTTTGATTTTAGTGATCATATAATATGTCCTCTTGATCCTGAGCTACAACCAATAGTAACTACGAGCCTGTGTTACTCGCCCGCCAAATATACGTTACAAAGCTTTTAGAATTATTACAAAACGTAGAGATAATTAGAATATATGTAGACATATCTCTCCAAATTGTACAGTGTGATTCCAAATTGTTTTACGATTCCATATAATAATGTCCGTGGATGGAAAATATAACGAAAAGTTTTAATGAGATCTTGTCAAATTGATGTACACAGAATTAAATATAAAGGTCAAAACATTTATTTCAGTACAATTCGGACTAAACAATTCACGGTCGTCAAAGGAAATTAAAAATTCGTTATCCAATTATCCTTATTATAACAACTTTCCACAAAATTGTAAATTATGCTTATAGATTTGACAGAATTTTGACGATGCTTGTAAGGTGTTTTACGTGAAAAATTTTATTTCTTCGTTAATAGGTCTTTGTAAATAATGAATGTGTGTGTTTGTGTGCCCTAGAATTCAATAGTCGGACGTAGGTAATCTCCAATACTTATTCTCCGTCACGTAGTCGATTAATAGCGTTCTTTCTGACAGAAATAGTACTAGTACTGTTTAAAAAATTCGTATTGTCATATTGAACGCCAGGAAAACTATAATATTATTAGTTTTACTAGTACTACTCTCTGCTGCTAATGCATCAATCAATTATGCTAAAGGAACGAACACCTGTAGAAACGATTGATTTTACGCTGGCGCGCGCGCACATACACATGACATTACAACATTGAAAACTAATATATACTTTTATTTTCAACGTTATAGAATATCATTAGACTAATATTTTTATGGTAATTTAATTACCAGTAATATGACTGTAATCTAATAACGTTATTATTGTCTTGGTGTTCCACACTTGTTTAATCACAACAGTAATTTGATGAACTGAACATTAGAACACGCCTATGATTTGAACTGTTGTGTTGATATCGCATGCGATGTTAAAACAGTATGTGCTTTAAGAAGACTGTTGAAGTTCTTTTTAATTTAAGATAAGTTTATATATTAGAGTCGCAAAAATCTAACCAGTTTTATTTCATTTCCCAAATAAAGTCATCCTTTTTTGTAGGTGTGCATGAATGTAGTAACCGGTTTGCTTCCATTTATTGTAAACATTTGCTCCATTCACTTGTCCAATTTACGTGGGTAATATTACCTATGTGCTGTTATATTACATGAGTTTGATCATCTTTTGTGTTTTATCCTTATTGCTATTTAAGTTGTACATATTGAGCACATTCTTGCATATCCGCAGTTTTCTGTTTGACATTTTTTTTTCAATTCCTTGTACGTAAATAGAGTCAAGGCGCAAGTGTTAAGTAAATAAAATACATTTATTTTGCGACAAACACTTTTAGAGCCTCTGAGACGTATATATTTTTAAGACAATTTTCCTTGCATAATCCAAAATCTATCGCTTAACGCAATAAACGTTTTTCTGAAGTTTCAATTATGCTTGCCTATTTTCGTGCACGAGTTAGTATAATCATTGTTTCATAAAATTCTAATGTACTACTTTGGTAAGAATATTCCGAAAGGTACACATTATTTTAAACTTTGTACTGTATAAACGCTAAATAGAATGAAATATCCAACACTATTATCTTAAAATAATGTTGAAAAACTTGATTTTTGAATCCGGCAATATTTTTTACAAGATATGTACTTATAATAGGCCTAAGAAACAAAGAAAGTTAATAACATTTTTAGGGGCCACTTTTCCATAATTTTTCCATTTCATCCTCTCCTCTGCATTTCTTCTTTAATGGTCTTACGCCTTACACTTGCCAGTTGTTATTTCCTCAATCATCTAATTATTTGGTTTCCTTCTATTTAGCTTTTGCAGTTAATGAATGTTGTTTTCAATCTTTCTCTAAATATGGAATATGGAATATGGAATATGGAATATGGATTATGGAATATCTTAAATATGGAATTATATATATAATAATTATATTATTATATATAAAATTAAATATGGAATTTTTTCCTATGTTCCAGATTATTTTGTTTTCTGTTTTTGAAAGAAAGTCATTTCATTTGCTTGTAATTTTCTCCTTTGTTTTCCGGTGATTCTAAATCACACATTTTTATCAGAACAATTATTCTTCTAAATATTTCAATTCATTTTACTTTCCGGAATTTACTACTACCTATGAACGTACTGCTTGCTGATGAATAGCCTCCTGCCTTCTAGCTGTGTTCAGTTTAATTTTGTCATTTAACTTCCTATTCTGTTCTATCACTTTTCAAAGTCGAAAAATTGTATGCTAGCTTAAATTTATCATCAGTAATATTTGGTTTTGTTATGCCATCTAATAATGATTATTTTTTGTTTTTCAATCTGATTGATACATAAATTGTACTTCGTTAGTACACTTTTAAATATCTGTAGAGAACTGTTTACATTTTTTTAACTTCTTTACTCGTAAAGGTAGACTAGGCATAAGGATTTAGCAACAATGTACTTATAGGATTCTTCAAATGTTTCAAGATAACATGTAATAAATGCGGTAAAACTTGTTGTTTATTTAGTAAAATCATACCAAATACAAGCGATCTGTTTTACTTTGCTTGAGTTTTTATAATGCTCTACTACAAAGCAATTAGATAACTCCATAAGACCCACATGACAGATTAATTACCAACAATATTCCTATATACGTTGCCAGACCGAGTTAGTTAAGAATTTACTCGTGAACCTAAAAGTTGAAAGTCAAAAGTTTATGACAGAAACAGAAGAGTGTCATCAGACATGCGTGAATAATTTATACAAAACAGAACTTTCTCCCAGATAGAGTTTTCAATTTTGTTAACACTTCACCCTGTACCGTTGGCTACGCGCGCCTCACTGTGTGTCCGTTTTCTCATATTTCAGTCTTCTGTTATCCTCTGTGTGTGACAGCCGCACAACTTTCTGCACGATGTCACCCTATCACACACAGACTTTCACGTTTGATATTCGGTGTTCAGTATTCTTACCTGCCGCATCACAGACTGTCACATTCATAATGAATGAAGTTCGTACTGCAATTTAAGTAAATTTCCATTCATTTTATACTACATACTTATTTAGGTATTTAATGTTCTTAATTTTTTTTTAATTACTTTATGTACCTATACATGTGGCATATTTTTCACTTTTGTTTTCAGGACGGTTATTAAGAAGAAGTGAGACTCCGTAACACACGCACCACGGGTATATGCGGGGAGGGTACAAGCCAATCGAAAGACTAACAGACCCAATAATAATTAAGAAGAATGTTTTGATCTCGTTACACCAAGCGTTTTATATGTCATATTACTAAAAAATACTCGTATATCCTAGAAGCTACATTTTCGACCAACAAATTTTTTAACTTTTATGAACATTTGACATCACAAAATCATAACAAATCAAAAAATAAACACGAAAAATAAAACAATCAAAACAAGAGTTTCGGATGCGCGAACAGTGTTGAGGAATACATAGTTGAAGAGGAATACATATTTTTCAGCCGTCATGTGTGACGCCAATTCCTGTGTTATTAGAATAAACAAAAATTTTCTAAATATTAAAAGATTTATTTTACATATTTATTAAAGAAAAAGATTTCATAAAGAGATAAATATCCTCCTTCAAATATTTCTTCTGAACGCCGTGAAAATTTAAAAAAAATTATTTTTCAGTCAGTAACCATGATTCCTACGGAATATAAATTCAGGGGTCAACTGCAGCTAAAATGGTCACTTTCTTAATTGTAGTTTGTATTGCAATATTGCAGGATTAGTTTAAACGTGATGTTAAGTGATTATTTGCTATTATTTTTTATTTAATGATTTCTATGAAACTGTTAATGTATTACCTACGATACCGTACTGTGAACATCGTAGCGCATATTCAATCATCTACTTGATAAGTATAGCTATTGAACACTCAGTTGTAAGTTGAATTAAACAAGTAATGAAACACACTATGATTTGTCTTTCTGATTTAATAAGGTATATCCAATCCTAAGTCCTATCCTAAATCCTATATCAATCTATCCTAAGTCAAAACACAATTAAGTTCAAACAAAACAGTAAGTAATAATGCAAAGAAAATATGTAGTGTATCTGTCAAAAACGGATTACATGACAAAAAGCGTTAGGCTATTTTGCAGTATGTATTTTTTGAACGCAAAACGGTAACTGGATATAACCCAATCCAATTCACAAATAGGAAATTTTAGGTACCCTAACTTGATTAAAACTTTCGGATATAAAAACAAGTTCTGAACTTTGTTACTCCTTCTGGAAAAATGCTAACTATTCTAGTTTACACATGTTGGAGGAAAATTCTCAAGCAGATATAAACGAAAGAAAGTGACCAATCTACCATAGTACAATGAGAGAAATTTACAGGCTCTCTAAGATGTCGTATAAAGTACGTATAAGCTACTCTAGGTATGAGACAAACAGTACGCAAAATATGCTTATATTTGAAGTTAACTTTTTAAAGCAATTAGGATGAAAATATAAGCCGTAATTTTACCTATGAACACGTGTACTGTTTTAAATAGCAACCTTTTAAACAAACAACCTTTTTCAATCATTATTTCTATTGGCCGTACAGTTTCTATAGTAAAATGCTTATACTCAGAAAATAAACTTTTCATCTTATATATAACTTTATATTTGGATAACAATTGTGAAAGATTCAATTTCTTTCAATCAAGTTGATATCATTGTTTTTTTAAATTCAGAATAGTTTCTTGTACATCAAAAATTAAATGCTGTGGTCACTTAGGTTATGAAAAACGAAACAAAATTATTTTTTATCTAAATTGTAATAGTGCAGTGGCTGTGCTACTTTGCAAGTGAAATAACCAGAGTCAATCGCAGTCGTACTGAGAAATTTAAATGCGTAAATTTAAATTTTTATATTTTGGACGGTTGATGGTAAACCATTTGTTAAAAATTCAAATTTCCCAATAAAAAGGACGATACGCCTAGAGCAAACAAAATTAAGCAGAATATTCAGCACGCAACAATTTGAATTCGAATGACCACCAATTCCTGTGCTGCAACTCAACTAATAAACAAATTGGATTTTGTACGGAATTAGATTTCATTGTGTCTATGTCTGAGCCCTTTTTTTATTTTCTACGTTCGCTAAACTGTATGTATTTGAAATACACTTATGCGCATCAGTTAAATTATTTTTATTGTAAAAAGTTTTAAAATTTTAATTATCAGACCATGTCGGGAAAACAAATATAAATGTAGACTTTAACCTTGTAAATTTTCTAACGCAATTAATGCGTTACATGAAACACATTCGGTTGATAAAATAAACTCCAATTGATTTAAACTCTGATTCTTGATTTACTTTAACTATTTAAAGGCGCTAATAATTACTATAGTTAATAAATGTATTATCATCGATGGTAACTAAAATTTAGGTACGGAAAAGGTAATATTTACATGTACTTGTTCGCGATCATGTAAGCTAAACCTAGACTCTTTTAATAACTTAATATAAAGGAATTTTTATTTTATTATCTCTCATGTAATCTCTTTAGCCTATTATATAATCAAATTTTAAAACAAAAAATGAAATTACCTCTGAGTACTTTCTTCGGATAATTGGGTGACAGAACGGAAGTGGTTACTTTACATTTTGAATATTGTAGCATAACAGAATTCTCACCTTGAATATAACTTAAGACAACCTTGAAAAGAAAAGGAAGAAGCAATCTGTAGTGAGTAATAACAAAATGATTAAATAAATTGATATTATAGTAAATCAAATGCTGACAATAGACTCTATAACAAAAAAAAAACTCTTGGTCCAAATAAAAGGAATAATCAATATAAAACAATATACGTTCAACCACATGATAACTAAAACCCCAGTACATCAGCAGTATACCCAGTAAGATGAGGAGCAGTAATGAAAAATTATCATGGGTAACTTATTAAAATAACTACATCAAAGGATCCAAACATAAAATAATAACATGCTCTTTGAAGGAAAAATAAAGAACCGACTTATTCAAGCTTAGTACAAGGAGGGTAGTATTAGGGAAGGTTACTTCCCAAATCTCATGACAAATATGTACAATTTAATTAAATTCAAATTAATGACAAAACCCTAAATCCCAGTAACCCAAGTTACAGGGTACACTACAAATAAGTTAAAGATTGTAAATTAAATGTAGAGATAACTCCAGGGTAAAGAGTAGAATATTAAGTAGAAAGGATTAAAGGCTACCATTAGTGTAGGTGATAAAGAAGACCTCAATGACAAGGAAAGTGATATCAAATATAAACTATAATAGTGAAAAACAGAAAATGACTGAAATGTTATTAATTGTAATAGAGTATTTAAATATAATATGTAAGGATTGTTTTATATTAATATAAATGTGGAAACATGAACTTTCATTATATGTAATTGAAAATGTTAGATTATAAAATGTTTTGTTATAGCTAAATAACGTTAATTATTGCTAAAGTTTTGTTAAAGTAGGAAAGGCAAGGAAATAATCATAATATCTTTTAAATTGTAAACCATAGAAATAATAAGGAAGCAAACTAGTTATAATATCAGTAGCAAAGCAAAACTGACGTTTAGCAAAACTTTTACTATGTAATCAAATTCAAAGGGATAAATTAAATAAATCTGTATAAAATTAACAGACTATTAACAGACTAACAGAGATTAGTCAGTTTAGAATAAAGATACTTAATTATAATTATCACAGAAATATATAATAGTAAATGTAATGATCAGAGGATAAAATTGACTTTATTGGAAATATGTAATATAATGCCTAACAGTAGACACAGTACAAATAAAATGTAAATTAATCAGTATCGGTGTGTTGTAATAACAAATTGTTAAATACAAAGAATAATGATGAAATGAGTAATCTTATTTAAGGACAATGTTAACATAAAACGACTTGTACGCTATTTAATTTATAATTATGTGAATAATAATAAGGCCTATAAGAAATGTCAAAAAATGTCAGTTTTAAGCTTAATTGAAACTAAAATAGTTCATGTTGGATATTGATTTATGTAAAATTAGAACAGGAATATTGCTAGCTACTTAAATTTTCATGAAATTAAAAAATAATTAAATTATAGCCATAAAATAGAAAAAATGCCATATATTTCTATGAGATCAGATCTGGACAAGACGAACAGCTGACTTCAGACAATGGGATAGGATACCAAAATATTTCTGGAATTACTATATTAAACAATGATTTCAGTTAGTAGTTGATTGTTAAACGCGAACCAGAACGGATGGGAACGTGCAGAAGGGAGATCCAAAAAATATAAAATAATTTGAACTAAATTGAAAGTACAATATAAAGAGTTACTGCAGAGGTTATAAACCTAAAATTAATAAAAATAACTTAACCAATAAACGAAGTGAAGAACGAGTTTTAGTTACAATATAATCAAACACCAATACACCAAGAATCATCCGCCATGTTGGAATAATTGAATTAATACTGTTCCATTGAATAACGAACTTAACCAGATTTCGAACACTGAATACGACACTAGTAATACTGCATCAAACTACCTCTCTGAGCGAAAAGGAACATTACAACAGAATCATCCAGAGGAACTACACTATCGCAGAAGAAGATATCCACAATTACATTTGGGTGAGAGGAAAAAACCACAAGCCGGCGTAGTTGGGAGAAATCTGAAATTGATGGCGGCCATGTTTCGAAGTCATCTCGCCAGCAGTACACTGCCACGATGAATCAACAGCTAGGCGACGTCATAGACAGCTGACTGGTTCAATTATTTCTTTTTAAATGACATTATTTTCAAATATATTTTACTTTTACGTAATAGTAATTAAGTATTAATTAATTGTAAGTATAGTATCTTGTAACTTGCCTTTCCCTGACCATTTCGACAGTTCAAAGAACTCTGTTAATCAATTTTGTAATTTTATATATTTTGTTAGTTAAACAATCGACCTGTGAATTGAGTTTCAGCCGCAGCATAGTCGATGCACATATGATTATCGCATCACTTCTTAAATAAATGTCATTATTGTTTCTAAACACGACTTTTCCTAATTATTTGAGTAATTAAAATTAATTTATTTCATTTCTAATTTAACTTAGAAGGTAATAACTAAAGAAATTGAGAAGAAGAAGAAGAAAAGGAAGCTCCTTTTCGCTGAGTTAGAAGCGAATACAATTCGACCCAACTTTGACATAATCGGATTAACACAATAGAACAAATATTTCTTGACCGAGTCTAGCAAATTAGCACATAGAAATAAATTAGTATTAATACTTCTAATTAAATAATAATTAAATAATAAAACTAATTAAACAATAAAATATATAAATAATATTTAAAAAAAGAGAAAAACAATTATTTTTAATAAATTTAAAACTCGCAAATTTTCTCAAACATAAATTTTATTTGTAACCAAAGGGTTGATTACAATATCAAAAAAAAAAAATTGTCATTGCACGACTCGTGCCGCTATCCAACACTATTGAACTTTTCAGCGGGTTAGGATTTGTCTATTTCTCACACAGACTTTGTTACATCTCTACGAATAAATTTACATAGGCCGTGTAATTGTATCAAAACAACTAAAATAAAGTGGCTGAAAAAGAAGTTAAAATATTTGGGTTACGTCTACTACGTTTAGGGAATATTAATAGATCTTTTCGACGTCAAACTGCATTTATCAGAGAGATCCTAAAAACGTAATAAGCATAAGAAATTATAATTCACACACAAATATTAGTAAAAATGTATCATCGCTCTCTGTTTATATAGAAGTAAACAATACACTGATACGGAAAAATAAAGGGAATTATGTGACACCCGTAGTTGTTTTTAGATATAGAAAAGTGTAATAAAATTGGAATTTAAACATTTTATTTGCCTCCAGAAACGGTTGAAACTATAAAACAGGTTAATTACCTTCTGTCACGTTTCTTTGAATCCAATTGCGGGATTACTCGAGTTTCGATCACAACTGTGTCATCATCAGATCTTATATACAAATATGGTTAAAACTCCATTTTTCGATGTTTGTACATCACGTCAGATAATAAAAACAACACGTACACGGTGTAAAACATTAAATAAAATAACACATAATAAATATAAATATAAAACAAAACGTAATAACATACAAAACTTGCGGCCGTCACGAACCTGTACAGGAACGCCTCCACGATAAAACTAATCGATACCGGCTTGACCTTCGTTCAATTTTATCGATCTGATATAGCCGATTTCTCGTTCTCTATGATTGATTCTATTAAACAAAATATTATTTGTATGTACTGATTTTTCATTTAGGACGCGATTGTAATCCTCCTTTATAGCCTTATATATCTCAAACCGTTCGAGAGTGTCTAGCTTTAGTGATTTCTTACATTTATGTAAGATGTCTAAATTCTCACCTATACTCTTTATGTTATGGTCATGTAAGCTTAAATGTTCAGCAAATGTAGATCTTACTACATTTGACTTGGAGCTTGGGATGTGTTCTTTATAACGTAATTTGAACGAACGACCCGTTTGTCCTATATAGAATTGTGTGCAATCCGAACAATAATTAAGCCTATATACACCAGTACCGTCAAATACACCGGAAGGTTTATTTTTGTTTGTAAACATAAGTTTTTTCTCAAGCTTATTATTTGCCTTTGAAGCCAAAATAATATTTTGCTTTTTTAATTGGTTTTTTAAAGTATGATGTAATATTTCATCATATTCTGTTGCAATATATTTTTTTAATTTTTCTTTAGACACATCAATATTTATTGGTTTATTTTGTTTTTTATTAATTATTCTATCTACTACGTGATTTTTATACCCATTGGCTGTCGCTATGTGTTTAATAATGTCTAGTTCGTTTTTATAATCTTCCGTAGATAGGAGCAATGCCAGCAATCTATGAATCATACAATTAAAAAATGCCATTTTATGTGAAAAAGTGTGATAAGACGAGGCATGAATAGCATGATCTGTGGTTGTTGGTTTTCTGTAAATATTAAAGTTAATTTTATTATCCACTTTTGTTAAAGTTAAATCTAAAAAATTAATTTTATTATTCATTTCCGTTTCTAATGTGAATTGTAAAGTATTTGTAATAGTATTCATATATTTATTAAGCATCTCTAATTGCCTGCAATTGCCATTATAAATCATTATTGTGTCATCCACATATCGTCGATAAAATAACATTTTTGATAATGTTTGTTTTTAGTTGATAATATTTCGTTTGTCTCAATGTGGTTTAAGTAAATTTCTGCCAGGATGCCTGATAATGGGGATCCCATCGCCAATCCATCCCGCTGTAAATAATATTTGTTATCAAAAGTGAAATAATTTTGTTCCAATATTACCTTTGTCAAATTAATTAGCTCATCGACTGTTTCATGGTTTAATGTGGATTTAGAGAGTAATAAACTTTTTGCTATTTCCATCGTTTCACTAATTGGTACGTTCGTGTATAAATTGACTATGTTGAATGAAGCAAGGGTGTGTATCGGTTCGATTGTAATTGTTTTTGTAAGCTCGACCAGTTGTAAACTATTTTTCAAACTGTAGTTCTTATTGAACACTATATGTTGTCTTAAAATTTTTTCGAGTTTTTTGGCAATTTTATATGATGTTGCAGACGTGAAATTAACTAAAGGACGGACAGGCATATTATTTTTGTGTATTTTTGGAAGGCCCCTAAGTCTAGGTGCCTTGGGATCTATCATTTTTAAGTATTTTTTCTCTTCGTTCGTTATGATGTATTTGGTTTTATTTAATATTGATTTCACGTTATTATTAAATTTAACGGTGGGGTCGCTCTTATTCTCAATAATGTTATTGTTTTCAATAAATTCCTGTATTTTGTTTTTATAATTCTCGTGAGTTAAAATTACGAGTGTTTGGCCTTTGTCCGCTTTGGTGACGATTGCGTTATGGTCTGTCAATTTCGCCTTTATCTCATTAAATACCCTGGTTTCGTTATTGTAACTAGTTTTTATATTTTTTATATTTTCGGCCTTCATAACATTTTTTTATTTTATTATTAACTGCATGTCTTATTACTGTTTTTGTTTTTTCATCGCATTTATTGCAGTTTCAGCGTTCAAAATTTCATTAAAGAGTGATTGTTTGAATCCATTGTTTTTAAAGCTGTACTTTAAGCCTTTGTTCTAAAGGTTGGTTTCTTCATTGTTGAAGTTAATTCCGGTAAGATTAACTACACGAGGATAAAACTGATGACTTATTATATTGTTCTCTTGTGTGTCGTTCTGTTTTTTCAATAAGTTACTAATCTTTTCAATTTGTGTTTTCTTTTCTTAATAATGGTTTTGTTTATTTGTTTTTCTATTAAATATGTTACATTGTGGACATGTGATGGATGCAAGCTCTGTAACAGTTCGAGATGATTTTTCATGAGCACCGTACTAAGTAAGTTCTTTTTACTATGTAATTGTTTTATTTCGTTTTTGATCCATAATTTTGTGGCCATTTCTTTAGTTTTTTAGCACTATAAGATTTGGATGTTATTTTTATCTGGACATAACTCGGTACGTTTGCAAACCTAAACATGTTTTGTTATATGTGATGTTTAGTGCTGTTTTTAATAGTTTTAACCTAATATTCATATATTGAAAGGCAATTTTTGCCTGACTGGTTTTCAATTTAAACATTTTATTTACCTGCAGGCAACTTTATTTCCAAATAATTTTTTTTAATTGGAAAAAAAACAATTAAAAAAGCAAAATATTATTTTGGCTTCAAAGGCAAATAATCAGCTCGAGAAAAAAACTTATGTTTCCAAACAAAAATAAACTTACCGATGTATTTGACGGTACTGGTGTATATAGGCTTAATGGTTCGGATTGCACACAATTCTATATAGGACAAACGGGTCGTTTGTTCAAATTACGTTATAAAGAACACATCCCAAGCTCCAAGTCAAATGTAGTAAGATCTACATTTGCTGAACATTTAAGCTTACATGACCATAACATAAAGAGTATAGGTGATAATTTAGACATCTTACATAAATGTAAGAAATCACTAAAGCTGGACACTCTCGAACGGTTTGAGATATATAAGGCTATAAAGGAGGATTACAATCGCGTCCTAAACGAAAAATCAGTACATACAAATAATATTTTGTTTAATAAAATCAATCATATAGAACGAGAAATCGGCTATATCAGATCGATAAAATTGAACAAAGGTCAAGCCGGTATCGATTAGTTTTATCGTGGAGGTGTTCCTGTACAGGTTCGTGACGGCCGCATGTTTTGTGTGTTATTACGTTTTGTTTTATATTGATATTTATTATGTGTTATTTTATTTAATGTTTTATACCGTGTACGTGTTGTTTTTATTATCTGACGTGATGTACAAACATCGAAAAATGGAGTTTTAACCATATTTGTATATAAAATCTGATGATGACACAGTTGTGATCGAAATTCGAGTAATCCCGCAATTGGATTCAAAGAAACGTGACAGAAGGTAATTAACCTGTTTTATAGTAAAATTGGAATGACGTTGTATTTGCATTGTATATATGATGTCTTACATTAAGCTTGTTTACATTTATCTCAGTGTTTCATACCGGACATATTTTTACAGTGGTTTAATTATACTAGAAATAATGTATGAAATGCAAAAAACTTACAAATAATTCCTATATTTAAATTATAAATATTTTAATTATAATAGTGAAAAACGTATTTTCTTGTTGGCTTCAAGTAGGCTTGAATAAAATGCTAAGTGAAGAACTCGATCAAATTGGGAAATTTGAAAGCAGAGTTTGGAGCAAAAAGTAAGAAAGTAGAAGAAGCCAAGAACCAAGAGAAGGAGGGCGGCATTAGGCTTAAAACGTTCTGCATATAGATAATTTGCTGGTTAAGAGCTAAAGTTATTTAAAATTGTACCCAGTAATTATGGATCTTCGAGGTTAATATCTATTTCTATTTAATCTTATTTATTATTTACACGTTTTAGAATAATATTTTCCATTAATACATTTATGTCCATTAAAGCTGTGTTTTCAAATATAATTTAAAACATGTGTGTATCTGGCAAAAGTTACTGAAAAAACATTATACACTAAATCCGATATTGTCTGTAGACTGAGAAGGGAAAGTGGGAAATTTTATTGGGTAGTGATCGACACTTCTATTGTTACACTACGTCTCTCACTTTGTTTCGTGAAGGCAGCTCAATATTTTTTGTTGGGCATAAATATTAATATATTACACAGTGCTTTCTTTTATTAGAAATGAGTTGAATTTTTTAAATTTATCTTCGTCTAAAAGTTGAGCAGGGCATGTATTTTTTCTTTTCAGTCTCATAAAAGCCAGTGTACTGTAAAATGCAAGAAATAAATTGGATTAAGCAATTTAATTTTGTTGTGTATTATGTAACTTTCAGGCTTGTCAATTCAGTTTAAAAAGTAATAAAACCTACAATTAATATATATGGAAAACATTACTTCCATATATATATTATGGCTGGTCACGTTGTTATTTGCTGATGACCAGACAATCTCATCGAACTCAGAAAGCACCTTGCAGATGGCTGTGCACTGATTACATAAAATCAGCCTCGATTTCGGGATACGTATTGAAGACTAATATGTTGGCTTCGCTGGACCTAATCCCGTAAGAGAAAAATTGTTGTAGACAGTAGCCTACTGTTCGGGAGCATGACAGGAATTTTGGTATCTGGGCTTAAGTGTGTATTATATTGCGGACAACGATGTAGTAAGCTACGTAAGTTCATCCGTATGTTCGGGACCATCAGGATAACTCCAAAATCAACAAGTAAACAAATATACCTAAAGTTCTACAAGGTGAAATGGCCCTCCCCACACTTGTCTCTGGGTCTGAGGGTTGAAGTTTAACTAAATCCTGGGCCACACGCATTCAAAGTGTCTGAAATGAGAATTTTCAGGTTCATGGTAGGATATTCTCTACTAGATCGTAAAAGAAATGCTAACATACAGCTGCAACTGAATATTCTGAGGAAACTCAATAGGAGTACCCAAAATCGGCTAAAATCGTTGGAACATCTTAACCGAAGGGATGACTGACTCATCCGCAATAAACTATTGAACGCAGAGATGTGAATCGACAGCAGAAGCGTTGGAATGACCACCTCTTGTCTATCTAGTTGGGACGGGAAGAAACGATCTTTGGTTTAACCCTTGTAGTAGAATAAGAAGATCATAATGCTAAATTACTTTAGTTATTTAAAGCTTATTAATATAGAATATATTATTTCGACCGGTGTCTCTATAATATAGGCATTTCATTACTCGCTTGCATTTGAGTATTAGGCTTTAACGGAAAGTTCCTTCGTAGAACAAACAGAGAATTAAGGAGGAATAAGCCATCGTCAGCTCAATATTGCCATTAAAAATGCATACTACTTATTGGGGATATCTTACAATGGCATATAATTAAGATAGAGAAAAAATTGTTTACTGGAAAAATTACATTAACAAGAGAGGCTAGACATTAAGTTCTTATTAACATTAACTTGTAACTATTCATACAAGTTACTATGTGCCTGCATTGTTCAAACGTTCAGAATAAGTTATTGTATATGAATTACAACTGAAATCATTTACAAAATGGTGTATAAAATATAGTAAAAGTAAGCGATTTTGATAACAAAAAGTTTTAACGAGTTTTTTAGACGTGTTTCAATCTAAGCAACGTAACTCTCACAGCCGCCCACCATTATGTCAGCATATGACTCACAGACACATTACAGAAGACGAAACAAGCCAGCTAATCACTGTCCGGTTAGCTGTTATTAAAAAAAGGACTTAAAGCACCTAGTTACTGCGCGCGTATGTGTGTGTGTGCGTGTGAACCCAAACGAGCTTCAATAATTATACAAAAGTGAATCTAAATTTTAACCCCGTCCAACTGAACCGTACTGTATTCAAATATGTAATAAAAATTCTATCGGTCGCTCATTTCCAACACGCCTAATTCAGTAAGAAAAATTGATTACACTTTACGCAGAAGTTTAAAAATAATTACCCCCGCCAGCTGGTGTCACTACACATCTATAAAACTTTATTGGAATTTTCAGCTCTCTCTCGCTCTCGCTCTCTTTCTCCTCTCTGTCTGTCTGTCTGTCTGTCTGTCTGTCTGTCTGTCTGTCTGTCTCTCTCTCTCTCTCTCTCTCTCTCTCTCTCTCTCTCTCTCTCTCTCTCTCTCTCTCTCTCTCTCTCTCTCTCTCCCTCTATCTCTCTCTCTCTCTTACCCGTTTCTTCTTTATTACGAATACACAGGATAAAATTTAATTAGATATAATATACACGAAACGGCTGGAAACTAAAGGCACAAATTTTGTGTAACCACTTCATACTAAACCAAATGATTTCTGCTGACAGTCGTACATTTTCATTATGTATACTTTACATAGGATTCTTGTAAAATCGTTTATAATTTCAAGATTGAGATTATATAAATATCCTATTACAGCTAGGTAGTGTTGCTGTGTAGCTAATTTTTTTAAAGTGATATAGTTTATATACAATTTGAGTCCTCTGGACAAAGAATTGGAATACTGTTAAAAGAGAATGATAATTTTTAAGGAAATTATACATTACACTGGAGACAGTAAGCAAATAACTCGTGGTTTTACAAAATTGAATTTTACTGACAACTGTAACTTACTGGTGGCCTGTACACATAACTCTATCAAACATTTACCTGGGCGATAAAATTGATAGTACTTAATACAGTGAAGCCCTTTCAGGTCATCAACCTTCTGCCGAAATTGTCCGGCTACTTTATACACAGAGGACTTGTCTCTTCTAACTTCTACTCCACTACAAGTCATTTATGGTTCCCTCTTCTCACCTCATCATTGTAAACGTCGCGTCGTAACTCACAACATCGTACGTCTGGCAGCAGATAGGAGAAAAATTAAAGAAGGCAAAGTTAACATTTGGACTCTCAGGCTAGTCGTATTCGAGCGACCGGAATGAGATATGTCAGGTACGTGACACCATATATTTGTCAAGGTCGCAGAAGAACTGCTGATATACGGCAAGAAATGATTATTACAAGTACAGCCGACAGGATTGTCCAACATAAGCTAAAATTATATGACCAACATAACCGAATGGGTGACAACTACTGAATTATAAGCCGAAAGGACGGAGAGGTGTGAGGTGACCGAAAAAGCTCTAATAGGAGTGACCCGCTCTAATTTGCCCGCTTGGAACCGGAACAAACGACTTTTCGTTTAGTCCTTATTATAACTGACGATGATGATGATGTCGGACATCTCTAAATTAGCGCAACACATATAGTGTGAGCAACACAAAACCCTGTAAGATCAACTAGATACAGTTTGGCGGGAACTAATACTCATAAACATGAAATCAAAGAGGATGCTCTATCCCGCAGCGCTATTAGAAACTCAGGATTTTGTTGGCTATCTGCAAGGCTGCTACACGTTTCTTCCTAATTGAAAAAATTCCTACAAGTTTTTTGTGTCTAACAGGGTATTTGGTCGACGAAGGGCCACTTATACTTTGCATTGCTTGCTCATAATAGGTGTTTCAGATATTTCGAAACGTTCATAACTGTGCCTACGCACTACAGGGTTTACTAATGTCTGAGAATTTATCTCCTGTACTGAGGAAAAGTGATTTCACTTAGATTTCTCAAAGTTTGGATGGGGATACATTTAAATGTTTAAAATTGAAATTGTAAAATTGTTTTTGTCTTGTTTACATACAATTTTTAGTCTTTCCATTCAATTCAGTAATTGATTCCGTGTAGCTGTGTCAATACTCGTTTTTTTAATGTTTTCGTAATTTTGTTTATTTTGTTGTTCATAGGCCTAAATAAATTTGTTGCCTTTTTCCGTTATGCGGGAGCGCGTACGTTCAAGCGCGAATTAGCACGTCTGTGTTCAAAAACGAGGTCGAAAGAACTGGGGAAATATATTGTGTGAAGCTAATTTAACCACACTAGAAAAGAATAATCGACAACTGTTGATCTAAGAATAAAATAAAAACCAATGTAATAAATTTAAAAAAAAAAACGAGTAAAAGCTAAACACAAATTCAAAGATTAATCATTGTTAGCCGGGAACCGCACAATTAAATGACCGAAAACTGTTGGCTGCGGCTTTGTCGCAGTCGGCATTTCACTAGAGATACACAGATTATACTATTATAATAAATGCGCATAAATTTCAACAGCTTAACTTTTTTTTTGTGGTCTACGATTTGAAAAGTAGGCTACAAACTTTCAGTAGTGACTCATACCGGTTTGCTGGAATAACATAAATCCCATAAAGAACTTCAATTTTGTGAAATATAAGGCGTTTGAAGAGAGGCACTATGGATGTAGACGTTTTATATATTATGTACAATACCAGGGAAACACGTCGGGAAATGTGCAGTTGCACACTGGTTACCTTATCATTGGGGCTGTGTAGATTCCTTTCAAATAAAGACGTCAAATTCATACCAGCAAATGTAGTAAAAGACATTAACGTCTACTGAGTTAAAAGTCATACTAGTTTTGTTAGCATTATTGCACAGTGCCAGCACAGACTCTTGTTAATGTACATATAACCTAACAATAGCAAATTATTGATCTAATGTTGTTTTTGCAAAAACGAGTTTTTAATATGTGTAGCTGATACTCCAGCTGCACAACACAAGTTTGTATCCGAAATTTGGTAATTATCCTTAAGATTTTCTGAATTATCGCTTTCGTTTGAAGACGGTTTTTCGATGCAATTGTTAGACGAGTGAGTTTGTTTACAATTTACATTCATAATACCCTCAGAATCTCTGACAGAGAAGGAAAAATTTGTATATACGAGAGGAGAAAGGGACAAATCGACAAGAAAGTTAACAATCCGTACGAAAATTTTTGTGGTAACTCAACATTTTTTAAAAGTTGAATCTTAATCTCCAAAACGATTTGAGCATCAAATTAGGAAGAAATTAGATTTGAGCAATTTATTAAAAATTCTCTAAAACTTCTCGTTTACTAAAGTGTTTTAAATCTCTGCAAGTAATTTGTAAAAGAGGCCATCCTACTGTATTTTATAAAACATGTGTAATACTAATGAAAGCTCATTTTCTGTATATATTGTTTTTAAGAAGCCAGTTAACAGCTCATTTACAAGTTTTAAAACATGTATGAACGTGTGTGATTATAACTATACGTGAACATTGTAATATTTAATTATTAGAATGTTAAATAGGATGGGAAAATAGGGATAGTCGGATGACTGTATTACCTTATTTACTGTTGCATTCATAGTAACTTGACACATGAGAAACTAAAATTGTTTCTCTCTCAAATTAATTGTTCATTAATAATTTACATTGTTAATGCAAAATGTCAAAACCTTACCTCTTACAGCATGCATAATTTTGCAAACCGAAGTTAATCGTTTCTCATACGGATGTCAGAAATTAATAAACTACTATCTTTCTCTGTCTGTTTCTCTCTCCCCCTTTGTCTCTCTTTTCCTCCACCTATTTTTGGGACGCTCCTTTACGTTATAATCCAGCATTGTTAAATTTGGTAAACGTGTAAATTAATATTTTATATTAACATTAATACATTAACATTTCTAGCGGGTACTAATTTTTTTTTTACTTAATGTTTTAAGGTACATAAATATGACCTATGTATATAATACAAGTATACAAATATACTTTCACAATACAAATGGTGCGTCGCAGTCCTCTTCACTCGGCAGCGGTATGTAGAGCCTTCTTCCTTCTCTCGCCTGCCTTCTTCCTCGTCGTCTGACGGAATGAAATTTTCCTCAATCACGATCCTTGTTTCTCGCCCACAGGGTGGTGTCAGAGGGTTACCGATTCCCAATTGGATCGATGTGAGCTCTCCCAGTTCCCGCCAGGTTTTTGCGGTGACTGTAAAAACCTGCGATAACTCCCTTCGGTTAATCCAGGCTGGCACGGGGAACAGACGTCTGTCGCTGCCATCACAACCCTCAACCTGTAAGTATATAAATATTCTTCTTAAGTCTAGTTTTAATTGAGTAAAAATAAACCGTTTGTTGTTAATATTTTTAATGTGTCTGTGTATCCACAAAATGATGTGAACTTTATTATTTTCATAGTCTAAAGAACCTGGAACGCAGGACTAGACAGCATCACAGTATCATCACTCTCATTTACCTAAAGCATGGTCAGTGCGTATTAAATGGTTGCAAATCACTACACAACTCGGTCTGCGACTATACGGTTTGTAAGCGTATACACGAGTTGATTTATTGCTACTCTTCTCATCCATATATTAAACTTAGTTCCTTTTTACTCGACCTGTCAAGGCAACGAGGAAGTCAACGCCCCGTATTATGGACTTCACAAATTCAACCGCCCTGTGTTCCTTCAAATTGAAACCAAATCTCGTAATATTTGAATTGGACAGTTAATAATGTAACTAAGTGATTTAGAAATGATGAAGAAAATCGGATGACATATGCTACAACAACAATAATACTGCAGTATATTTATATAGACGAGCAAGCGAAATTAACCAAATGAACATGGTGTGTGATTGCTGGTATTTTTAAGACTAAGAGTATTAATTCCTTTGAAACATAACTGACATAGACAGCCGCACGTCAACAGGCTACTGTGAAATAGGCTTCACGTGGTTATATCTGACCGTGTGGCCGTAACAACTTTGAACAACATAAAAAAGTTAAACTTTTAATCCCTTTCTGCCCCAAGTCAACTCCTCATCAGATATTCAGATTTTCGTTAAAAAAAAAACGGGTGATCGGCAATGAGCGTGCATAATTTAGCGAAAGGATGGTGATTACACAACGCACCGTAATTTTCATAAAAAGTTGCCACCACAGAGTTCACGTACCACGCGCGTACAAAACTTCATTAGATATTGCAAACAACCCTCGCCCCACTGCCTGCTTAACCGAGGCGTGATGTTTAATTAAACGTGTCACCCGTAAAACGAACTTAATATTGGCCCATCTGGGATGGTCGAAAAATCCAGTTTTTAAAAATAAAATCCAAAGTGGCAGTGATAAAGACTTGAATATTAACAGAAGCTCTAACCTTCAATAAAGTAATATATATAAACACTATAATAATTAAGCAAATTGTATTTTTTAATTGCGTAACTTAACTATTACGAAACATTTTTAATATTTCCCGAAAACTGATTATTCAGACAATAATTTTGGATATAAAAACACCCAGATCGTCTAAATTTGTCTAACAAAATTACTTTTATCTTTCTTCCTTTATTTTCATTCACTAATTAATTTTTTCGCGGCTACAACTTCTACACTGTTCCATTTTATACTTGAGTTTTTCAAGGTAATCTATCAATCCCATAAACCCTGTTTCTTTTATTGCTTCACATATTACTATAAATGCTTAGTACATTTAAGCATATAGTACGTTTATTATAAGCATACATTATACAAATATATATTACAAACATATTCTTATATTTTGCATTAATTTTTTGTTCTTCAAAGTTGAGAATTTTTATTGGAGTTGAGATAAAATGTTGTGAGATTGCTTTGTACTGTTTATTTCTGCATATCTCCAGAAACGTTTTTCCTTTTTTTGGTTCTTTGGTTCTTATTTGTTCTTTACCAATTCTATATATACTACACACCTTTAGGATTAGAAGTAACGATTATAATTGTTTAAACCGCACGTGTAAAACTTAATGTAAGAAGCGATTCCTACAATTTATCTTCATCGTTTTAGTCGTCTGTAAAGAAAGTGAAATTTATAATGACTTTGATGGTTTGAGGCAACATATAAAACATGATGTGTGTGTGTGTGTGTCTGACTGATATATATACTGCAGCGTAACGAAATAATTATTGCATAGATAGGTATAATGAAAATATAAACACAGAATCTATATCTGGAGGTAGAAAAATGTATTAACCAACAAAACTATTATTTCTGTCTCATTAAGTTTTCAAACATAAAATTATTTACTTCATTATTTGTCTTTCACTAAAGAGTTTATTGGATTCTTATTTTTACAATACATTGTTACTTGTATGTCGAATTCCACAACCACCGTCTATGTACGGCGAACAGCTGCTGTAGACGATTCGTTGCCGTTGACCTCAGCGTCGTTCACTTCTACGTTTCACACACACACGCGTTGCTGTTATCGAACTGTTATTGTTTATAAATTTATACCAGGGGTTTTTGTATTGGGTGACTAAATAGATCTTGTGTATTGAGCTTACACACTCCCGACTCTTTGAAGTGTTCTTGGGTCTAATTATCAATATCGCGATTGGTATTGCTGTCCCTAGGCGGAACATCTTGCACTAGCACGCAAAGCACTAATACTGATCTATTAAACTTTTGTATTTGAGTTCTTCGACTAGATAACGTATACCTAAGTTCTACGTCACATACATAATAGACCTGTTCTGACACGAAAACTCGCGACAGTCAGTACGATCTTCTATGACGAGACCTCGAATCAAACTGTACGAAGTGTTCTCCGCAAAGGACTGACTCGAATAAATTTTAGATCTTCTGATTGGTTAAAATCATAGCAACGTCATAGATTTAAACCATGATACACTGACTTCAAGTTAAAACTCTGTCCAATTTGAGAAGACCTGTCTAGAATTAATCTACAAATTTTTTTACCCTCTTGCAGATAACGAGTTATAAGAATAAATAATTTCTTAAAAAAAAAAAACATTAAAATTATAGTTCTGGAGAACTGAATATATGAAAAACGTAGCCTTCAATACTGCGCATACTCTGTCCAAGTTTCATAAAGAAATGTCAGTTATTTAAAATAATTTAAGTTATTAAATAAAATGTGAAGTACACGCGCGCCCGCGCACTCACGTACTAACATTGCACTGGACATGATAGAGTAGAAACGTATGGGTATTTTGACATAAATATTTTTTTTAACCCATATCTTAATTCAAAACTTACATCTAATTTACAAAAAAGGAACAAAATCAATTTATAACTTGTCTATGAACGTCAGAGAATGTGTTATAGCACAAATATCCCTTTTGATGACTTCCTTAGCATGTATTCGTTGGAATATGTAAATATTTCTGTGTACATATATATATGACAAAGTTGTTAAAACTGCATCCTTATCTGTAAAAAATAAACAATGAAGGTCGTTTCACAGTATTCGTAAACTACGGACATTATATGGGTACGCTGAGAAGACTAAGTACGTAGTATCGCATCACTGATTCTTGACGTTGTAAGTACGTGACTCTTGACAAGCCGTAGCGCGCCAGGCTGTTCCAATTCTTTGGAGATCATTCTACACGGCAGAGTTCAATAACGTCTTGGATTGTTTGAGATTATCCGTGCTACTTCCAGACGTTTCTCAATTCTACCTGTATCGAGACAGGTACCCACATACCCTCATACCTACCTCATACCCTACCAGTATCGAGACACGCTATCTCACTACAATATAAGGCGTAAAAATACTAGATTTTAAAGCGGACCAGTTCAGTTACACCTGACGATTTTACAGTCCGATTCGCAGTGATGGTTGCATTTTATTGAGAACTAATTTTTGTGTTAATTGGTACAAAACTTTAATAAGATGACGCTTATTGTTGTATGTTGGACAAATTTAACTTAAATTATTGTATGAGAGTGCTTTTTTGATTTATAACTGCAGTCTAATTAAAGTTTGTAATTAGTGACTTCATTGGTGTCAGTTATTCTGTTTCTACTGTACAATACGACGGCCGGTGAGACTGAAGTTACAATATTATTCCACTGTTAGTCGTAACTACATTGCCGGTTCACTATTGGAGTGGTCTGTGTACAGAGAATCTCATGATCACCAATAACTAATAAAATTGTCTGAAAATAATGTATTAATTTACTGCAATAACGTTCTAAAATGTGCTATTTAAGGACCGTACACATTCAGTTATAAAAAGTAAATTATCAATAGGCCTATTTATGCTCAAGGCTAGGAGCGTATTAGCAAAACTTATTTTAGTACATTTTTAATTTGTTATAATTCCATGTCATTCAAACAGAAAAATATTTTGCAATTACTATCCGAATGGGTGGATACGTATACCTAGTAAATAATTATTGTTAAGTTTAATTTGCATCAACCAAGTTTGGGCGCTTTATTTAAATTTTAATTTATGTGTGATTTCGTTTTCCATATTTAGCTATACTTACCTCCAGAATCTGAAGAATTCAATGTCAAAAGATAAACCTCTTCTGAAGTATGTAACGAGACTGAGTGCAAGCAAATATCAACGAAAGTAATATTCGAGTAGTCAAAGACTAATATTAAAGAACAATATCTGAATCTATTAGTTAGATGTTTTGAAGGAAAAGAATTATATATTATCTACAAAATACAAATCAGTGTATTTGTTGTAGGATTAAATTTTATTTATTCAACATCATCTTGATTTAATGTTACATCGTCTAACTGTGATACACCCCACACCACTCTATCACGAAAGAGAAACAAATGTGCATTTGACCATGTGCAATTTAAGCTGCATTTTTAGTAGAACTGTTGTTTTACGTAGTCATCTGTAGATGTTGCGTTGTTACTGACTAAGGATCACCAACACTAGCCGAATAGCCGGAAGCCGGACTACTGTATTGCGTTTTTATTAAAAATTATAAAGCGACAATGGTAGCTTACTCCCACTAGTGGTTTTATATATTTTTATTTCCAAATTATACCGTATCAACACACATACACGCGCGCGCGCGCGCGCGCGTGTGTTTATAAATTATTTGTTTATTACCGTACAATTCTTATTATAAGTCGATAAATGGAAAGTCACGTTATATATCACACACCTCTATGGAGTAAATAATAAATTCTCCTTCGTTTAACATAAAAAATTGAAAGTAGCTTTGTAATGTAAAACATCTCTTTCACTATCTAACGTTAAAATTTGTATTTCCCCATCTATATCTAAACCTACCGCCTTAGATCGACATAATTTTTAACTAGCAAAGTAACTACAGTTTTTTTGCTTGCTTGTATATTAATTCAATATCTACGTTCACTGAAGATTATACAGATTTTGGATGTGGAGGACGTGTATATATGTATGGTTCACTAGTTTTTAATTTGAAATTACAAATCAATGCTCAGTAACTCGTGTAGGCTGCCCTCTGAGAAAGTAGATAGTCGTCACACACACACTGTAGCATGACAGAAAATCCAACTTACTATAAGTCAAAAAATAAGCAAGAATAGAATAAAAAACTAAACTGCCAAAAAAGAAAAGTACCATTATAATTAAACAAGAACAAAAGTAAACTGAAATCATAAATTCAAAGAAGTCAAATTCATTAACACCAACTTAAGTGATAGTCCAACTTATATAATAAATATACCCAGGTAGAATAGGAGCAGTTAAGAAAAAACCATATATAAACAAAACCACCGAATAAAGAAATAACTAGTAAAAAAAAAAACAGTACAAAATAAAAATAATAACCCCAAAAATTTATAACATAGGAAAGGTACAATACAATAGAATAAAAACTATGTAAATTAAAAATTAAAAACAAGTAAAAATATTAGATATATGATGGAACGTGCACAAAGATAATTTATTTTGAGTGTGAAAAGTGACTAACAATAATCCCATTTAAGTGATGTTCCTTAATAAGGAATCCTTATTCCCCAGTGACTAGATAAAATGACTTGAAATCAGATTTTGGAATATAGTGAATAATGAGGGAAACCAGTGTAAATCCCTAAATGAAAACAAAAACAGCAAAGGACTGAATAAAAATGAATTTTAAGAAAATATTTAAATTAAAATAGATTTGTTGTTGTGTTAGCAGTTCATTGAAGTCATAGCTTTGAATGGTTGAGATTGGATTTTTTTTTCAGTTGATATCTTTATTATGTTTTAATGGTATCAGTTAATCAAAAACCATATTGTAATTGAGTAATATTGTAATTTAGTTGATAAGATTTTATTAGAATTGTATGTCAGAAAGGGTATTAGCAAGCTGAAAGAATAATAAACTTTGTAAATGAACTAACATAAAAATATAGGCCAAATTGTAAATCTCAACATTATAAATTAAAAGTAAATAAGAATGAAACTAATTAAATGAATGAAATTTGTTGAATTTAAATCAATAACCATTTATAATAAATGTAAGAATACTTGGTGAAAAGAATGAAGGAATGTATAGGATATTATTAGGAAGAATGAAAGCGTAATGACACTGGAGTCTAAAGGAAAGCCTAAATCGAAGATAGTATTTAAATTAGATAAGTAAATCATAAAATTACTAAGAATTAGAGAAACCAAATAATAAGAATTCAACCAATAATCTTATTTAATACTAATGGGAAAATAACATAGATTGTAAACTATTTAATGTGGGAGAAACTAAATTAATTAAGGCCTACAACCAAATATACTGCAAATGTGACTTTTGAGTTAAAAGATACTATAAAATATATCATGTATGGTCTTAAATTATTCAGAATCAAATAAGGAATTTGATTAAGTAATTGGAATTAAATAACAATAGATAATAAACAAAATGTAATTTATAATATGATGTAAAATTCAATTCTTTTATACTAAACGCAAACTTGAGGCTTCAATCAGCTGACTGAAACAATGTAAATTTACTAATAAATCAGCGAGAACCTTTTGTATGATGAAGAAAAAAAACTGGGAGTTAATTGTTAAACGTTGAGGTGAACACATCAGAACGAGCGAGCTCAAAAAAGATAAAAAATATAATTTGACATGAACTAAACCTATAAAAAATTTAAAAATAGAATTTATTAACAATGAGGTCATATAAAAGAATCCAACCATTACATGTAGGAAGATTGGAAATTGTAATCAAGATATCGGAACAATCCAGGCACTAATTCAGAATTTGCCGATGTGAATATTACCATTACAAAACTGTACGAGATACTTGAACGAGGACACTTCTTCACACTTATTGCCGAACCAAACAACGGATCATTAATACGGAATCATCACTCTAAGACGAAGAAAACTGATCACTACTGCTATGATGAAGGACACATAAAGAATCAACATTTATTTGGAGGAGAATCGACTGGGGTCTTGATGTAACTTCGTAACAAGAAGGCGGCCATCTTGAATAATATACCTCGAGCATCAGTGTGATGACGTCAGCCTACGCAGAGCTGTTGGTTTGAATAATTTAATTTTGCATAATATTTTTATAATAAATATTATTTCTATTTTGTCATTAAGAACTTTTTAATTGTAAGTATTATACCTTTCAGCATTACCCTTTCTCTGACTTTTGATAACAGTTAAAAGAACCAATGAATAATTAAATGTTAATAGTTTAAATCAGATAAACTGAATGCCCTCAGATAGAGTTTTTGAGCTGTGAAACAGTACTTCGACTCAAAGTCGATTAAGCGCAACAAAGTTAATAAATTCATTTAAACATTCCATTTTTTGAGTTTTATTTCTTTGTGGACATATATTTAGAAGAATTTCAGGTAGCACTTGAAACCTGGACTTCAAGGAAGAAGATAATAACATCGCAAAGGAGTACGATCACCAAACATCCAAATATCACTAATCGATTATAATATTTCATAAAATATTTAACGCGTGAAACAAAATTTTAATAAACAACCACCGAAAATAAAATAAGAAAGAAATTAATATAATAACGAGGGATAATCTAATAAAAATAAACTGATAAATAATTAATAAATAAATTTAAAAAAAATTTTTTTATTTAATTTGAACAAAAATTTTACACATTCATAATTATCATTTTTGTAACACCAAGAATAAAGGATACGTTACAACACACACACTCACACACACACCTATTTTGTTTATACCTTCTCACATTCTTCACTTTATCATTCCCAGTGACTACATTTGCCTAGAAATTAATTGTACGAAGAGATATATTTATAAAGTGTATGTATACGTCGGTGGATGTAGCCGACAGCATGAGTGTGTGTTCTAGTTTTTCCAGTCGTATCCTTTAACAAATATTTTTATTTTTAATGAATGCTATATTAAAGAAATTTAATAGATTTCAGCAGCAACCCTCTTTACAGTCGTCTTAATGACCCCTACATAAAAACTAACGTTTAAATATTTGTGAAGTTAACTTATATAGGTAAACTTTAATCATTTACGAAGTTTTTCCTTCATGTAAGTAGACATAAAAGAGACTTATGTTTCAAAAGTAAGAAACGAAAAAAAGAATATACGATAGTACGACTAAAAGCACATTAATATACGGATCCGAAACTTGGAGAATAACAGAATAGGTAAAAAGAAAGTTAGAAGCTACAGGAATGGATGCTTTGAGACGAGCTGCTAGAACCTCAAGGCAAGAGCGAATACGAAATGAAACGATCAAAGAAGAAATCGGGGCACAAAAGACAATCATCGACTATATTGAAGAAAAACAACTAATCTGGAACGTACACGCTCAAAGAACACAAGACAAGATCGACAAAAAAAAGATGGATACCTAGAGAGCACAGAAAGGAAGCAAGGCCGAAGAAAACTTGGATAGAGAGCATAAGAAGATCAATGAGCAATATAGGACTAAAGGATGAAAACTGTGAAAACTGCAACACAGACAAAAATGGAGGTTGGGTAACGGACAATGTCGTAAGACGTTTTGACCCGGAAGTAAAACAAAATATTTCAAAACTTACGTTACGTTATCATAACCACTTGATATTAGTAACCTATGGTTTTTATTATATTTATTCAAACTGTTATACGTTTGCCAAACATATTAATAAAAGTAAATAAAAACTATCATTATTGGCTACTTACAATTGCTATGTACTAGGATACTTTGAAAGACTGAAGAAGGGTTGTTACGTTGGAAGCAGTCCGAGAAGAGGATTACCTAAACTGAGTCAAAAAGTGAGAGACGTGAGGACCTATCCCCTCTACAAAGGACTGCAGGTTACTAAATCGGCCACCACTACAAAAAAAGGCGTATTTTTGGTCATCAGCAGAGTAGAGTAGCATCGTCGAAAACACCGTATGTTATCGTAAACAAGTTTGGCATAAGATACATTTTTTATACTTTGTTCGTATCCCCATAGATCACAGTTGACCTTTTGGTTTTCTTAAAAGTCATCTTTGGTCAGGGGACTACTGGAAATACCTTCATTACACCAGGAAGTTACAAAACGAAAGTGAAGATAAATGTTGTCGAAATGTTGCGCATATATAAAGAAACAAGAGTACGACGACGGTAAGATAATATAAAAGTATAATTTGTATTCAGTGTTATCATACATTTTTGCTACACATCTTTTCACCGTTCTTGAAGTATTATTGTCATTATAGTGATAGACAATCACTTTCTCAAAGAATTTATTTTTATTTTTGCAGAGCGCTTTCGTGGACTAGTAATACTCCATCCTCGGTGATATCTAACTCTGTTATTAGGGGCAGATGTGTATTAGTTTTACTCCTGGCAGTATTTAACATCGTTTCACACAAAAACAGAAGTTTCGGCAGTCCCATCGACTGCAATTATCAGTGTAAAATCGAGCTTCGCTAATGTAGTAGGGTGGTAGACGTTGGCGACCACAGTACCAAGGTCTACCACCCTACGTTAGCGAAGCTCGATTTTACACTGATGATGGCGGTCGATAGCACTGTCGAAGCGTCTGTTGTTATTGAAAACATTAGGCCACGGCCAAACAGCCCGAGAATGAATTTTAACAACATTGACTCCGGCTGTGTAAGCCTACGAAGTATATTGTATTTCACATTCTTACAACTATTTCATTTTACGCTATGTTCTCAAAAGTTCTCAAAATATAAAATTAAGTTCTTCTTGACATAATAATTTGTATTTAGGATAAATTGTTAGATGTGTAATTACAGACAGATTTTTTGCCATACGTTATAATTCATTATTGTGTTTGCAATTCAATAATTAATTAAGTAATTCAATAATTTATAATTATGTTTGTGTTATTCCACTCTTCTTAGTAAATAAATAATACTCACTGATCCTACGACATAACGAAAACCTTGTTATCTGCAAGGTTTACAATATAACCCTAGTATGATCGTAACAGATCACGAGATTCAAGAATTTAAAATGATTTTTAAATCCACGCACATTTCCACGGACGAGTTAGTCTATGTATTCGGGCAGTTAAATCAATAAAATTATATCTTAATTTGCTTCATAAGGATTCCAATTGAATGGATACGCCAATCTCTCCAGTAAAACATAATGCTATTTACAGTTGAACTGTGCTCGGTAAACTAATTTACAAAGCGTGGTAGTAGGGTAAGTGTTACGAGAAAAACCGCTTGTTACAGATGAGAAGAATATGCAAACTTGTTTGTTTTGCTTGTCAAACCGCAAGACGTTGAAGAGTAGAAGAAAGCTTGTTAAGTAACTAAACAGTGGTGAGGTATTTCTCCAGGGGTTGCTGTTGTTTAGCTTCGCACAGCGGTATTCCTCCAGCTACCTCGTAAATTCTTTTAGCAACTATTCTTCTTAACTTTGTAAAAAATATGTGGATAATATTAATTTGATATATTCGTACTTGGTATAAGCAGTAAGATGCTTTGCGATCAACATGTTTACAAATATGTGGGTGTCAAAAACGGACACTAGTCATCACTGATTTAATTTCTGTCAGTTACACTATAATTTGTACGGTTACATTATAAATTGGTCATTTAGGCCAGTAATTATAAAACACAAAAGAAACAATTTTATACAAATACTAATCTATCATTCTTGTGATAAATTTGCACTTTAATGACAAATGTATAAGGCATTATAATCGACGCACAAATATGAGAAACGACATAAATTACAGAATCCATTTCTCAAGTAGTTCTCAAGGAATTACAGAACGAGTAATTCCCGTCAAAAAACAGCATACGCACACGCACGCGTCTACACACACAGACTGAAACATAAAGTACGTAAGAAGAGAACAAAACCTGATTAATGTAGCATAGAATTTTGTGTGACCGGCGCACAAAGTGTCAGATGGAATATTCAAAGCAGCATGTAGCATATTAAATATAATTGAAAACATGTATAATGTTACACGTAATCCACTTCGTATACATGTATGTAATTTTACCAGATAAAATCTTGTCAACTGAAAAAATAGATTTGAACTTGTCTAAATGGCATTATGAGCGAAAGTCACAGTAAGATTTTAGTAGTATTTAATAATAAGTACAGAGAAATAATATACTAAGGAAATGTATGGAATCAATCAAAATTGAAATAGTAAAGGAAATAAATTTTACACATAAAGCTTTCATGTGTTGCAAGCAGGATCATAACCCGAGTGATAATCAAAAACATTCAGAAATTTAATTAAGAAAGTTGTGTTAGTGGTTATAATCACAAACAGAATTAACAATCTTGCACACCACTATAGAAAAATTATTCCGATTAGTACTTTCAAGCTTCACAGCTCATCGGAATAATTTTTCTATAGTGGTGTGCAACAGTGTTAATTCTGTTTGCAAAAACTTTCACTACAAATTAGTTGCCGTTCCAAGGTCAAATCAACTAGAGTGTAAAGATAAGAAGTCATATGTAGTATAACTGTCTATTTTTGTTATCGCTATAGAATAGTATTCACAAGACAGTGACAATAAATAAATTTTATTGACTCCATGATGGCGTTTGACTCCATGTATGAATACAAATTGTGGGGAAAACGTCTAAACATGTAACGGTCTGTCAGCCTTCGTAGGAAAAGTGAAATTATTTTGCAAACCAGCCGCCTGGAAGAAAAGTGCATAAGTCATTATCATTCAGTACGGAACCAACTAACATCAATTAAACCAAGTGTTGTGGATATAGTTTAATATTCCATCACCAACATTATTTATCATTTTTAATGATTGGACTACAAACAAACATCTTAAATACGGTAATGATATCTGCCTATTCGTGACACAGCAATAGTGCAAGAAGAGATAGAGAAAATATCAAAGTAGTTTACGAAATTTGGCTTGAAATCAAAGAAAAAACATCAGAACGCTAGGAAAAGTGACAATGATTTAGAAGACAACGATTTTATGACAGTGCTTACTACGTAGCAAGTATAATAAACTGTTGAATTTACAGTGATGAGTACACTGATGCCTATACAGTACGCAGTGATGATATTTCCAATACATATACAATGATGCGTATAGGAAAAAGCAAGTAACATGTTACACGCTAAATAATGTGTGGAGATAAAAAGTACTAAAGTTGCAAACTAAAATCAAAATTGTAATAATAATGTAAAAAAGCAAAACTTTTTCAGCACAACAATTCTTAGGTCAACAACTTATTTTTTCAAGTTGTATATTTTCGTCGTCATCGTCGTCGTCGTCATCCTTTACGGAGAGTAGCCTGTTCCAGTCTCATTGGAATTCATCCAATCTTCGTTTACGGAGTCTTCCCACACTTCTTTTTCCCCTTGGATGACAGTCAAGGTCTCTTCTTGAAAATCTTCAAGGAGTTTGTGACGGGAGATTTTCTCATTTCAGCTTTCAAATATGCCTAGCTCCATTCTAATACGATAATTGCTGATAAGACCTCTTGTGGTACAACACTTTACATCCCTCAAGAATCCTCATTTTCGCTCCTTGTATTTTAGTATACTTTTGGCTTTTCTAATCCAAGTCTCACAACCATACAGCTGTTAAGGTGTGGCCATTACATTATAATATTTCAATTGCGTCTCTTTCCTTGTTTTCTTCTTTAAGTGTTACATAACCCTCAGTATAATTGTAATGATACATCTACAAAGCGACTGGAAGAGACTAATTTTGCTTTCAACGTCCTTATCATCTTGGTTGTATATTTTAAATAAACTTACTCGCTAAAATTAATATGTTAAACTAAAAAACTGAAGTGTTATTGCACGATAAAAAGTAATACGTGTGGAGCCAAAAGAATTTCTTGAGTGAACAATATTAGTGTGTAATAAAAATAAAGCTAACAAGGGCATTTCACAACTTCGTCTATACCTTACACATCTGCCCCACAGTAATCGTTGTAAGAGAGAATTCTAGTACTGAGCCATTACAAACTGACAGTCACAATTCACGGTCAGTATGCATGATTTTGGTTCACACAACTTCCTTCATTCACATTTCTATTATTGATTGTAATGTCTTTATTTGTATATTATTGTTATGTTAATTTCTTATTTATTTTGAATTAGTGATTATTTAGGAAGTATTTAGGGATTACTTGCAAGCATAAAAGGGCTTCATTTTCTTTATTATCTCTAAAATTGTTCTTTACTTGATGCACGTAAATTTCTTCACTAGTCGTCAATAAGGTACGTGTAGAATCTAGATTCGCCAGTACTAGCTTCTCTTACAGCTTCTCTTCTTCGCATATCTCTCTTTAACTTAGACCACAAGCATTCGATATTTTGTGTGGATCCCTCTATTTTGTAGGTATAGAAAATTAAAACCATGATTTCCACAGAAGGGGTTGAAGTTTGCGTGTTTTAACTTACTGTAGCCTCTCTAAATGTCCGTTACAATTGTAGTAGCAGTTGATACAAATTTCATTAAGAGCATTCTAAAAAGTATTAATTTATCTCTTGTCTACTATTTTCAGGAAACATTTATTTGATTCTCTCTCTATTCCTCCCCCCCCCCACAACATACTTTGTTTTAGTTATTCATCGTGTGTTATATTTTCGCTGACCTAACGCACTTTCAACCATTTCGACCGCCTTGCCTGTTCCAAATAAGTAAGACAAATTTGAATGTGCGTTTACATGATATGAACAATGACTATATTCAGCCATATCGGCTGATATAAGGATACAAGGCTGATATAGATCTTATAATGATGAGGTATATACTTCCTCGTCAGCTAAAATGACGAGTATAAGGTAATACTTGCAGGTAGGAGGACAGGCCGTAAAACCGTTCCCCAAAACGTCTTGAAGGTCACGTATATTGCTGGCCTGTTGTTCACTCAATGAACACTGTCTAGCACCACACGTATCATTTTTTGTGTATTGGATTACATATAAGATTAAAAAATTTTGATTATACTAATTTATTTATTTATTAAATGGGTGAAATTTTCTAGCAAGGAAAATAAAGTAAACCTAGTATATATAAAGTAAAATATAGTTTGGCGACTACTTGAAAGCCCATTCTGTTGTTGTCTTACAGTTTGCTGTAAACAACATTAAATTTGTGCCTAAAAAATTACTTTGTTCTGCTACCACTTTGAACAGTTGACCTGGTAAATAACCACCTGCATACAAAAGTCGTTCGCTATAACAGTAGTGTAAATTGTACCTGATGATATGGTGGGAGGTAAAAAAAAATGTTTTCTCTCTTAATTTTTTTTTTAATTACGTTAACTTTATTTATATTTTGTACCCTTAATATAGAGCAGTAAATCGTTAAGTGCTACTGTTACACAGGAGTCATTATGGGTTTATTGCAGTTGCTAACGCCAGCTCCGCGACATTAGTGACTGTGCAGAAGCAAAACCAAACGTTTATTTGCATATTTAACTTCAACTACGCACCACATGAACAGAGCAACGCTTACATTCAGGTACTCCAACGAACATTTTGTGTCACTTACATGCGGATAGCCTACACGTTGAAAAAGTGTAATTTTATGTAGAAAACTCTACTAGCAGAGATATACTAATTTACATCTAACGTATATAGTTTTATATTGTTATAACTTTAAGACACATAAGTTTAAAAAATATGCCCGTTTCTAGAAAGAAGCTCAAAATGAAAATGCCTCGCAACAACTTCCTCCAATTTTTGTTACAAATTTTAACATATATTTTAGGCTCTTGGTGCTTCTAAAATTATAAATTTTCAGATTAAGCACGGCGTTTGTATTTTTCTTTAGTCTTATACTCGGTATGGGATTTATAAACGTTGAATCTTTTTTCTGAACCCCGGTGTCCTGGCATTTCAAACTGCACACGTTATTCAAACGTTTGTTAGAAATCTCTTTAATTTGATATCAAACATGGAATTTATAATTATTTTTACATAAAGCCTAATCCACGTTTTAGTCCCTAGTGTCCGAAAACTCTGAGATTATCAAAACGGAACACTATATTCCGATGTTAGTTAACCTCTCTTTAAATTGACACCATTCATGAATGTACTGATTTTTCAAAATTAGGCCCCGTCATATCTTTGCCTCCCGCCATCCTGTTTTTAGCGGGATCAGTCTCAACAACAACAGGAGCGTGTGGGGTAAAAGTCTGAGCACACTTACCAAGTTTTACGAAATCGAGAATTGCATTAAACAGCTATACAGTGGAAACGTCCAAATACCTCTATAACAGTCTTCTTAGACAGAAAATACTATAGGTTTACAATATAACTTATGTATTTTTAAATTTTCAGTCTCTCGGCTAATTGTCGCTGTACTCAGTTCATGAGTATCTGCGTTTAAAAATTCGGGGTATACAACGAAGTCTTTTTATCAGAAATCCTCTCATATTTAAAAATTACTATTACTAAAAATTGAATTTAAGTGCTTGTTAAACAGCAAAATGACCGATCGTGGCATCCTCAGAAAATCAGCGGTACAGAACTTTCACAAAGTTGTAAACTTAGTATGTCTATGCTATACGGTCTGCACAGTTTTATTAAAATTTGGTATACTACTATTGTACTGTAATTGTCTGGAATTTTATTCCATCTGCTATACGTACACATAGTTTTACATAATAACGATAAAACTAATAACAATGACAACAACAACAACCTTATGTTAATAATAATAATAATAATAAGAAGAAGAAGAAGATGGAAGAGGCGGAGGACGTGAGAAGGAGGAGGAGGAGGAGGAGGAGGAGGAGGAGGAGGAGGAGGAGGAGGAGGAGGAGGAGGAGGAGGAGGAGGAGGAGGAGGAGGAGGAGGAGGAGGAGGAGGAGGAGGAGGAGGAGGAGAAGAAGAAGAAGAAGAAGAAGAAGAAGAAGAAGAAGAAGAAGAAGAAGAAGAAGAAGAAGAAGAAGAAGAAGAAGAAGAAGAAGAAGAAGAAGAAGAAGAATTAGCTCCTTTGATTGCATATATTGTACCTTCTTTTGTAATGGTTCAATTAATATAATAATGACATGAAAAAATTATTACGTACATTCATTAGCCATCAACACTTAACAAACCTGCATCCACTACGCGTTATGTAAAAGCATACCTGCAAACCTAATGTCAACAAGAGGTAATTTACAACATATTTTTAATAATAGCAGCAACAATACCACAAGTAATAAGCTATGATTATTACCAGTAGTTGTACTAAGAGGAGGGGGATAGTGAAGTGAAATTATCTGAGATATCTGGCTGTTCAAAGGGTACGTGCTATGATTATAATGGAGAATGACATTAGAACCAATTAAGCAAAGTTAGGGGTTGAGACGCGTAAGTGTTAATGCTGGTAGGGTTATTATATTAAGGGCGGGGGCCATAACGAACTCTCTAGGTTCGGGTACTTGCTAATTACAAAGTTATGCTTAACTTTAATGTCACCTGTATGGCGTGCACTTCTGGCGGCACGATGTTCCATAACCAGTAACTGTGCGACTTTATTTTACTGGTTTGTAGTCAGAATTACCTGCACACGTGACTCCAAATTTCTGCTATTTAAACACATTGTTTTCATTTGCTAGATCAATTTTAATCGTTGCTGTTCTTCCAGCTTTAATTTAAAACTTAATCAATTGTCTGACTGTGTTAGTTTCTGTTTTAATGGACTTGGTAGCTAACAATGTTTTAGTAACATTGATAACATTGATATTAAAACTATAAACAACCATGTATTTAGGGAGACGATGGCATCGTGAACGTTATCATCGTAATCATCTTTACAACACGACACAGGCAAGATGCAGCCTTATCCGCCTTCAAAGATCATCCAGCCATCTCCTCCTGGGTCCACACACACTCCTGTGTCCTCTAGGTTTGTACTTCTAGACTTGTCTGGCCGGTCTGGAACCTGAAATTCTTTCTATCTGTTCTTTTCACCGTTGTTTGTAATCTTGTAATCTTCCATTCAAGTTAAAAACTTGTAACTCTCCTCTTATCGCATCATTCTTTATACGGTTACGTTTAGAACACCTTTTAGCTCCTCTTAAGAACGCCATAGACCTGTATTTTACTGTCTTCTTGTTTGGTTGTCGCCCATAATTCACGCCCAAAGAACAGTACAGACACTGCCATAATTTTGCAAAACTTTAATTTTGTATCTTGACTTACCTTGTTTCTAAAAATACAGTTGATTGCCCCATAGATCTTCTGGAACCTACCTAACTTACCATTAATATCACAGCCAATTCCGTTTCACAAATAATTAAAATGGCTTACCTGTACGTACATGGCCGTTCACGTGATTCATCATTTTTCACTACCACTTTAATATACAAGTGTACTCGAAAATTAATATTTGTGTAAGATATTAATTGTTTAAAAAGAGCGTTAGGATTTTAAATCGCTGTTCTGTTTTACATACGGTCAGATTAACTGTAGTATTAAACACTCCACGTGGTAAAAGATAAAAGTCTATCTCACGAGTAGAAATATATGCGCATTCTTTACATCTCTCGCAGTCCAGGCATCCATTGTTAAAATGCCGCCTTGTCAGAAACCACAGCTAACAAATTTCAGCCAATTTCGTTGTATGGTTTTCTGTTGGCATTGATTTAGATACTGATTTTTCAAATAAATGTGGCAGATAAACGTGCCATACGCAGCCTACTCTGATTGTTTATACCGTTTCCTTAGGCAGTTCTTATGCTTTCTTTCGCTACTAATTGTCTATTATAAATTGACGTTTTGTTTCGCTGTTCACAGATATTGTTCTTATTGTGTTAGTCCCTGTGAGACTACTTTTTGCTTATTTTGCTTAACGTGTCATGTGAAGCTACGGTGGCCAGTGCCCCAAGATTTTGTTGCCTAACAATGTTACTTCCGATAACCTTAATCAGCGACGACCGGCTCTTTCTATTCTCGCAGGGTTCAACAGAATTAATCGCTTTACAGCCAGCGAATGGAAATATTCGATTTATTTTACCGTTTTTACTTTAGTTAAAATGAAGCTACAGGAATTACAAATTTTTTAAATACACTCTTGACAAAACAACTTAACAACACGTAACCGTGTCTCAAAAAAACCAATGTAATAAAATAGTCACCCACGTTTGAAAATTGATATAAATTTCATTAGTTTGATAACCTCTGTCACCAACGTGCAATTATATATTTCCTTTATGAACCATCAGTTCTGGGATTTGAATTGAATTAAGACTATCTCACTTGCTGTATGAAAATAGAAACGTTATTTTTACTCTTATACTGATACTTTCGAATTTATTTGGAAATAAACGAACACAGATTATTTCGTTAAACTTCCGTTAGTAATATACTCATGTAGAAATGTATTTGTTTAAGTACCCTGAGAAGATTATATTCCATTCCTTCTCATAAGATTTTCTAACAATACTGTTTCTGATTTATCATCCTAACTTGCTATCATTGCTCATGCTGTCCTACAATGCAAAGGTCTCTATATATCAAGCTTCTGTTCAGTAATGCTTCCTTGCTTCTGTCATTAATTTAGACCCAAACAGAGCTATTAGAAAAGAAATCTTGTTTTTTTTTAAAATTTTACGTTTATTGAGATTAGTCACCTATATTAATCGTCATCATCATTATCTTCATCAGAGATTAAACCAAAAATGAGCTTTTACGGTCCAAAGCAGATAGACTAGAGCTGGTCACTCCAAGGCTTCTTCGGTCGTACAAACACCTCTCCGTCCTCTTGCCTTATAATTCCATAGTTGTTTAGTGTGCGGCAGTGATCCATTCGGTTACGATGTTCCACCTACTTTTAGTCGATATTGAGCAAACCTATCGATCATACTCACAGTAAGGAGGAGGAGGTATTCAGAATAATGAATTTTTGTTGTAAAATACAAATTAATTTCAAATCTATCTTATGTAAATCTAAAACGTAAATTCTAAAAAACAAAATTCCAATAACGTTGTGATTTTGATTATCCGTACTGATAACGTTGGAAATTGTATGACTGTAATTTTCATGTAAACACGCGATTATGCTGTCAACAAGAAGCCGAAGGAACGGAGAGGTGTGGGACGTTCGAAGAAACGTTGGAGTGCCCAGCTCTAGTCTATCTGCTTTAACCAGTACAGACTAATTCTTTGCAGGTGATGAAAAGAAAATTTGTTATAATTTTATTCAGCAAAATCTACCTTACTTGTCAGATTTGCGTCACATTGCCTCACTAATCCTGATCGAATTTAATTGTACTTACTCTTATCTTCTTACGACCATCGTTGTAGTGAAATAAATACAAACGTCTTCATACAACGATGCAATTTTAAAATAATTTTATACGATAACACGTTTAGGTATAATTTGTTTTCAGAATTAAAAAAATTTTATTATTATTATTCTTCCATAGAGGAACATGCAAGAAAACAAATTTAGTTTTGTACCGTGTTTTAATCATATAATTTAACCATGTTTCAGGTAAACTATGTTTGTAAATTGAAGGAAGCAATGCATATAAACAGGTTTGTGTCAGAAACATTTTATGTGGGACTTTATGAATTCTAAATCGCCGATATTGTTTTAGCTGTAATCTTCTGATTGTTGATGTGTTGTTGCACAGATTACGGACGTATTCAGTAGCTTTGACATGTAGGCCTGAATTATGTAGCTGAATTTTGTGATAGTGTACCCCTAACGTGTTCACTGCTCTTAGAACTCATCAGGAAATCAGAACTGTCTTCCGTTCCAACCACTACTCTACATATCAGAGCTATCTTCATAAAATCTTATATTGACAATTTAATACTTTAATTTTATTATCAGATAAACCATTCTGAATTCAGAAATGTTAAATTTAAAATTTTGTAGTTACCTTTATAATAAAACTGGCTAGATAACTAACAACGCTGACACCCGGAGTGTCTTCTCAACTAAGCCGCATACACACATTTGATAGTTATGAGCATCAAGCATGTGTGCTCTTGCAGTTAACATCAGAGTTACGCTTATAACAGTATCCCAACACACAGAGCTCCTACACTATGGCCTCCTACTGTAATAATACTGAATGCATTAACACTTACGCGACTCTAACTTGCCTTAATTGGTTCTAACATTGGTTCTCTACTACGTATATCGTTACAAAGTGTGATTTGAATAGTCACGTATCTGAGACAACTTTACTTTCTTAAGACTGTTTTATTATTTTTATATGTGATTCATATTTTTTTATTTGTATGTTTATATGGCTTTCTACATGACTGCTTTATGGCAAATGGTGACAGCAGTCTTCTACTAATTTTACGTGAAATTTAGATAAAATGTTTATATGAATGAAACCTGTGCCATCAAATTTTATTTCAGAATTTTTAATTCTCTATGCATTTTAAACAATCAGCAATATGTAGAATCAATATACAAAACTAAAGCTAAGATATGTCTTCAAACTCTGAATAGCTAACAATATATAGATAGATCCCTGAAGGCAATTGTTAACACAGTTAGGCATTTTGTATATATTAATTACCAAAATCCTTCTAACATTAAAGGAAATTAAGCTGTACAATCAATTTCATACTAACGCAACATTTTATTTCTGGTTTTATCAAACCATTAAAATATATTTAAAAAGTTATGACATTCACCAGATTAAAAACTAGACATTACCATTGTTCAAGTTACCGGTAACAATCACCAGTCACCAAAATTTGATACTTTGGAACTGTAAGATACACTGTGAAGATATATTGTGGCGGATTCAGACAACTATTTTTAAAGAAATATAGGCCTACTTTGCAAGAGAATATTGAATAAACCAATAACATTATGTAAAACAAAAATTTTCGAATTTTTAATTTTTTTTTTATTATATT
The DNA here is from genome assembly GCA_034769895.1 of Magicicada septendecula. Taxonomy (NCBI): domain Eukaryota; kingdom Metazoa; phylum Arthropoda; class Insecta; order Hemiptera; family Cicadidae; genus Magicicada; species Magicicada septendecula. The sequence goes on along the minus strand of CM068367.1, from coordinate 167,528,490 downwards.
CTCAGTACATAAAATTTCGAATTCTTTTTACATGGCTTATAATAATTAATTGTGTTCATGTTTTTGTCTCTGACTGTTATACGAAGATGTTCTATGAAAGTTGTTTGCAATACAACCATACGCAATTTATTCATAGATTTCTTTACATTCTTTTCGTTAACTGAATTTACAGATCGTTCAGCTATTTCATTTCCTGTTGGCCGCCGTACACGACACCTATTCGACCTTTTCAACTGCAAAAGTATACATTTCGTCAGCTTATTCGATTTCAGTAATTTTATTTCTCTTACTTAACTTGTCAAATTATATCATATCTTGATGCATACTGTACTTTCCTTTATTTTAGTTTGCTAACCTGACTGGAGCTCTGTTAATTGTCTACCTATTGTTTCCATAAAAACTTGGAGAGTGCTCACAATCTATTATTTACATATCTGATATTTATTACTCTATTTCTGTATCAACTATAAGAACCTGATGTAAAATTTTCTTTAAACGTATTTACTATTTAAGATGTTAGATTATTCACCAATAAATTATTCACCTTTCCACTTCTTTTTCTTCTTCGAAGAGGGAATAGGCGAGTCACCTGTTCCGCTCCCAAAAGTATATATCCACTTCCTATGTCTTTCTATACTTCGTTGTCTAATAGGCTTATATTGCCAAAATTCCTTACGCAACCTGCCACCTTGCATCCTATTCAGATGAACAATCCATCTCTCTAGTTTCCTGTAATACGATTTTGGATATTAAAAATGTTCAGCTCCTTACAAATGTTTCCAATGTAGAGAATATCTCTTCGTTCGCAGCCTTAAACAAATCGCAAGAATTGCATCTTCGATACTCAGATGTATGTTCACAGGAACCCAAGTTTCAGAACCGTACAATAACACTGACACAGCCACTACCTTACAAGATTTTGCTCGAGGCTTTCTCATTGTTTTTCTCAACAGCACTCGACGAATTGTGTCAACACACAATTACTAACTTTTAAGGGACGGACAGTGTAACGGTTTTGACAAAGTATTCCCTTAAAGATCTTCATTGCAATCACACGTTTCAGTTTAGGTCAGAAACCTAATATATAACTGAATAATCATTTATATCTTCTTAGTTCTCAACTATAATAACGCGTGAAGTTCGTTTCTATAGACGTGCCAGCATACTGAGAAATTCTTTTGTGCAGCATATTCCAGGACTAGATTTAAAATGATTTAAGATGATTTAGAAAAATAACTAGAAAATGTACTATGTGTATTAGGATAGCAGCTTTTGAGGTGCATAGTCTTTCGGAATAAAACAGCGCAGAATATAGCAAATTAACAATGTATATTTGTAATATATTGAAATAATTACGAAATATATTACATCATGGACTACGCATTGTTTAAATGGATACAAAAAGTGAATAAAAAGAAAATAAACCGATAAAAAACAATCAAACACTTTTACAGTCGTCTACACATCGCTGAGCTGCAGATGCTGGATAATCGTGAGCCACTGCTGAAACCGAAAACACGAAACACTAACCTTTGGTGCATTAAGTGTAACATGATACCAACTGAAGACTGCACGCAGTGATAGGTTAGTTATTCAGTAGATTATTATCTGACACAAGTTTTTTATTGAACTCACTATATTACAGAAAAAAAAATTTATGGGATTTAGCTCATATAATAAAAATATATTCATAAAGATAAAAAAAAGCTGGCACTGTAGACTGGAAAGGAAGACATGTACTAAGCAACAGTAAACAACACAACATAAAAATTGGGTACGGTAGAAATTTTAAAATAGAAACACAATACTATAATTATAGAATTTTGTGCAGATTAGTTCACGAGAATTTCTTATCGTTTTACTGTCCATATGTTAACTTTGTAAGAAAGCAATGTGAATAAATGAGAAAAATCTTAAATGTTTCAAGAATTATTTCCATACAGCAAGATTCCAACTTGCCGTTAACCTTGGAATATATACGCACAGTAAACAAAACCACATGTTTACGAGAAACGTTATTGTGTAGTTGATCCTTGATATTTATAGACAGACCGCCAATGTGCTAAACACCTGAGCCAACGCTCGCGTACACACACAATATCACATTTATTGTGTCCTGAAGCTGATAGGTGATTACCAACCAAAGTTTACTAACTCGTAATAACATTCATGTTGTGAGTTTTAGCGCAGTTATGAACGGTTCGTTCTAAATTAATTTACAGGTACCGGCACTGTAATTACGTCTTATTTGAAGTACGCAATACGTATTCAAAGGAAATACAATTTAAAGAGTAATACTAGAGTGAAACGTTACTGTAAGTAGTATTTCGTGTTATTTTCGTTAGTGTTAGTTCTTGAAATAAAATCTTTAAATTAGTACTGACGTCAATCAATAAGTATTTAACGATGGAACGTTTAGCGTGGATCGGTCGATCCGTATGGATACAAGTTTTACATAATTTGTGTCGATGTTTTGACAATATTTTCATGATCCGGACAATTATTACGACACCAGGCACACAACTGTTTGTGTGTCATTGTCTCTCCCACCACCTGTAAAATCCGTGGCGACGTTTGATAAAACGTTCCATCTTCTACTGAATACATCAGGAACTGCTACACGACAACGAGCGACTAGGCTTTTGTTCGATGGAAAGGTAGGAGCGAAATTGCCCGGCTACAACCGGGGCCGTCGGGAACCCTTGATTCGAACGGTACGGTGTAAAAGGCAGTAGTTTCAACCAATCACTGTTGGACCGAGGGTAGCATAGGGCGCCAATTCATCGACGAGACTGTATCTGGCGTTCAACTCTTTCGTTGCGAGCCCGCCGTTATAGTCTTGTGCGCTCCGTAGGGTACATTCCGCGTATTCGAGACACTCTCATTTCAGGGAAGTCCACAACGGAACTAGTGGACGATGATTCCCTACCCCCACAGCGGCTGATTCGAATCCAGTTCACCGTCAGGCAAAGTCCTGAAAAGGGCGCTATCGTACACAAAGATGAAGGTCTGGTTGGATGCCTTGCGCTTTGAAACAGATGAGGATCTCATTAATGGCGTTAACTCTTATATTAAAAATTTAGAGGTAACGCTTTTCGACGAGTGACTATTAAAGCTGGTGGAACGATCGATGTAACAAATGCCTGTACGTGGTTAGTGATTATAAATGGGAGAGCATTATTGATATGCGCGTGGATTTTGTTTACTGTAAAATAGTTTTCTTGTTTTTCATTAACAAAAAAATTGAATATCTCTCTTAAATTATTGTAAAATACTAACTCAAATAGCAGTTACATTTAAATTAAAACCAATACATTAATATGAACTTACACAAGAACGGCGGGCATAAAATATTTCCGTCTTCAGAATGTTTGAAATTTCTATTCCTAGGACATTTATAACAAACATTTCTAATTTCAACACATAGAGTTCTGTATAGAAATTTATTAGAACGTTAGCATAAGTGTGTACAAGCAAGCACAAGGTACTGGTTATCCGAAGATTAATTAAAACAACATAGTTCAGATTTACATTCTGATGACCACAGCTACGCTCAGATTTCAAATGAGTTTCACAAAATTTCGATAGGTATAACCAAACAAAAATTTGATAAGGGAGTTACTGAGGTATGGCAGTATATTACAAAAACGTACAAGCAAACGTGATGAAACCAATATCAGACACATTGGCAAACAAACATGATTGAGTACGCTTAAGTCAGAAAAAGCGGATGCCAGCTGTAAAAGTATACTTCAATTCATGACTTCCGTACATTTCTAAAATTACAACTAAATAATTTGTTGTTCTCACGAATACATCGTTTATTGATTACCAGTCTCAAAGAAGCCTAAATGGCGTCAGGATTATTATCTTGTAATTTTTTTTTAACGAATAAGAAAGTAAACGTATTTCCATTGTTAAATTTCATTACATTTTCTGTCTATATAAAAACAGAAAATAAAGCACCTCAAAGTTTATATTCGTCGTATGACTAATTAAATGTTATTATGCAAACTGATAACAATATTTTCTTATAATGGTGAGGAGAAGAAAAGCTACGACGATTTGCGTGGTAGCAGGAAGAGAAAGGCCGTGTCAAACTGAACAACAACCCCTGGGAAAATATCACGCCACTGCTTAGTTACTTAATAAGCTTTCTTCCATTTGTCAGAGTCTCTCCGGTTAGACAAACAAAACAAACAAGTTTTACATGTTCTTATCTTTAAAAACGGTTTTATCTCATTACACCCACCCTGTCACCATTCGTTGTCAATTAGCTTTACTAAACACAGCTCTACTGGAATGCTCTCGTTGTAACAAAGAGTTCAATTTTTTCTACTAACTTACTTAACGCAATACATTTGGTAAAAGTCTATTTTATTACAATTGTACCGTATTCGTAGGTGAACGTGGTTAATCGCTTTCTAGTTTTCCAATTAAATAACTTTTACCTTTTACACATTGTCACTTGTGACGCGTTTTACGAGTACATAACGCAATACAGATATAAGCCTAACGCCACGTACGTAAAATCTCACCAACGAATGTAATAAATTAATGAAATCTTTCTTATTATTCACATGCTTAGATTTCTAATATTTTTATTGCAAGCTTCCTCCACACTTTATATTTATTGAGTCAAGTAATTAGACAGTATTCCTAAAGTTTAACAATCATTTTTCAACCAGAATGTTCATTATAAAATATTGTTTTTGATCGCATGTAACGGTGAGCTCACAGAAGAATTATCTTTTAGCTTCCACGTATCTTTCTTATTGCTAGGTTATACAGAAAACATAATTTGTTAATTAAAAGTGGAATTTCATAGTTAACCGACGCGACGCCAAATTAAAAAGTAGAATGTCATTAATTTGTCTTTTATTAGGAAAAGAATAAAATGTATTTTGTTTAAAGCACGAACAACTTGAATAAAGTTACAATGAAGTAAAGATTCATTGTGTATATGTGTCAACAGACGAGTATAATATTGTTTTCGAAACGAACATATTTCAAAATTCCAAAATATAGTATGTTAAATAAGTAGGCTAGGTAATACAAATTTTTTACATCAGGTAATTACATTTCGTTTGACTTAGAATAAAATAAGAAGCATCATTTACATCATGGTGAAACCCTGTAAAATCCGGTGAATGTAAGACTTTCTAAAAATATATCTAGCACAATTGTTTTATTTCGACAGTAATAAAGTGACTGAATAGGTAAGATATCAATTAGAAAATTGTTGTAAGAACTCATGAACAGAATTTATTCTTTCTTTATATGTTTACTTTGTTTGATTTGATTCAAAAAAAAATTTAATTTCTACAAAACCTGAATATTAGATATAATTATTTCACTACCGACTCGGAACACAAAATTTTTTGTGGGTAGAAACGTAAAAGTTACGTTTTTACGCATAAAAAACTTTGTGTTCCGAGTCGGTAGTGAAATAATGATATTCAGTTAAGTAACGGACACGTCATGGACAACGAAATCCAAGAACCAGCATATTGTTACGACGGTCTCACTGGTCGTCTTATGTGAAATACAAAATAAGACACCAATAAAGTCACTAATCACGACCCTTAATTAATCACGAATAACAGTTTGTAATCAACAAGTTATTCAACAAGATTATACTCGTACAATAATATAAATTAAAGTTGTCTACACGCAATAATAATGTCAACTAATAGAGTGCCGCACAATAATCATTTTTCACCAATAACCACTTGAGACGCACTGAGTAAACTGAAAACTCAGCAGCAGCTCTTGCCTATTTATAGCGTGTAGGGTTCATAATATGCGTCCTTAACAAGCACTCGAAAACCAGAGGATACTTGAGTGCAGCCTTGGCAGAAACACGCAAATGCTGAGCTAGAAGAGAAACATGTAGAACAACACTCTCTACTGTTGGAGAAAGTTTCGTAATTGCGTAACAATATGTTCAGTTTATTTAGTTCATGTCAGTCTTTAATAACTACTATAACAGTTGTAACAATAAGACTTCTAACCTTTCTTCCTCTTTTTTTATAAACGTTTAGTGATTTTAAATCAAACTGCATTGTGGAGTACAAAATTCAGTTGCGATCAACATATAATACGCAACTATCGTTTACTAAACTAAACACGATTAACAGTAGTAGTGGTGTGTATAATCGTCAGAATACGAAGCCCGCTGCGGTAACCGATAAAAGCACAAGTTAGCACAAGAATACCTCGGCTCTACTCTTCCGTGGTTAAGCTCCTTAGGAGACCACCGTCTCACCACCACAGACAGTAGGGAGCTCGCAGCGGCGCAACTGTTAATCCAACAACAAAAACAATAGTCTGCTAAAGGCGATTGGCTTGCATTATTGTCCTTGCCCTGACTTCGAGGTTGAGTCACGGCCTATTTTGGAACCGAGGTGGTGCGGGGTTCCCAAGATAGCACAGCATCCCACTATACACAGCTGTCGGCATGTACCAATCTAAAATCTGCTGAAAACTCCAAGGAAAGCTAAGGATCTGCATGGAGGCTTATAATGATAGACGCAAGTATCTGCACCTTCCTGCTCTCGCGGAAAACACGACCTCGTGTTGAATGCCTTGGTAAGCGTTATGGTACATGACTTAGCAGCACTATAGAATTTCGAGCTCAGCGGGACGAGACCTGATCTTAAACCCGGAAAAAATCCAGGTCTTAGATATCAGCGACACTCAGTGTCTCTTAAAGTCCATAGTGTCTCTTAGTCTTCAATTTCCATAGAAAAGTAACAATTTTTTTTTATGCAATGTTGTTATTTTCTATCTGAATATGAGCTGAGAGGCTCGAAACAGCTAATCGGAAATTGTTTTATATAGTGCTGTGCAAGAGTGTATTTCTGTTTGTGATTATAACCACTAACACAACGTTATTAGTTAAATAACAGAATTTTCTAAATTAATTATACCTACCACTACTATAGAGTAAGTAACACCGTTCTGTTCTATTATTATCCTGTTTCTTGTTTTAAGTATGTGTCACATACAATGATGACCACGCAAAGATAATTAAAATATTTTTACTCTCCTAAGTAAGGCAGTTGAGTTAATCGACCCGACTTATAATTAAATACGCCTATATTATGGAAATGACAATAGAAATTTCCAATTACAAGAATGTTGTAAGCACTTTGTTAAACTGCAGAATATGCGTGACTGTGAACCAGAACTTTGATCTGGTTACAGAACGAAATAAAACAAAGAAAATATTTTAATTTCATGCATATTGAAATTAAAAATGCATGAACAGCTCTGTAAAGAATAATGAAATTCGGAGATTTAAAAATTTAATTTTGATTAACACAATCCCTTAATTAAATCAGTTTTCACATCCAACGTATCTCCGTTTGATTGAAATATATAAAACAAACTTAATAAGAATGCAAAGCAATTCAGTTCTTGTTTCCGAAAAATCCTATAATCAATTAATTAATTATTCTTTTTTTTGGGCAAATTAAACTCGAGCCAGTTTCGATCCAGTCCCAAGTCTCATACTCATATTTTTTACGGATATAACAAATGATCTAAAATATCTCAAATTTGTGATGTAGCAGTTTTTTTGTGTGTTAAAGATACACTGTCTACTATAAATAGTGACAGTAGTTGCTGTATTATCGAGATAGAGGAGGACACAATTGAGGTGGTGGACAATTTCACGTATCTCGGAGTGAATCTAGCAAAGACTGGATCAGAGGAGCCGGAGATCCAAAGACGGACCACCATGGCTAACAAGGCGTACTTCGCATTGCTGCCATCATTTAGGTCTGGGGATGTGCACAGGGAAACAAAAATGAAAATATATAGGACTGTCATCAGACCGGTGCTATGCTACGGGTGTGAGGCATGGGCAATCACACAGAAAACAGTCGACATAGTAGACACCTTTGAAAGGAAAATCCTCAGACGCATTATAGGCCCAATACAAGAAAATGGCTCATGGAGACTGAGATACAACAACGAACTGTATCAAATATATAAAGAGATACCAGTTTCAAAATTTATAAGAATTCAAAGATTGCGTTGGGCCGGACATGTTATGAGAATGGAGGGTGGCAGGAACCCTAAGAGGGCTTTGCTGGGTACATGGGAGGGAACGAGACCTAGAGGTAGACCGAAGAAGAGGTGGGAAGATGGCGTTGCAGAGGACGCGAGAGACATGGGGATAAGAAACTGGAGGAGGGTTGCAGTGGATAGAGTGGATTGGAGGCGGAGATTGGTGGAGGCCAGGGCCCGACTTGGGCTATAGCGCCATAGGAGAGAGAGAGAGTTGCTGTATCAGAAGCAGTGGTAGTAGTAGTAGTAGTAGTAATAGTAATAGTACTATCAGTTTCGATAATATATTTTCGTGGTGTGAGTGTAATTCCACCTTTTGGCTTTTTCTTTGTAAGTTCCATTCAGTTTTGTATACACATTAGCCAAAGTAGTTGGCAACTTAAATGTGAAGTTCGCAGTGTGAAAGCTGGTACGAATGTCGAGAGCTATACGTTACACAAAAAGCATGTCCTACGAGTTTGACTGAATTGTCAAACACAGTGATTGAAAAACACGTTTTAAACTATAATTTTTGGTAACTTCTTTTTCCAAAACTTTTTCTCTTAATGTCTCCAATATGAAAAACACCAGATTCTCACTTTCAACACACATCTAGAAACGTAAGAACACATCCGATTAATCCTAACCTAAGAAAACTACAAATTAGTAGTTAAATAGACCTATTTAAGTAACTCCATCCAACCTGTAATACACTACGATAATAATACAAACGCAGGTAGCAAATAGTGCTGCATAGTTCTCTTGTTAATAGAGGAGTCGTTCATTATACGAAGAGACAAATCATTGTTGTTTTACATAATTTATACAATCCATTGAATATTTTAAGTGTATTTGTTAATAAATCATTAATACATCCACGGTTTAACGTAATTCGCAGTTACAATTTGGCCTACACATCCTATCCCTTTCTTATGCCAACAGTAAGCAGTATTTTCTTGATCTCTGAGCCATTAAGTGCATATTGAACTTACTTCTCCACTGTAAAATTCCGTGTAATAACTCCTTGAGTTGACGAAACGATACCTCAACGAGGTCTGGACCATAAGATGCATGCAGTAACATAATTCTACCCTAATGTTACAGTTACCTCAACTGCCGATTTAGTAATGTGCGGAAGAGCACAACCTGTTCATTGTCTCCCTACCATTGTCGTTTAAATTTCAACTTTCTCTTTTTTCCAAACAAACTCCTGCAGCACTGCCTCTTGGTACTACTTTATTGTCAAAACTAAAAACACATAAAATTGAACATTTACCGTAAACAAAAATTCGTTAACACTACTTTTCACTACGGTATCGGTTGTTTTGGACCTGATTCTCTTTTTTTTACTAGCGAAGTGAGGTGCCGCTTGGATTCTGACTGATAATGGTGGAAGTCAGGTAACATCAGAATTCACTGTTCTATAAAAAAAAACATTCTTTTTAGGCGTGGCTCTATTGCAGATAACTGCCGTAGTTGAGTAATTGACTTCGTTACGTATTGCTACGCCGTTACAGAACGGTCTACACGTTTCTCGGCTATCCGAGCTGTAATGTTTGTGTGCACACGTGACACTTAACATGCGAGGCAGTGTTACGTAATACGAAACATGCTCGTACATTCGATAGTGTTGTTCGACAAGCTTCTGAACTAGCCCAATGGTGCGCGTTTCTGCCAAGGCCGCGCTGATGTATCCTCTAGAATTTTCGATTGCTTGTTAAGGACGCATATTATGGAACCCTGCAGACTAAAAATAGCCCACACCTACCGTTCAGTTTTCAGTTATTGTCGGGCGATTGCACAGTGCGTCTCGAGTGGTGTATTAGTGACAAATTATTATAGTGCGGAACTCTTTATAGTTGACATTATTATTTGTGTGAACAGATTAACTTGAATTGTTGTATGAGTATAATCTTGGTGGAATTAATTGCGATAATTAAAGCCGGTTTTTAGTGACTTCATTGGTGTCTGGTATTTTGTTTCCACTGTATCATAGTACGATCAGTGAGACCGTCATGAATAATAAAATTATTGCCGATCGGTTCATTTAACTAGTTATCAGGAATTCAAATTGATGATTTGTTGTTGTAAAATGTTGTGATCCTTATTTATACGTTTTTCAAAAAATTTTTGGATTTATTTGTTTATTTATTAATGAACGAAATTGAATATATGTAGATCTCTGACTGAGTAACTGAGCGATTTGCTTTCACAACACCAGTCTGTATTCCGTTTATATTAATTAGACTTGTCCCGTTCGTAAATTCAGTTCGCCGTTAGCATTATTATGATAAACTATATGTGTGCGTGTGTGTGCTCGTCGTCGGCAAAGTTTAAGTACGGGGGACAACTTTTCTCGTAACCATGTGTTCGCATCTGTCTTCGCCATGTGAAACTCATGTCTGGTGTCACTACGCTAAGAGCAAGTTACTAACTTTGTTTGCCCCCAACCTCGTATTCCGATTATATTGTTGAGCACATTAGCGGTAATGTATCTGTCGCCCGTGTCAAGGCAACACCGAACTGCGCAGAATGTAACAACGAGTTCAGGCGAGTTCAAGTTTTGTTACTTCATAGAAGTAGCACTCGCTCCTACTTTAAACACTGAACATTTACTTACTTAATGAACACGTTTTTAAGTGAGCATAGAGAGAACAGTATTGTATTTAAATAAACAGAGAGAACAATAAATATGTAATTAATTAATAACCATAACAAGGAACAGTGGTTGAAAATAAACTGCAAAAGAAGGATAACAAAAGAATTCCACCGTGCATCGTCTCTCATAAAACATTGTCATAGAAAACGTGACAAACACTTTACGTCAACGTTTCGTGTGTAATAAATACTACAATTATAGATTGTTAAATATTAAATTGTTTTAAACCTTCTACCAATACTAAAATGTTTTTGTTAAAACTAATTCATGAATTACTGATAATTTAATAGGAAAACATGCACTGGGACAGCTATCTTATAAAATTTTCGAAGAAAGGGTGTTACATTTTGGGAAATAGGCTCTACTCATTAAACTGAAGGATGTCAAAAAAATGTCCAGTAAGGATTGTTGAAATGTCCAATAAACTAATGTCGCAAAAATCCGTCGTTTACCCTCTGTATATCTACACGCGTTTTCATGGAAAAATTAATTACTGCTAAATTAAACGGCTGAATTGGTGGGAACATCTTTGCCGAATGGGTGTCTGCCGCATCCCCAAACAACTATGGAACTGTAACCCGTGGGGAAGGAGAGGTGTGGGACGTCCGAGGAAGCGCTGGAGTGATCAGTTCTAATCCTTGCCTATTTGAGACCAGAACAAATGATCCTTGGTTTACCTTGAAGTCGATGATGATGACGATGATGATGATGATGATGATGATGATGCTAAATTAAATAATATGTGGGGTTAATATTTGGTATACTATTAAGTGTGCTATTTCTAGTAAGATAAACAAAATTGTTGTCTTAAAAGTTTCAAAATGATGCTGATTGACACTTTGAATTCCGAATGTCACAAAATTTAATTTTTACAACAAATAAAATGTCTTATTACATTTCAAAAAGTAGTGCCTTTATTATGAACGCAACGATGCCTTGTTTTTAGAATACAAAGTAACGAAGACACTACATTTTTGTTATAACAAAACAGGCCAAACAATAAACATTAGGAAAAGAGGAAAAAATAATGTTTTCTTATGAAAGAAATCTAATTTATCCGGTTTTTTAATCCTAAATATATAAGCAAGGGATCATTGAAACAAAGAAAAAATACGTATTTTTAATGGTTTTTGAGTTTTTTAATTTTTTGTTGTTGTAAATAGTGATTTTTGTGAAATTTAGAATTAAAAACGTCACTCAGACACCGTTTTCAAACATTTTTTTAATAAAATTTTGCTTTGTTTTCAACTTGTAAGAAATACATGTTCTTAAGTAATTACTGAACGCTCTCGAACAGCCGAGAGTGTCGTTCTACACGTTTTTCGTCTAGCCGAACAGGTGCGTATCTTTGTCAAGGCCGTGCAGACCTTTTAAGCGTTGTTAACGACGCAAATTATGGAACATTATTCTGGAACATCTGCAGGCTACGTATAACAACTGCGGCCGCTTAGGGTTAGTTAAGTTGAGCAATTTATTCAGTGCGGATCAAGTGGTTGTTGTGAAAAGTGATTACTGTGTTATAATTAGTGCGGAACTCTTTATAATTTACATTATTATTGTGTGTGGACTAATTTAACTTGAACTACTGTAATTTTAAATAGTTATTTGTGACTCATTAAATATAGTAATTAGTGATTTTATTGGTGTCTGTATTTTGTTTCCGCTGTACCATACGACTATCTGTTAGACCGTCGTAATAATTAAAGTAAATTAATTGTAAGCAATCAGATAGTTACGTATCTATCTGTTGCAGATATTCCTACATCCATTTTATCTGCTATTTCACTCACACCTTTCAATTTTAATAAAAATTATAAACGTTTACAAAAGCAATTTAGTGTTGTTACAACCAAATAAATTTGAAGTTGTTACTTTTAAATCAGTTTGTATGGTAAAATGTTAAGAATAACTGTAACATAGTGAGAATGGTTTGGTCTTTGAACCACGCTTTGGGATTGCTGTTACAAATACAGTGTCATGAAAATTCAGGGGTTTGAATGGCCATTTTACGACCAACAACGGAAAAAAAAAGAGCGGTACACGTTGATAACAATACTTCTTTAATTAGTTGCCTGTAACCGCATTCAATTGAACTGTTGTTTAGAAGGATCTCAAGTCGCCAGAGATTAGCAACGCCCCGAGTGACTCCGATTACTACACAAGACGTCGTCTCACTCTCTGCGGTATTAACTCGGGTATTAGGCTTTCAAAGTGGGGTTCCCAAATAAGCGATACTTCTGAATGAGTTTTAGGAGGGTTCCATATTGCAAAAAGTAATATATACTTGCAGGCGTCTTCGTGAAGTAATACGTAGGTACTATTTTACAAGCACCGACACCCGGCTGCCGATAAAGACAGTAAAATATATGAAGTTAAATATTTAAGCACGGCATTTATATGGACGAGAGTGTTAAAAATTTTCTACTTTTTCAAATTATGGTAAAGTGTTCCCTACTGTTACCTCTACTGCAAATAATATCTCTATACTATTAATCCTCTACTTTTCATTTACAGACCAAATAATGGATAATTGTCCCAATAAATGAAGAGACCAAATTTAGAACGAATAAATTATACTGTTTCGAATAAATTCTTATTGGAAAAAACAAGAAGAATTCTACTACACCTGGTTTTCCACACACGTCTAATTTAAATAAGATCCTTTACAAGGATCAGTAGGCGATAAGAATTCTGCATCATTAAAAACAAATAAACGGGCATTTGTCACTATTAACTGGTTTACAGGCCTGAATAATAAATAACAATTGTTGTTTAAAGTGACGTCACACTGCTCCCAATATCACTAAAACACTGATAATTTAATATGAACCTTTCGTTATCAGATAAACACCGTCTTATCTTCTATCGCACCGGTACAGTACAATAAAAAGGGGATTGTTCAGATATACGGAATGTTGAATTGTGTATTATAGTGGATATTACAAAATATTCACTATACTTTTCTTGACTTGTTAGCAAAATACATTAAACATATTAATACTTCAAGCTTAATAGTTTTTGATATACAGACCATTATATGTACGTTGTAATTAAGACTAGCGTTTTCGATACTTTAAACTTTGTAAGGTCGACACCAGTCTTAGATGGTCTTTCTTTTACCGTTCACTTTATCTGCACAAGAAGCCTGTACACTTACAGTTTGTTACTAGGCCCTACTGTTTGTTTACTACAGTTACCCAACATAAATTAATACTTTCGCTATATAAAATTTATATTCTTCATCATTATCATCATCATTTTCAAGGAATTAACCAGGGATGGTTTGTTCCGGTCTCAAATAGGCAAAGATTAGAGCTGGTCACTTCAGCGCTTCCTCGTGCTTCCCACACCTCTACGTCCCCTCGGCTTATAGTAACGTAATTGTTTGGGGATGCAGGAGTCATCCATTCGGCAAAGATGTCCCCACCAATTCAGCCGATACTGGGCGATCCTGTCGCGTATGCTCATAATATTCAGTTCCTGCCGTATATCTGTGTGTCTTCTATGGTCATGGAGACTATGCCCTACCACGTGCGTGAGAAATCTCATTTAGCCGCTTGGATGCGACTGGCCTGGGCTTTCGTTAAACTCCAATTCTCAGACTCATAAAGAAGTGTGGGAAGAGCCATCACCTTGTAGAATTTTAGGCGTGTTCCTTTACTTGCTGACTTAAGGGTTCGCCTGATGGTCCCGCACATAAGGTTGAACGTATGCAACTTACTCATCACGTCGTTGCTTGTATTATAAGACACACTGTAGCCTAGGTATTCAAAACTGCTAACTTGTTCCAGGTTATAGCAATTTTTGCCCGTACGGGATCAGTTCCACAAAAAGCTATCACCTTGGTTTTAATTGTGGACATCTGCAATCCAGCGTCTTTGCAGATTCCATTTAACAAATGTATACCCATTTGCAATCTGTTTTCAGAGTCCGACAGAATAGCCTGATCGTCCGCAAACAACAAAGTGTCAATTGAAGAGTGACCAATCATAAAATGGTCTGGAAGACACATCAGCCAGTTCTGTATGACATCGTCAATATATAATTTAAAAAGAGAAGGTGATAATGGACACCCTTGTCGTACTCCACAATTGATCAGGCCAACTCTAGGAGCTGCTCTCGGTCTCCCTACTTCTGTTAAGATTTTATTCTCCATAAACAGACTCTGTATTGCTCTAACTAGATGTTGTGGGATCCCTTTACTTGCAATTACTGCCCATAGTTTGCTCCGATTCACCCTGTCAAAACCCTTCTCGAAGTCGATGAAATCTATGAATGTTGCAGCTGATACTCTCTACGCTTTTAAATTAGCTGGGCTATTGTAAATATACAATCTAAACATGATCTGCCCTTCCTGAAACCGCTCTGGGCCTCTGGAAGTATTGTCACCGTTATCGCATTCAGCCGTGTTCTTAATATAGATGCATATAATTTATATGAAGTATTAAGAAAGCTGACTCCTCTGTAGTTCCTGCAGTCATTACGATCACCTTTTTTGAATATGGGAATTACCTTTGCAATCCACCAATCGTCAGAAACATGACCAGTGGTCCAGCATGATTAATGAATTGGAGCAAACGATCATGCAGCAAGGCTGGTGCACACTTTATAAGCTCCACGTTCAGCCTATCAGTACCTGGTGCTTTTCTATTCTTACAGCGGTGTAGAGCAGCTAACAATTCATCCATTTTTATTGGGTCCACACAATCACTGATATCAGCAAAGGTTGTTTCTTCCAGTTGATCCTGGGTCTATAGTTGCTCATAGTATTCAAGCCATTGTTGTTCTGAGATATTACTGACCTTCAGGTTATCCATTTCGGTTCGATTTAAATGCCTTAATATTTTGTAAGCCTTGTCCTGCCTGCCATGTGCATAGCGTTCTACATCACTTACATATTTATCCCATGAACGTCGCCTGATTTTCCTGACTTCTCTTCTGGCAATGGCACAGCAGCGCTTATATTCACACCTTGTCTGAATTGATGCTGATGAAACTGACAATACAAGCAGGTGCGTAATCCACACAGTCATCTGTTGTTGTTGCCATCCAACAGACTACGTACCTAATCTTGTTGCACATTTTTCTGGTTCCAGTAACACACTTATTCTACATGAATATATCCTGTTTATGACACTTTCTAGATGCTTATATGTGGCTTGCCGTAATCTGCTTATGATTTTGTCTTCCGTTCTTCTACTCTTTGCTAACATGTAATATGTAAATACAACTTTACATACACATTTAAAAAAAAAGGATCTCGCGTCTATTTTTACATATTCCTCATCTAATTTTGTTACCAACAACTAAAGTCATTTTCACCTCATTACTCGTTCGTCTGCAAAGATCAAAGTGTATTTTTTCTTATTTCTAACTGTGACACCCAATTATTGATTGATGCATAGTTTTAACTACTAAAGTAATTTCCTTCAGTACCTAATAACAAATTTTAAAAAGTCAAAATTGAAAGTTTTATTTTGTTTTTCACATCACCGGAAAAAACGAAGGAAACAACGATTTCTGTCTTTGACTATAGTCTTCTCGAACGGATCATAAGCACGTTTAACAGGTAAGAGCTGCTGAATAGCCTGGAGCCTTGCCTGCAGTTATTACAAAAGTTACTCTCAAACGTTGCAGTTAGCAGTTAACCAAACGCACAGAAGTCGTTCGCTTACGTCCTTTACTGTAATAATGCTACCGGCATCAGCACTTACCCAACTCCGCCTAACTTTGCTTAATTGGTTATAATGGAATTTGTTAATGTATCCATTCTAAATAAGACTTTAATTGCATCTCCGACTTAATTAAATTTTACTTGGTGACTACAATTATTAAAGTTTAAAATTATTACTGCTTTTTACTGTATGTTTTAATTTGTTATTACTCTGCCCATTAAGTGATTTTCAATAGGCCGTATTGTTATTGTTTTAAAAATAATATTATAACAAATAACTGAAAAAGGCTTTTAACATTATTTTATAAATATTGGGATAACGTTTTTTAAGCGAATAAATGGGTTTTCAATTCATGCTTTTCGGTATCCAGGCCACTTATATGTATATGAATAGAGTAAAATATATTTCCTGTCTTTTCCGTCTAGTGGCTTTTCGTTTTTTTTACGACTACGCGTTTCGGGACATATGTCCCATCATCAGGTACAATCACTTGGTAAAGGTCGTCAAATAATTAAAATATTAAAACAATTTACATATAATTTACACATGTCACAATTAAATATAAAATATCTGAACGCGGGAACACACGCGAAGTCGTTGGTGCGCACCACGGAACACTACAGTCGACTGTTGTGCTTATGTTGTTATTGGCCGTGCACTATGGACCTCGTTTTGTAGTCTTATCGCTGTGTCGTAAAGCGAATTGGATTGAAAGTTCACTTGTTCGTTCAGAAGGACTTCTTTAGTGTTTTTATTTTTAAAGGCCTTATATATTTCAAACTCCTCGACAGCACTCATATATCTTCCATTTTTGCATATTATAACGTTACAAAAGTAGCCCATTTATAAAGAAGAAATTACCATTGAATAGAAAAATGAGTTACAACAGAGAAGGAATAAAGAAAATCAAAGTATAAAAGAATTAATGAACAAGAATATTAAAATATAGCACAATAATGACATAAAAACTAGACAAAGACTTTTAGCAAAACAATGTCAAATTACGCACGTCATTTTATGGAGAGAAATCATAATTATACTGATTTCACGACTAACTATCGACCCCTCCATATATGCAGAAAAGGAAGATATATGAGTGCTGTCGAGGAGTTTGAAATATATAAGGCCTTTAAAAATAAAAACACTAAAGAAGTCCTTCTGAACGAACAACTGAACTTTCAATCCAATTCGCTATACGACACAGCGATAAGACTACAAAACGAGGTCCATAGTGCACGGCCAATAACAACATAAGCACAACAGTCGACTGTAATGTTCCGTGGTGCGCACCAACGACATCGCGTGTGTTCCCGCGTTCAGATATTTTATATTTAATTGTGAAATGTGTAAATTATACGTAAATTGTTTTAATATTTTAATTATTTGACGAACTTTCCCAAGGGATAGTAGCCTACCTGATGATGGGACATATGTCCCGAAACGCGTAGTAGTATAAAAAAGGAAAAGCCACCAGACGGACAAAAAAGAGGTAAATTATTTTACTCTATTCATACGAATAAATGGGATACAATTTTACAGTTTTATGGATTTTACCAGTCTCTGTCTATGAATATATCACAGATTGAACAAAAAAAAAGTTAACGCAGGGAATTTCAACTACCCCACGTCTTACAACTCTAAGCAGACAACACATTATCTCGTATGTTCGTGCTGGATGAATAAATAATATATTCTTGTCATATGTGCTTCAGTTGTCAACTAACACTATTCTCCTTGTATCCAGGGAAGTTAAACTGTACCTTTTACTTCAGACTCTATTCAGCGAATAATCAACATTACTTGCTCTTGACTGTCTATCAGTATTACAGTAAGAATTCTGAAGGTTATAATTCTTACTTACGTATATCATACATAACTTATTATGTCTCATAAAACTCATTTCCCTGACACCTAGAGGCGTATTTGCCTTGAAGACGTTTGAAACTCGTTATTCAATGCAGCATTCTACATTTATTATTCACAAATTGTCTCAAATCATATAATTAGATATAATGTCGAAGACATATCTATCATATATCGTGTACGTCAAACACCGTGATAACTATTGAGTATTTTGAATCGTTTGTCGAGCTGTTCGGCATGTGCAGTAGAATACTTCATTATTACTGAGAACACTTTTGCATATCAAGTATAAATTGCACATTACCCGTTACCTTTATAAGAATAAATCGGTCTCGGTCAGTTGCGACGAAAAAAGGTTTTTACCTGCTCGTACGCGGTCAGTTGCGCCCCACACTTTTACATACTGACGGAATCTGTCATTTAGAAAAGTTCCTATTCTGAACTTACATGAGATTTTAAACCTGCAACTTTTCATTTGTACGAGTAACCTCTTTCTCTCAATAATTTTGTTAGGTTAGGATAAGTTAGGTTAGGTCAGGTCAGGTCAGGTTAGGGTGGGGTAGGAATAAATAGATTTATAATGGTAATTTCTGTATTATTATAATAACATGACAATGCAATTGATCGCAACTGACCGGGTTTAAATTCCCACGTACATCGCAACTGACCGGGTTTTATACCATTACGCAACTGACCACGGTCCGAATAAATAGTCAAAATAACAGTTCTAAATAACGTTTGTAATGTACTAATTCAAACGATTTTAAAGGGTTTACGTTCATTTCAGCATAGTAAATAGAAACACTAAACAATTACTTTTACACAATTAAAGTAAAGTCACTCGATTAATTTTTGTGGCAAAAGTGAAAATTAAGTACGTTACGCGAGTACGTTTGCTGATACTCATTATCTGTTTCCCTTTTTCTAAATTAGTTAATTATTATTATGTATTTATTAATTAGTTAACTATTAACTAATTGACTGTTATTAGTAACCAATAAGTATTTAAAACTACAAATTAGTATCCTTATTTGTCTTTAATCTCGTAATTTTATTTCACACTATTTATAGACAGACTTCGTTGTGTGAAACATAAATACGACTCTAATATCGGCAACCATGTTAAATGGTAGTACTGTGTTTAAGGGGAGAGTATAATCTGAGAGATGGAAGGACAGTGTTTCTTTTGTTGCTTGATTCAGTTGCATGTCTATATAAAACTCGGCGTAATTGAGGCAGAAGAGGTGAATCAAAGAAAAAATTAAAGGTGTCTGGGCATTTCTAACTGGCAAACTATCAACTTAACCGTCAGCTAAAGAATATGTTTCATGTATTTAAGCTTCATGTATTTGAGCCAATCCGAGTATTCGAATTTTATCAAATTAGGATTATACTATAATATTGTTGACCTGAAAACTCATAACAACAATGAGCATCGCATATTTAGCAATATCTCATTTGTAGCAACGATAAATAGGGTTACGAGTTGACTCTGTAAGCAAATCATTAATTATACAAAATTTTATTAGAGAAGAATTAGAAAATAATAAATTTTGGACAAGTTAAAAGCTACAAACGAGAAAGAAATATATGATTAACGCACAAATATAATTCTAGTTATTACCGTTAAACATCGTACCTTCATCATTACAAAAGTATTTATTTACATGCTTGGAAATAATTTTTGCATTTCGTAAAAAAATAACAATAAACACAACTATATATAAGTTTCTAAAGTATTATGTAAAATACTCTTCATTATGTAGCAATAAAAAAGCACAATACATACTCGCGCATGCACAAACTCAGAATTCTCTCTATCACTTTCTTCACTATAGAGCACATCGTGTCACTTAATTGCCTCAGTCACTTTTGATATTACTGTCTGACAATATCTAACAGTAATTGGAGCTTAACAAAATAATTCTTTTAGTATTCCTATTTGAATCACAAGCCCAAGCAAGATCACTCTCCTCTAAAAAAACTGTATACAACAAAACCAAACTAAACAGAGCACAAAAATTTAATTATACGTTGGTTTGTACCTAAGACAAATAACAGACATATTCTCTCATATGTTGGTAACTTTCAGATGCTGACTGATGCTCCCAGATTTTTAGCTTCCAGATCCTCAGATGCTGACTTTGAGAGCTTGTAGAATTTATGATGAAAGCAGGTCATTCTCAACTGAAAACCTAGTGTGATCAGATACTTTAGATGTTAACAGTTAGTACACGCCTTGTACATGGAATTAAAGTGAATAATAAGTTTGCAGTTAGCATTTATCCAAAGTACAGAGTTATTTATGAGCGGTTGAATCTAATAACGCTCCCGGCATGAATTCTTACCCACCTCTCCGCCTAACTTTCCATAATTGATTTTGTCAGTCTTCATTATAACCGTAAGGCGTTCACTTTGAGCAACGACATGCCTACGGTAACTTCATTTCATTGTCACGCTTACTTTGGCATTACTATTAATACCGGTTGGATCATAACGTGCGGAAACTAAAAACAAAAAATTATAAAGTAATATTATTATTATTATTTCTATTATTAATATAATATAAATAATAACAAAAGGTATCATACGTGGGTTCTGTTCAAAACGTTAAACATAACTCTATGACATATAAGTTGTTAAAAGTAGTAATCAATAGTTAATAATGAGACTAAATTACATACACACACGCGCACGCGAGCACACACACACACACACACACACATATATAAATTTGTCGAGCGTTCCACTAAATGTGTAATTTAAGAGACCTTATTTCCTGAGTGTCAAAATTATACGTATACCGGACATAGATGCGAATGTTTTAAGAAAATATCTTTATTAGACTCGAACCCTTGAGTCAGCAAGTAAAGGAACACGCCTAAAATTCTACAAGGTGATGGCTCTTCCCACACTTCTTTATGGGTCTGCGAATTGGACTTTAAAGAAACGCCAGGCCTGTCGCATCCAAGCGGCTGAAATGAGATTTCTCAGGCACGTAGCAGCGTATACTCTCCATGAACATCTTTGCCGAATGGATGACTGCGCATTCCGAAACAACTCTGGAACTATAAGCCGAGGGGACGGAGAGGTGTGGGACGTCCGAGGAAGCGCTGGAGTGACCAGCTCTAATCTTTGCCTACTTGAGACCGGAACAAACCATCCTTGATTTAATCCGTGATGATGATGATGAGGATGATCTTTATTAGATTAAGCACTTGGATTTCATGTCGCAATAAGGCAGTTGTAACATAAAAAATAGAATTATCATGTTATTGTAAAAGTGTGAAAGTGGTAGTATTTGCAGTTATAATATGGTTTCAATCATGTGGAAAAGAATAAGTTCATTGCATCCGTTCATGGACACGCTGTTGAGTTATACTAGGGTGAAGAATAGAAAAAAAATATTGAATAAGTTATGTAACTTGAATCATATAAAATAAGCTATTATCAACACTAACTCCAGCCTAAAGTATATAAAAATTCATTCATTTATTGAAGTCGCATAGTTACGAGGGAAACCGGAAATTGGGCACTTTTAGCCGTGGTCAATGTAGTATAAGCCGTCTGAAAAATTTTTGAGTTCATTAGTAAATGCAGCTGACGTTTTGGCCAGTCATATTACAGCGCTTGTAAAATTGTGTTGAAATGTATAAGAATGTATAGTATAATTGAAAAACAATGTTGTTTCTCCTAAACTAGGATTAAACGAATTTAAAAGTATTTTTCTATTTATTCTTTTATTTTCAATAATAAAATTTACTAAAATTAAGAAGACCAGCGCAGAATACACATGTAGATAGCCAAACAGACAGACAGACATGGACACACGCGCACGCGCGCGCACACACATATACACAGAAATGCAGAGAAACGCGTAAATACGAAGAAACTAAAACAATCTACGATTTATTTCGAGCAGGTTTTAGAAACTAACGTTGATTAAATGTCGTACGTGAGGAGATATAAATAAACTGGTCTGAAATTGTGTGTGTGTGTGTGTGTGTGTGTGTGTGTGTGTGTGTGTGTGTGTGTGTGTGTGTGTGTGTGTGTGTGTGTGTGTGTGTGTGAAGCGTAACGAATATCCGCTTGACAGTGGGCGGTCTACACCAATTACTGAACGTCGATCTGTAATTTCGAACGGAGTAAAAAACAAGCGAACCGCATACAAACACCCAAACACGCGCGCGCGCATGCACACACACACACACACACACACACACACACTAGTATACTTCCAGATAAATCCACACAATCGGATAGCTTTTAAATAGCGTTTTACAAATACTTCTGCCACCTCTTCAGATGCGTATATTTTATGGAGTGAAAGATACTGAAACGTTTTTATTGCTTTCTTGGAAGTCGCTTTTCCAAGATATTATACGGATTACGGATATTTCTACAGTTTCCGCATTGTTTATTTACACAAGCACTGCCTACTCATATCTCCTCTCTTATTCTTAGTCTTACGTAATGTGCATAACTTTATTATAATGATTTCTACAATTCTTACGCCAATTCTTCTTTCATATTTACTCTATACACATTTTTTTCTTCTAAAATAAAAAATAAAGACCCGTTGCTTAACTGCATTAGAAACTAAAATATTTGTAATATCAATAAAATATTTAATAAAAAATGTATTATTTTGTAGTCACTCTTGTCATAGTTTGCGTTCCTGATTTTCGGTTAAAATTTGGCGTAGAATATCATCGTTTAATAGGCAATTCTATATTAAAATTAGTATAGTACTATCCAAAAAAATTTTAATTCAGTTTTACAGAACTAGACAGTAATGATTAGAAAGTACTGTAACACGATATTGATGATTCATATTTTATACGAAAAGTAGGCCTCATTCCATAGGAAATACTTCAGCTTGTATAACACTTTGACTAGACTAATCTTCACTATGACTTTAAATAAGGCCTCAGTTAAAACTTTTAGTAGGCTTGAATAAAAGTAGAAGATTCCGACTGTTCCTCTTCAATAAACACTTTGCAAAGTGGATATCGTGTGACACCAGCATACTCTCACACGCACACTCCTATGATTTTTTGAGTTATTGGACTAAGAGAACACCGGCTTAATTCAACCAGCGCCATCCATGACTTTGCACTTCATTTTCTTTTCACCTTTTTTACTCAAAGCTGACATACTAATTAACTCAGTTTCTCTACTCACGTCAGGCTGGAAGTTAACAACTTACTGGCAACAGTCAGCTGCTCTCACGGACTGACTGACCTTGATTTCATAACGAATATATTAAAATAATAAGTTACGTCTTGTTTTATTATTCCTTTTCATTATTGTCCATAACACCTCTTCCTATTACAAAAAATATTACTCTCTAATATTCTAATATCTAATATACAAAATACGTACTAACGTCGTAACGTAAGTAAGTGTCGTTTAGAAGTTATAAACAATTCATAAAGTTTCATAAGTTTTAAAAGTTTCATAAACCTTTTTAAGCCCGTCGAGAATGCCGTCTGTAACAGCAGCTTAAAATATTTATGGTGTATTGTGTCGTATAATTGTGATAACGATATACAACTGACAGATAATACTTTTGTAAGAATACGCGGAATAAGAAACATTTTAAAGTTTTTGAAAACAAAGCAACGAAATATACTCAGCTAAATCCATTTGAAACTATTCTGGTTTAAATTTGTACGCATGAAAGTGAAAGATGGATAAGAACGAAAGGCGATAAACAACACAAATTGAAAGCGCTCAGAAAAGCGGAGAAATTTAGATGGCATGAAAAGGTATGTTGCAAGATATATGAACTAAATATCAATTAGATCACTAAAGATGTAACTGTAGAGCGCCCGAGCGTCGAATAAAATGCGAACCAAGAGTCGAAGAACCTCCCAAAAGAGGAGGAACAGGGCGTGGCTCACCAGAGTCCATACGGACCTCAGGACACACACTCAAACTCCCAGAAAGGCCAGTTTTGGGGAAAATGTACCCTAGATGGGTCAACCACAACTACCAAGGAACCATTCCTCAAATCGTGAACACCGGGAGGAACAGGACTTCCAGCCGGGCTGTTTCACGATCCCGTTGTACCACTTTTGAATACGTTGCTAATCAATAGACGACCCCCGGAGCCCAGAATGGTCACGGGCCCGACCTCCGACGTCAATCCGAATCCGCAGAATCTCCCTCGGAGGTATACGGCTTCTCCTCCTACTTCTGGTGGCGGCAGGGGAGCACTACTCCACCAGGCCAGTGTTAAGGCAGGTTGTTGTATCCTCCCCCTATCGCTCAGTCCAACTTAGGGCTCCGCCGACTCAACGGACGCCAGCCCTCCGATTAGGGGAGAACAAGTGGCCCGATGCAAAAGCTACTAGCGTTCATCTGTGTATTTAATAGACATCACATACTTGCGCGAGAGGTCCGACATAGCTACTGACCAGGAACTGCGCACCCTGGTACCCGTTTACAATGCGCTACTAGGAGTAAGCGCGCCCCTTTGCCGTTCGCGCGTGCGATACGCATTTTTCCCAACCATCAGTGCTGATACCATCAAAGGAAGCATGCGCTCGAAAGCATTGCGTATCTGGGTGAGGTCTTGGACCCACAGAAGGCACCTCGTAATCTGCGGTGATAAGCAAACTTTGATCCCTTGTTTTGAAGCTACTCGCCTTGAGGCTACTTGCCAGGGAAGAGAGCCGTGGTTCAGTGGTTCAGATAACACGCGGAATTATTTCGGGTTCACTGCACCTCGTGTAGTTACTTAGCAGAGACGGCAATATCCTGGTTCCCGTTTGCAAAGCTCCACGTTTGATCTGATTCAAACAGCTACCATCCACCCGAAGGATCAGTTTCACATCCGCGCTGACTCTGAAGCAGCATGTACTGGACGGGGATGACAGTGGTGAGGCCACCGGGTTTGACGGTATAGGCTCCCAACCTCTTGTCCCTGTGAAAAAGGCCAAGGGCCCCACCCACTGGAGATTCAGGATGTGACTGTATCAGCTATTGTTTCGTGCATTCTCGATATGGAAACACTATAGTTTAGATGGAATTTTATTTTAACTTAGTTTGATCTAGAGCCAATTTATTTGCACTTATTTATATGTGCTAGATATTTCCTGAGTGTTTTTTACGGCCAGTATCCTATTCGTCGGGCTTACCGACTACGACACACAAATAATTTTGAAAACTCCGATTATGTTAGCCCATTGATAATAATACCTGTACTATGAAGAACGAAGGAAATTTCACATTCAATTGTAGTTCACAACTGACAAATGCTGTTTTTATGTACTGACATAGTCCTACCAACAAACAGAAAATTCAACCTCGACTGATGCACTGTATTCGCTGTAGACTTCATTTTCGTATCTCCGCTGGTATTGCCCAACGTCGTGACTCGCGATCTCATGTGTAAAATTAGTTTGAACTCGGTTTCTGTTGAACGAGCAAAGCGAATCTAAGTTTTAACTTGACCATTTGGCATTTTGTCTATCAGTTTTTCTGTATACTTGGGATACCTCACAATAACGTTTGAATGCATCAGCCTATTTTTGTAAAATTTGCCATTCGTGTCCTTAATTTTACTCTTCACACCCATAGTGTTTCTCAGATTGATCCCCCCAAAATTAGGGCGGGTTGCAAAAATATAGGGAGTCAGAATTGCGAAAAAGTCGCAAGAATCCATGTGCGGTGTTATATTGAAGTGAATTTTAACCAAAACCTAAATATAGTGTTCTTTTTTGGAAATTTCAGGATTTTAGGACACCAGGGCTATAAAAAATGATTGTGTTGTTATACTAGAGTGCAGAATGGAAGAAATAATTGTGAATGAATAATGTAACTTGAATCATATAAAATAGGCTATTATTAATACTCACTGTAGACTGAAGTGTATTCAAATTAATTTATAATTGAAGCCGCATAGTTACCAATGTACTAGAATCCGGAAATTGCACACTTTTAGCCGTGGTCAATGTATTACAAGACATTTGAAAAATTTTGAGTTCATAAGTAAATGCAGCTAACGTTTTAGCCAGTCATATTACAGAATGGTATATTCTACAGCGCGCATGGACCTCATTAGATTTACGCCGTGCTGATGGTATTTGAATCTCTGTAAAGACCAATTCTTGTGCAGCCTTCTATCAAGGCATTCGAAGCTGGAAATCGTCAACTCGTCAGATGTACAAGGTTGTGTAAGACTTGTTGATCAACAGAGCCGTTTGACAAGATTTTCTGCAGTTCGTGTTGCCCGAACAGATCAAGGACAGAGACAAGATCGACGCATGACATCCAACTAGCTCTCCAAGAGAACAACAGTAACACACAAGGACAGACGATAGCGTGTTTAGATTTTTAAACTTCGGTGATCGACCTTAACATAAGTATTCGAAACCATGGAAGTTAAAAGTTAAGTATTATATTAATATCGTTGATAACAATTTTAAAGATAGTTCAAAACTGGACTAATAGTCGGCAGTCATTAACTTTCTCATAAAACTTGCAGAAACGCGATTTTTGTGTTCTAAAAGCACCAGGGCTCTAAAAAATGCTAAAACATTTTAAACAAGTGTAAAAATCCAGCCGAGTGTAAGATTAAATGGAAATTTAACCCAAATTCAATTCTGGGTTTATTGTAAAAATGTGTTAACTTTTTGACACGACGATCCAAAAATGGAACTAAACATTTTATCAAATTTATTGTAAAAGTGTATGTAAGTGTATGCTAGTTACGACGAATTTTATTCACAATAAAAAGTTGTATCCTTTACCCAAATATTGGAATGCAGTTCATGTAGGCCTGCATAGGAAATAATTTATATGTTTATAAATCATGCAACACTTATTAACTTAAAATAATCATAATTTTAAAAAATTATGAGTAAAATAACAATAAAAAACGTGTGCGGTAGTTGACAGAACCCGCACAATGAAAGTGGAACTTCTTTCTTCGTGTGCTAGGTTTAAATTTACTAGGTTCATTTTTTGTGTGTGTGGGCAACATCAAAACGTTTGGCACTGCTTCGAATATTTTACCGATTTACTTTGTATGTTGGCGGTGTTAGATGAATAAGATCGGCGACACTTTAATTACAATTATAGTTTCTACTTTATGTTACTAAAGTGTTATTGACTCTTAAACGTTTTATATTCTTCTGGTCAGACTTATACAAAATGTGTAAGTCACATTATAATTTACGTTGACGTCTATTAATAATAATTTTCTTCAAGTTTATGGAAACATAGAGGTATGGAAGATTTCAATTATGCCAATCATTGACTTTTAATTTAACGGTCTTTTCTGGCACATATGTGTTCTTTTCTAATTATCCATGAAATAGTTTTAAATTTCAAATAATTTTTTAAAGACATTAACTTTTATTTTGTATTCATTATATTTACTAAATATTTGAAAAATAGCTATAAAAAAATTAATAATAATTAGTTTAATACTACTAAGTATACATTCATTATGTTGAAAATTTCACGTACTAAGAAACTAAAATTAACAAAACCAACAAAACGATTGCTGAAATTAAATCTCGTAAACAAAAGGCCAATAGTTGATGCTACGAATGCAAAATGTTAATTACATCTAATCCGATAGATCGAAAAATAAAGTTGTGCTTAAATAAAAACTCAATAAGGTCAATATTCACTTATGGTAGTGAGGCATTGACCATGAGAAAATGACAACTACCTATTTGGAACATTTGAACGATAGTTGTTGAAAAAGGTATAGGTCTACGGATTAATAAGGAGTGTTGATGGCACGTGGAGAATCCGGATTAATCATGAACTCAGCAAAGTATAGGAGGAGGTGAAGTTATGAGATACATTAGATCTCTACGTGTCGCATGGATTGGACATCTTGCGCAGATGGATGAGAGGAGAATTGTAAAACGGTCTTTTGAGTGGGAACCTTGACAAAAAATAATAAATAATAGACCTAGAAAGACATATAGGGATAGCATAGGGAAAGATATGAAGGAAACTGGAATCAGAAACTGGAAAGAAGTGGCTAAGAAAAGGGCAAAATGGGGGCCAAGAAAAAAGCCTACAAGGGTTATGAGTGACAACTGAATAAAAATATATTTATTATTTTTAATATTTATACTCGTTAATGAAGAAGAAAATTACCGTTCAGATTTCTCGGTTTGCCATTTCTTTGTGCCATT
This sequence comes from Magicicada septendecula, assembly GCA_034769895.1. Classification (NCBI taxonomy): domain Eukaryota; kingdom Metazoa; phylum Arthropoda; class Insecta; order Hemiptera; family Cicadidae; genus Magicicada; species Magicicada septendecula. The sequence goes on along the minus strand of CM068367.1, from coordinate 167,500,072 downwards.
TTCGTTTCAGCTCAGGTTTCGTGGTGCGCAACGATTTAAAACAAATATCATTTCAATAAATTAAAAAGAAGAAGTAAAATTTCTTATCACGTTTTTGTATGTTACAAAAAATATTTTCTGGAAAAACAAATAAACACTCAGTGACAAACAACTATTAGAGTTAAACTAATTAAGTAAAGGCACTGAGAAAGAGAGAGACGAGCAAACAACCCCTTGGTTGCATTTGTAATTAACAATACGCAGACTTGTTTCTTTTGTATTCCAGCCACGTCGCGTAAGTAAATGACACTAACGAACGGAAGGAAGGTTATTAAGTAACTCGACAGTTGCAATAGTTGTTGCTTGCCTTATTTCCCTCGGGGGTTGCTGTTTACCACTTGACATGACTTCGCTCCACTGTTTCTTCCACTTTAGTTCTACTAGTGCTCCTAAATCTGCAACTTAACGTCAAAACTATTTAAGAGTTCATTTCTGAGATTGCTCTGCTGGCATTCCTGTGTTTGTCGCTTTTCCGACATAATTAGTGAGAAATGTCCGTGGCGTGTGAGTGGGCGCTTGAGCGTCTTGAGAGAGAGAGAGAGGGAGAGAGAGAAAGAGAGAGAGAGAGAGAGAGAGAGAGAGAGATGAACCTCCTATGCTCTCTATTGTCTGTGTGAAGAATTAAATTCTGGTTTGCTATATAAACTATCGTACTTGTTTTCTACTGTAAATGTTGTAATGGTTAGGCCTATCTCTCCCAATTTGAGAATATGGAACACACGATATCGCCTCCACTATAATGTCGATTACATAAATATGTTTCGCGACTATCTGCGGTAATTGACAAAAAAATGTTCGAGTCTTTTATTACAATTTCTCTTATTTCCTGTCACATGAATTTTCCTACTTAGACGAAAATATATTGATAACCTCAGAACACCTATCAATCGGACAACATGAACCTGTGTGACCAGTTATGTATCTAGGGTTTTCACATACTGAATAGGTAGGCACTCAGAAAGCAACAGCATGGCTAACCCATAAAGGAAAATAAGTATGCCAATGTAAGTTGTTCTACTGGAAACTGGAGAGCTCAAGTCCGACTCCACTAGCATCTGTGGGCGCCATATAGCTACCTGTTGGTGTCCCCCAGGGCTCGGCCAGTAGCCCGCTACTATAGGCTATATTATATTTACAAAAGACACCACTCCCCCCTCATTAATTATCATACTCGACAGCAGGCCTCACTTAGTACAGCGATAATACGACCTACTGGGTCTCGGCTCGAATACACCAGCACGTCTTTTTAAAACTACAGGAAGTATTTCAACCATTGTTTGAATGCTGCAATAATTGGAGAATTTCCGTGAACACGGACAAGACCCAACTCTGCGTCTTCAATTCAATAGGACGTAACATGAGACATTTTCTCCAGACTCCAGTCCATGTCGGCCATTCTAATACCATTCCAAAGCATGGCTGCAAATATCGTGGAGTCACTCTTGACACCAAACTCACCTGGCAACAGCACATCAAAAGAACTGCTCACCAACCCCGTGCCCGTATCCGATCACTATGTATACTAAGTAGAAACGACCGTTTCTCCAGTGTGATCCTCAGCAGGAGGATATGCCATATTGTGACATATGCTCACCCGATCCTGCTGAATGCAGACCTAGCTAGACTCGACTATATGAAAAATATATTATACTAACCGTCTGTGACTTCTCGTATTTGATGTCTCTTCTTATTACGACATGTTTCAAGACTCTTGTCCCATTGTCAAGCATAAAATTTATAGCACATATCAGATATGTTTGTCAAACGTTAAAAACCATGTCATGATGACCACAAATAACGGATTATTAAAAAACGAACTATATTAATTTGTAACTTGAATACGCGCATCGGGCGAACAGTGTACACTGCACAGCGACTCACCGCGCATTAACGGCAACTGATTCTTGATATCTCAATATCTCAATGCGGTGTCGTACAATACATTATACTTGAATAATAACTGGTCGTTCAAAATGTGTGGCTTGGTATTAGTGTCCCTGAACGCCTTGTACACCTCAAATTCTTCGAGTGTGTTCATATAACGTCCTTTACTGCAAAAGTGGAGGGGTTTTAAATTAGTTCTGAAATCGGTGTAACTATGATTTTCGTTAATAAGATGTTTGGCGAAACTTGATTTGATGGTATCATAGTTACGACAGATAGTGGGTGGTTTGTGTTCATTAAATCTTTTGAGAAAACCACGGCCCGTCTGGCCCACATAGAAAGCGTCACAATCATTGCATGACAATTTGTAAATGCCCGTTTTATTCTCAATACAAGTAGGTTCGTGGGTACGAAGATTATTTAAGATATTATTTGTAGTCTTGTAAGTGACTATAATATCAGTGTTTTTGTTTATGAGAGATTTTAAAATGTTCGGCATGAAATTGGTATATGTTGGGGTGATATATCTATGTGGCTTTTTTTCCCGTGCATTCATTGATAATTGGTTAATGGTCCTTATTCTATTTTTATGTTTCTTGAGAATGTTGTTTACAACATTGGAATTGTAACCATTTGCGACTGCGATGTATTTGATGGTATTTAACTCATTAAGAAAATCTTTGTTATCAAGGGGTAAAGATAAAAGTCTATGTATCATGCTATGAAACGCAGCCATTTTCTGCGATATGGGATGAAATGACGTGGCGTGTATCACGATGTCTGTCGTCGTTGGATTTCTGTATATATTAAAATGAAAATTATTGGTGGTGTTTTTTGTGATTATCAGATCTAAGAAGTTTAGTTGTCCGTTGTCCTCATGTTCCAAGGTGAATTTCATATGTTTGTTAATACTATTTAAATAGGTGTGTAATCGATCAATCTGCCGCTGTGTACCTTTATAAATTACAAACGTGTCATCGACATATCTACCATAAAATATAATATTGTTGCTATGTATATCATTCTCAAAGATATAGGAATTCTCGAAGTAATTTAAATATATATCTGCAAGAAGGCTTGATAGAGGTGAACCCATAGCTAATCCTTCCCGTTGGCTGAAATATAATTTGTTATGAGTAAAGTAATTTTGCTCAAGGAGCAAATTTAATAACTCAATCAATTCATGTATACTATTGATATCTAATTTTTTGGTATTTATAAGATTCTTCTTCAGTAACTGCAGAGTATCAGATATCGGTATATTTGTACATAAGTTAACGATGTCGAGGGACGCCATTTTATATGAAGTTTCGATTTTTAGTTTTTTAACCTTATTAACAAAGTCAATGCTATTAGTTAAGCTGTAGTTATTCTCCAATATTATATTCTGTTTGATTATGTTGAGTAGTTTTTTGGTGGTTTTATAACCCGGGGCAGTGGTAAAATTCACTAACGGTCTTATAGGAGTATTTTCTTTATGCAACTTCGGCAATCCTGTTAACAAGGGCGCTTTTGCGTTGATAGGCTTCAAATGTCTCCTAGTCTGTTCATCAAATAAATGTATGCACTTATTTATACATTGATTTAAACTTTTAGTATATTGTTCTGTAGGGTCAGAAGTTAATCTAACAATGTTATTGTCTGCTATAAAATCTTGTATCTTTTCATTATAAGTATTCGTGTCCATGATAACTACAGTGTTTCCCTTATCTGCCTTAGTAACTAAAGCATGGTTATCAGTTATGGTTATCTGTCGTAACTATGATACCATCAAATCAAGTTTCGCCAAACACCTTTTTAACGAAAATCATAGTTACACCGATTTCAGAACTAATTGGAAACCCCTCCACTTTTGCAGTAAAGGACGTTATATGAACACACTCGAAGAATTTGAGGTGTACAAGGCGTTCAGGGACATTAATACCAAGCCACACATTTTGAACGACCAGTTATTATTCAAGTATAATGTATTGTACGTACCGCATTGAGATATTGAGATAACAAGAATCAGTTGCCGTTAATGCGCGGTGAGTCGCTGTGCAGTGTACACTGTTCGCCCGATGCGCGTATTCAGGTTACAAATTAATATAAACCGTTTTTTAATAATCCGTTATTTGTGGTCATCATGACATGGTTTTTAACGTTTGACAAACATATCTGATATGTGCTATAAATTTTATGCTTGACAATGGGACAAGAGTCTTGAAACATGTCGTAATAAGAAGAGACATCAAATACGAGAAGTCACAGACGGTTAGTATAATATATTTTTCATATTTTTAACGGAAACGTGGCTTGGTACTAAAATAGGTTTATTCCTACTATAATATGAATACAGTTAGTCGAACAAATCTAGTACGTGAATTTCAAAACGTTAAAACTAAACTCCACAAAACTATTTTGCACATCAAATTTAATAAATCTTGCTTGAAATACGGTGTCACACCAAAATACGCTACCATACATATGAAATCCTCAAATATTGCTGACAGAAAAACTAAAAAGTATGCTGAAACATATAGAATTAAAGAGGAGTTGAAATCTCTTTACATCAAGAAAGCTTATTTAAACTCAAAATTATATAAAACACATTTGAAGTTACTAGACAGCACACATCCTGCCGCATTGGAATTTTACCTTGACTTTATAAACAGAGATATACAACAGATTACTTATCGCATGCGTATCACACAGGCAAACAAACTTCATAGATTAATAAACGATCAATTACAGACTGTTGATAATATTAAATATAAACAAACATTCTATACACGACTACAGAATTTAACTTCCATAAAATTAAACTCAGACGAAACTGAACTACTAAATAAAGGTTTGAAATATAATTTACCGGTACATACTTCCAATTTTAGCCGTAAACATATTATTGCAGAAATTTTAAACGCCGAAACTGTCGTCAAAGCGATACCTGACCAACATGAACAAAATAAGGTGCGGTTTTTAATAAATGACAAGTTTAATAAGGTTATTGAAAGACATAACATCAATAAGAACATTCACTCTGTTTCTTCAGCCAATTATAAAAAAGAACGAAAAACTCTAATTAATCTCAAAAAGAAATAACTGATAACCATGCTTTAATTACTAAGGCAGATAAGGGAAACACTGTAGTTATCATGGACACGAATACTTATAATGAAAAGATACAAGATTTTATAGCAGACAATAACATAGTTAGATTAACTTCTGACCCTACAGAACAATATACTAAAAGTTTAAATCAATGTATAAATAAGTGCATACATTTATTTGATGAACAGACTAGGAGACATTTGAAGCCTATCAACGCAAAAGCGCCCTTGTTAACAGGATTGCCGAAGTTGCATAAAGAAAATACTCCTATAAGACCGATTGTGAATTTTACCACTGCCCCGGGTTATAAAACCACCAAAAAACTACTCAACATAATCAAACAGAATATAATATTGGAGAATAACTACAGCTTAACTAATAGCATTGACTTTGTTAATAAGGTTAAAAAACTAAAAATCGAACCTTCATATAAAATGGCGTCCCTCGACATCGTTAACTTATATACAAATATACCGATATCTGATACTCTGCAGTTACTGAAGAAGAATCTTATAAATACCAAAAAATTAGATATCAATAGTATACATGAATTGATTGAGTTATTAAATTTGCTCCTTGAGCAAAATTACTTTACTCATAACAAATTATATTTCAGCCAACGGGAAGGATTAGCTATGGGTTCACCTCTATCAAGCCTTCTTGCAGATATATATTTAAATTACTTCGAGAATTCCTATATCTTTGAGAATGATATACATAGCAACAATATTATATTTTATGGTAGATATGTCGATGACACGTTTGTAATTTATAAAGGTACACAGCGGCAGATTGATCGATTACACACCTATTTAAATAGTATTAACAAACATATGAAATTCACCTTGGAACATGAGGACAACGGACAACTAAACTTCTTAGATCTGATAATCACAAAAAACACCAACAATAATTTACATTTTAATATATACAGAAAACCAACGACGACAGACATCGTGATACACGCCACGTCATTTCATCCCATATCGCAGAAAATGGCTGCGTTTCATAGCATGATACATAGACTTTTATCTTTACCCCTTGATAACAAAGATTTTCTTAATGAGTTAAATACCATCAAATACATCGCAGTCGCAAGTGGTTACAATTCCAATGTTGTAAACAACATTCTCAAGAAACATAAAAATAGAATAAGGACCATTAACCAATTATCAATGAATGCACGGGAAAAAAGCCACATAGATATATCACCGCAACATATACCAATTTCATGCCGAACATTTTAAAATCTCTCATAAACAAAAACACTGATATTATAGTCACTTACAAGACTACAAATAATATCTTAAATAATCTTCGTACCCACGAACCTACTTGTATTGAGAATAAAACGGGCATTTACAAATTGTGATGCAATGATTGTGACGCTTTCTATGTGGGCCAGACGGGCCGTGGTTTTCCCAAAAGATTTAATGAACACAAACCACCCACTGTCTGTCGTAACTATGATACCATCAAATCAAGTTTCGCCAAACATCTTATTAACGAAAATCATAGTTACACCGATTTCAGAACTAATTTAAAACCCCTCCACTTTTGCAGTAAAGGACGTTATATGAACACACTCGAAGAATTTGAGGTGTACAAAGCGTTCAGGGACACTAATACCAAGCCACACATTTTGAACGACCAGTTATTATTCAAGTATAATGTATTGTACGACACCGCATTGAGATATTGAGATAACAAGAATCAGTTGCCGTTAATGCGCGGTGAGTCGCTGTGCAGTGTACACTGTTCGCTCGATGCGCGTATTCAAGTTACAAATTAATATAGTTCGTTTTTTAATAATCCGTTATTTGTGGTCATCATGACATGGTTTTTAACGTTTGACAAACATATCTGATATGTGCTATAAATTTTATGCTTGACAATGGGACAAGAGTCTTGAAACATGTCGTAATAAGAAGAGACATCAAATACGAGAAGTCACAGACGGTTAGTATAATATATTTTTCATATATTTAACGGAAACGTGGCTTGGTACTGAAATAGGTTTATTCCTACTATAATATAGACTCGACTCCTACAAGTTAACAGAACGGCGAACTCTACGTTTAATATACCGCCGCCCTCCCCTCACCAAAACCTCCAACATAGCTTTGTATGCCCTTAACAAAATATTTCCCGGCCTAGACTTCTTTCTCCGTAAACTACAGGAGAAGTATGCCAAAGTCGCAGAAACCTGTTCCGCCTTACAGTACACCGCCGCTCCTATCAACAGGACCACCAGAAACACCCCTTCTTCATAATTAACCGATTACTAGCTTTTGCGAATGAACCTCCTCCAAAAAATGATGAACGCAACTGATGAGCTACAAAGGTAAAAATAAAATAAAATTCACACAACTTCCCTGCCCTAATTATAACCCACACAAATTTTCCTCCGCTGATTCCTTGACGCCATTACGACGCTACCTGCCATCTTTAGCGTCAAAAGCTGCTCGTCGCTGGCTATTAGTATTCTAGTTTGGCACTAAATCGCCCCCTCTCAAATAGCTTGTTCCACTGCTGCACACACTGCCACAATATACTCCATTTTCCTGTCTTGTGCTGCTGTCCACATATCCAAACCAAACGGCTGAATTGGGCTTGCCTCAGAACAGCCTGTGACTTGTCCTCTCCGACAAACCTCAAACTAAGAAAAAATACCTTTTTTCAGACGCTGGCCATTTATAACGTCTGTCAGTCTTATTTCATTTGATATTCTTCACATGAATAAAAATTTATTGGCACATACATTGAATCCATATAAACGTATTACTTACTTCCTCACCTGCCTCATTCCGTATCTCCCTGAAAAACAATCGAGCAAAGTACTTCCATGATGGGGCGTATCAAACTTCTACAATATGCGAAATGGTACTTAATAGGAGGTATTACAATTAGTCCTATTACAATTTCTTTATAAGTAATAAAGAAAGCGGTATAGTTGTGAAAGTGGTTAAAATCACAAATAAAAATTAGGGCGTACACTGCTGCACAGATCTGCCTCGTAGTTACGAGACTGGTCTCTCTTGTAATTAGAATTCCTGTTAGACTGAGTCAGTGGCTCCTAATGGTCGTTCTATTGTAAGGTGTAAACTGATAGTGAATGATCTTGTAAAAATATATCATATTTACGATCTGATAATGACCTGTCAAGCTTGAAAGCGCTAATCGGTAAATTTTTTATATACGTAGTAGCGTGAAACAGAGTAATTTCTGTTTACAAATTTTTATATTACAATCTCAATTAATTTGATCTACGTTTCTCAACGAATGCTTTATGGGCAATCGTTCTATTTCAGTTCTTACTTTCTTAACAATTCATACCTTTCTCTCACTTTTTTTAATAGGAAACACTTTTTATGATTTCTATTAGTCTTGTCCTCAATTTTTTTTTACAGAAAAAAAATTAAATATGCAAAACAATAATTTCTTCGGTAGCAAAATCCTTTTGTAAATTAAAATAACTAGATAAGCATAAAATAAAATCTTTAAAAAATTTGAATACGAGACGGCGTTATCAGAGCCAGTTATAAAGATGAGACGAAACAGACGAAATACAAAAAGGAAAATGAAAGCTTCGGCTACGTGTAGTGGTAGGTAGCAGTAATTGATGGCTTCCACAACAAGTACGAAGCTAATTAGAGAGCTGGTTTTATATTCCAACCGCTGACTGGCAAATAATGTATTACAGTTGCCCAAGGATGAAAGTGAAACAAAAAAGAAGATATGAAAAAATAAATAAAATAAAAACGGAATCACGGTTCCCGCCACCGACAACAAGCCGAAGACACCGGCCGAAACTTGTCGCTGCCCGCGGCGATTCAACAAATCAACTTCCCGTTTTTTGTTTATTTCATTATACCTTTTTATACGTTATAACGATTCGTTCTTCTTTGCTTTGAAGCGAGCAAACAAACACGACTAAATAAATAAGCAGATTTATTTTTTGTTTCTTGTTCTCCTTCCAACTCGAGATTCTGAATGAAATAACTTCGTTAGTGAGCGCGAAGCGCACGGTCTTCGTTCGGTCTTCGGTCTTCAGTCTACGGAATGAAGTACTTTATTAAAAAAAAAAAAAAAAAAAAAAAAAAAAAAAAGTATTACGATTGTTGGCTACGCCTTCTTTAGTGTTTTCCTACCTGATTATAGCCTAGACACTGACTGCAGTATTCAATACGCACGTATACAAAACTTTTAATGAAGAAAAGTAACATTTTGTTAAAATTGTAATTTGTGTGTAGGAAATCTGCCGGTGTTATGCAGCGCCTACTCACTAAATAAGAGCCAGACGTATCAAGCCAAACTAATTATTAATTTATATAATTGGTAACTTGTTAATGTTTTTGTCTCAGGTATTCACGATAATTATTTTTAAGATCATTATTTTATTCTCTCTCTCTCTCTCTCTCTCTCTCTCTCTCTCTCTCTCTCTCTCTCTCTCTCTCTCTCTCTCTCTCTGTCTTTCTCTTTCTCTCTCTCCACTTATACCTCTTTCCCTATGTCGCCTTCATTATTTCCTCTGTATCTATTGTTGTGTGTGTGTATTATATATATATATATATATATATATACACACATATTTGTCTGCTTATCAATCTATCTCTGTATCTGACGATCTGTCTGCTTATCCTCTTATGAGTTTCTCTTAATGTTTAACCCCTATAGTTTTAATTTGCTTGACTACTAAATTTCGTTCTAACAGTGAATAAAATTGTTTACAATTGACCCCCCAACTAAAAGGTTATTACCAAAATTGTACTGGACATGCAAATACAAGAGTTTATAATACTGTATTTGATTTTCCTTTATTATGTTTGTTTCAATGTTTAATATGTAATTATTACAGTTGTTTTAGCTTTATCTCTCAATTGTCAGAGTGTCCTTCATTTAGCAACGCGTAGGGAATATTATAAACCCTATTGTTTGGTCTTGTTGTTTAGGATGTAGGCCTAATATCGTAAGAAGAATATGCAATGAAGGGCATAGTATATCCCTTATGCCAGTATTTCTTAGTCAGACTTTCCCTTATACACCTAGTACTGATCTTAAAATCTTATTTCGTTATCTTCTGTTCAGTTATCGGTTTTTGAATTTAGTGTCGCAGTTTCACTACGAGTTTCCTGTAAATAGTAGGGTGCATGGCCCTGCTTTCACTTTAGAAAATTGCGAAAGAGCATCGCTTGTGACGTTTCCCTTCAACGTTCTGTTTTTCGTCCACGTATATGATTAAACGCCTGTAGTTTTGTGTCCACATGTCTAGGTGTATATCTCCAATATAAGAAAAGCATATCTGAACAACTTAAATCAGCTCACATGGTAAATTAATAGATCATTCACTATTAGTCTACACGCTACAGGAGAGTGAGCAATTTTTAAGAGTCATTGACTCAAACTTGGTAACAGGAATTCTAATTACAAGAGAGTCGAATGGCATAACTACGAGGCGGATCAGGGGGTGAATCCCTTGAGAGTTATTGAGAACTTCAGTAAAATTTGAAAATCATTTAACGTATGCCTACTTCAAATCCAATTTCGTGAGTTAAAATAAGGCTTTCAATTAATTGTATGAATCATTATATAGAAAGAATCTTAAATATTACATTGTCCTGACGAAAATGGGGACTCCAAACTTGAAGCTAATCTTATTTGGGGGGGGGAGTCCTCCAGAAGCTTATCTCATCTCCCTTAGAAACTAGTCTCATTCCCTCCCGTTGACCATTCATGAGCCACTCTGTGTATGTGTGTGTGTGGGGGGGGGAGAGAGACAGACAGAGACAGAGACAGAGCCAGTGACAGAGACAGAGATAGACAGACAGACAGACCTCTTAATTTTCTGCTGCAGTTCATAGTAGGGGCTCGGAAGCTATGTACCGTGTTTCGTACAGCCTATTTACCTGATAGTCCGGAAAATAAATATTTTGATAAAATTACGTTCATCGTAGCTATTGCTGTGGCACTTTGGAGACATTGTGGACTATCTCTTTTACTTTGATCATAATTCATTGTAGAACTATTCGCAAATGTGGTAATCCCCAAATATATCAATGTAATAGGAGTGATAATTGTCGCTCTCAAATGCCAGATGGCTGAATGTAGCGACAGACTGACTTTTTAGACGTAGTCTAGTATCAAAGTGAGAATGTAGAAGAGTCCATAAAACAGATTTCCTTGTGAATCGTGGAGAGTGGCCCGATTTATAAAGCAGAACAGATTTACTTTAATCTTCGAGTCACTTTGTGAAACAGCGTAAAATAAAAAAGTTCAGTACCAAACAAGGCCGTCAACAGAAAATGGGGAAAAATGGGTATATTAATATACACAGTCCGCTGTGATAACCACAGAAATCGTTTTTCGAACGTAAAAGGTAATCTTGTCTTATATAATCGTGTCAGAAAGTGTTTACACGGATGAACGAATCAGAATCACTCCTCAGGCTTGGTAGTGGATAACAATAATGAAATTCCATATTAACGCAAACTCTATATTGAAAATAAAATAGTCAACTATCACCTTCACAAAGACTGAAGCCAGACAGACATAAGTGATATTAAGGGTGAAAAAACCCGTCCCTGGCGATGTTGCTGACGAGGGTTGAAGTCGGACAGCTGACAGACACACACTGCTCTCACGTCTGTCTGTCTGGCAAAGAGATGAGTTTTAATTTCGTTATGTTGCTACAACGGTTGTAAAATTAAATGTACATTCACACCGGCTCAAGTGCAGCAAATTAACTCAAGTGTTAGCGACAACTAGCTGTCACACCCTGATGGAAACAAATCGTCAAAAGAATCCGGAGTGTTACTGAATTAAATTATATTCTTACACAAACGTAGGTACCGCACTCAAAGAGCGCGCACCGGCGAATGCGTACAAGCAAGCTGCAAAAAATAATGGCGTTATGTCGTTTTAACAAACAGCATTAGAAAACCGTTAATGCTTTCTTGTCTAGTGAAAATATTGATGTAGAAAGGAATATCAAACATTGAAAGCCTCATCGTATTAATACTGTGTTATTTCATTTCAAAATTTTAAGAAAGTGCATACGTAAATATTTGTGCAGTTAAACGATAAATACAATTTAGTGGTAACTACTCTATTTGTTACATAGGAGAGTACAATGCTACACAAGTTGAAAACACAAAATATTAATAGTACAAAATATTAATATTTATTTGTACACTGAACAAGTTACGTATGAGTAAATATATTCCGCCTTAGTTATAAATTAAAATTGTCTCTATAATAAGTGTCAGAAGTTTCCATACCTAGGAATTGTGTTGTCAATGGACGCGTATTTTGACTACGAATGCATAAACGAAGACTGTAGAACTCATAACAGTCTCAGTCTTCTCTGAATTGAAGGTACTCATAACATCTATTTATCTGCATAAGTACGGAGAGCTGGGAAAGCGGTTATAACTTTTAAAAAGTGTAAAGTCGGCACGATGATGACTCCAAACGATGAGGAATCACGACCATAAAGAATAAATTCGAAACGTCTACAATTAGAGTCACGATTAGGAAGACATTTTTATACCTACTGTAAAATGAGTATGAATTATATTTGCACCCAAACTGATCTGCGTTACAGTTTGGAATTTGGGTTACCAGTTTGTTTAATATAAGGATAAATACGCTGCGCATATTGAACTGAAATTAGACTACAGTGTTATACATAATTACTAAAGGAACCGCATGCAATACAACGTTATAATTTAACGATGCATAATAATCGGAACCGATGAGATATAAAATTTAATCTCGTATTCTATGGAAAAGCGGTTGCGTGAAAATATTTAAGAGCGAAAGCTCATGAATCATAAATTCTAAAACAAACTAGAGGTCGCTACTAAAGAGATGAGGAGGAAAGTGTCGGAAGTTATAAACATGTTATACGGATTATATGGAACAGTTAGCAAGACGGAAACCAATGAAATCGATGTCTAAGAGGTTAGAGGCGATGACAGCAGGGGAAGGGACATACAATTTATTAATTTTTTCAAGTTCAAAAAAAAGAATGCATTGAATTAGCCGTGAGCGTTTGTACAAATAAAGTGACAAATATAATATAATTGTTCCCTCTGTCTACCCTTTCGAGTGTACAGGTTTCCGGACAACGAACCCCGTGTAGTCATATTCCAAGAATTTGTTACTCATGCATGTATACGCTGTAGATTGCAGGTTGAGCCGCGATGCTATGACGCTATAAGCACACGACCTTATCTGTGGATTTAATAATATAAAAGGAAATTTAACATATAAACTTCGAGACTTTCAGTCAAAGGGTCGACTACTTTGATTAGTAGATACGCAGACTTTGTATTACCAACTTGCTGAATACCTTACTAAAGGCGACTTTCCCAGCTACAAATAAAACGTACAAATGTATCACACACAGACTGAAAATTTTGAAATTCCAACACACACACACACACACACACACACACATATATGTATATACATATATACAAAAATTAAAATATGTATAATGACTTTACCTTAAGATATTTTTTCCTTATTTGGAACATGTTTCGGGACGCTTTGACTCAACGTCGAAAATACACAAAATACTAATATATACACCACAGTCACACATAATAATACCATTTTAAACTGCCTTTAAAGAGGAAACCACAACAACAACCAAGCAACACACAGGTACTTCATAAGATTCAAAATTAGGAAGTCTGAGGATGGGAACAAAAAGCGTCCCGAAACATGTTCCAAATAAAAAAAAATCTTGAGGTAAAGTCATTATAAATATTAAATATATTATATACATCAAGAAATAGACTGTAGCAAAACGTTTTTGAATATGTGTGTGTGTGTGTGTGTGTGTGTGTGTGTTCATAATTTTCTAGATACATAACTCAACGCTTCTCGCACTAATTATGTAATATTTACGTAGGCCAGACAAAGAAAAATCTACTCGATAGATTCCTGCAACACCGCAATGCGTTTTTAAAAACAAATATTTTTAAATCTAATTTAGCCACACATTGTCTACATAATAACCACCAATTTCCAGGAATTAAAAATATATAATTAATTAAAAACTTACAAAAATTTCAAAAAATTAATATTTGGAAAAATCGCAATATTTACAAACACAATAACAATAATTTATTAATTAAAGAACAAACTCAAATAAAAACATAACAAGATGATCTATTTAAAATTATAAATTTATTGAAGTAAATAAAATGTAAACATTAACTATTTCTAATATAACCGACAAAACTGCTGCTTAAGTGAATAAACATTAAAACAATCGGTAACTAATCAGCTTAAATCGATTATCGGTTATTTTATATTAAAATCGAAACAAATTCGATTATTCGTTAGTTTCTACATTAACACAGAATTATTTCGATTGTTATTGATTCACTTACAATCCTCTGACGATGCTGGTATTTTTCAGTGAAACGTGCGTCAGGTGTTGAAACAACAAATAACGGAATACACTACTTGCAGAAGAAAATAATATCACAATATTGTATATGTATCTAAATTAAAAACCAAAATATATAGTGTACTGTAAAATATTATTGGCAAAAGAAAATATTAATTTGAAGCTTGTATATTTTTTACTGATTTTACATAGCCCTTTATTTAATCGTTCGGAATACGCTAAACTAGTGAATGTGACACCCACACTATGTAGACTTGAGCTTAAATGTTTATATAAACACAGAAATTGTACCTGCATATAAATTATGTAGATATTTTTGTATGTATGTATTTTGTAACGTATGTAGTAATAATAATGTATTACTATAAGTGGTTGGAGTGTTGGCAAAAAATTGCAAATTGTACAAAGGGGTTGTTGGAGATTGTGTCTGTTACGCTTTCATGTATGTTCATTAGCGCATTTTTAATAAGTGAAATGACCAGAAATTAGACTAAAAAGCATAAAATGCGAAAGTCTGAATATGTTCTCATAAATTGTTGATTATAAGAGACTACATAGACGGATTAAGGTACTCCACTCATAAACTCTATTGGATCTGCGTATCGGCGAAGAAAACGAGGACGATGGCATTCAGCAGTGAATTCCCAATTGGGACAAACATTTACTTAAAAATTACCCCATTGAATAAACGTCAAAACTAACTACCTTTGGTGCGACGTGAGTTATCAATACTAGAGATGTAAACGATGAGCTCAGCGTATGAGTTTATTTTTGGCGAGATCATAAGTAAGACAAGAAAACAATATTTTAAAATAAATTTATACACCTTTTAGTAGTTTCAATTTGTGAGTGTTAATTAATCTTGGGTCCTGACACATAGAGAGACACAAATACCAATAACAAAAAATGGCTGGTTCGAGTAACCAATAATCAAAGCAACAAAACTAAAATAACCGCTATTTGTCAAGGCCTACACAAGAGCAGATAGACTCCGAAAGTAGACAGTAGGCCGACACGGCGGTAGATAGACAAAGAAGATATTCGAAGTGGTGCTTGGAATAGTTTCCGTTCGCGGTAAAATCTGTGAACGTATGTATATATGTAAAGACGATTTGAAACGAATGGTGGTCAACAAGATCACCAAACTAATTCAAAAGTATAGACTTACGGATAGAATAAGTGTTAGAAAACCAAGGAAGTTATGTTTGTAATGGAAGCTGGAACAGGTCGGTATCGGCATACCTATTCTCTTGATGGATAAAGGAAAAGAAAGTTGATTATGAAGAAGTCATGATGTATAGACCAAACTCAATCTTGGAGAAACATCCATCCTCTCTCTCTCTCTCTCTCTCTCTCTCTCTCTCTCTCTCTCTCTCTCTCTCTCTCTCTCTCTCTCTCTCTCTCTCTCTCTCTCTCACAAACACACACACACACATATGTATACATAAACTCCCATTATTAGTATAATACACAGAAGAATAACACGATGTTAAGAATATGCTTAATACAAAGTTCATGGTTTGAGTGTGACAAAATTTAAAAAAAAATTAGAAATCACTCAAAATTAAAGCTTATTTTTGTTACTATCTGCAAGTTCACCTTCAAAACATTCTTTAAGCAGCCGTAGTAACAAAGGGCCTCAAGTATTCGCTGGCTGGGCATTATGTAACATTTAAGAAGATAGAGACGCTGGTTTGCTCCGTGTCTAATTTATTGTACAAGTGTAAGCGGATGTATCGAGGGCCCGTGGGCATATGTGTCTTGTGTTCGTCACGCTTCGCTGAAATCAACAGCCTTCCACACGCCTTGCCTTGAGGCTTCGCACAAATTAGTATACTATTTTGATCCCCTTTTTCTTGAACACTCTCTCTCTCTCTCTCTCTCTCTCTCTCTCTCTTCTCGTTCTATCTGTTTCTCAATCATTCCTCATATTTATCGTAAATATTTTAGAAGAATAATTTTTTTCTAAAACAAAGACCTCCGACCACATTTGCGTAGATCCAGAAATTCATTTTATTCAGTACATACTCTCACTCTCATCAATCACAAAAGTAGCGTTTGCTGTTTTGCTGTTGTAATGTCTGATTGTAATCTGGCTTCTTACTTTCCCATAAGAAGCGTATGCAGAGATTCCCACATAGGTATGGAGCACATACGTTATAGGATTCTATATAGTCTGCAGAGTATCAAAAACTAATATATGAGTTCTTCTTTAGTGCAGAAAAACAACATATTTATGAGAATGTAAAACTAAAATATTTTAAACGTAATATTTAAAATTGTATTTTCTAAATAATAACTGTCTCATGTAAACTGAGAGGTGTTTAAAACTTATTGATCGGAGGTTTACTTTATGTTTACATTATGCATATATAAGGGTGCGCTTACGCGCACGTGTGTGGTGGCATTAAGTCGTGTACTGAAAAGGAGCCCCCTTGTCCTCAAAAACGTTCTGCTAAATAAAAATATAGGAAGTACTTGATATGGGCATTATATAAAATTAACGTAGTAACTTACACGTAACATGAACTGTGATAAAAGTTTAGTCACGATTTCAGAAATACAGGGAAACACACACGCACGCGCACTACAATTTATTTTCACTTATTTGTACGCTAGATATTTCCTGAGTTTCGTACGCCCAGTGCCTTATACCTCGGGCTTACCAACTACGACAAGAAGTTAATTTTCTAAACTCCGATTATGTTAGCCAAGTGGTAACGAAGCCTCCACTATGAAGAATGGAGGAGATTTCACATTCAATCGTAGTTCACAATAGGAGAAATGCTGTTTTTTATGTATTGACATATCCAGCGAATAGCAAATTCAACATCGACTGATGTAATGTACTCGCTGTAGACCGCATCTTTTCTCTCCGCTGCTGGTGACCAACGTCGTGAGTCACCATTTTATGTATAAATTTTCTGGTAAGTACTCTATGAATTATCCATCAAAGGCTGCTGGCAGCAGTTCTTTTTATTTCGGATACTAAGTGTTTTACACCTGTTTTAAGAACACTTTTTTTTTAAACAATCTCTGATTGGTAGTTTGTGATCAATATTTAATTATTAAAAGTTGTGTCTCAAATAGCTTTAGAGTCTTTGCTGATTAGATGATTCTGGACGGTTCTTGTCAATAATTAAAAGTTCTCTTCATATCGAGGGATTTGTTCTGTGACCATCGTAAAAATCTGCGATATTTTCGCAGCTCCTTTCACAGCTCTCAGACTTTTATTTCGGGTTTCACTAACGGTTTGGGAATTAAAGTCCGTAAGTGAATATAGTAAAGCTTAAATCATAGACTCTTGTATATATTGTTTTGTGCTTTTTGGATTCTGATAATCAATCAAATTATTTAAACTTTATTCTAATTCTGTTTTACCATTCCAACTTTCATACTCGTGGCCCCTTCGTAATTCCGATTATATGCTATTTGAATTGCAAATCTAGGTAATCTAAATTTTAACATATATTTTTGGCATTAATCATCCCGGCGGAAGCTCAGATAACAGCGGCGCCTCCTAACTGTGAAGACCACAACTAGCGGCTGGCGACGCGTTGTAATGGCCATGCAACCGTCCCAATGAACACTAAAGACGTGCGGTATAGCTTGGTCCTTTCGACAGAGGGTTGTTCCATTTTATTTTTTATTAATCAAATAACGTAAACTCTTACGACCGTAGTGTGGTCCATCATGTCCGTTGTAATAATTCCCAGACGTTTTAGCAGAGCCACGGCGATCATCCATCAGTGACACGGAAAGAGGATGTTCTCAACTTAGTCTTACCCAGGCATAATGCATTTCTGTTCTCATGCCACTGATGCTGGCCGTCTTGTCGTGGACTAACTCACTTGTGTCTTGTGTTTACCTTGTATCAGGAAGTTTCTACGTTGGACATGATGGAGCAGGAACTAACATGCCGTTTGATTTTCAGTAGTAGTTTCTGACATCAGGTTACGATGTTACAATATGAGCGGTCAACTTGTTTTTTATCCCGTCTGTCCCTTGCTATCGACTCTCATTAAAAGCGTTTTGAGCTTGTGAGTTTCAAACCTTTCCTCAGAGCTACTGTCCTGAATTCGCTGTAAGAACTCTATTATCTCAGTTTAATTGTCAATGCAGAAGAGTAAAAATTTACAGGCATTGCACAAATGCAATGCACAGAGAAGGGCATTGAAAATACTTCAATAAATGTAAAAAATATATACATTTATTTTCATTCACCAATCAATGAGTTCATTCTTCAAACAGCAATCAATGAATTCATTCTTCATTCACCAATCAATGATTACATTCTTCATTTACCAATGTACAGATTATAAGTTAAATGTAGTCGCATTCATAAGCGAAGTTTTATATGTGTACTACGTTATTGACAACAAAGAAGTAGTTTCTATGGAAACTCACCGGTTCCCATTTTCGATCACGCACCAGCGGTCGTTTACAAATGTGCGACACGTCCTTATAAACATTTTCAATGTTAATATCCTAAACTGTTCACTTCCAAATGGATTCGAATCAAAGGAGGAGTGAATTAGAAGCGATTGTGACAGCTCCAACATATCATCTCTTACTATAATTTGTATTAGTGATAAACACCAGATATTTGAAATTAGTCTATGCAGTTGTTTTAAGAAATGCACCTGAAGTTTATTGCGTAATGTTAACCTTTAAATCATTGCTTCAAAAGTTTAAAACTGGTTACCCTTCAGGCGTACACTGTACTGTTTCACGCAGTGAAATTCTCGTTACCTGACAAAACCACACCGAGCGTAAGGCCGGTTAAATATATAAATTCACAATCTTGTTACGAAAAAAATAGTGTGTCTGTTGCAAATCAAATATTAAAATTTTTATCTACGCAAATGTAGACGGGCGAACAGTTCTCTCTGCATACATAATTTAGCGAGACGGCGCAGATTATTCCGCACGCAGCAATTTGTGAAAAATATTACTGCCGCACAGCTGGCGTTACCGTAGTCAAGTAGCATAAAACCATATTGGTTTTTGCGCTAAGCTTCGTCTACTGACGGCGGACAAAAATTTAATTAAACCCAGCAAACAATCACGCTCTTGCTGTGACAGAGAAAAATATAATTGTAATCTTATACAACCGTAAAACAATTTAATGATACTAAAATTGTACGACCATAAAACTATACCCCTAAAATTTTAGTAATATACACAACAACTAATTCTTGTTTAACATAAATGTAAGAAAAATTAAAATTTTTACAAAATAAAAAGCCACGTTTGGGATTATTTTGAATGTGGAATAGGTTTATAGGTTTAATAAATATAATCTTTGTTTGTCTACTTAATACTTAATTATTTGTATATAATCACTATCAAATAAATTTAAATGTAGTTTCGCATTATCGTATTACTTTAACTCTCTAAATATCCTCTATGGAATACCACAGCACTGTATCGTCTCCAAATACAGTAACGTGTTCGTAAGTTTCGAAGGAATCTACGGATCGCATCATCAGAGTTATATTACTAAAGTTTCCAGGCTAATTGTTAGTGGTCTGTTCTTGCTAAAATTGGGGTTACTATTGGATTCGGCATTCGTCTTACGTAGCATTGACTAGATTGTGTATACATATCACACCTCTGTACTTCGGCCACGAATCGGCCCATATCAAGTACTATGGCACTTCTACGGCTAAAGTACCACCATCGTGTCGCAAGGCAGAAAAGCTTATCTGGGAATGTTAGTAAAAGTCTCCGCTCTCCATCAATTGGATTCTTCAACGTCCGGGCTGGAGCCCTCTCCTTAATCGGAGACTACTATACCACTGTTTAACACGTTTCGCTACTATGGCATGTAATATTATAAACAGCTGATATAAAACATAGCGTGTCCCAACGGTGGTCCTCCTAGAAAGGCGGACAGACGGACATGGGAACCAACCGGGTAAACTTATTTTACACTAGTTATATAAATATTATAAGTATTAAAAATCTCGTATATCTACATACACACAATCACAACAAAATATTCATATGTGTGTGTGTGTGTGTGTGTGTGTGTGTGTGTGTGTGTGTGTGTGTGTGTGTGTGTGTGTGTGTGTGTGTGTGTGTGTGTGTGTGTGTGTGTGTGTGTGTGTGTGTGTGTGTGTGTGTGTGTGTGTGTGTGTGTGTGTGTGTAATTTAACATTATTTAATTTTGTATATAATATTGTATTTTAACTTTATTTCAGAGACTGTTTGTTTAATTTTCAACTGTGAATAACCTAATTGTAAAGGGAGATGTATTTTTAATCGAAACAAAAGTTTAATATATAGGTTTAATACGTACAAACGTTTACCTATTACCGATACATTTTATCAACTAATTTTGTACATTCATTTATAATATATTGATTTTCAATTTTTGTGTGATATTTTTTTATTAACATTACCTTTTCCTGTCCAACCTGAAAAAACAGTACCATAACGCGTCCGTTTGACGATAGATAGACAAGACTTTTAGTGCCGAACCTTCCCATGATGATACAGACTGTCAGTTTAATAATATTAATGTCAGTTTATTATCCTCTATCATTATGCGTGTTAACTGTTGGTAATGTTGAACTAACAATTACAGAATTTATTACATAAATAACAATAATTTTCTATTGCTATATAGGTAAGCTTAATGTTCCTCTGTACTGCCCAGATTTTTCAAAAGTATATCCAACTAACCAACATTCAATAAGCTGACACAGGTGTTTTATCATTTGCAAATTTCACTTTTTTTTCGCTTTTATGCCATTTTCAGTATTTCTGCCATTTTCTGCTATTATGTAGGCCTATGTTGCCATTTTCAGTACAACAACTGTTCTACCGAATACACGTGTGAACATCTCACGGTTAATTATTGTCATATCTGTTGTTATTAGGCGATGTTTCAACTTGATAACATCCTACAAGATTTTGGGCTAAACAACTCTTTTCCAGAATCACAAACTATACCATGTAAAGGTGAACACTAAATTAGAACCAACAAATTGTTGTAGGCAATAAAATTCCAAACCAGAGTGGCAATTTTAATTATATGGGATGTGACATCTTATACAAAAGTAGCACTGATTTACAAGATAAGTTAACAAAGCTCAGAGGCATCTGTAGAAACATCTACAAATGCTTAAATAATGAAACAAGAAAAGATACTCGTATAAAATTGTATAAAACAATAGCTATCCTGACGTCCCTATATGCCAGTAAAACCTGGACCATTGTTAAAAAATAAGAAAAGAAAATTCAAGAAGCTGAAATGAAAATTTTAAGGACACAAGGATATTGTCTCCTGGATAAAAAGAATAGAAATGAAGATATTAAACAAAAACTAAGAATCGAATCTTTGCACAAGAAGTTTAAAGACAATAAGATCGTGCCAACTCTTGGCCCGCATGCAAAATAACCTAGTGGTAAAAGGGAAGTTAATAGACCAGAGAAAAAATGGGTTCCGCAACAGGTCAACTAGGGTCTAAGACGTGGAAGGTAGAAGGAAAAGAAGAAAAAGAAGAAGGAGGGGGAGAAGAAGAAGATACATTATTAAATAAAATTACTACAAATTGTTTATTGTATATATGGCCGTACCGTAATACCGTTTTATTGGTCGCAGCATACTCACTGTAAGAACTAGGAACTAATTTAATTTTAATACACTAAAAACTCGCTTATCCGAATTTGGTGCGACCACGCCCGTTTCGGATAAACCGAAACTTCTATTTAAATAATAATACATATATAAGTACAGTAACTTTATTTAATAATACTTATTATTTAAAACTTACTTACAGTGACTGTGACGCAATAATCTATAAAACGGCACCGCACTGTAAATTATAGTTTCTGCATTACTGGAACAGTCCTATTGCTTGTTCGTACAGTAATCAATCATAGTTTTTTGCCTAAGATTTGAAGCTCATTTGCTGGCTGCCCGATCTCGAATTCGTTTCTTTGTTAGAAGTTCTGCAAGGGAAGTTTCAATATTTACATTTTTGTTTACGTTAATTTATGTTTACAATATACGAACATAATACTTTACGTTCGAAAACCCGAACAAATTGAAAATTCGGAGTACCCCTTATCTCAATTAGTTCTGACTATTAACTTTCTACTTTATATCACGTGGAATCGCATGTCTACGCTATTACATATAAATTAGAGCGACAGGAAAATGCTTTTGTTTATTTTTAAAATTTACTAAAAATTGTTTCGGATAAACCGGATTTTCGGATAAACGCGATTCGGATAAACGAGTTTTTAGTGTAGATGAAAAATAGCAGTTTCCATTGAAAATATTTACGTTTATTTAATACAGAAACACAGTGTAGTCCAAGAAACACTTGTTAGACTGGGGGCTGTGGTAAAATTACATGACGATCCCACCACCTCACATCCCTTGTAATGTACAAGGGGTTGCAAAGTACAATTATGGGAAAATTTACAAAAAAATACATTCGAATGAAGTTCTATCATTCTATCACTGCGAACTTAGAACGTTGTTTTCTATGGACACTGCAGTAAACATATTCAAATTGTACGGTTGCTTGGCAATAGATAGTAAATTCATCATTTTGTATAGGGCGAATTGTGAGAAATCTCCACCTACGTTCGTATTTAATGACAATAATATGCATTGTGCTAAAAAAAGATAACTGCTATTTTTGTAGTAATGTGCGAATTCACGTCTCAGAACACATTCTATTAGCGGCAGCCGTGGTAAGTTTATTAAAAAAGTGTTGTAGTGATAAAATAAATGCTTCGCGTATCTCGTATTGGAATCAATACAGTCGCTAGTGTCAGACATTACAATTTTTAGTGATAATGGAATAAGCTGAAAAAATCAAATTGGGCATGTACCTTGTTGCAAGGCATAAATTTTACGTGATTTGGGAATTATATACGTTACGGGTATGAAATCGTTAATAACACGTTTCACTGTTATCTCTTACCGTTAACAACTGACTATGTCTTAGTGTTTGGTGCAGAGCCGTACGTAGGTGGTATTTTAAAAAGAAAATTTCTTTCGTTTTGGAAGATGTCGCCTGTTGCTAATGATGACTACTACAAGCCTGGCAAAATTTGAAATTGCATTTGTTTATCAGTAGAGAACGGCTCTACATTTTTATTGATTTCGTAGAATAGTCCTGCGGTAATTCAACCTTGTTATGAATAGAAAATTGCTTTAAAAAATATATATTTATCGTTATCAGCAGACTAAAAGAAACGACCCGTTGTGGTAATATCTGGACATAATGATGGCCATCTAGCAAGGTGACAACTCGTATCCCGGTGTAACTCGATAACAGTGGCAGCATAGCTTGACTAAATAGCGTTGACAGTCTGCGAGGATGGGTCGAACCTGAATCAGTTCGGCAGAAAATTACTTCGGCTTTGTTAGATGGGAGCCAAGGCAGGTAATCCAAATAAATCAAAAGCCCCCGGTGCAGGCTTTATTCCGTGGCGCGGGGAGAGCCGGATTGTCGACGGCATTAGGGTTCACGTTTGATATAAAGAGTGAAACGACACTGCATGGAGTCTTGTAACCGGCGTTTACGTGGCCCGTGGTCTCCACTTTTTCTTTCGTGTTGTTTTAGGCTTGTCCCAATGGATAAGTCTTGAGCTGATCTGGGGCAAAGCCCGCTTCAGCCGTATGGAAAAGTTGAGAGGAGACGTACGCCAGGGCGGCCCGGAGGCGGAATAAATGAGGCACTCAGGAGAAGGAGTAGTGTGTGGGTGTGTATATGTGTGTCAATGTAGTATAAACAGCCAAATAGGTGTCGGAAGATGCGATGGATGTGCCAAAATAAAAAGTATAATGAACAGCCAAGATGGGGTCGTGTAGCGCATTGAGGGGAGCAACAATGCGGCGTCAAGGTATAGGCGGGGGACGCAAAGAAGATGGCAAGACATAGGGCGTGATAATAGAAAAATTTAAGGAGTTAAGAGATTAAGACTGATACAAGGTGGAGTATGTGTGATGTGTTTATTTAGGTGTTTCTGTGTCGACGAGGAGTCCTAGGAGAAGGCTCATTGGCAATAGTTATAAGACGGATTATGAGGAAGGAAGTTCCGGGTGTATGAGTTGGGTGTTCCGGGTAGTTCTGTTGATGGAGGCAGAGATGGATTGGATGGATGTACGTTGCTTAGCGGTTTGGGAATATTTCCAGGAGGCCTCCACCGTCCGCCTGTCTAGTTAACAAACGCTACCTGCAGGAGCAGCGTTATAGCTTGTACCGCCATGTAATAACTTTACATGCCACAGAGGCAAACTGTATTAAACTGCTTTATAAAGAAAGGGTTACATCCCGCTCGATGTACGGCAAGCAACGATATTCCCTGCCTTTCTCCAGGAAGGTGTTGACGTTTGCAGCGACAGTACCTCAGAAACTGTGGTCAGTAAGAGTTTTCGAAACTGATTTGAACTAGATACAAATGGTGGAACGGAGGAACACGTCTTCCGCAACGCGTTACTGTATCGTGAGGTATACGATCTTAATTAGTGGTGAGTAACTTTATTCTTCTATGGCGTCACAGTTGGGAGTCGAACCTTAGCCTCCATAATCATCCGCCTCCATTTTTCCCTGTCCTTGGCGATTTGCTCATGCCCATCATTTTATTTTACGTAAAGTATCAGCATCCCTTGCGACTGGGTCAATTCAGCGATGCTTGGGTCTTCCGGCAGGGCTCTACCCTCGATCTGAATAAATAGTACCTTCCTAGCTATTCGGTTGCCTTCCATCCTAAAGATATGTCCTGTCCATTGCATGTATGCAGCCGGATGGTTGTGGCCAGAACATTGTCTTAATACAGCTTGTATAGTTCCTCATAGTGACGTACTCTCCACATACCATTGACTTGGACTGTCCGTATATTCTTCTCAAATAACGTTCTAGTAACTTTATAAGTGTCACTAAAATTTAACTTACTCTTTTTTATATCAACCACATTTTGAGGATTTCTAATCGGATTCTAATCACTGGTTACTCTTTGTTTGTTAATATAAACCGTAGAGTAACTAATTTCTTTCACTACTTTTACTACTTACAATAAAATGAAACACATGATAACGACAAGAATGTTATCAATAGTTAATCTGTATAAAAATGTCTGCTAAAGTTGATATAATTTAGGGAAAATATTTTAAAAGTAGATAAAATTTATTATAAATATAAATATTACTAAGAAATATGCTGCTAAGCCATGAACACATGGTAGGTGTACCTCCTAATTGATCTCTACGACAATATGTCCCGACAACATTTTACTACAGCAGGTCGTTGGGTGAGATAATTTGTAAGTGGAAGTGTAGTGTCCGTTCTGAACTGGCAATCAATTCATCGTCTGTGGAGAGCATTATACTATGGCAGATAACCAGGCCATCGTTCAGGAACAGGAAGACCATTTGTAAGGGTCTGTACACGATTGAACAACTGTACCGTTGTATAATTCGAAGACTTCCACAGCGAAGTGAAAGATTATGGTACTTAAAGAAACGGATATAAGAATTAATTCAGTAATAGGTATTAAGACATTTGGATAGGTTTCACAGGTCCAGTACCTGAGATGAAATGTCAGATATGAGAGCATTGATAATATTAGATATTATAATCTATACACATATTAGGTTTGGACCCTGCTAAAGTACTTCATTTTCTGTTGCATGCGATGTTTTGATTTGCACTTGGTTTTTAATGTTTTCTCTTTGAGCCTCATCTGTTTTCGTTCGTTCTTCCTATTTACTCGTTCCATCATCCACTGTAGGTTGCCGATTACAGAGCTACTACCAGGAACTCCCGCTTTGAGCCCCGCCTTTAACTATATTTTGCCTTTCTGTTACAAGAGGTATTCATACCAGCTTACATTAGTGCCTACCGACGCCGTTTCCATGAATCACCCAAACGTGGACGCCAGATCAGTACCAACGTCAGGTATGAGAAACTCGCCTTAGGTCCTTTCCGTTCGTGTACAAAATTTACGTACAAGTCACCGCATCATACACTAAGTTCGCTTCTAAACAAGAAAGAGAGGAACCGACGGGGGACTTTGGCCGCTACCCGAAAACCACCTGACAAAAACCTTTACCATATTTCTTTTTTGCGTAGCGGCAAAGTAACTACGGCAGTAGCTGGAAAACGACAACAGATACGCGTTGACGACCAACAGACCCAGCTAAGCATAGCATATTTGGCAATTATTGGAAACAGTAAGCCTACGACCGTATGCTCCCTTGGTAAACGTCTGGGGGCGGGAACGCCAGGTGAGCCGATTATCAAGAAGGACACTGAGTTACTTGACTTCAGAAAACCGACACAAATAGATTTTGCCTAAACGCACTCGGCATCGTCGTTACTTCCGTCGCACAGAGAACAGTACCGGGAAGTTTTTGGTCTCGTTGACGGCAACTTTCCAACTAACTGTCTATTCCACAAACGTATCGAGTCTTATAATCGCCCTGTCAGCCCTACCATCGGAGGCATACACTGCTGTGTCGTTCGCGAACAATGCTACCTGGAGTCCAGGCTTCCTTATTACGTATTTGATCTAGACTGATGAAAACAGAGGTCCTTGAGGTATTATAACAGTCATGCGCCTTACAGAAGAGAATAATTATCTATTCTCACGCAGAAGACCCTCCCCGTCTGAAAGCTACCAGTCACATGAAGTTAACAGTTTTGAAGTTGGATTTCTCGGGTCGCTGTGTCAGACATAAATCCCGTGCTCCAGACACTGTCGAAGGCCTTTCTACTAAACGATCTGCTATTTTCAATACCCAATGCCAGCTACGCTTTCCACCAGTTTGATCACCTAATGAGTGGTAAAGTGGTTTGACCAGAAACGAACACTTCGGCGACCAGAACGTAGATGTTTCAAATGTGATGTTGTAAACGGTACTGTACGAGACGACCGTTCGAGTACCTTTGATGTAGCTGACACAAAACTGACGGGCCATAGTTGCTGGCACCGGGATAACCTTTCCCTACTTTGCTATCACGAACACAGAATCTTTTCGCTACTTGTTGGGAATACAGATTAGTTTAAAACATGGATTGAGGGGACATGAACAAATTTTATTTTTATTGTCCCAAAAAATGTTCCATTTAATTCTGGTTAAAAAGATATGTACTTTTATGGCGTTATCTACATTAATGTGACCATAAAAAAACAATATAAAACGTATTACACTTTGTTTTCAGGCTCTCATTGTTTACTTTTATGCGCGTGTTTCCGTAACCATGGTTTCAACAATTAGGTCCACTTTTCTCAAGAAAATAGAAGTGCTATTGAATTCAAATTTTTGTGGTTAAACAATACAATGTGACAATAAAAAAGGACTAGAATAATTTCTTAATTTAAAAAATTAATTTTCCAAAATATTTTAAATAAAATACCTTTTTTCAACAATTTATAAAAAGTAATAATTTTTTTGATATTGGAGTTTTTTCTTAAACTGCTACGCGGAACCGCCCTTTGAACAGTTCGACCAAGACAAGCTAGCTCGCTAAGTTCGCTGAGAGTTGCGTTCGAAGCACCGTCTTGGTCGCCGTTCAGCGAGCCAAACAGAGGACTTCTACCTAGAGATAGGTTCGAGTACGGCAGTTGTAGGAAACGAGAAAAAGGGTCGTCCACCTCGTTTTCGACTTGCTCGGCGAAGTCCCAGTCCGAGGGCGGATTAGCAGCTAACTACTGCTTGAAGCACAAGCCCAGGAACGCTGCATTCTCCAACAAGTGACACTGGGATCTTCCGAAAGTCTCAGTAATGGAGGGCATGCGAAGACGACGCCTCTTCTCCGTCAACGGAGACTATCCTGTACGGCTATTTTCCACTGATGCATCTGACGTTGGAAGTACGGCGAATTCCTAACAGCGGAAATCTACAGAAGGTTAGCATGCCACGATGTAACCGCTTAAACGGTGCCTTTTCGGGCGGATCACGTATGACGTGAGAAGTCTTGTTTCCTCAGGCGTCCATTGACAATCGGTCGGGAACCCGGGATTCATTCTGGAAAACGCGACAACCACAGAGACGGTTCGGACAGGGCTTCTTTGAATGGTCTCCATCTAGCAATCAGCGACATAGCACTTGGCCGTAGCGGTCCCGTTATTTCACATTCCTGACATTTCCACGTGTTAAGTAGCTACGTGGACCGAGATCGGTTGCCGAGGTCCGTGAGCGAGGATACCTCAACCGAACTGGCTTTGCCCTGAAACGCCGACACGTCCAAGACACAGAGATCCGCGTTCTGTTATGCAGGACAGAACTTTGGTCGGACGGGCTAAATCACTATCACCCGACGCTGAAGAGAAAAATAGTAGTTCCGTAGTAGCTATAGTCCAACCAGACAGTGGAAGAAAGCAATGAAAACTGCGGTCGGGTTACTTCATTAAGATTATTAGTGATGTGTGTTGTTGGAATTGTTATTTAAATGAAGAAACTTAACCTGCATGGAGATAACTGCAGAGAAACACACCACACCAGTCAGGAAAGACTGGCATCTGGAAGAGGTGGAGAGGGGGAGAAATAATAGAGAGTTATCAATTCAAATAAAGTTAACTTGATAAAACAACTGTAAGCATATTATATTGATAACAATATAATACAGTTTACTTTGATAACAGTATGTTACAGTACAGTTACCTTAATTCCAGTATAGTACATTTTATAATAATACCATATTTACTATCTGATGATAAGTTGTGAAGCTTGAAAGCGCTAATCGGAATAATTGTTTCCATGGTGGTGTGCAACTGTGTTATTTCTGTTTGTGATTATAACCACAAAGACAACTTTATTAATTAAACACCACTTTCACAACTTTATAGTACAGTATAGTTTACCTTGACATCTGTATAGTACAGTACAGATTCCTTTGACAACTGTAAAGTACAGTACAGCTTACATTAACAGCTGTACATTTCAATATAGTACCTTTACAGCTGTGTAGTACAATACAATTTACCTTGATAACGGTAGATTACAATTTAGTTTACATTGACATCTGTACAATATATTACAATTTACATTGATAACATTGTTGTACAGTTCAGTTACCTTGAGAAAAATTACATTGATGATGGTATAATACTGTATATTTTACCATAATCGCAGTACGGTACAGTTTACACTGATACCAGTAGAGAATTGCGAAGATTAGCTTGCTAACAGTGTAGTGTGTTATAGTTCATCTGTATACCAATTCAGTACAGTCAATCTTGATGAGGATAGAGTACAGTACATTTACTTTGGTATGAGCAGAGTACAGTATACCTTGATAACTCACAGTTTACTTTCATAACAGTACACTCCAGTACAATACAGTTTACGTAGATAACAATATAGTACAAAGCAGTTGACAACAGTAATGTACATTTTAATTGATGATGGAATAGTACTGTACAGCTCACATTGACATCTGTATTGTGCAGTACAGTTTACTTTAACAGCTGTATAGTACAGTACAGTTTACCTTGATAACAGTATATTACAACACAGTTCACTTTGATTGCCTTACAGTACCTTGCTAACATTACAGGACAGTTTATGATGGTAGCATTACAGGAATAGTACAATAGGGACTTGATAAGAGTAGAGTACAGTCTAGTTTACAGTGTATTACAGTTTACCTTGATAACACTATTGAACAGCTCAGTTACCTTAATAAAAAGTACATTGGTGACGGTATAGTACTGTATATTATACCATAATAGCAGTATACTACAGTTCATACTGAAACAGTAGAGAATTGGTGAGAATAGCTTGCTAACAGTATATTGTGTTATAGTTTACATGTATAACAATTCAGTACAGTCAACCTTGATGAGGGTAGAGTACAGTACATTTACTTTGCTATGAACACAGTACAGTATACCTTGATAAATCACAGTTTACTTTCATAACAGTACACTCTAGTACAATACAGTTTACCTAGATAACAATATAGTACAGAACAGTTAACAACAGTACCGTACATTTTACATTGATGATGGCACAGTACTGTACAGTTTACCTTGGCAGCCGTATAGTATAGTACACTTTATCTAGTCAGCAGTATAATGCCTTACTGTTTACTTGACAGCTGTATAGTACAGTACAGTTAAACTTGACAGCTGAATAGTACAGTACAGTTTACTTTGACATCTGTATAGTACAGTACAGTTAACCTTGACAGCTGTATAGTACAGTACAGTTAACCTTGACAGCTGTATAGTACATTATAGTTAGCCTTGACAGCTGTATAATATAATACAGTTTACTTTGACAGCTGTACAGTACAGTACAGTTAACTATGACAGCTGTATAGTACATTACAGTTTATTTTGACAGCATTACAGTACAGTACACTTTACCTTGACAGCTGTATAGTACAGTACAGTTAACCTTGACAGCTGAATAGTACAGTAAAGTTTACCTTGGCATCCGTATAGTACGGTTCACTTTACTTTGACAGCTGCACAGTGCAGTACAGTTTACCTTGACAGCTGTATAGTACACTACAGTTTACCTTGACAGCTGAATAGTACAGTACAGTTTACCTTGACAGCTGAATAGTACAGTACAGTTTACTTTGACATCTGTATAGTACAGTACAGTTAACATTGACAGCTGTATAGTACAGTACAGTTAACCTTGACAGCTGTATAGTACATTATAATTAGCCTTGACAGCTGTATAGTACAGTACAGTTAACCTTGACAGCTGAATAGTACAGTACAGTTTACCTTGGCATCCGTATAGTACGGTTCACTTTACTTTGACAGCTGCACAGTGCAGTACAGTTTACCTTGACAGCTGTATAGTACACTACAGTTTACCTTGACAGCTGAATAGTACAGTAAAGTTTACTTTGACATCTGTATAGTACAGTACAGTTAACCTTGACAGCTGTATAGTACAGTACAGTTAACCTTGACAGCTGTATAGTACATTATAATTAGCCTTGACAGCTGTATAGTACAGTACAGTTTACCTTGGCAGCTGTATAGTACAGTACAGTTAACATTGACAGCTGTATAGTATAATACAGTTTACTTTGACAGCTGTAGAGTACAGTACAGTTTACGTTGTCAGCAGAATAGTACAGTACAGTTAACATTGACAGCTGTATAGTATAATACAGTTTACTTTGACAGCTGTAGAGTACAGTACAGTTTACGTTGTCAGCAGAATAGTACAGTACAGTTAACCTTGACTACTGTATAGTACAGTACAGTTTACCTTGGCAGCTGTATAGTACAGTACAGTTAACATTGACAGCTGTATAGTATAATACAGTTTACTTTGACAGCTGTAGAGTATAGTACAGTTTACGTTGTCAGCAGAATAGTACATTACAGTTTACCTTGGCACCCGTATAGTACAGTACAGTTTATGTAGTCAGCAGTATTGTCCAGTTTACCTTGTCAGCTGAATAGTACAATACTGTATACCTTGCCAGCTGTATAGTACAGCACAGTTACCTTGCCAGTTGTGTAGTACACTGAACGTTATCGTGGCAACAGTATACTTGGTGTGTGTATACTACAGCAAAGTGTACCTTGATAGCATTAGGATACAATATACCTTGCTAGTAGCTGTTAAAACAATTTACCTTTTACTTTCGACAATAAAGTAACTTTTGAATATCAGTTAACTGTGCTAGCTGAAACGTTTCCAGATTATTGTAACTTTTAATTTTAAATTGATTTCTTCCTAAAAATTTTAATGATTTTCTTACAGGAAACTAACTGCTGTTAACAAACTAATAGCTTCCCTCACGAAACTACCCAAAAGTAAATAGCTTAACATGTCACTTGCGTTAATTTAGAATAGGTATTTTTCTGTATTTGAGGTGTTTGGTTGGAACAGTTGAATGTCAACACTTTCCTGAGTTGTTGGTTCAAAAACACGAAAATTGTTGTTTCGCACATTGTGTGGTGTGCATTATCAGCGGTAAAGTTTAGAACATAGCTTGCATAAAGTAAATGATGTTTATAAACGGGAAAACATTTATCTATGCAGTTTCATTGCTCACTTTATATAAAGTTGTTTGAACTTTATGTTTCAATTGCTTCATATATGGGCGATAAAAGTACGAGACTCTATTACTAATGTTAGTAAGTTGCCAATTAGAGATTCTATAGGACTGTCTTGTCTGTCTGAAGTCAATCATACTTGACTTTACTGTACTATAATGTTATCTAGTATTACGAAACGTGTTACGGAGTATTATTAAAATTTAATAAGTTGTAATAAAAGGTCGTTGGTTCAATGAAGAAACCTTTTTGCTCTAAGTGTATCAGTTGTTCGGTGGTTTATTTATGTTGCGTGTTTTGTGAAGTGATTTCAGATATAATTTTAATGACTGAATTATTCTGCCTTATTTAATAATTAGGATTGACTTATTTTAATTCGTCAGTTAATCTGTTCGAAATTAAATTGAATGTAGCGGTCGAGTTGTTCTAACAATTCTCAACGTTCACTTTCGATATTAGGCTTAACCCTATTCGTTGAGGTTAATCTTGGTTTTGTAGTTTCTATGGTTCCAACGACTCCTCGACATCTTCTTAATCTTCGTATGTATAAAATAAATATCGATTATATCTTACTTTCAAGAAATAAGAACGCACGAATATGATTTATTAATATTATCGTTTAATCTTTGAAATTTAATTCAACTTGATGGAATTTTGCATTCGATATACACGCTAGTAATAATCGATATGTATCTCAGGGTTGAATAGTAAAAATGGATTAAAGGTTATGAAAGGTTCCATTAATTATTAACAAACAATATTGAGTAAATTACAAATAATTCTAATGCTTATAATCTAATGTAAGAGTGACAAAAAGTATTCAATTCAACGAAAATGTCTGGCGATATTTATTTCGCTGTGTGCTGGGGCATGCTGGTATTGGAATGACGTCATCATCGTGGCCGTCTCGTCATCCGATAAGGCCTGAAGTTTTACCAATGTATTTGAAATAAATGTGTTCTCCTTGTACTCACTGATTCTTATACAATGTGTTTTCACTTTATGAAATGTCCACCAGTGATTAATTGTGGTGTGAGTTATTGATGTGACTAGTGATTGTTCGTGTTTTATTATTAATATTGTCAGTTATAAAGTTGTATGATACGTTACTTCTGAGTGGTATTAGCTGTGCGTCTCCTTGTTTCGCTTGATATTTTCTCACTGATGTTTGGTTCTAATTGATGGTATGATTTTAGTTAATAATTTTTGTATGTTTTGTTGTAGTCATAAATTTTTCTTCCAACTCGGTTCCTGGGTTTTAAAATTCTATTACATAACTCCGCGAGCACTATTCAACTGTCTTCTTCCGTGGTTAACAATTAAGTGTAATTTCTTATTTTTGTCATCGAACTGACCAACATTTCTTAATTTCTGATTGGCCCCTTATTCAAGTGTTATATGACCAATACCCCTTAATTACTTTAGATTTTACAATTTGCCTTTAACTTATTATTTTATCATTATATACTAAAGGTTCATACAATGTTTATATAGTTATTAATTATAAAATTGCAAATAATTTGGTACTAAACATGTCTTGGTTTAGTCCTGTAAAATCTTAGTATTTAGTGAATTTTCCAGATATCTGATGAAACAATTTATAATGGTTGATGTTAGTTACACTTTGACCCTTTGAGATACATTAATTTAAATTAATTAGATGGTAACATGAAACTCTTATAATATATAAAAAAACTCTTAATAATAGTCTACTACTTAGTTTAACAATTTTAATTTATGCACACTGTTTAACAATTGTTTGTGTGATAAATAATTCATCACTACTGTTAATAATAATTGAACACTTTTTTATAAATAATAGTACACTATTTAACTATAGTGTGTGTAACTATTATTATTATGCCACTTTTTCTGTGTTTATCACCATTTTTATCACTGTAAGGGGTTGTGTCCCTTTTTCTCTCTTTGGTTTAATACAATTTGGTTTAATAAAGTTAATACAATTTTACTTTATTGAATGTTGTACTCTTTATTGGGTCTGTTTAGGTTACTCATTGCAAGTTATTTACCAGGGTTCTTTATTTTAAATTTGGTTTGGTTACTGCCCTATTCTACTGGTTAATGTCTGGCTAGTTCTTGTTAATATTAACTAGGTCAAAGGTTGATGTTGTTGAGTCATATTTGGTTCCTTACTGATCTTCAAAATTTGATATTTTCTGTTAACTAGTTATTGAGCATTGTTTTGTGTTCCATTCCTGGATA
Organism: Magicicada septendecula; assembly: GCA_034769895.1. Classification (NCBI taxonomy): domain Eukaryota; kingdom Metazoa; phylum Arthropoda; class Insecta; order Hemiptera; family Cicadidae; genus Magicicada; species Magicicada septendecula. Next base: position 167,465,400 of record CM068367.1, on the reverse strand, counting down.
AGGTTTCACTATTGTCATTATAATTATTTTTTACAGTGTTCTGTTTCGTTACACTAGGTAAACTGTATTGTACTGTATGGTATCAAAGTAAACAGTACTGTACAATACTATCAGCTAGGTATACTTTAGTATACTCATATCAAAGTGGACAATGCTGTACTCTACCGTTATCTAGGTAGCCAATACTCTAACGTTATCAAGGTGAAATGGAATGTACTATAATATCATCAAAGTGTTTACTATAATGTTAATGAAATAATATCGCAGCCATAAATTACCAATAATAATTTATTTTAGTAAATAAACATTTATTAGTTACAAACAATTTAATACAATTAATTACAATTTAATGAACATCTTAAATTAGTTACAAACAAGTCTTGCTTAATTGTTTTTACATATATAGGATTAATTGTGTCTGTCAGAAAATAAAATACGATAATGCAACGTACTTCTACAATTATATTTAAAAATAAATAACAAACATTAAGCATTAAAATATTGAAAAGTAAACATTTAACATTTAAATATTGAACATTATAACTTATTTTATAATTTAAATTTTTATCACAACTTTTGTCTTCACATATTGTACATTTGTTTATGTGTTGTATAGTGAAAAGAGCTGTTGTGTATTACTTTGATATCGTAACAAACTACAAGGCTCACATTACAGGTAAAGTTTGATTAAGCAGCTTCACATTGTAAAGGACGGTTAGGTCTTCATCGTGTTTGTCCTTTATACTGTTTAGAGCGACACAAGGCTTATGAGTAATTTTGGTAAATACCACAAGTTTTAGGTACACTTGTGTGAGGTGTGGGTCAGTCAGAAAAATAAATATTTCAGGGAAAATAAAAATGAAAGGAAATTATAACTCGCTGTTAGTCCTGAAGAACACAAGTTAACAAGAAGACGAGACGTCATAAATAATACACGTACGTAAATCCATTGAAAACCAATATGCAAAAAATAATTACAGCTCAGAGTTAAAATCTTGTGATTGTGACCGGTTCTTCTCCAAACAACATTGCTTTGTAAACTACTCTATATTACCTTACCCACGATAGGGATTAACAAATGATATGTAATATAATAGGAACACGAATGTGAACCCGAACATGCAGGTTCTCAAAAACAGATATACCGCGTTATCTGAGCTATTGTTGACAACTTAAATCTTTATAAGTGTCTGTAGGCGATGCTAAAATATTAGCAACGGTAGTGTGATCAATCCAAATTGTTTCTCAAATAGACCTCCTTTCGCAATCTCCTTTCCTCTGTATTGATCAACAAAATATGATAAGCGTTAGCTAGCGATGATAATATTTTAACAGCATTAATGTGATCACGACCACAGTGTTCCTGATTAAGAGGTAAAGCTTGTTCTAACACTTCCATTGTTTTGCCAGAGCATCTAAAACCGAATTAACCCTACTTAGGAATAGGGATACTAATATATCAGCAACTTTAATGTGGTCACGACCATATTGTTTCTCCCAAACAGGTAGAGCTCGTTCAAACAGCTCCTGTGATTTTTGCTGACTACCTAAAACCCAGTAACAATTACCTAGGGGTAATAATATATCAGCATCTTTAATGTGACCACGACCATATTGTTTCTCGTAGATAGGTAAAGCTCATTCTAACAGCTCCTGTGCTTTGTGCTGATCACCTAAGACCCTATAAACATTACCTATGGGTACTAAATATATCAGCAAGATAAATGTGATCACGACCGTAATGTACCTCATAAACAGGTAGAGCTCGTTCTAACACTTCCTTTCCTTTTTGCTGACTACCTAAAACCCGATAAACATTACCTAGGGGTACTAATACATCAGCAACTTTAATGTGATCACGACCATATTGTTTCCCATAAATAGGTAGAGCTCATTCTAACATTTCCTTTGCTTTTTGCTGACTACCTAAAACCCGAAAAATTGTATCTAGGGGTACTAATATATCAGCAACTTTAATGTGATCACGACCATATTGTTTCTCATAAATAGTGTAACGGTACATATCATTACCAAATTACCAACCGTCATAAGCAACAGTAATAATACATAGAAGGCCATCAGAACAACTAAATTTGAGTTTAAGGGAAGAAGAAAAATAAATAAGAAACTAAAAGAGAAGAAGAAAGAGATCAACATTAAGAAATAATTAACTGCGAAAGAAATGAAGACAACCTGACTAGAGACAAGACCAACGTTGACCCAATATACCCAATAGATCGGACAGAGAGAGAATAACTGGAACGTACACCAAAGGAACATAAATTGAAGGAGATTAATAAATTAAGTTAAAATAGGGAAGGATTGCATTAGCTCAACCAGGAGAGCTAATAGGTAAGGAAAAGAAAATAACAAATAAAGAAAATAGAGAATAATACTCATGATTGAGAAGAAGGAATCAGGTTAAAACAAAAATACAAACAATATTAAAAGACTTAACAATGACATAAAACCAATAATAGCCTATTACAAGTGACTCAACTGTGACAATAACTCTAATATAAAATAAAAAATATAATGACCAGTAGAGTGAAATTAAAACTTTCTACTAATATGATTTAATATGATATAAAAGATAACAACAACATTGTATCTTATCTACTATGTATGTAGATGATATAGAAACAGAGATATCAGAAAAACTGATAATCTCCAAGATTATTGTAAAAATAATATAAAAGAAGTTGTAAAATAAATACCAGACGATACAGAATAATTAATAGTATTAATACATTTAAATAATTGTGAAAAACGTATAGAAACAAGTCACAAAATGGAACTCATTGTTGCAAGCCTGTATAGGACACACATAACCTAGTAACTAGCATTTTTCATGTATAATGACAAGAAATGATAAAAAAATTTGTATCAATCCATATTCTGTTATATTGTAATTAAACTAGATGTTATAAGGATCATACTAGTACCAAGACTAGTTTACCAAGTAAGGTTTTATATTGTGATTGGTGTAAATCAACAAACTGAAATGGACAGAATAGGAGTTACCCGATAAACAATCTAAAAAACCTTTAAGAATATCAATATAAAAGAAAGAGGTTGATATCAGTAGAATCAATAATAAATAAAACCACTAGCAGAATACAAACCAATAATTAATAAAATAAAATTGAGTCTTAATAATGAAAATTAAAAGGACTTGTAATTGTGCACTCCATGCAAGAACTAGTGATAAATGAATAGCAAGTGAGGACATACTGGTACAGCCAAAAACATTGTCAAACTTTGTAGTTATTGTAGTGACCAATTATGTAAGAAGCAATAACTTAAAAAACAATTATGTAATTTCTAATGATAGTGATACATGTAACACACTAGAGTACAAAACTAGGAGTGATGATGAAGACTAAAAATGAACAAAAGAATAACGTAATAACTAAAACTGAGGTGATCAGAAGTTGTAATGATCGTTTCAGAGTAATTGTGTCATAATAGAAATGGTTAAGAAACCACTATTAAAAGACAATAAGTAAATTAATTGATAGCATCATAGGCCAATATGCCTAGCCAAATTATTTGTAAAGTTAATTAGAAATAAGTACTTTCTTATGTCATGAGTAATATTGTAATAATAATAAGAAGTTGTAGACAACGATTATGAGTAATGAGGTTGAAGTAAAAGTAAGGAATAATAATGGAAAAGTGTAATTAAAATATAGTAACTAATATTGAATTAGGCCTAAACAGCCAAAGACAATTTTTATCAAAATACAACCTTATAAATGATTGTAAAGAGTTCATACTCGACTATTAGCGAGGAATACTCAACGTTTATTGATAAATGATAGTCAAAATAACAAAAACAAACATTATACTATATATTAAGCTAATAAGAGAGATTAGTAAATTTATTTGTATTAATAATGATCAAATTCATATGGTGTGGGGATCCAAATTATTCGTCTCAGAGAACCATGAGCGATGGTAATAATGAATATTATTAATTAGAGCAAAGATGAGGGAATAATGTTAATTATATGGATTTAGTAATTTGCCAGCTCTTGGGTGCCATAATGTGAACCAATTTCTTATAATCTCAACACCAATCAAAAGACGCATTGAAGGCGTCTATTCTGCCGAAATATACCGAAGGGTCACGAAAATTAAGAAAATTAACCAATCACCGATTAGCATCGAGCAATAGATTCCAGATTCGAAAACCGAAGAGGACACAGTTCATCACAGTACTTCGACGGAGAGACCACGCCGCTCCGGGGAACAAATTTTAAGAAATTAACCTAAATCAACTGACGGAATTCGATAACCTCAAAAAAGTGAAAGTTAGGTTAGGCCGAAAGTAAACAATGTTGAGTTAACCTTATATCAGTGTCTATTTGCGGAGTATGTGCGCATAGGAAGTGAACTAAATATTAATAGAAAAGAAAAGTGCAATTACGGAAAAGGAAATACAAGCAAGTATAGTGACAATTAAACTATACTTAGAGCAATTAAGACTTGCCATAATAAAAAAATGTTTTATTGAATATAATTAATAAGACTTATCGAATAAATCGAAAGATAATTAAATACGAAAACCTATGAAATATGGGACCTTATCAATTTAAGTAATTCATTAATTGTTAAGGAGTTAGCGACAGTCGATTTTATTTATAAAAGTTATTCAACTATTTAGTAGACTTCATCAAAAGTGATGAAGGAAACATTTTCATAGGAACACTAAGGGTCCAATAAGCTTTATGATTTAATTAATATATTAAAAAGTTAAGAAGAGTGATGAAAGCTAATGATAAATTTAATAATTGCCCACAGTCATGATAAATTTTAATTATCAGAGATAATAAAATATAATAATTTATGATGAACTTTAAGGAAGAGTTAAACAGTAGTGCATTAATCAATTTGTTCCTATTTACAAGAATTAAATAGTAAGCCGAACATGCTTACCAGAGTTATTGGTTTACCTAATCCAATCCATCCAATATAAAGAATCAGAGAATCTTTTATGAACACTGAAGAGTTTTATAACTTTATTAAACTGATAATTTTAATTGTTGTTGAAAAAATATTATTAATTTTAAGGTTCACTGACTACAGTTCAGTACGCCGAATTAACCTCCAATGTTGACAAGGTGTCTGTGAATTTTATGTTATTAGTTAAGTGTATTTATTGATGCAATCACTCTCCTAATACTCAATGATTATAGTAGTATAAAGATTCAGTTTTGGTTTTTGTATCTTGCAGTCCAAAAGGACTAAATTTTTAACCAAAAAATAACGTTTTATGTTGTGAATACAAAGAGTCAGAATAACCAACCCTAAGATAAAAGATAAACCCAATTATTATTGTAAAAAATGGACAAAAATGTCAATTTTAATTATTTTTTAAAATAAATTCATGAGAATTATCAACAATAAACAACTTTTTACCCAATAAAAGGAGTTAACAAATTTATTTCAGTAGACTAGACAATTACAGGTTAGGTGGACACCTCGCAACAGTTGGTACTATTGGTAGCGGAAATTGAGATAGTTTAAACTATTTAAAATTGAAATAACCATCTCAACTCTGCCTAATTAACGGAATTTCATTCCAAGCAAGTACACCACTAGTAAATTAAATCTACCTTCAGTGAGAAGTCAACTTAGCCGAATCGTCTCATCAACTGAAGAACGTCGTATTATAAAAAAAGCTACGAATCAAACCACAATTAAACCATTCAAGATAAATAAAACAAATAATAAATTAATTAACAAAATAAAAGGATATAACTTCGTCTAGTTATAAATTGGCACCAACAACTTGGGGCTAACAAACACAGATTCTTAATTTAGTTATAAAATGGCACACAAAAGTGGGGCTTAAAAGCAATATAAATAATTTTTCATAGTAAAAGAACAAAAAGAAAAAGATACTTATATTATTTAGTTATAATAGGTAGAGCTCTTTCTAACCCCTCCTGTGCTTTGTTTTTATCACCTAAAACCCGATAAAGAATACTTAGGGATTCAGATATATTAGCAACATTAATGTGATCACAACCGTATTGTCTCTCGTTAATAGGTAAATCTCGTTCTAACAGGTCCTGTGCTTTGTGCTGTTCACTTAAGACCCTATACATATTACCTAATGTTACTAATATAGCAGCATGATTAATGTGATCATGACCGTAATGTTCCTCATAAATGGCTAGAGCCCCTTGTAACACCTAATTTGCTTTTTCCTGATTATCTAAATCGCGATTAACATTACCTAGGATTACTAGTATATTAGCAACTTTAACGTGGTCACGACCATATTGTTTCTCATAAATAGGTAGAGCTCGTTCTAACATTTCCTTTGCTTTTCGCTGACTACCTAAAACCCGATAAACATTACCTAGGGGTACTAATATATTAGCAACGTGAAGGTGGTCACGACCACATTGTTTCTCAAAAATATGTAGAGCTCGTTCTAACAGCTCCTGTTCTTCTTGCTGCCTACCTAAAAACCGATAAACACTACCTAGGCGTACTAATATTTGAGCAACTTTAACGTGGTCAAGACCATATTGTTTCTCCCAAACAGGTAGAGCTCGTTCAAACAGCTCCTGTGCTTTTTGCTGACTACCTAAAGCCATGTAACAATGACCTAGGGGTAATAATATATCAGCATCTTTAATGTGACCACGACCATATTGTTTCTCATAAATAGGTAAAGCTCGTTCTATCAGCTCCTGTACTTTGTGCTGATCACCTAAGACAGTATAAACATAACTTAGGGATACTAATATATCAGCAACTTCAATGTGATCATGACCGTAATGTTCCTCGTAAATAGGTAGAGCTCGTAGTAACACTTCCTTTGCTTTTTGCTCACTACCTAAAACCCTGTAACAATAACCTAGGGATACTAATGTATCAGCAACTTTAATGTGATCACGATCACATTGTTTCTCATAAATAGGTAGAGCTCGTTCTAACAGCTCCTGTGCTTTGTGCAGATCTCCTAAGACCATATAAACATTATGTAGGGCTACTGATACCTTAGCAACATTAATGTGATCACGTCCGTATTGTTTTTCAAATATAGGTAGAGCTCTTTCTAGCACCTTTTGTGCTTTGTGCTGATCACCTAAAACTCGATAAACATTTCCTAAGCTTACTAACATTTTAGCAACTTCAATGTGATCAGAACTATATTGTTTCTGAAATACAGGCAATGCTCGTTCCAAAAGCTCCTTTCGATTGTGTTTATCACCTAAAATATGATAAGCGTCACTAAGCAATACTAATATATTAGCAACTTTAATGTGATCACTACCATATTGGTTTACAAAGATAGGTAAAGCTTGTTCTAAAACCCCCTTCCGATTGTGTTGATCACCTAAAATGTGATAAATGTTACCTAAAAATTCTAATATATTAGCAACATTAATGTGATCTTGACCATATTGTTTCTCAAGTTTCCAAAGAACGGGTAAAGCTGTATGAAGCAAATCTCTTTGTTTCTGAGGATCACCTAAAATTTCATACGTTTCTGAAAATTTTATTGGTCTAGAAGGTGCATTCACATTTTCCCAATCGCGATAATTGTTTACTAGTGACCGTTCAAATATTTCCTTTTCTATTTGATTTTTAACTAAGTCTCTATAAGCGCTACCTAAAAATCTCAGTAGAGGGGCATCGTGTAAAGGCTCTTTTAGTAATTTCTGTTGTTCCTTAAAATGACCTAAAATCTCATAAGCCGTATTTCTACCCAACATAGGTTCTAGTATTTCTAACGCCTCTTGTAGTGACTTTGCACTGTTATTGGCATCGTCTAACCCCAGATGAACGGATCCCAAACGTTTTAGTATGGCGGCAAACAACAATTTGTTATAACCAAAATCTTCTTCAGCAAAAAGTAACGCCCGTTGTAGCAATGCCTTTTTCTTGGTAGGACACGAATACACACCAGACATTGCAACTAACAAATCTAACATCTCTCTTTTTATTTCTTGTACTTTGGAAGGGGGATTTTTCACTATCAATTTGTCTGCGTGATATTGTAACCATTCCGCGTGCGGCAAAAAGCTTTGAAGCTTCAAATTTGAATCCGTATGTATTCTAAAAATATCAAATTCTGGTCTCAATTTCAGAGCTTCTTTGATGGTTTTCTCCATTTTGTTTTCACATTCAAGCTTTAACCTCGTGACTTGCTGTGCCAACCTGTGGACACTTAATATGCTCTCCCTTTGCTCATCATTCACCATTGAATATATTATAAGCAAGCGAAGGGATGACTTCAACTTGTCCTCATCTCGTTCAGCTAAAGGTAGCAACATTTTACTCTCTATATTGTCTGGTGCAAGTAATGATATGATATCAAATATCCTCAAAGCTATTTCTCCACATTGCCCATTTCTTTTTATTTTATCAACAGTAATTTTGCAAGTCGTGAAGACTGTTTTTTCGTATTCGTTATTTGTTTCTCTAAACACTTCAGAGTCTATTAGATCTTTTGTTTTATCTTCATACTCCTCTAAATAATTGTTGATGCTAAAGTCATCTGTTTTCTTTTGCTCCGCTATATACGCTACCGCTTGTTGTATAGCCAAAGGAAACATTTGCAACTTTTTCACTAAGTTTTGTATCTTTTGTTCTTGTAATGTATCCCCTTCAGGTATCTCCAATCCTTTCCTCACAAGTGTCATTGCATCCTTTAGCTCCAGTACACTCAGATTCAACACATCTACCTTTCCTTCCCACTGTTGATTACGAGTTTGACGAGAAATAATCAAAATGTAAGGCTTTCTGCCAGTTGATGTCAAGCAATGTAGATATTTTTTGAAGTGTTCAGTATCTTCAACATTATCAAAAATAATCAGACATTTTCTGTATATAAAATATTCATACATTTCCTTTACTATAGATTCTATTTGCATTTCTTCTTTATTTGTATCTTTTGTGCAAATTCCTAACGTCTCTGTTGCTAGCTTACGAAATGACACTTCCAAGGTTGCTTTATTTTCGGCGTTTATCCATATTGCATTGCCGTCATAATAATCTTTAACATAATCTTTAATGTACCGTCTCGCCAACTCTGTCTTACCTATGCCTCCTAGCCCACTGATAGAGGTCTTTTGTGATATGACTGTTATCCTCTCTGTACTTTGCTGTATGCTACTATGTAATAACGACAATTCTTTAGTTCTTCCAGTAAACGTATCTACTGGAAGCTTTACATGAAAGCAAATATTAATTTTTCCTGCTTTTTGGAATAGCTTTTCTACTTCTGTGTGAGAAATGGGTTTTTTTCCTGTCTCCCACCATTCTACAACTTCTCTTTTGAAATTAAGAAAAATATCCTCAACGTACCTACGTTGTACTTTAGACTCAGTTTGTATTTTATCTTTAATTATGTCTTCTAATTCATCTTCATCAGGTTGATCGAGGAAAAGCTTTAATCTGTTCAAAAAAGTCTGGATAGTAATCATAACACCAGTCATCATTGACGAATCCTGAAGCGCGTTAACAATTTTATTGTCATTGTCTTTTTCTAAATCCAATCTATAATAACAGTTCCTCTCAGTCGCTTCTGACAGACATAAAAAGCTATCCTTATCTACAATTTTATCTACAACGGATGATTGGTCATCGTCATACTTGCGTTTCTTCGTACTAAAACTAGACTGCGCGCTAGAGAAGATTGCGAAATCAATATCTTTATATGAATATAAGTTTTCAAAAATTGTTTTCCCCTTCCTATCTTTGATCTCTTCTAATTTTTTCTTAATTATCAAGAATGACGTAAAATATTTATTTAATCCAAAGTCTTGATCATCGCCTGAAAATAGTACTGTCTCGGTGACTTTGTGTGTAGTATATTCCTTAGTTTCTTTACCTATGTCTTTAGCTTTCAAGAAGATTAGCTTCCGTTTCTCTCTCCCACTATGGTTAAACGTATATTCAAAACCTATATCGTAAAAGTTCCCAACATTATCCATGTTGGAGCTCAACATAAAGTGGCTTATTCTACCGTCGGCTACTCTCTTCATTCCTTCAACCATCAACCACATTATTAATGTTATTTCGTACATTCTACCTTTATGGTCGAAGGTTGATCCATTTTGTTCCTGGCTGAAATTTTCTAGAAGTGACACGACTTGTGTAGACTCTTCCTCAGCTGCATGACTGCACGATGGTTGAGCAATACCTAACTTTTCCATTATTGGTGATCTTAGTTCGTAGTATGAAAGTTGGAAGCGATGGTTACCAATATGTTGGTAAGAGACTTGGTCTCCAGTGGCGCTGTTTACCTGCACAGAAATATTACATAACTGAAATAGATCACTAGTCCACGGGGATGGGTGTGTAAGATCGAAAGGAGTAACTGCATATAATTGTCGTGTAAATTCCAAAAGTGAAAGTTTAACTTTTAATTATTACTAGAAAAAAATTAAAAATATGTACTTAACTAGCGCGCGCGCGCGCACACACACACATCTACATGTGCGGTCAAAATGTAAGGCAGACCGGCAAGCATAGTAGCTACCAATAAGTTCTACTACATTAGCTTACAGGAATCTCATATGTTTAGAGCGCAGAGAGTTTTCCGCTTAATATACTAGCATGATATAAGTGGCCTATTTACCGGCTTCTATATTGATCGGTTTTCGAGATATTTTGAAATGTCTATACGTCACTCATCAGAGTTTCATAGTCTAAGTACGTAAAATGGCCACACTTTTCAAAACAAGTTGGCAAACTGACTGTACCAATAGTAAAGACAGAAAAGACATACGAAATAAGACAATAGAGAGGGTCGCTTTGCCTGCAGTTGGACAGTTCATATCAAGGCCCCAACATTCCATGGAATCAATCACTGGACAATCTATCTTCCGCAATTTGAAGCCAATACATGTGCAAATCGTTGGATAGAGAAAGATAAAGAAGTTTCACCATTCTCGCCTTAAAAGAACTTGCGGCAGAGCTATTACAGAATGTTCTACCTGATAGGCGGAACACCTGCCGCAAATTGATACCGTATGGTGCCAAACATGCAATGTGTACTGAACTCAGTTCAGAGTAAGGCGACAGCATTTCGGGAACAGTCTTCAAGAGTTTGAAGCAAACATAGAGAGACTAATTATACTGGCCTATCCTGAAGCACCAGAAGATTTTAGAATAAGGTTTGCAATGGAAATATTTACTGATGACGTCATAAATGTTGAACTACAACAAGCGTTATGAATGATAAAATACCAGGATAGCAGACCGTGTTCGGAAGATTGCCGACATTGCCGCAGAAAGAAAGAACAGGACGCAAATGAACAAGTTCAAGCCATCACTACAGATTTCATGGCAGACGGTTGGGCGACACAAAATCGCCGACAAGAACAGATGGCTGATAAAATATTGGACAATCTTGATGGCAACAGAGAAGGGTCGGCGCCTTGTCGAGACATCAAGATTACAAGTTATCTCCCATGAGCAATCATGTCTCCTGAAGAGCGACCACGGGAATCTCTAACATTGTATTGCCGGACAATCTTGGGATAGTTGAGATGTACGAGACGTGGTCATAAAGTTGATAGTCCTCCGAATTAGAGTGCAGGACATTTTGAATGAGATGCGTGATGGAGCGTCAGGAGGTCATCTTGGTGTGAATGAAACAACTGGCAAAATACGTAAACGATTCTATTCCATTGGCCTCATCTTTGCCACGTTGTAAAGAAATGGTGTCGAACCTGTAAAATATGTAAAGCCCCACAAACCAGAATCAGAAAGAGAATAAGACAGTATAATTTTATACTGCAAATCGAAAGAATTTCTATAGACAATGCTGATTTCTTCCGGTTACTGACGATGGAAACCGGCCCATCATGTTTATATGTAACTATTTTAATAAGTGGGTGGAAGCTTATACAATTCCAAATCAGGAGGTTACCACTGTGGCAAAGGCGTTAGTTCACAACTTTTGTTACCGTTATGGAGACCCTGTGGACTCACCGGAGTAATTTCGAGTCAAGGGTTTTTAATGAATTGTGTCGCCTACTTGGTATTCGAATATTCCGGACAACGCCTCTCCATCCTCGGTCCTCCAATGGTCATTGTAACTAAATATCTACAATTTAATAAAATACAATATTAGGATTATAATTAGTAAGTATAGTCCCTTAGTTTAGGAGTATTTACAACACATTTTGTAATTTGTGATCTGCTTACCTGGATAGGTTGTTTACTGGGTACAGTCTGTCGGGTATCTCTGCAGGTTGTAAGTATTTAGCCGAAGCCTGCTGCTGCTGCTACCGGTAGTACGCGTTTGTCGTTTGTTGGTCTGGTACTGCTGCGTGTTGAACCAGACTGTCTCTGACCGGCGTCTTCTGGTGACACTGCTGTCTCAATCGTTCTGCTGTGTAGGTACCAGCTGCGTGCGATCGTACGCTGCTTAGCGGGCGATCCAACTTGTGCCCTGATAACACAGTGTCAAACAATTCTTAGAATAAAGAAATAACGGCTGACTGAAAATGTACAGTATCCAATTTTGGCAAATTATTTTGGGAAACTGTAAGCTTTAAGATTTGTGCTTTCCCTGTAGTTATATCTACACAGATGTAATTCGGGGACTTAAGTCTGCACAACAATAAAATATTTTTGTTGGCCAACGTGTATTTAATATGAAAACTTTTAACCTCATCGCCGGATGCTAATTATTTGGACACAAAATATTACTACTTTTAATGTATCACAAGGCGGACGAATACATTAGACCGAGTTAAAGCCCCAAAATATGATAACTTTGACAGTACTTTAGGAAAATAAGTTTGAGAGTACTTCCAGAAACTCAATTAAAACATGTAGCATTCACTAGGGAATTGAAGATGAATAAAGCAAACAGCATGTACTCGGTATTCTATGCTAGAAACTATCAGTCGATTGAGGTATTAGCGGACTGCCTTTGGGGAGCCAATCAGCATTAGTAGGTAATATAGATATTTGAACGAGTGAAGCGAGTTCTCAGTTTTATCTCGATCGATGGTAATTTGTCTTCGGGTATGCTCACGATAACGTTTGAATACATCAACCGATTTTTATAAAACATGGCACAAACTTGTTTCCAAACTTGTACGCGCAAAGCTGAATTGTTTTGCGATTGAACCCTCCACCACACCAATGGGATAATTTGGAGACAAGAATGTGGAATGGTCAAAATTTTAAAATCATCGTAAAAATCCGTGTGGTGTACCAAGTAAAGGAACGTGTGACCGGTATATAAATATAGTGTTCCACTTTTAAAAGTTTGAGACACTAGAGCACAAATATTAAATCAAAAAAACTTTTTAGTTTTTTTATTACAACATTACTACCCATCTAGTAATTTACATTTCATAATTAAAGATACTAATCAAGAGATATAACCCATTGGCTATAATCTCCACATTTAACTAATATCCATCAGATCAAGTGGTTTAGTTCGTCTCAGGCTTCTAGCTGCATTAGTTGTATCCAGCAGTCGCCGTATCCCATAGTGTACATGCTGCAAGACGCGTTGCCCATGCTTCACTGCCTGCTTATTTATTTCCTCTACGACAAGTTCAATTTTTAAATCCCCGTGTAAGTTGTCGTTTCTTACATACCATGGTGCATCAACAATGTACCGAAGCACTTTGTTTTGAAATGTTTTAATTATGTTTATGTTTGATTTCATTGTACAACCCCATAGCTGTATCCCACAGGTCCAGATAGGCTTTAGCACTTGCTTATACGACAGCAATTTATTATGGATTGACAGCTGGGATTGCCTTCCCGAGAGCCAATACATTTTCCTGAACTTTAGATTCAACTCCTGGTTTTTCTTTTTGACGTGCTCCTTCCATTTAAGTTTTGCGTCTAATGTCATTCCTAAATATTTAGCTGTATTAGCATAAGGAATTGGTAATGAATTAATTATAACTGGTATCCGATGACCAATCTTTAGATTTGTAAAATTTACATTGATTGACTTCATCTCATTTAATCTATGCGCCATTTTTTGGTCCATTTGCTCACAGCATCAGAGGCTCTTTGAAGTTTCACTACAGCTTCTTCAATTTTATTTCCAGTCGCTAAAATTGCAGTATCATCTGCAAAGGTGGCAATGGTTGCATCTTCTACAGTAGGAAGGTCCCTTGTATATAAAAAATACAAGACCGGTCCCAAAACACTACCCTGCGGAACTCCAGCTGTTATTTTCTTCAGTTCAGAATATTTTCCTTCATATTTCAATCGAAAATGCCTGGCAGTTATGTATGATTTGAGTATTTTGTAATATTGTTTCGGTAGGTTTATTTTTAATTTCCACTCCAGGCCTTCATGCCATACCTTATCAAATGCTTGTGCTATATCAAAAAAGATACTTGCGCATATTTTTTTATTCTCAAGTGCATTTTCTATTATACTCGTAATCCTGTGCACTTGGTCTATCGTTGAGTGCCTCTGTCTAAAGCCGAGTTGTTGATCAGGGATAAGATTTCTATCTTCAATAATAGGCTTAAGTCTTTTTAGTAACAGTTTCTCAAACAATTTTGAAATTACTGGAAGCAAAGAAATTGGTCTATATGACTTCCTATCATTTGGTGGCTTATCTGGGTTTAATATCATAATAACTTCAGTTACCTTCCACTGTAAAGGAACATACTTCAACCTTAAGGATGTGTTAATTAAGTACAATAACTACCAAAGTACTTTTCAGGTAGAGCTTTTACTATTTGGCCAGTAATCAAATCGTAACCTGATGCTTTTTTTGCATTTATGTTACTTCAAATTTAATTTTTTAATTCCAGAAGTGTCACAGGAGTTATTTATAGATCATCACGTATGTGTATAGGGTAAATATATTAAATCAAAATGGTGATAAAATTTCAGTAGTGTAGAAAACGTGTGGAGAATTCAATTTTTGGTACCCATGGGGCAAAAACCACTTTTTAAAAATTGAAAAAATTGTTAAATTAGAGCCGATTGTCAGACTAAAGGTGAGTTTAACCCAAATTTGAATGTAAAGTTTACTATAAATATCTTATAACTTTAAGAGTACAAAGGCGCAATACGTTTAACTCAAAATGGAAGAAGTAGAAGACAATTTGGGGGGGGCAAGTTATGGGGAATTTTAATCAAATTACGAACTCGGTATCTGTAATTTGCCAAAATTAATGTCTCACAGCATTACTTGCAAATTTTGGTTTGTTTTCAAAAAGTTTTCAAGTAGTGTCTATAGATATCTATGGAAACATACATAAACTAAAAGTTAGGACTAAAGTTATATGTCATTACATACAAGTTATAAGTAAAAACCAATGAAGGGTAGTTTGGAATTTTTAGTGATTTTGTATGCTCGTCTGCTTTACAACTAGTATTTTAGTAAAAAAAGAAATAGATTAAGAGGCAATGTTTCTGACAATTCTGAAATACTGAAATTTACTTCTTTTAACGATGCAAGGTTCAGCGAGGATCGGTCAATAACATATGTCGACGTTTCGACAATATTTATTGTCATCATCGCGACCTGTATATGGATACAAGAGAAATTATCAAACACAACACGATCAATGTGTGTGTGTCCCTGTATACAAACAAATTGTCCCATATCCATATATGTGCATTCATAGTGCGCGGTTTCAAATACCAGTCTGAGACCAACACTCATTCATTGGGATTAATAATTATATAATCTTGGGGTCTGAGTCTGAGTCTTATAGTGTGGACGATGTCCGATTAGGTAAGTTACGTCTCACTTAGAGTTATAACTTAAGTCTACGTGAGGACACGTCAGGATTGTGATCAGACCAAGTTCAGTGAACTTGAGCAATTAAATTACTAAACCCGTATAAACAAACTCCGTAATATTAATATTATCAACTAAGTGATTACTGGATCTAACGAATGGATAAGCAAAGTTAAGTGGACCTACAGGGAAACTGCGCACTCAAGCAAAAGGAGTTACAATCGTATTCGTTCATCAAGTAACATTCAACAGTCATAAACGTTTGAAAAACATTGAAAATTGTTAATCATAATCTCTATGTACCAATGGTAATCACTTAATTCCACTTATTTAAAGTTGATACAGACAGTACACCAGTTTAGTTTATACTCATATAGGCCTATAATAAACATAGAGATGGCACGAAAGTTTTAAAAAATCATTAGCTAAAAAAGGTGTAAAATATGAAGACTCTATAAAATGGAATATGTCTCTGGAACTCAGTGTGGAACAATAAATCACAGTACAAGGACTAGAAGACACAATACAATGAGAGCCTAAATTATAAAATTCACCGGTAGATGATGAAATAACATGCAAGGTAATGTAAGCCATTAAACCGTTATCAGAAGGCTTGAGTTCTTTCATTTTCGGAATGTAAATCAGTACTCCCTGTCAGCTGTTGAATCTGGGTACAGAAGCTGTATACCGCGAGGTCCTCCATACGCGCTCCTAATATTGCAGAACATTCTGACTGCACTTGCTGTTTTGGTGATGTAATTGATATTTAACCACACCAAAAGTTTGCAGTGTTGTTTATAATAATATGTAAACAATACAATATAATAATAATATATTATTATAAAAACGAATCATTGTTTCTCAAAAGAAATTACGATTGTATGAATTCGGCACATCACAAACGATTAAATACATGCGGCCAACCTAATGTTCCCTGTATCATCTCAGCTTATCGTAATGCAAACTTAGTTGTTGGCTAACACAGGAGCAGTTTGAATAATTACACTCTGCCTGTATCAGTCTGTCTCTCTCTGCCATGCACACCCCCTCTCACTCTGCCTAACCGTTGCTCTCTCTCACTCACTCTCTGACTCTTTCTTTTTCTATGACTATCTCTATCTCTGTCTCTGTCACATTCACTCACTCGCTCTCTCCCTCGCTCTCTCCCACTCTCTCTCTCTCTCTCACGCCCTCTTTCTCTCTCTCTCTTGATAAGATTGCCGTTATCGACATGAAGTGGCTAGCGTTACTTGTCATGTCAGTGATTAATTAACAACTTGAAATAGAAATAACGTATTGAAGAAGTGGTTTTGCAATTGCTCGCGCGCGCGCTCACACACACACACACACATACAATATACGCTAGAAAATTAATGTGTAAGAAAAACAACTGAAATTTTCAAAGCTGCACACAATACGCAGATTCTGCTTAAAACTCTCCTACATTTTCATAAATCACACTCATGATACACACCACTATAGAAAACATTCCCTTTTAGCGCTTTCAAAACGCTAATATGGCTAATAGCTAATATGTTTCAAAAAATATTAGCCATTTTCGATCTGGTGATGAGCTGTAAAACTTGAAAGCCTTAATCGGGAATTTTTTCTGTGGTGGTGTCCAACAGTGTAATTTCTGTATGTGATTATAGCCACTAACACAAGTTTAGTAATTAAATACTTAAAGTCATAGTGACCGTCAATCAATGAATTTTTCCGGTGAAGGATTTGTGAAGATCGGTCAAAAAGTATAACACAAATTTTAAATTATTTCGACAATATTTATTGTCATCATTAGGACCTGTGTCATCATTAGGACCTATCTATCAAGTGAAAGTATCAAGTAGGTTTACCATAAATTGTGTTTGTAATATTATATAAATTCTCTTATGTAAGTTCGTCAAGTTCTACAGTTACTGTGTAATTTAGAATTCTCTAAATTAATGACTGTGTTTTAAATACCAGTAGCCTAGTGAGTGAAATATGATAAAAATAACTTTTGATAATTTACGTAATTGAACATCCCTATCATCTGTATTTAGCTATAATATGTTTCACTATGCTATGTGTTGACAAGCATATGTATATAAACGTTTTCTGTATCAATTCTAATATGTAATTGTTGATTACTGCTTTTATAATTAATTACAAATACCATTACATTATGAGTAATTTAAATTGTAATATTGGATACATTTTATTTTAGGATATTATAATTTTTTCGTTGTATTTAAGGAAAATATTTGATGATGTAAAACAAACTATTTTAACTCCTTCACATATAGAAGGATACACACATACGCACCACACGCGTGCGCGCACACTCACATACACAAGAACCATGACTCAAATAATTGATCTGTTGTGTTTGACATTTTCTTTTGTATTAATACACAGGTCCTGATGATGACAATAAATATTGACCAAACGTCGACACAAATAATTTAAAATTTGTGTTATGCTATTTTACCGATCCTCACAAACCCTTCACCGGAAAACTTAGTAATTAAATAAAATTTCCTTTAATTTAATACTGCGGGCAGGGTTTTGTCATTGTATCAAAGTTGTAACTCGGTTTCTGTGCGCTGGTGTCACAAGATTTTCAAATTTCTAGAAACCAGGAGTATATTCAGTGTTTGACTAAAGTACTGTTTAATTCAAACCCCCAACCGGGTTATGGTGATTTTATCACAATTTAACCCCTCACATTGTTTATTTTCGTCCGTCTATCTTTGTGGTTCATTCTATAGAACAATAGGAGTCTGCGAGTTAAAAGTGTTGACACAAATGGAAAGTTTTACAAAAAATCGGTTGACGCATTGAAACGTTACCCTAATGCATACGCCAACCAGATGGACAGACAAGCAAATATTAAACGCTGGGAGAATTAAAACGGAGAAATCGCTTCCTGCTGTCAATTAATTATAGTACACTTTTATTTTGTGCAGGCGTCCACTGACACCGACTCTCACTAGGGGACAGAAGGACCTCCAGTAGGGGTACAGAGGAACGAGTGTGATAGAACAGTTGACCTCTAAATCTTGTATATTACACTTGTTAGAAATAAGCGATTTTAGAGTTACTTACAGAAGGGACTGACAAAATAAAACTCGATATGATGTTAAATTTACACAATTAATCTACTGTGCGAAATTAACGTCTCAAGCCAAAGTAAGACGGGTCTGAGAATTCCATTTTTGTTTCATTATTTCAGCAGTCGACGGTTGTAATAGGCGTCAGTACAGCATTGTCGAAACGTCGACACAAAAAAATTAAAAATTTGTGTTATTTTTGACCGATCCCCACTAACCCTCCACTGAAAAATTCATTGATTGACGGTCACTACGAAATTAAGGATTATTATTATTATTATTAATATTATTATTATTATTATTATCATTTACACAGTCCCCTTCAAGGATTTACCGCATTGACCTCAGCGGAGTATTGGTTTCAAAGTGTCCACTTTACGCAACACATGCAAAGCCTAGATTTACAAGTCCCCACGCAGCAGGTTAATGTAGTGCTGGCGTAAAAACTTAATGTTAAATCTTCGAGAACACAATTATGCAATAAAACCATATTATTATTATTATTTACACAGTGCCCTTCACGATCTTACCGCATTGGCCTTAGCGAAGTATTGGTTTAAAAGTGCCCTGTTACGCAACACTTGCATGTAATGTAAGGTAATAAATTACCTATAACATCCCTTAATCTGGTTTTAGTTATAGCTAATATATTTGACTATGCTATATGTTGACTGCTGTATGTATAAACAATTTGTGTACCAATCTAATATCAAATTGTTGATTACTGTTTGTTTAATTAATTAAAATATCATTACATATAGTCATTTAAATTGTAATACTGTATAAATTAAGTTCCGTCATACTATAATTTTCTCGTTTTCTTAAAGATAATATTGGAAGATGTATAACAAACTATCTCAAGTCTTCACATAATATATAATGATACATACATACGCACGCACACACACTCACATACACGAACACGTTCACCCAAATACTTAATTGTTCTGTTGTGTCATTTCTTTTGTATTTCATATACAGGTCCTGATGATGACAATAAACATTGTTGAAACGTCGACACAAAAAAATTAAAAATTTCAGTTATTTTTGACCGATCCTCACTAACCCTCCACCGAAAAAAATAATAATAATAGTAATAATACTCTTTTAATGCATAACTGTATTCTCGAAGATTTAAAAGGAAATTTTGAAATTACTGAAAGTGCACTTTACATAATTTCAAGAGTCGCTTGTATTACAAAATTCAAGCACAAGATGTTAGTCTATATAATTACCACTCACCCTCAGGTTTGTACTTCGACGGTACTCCAAGGGCACCATCCACAAGGTAACAAAAGTAGCTTGCTTGGTTCTTCAGACGTAGTACAGTTTGCTGTCCCACTGGTGGATTGCAGTCCTATATATATATATAGGTTATTATAGATATATAGTTTAGATATCGCGACCTTGCACTGCTTCCGCGTTTACCTAATCGCCCATTAACATTGCACAATACACCACCAAACTGTACCGCTGCACCTGTAATCTAATCTTCACACTTTCGATTTGCGCGCAAATTAATTAAGACCGAATGTGATAACCTTTCCAACTCAAACCAGTTGGCTTTACTTTAACTGCATTGTGGCTTGTGGCCTCTATTGTACGTATCATACAGTCGTCCACAAAACGGTCTGTATCACTGAAAAAACGGGCATATCTTTTGTATCCAGTACCCAGTTTGTATTACTGCGTCGAGACGTCTGTGTCTTCTACGTCGACTGATACACTGTAACATTTCACTAATCACTAATTTGTTTGTAACTGTGTCCAACTCTCTCTCACTGTCACACTTTTGAGTTTTCTGTGCCTTACACACACACACACACACACACACACACACACACACACACACACACACACACACACAGATTAAGATCAGATTCCAAAATTTAACATAAAAAGACTGCAAAATCATTTAAGACTTAAGATTATGAGTTATGGGGCACATGTAATTGCGTTTGCATACGTTTTTTCAATGACCGCGTCTACTTATGCAACTTCCCACATCACTCAGTTTCTCTTCTCTTAATATCTACCAATATTTAGCCAACAGAACTGCTAAAATTGACAAGTCTGCACAATGCACCCACCTGCACATCGAACAGAACTTGTAATCGTGACGCTATGAATTAGCGCGTAAAGAACTGGTACCGGTAGGTGTAAAGCAACATATAAAATAAAACAGTTAAACGAGTACTCACATTTGTAACATTTACAATAAAATTTAAAATATTGAGAGAAGGAAAGTCAGTTAGTGAAATAGAAAGTAAGTAAAGAGAATGCGATATTAGAGGAAAGTGCGGTTATTGTTTCTCTTACTTTTGTACTTTTATGTTGAAATATATTTATATTTCTTTTTCTTCTATAACAAAGAAGCCCAACGTAAGCCCTGGCTTACATCAAGAATCTCCTCCAGTAGCTTCTATCCATTGCCATCTCAGTGTAACCCCGTCACATCCATACTTCTGAGATCTTCCACCATATCATACAACGGACTTAGGTCGGCCCCACTTTCTCCTTTTATAGACTTGCACCATCTGGATTTTCTTTCGCATACGCTGATCATCCATTCGCTCTAGGTGACTATCCATTGTATTCTTTGAGTTTTGTCGAATCTTATAATATCCTCATGCTTTAATAGCTAGCCCATCTATCTTCTGATTATTTCTTATTCTACATTCATCTTCTTTAACCGAGGCATAAACACGTCTCATGATCTTTCTTTCAAACCATCTTAGCGTTTCTGGTTCTTTTCTTGGTAATTTCTATGTCTCGCCTACATAAGTAACATCCGGTCTGAAAAGTGTCTTATATATTTTTATTTTTGCGTTACGACTAATGAGTTTGCTTCTCAGTAATCTATTGTTAGCATAGTATGCCGTATTTCCTATTAGTATCCTGTTATGTATCGTCGTGTTTATGGACATTATCTATCATGTTACCTAGGTATCTAAACTTATTAACTGCTTCAAATTAATTATTCTGTATGTATAACTATATACATTTCTTCCCATTTCAGATTCAGAAAATAACATGTGGGCCTACTATTTATTTTTCTGATACATTCAGTCCCATTCCAGCGGATTTTTTTATTCAGCTCCTTGTATACCTCAGCTAGCCTTTGCCTTGATCTGGCTATTATTACAACATCGTCAGCGTAAACACATATTTGGCTTGTCTCATTGAATATTATTCCTCCTGATCTATGACTTTAATAGCATAGTGTAGCACAATAATAAAGAGGGTAGCCGATAACCCATCACCTGACTTAACTCCCTTATTAAATGCAAATGATTCACTCAGCATATTCTGATACTTAATTCTGGCTTTTGTGAGTCTCATGGCCATCTTCGTTAACCCAAAAGCTTTAAAGAAATTCCAATATCCCGCATAGATTTATAACGTTTTTCCCTTTACAAACTATCAAATACTTGTCCACAAGCAGCTTGTGAAGATCTATATCATGCTTATAGCAATTTTCTGTAATCTGCCTGATAACAAACAGCTGATCAGAAGTACCTCTTTTTGGTCGGAAACCTCATTGGTATCTCCTAGATAATTTTTTGCCCATTGTTAAGCCTTTCATTAATGATTGAGGACAATACTTTGTATGCAGCGCTAAGAAACGTTATGCCTCTGTAATTGTAACATGCAGTTTATTTCCCTCTTTATAAATTGGGCATAACATTCCAGTGTTCCACTCTTCACAGCATTATTTCTTTTATCCAGACCATACGAATTAGATCATGTAAATAGGCCTTAACAGTTTACCCCCCCCCCCACGGTTCAAGCTTCAGTAATTCTGCGAGAGGATTATCCAAACCTGGGGCTTTGTTGTTCTTAAGCTTTATAACTGCCACTTCGTATACTGTGAGGTAATCTACGACATGATCACCATCATCAATTGTTTACATCTCTATATATAT
Organism: Magicicada septendecula; assembly: GCA_034769895.1. Classification (NCBI taxonomy): domain Eukaryota; kingdom Metazoa; phylum Arthropoda; class Insecta; order Hemiptera; family Cicadidae; genus Magicicada; species Magicicada septendecula. The sequence goes on along the minus strand of CM068367.1, from coordinate 167,442,664 downwards.
TTATATTCATCACCATCATCTATACTTTTGTTTACACTTGAAACATCAATGTATGTATTTCATATGAGTGTGTGTGTGTGTGTGTGTGTGTGTGTGTGTGTGTGTGAGAGAGAGAGAGGGAGGCAGAGGTACAGAGAGGGAATGGGCAGGTACTGTTACAAAGAACTCAATGAAATGATTTGTAAAATGTATTACGGTTTCCGTTCTCATATCAAACTCGGAGGGCTCGACCTAGTAACGACTCTCTGTTTGTTTGATCAGTAACATATGTTTTGTGTAAACTGCAAAATTCGGCACATTACAAGGTGAACTTGGAATATACGTCAGTTCGCATCAGAAGAACAAAGTCGCCGATACGGTTATCTTTCCCCGTACAAAGCAATGCGTTGATACACTAAATTCAGATAAACGTTATCACAGTGCTGTATTTTTGAACGAACAATGAGATACCTCAGTTTTACATCGAGAGTCTGACGTTTTTCTGTATGCCTATCTTTCTGTCTTTTTTGGGGTGTGTTTCATGATAACTTTAGAATATATCAAACGATTGAAGGAAAACGTGGAATGCGTGTCCATAGATTTTCCCTAATTTTTTTTTTTAGATGATACGACGACGAACTAAACTTTTTCGTGTGCTGCAAGATTTGTATTTTACGGGAACTCCTGTTAATTTCCAATTCTATCTATCGATTTATTCATTGTTTAGAAGCTGTTTAAAAGTGACGAGTCACGCGTGATTTGAAAAACATACAAAATCAAACATCGTGGTGTGATTCTTTATTAAAAATTGTTTAGCGCTAACGGTAATTCAGAACGAAATTGTAAATGTGTCAGCAGATTTACGATATCAAAACTAAAGGTTTGTATGTAGCCACTTGAGTTTAAACGTGCCCCCCCTGCACTGTACGCCCAAATATTCAACAGCTCCAGATGCGGCAGCCATCTTGCACAACGCTTTTTCACACCAAGTTCTTGAGTTAAAGTATGATGCACACGCTCATATGAGATGCCTATGATTTCAGCAGCGTCATCCAACTCTCAATTTGCGGTCTTCCAACACCCTATTAAATCTTATTGAATAATGCCATTGTTTGTTGCACTTTTTGGACGTCCACTGCTGGGATCATCTTCAGTGCTTGTACGATCATGTTTAAATTCGAGTGTGGACCACTTACCGTTGTTTCTGAAGGCGCAGCATCTCCTAACACATTTACAATTTTGTTTTGATTTTCCATTGCCGCTAAAACGTTTTTAACGAGAATTCATCACAATACATGTTTGATTTTATGCATTTTAAAAACACGCGTAACAGCTGGAAAAAAGTGAATAAATTAACAGCTGTTCACGTGAAATATATGCTTTGTAGCACACGAAAGATTTTAGTTGTATCACTAAACTATAGATTACGAACTTTTCAACTGACGCTCGTAATTGATATTTAACCAGACTGTAAACTAGTCAACAGTAGTAGTGATGTTTATTATAATATGCAAAAAAATACAATATAATAATAATAATAATAATATATTATTGAAAAACAAATCATTTTTTCAAAATAAATTGCGATTGTATAAATTCGGCACAACACAAACGATTCAATACGTGCGACCAATCTAACGTTCCGTGTGTCAGCTGAGCGTATCGTAATGCAAACTTAGTTGACTAACACAGGAGCAGTCTGAATAATCACACTCTGCCTTTGTCTATCTGTTTCTCTCTGTCATACACACACTCTTTCACTCTGTCTCACCCTTGCCCTTTCTCACTCACTCACTCTCACTCTTTCTTTCTCTATCACTATCTCTATCTCTCTCTGTGTCACATTCACACTCTCTCACTTTCCCTTGATAAGATTTCTGTTATCAACATGAAGCGGTCAGTTTCATTTCTCATATCAGTGTTTAATTAAATAATTGAAATAGAAATAGTCGTACTGAAGAGGTGGGATCAAAGTTGGGCGATAACGTCACAAGGTTTTCAAATTTCTAAAAACCAGGAGTATAATTAATTGCTTGATTAAAGTACCGTTTAATTTATAACTCCACATGGGTTAACACGATTTTATCACACTTTTTACCACTCACGAATTTTACTTTTTGTCCGTCTATTTTTGTGGTTCATTCTTTAGAACAATAGGAGTCTGTGATTTAAAAGTGTAGACACAAATGGAAAGTCTTACAAACTTTCGGTTGATGCATTAAAACGATTCCTCAGGCATACCTCAAATAGACGGACAGACAAGCAAATGTCAAACAGTGGGAGAATTAAAACGGAGAACTCTCTTCATGCGGTCAATTAATTATAGTATACTTTTATTTTGTGCAGGCGTCCACTGACACCCACTCTCAATGGGGACATATGGACCTCCAGTAGGGGTAGCCTACAGGGGAACGAGTGTGATAGAACGGTTGACCTATAAACCTTGTATATTACACTTGTTAGAAATAAGCGATTTTAGAGTCACTTACAGAAGGGCTGACAACAGATAACTGGATGTGATATTAAAATTATAGAATTAATCTACTGCGCGAAGTGAACTCGGCAAGTCAAAGCCTGAGACTTTCGTTTCTAATCTTGTTATTTAAATTGTAATTTAAAGTCTCCGTAACTCTAACTTCGTCGTTCTTATTTGCTAAACTGCTAAGTGCCATGTTATAATCGAGGCCTTTCAGTGTTTCCACTATTTTCAAGTCCTAAATCGTGATGGTGGAAACACTGAAAGGCCTCGATTAGAACATGGCACTTAGCAGTTTAGCAAATAAGCACGACGAAGTAGGACTTTCATTTTTGTTTCATTATTTCAGCAGTCGCGGCTACTAACATAGAGGTCGGTACAGTTAGCTTTACATTAACCTGTTGCGTGACCACTTGTAAATCTAGGCTTTGCATGTTTTCCGTAACTGGGCACTTTTAAACTAATACTTCGCTAAGGGCAATGCGGTAAGACCGTGAAGGGCGCTGTGTAAATAATAATAACGATAATAATATGCTTTTAATGCATAATTGTGTTCTGGAAGATTTAACATGAAGTTTTAAAATTACTAAAAGCGCTGTTTATAAGTCGTTTGTATTAAAAATTCAAGCACAAGACGTTAGTCTTAACAATTACAACTTACCCAAGGTTGTACCTCGACGTTACTCCAAGGGCACAATCACAAAGGGTCGTACCTCGACGTTACTATTTACAAAGTCACAAGGGTAGGTTGCGTGGTACAGTTTGCTGTCCCACTGGTCGACTACAGTGCTACATATATATGGTTTAGATATCGCGACCTTGCACTGCTTCCGCGTTTATCTAATCATACGTTAACATTGCACAATGCCCACCTAACTGCATCGCTGTACCTGTAATCTAATCTTTACACTTTCAATTACGGAGAAATGAATTAGTATCGAAAATGTTTTCAATAATTTCTTTGTCTGTCTGTTTGTCTCTCTATCTCTCTCATTCTATCTCTTATTTCTCTCTCTCTCCTCATTTTCGTTTTCTCTCTTTCTCTGATTCCTGTCTCTCCCTTTCTCTATCTTCCTCACTCTTTCTCTTTCTTACTCTCAAATTCTCATACGCCTGCCTGACACCTATGTTTATTATAAATGTATGTAATAAATAATATATAGATTATTACTTCAAATATATATGTTTATCAATACTGTTATTCAAGAGTGTGCTTGCGAGTTGGTGAGAAACAATAAATAATTTTTTCAATATTTTATTCAAACATACAGAGTTTATATTACAATTCGCCTGTTTCATGTTTGGTGTTAAATGTTCCTTTCTACAGTTCATTACTGTAAAATAAAACCACGCACAATCGAATACTGAGCATTATCAAGTGGATACAGCCATGTATTGATAGACGTATCCGCTGTGTGGTTTGACCTTACTGACTTTTGTTGGCGCTACAGCACTATTCTTTATTCTTCCCCAGACTCACAACGCCGTAAAGTTTGTTCACTCTTAGAGTAGAGCCTGACGTAAACAAAGCAGAATGACGCAACACAGAGGCACGTACATTGCAAAGTCAAAACTTTCTTAACAGATCCAAAAAACTATAAAATCATTTTCCTTACTTTTAGTTGTAATAATCCCAATTTTGTATCAAACAATTTTGTTGATATATTTTTAATCAATTAGTTATAATAAATTTAAAACTTTTTTTATTTCTAGCGGAGGATTTAGTGATGCAACCACTCACCTAGCCAATCCAGTACAAGCACATGGTTTTGTTTACATCAGTCTCTATTCTAAGAGTGAACAAATTTCACACACACACAAAGGTATTGCATTCGATAATTACAGTACGTTCTACTTGCCTTACTAAATAATTGTACGAGCAAAGAGAGTTCTCACTTTTAACTCGATCGTTTGGTATTTGTCTATCTGTGTCTTTGTGTGTATTTTGAGGCGTATCTCATCATAACTATTGAATGCGTCAATAGATTTTTGTAAAACTTGGTATGAGTGTTTACTCTTCTACCTTCAGAGATCCCGATGTTGTTCCAACTTGACCCCCACCCCCGCTGTTAACATTCCATGTGTAAAATGAGTAGTGTACTGAACAGACGCCAATCATTCTCTGCGGGAGAATTCTGTCCATCAGACAACAGACAACGCACGCCAACCGTTCCCGACAGAGGAGACTCTGCTCGACCGATGATCGAAGTAGAAACTCCGGCATCAGAGTCATCACCAGCATCATCAACATCATTCAGGACACAACACACACACACACACGAACGGTAATAACCAAGAAAATAAACAGGTGAAAAATGAACAATTAATCTTTCTTAACAGAGACTATAAATAGAACTTAAAATTTTATATAAGTAAAGCAAAAATGAATACATAAGTGTAAATAATTTAAACACAAAAATAAAAAAATATAATGAAATTTTATAACTTTAACATTATTTTCTAATAACTTTTATGTTTACTTGAAATGGGTGCACAGTTACTAATGTATACTTGAAATAAATAAAGTAAATGGTATTTTCTTATACTACAAGTAAATTTTCATTTTTATGAAATAAATATTTTAATAGTTTTTTATATACATGAATTATAATATATAAATTAATTAGGTGCATTAAGTGTTTATGTTACGCAGATAAATATCTAGAGCCTTGTCTCATATGTGTGTTTATATAATTTTGTTTATATGGTAGTTTATATATTAAGATGTGTATTTTTATAATGTGTATAATACAGCTCATTCTTATGAAACAGCTCATTTAAAAACGACATTTTTAATTCATATTTCTTCTGAATCTTTAAAGAATTTGTTTTTAATAAATCAATGGTTTTATTAGTATTTATTCCACGCCACAAAATCTTCCTCCTCTCTTTTTACATAAAAATTTACTGTGCAACAAAATAGACTTGACGTGACGAAAACAGAAGTCCCACGATTTAGCTGGTAGTTTATTCGATAACTATCGAAACTACGTTACTATCGTAACTACGTGGAGTACTCTTCAGATACGCTATATATAAATTGTAATGTTGCGTAGTAAATATGAAAACTTACTTATTTAATGGTATCTTACGAGTACAGATAATATTGCAAGAATTCATGTAGTCTATGAAATTAATGAGACTTTTAACAAAAATGTAATACAATTTTACGTTTTAAAATTTTCAAAATTTTTAAACACCAAGGTCCAAAAACGAGATCAAAATATTTTAAAATAATACTCTGTGCTGCATATCAGACTAAAAGAAATTTTAACCTAAATCCAAATTTACCGTATAATCTGAACGTTTCTAAAATTTAGATGCATTACAAACCAAAACTGGAAATAAAAATTGTTGTATATAGAGGTAAAAAGACAACTTCCAGATGTATGGGGTCCACGGTTTTACTATCTTAGGGTGAGTAACAGAATTTTGCGTCCGGGATTCATCATTTTGTAGAATATGACGGATGTTTATACATCCTGTAATGCTGTTCTAGTGATATATTTTTAGCAATGTTTAAGACTCTTCCCGGAGGACAAGACTCAGGCTGATACGGGGCCCCCTTCGGCTGAATGGAACGATGTGAGGAGACGCACGCCAGTGCGGGCCGGAAGCAGAGAAAATGGAGGTGCTCTGGAAGTAGAGTAGTGTGTGTCTGTGTATTTGTGTGTTAATGTAGCGTGTAGAGCCAAATGGGTAATGAAAGTAGCTTATGGAAGTGCCATCAAATTTTAAACATGAGGACAGCCAAGACGGGGACGAGTAAGGTAAGCAGGGCGCGGAGGGAGGTGACAGTGAGGCGTCAAGGTAAGGCGGGGGCACAAAGAAGAGGGATAAAGACCGGGTAAGTAGATAGGGGAAGTTGAAAAGTGATGAAAAGTTACCACGGCTATGGTAATTCTAGTAATCAACCGGCTTTTAGATTTAAAGGGTAGGACAATGAGAACACAACTATTTAAAACTATCACAGCAGGAACTCGTTTAATATGCTTAAGTAAAATATGGTTTAAATACAAAGTTAATAAGATGCAATTTTACTCAGTCCTGTTGATCGTTTAAAAATAACATCCCTGAAGTGGCACGCATTGACACGCTTACATTCTTCAAGTCGACTGAAAAAGCTACCCTACTCTCTGCAGCATGGCTTGCAGAACTGCCAGAATTTCTTCGATGATCCGCTGCCTGATTTTATTAAATAACGTGATCTTGGCTGGAAAACCTTAAACTTTAGATAGCTCTGTAAAAATAAATTACACGCAGACAGGTCTGAAGATCGTACTGGCCAAGGTATTGCACCAAATTTTGCACTGAGACCGCACACACCGGCCTGGGTTTATACTGACTGAATTACCGTTATCGTCTTCAAAGAAATACGGTCCATAAACACGAACGGACGAAACGTCGTACCAAACAGTGACTCGCTGACTATGAAGGAGTATAGGATGAAGTTCTTGAGGGTTACTGTCACTCTAACAGCGCATGTTTTGTTTATTGACATGCACGGAAAGGTGATAATGCGTTCGTCTGACATAATCAAGTGTTTATGAAAGTTTTGTTTTTGATTTTTGAATTCCAATATTTCATTACAAAAACGAACCCTTTTAGTGTAATTACGATCAAACAGTTTTTGGGTCACTTGGATTTTGTTGGATGGAAATGGAATTCTTGGAGCAAAATTGTCCGCAGAGACCTACTGGAAATCTTCAGTGCCATAGGTCTTCCTAGCAGATCTACGCGTGACAGCAGCTCTTAAACTTTCTATATTTTATGGCGTGAGCACTGTTTTTTACACTTCCTCCCATTGTTTCCTTTGTCGAGCCAGTGGCTCTAAATATTCTTACCCGGTTTTATATAGTTGTGCGATCTGGATCTTTTCCATGTTTCCCAACGTTGAAATTACTTCTGAACAATCTTTGTGTTGTTATATACGATTCATTACTTTTCTACAGCAAACGCACGATGTTCAGCTCGCCATTGAGACATGTTTATTGAAATGGCATAGTTTAATTGAGGTTATAAGACCATATGTTTATTTATTGTTGCCATAGTAACCAAAACACGAGCTAACACAAATTGTTGTGTTCTCATTGCCCCACCCGTTATCAACATCAGGGCAGACGCAAATCTGTAGTGCATTTGTATTATTATCAGTGTAGGTACATAATCGATCACGGTCAGTAACAAGAGGTAAGTTGTAAGTTTGGTTAATAATAAAAGAACTCGTCATCAACAGGTCAAACTAATCACAGCTGTAAATAAAAATGAGATAGTGAGAGATATGAGAGGGAGAGAGAGAGAGAGAGAGAGAGTGAGAGAGAGAGAGAGAGAGAGAGAGAGAGAGAGAGAGAGAGAGAGAGAGAGAGAGAGAGAGAGAGAGAGAGAGAGAGAGAGAGAGAAACGTGCAATTACGTTATCAAGTTGATGGATTAATGACATGACATCATTGACATTGAAATAACTGATAAGCGTATAATCAATAAATAATAAAAAACCAAGCGTAATAGCAATCACTTGAACAGTATATCACCTTATGAGCCGAACATGATTTCATGGTTACGAAAACCAGATTAATAGATAGATATACGGAGTTGGCGACCTGAAAATTGTCAGAGTGTGGAATTTGAAACAGACAGATAGTGATAGAGAGGAGAGAGGGTGAAGAGAGAGACTCATGTTCGAGAGGCGGAGAAACGAATTCAGTGTCAGAATTTTGAAAACGAAAGTAAACTTATTTTTTCACAACATTTTTATAATTGTGTGTGTGTGTGTTTGTGTGTGTGTGTGTGTGTGTGTACACATAGATATAAATTCATATATAATCAAATTTGTCTTGTTATTTATTTATTATTATTATTATTATTAAATAAACTTTTAACAAGAATATACTTTGTATTTTGTAAATTACAAATGTTTCGATAGTAATCACAACTATCAGCATCAGATATAATTTATTAATAAATTAAAAATTTGTAAATCAATTGTTCTAAATAGCTGTTTTATATGTAGACTAAATTTAATATTTTATATATGTATATAAATTATGGTATATAATTAATTGTAAAATATTTATTTTTTATTAAATTAGTAATTTAGAAAATATTATCATTTTTGTATTTATCTGGATTTTTTGGAATTAATTTAATATTTATTTTATGTTCAAATATTTCTGAATTTTCCTATCAGGTCATTTTTGGACTTTTGGAAATGTGTTTTAATAAACACTGATATTATTTAAATTTGGAAATGTGTGTTTTTTTTTATTAGTGTGTAGCTAAATTTATTTTATATATATCTGGTTTTAAATATGAATTACGGTGTTGTACGAGATATCTTTCTTTTAAACGATTTTTATTTTGGCTAACATAAAATTTGTTACAGTCAAGGCATTCAATCTTATGTACTCCATTTAAATTATGAATTAATTTATCTGTTTTAGGTTTGATTCTATCAAAATCTGTTTTATTACTGTTATAGGTATCTTTATATTTTGGTTTTTAAATAATTTTGTAATTTTATGATTAATATTGCCTATGCATGTGAAATTAATGTATTTAATATTTTGATTTTTTTGTGTTTTGTTACTGAAAGAATTATTTAGTATTTTTTGATTGATTTTGTTTACTATGGTATCAATAATTTTAGGATGATATCCATTTTTAAAGCAATATAATATATAATTTTATTTTTGTTTTGTATTTTAAATTTATTTAAAGCAATGTTATTCATTCTATATATCATAGAATTAAATGCACAATATTTGTACTGAGGAGGATGAATTAAATTTTTATGGAATTATTAGTAAAGTTTGAGTTGGTTTTCTGAATATATTGAATTCGAATTTATTATATTGCTATTGATTATTTGAAGAGCTCATATATTACTTCGATATAAAAGAATATTTTATTCGTATGTTAGAGTAATTTTTGCAGGTAAGTTTTGAAGTCTGTAACAGTTATTAGTCTTAATTTGTTGATTCACACTTAAAGCAATAAATAGCAATAAAGTTTACTTGTATTAGTCTGTCAGTCATTTTGCAAATTTTTACCTATAGTATTGTTTGAACAAATTTTGTTTGCAAAAATTGCAATTTGGGTAATGTAGAAAAGTTATTTTTTCATAATACATGACATACATTTTTAGGGTTCCATATTAACCAACAGAATTGCACTACAAAAAACGTTGCTTACAATTCAATTATTATGGCTAGAAGAAGTGAAACTTTTAACTTTTTTTTAATAACGAAATGTCAATAACATAAACCAAGTCCTCAAAAAAACATAATTTGCCACACACTTTGCAGAAGCTCTAATTTCTCGACAAAACATTTATGAGCACTTTGAAAACGCATTTCGGCGAAGAGACGCGTATGTATTAAAAACATAGTTCTGGGCCATTAAGTGTTTTTTATATAATGGAACTCTTTGGACGAGCTTATCTGAAAGTCCATAAAGCCTTATATTGCAGTCACTGACTTCAAAGTCACTGGCATTTTTTCATCAACCCAAAGCTTTGTACAGCAGAAGATTTTTTATCTGCGCTGCTCGCATTAAAACCAAACTAGAAAAAATATATGTATTTCTGTTTCTACTGAATATGCTTATACTGATCAAACCCCAGTAGATCAAATCCCAGGATGTAAGAAACAACAAAAATCCCGTAGAAAATATCAATAAAGTCAAGCAGTTGAACCGGTTCCTTGTTCTTCAAAAACTCCTGATTTATTCTTCCGCCGTCAGATACCTCAATTTCTGTTCATTAAGAAAACAGTAAACGGGAAAAACTTCCAAAGATAACTTTAATTCTTACGCTGTTGTCATAAAAGAATCAATTAGAAGATGAATGACCTGCTAAACAAGTTTAAGATGAAAAAGTGTGCAATAAAGACACTGACAAGCTAAAGAGAAAACGAAAGGTACCGAAAAATTCTTTACCAGAAAGAAAATAAACAGGAGAAACGCACATTCAAAAATGGGCTGATGAACCCAGAAGTAACAACGAGTACTTCTGCTTGAAATCCAATCATCAGGTCTTGACTTCATCCTGCCATCCACACTAGATAACGCTGATCACGTTGAGTGTACATATATTCTGAAATGGCAAATTTTCTGAGACTCGAGAGTAGTCCATTGTGTAGAAGAGTAGTGAGTACAATGCCTGCCCTCCTTTTCATAGTCCCTCAGTGCCAGAGCAGGTGCTGAAAAAGATTAATACAATCATGATTTTTGTAAATTACCTTACAAAAGTTGATTATATTTGTGAGTAAGTTAAGATAATTGCATAGAAATGTTACATAGAAATTAGGTCCAATATAAATTTGTAATAATTAACTAAACAGTATTCTGGAAAGTTTACATACTTCTGAAGATTGAAATTATACTTTATTAATAGGCAAACAGGCATGAATATTATCAGAACATATGATAATTTCTTTAAACTTTTTAAATCAAATGTTGAATCGCCAAAGAAAACAGTATAAAATATTATGGCCAAAAGCAAAAACCATCTGACCAGCTACTGTTCACTAACCATGGACTTCACTTTTTCGGGATTTGGTTGCTAGATGATGGTGAGTGATGATAATAATATTGGTGCGTTTAAAATCAGCTTTGAGCGTCTTGTTTTGTTACACTTATATTGTTGTTTTTTTTTATTTTTATCTTTTAATTTTTCATTTTCTATCAGGCTAATTTTTAAATACATGTTATATTAATTTAACATCTATAAATGTATATGTAAATTCAATATCGAACTACCCCAGTTTTAGTATTAAGGAAGTAGCTTTCAGGCATGATGTGGTATTGCCTATTCTTCATATTTTTAAACTGTTCTATTTTCACATACATAAGACTGGTAACTCCGCTTTCTTCAAACATTGTACAATATTTTTCATGTTTTGTTTTGTACTCAGAATAATACTGTTGATTTTATATGATGTGATATGATATGTATTTTATTACATATAATATAAAAGTCTTTTTTATGTCCTTTAAAAAAATAAATAAAAAATTGTATTTCCTTTACAAGGTATAAAACGACTCTTCGACGCAGTTTTGCTAGCGTTCATACTCCGTTATGTCAGTATTGAAAAATAATGAACTGTCTAAAGTTGTTTTAGCTGTTTCTCTCAAAACCGTGTAGAGCAAACATGACGAGAACAAGATGAGCTAAAGCGTGGCGAAGGTGAGCGTTAGCAGTTCCCTGGGGAAATATGGCGTCAGAAACTATGGTTACTTAATAAGCTTTCTTCTAGCCTTGAGTTTTGCACATCGCGAAAACAAACAAACAAGTTTAAATAAATATTCCAGTTTTACGTAATACAGCAGGTGTGTCGAGATTTACCATCGCTTCTCCTCTCACCATGTGTTGTAAACTACCGCTTTGATTTTATTAATATTCTGTACTTTCAATGCAATACTTTACATTACTACAACTAGCTTTTTGTTAAAACATTTAGTTTAACAATGTAATGCTTTAGTTAGACCAAATTAAAATTGTAAAATGCTTGAATCATCATCCTGGTCTTCAACCATAAGTACTTGATCGTCAGCAAAATACAAATTGAAGAGCTTTTCGTCATTGGAGATAGCGAACAATGACGGAAAGCTCTTTATTCTGCATTTCGCGGACGATCAAATAATTATACGTGAAGGTGAGGTGACATCTTTTATATGTATAGGAAGATAAATGAAGAACACCAGAAATGGGGCTTTACTATAAATACAATAAAGGATGAATATATATTTCCGTTGAAAATACATGTAGAGACATGTTGTTGGAACAGAGAGTTGTAGAGAAATTAGATTCATACGAATACATTGGTGTCATTGTTACAAAAGACGCCACAAGTGCAGCAGAACTAAACTATCGTACAAAGGAAACTATTGACAATACAGTTATATTTCACTTTATGGTGTGATCAACTAAATAAAAGTCAAAATGTATGAGACAATAGTGAAAATATTGTGACAAATGGAAATGGAAAACATAAGAAAAAAATATTACGAGCTATGGAAGTGGGGGATACTGGAGAACGTGCTGTAGGCTTACATTGCCAAATAGGGTTAAAAATAAAGAACGATGTATGTACTACTATAAATGAAACAATTGATGCAATAAGATTAAGATGGTACGGGGTTGTATGTCGTATGAGCAATGATAGATCTCCGAAGAAATTCTAGACTCACCCCCACCTGAAAGGAGAAAAAGAGGGAACCCGAAAAAACTTTGTCAAAAAAGCATAGGAAATGCAACGGTGGCACAGAGAAATCTGAAGGATGATGTTCGTAAACGATCGTAAAAATCGTTCTGAAGCTAGGATATGACGAACGACTTTGAACGAACGCTGTTTGAAAGTAGCTGCTTGAATCCACTTTTAAGTATATGTAATATATTATAACTTTGAGCTTGAGCTCTATTTGTTTCTATTACTTTTATTACTCCAATGTTTTAAGAATGAATTTCCATCACAAGAAGGCTAACAGCTCTTCATCGATAAAATGTCTACCGTTGTAAAGATACGCTCCCTGTAGGTGATGTGTTAACGTTCAACGACGTACATAGTTATATACGTAAGAGACGAACAGAATGACAGTTACATAGATTGTATTAACTCCTATATTAACCACGATAAATATGAGTGGTCAAGTTTTATGCAAGCTACATGACCACAACGTTTTAAAACAGACGTATTGTACAGACAGACGGAAAAGTACTGAGACAAGTGGTGGTAACCCGGCTGTTTGTTAGTTATGTTGTGTTCGTTGAGGTGTAACAAGGGTGTTTACCTGGTATGTTAAGTTGACGCTTCCGGGTATAGGGAAGATATATAAACGGGGAAGGTTTTTAACCAGGTTGTTGTATCCATCTGAAGATGGGCCGAGAGGCTTGAAAGAGCTCATGGAAGTGTAAGTGAGTATTAGTGGTAGCAAACACAAGTTTAGCAAAAATGCTTAGCAGGTTGTTTTACACTCGAATATATAAGAGAGTAATGTAGAATAACTGATATAAAATAATTTGTAAGTAAAACGTGTAAAGCCTTCAATGTACCTACATACCGTCTAAATAACAATCACTAACAAACGTAGCAAGATTTAATATCCATTATAAGAAGATAATGCTGCAGACTAACAAAATGCTAGATAAGAGAAAGTCGGGAATTATCATCATCATCAGTCTACACGCTGTAACACACAAATAAAAGCAGGTAGACACCTATTTAATACAGACATAAGAATAAAAAGACGAAGGAGAAGACGAAGAAGCCTATATTTGTTCACTTATCTTAAAACAAAATGATCAAGTCAAGAGCGACCAATCTGAACGCCAACAAAACTGAACGCGATTCAACGATTGCGTTGAGAAGCTTAGAATCAAATTCGCGCATGCCGAGACGACAGGAAAATACAAATATACTAGGTTTTGGCACTACCACCGCCACTGTGTGTGTGTGTGTGTGTGTGTGCATAAGGTCGTAAACCCCTCTTTATAACGTAATAAATTCAGTATAGACCGGTGCACGTCAGAAACGGCGAGGAAAAACGGCAAAAGAGAAACTAGACGTAGTGAGGAACAGCGACATACGCCATCCAAACTTCCTGCAGACAATTTACACACGGTCGTGTCAATATCAGAGATACACTAGTAGATTTAACAAGATTTTGAATATACGTAGAAAGGGAAGGGAACTTATCGATACTTACAAGCGTTCAAGCACTGGTCTGTTGAACCTACCCATGACCTTTTAAGGGCACCTTGTCGAAAATTTGAAGAAAAAACCACATTTTTATTTTTTATTTTTAAATGATTCTCCATAATGTTCTGAACATTTTGACATATAATACTTGCATTTTTCTTAGCTTTTATACCTAAAAATGTAAATACACGTAACAGACCCGCGAATTTAATTTAAGTTTTTTTTATCACAATTGTTCTTGTTACAACTGTTTATGTTAAAAAATTTACCAATCACTTCTTAAAACACTTCTTATACGCCTAACATAATTATAGATTTCAGTATCAGTCGTATATTTTTTTTGCAATTGGCAACACTGTAAATTTAATATTTCATTCTACAGCTGACATATTGCCGTACAAATTGTTTTGTATTCTGTTTGTTGTTTTGGTTTAATTTCATTGTGCAGTTAGCTTAAAAACTTATAAAAATAGCCAGAATAAAGGCTTTTGGAAAAAATAAATTTAAAGGAAATAAACATACATGAGGAATGTGTAAAGATAAATTATGTAAACACAACAGTACAACAACTATTGCTAGTGGAAGTAATGGTCCTATGGAATGTGAGGTTATTGTGTGATGAAATGAACAATTCTTCTTTAGAGGAAAAGCTAAAATATTTGAAAATGTGTGGTGATGATAGTGATTATGTTCTGAATATTAATAAAATGGGAATTTTATTGTGGATTTGTCATTACTGAATCAAAGCCTAATGAAGTCTGTGGAATGTGGCAAATGTGACTGTCGAAATGCAATTGAAATATGTGAAATTCCTAAAAACCGTAAAGGTTTAGCTGTACAGTTTATGTTAAAACGCAAGAACTGTGGTTTCAAAAACAGTTTTTATGGCAGTAAGAAGACTCAAGATAGTTTCTATGGCATAAATGTCCGCTGTGTTTATGGGCACAGATCTATTGGAAAAGGCAGAGCTAGTGCTAACATGTTGTCTTCTGTCGTGTACTTACCAAAACCTCCTAGCAGATTTCAAACCTATAATAAAATACTTCTCAAGAAAACTGAAGAAGTAGCTGACGATATAATGAAGATTGCAGCTCATGAAGCTATTTATGTAAATGAAGGCGACAAGGACTATGCAGCCGTTTTCGATGGAAGTTGGCAAAAGCGGGGCCACACTTCACTGAATGGAGGTTTTACAGTAACTAGTATGGACACAGGAAAGGTTTTAGATGCAGTATGCCTTACAAAACATTGCTCTGGATGTGAGTAGAAAAATGGGAGTAGTGATCTGCCTACAGACGTTTGTAGGAAAAACTACCAAGGGTCTAGTGGTGGCATGGAGGTATCTGGCGCACTTCAAGTCTTCCAGCGTTCAGAGAAAAAAAGAGGAGTAAGGTATGTGAAATACCTGGGCGATGGCGATAGCAATGCTTTCAATCATGTGGTCGAATCCAGGCCTTATGGAAACAATATCTCCATAAGTAAATTAGAATGCATTGGCCACGTACAAAAGCGTATGGGTACGCGGCTTCGAAGACTAAAGAAAAAAAACTACGAGAACATAAACTATCTCCTCAGTTTATCTCCTCACTGGTAAACCACTGAGTGGCCATGGAAGGCTTACTGATGCTGTTATATATAATTTGCAGGTGTACTATGGTAATGCAATTAGAAAAAATTCAAGTGATGTAAACGAAATGAAAACCGCAGCATGGGCAACATACTTTCACCTGCTCTCGACAGATGAAAAACCACAACATGAACTATGCCCTAAAGGAGAGAAGTCATGGCGCAAGTATCAAAGGTCCCTAATTTCAGGAGAAAGGTACATGCACAAAAAATCTATCCCAGATGCTGTGATGACAACAATAAAACCGATATATAAAGACTTAGCAAATACAGACTTACTGATAATGTGCCAACACGGCAGAACACAAAATCCTAATGAGTCGTTCAATTCTGTTATTTGGACCAGAATACCAAAGAATGTTTCCATAGGACTTGAAACATTAAAATTTAGAGTATTGGATGCCATTATAACTTTTAATACAGGTGTACTAGGTAAAGTAAAAGTTTTGCAAAACATATGTGGTGAGGCCGGATCAAACTGTGTTATTGGTGTAAAATCAATTGAGAAGATGCGTATTAAGGAAGCTAACAGGGCAGTGAAAGAAATGGCTAAGAAAGCAAGGCAGTCTAAATTAAACTTAAAAAGAAGGAAAGATGAAAAGGAAGAAGAAAGAGATTGCCAATATAGTGCTGGAACGTTTTGATGGACAATATATTGTATTGTAAGTAACCATGGATTTGTTTTTGCTCTCCTGAACAATTTACATTTTTAAACTTTAGGTACATATAGTTATAAGACTTGGACGCTTAGAAGATTGAATTTCTGGTTGTAACCTAGTACAATGCCTATAATGTAAAAATATGTATTTGCTCATTAATAAAAAAATATTATTTAATAAAATTTTATATATTTTTTAATAGTTTTTTGATAAAATTATTTAAGATGGACAATGTACATTAAAGGGGATAAAATGTAGTTAACATTACAGAAGAAGATCTAAAATATTTGTGCAAAAAATTTTATTATTTATCTTACATACTTTTTTAGATAATGGTACCTAAAAAGGTCAGTTTTAACATGAGCGGTATAGGGACTACAAGGCCCCCCTTAAACAAATACTTCCCTAGTAAGTATTGCTTTAATATTACATGTAATATATTTCTATGAATATTTAATAATAAAATAATCGAACACAAGTTACATCAAACAATAATAAACATCTGCAGTAACACAAGTTAATTTTTATAGGACATAGCTAGTACAACAGGCTTAAGAATTTCTGCAGAAAGAAACACATTTCTCACGAACATTAAAAATGCGCTAAAATTCCTGGTAACATATATTGGTCGAATATAGAGGGGTCAAAAATTTAAGTATCTAGGAGAAATAACTCAAGGGAATGGATTAGAAAAGAATTCTTTCTGCTATAGAAGAAAGAATTCATACGATGGAAAGGGCATATGGTACAACTAAAGATATTTACAGTAAAAAGTGCATATCTAAAAATGCGAAAATAAGGCACTACAGTACAGCAGTGAAGCCAGAAAGCCTATATGCAAGTAAATGTCTAGCATTAAATTATAATTTAAACAAATTAGAAATATTGGAAAGACGAATTATTAGGAAAATATTAGACCCTCAAAAAACTTCAGAAGGTTGGAAATTAAGAAGTAATGATGAAATATATTAAAGTGTAGAAAATATAACAGAAACAATGAGAAAAAGAAGACTATTATTTTTTGGACATTTATATAGAATGGACAACAATAGGTTAACAAAGCAGATCTTCAAATATCTGTGGGGGAAAAAGTCAACATCAAGTTGGATTAAAGAAGTCCAAAAGGATTTAAAAAAAAATAATGTGGACGCAGAAGAAGCAATTGAAAGAGAATTTTTTCGGGCAAATGTGTTAAAAATTGAAGGAGTCCACGGTAGGAGAGAGAAAAACGCAGTTTCAATGTGGACTGAAGACAGGAAGAAGAGATACAGTGAAAAGATGAAAGAATATTGGAGAAAAAGAAAATAACAAAGAATAAAGAATTGAAATTGGCATGTGGTCCTTAGATGGCCGAAAAAAAAAATAATCAAACATTTTCAAGTTACAACTAGTGCTTTTTGTTTTTAAAGGCGACAAAGACGTTGACAATAAAATGCCTCTAAAGCTTGGAGTAATTAACTTTAAGGTAGGCCTATTGTTAAAGTAGACCAGTAACATCTAATTATAAAACATCACACTAATTTTATATAAATGATCGAAGTTTGCTGGTAAAGCCATTACGTTTTGTAATATTATTAGGAGTATATCTTTGCTGCTTGACTTTCTGTTCGATTTCGTACTTATTACTCAACGAAAAAGAGGATAAGTTTACTCATTAAATAAAAAACGATCATAAAACCTTGTTATATGTTACAACAGAAGCATTAAAAATGTTCGAAAAAATGAACGTCGAGTACTTCTGTTGACTGAGAATGCTATTACTGTCCGCACAAAGTTACTACTGTTATCGTTTGTCTACAAGTTTTGTGCATAAAGATATGTAGGCACAGTTATAGAGTTAATTTACTTAAAAATTTAAGGAAAAACTTGATAAGAGTCCACTATGCAAACCATACAAGGACGACAGTGCATGAGAAAAACGGATGAAAGGTTAATTATATTGTACATGAAGAAGAGTTTCATTAAATCTTTTAGCACCCCACATGAATCTGCATATCGGGTGTCAGTTTGTTGCTGCAGTCAGTGTCAGAGGATAAGGGCTGCACACCTCAGGTCGTTGTGTCTAATACACACACACACACACGCACACACACACACACACACACACACACACACACGTTTACTACACTTGATATATGCGGCCCTTACTGGTTTAATGTTGGCCGCATACAGTATGAATAATACATCGTCTTCACAGAGTATGAAATCTGATTCACTCTATGTTTAACCAGCGCAGCAAACCTAATTATTTTATGTAAATACGTGAAGGATAATTTTTAACCATGTCTGACATATAGGATGACCGTATTTTGTGAAGCAAGCTGTGCTAAAAACATATGAACTTGGTTAATTTGGACTTTTCACTGACTGTTCTAGTCGTATTTCTTCAATTCCTTCCTCCAAGATGTAAATTTTACACTTTTACGCGTTAGAGACCTTACTATCTATCTATTTGTCTAAAGGTATTAGAAACACTATTTATTGTTTTGACGAAAATGTCCCTCAAAGGAAAAAGTACAAATTGTTGTAGTGGATGGTGTTAAAAAAGTAATGGTTGCAGTCGTGATCGTTAAACAATAAATAGAAAAATATAGATTTAATTACATACAGAGAGAAATCTAGAAGGAATAGGAGAATTCCCCAATTCCAATAAACATTATCCTCTAATAAACGTATAGTCACGATATTTTTCAGACTTTAAAAAAAAATTACATAAACCCAGTTTTTAACTAAAATTATTTTCCAAAACTCCTCTCCGCATCTGTACCTAATAATTGTATACCTAAACCAAAATTCGAGTTGAAATTATAGTCTATTCAGCAGGAAAAAATAACATACTGACCTAAAAATAAAATATCACGTACGTTTTTAAAAAAAAATTCTTATAATTATGAAATATGAAAACGAACATTACATACCCGAATAAATAAACGAGGACACAAACGACACAACCGTCAGAAGACAAAATTTTTAAATTAGTTGCGGCGGGAGGAGAGCGACTGTGCTAGCAGACCTTGCGCTGGCGGTTTGCACTACCAGCGGCGGTATTAAGTTGTCGTTTGGTTCATCGCTAAAAACCATTGTGTTTTCCATGCAGTGTTACAAACCTTTCAGGAATCTGAAGTTAACTGGTTGCTAAGCTCAAACAGCTACTAGTATTTTGTATTATGCTAAAAATTAACAAAAAATAGGTAGAACGTTGTAAAAGTTGAGTGCTTTTAACAATGGATCCCGTTATGTGAGAATGAGACATTTAGACAGAGAACTCATCTAAAGCGTTTCTTCCCACCACGCGGACGATCCCAGTGAACGCACTGTTACCCAGCAAGTAAGAAAACGCGCGCGTCAGTTTTTAGCGGTAAAATTCTAGATACTACAGTGGGTAAAATTGAACATCGCGGCACCCAAGTCCAATGGGAACGTTTAGATTCAAAATTAGGCGAGGGTAGGCCCAGTTTGTGTATAAAATCCCCAGACCGAGAAGTTTAAAGCAGTCATCGGAGAAGTTACAACAGTAAAGACTCGTTATTAAGTTATCGGAGTCAGTTTAAATTAGTTAGTTAAAGCATTCGTCGGAAGGTTAAAACAGTGACTCAGTTAACCGTCATCCGAAAGTGACCGTTCAATTAAAGATTGTCAATTAAGTAATCGGAGAGTTAAAACAGTCACAGTTATCGTTCAGTTTAAAGAAGTCAGCTTTAATCAAGTAATCAGTCATCAGAAGGTTAAATAGCTTTATTCAGTTGAAAGTTACCGTTGAATTAGGAGTGACAATTCAGTCGTAGTTTGTCTAAAGTCAATCGAAAAGTTACGCATAATCCGTGGAACTCACATAAAGAATCGTGATTAAATAGTCTGACGTTATCAATCAATACAATCCTTGTTATAAGCACCTAGCTTAAATTACATCTATGAACTTAGACGAATCATAGTATTGCTGAGTGAAAATTTGTTAACTATATATAAAAGTTTGTGTTAAGAAGATATATTGATTATAACGGTATGTTCGTACTGTAACTCAGATATTTGAGATGTGTTATTGTGAATGTGATGCCAGTGTGTAAATCAATCATTGATAATCAATCAAGTGCAGCCAACTAGGACCTCCATTAAGAGCAGCCGTCCGCAGAGCCATACTACAGACGATGTTCAAGTAGATGCGCCTCTTCGCAGAATAGGAATTCAACCATCAAGTAATTCATATTGAACATTTAAAATATACTTTATTCACCATTTGCAACTCAATCAGATCTAAAAGAACCCACCATCAAATAAAAGAAAAGATTAAATTTTGTTTTCATCAATATTATGTCATTGTAATAAGTAACTGAAAGCGAGTTATTAAAGTAACAATTTATGATATATTTTGTGTCAATTAAATTATTTATTACCCTGAGATATTATCCTTAAAAAGATAAACGAGTCTGATTATTGTACAGGAAATAAAATTGTATTCATGTACATTATATTATGTATAATGTCATAATATAATAATTATATGTATAATCCCGGATCCGCCCATAATTCCACTAGAGAAATAATTCAGTGTTATCTCTGATAAAAGTAAATCTCTTCGGTAAAATCCTCTCCTACATACTTCACTATCCTTGTAGAATATTATAAGGTCTTTATAACTTCTAAAAAATGTTTAATATAACTCGTCTTATACATAATGTCCTACAGAATGGATCTCATACCTCTATCAAATGCTTTCTCGTAGTCAATGAAGGCAAGTTGTCTCCAAATTAAATTCCCTTTTCCTCAATCAACATTTTCAAGGAGAATACGTCATCAATGCAAGAAGAGCCCTTAGAAATACTGCCTGATCGTCCGGAAGTAAATTATCCGAGATAAAACGAAGTCTTCTATTAATGATTGTTTCGTGTAACTTGTAAATTGTATTTATCAACCTAATAGGCTTACCTCTATAATTTGATGGCGCAGTTGTATCAGCTTTCTTAAAAACAGAAATAACGTTGGCCACTCTCAATTCATCCGGGATCTTGCATCTCCTCCAGCACATATTCAGCAAATGTAGCAGTTTAAACTTCAATAATGTACTAGAGTATTTTAACAGTTCTGAGTTTATCCCATTCAAAACCAGCTGTTTTCCGATTCTTCATGGATAAAAGTGTCCTTCTAGTTCCTGAAATGTTATTTAATCTACACCCGCGTCCCCTCTTATGTCTTATACAGCTTTCTAGGAAACGTTAGGGTCATACCGTAATTCCCTGTAATACTCAATCTATTTTTCCTTTGCAATCAAATTCAGATGCCCTCTCTCCCTCTCTTCTTGGTTGAGATGCTTCATTAAGTTGTATACCACCATTTGGCGTCCACGTACGTCGTCTTCTATATTACTATAAATTTATCCCATGATTTGTCATGTGCTTCCCGGATAATTTATTTCACAGCATTACGTTTCTGCTTATAAATATCCAGATCTTCACTGGTTCTTGTCTGAAAGTATTTGTATTTAGCCGATTGTTTTTTCATATTGCTTACTTCAGTTCGTTCCATGTTTTAAATCTCTTATCGAGTATTTATTCGTTTTTTCCAAGGAATTAATTGCTCACTTTCCCAAAAGGTTTCGTATATTATTATATTGTTTTCTATACTGTTACAGGTTGGGGACAACTGTTCATACTCTGTTAACCTCTTCTGGTACAGATCAGTGATACTTTCTTCATGGAGCAGATATACCTTAAAAGCTTTCTTTCTGTGTGCTCCAGAAGTATTCCTAACTTTCCATCTTGTCCAAACCTCAGTTTTAGAAACCACCATGTAATCACCATGTTAATCTCTGGACCTCTAAAGACATGTGTGTCTCTGACTTGTGTACCCATCTTTTGAATAACAATTACATAATCAATTAATGATCACAGACCTCTGATTAAAAGTATATCTGTTAATGTCCTTTTTCCTAAACAAAATGCATTCGTTACTTTCAGTTTATTAGCGTTAGCACATTTTATGTCTCATCGTATTTCCGTTAATATATTACATCAAAAAGACCAATAACATTTTCAAGAGCTTTGTTTCCAACTATAGTGTTACCATCGCCAGCAATGACTATACGATGCGTGTTATTGTACATATTTAATTGCTTTTACAACTCATCATAAAATAAATCTGACTCTTCCTCCTTACCTTCATATTTGGTGATTTTGCACCATGCAACTTTATCATCAGCCACCATTGGTTAATAGTTTAACCAAACAGAAAAGAAGGTTAAACGTGAAAGTTTTAAAGTGAAAATGATATTCATGACACAAATGGGAAAGTTATTTTTATCGTATTCCAATTATTATTATTTTACTCAAATCTGACTGACAATTTACTTAAGATTTCCTAGTTTTGAAGGTTTATGGCTCTGTGTAGTAGAGAATAATGTTTTTTTGCAACAGATAACTTCAGATAACGTACCGTTACGTACGTGACAAAATTCTAAAAACAAAATCAACCTTAAAGTGTCCGTAAGTTTATATGTTTACTAACCGCCTTTATGACTAATAAATATTTAGAATACCGATTAAAATTGCAATAAAACCATCTAACCACCTAATGCATAATTGTCAGTATCTTTTTGTGCAGTTTTTGTTGGGAATGCTTTCAAGAAGAAGACTCAAATGATGAATGTTAATTGTGACGCATTGAACAACGTTAACAAAATCGATTATATGGTAATTAGGTAATGTTATATAATGAATAAGTAACATTTATAACTTTCAGACAGTATTCTGTAATATGCTGATGGGCAAGGGCAAGAGGATAACTGACCGTTCTGAACCAAGTGTTGATTGAGAAGCGCCTACGGCGGGTTATATAATGGTAGAATTTGCTTAGAGAGCGGGAACATAGGCATTCGTTGAATTTACATAAAATCACTTAAACGAGAGAATTTACACTTAGCAAGACCGATAAGAAATCTAGAGACGTCTACAAATTTTGATAACTGTCACTTAAGAATTCTTTACGGTTCGAGTACACAAATACTGTTTCAAAACTGCTGAACAATCCTAAGACACAATATCATGAATTTCGTTGTCCATGACGTGTCCGTTACTTAACTAAATACAACTATTTCATTAACGACTCGGAACACAAAGTTTTTTATGAGCAAAAACATAAATTTTTACCTTACAACTTGAACCGGTTTTCACTTTTAAAAAGCTTCTTCAGAGGTTGCCGCTGGTAGCGCCGTCCATCCTGTTGTGGGCGACGGAATCGAATTTCCAAAGATCTTTGTTGTGTGTGTGGGGTGAGATATGTTCGAATAATGCGTGCGATTTGAATTGTGTCTGTTCGTTTAGGATGTCGTTTTTATTTGTTTTCGTGTGTTTGTGTATTTCCAATTGTTTTAGAGTGTCTAGTTTTCGGCCTTTTGTGTGTACGTGTAGAATGTTCATGTTATTGTCCATGTTTTTGTATGTCTGGTTTGCTTCAATGAGGTGGTTTGCAAAAGTGGATTCTGTAGTGGAGTGGAGTTCCTTTGTGTATTCGATGTATCTCTGTTTGAAGCTACGTCCTGTCTGGCCTATGTAGAATTTGTTGCAATCTGAACAATTTAGTTTATAAACACCAGGTAGATCGAATTTGTTTTGTGCTTTGTGTGTGTGTTTGTAACTTGCTTTTTTGAATTTGTGGGCTACTTTTCCAGTTTGTTTGTTGATGTATGTCAGTGTTATGAATTTGTTGTTTTCTGTCTTTGTGTGTTGTTTGTTTTGTGTTTTGTGTAGGAGTTTACTGACTATAGTTCTGTCGTAACCGTTAGATTCTGCTATGTATTTTATCGTGTTTAGTTTGTCTTTGTAGTCTTTTTCATCTAGGGGGATGTTGTTAAGTCTATGTACAACTGACACACTAATACACAACTCCTCCAATCACCCAATACAACACAAACTAGCTGCGTTCAGAACCATGATACATAGACTTAACAACATCCCCCTAGATGAAAAAGACTACAAAGACAAACTAAACACGATAAAATATATAGCAGAATCTAACGGATACGACAGAACAATAGTCAATAAACTCCTACACAAAACACAAAACAAACAACAGACAAAGAAAGTAAACAACAAATTCTTAACACTAACATACATCAACAAACAAACTGAAAAAATAGCCCACAAATTCAAAAAAGCAGGATACAGAATCGCTTACAAAACTACTAACAAAACAAAACACACACTATCAAAACACACACACAAAGCACAAAACAAATTCGATCTACCTGGTGTTTATAAACTAAGTTGCTCAGATTACAACAAATTCTACATAAGCCAGACAGGACGTAGCTTCAAACAGAGATACATTGAACACACAAAGGCACTCCACTCCACTACAGAATCCACCTTTGCAAACCACCTCATTGAAGCAAACCATGCATACAAAAACATCGACAATAACATGAACATTCTACACGTACACACAAAAGGCCGAAAACTAGACACTCTAGAACAATTGGAAATATACAAACACACGAAAACAAATAAAAACGACATCCTAAACGAACAGACACAATTCAAATCGCACTCATTATTCGAACATATCTCACCCCACACACACAACATCGATCTTTCGTAATTCGATTCCGTCGCCCACAACAGGACGGATAGCGCTACCAGCGGCAACCTCTGAAGAAGCTTTTTAAAAGTGAAAACCTGTTCAGTTTGTAAGGTAAAACTTTATCTTTTTACTCATAAAAAACTTTGTGTTCCGAGTCGTTAATGAAATAGTTGTATTTACACAATATCATTCTCCATGTTGTACACGGAGGCAAAGTACTCACAGTACACTAACACGAACATTCGTAATAGAAACCGAAGGAGACAATCGACAATCGACCAAGTTATTTAAATTCATATCTTTAAGCATTGGATCACAGAAAGAAATATGTTTATTCTATATGACAGTTAATGTCAACATTTTTCTTATTTGCGTTTACAAATATTGAATATTTGTGTCATACAAAATTGGCGTGCACCGTGGCAATTTTCTATTTTTACTGCGACTATTTCGATTACTTTTTGTTACTTTCCCTGAATTCCATAAGCTGTAGTGAATAAAAATTTTGGTCGAAGGAAGTCAGCATTAACCGTGGTACGATAATGTATTTTACTTTGAGAAACCAGGGTACATTGAATCAACGTATTGATGTGCGTATGACTGCGTGTGCGTATGTGTGTTTCATTAGAATACAAACACACACACACACACACACACACACAAACACACACATTTTCCTTGTTTTTCCTATTCAATCGACGTTGTGTTTAGTTCTTTTTTTTATGAGCTGATTACAAGGACTTCGTGACATTGGCATTGATTCGTGACATTGTCCTGGTTTGCCTCAACAATGTGACTGCTACCATTAATTTAAGAAACAATAATTATCAAAAACTGGAAAAGATAAACATCTCCGATATTTTATTGTAAATTAAGATTAAAACTGTCAGTTAGAAAGGCTTCACGTCAATTGCTGATCGTTATCAATGTTATCGAATGATCATATAATCGATATCCTTCTTTACAAAGGTAGGTTTTCGATTGATGAAATTCAAAGTGAGCTGCACTGACATTCCGGCAAGTAGGCCCTGGAAATATCTTTAGCCAGACCAGTTCAAATGTCTTTTTTGTTTGCAGTAACTTTCAAATATAAAGAAATGCAGACGATAACCATCTGTTTATTAAGAAAACACAGTGTATAAATTAAAGTTTATAAATCAGATGTGTGCTTAGATATAAAAATCAAATTTAAATCTACAGAAAACTACAAGAAATAAGAAATGTTTCATTCTTAATGTCTTAAGGTAGTCACTTTGGTACTTGACCGGGTCTCCTTGGTTAAAATCGCATTAAGAATACCTAGTTTCCTTCGACAACATAATTAATAAAAAAATAATTAATTTTTACACATGAATTGTTCTAGCCGAAGAATTTTATCTGAAGCTGATTTATTTAAATTCTCCTTACAGTATTCATTTGTCTTTTAAGAGTAATGTATTGGGCCCTTTAATATCTAAGGAGTTTCTATGATGTGAACGTCTTATGGTATACTTGGTATGCATGCAATCATAGGTTGGTTGCTTAATCATGCAATGAGGTTGATTGAAAAAAAGCTAAATTTATCACAAAACGCGCCATTGCAAAGAGGAAGACTAAGAGAAAGAGAAAGAGAAATATGGAGACCAAAACTGGAATGAGTTCAGGAACAGTCTCAAACTTGTCTATCGATATTGAAATCGTTAGAAGTGAAAATGCTTGTTCCCTGTTAGAAGACGTTGAAGTCCATGTTACGACCCCGGCGCCTTACGGCAAAAGAGGATGGAAAGAGTAAAAATAAATCAAAGAAATAAACGATGTATGTACTTGTGTCATTTTGAGGCCTGCGTATGTATTTTCTGTTTTACTCTTGATATTATATATCACATAAAATCCTAATTTGCTAACCCGTTTTCTGTTTATTTACAATACACTTTGTATTTTTATGTCCCCTGTAATTTCTAGTATAATATTATTGCCGACTCGTTTATCATTATTTTATAATTAATTTTACGTTGATTATAAGAATGGTTTGAATTTGTTGTTAAACTATAGGTGCGTTTCTAAATATTCTTTCAAATGTAGATAGTTTAACTCATTTCTATGTGATGAAACAGATGAAAGAGAAAACTGATGATAGTTTTTAAATGTATTGCAGCATACACATCCAAGGAATTACACCCATTTCTGCCAAAAAATGTAACAACCGCAATTAGCTTATGTAAGTTGCTGCTTGCTTGTGCAAATTTTCATTTTATAATGAAATCGTTCACACAATTTATACGTTTCCTATGATGAAATACTTTTGACTGTAAAGGGAAATATAAAGGACTTACACAAACTTATAAAGGCTATAGGCTATACTTTGTACGCGCGCGCGCTGGCGCGCGCGTGTGTGTGTTAGATCAACAACAAAATTAAATTTATAGCTTTCCGATTAATATACTAAAACGTAATGTGATAGGGAAATAAATTATAATTGTTACAAACTACTACTGCCCCCAGTAATATGACGGACTTCTACTAATTGAGTCAGCAATAGTATTTGTATAGCCTATATTCATAAAAATATTTAATAAAAACACTGAAATATTTCAAAATTTGGCAAAATCTTGTTTTTTAAACTTATATCATTTAAGTTAGATAAGAAACAAGTTATCAGTAATCAGAAATATTAATGAAACTCGTAGTTTGTTCAAAGGTACAAGAATTAGATTATGAGGGGGGATTGATATCAGCAGCTGTTTTCGTATCGCCAAATCGTAGGAAGACAATTTATATTAGCGTATGGTTTTTACAATCGCATACACGTGCACACGCACAGAGATGCACCCAAGCCCGCGCGTGAGCGGGCACGAGAACGCGAATTTATATAGGCCCGTACGATGGAAATACCAGATCATGTAATCTGGTCTGTCAAATAATAAGTAATTTTATTTACAAAGATAAATAATAAAAATAATTAATACGAATGATTAAATGAACGATAGCCTTTATATAAATCAATAATTAACAATATGCTCA
Organism: Magicicada septendecula; assembly: GCA_034769895.1. Taxonomy (NCBI): domain Eukaryota; kingdom Metazoa; phylum Arthropoda; class Insecta; order Hemiptera; family Cicadidae; genus Magicicada; species Magicicada septendecula. The sequence goes on along the minus strand of CM068367.1, from coordinate 167,414,658 downwards.
TTTAATTATCAGTAATTAAATGGCATACGCTCTCCTACAAAAATAAACATATGATTTAAATAATTATAATTAAATTAAAATATTGTGAGTAGCGAGATGGTTCGGTTCCATATTCAGCTTATTAATTGGCTATAACTAGACCAACACCTAGGTTATTCTTACGCTGCAGATTAGAGCAAACGTATTTCAACATTTGGCGTTTTAACGCGCGCGCGCTTGTGTGTGTGTGTGTGTACAGTATAACTCCACTTATCCGAAATAATGAGTCCCAGACGTAATACGGATATGCAGAGATTCGGATAATTGGGACAAACATAAGAAAAAGGTTATGTTGTGAAAGAAAACGCGAAAATTGCTTAAAAATCACGTTTGTTTATTTTTATTACATGAATACAGTATCTTAATAAAAACCGGGTCACACGTGTTTTTCAAAATGTTCACTTTTACTACAAAAAAAAATTAAAAATAAAACTCCCACGTAATTATAATTTTAGGCGAGCAGTAGGCTAGAAAACATTGTACAGATCAGTACGTAAACTACGATGCATAGCTAACACAGCTAGCTTTATTTCATTTGCTATGTTTTTATGGTTAGTAGTGCAACTGCAATTTTAATAAACTTGTTTTTTAGAAATTACATTTTTTAATTTCCTGATAACGATTTGGATAATTGGCTATTCGGATAATTGGAGTTCCGATAAATGGATTTCTACTGTATTTCGTTAATATAAACTAATCTGCTATATTTTAGTTTACACAGATTAAATGCTGATTTTTTTCAGGCCTATAGGTAACTGAATTAAAAGCCGATAATATCAAACGGACAAATACACGCTAATCATTAAACAGTTTAAATTAATTTGAAAATATTTCAATTTGCTAAAACTGTTATCCGGGCCGTAAGGCCGCGATCTTCCATTTTTTTCAACCGACGTTTTGACCTCGCCTCTGGAGGCCATCTACAGTGTTAAAGGACTTAAAACGTACTGACAAGATTTCTGTCAGTACGGTGGCGTGCTGCTGACCTTGTACGGGATTTTGGTGTCACAATTTCTGAACCTACACAACTACGCTAGCAATAACTAGCGTGATACGTAGAGATTTTCTGTCAATAATTAACGTATTTTTGTTTTGTATATTAAAAATCAGAGGTAGGAAACTTCCTTTTAAACGTCATAAATTCAGCGTAGACCCATGCTTGTTGGAAACGGGGATACAAATAATAAAGAAAGACTATGAGACGATTGCTAAGCTTGTGGCAGACAATTTACGCACGTTTATATCAACATCAGTGACACGGTTGTAGAGTCAAACTAGAAAAACAGAAAGTGAGTTTCTTTTGCATGCGTCGAGGTGGTAACGGATAACGTCTTTTTTTACTATAGTTCTATCTGTATTTATGTGCTAACATGTACATATCTTATTCTGTAAAAGTGTGAAAGATGTACTGAACAAATTACAACAACAGAGGATTTTGTTTATCTGCCCGACTTGTAATTTTTGAGTGCAAAAATGTACTACTGATTCTCTTAGATTTTAAACTGACAAGCAATATTCTTTTTTTTTTTAACCGTATAAATTTTCGAATGGGGATTATTAATTTTTGTGGTCCACATTTACTAACGTCTAGAGACTAGGCCTACTTTTATTACCAAATAATCGGATACCGTTTTTGACTGTATTAGTCATTAGGAGGAATTACAAATTACTATATTTTCCTTATTTAATAATATATTATTAATCTGAAGATATAGAACGCTTATAAAATAAATATTTTTAAAGATATTTTTAGAAAAAGGGTAGATGCACGTACGTTGTTTTACTTCAAGAATATACCTAAGGTGACGCCTAAGTTATCAGTTTATGTTAGCCTGTAACACAAACATATAAAATATGAATGTAACAAAACAACAATATTGTTTTGACTGTCGGGTGATCGTGACTTTACAACAGTGTAATAAGTAACTGAAGTTCAGAGAACACAAACTCCCGCGAACAAGAATTAGTAATTACCATTTTACACTAAGCATCGCTGCTGAATAACGCGCACGGAATAGCAACTCGCCAGTAGACGGACGCTTTCAAAACACAGCGGTTTACACTCGACTATGTCGCAGATGTTACGTAGCAAGGTTGCGGGATTTTCGCGAAGAATAATCGCTCATCTGAAAGATCGAGAACGCGCGAGAGCGTTACGTCATTCCCCTGCTCACACAAAGTGTCACCTAACCCACGCAGCGTAACGATATGTTGACCACAGTTAGGAGACTGTGGCTACCAGAACGGACCAAATAATTGTAATAAGAAACCAAAATTTTAAGGAAGTCTAATAATTGACTGAAATTATGGCAAGCTGAATGTCAAGTGAAGGATGCCGTCAAAGACCTTCACAAATAATGTGATATGACTTCAATGTGAATACGGCAAAAAGTATACTTCTACCTTCAGTTTCTGTAACTGACTTTCAAACACCGCTCTGGTTTATAGATTGGCGAGGTCAAGAGAAAAATTATAAACATTTTTAATGCAGGGAAGAGCAACAAATGTTTCGAATAAAAAATTATAACAAAATTAATGAGATTGTACGCAAAGAAGGTTTTCCATTAAAATTTTTAATGCTCTGTACACATAAATCTGAATAACAAGTCATTGTCTGCAACTGCAGTCAGTCCAGTCACAGGAAGGGGGCTACATGTCAGGGGTCGTTGTCTTAAGTGTGAAACACATACACAAACATACGCGCGCGCGCCTGAACGCCGGATCGCCCAGTTAATGTATTCGTCCTCAGTAGTGGCCGCATACTGTATGAATAATGCATCACAACCTTAGTTTACAAAACATTATATTGCTCACTTAGTTAGCACAGCAAACATAATTAGTTTATTTTAAAATGTACACACAATTTTTAATTAATGTTTGGCTATAAAAAATAATCCTATTCTTTTCTGAGGTAACGTGCCCATTAAATTAATTTGGACAATAAAATGTTGTGTCATTTATTATGATTTCTGATTTTGTGAGAGGAAACTGAATAAAATTACATTTTAAATATGAATGTTCCTTCACAGTGAATAATACCTTAATTTTGTGGCTTTGGTTATGGCATTTTAAAATACTGTCCGTCTATATAATAGTAACTATGTTAAGCGCACCTTACTTTCTTGACTGGTGAATAAAAGTTCTGTTGTTTGTACCTCAAAATTGAACGGACACTATATGCATATCTAGTAGATTTACTAACAAGACCTCACATTTTGTATTAAATATTAACGCTAATCTAGTAAGCTCTATCACGGCACTTTTCCTTTCTCATTGCAGTGTGTTCAGGAACCCGGCCACGAATCCATTACTTCATAACGTCTAGGACAAAGGCATTTCTTAGTACAAATCATGAGTCTTCTCTATCGATATGCACTGCTGACGGCGTACTGCCGCGGGACCTTGTACGCAATTTTGGTGTCACAATTTGTGAACCTACACAGCTACGCTGGCAATAACATGATACGTAGATAATTTCTGTCAATTGCAAAAAGATTATGTCAATTGCCTCTTCAATTAAGAAGGACGCAACTCTCTCTCTCTCTCTCTCTCTCTCTCTCTCTCTCTCTCTCTCTCTCTCTCTCTCTCTCTCTCTCTCTCTCTCTCTCTCTCTCTCTCTCTCTCTCTCTCTCTCTCTCTCTCTCTCTCTCTCTCTCTCTATCTCTCTACACACATATATATATATATATATTGTAGCGTGACAGATATAAGCATAATATTGAATGGCAATTGATCATTAGAATAATAAAGTTATAATATTTAAATTTGGAAGAAAGCATTAAGTTTAATATAAAAAGATTAATTCATAGCAACTGTGGAAAGAAATCATTATTATAAAGAAAATACAAGTTCAAATAGAAGGAGTTACTAGCGATGAGTCATCCAAGACCAGTCTCATAACCAAAGGTTTTCAAGGTATAACCCAGGAAGGTAAAAAAGTAAATAACCAAGCAGTACAGAATATGACCAAACCCACAACGAGGGAGAATAAATAGAATAGAAACCCTAAAATAAGCCAAGATCAACCAATACAGGTTGTGTATTTCTGAAATAAAGAAGAAGATGGAGAAGATCCCAAGAAACCTGATGGCATCATCAAGAAGATGGAGAAGATACCAATCCCAGAAGGCAGGAGAAAAGAAGACTGATGAAAGAAGAAGAAGGCAGCATCCTGAAGAAGATGTCATGCTCTTATAAAAGACACCCAAATCCCTATATCCCCAAAATAAATATTTAAAAACAAAAGTATAACGAAATAAAAACCACATGTATATAAATTTAAGAGAGAGAAGTGTATAAAGTAAAAGTTGCCTGTGAACCAAGATGAAACAATAATATAGTACCCATGGAACAAATCTCCATTGAAAAAACACTAACCAATTTATTATGTTAATAAGACTATACGACCATTTAGCATTAACATGATATAAAAGTGCAAAGTGAACCAGTGATAGTTTTGGGTATTATAAAAAATGAACCTTGTGTTTCATTCTTGGCAATCACAAACATTGAATGCAATGAAATATGCAATTTTTCAATGACTTGAAATGTGTACTGTGACAATATGTTGTTCATAAGACATGAATCTGTTTAAAATAACATTTTGTTTTACATGAAAAAAGAAAAACAGATTTCATAATACTTTTTGAACAATTCATACTATTTATTTATTAATGACAGGGTACAATTCCCCAAAGACACTGTATAAAAGACGGTATAAAAACTGTAGAATCCTACTTATAATAATAGTTAGAAATAAGAATATAAATATAAGGTTTTTATGTATATAGTACAAGAATGTTTAAAAATGTTTTAGATATAAGGCCATTTGTTTGGGTCTGATACAACTAACATCAGAACTATAAAAATAGTTACTACTTGTAAATAGTCGAGAGTAATTAAGATGTTAGTTAGTAAAAAACCTTTTTTGTAAACCATATTTCCATGTTAGAAATAAGGATTTTGTTGTAAAATGTCTGACTTGAAGACAACCATTTATTTAAAAAAATATTCTTTATGTGTTTTAACTATTATTTGTATTGTAACCAATACTGATTGTTTTGTGTAATTTGAAAACATGTTTAATTTATAATACTATATGTAAAAGTCAGAGAGGGTATCACATATCATATATTGTTTGTAAAATATTTTGTAAGAAAAATTGTTAAAAAAAAATCATAGGCCAAAAGAATGGAAACCAAACTTCATCAAAACAGAGAAATTGCTCATTTAAATGCAAATAAACAAAAGGGGTTTAGACAAAATAAACTTGAGATCAAGCCATATAATTGCACATACCATTTAGGAAGATTTTAATAAATTATATTCAGAATTATAAATAAAAATGAAAATGACTAAACTCAGAAATTTAGACATGGGAGTCATATATTCCAGAATAATGTTTCAGAATACAACTAATTCAATTAATTACCAGAAAATCAGGGAATATAAACCTTTTAATACAATATAGGATTATTAATATTAAATATAACGGATAAAATGGATGAATTTTATATAATGACAGGAAGTAAATTTTGATGTTTTGACTTTTCAGAGAATACCAAAAATGAAAGTAAAATTACTAATTTTGGACAGAAAACACTATAAAACGGCATTATTTAATCTGAATATAACCAGAATGAACTGAAAGATTAATTTAAATAACATCTAGTGAATAAAATTGACAAATAACCCAAGTTTAGGTATTTATATAGTGAAATATTAAAGTGTGCACAGGATATGAAAATATATTTGAACAATGTTAAGAATAATATTATATTGGCTAAGAGTTTAATTGAAACTGGAGGAAACAGTTAGTTAATTATTGGTATTTGAACGGTTAACATGACAAACGTTTTGTAACGTGCCTAACCTAACTTATAATGGTCATATAAAGCGAGTGTATAGTACGTTATTGTGAAATCGCGAGTGACTTGTAAAATTCTTCTAGAACTCTCATATTATAACAGAAACAATCAAGAAACACTCCATAACACAGAACATTACATATCTACTCCGAAAAACACCACAAAACACTAGAAAACTGTATAATACATTAACCCAAATTAGTGACGGAATCGGGAAAAGTGTTTGAACTAATAATTATACGGATACACTAAATACAACCCAGAAACAGTACACTAGACACTACACAACATTTAACAAGAGATTCGCAGACACCAGAACAGGAATACTACAGGAAAATCTTTTATTTGGAACGTCGAATATACGAATGACATTTTACTAACTTCACGGCAGCCATTTGCACTATTGGTCGTTATCGCCAGGTCAACGCCTCCTAGTTCAACCCAGCTGTTTGGTGAAAACAATTATTTTATTTTCAAATTATTATTCAATGTTTGTGTTTAGTAATAATTATTAATTTGATGTAACGTTATACTTTTTAAATATTAGCCCGATTTCTCTGACTTTGATAATAATTGGCTGTTTAAAGAACCCTGTATAATTTTTATATAATATACTTTGTAACTTTTTCGATATCCTGAGAGTCGATAATAATCGATAAGAGTCATATTGCTATTAATTAATAAAACATTAATATTATTCAACACTAAACAGTTCTTTATTTCATAAATATTATTAATTATCACTAATATAATTCTAATTAATAATCCATCAGGACTTTACCACCTATAAGTGAAGATAACCTAAAAAATAAAAAGGTAAACAAGTATCGATTGGTTTGAAGACAGTCTTATGAGTGGTGATAGTTTATTTAAAATATACTAAAACTTTAATAAACATTTTCAGAAGAGCATTACACCTTTTAAAACTTCACAGCCCTATATTAATTAATTGATTATAATTAATTAATTAATTAAATTAAAAAAAAATTTTTAATTATTTTTTTTATAAACATAATTTTTTTTAAATTTTCTTCAAAACAATAAATTTTGTTTTGAAACTTTCGGTGAAACTGAACATATATTTCTTCATCAACGTTACGCTACACGACCGGTCTTGCTACCATTGAGACTCGACCAGCTGGGAAACTTAAGGAAGTGTTTCAGGCCAGTAAGACGTCGAGAGCCACACCAATTAAACACATTACAACCTACAGACTTAAACACAACACCTTTTAATTGTCTATTATTACAAATTGGCGCACAACTTTAGGGGCTTTAATTAGCGATTGGAAGGCCAATACATTCTGCCCAATCACTAGTTGGAGCTAGGCAACAGCTACAAAGCCAGAGAATTTCAAGGGAAAATGCAACGACGTGCAACATCTAAGAAACGGGCGGAGGAGGCCGAGAAAGAAATAGAAGTTGACATGGACAACAAGGAGGCGACGCCAGTAGAGGCGGAAGAGGTATTACCACCGGTGTTGTCCAAACAAACTGAACAACCGGAGATACCTACACAAACAGTGGAAACCAATGCGCCGGAGAAGAAAACAGAGGACATGACAACACAACAAATGTTCAGGATGATGATGGAAATGAATAAGAGAATGGAGGAGAGTAACAAGAAAATGGAGGAGGACAGGAAGAAGGAAATGGAAGGAATGAGTAAGAAAATGGACGAAAGTAATAAGGAAAGGAAAGAAGATAGCCAGTCATTGAAAGAAGATTTAGGAAATAAGATCGAAAGCACAAACAAGAGGATGGAAGAAAACAGCAAGAAGATGGAAGAGAAGATGGAAGAGAAGATGGAAGAAAACAGCAAGAAGATGGAAGAGAGGATGGGAGGAAAGTTAGAAGGATTGAAGAAGGATAATCAATCCACAAAAGAAGAGTTGACTGGGATGAACAAGAACATAGAAGATTTGAAGGGAGACAACCAATCGTTCAAGGAAGAATTCAAGTCGACCAAAGAAGAATTGATTAATAAAATTGAAAATACTAATCAGAAAATCGATGAAACCAGGAAGAAGATAGAGAAGAACAACCGACAATTGAAGGAAGAATTGAAAGAAGATAACAGGAAGTTGGAAGAAAAGATGGGGGAGAAATTGGAAGAATTGAGAGAGGACAATCAAATTCTGAGAGAAGAATTAAGAGAAGTCAATCAGGAGAATTTGGACAAACTGGACGAAAGGATGGAATTGTTGCGAGAAGAATTGAATAAAGAAATCAACGTTAACAAAAAAGCGATGAATAAGAAGATGGAAGAAGAAAATATAATGTTTAATTGACAGATTCGAGAGATTGATGGAATGTGCAACCAGACCGAAAAGGAGGTGCATGAGTTTAAAGAAGTGGTGAACATCAAGTTCACAAATATTGAAGAACATAGTCGTAGGAAGGTAGAAGAACAGAGGAAGGAAAATCAAGAAGAATTCGGAAAAGTATGCAACCAGGTCACAGAACGATGTAATGATATACAAGAGACCATGGCCAGTATCACCGGACAGGTGCGACAAAGCCGAGAGGAGATGGAAGCAATAAGGAACAGACCGACTCATTTCACCGGATTGCCTGTCAACGAAAGCCGAGAGTGGCTCAACTTCCGGCAATACAAACGCAAGCCGATGGAGTTCCTGGCTAGGGTAGAAGAATATTTGACCAAGCATAAAATTACCCAATGGAGCCATAGCAGGGAGATATTCGACGAGTCTTTCCGAGACATAACAGATAATTGGTGGATGGCCAACCGGAGTGAAATTTCCGACTACCAACAGTTCCGGAAAATGTTTAAGACAAAATACTGGTCTGAGACCACCCAGAACTTGATCCGTGACAATATTTGTAATGGAAGATACAGGTCACAATTAGGTAGCAGTATGACGGCATATTTCTTGGGGAAGGTGTGTATGGCAAAACACCTTGAGCCAGCAATCCCAGAAGAATGTTTAGTGAACAAGATATCGTATCACTATGATGAGGACATTATCAGGGCCCGGAGAGGTAGTCAGATCAAGACGATCCAGGGAATGACCGAGTTATTGGAGGGATACGAGAACGAAGAGTATTATCGGCAGAGCAGAAAGAGAAATGAGAGACCAGAAGCAAGGCCGACTGCCTACCCCAATAACGGCAATAACCATACAAGTAACCGGAACCAGCACAGTAATTACGACGGCCCTAACAACCAGCCGCGTAATAACCAGTTTAACGGTAATTTTAACGGCGTTAGGAATAACAACCCCTACCCAAACAATAGAAACAATTTTTATCAACACAATAATAATGTCCCATACAGTCAGAGAAATTCATATCCCAACAATAATGGTGACAGACCTTACCCACCTAACCGAAATTACTATAATAATAATTTTAGTAATAACAATAATAGCAATAGTAATAACCGAGTGTCGCGCCCTAGGGTAAATTTTATAAGAGCAGAAGATCGCGGACCCAGGAGATATTATCAACCGAGGAGGAGCAGCTTCCACGGCGCCGACCGAAGATGGAGGAGTGCGGAACGAGACGGCCCAAGATACGAACAGGAAAGACGAAGTAGCAGCCTGGAAGATCTTGGCAGACAACCGAACAGGGCGTTAAACATCAACCAGAGTACAGAACGTCAGGAAACAAACCAGAGTTTCCCGAACGATGCCTCGGTCAACAATAACTTAAACAATGACCAAAATACTTTAAACGAGAGGAGGCAGTAATCAACAACGATGACCCGTTACTGCTTATACTTCCTGGGTTAGAAAAGGATGATTTGCAACAAGCAAACAATAATAAGAATATCACTATCATAAGTAACCATTATCTGAAAGACATACGAACTGAACTTTTGGAAGAGAACGAGAAGAGTCTCAGCAACAGTAATAATGAGATAATTTATATAACAGCGGAGGTGGAAGGAGTTCCCGCTAAAATAATGATAGACACAGGAGCTAATATTTCAATAATAAACTCCAATGAGTTGGAGAGAATACAGAGTACATGTGGTAAAACTTTGCCAATGTTACCAGTCAACAACATTGTGTTGGTAGGTGCAACTGGCCGCCAGAATAAAACCATTAGGAAGCAAGTTTCCTTAAGTGTCGTTAGCCGTGATATAGCTTTAGACATGGAATTTTTAATCGCCACCGGATTAACATTTGACATCTTAGTCGGTTGCGATATTCTTCGTAGATATTCGGCGGTAATCGATCTCAATTTAAATAAAGTATCACTTTTCCCAGACGGAGAACATGGACCGCAGATCTGGTAGGAAGCACAACTATACTTCCCAGCCCTATACATCAACAACTTCGTAAAATAAATGTTATTAGAAACAGCCCTCTTTCTAAACCCATAATATACAATCATGGAGGAGAGGATTTATGGTCAGTTAAGATCCAAGAAATACGGAATTTCCAGTGCGGAAGCGATAACAAGAAAATACCAACACATCTGGCTGATCGTCTAATCGCTATATATGAGAAATACAAGGCGGTGTTTTCTGATGAACCAGGGAAGGTAAAAAACTACCAGTGCCAACTTCGTTTTAAAGAAAACGTAGAGTTTAACCGGAGGTCATATCCAATAGCGCAGTCGCTCAAAGAAGCCGTGAGAACAGAGATAAACAAGATGATAGATAATGACATAATTGAGATTAGTCAATCACCTTACACTAGTCCAATTATTGCTGTTCCGAAGAAAGACGGACAAGTCCGGCTCTGTTTAGATGCGCGTGAGTTGAATAAGACAATTGTGAATGACAGAACCTCTCCCGGTGAAATAGAAGAAATTTTAAAACGTTTTCATGGTACTATATTTATTAGCACCTGGGATACGGTCTGTGGTTATTGGCAGGTAGAGCTGCATCCACAAAGCCGCCAGTATGTAGCGTTCATTTTCGAAGGGCGCAATTACTAGTTCAAGAGACTGCCCTTCGGACTTGTCAATTCTGTCGCCATATTTGTGGCATGCATGGACCAGATTTTGGGACCAGAAGCGCTCCAATTTACCACCGTCTATGTTGACGATTTACTAATTACATCCGGAACCTGGGAGGAGCACTGTTACAGAGTGGAATTTGTACTAAACAAACTAGCGCAGAACAACATAACACTGAAGTTGGAGAAATCCAAGTTCATAGCGCGCGAGGTACAATTCTTAGGCTTCAACCTAGACGACAGAGGTATTACACCATCAGCAGAAAAAGTGGAGGCAATTCAGAGGTTCCCGCAACCAAGAAACAGGAAACAATTGCAATCTTTCCTCGGACTCTGTAACTATTATAGGAAGTTTCAGAGCCGATATTCCGAGTTGACCGCCAAGTTTCAACCACAGTTATCTGCCAAAAACAAATGGACTTGGGGTGAAGATCAAGATATTACTTTCCACTTGATAAAAGAGAAGTTTCTGGAGAGTGTCATACTTCGTCACCCAGATTTTAAGAAACCGTTCTTTCTAAACTGTGACGCTAGCGACCTAAGCTTAGGAACGACATTATACCAGGAAGATGAGGAGGGACAACATCTGGTAATAAGCTTCGCTAGTCGCACACTGAACCAGTGCGAAAAGAACTACAGTGTGACAGAAAAGGAATTGTTGAGCGTGGTGTTCGCATGCAGCAAGTTCCGGACGTACATTCTCGGATATCAAGTCACGGTACGAACTGATCATAAATCCATCTCGTTCCTTCGTAGGTGCAAATTGAGTCACGGCCGATTGGCTAGGTGGGTACTCGCCCTACAAGAATATGACCTGAAATGGGAATACATTCCAGGAAAGAAGAACGTGGTAGCGGATGTGTTGTCACGTATACATCTAGAAGATCAGACTTTCGAGGGGGAGAAGGAGAGCTTAGTAAAAATTTATAACATATTCACGACCAGAGCCGATTTACAAGCTTTGTTAATAAATATCCGAATCCATCAGCAGTCTGATCCTAAGCTGAAAAACATTGTGAGTCGTTTGGAAGCCAATGATGAAACCATTTCTAAATATTACCACCTTAACAAGGGAATTTTATTCATAAAAACCGCCTTGGACGATGAGACATGGAAGGTGATAATCCCACACCAAATCGAAAAGGAGGTCATCATCGATTACCATGTCAGGTATGGTCACATGGGAGCGTTAAAAGTGATACAAGCTCTAGAGGAAAATTGTAAGATCAAGAATATCAACCGCAAGGTGAGAACATACATCAAGTCCTGTAAGATCTGCCAATGTGCAAAAGTAAACAATGAAAAGACAGAGGGTATCATGATACCGATAACTTCCAACGCAAAACTGGAAAAAGTGTTTTTGGATATCTGCGGGCCATTTCCCCGTAGCGGTGGTCGGCACAGATATAAATACTTGGTAATCATAATGGATCACTACACCAAGTATATAAAGCTATATCCGGTTAATCGGGCAACAACAGCAAAGGTTTTGGCGGTGATTATTGATTTGTATATCCCAGAGATCGGTAGACCATCTTCTATTATTACCGACCATGGTACACAGTTTAAGGGGAGGAGATGGCGAGACACTTTATTAACACTTGGGGTCAAAACGTATAAGACATCAGTCTACCACCCAAGTAGCAATCCGGCTGAGAGAGTACTAAGAGAAGTGGGTAGGATATTGCGCACGTACTGTCACAACCAACAGAAAAAGTGGCAAGAGTACCTAGCAGCGACAGAAACATTCCTAAATTACGCCCACCATCCAGCTATAGGAATTCCACCGTACTCAGCCATGTATGAGAAGCCGACTCCCCGAGACATTGAACAAATCATTGAATTTCCAACGAACAACAATAGGAAATTCAACCAGTTGAAGTTTTACAATAAGGTAGCAGAAGATCAGGAAAAACGGCAAGCCAAATACCAGAAGGCAATAGGGCGAATTGTAACATATAAAGAGGGTGAAAAAGTCCTCCTAAAAAATAGAGAGCTGCCTAGCACCTTAGAAGGCATAACCAAAAAACTATTATTACTTTACACTGGCCCATATGTTGTGGTAAATGATAAGCATAACAATACATATGAGTTGAAGGAAATCGTTTCAGGAAAAATCAAAGGAGTGTACAATCAAGCTTCTATGAAGAAATATTATGAAGAATGAGTTGTGAGTTTTAGAATTTTGAATTTATTAATTTTAAAAAAATTCTAAAATAATGTAAGTACATCTTACAACCTAATATTTTGAGAAGAACATTCTGGAGAATTATAAAAAGAAGGAATTTAGAATTTTTTATTTAAAAAAAAAAAATTCTAAAATATGTAAGTACATCTTACTACAACCTAATAATTTTGGAGAAAAACTTTATGGAAGAAAGAAAGAGAAAGAGAGAGAATTTTTTTATATATTTGAAAAAATTCTAAAATATGTAAGGACAACTTACAACCTAATAATTTGAAGAAAAAACTTTATGGAAGAAAGAGAAAGAGAGAGAATTTTGTACTTATTAATTATAAAAATTTAAAATCTAGTAAGAACATCTTACTACCACTGATAATTTTGAACAAACTTTATGAAAGAATTAAGAAGAAAGGAATTTTGAATTTATTATAAAAATTTAAAATGAGTAAGTACATCTTACTACAACCTGATAATTTAGAACAAAACTTTATGGAAGAAAGAGAAAGAGAGAGAATTTTGAACTTAATTTTACAAAAAATTTAAAAATAAAGTAAGACCAACTTACTATAACTAAGTTTATGAGAAAACTTTATGGTAAATAATTAAGAAGAATTTGAATTTGGAGAAATACCAAAACATTCAGAAAAAATAGTAAAATCACAGTACTATAAACAATTCTGAATGAAACAATTCTGGGAATAAATGAATTAAACAGAATTTGAATGTTGATAGAACGTCAGAACTTTGAAACAAGATAAGATCAACATATTACAAGGATTTATGAGAAATATTTTTCAATTAAATAAAAAGAATAGTTTGAATTTTACATTAAAACTAACCAAGTTCCAAAAAATAATTATGTGTCAATTATGATTGAATTGAGAAGAAAATAAAGTGGTTAATTCAGAAAAGAGAATTAACGTTAATCCAGAATAAATGCTAGACATTCACAATAGCATTTGAAGGAGTAGAGAAGAATAACAAAAAAGAGTATAATATGGAAGAAAAGAAAAAATTTGGAAGCAAAGAGACTAATTACCTATGAAACGATAATGAAAACAGTTAATTAAGAGCGAAGAAGAACAACTCATACCAAACAGATGGAGAAGATGATTTCGAACAAATGATAATAATAAGACCTATATGAAATGCAAAGAGAAGAAATACCACATGAAATATAATATAAATGAATTAATGCTAATGAATGCGAAGGCGGATTAATAACTTTCTAAGAGAAAGGAAAGAACCAAAATGTTTAAATAAAATGATGAATATAACAACCTGTATATCTAATGTAAAGATACAATGTTAAAAAATTAAATATAATATATTAAGACCATTCAAATAATGAATACGAAAGACTATTTATAAAGACCATGCTAATACTATGAATAACCAGAAGAAAATATAAAGAGAATTCAGATGAAGAAGAAAGAGAGTTACACTGTAAACAGTAACCAGAATTATTAAAAGAAAGGTTTTCAACCATAATTAAATTAAATATATCACACAAGTTAAGAGTTTTGAAAAAAATATATATGTAATGAGTATAATAATGATTATGAAGATTTATTAAGATAGAAAATGTGAGATAATCTGAGAGACTACGAAGTGGAGAATCCAAAGATATTTTTATTAGTCGAAAATGAGACTACTTTTTATTTATTTATTCGATGACTGACTGAAGATAATTCCAGCAGCATTATGTTTTTTTTGAGCAGGGATGGATATGCCTCTGTACTCAATTTATAGAAGTGGTGTATGGCCAGCAGAGAAGTAGCGTACAGTGCCCCTCTGATCTGCCCCAGCCCACGTGATAGGGAATGTTAGGGAATTAATATCCCGAGGATGCAACACGAAGTTGATAAAGGAAGAAAATGTATTACAATAATAATATATCTCAGAAGACATTAACTACCCGAAAAGGATCAGTAGTAAAACAAATAATTATATATATAAAATTAATTAAAATCTAATTATAAAAAAGTCGATATAAAAATGGAGAAGAAAATGAATTATAAGAAATGATGAAATTATCATAAGAAATTATTTCATCCATAAACATGTCTGAAATAATTACTTCTGGAGGAGAGCAATCTGTAGCGTGACAGATATAAGCATAATATTGAATGGCAATTGATCATTAGAATAATAAAGTTATAATATTTAAATTTGGAAGAAAGCATTAAGTTTAATATAAAAAGATTAATTCATAGCAACTGTGGAAAGAAATCATTATTATAAAGAAAATACAAGTTCAAATAGAAGGAGTTACTAGCGATGAGTCATCCAAGACCAGTCTCATAACCAAAGGTTTTCAAGGTATAACCCAGGAAGGTAAAAAAGTAAATAACCAAGCAGTACAGAATATGACCAAACCCACAACGAGGGAGAATAAATAGAATAGAAACCCTAAAATAAGCCAAGATCAACCAATACAGGTTGTGTATTTCTGAAATAAAGAAGAAGATGGAGAAGATCCCAAGAAACCTGATGGCATCATCAAGAAGATGGAGAAGATACCAATCCCAGAAGGCAGGAGAAAAGAAGACTGATGAAAGAAGAAGAAGGCAGCATCCTGAAGAAGATGTCATGCTCTTATAAAAGACACCCAAATCCCTATATCCCCAAAATAAATATTTAAAAACAAAAGTATAACGAAATAAAAACCACATGTATATAAATTTAAGAGAGAGAAGTGTATAAAGTAAAAGTTGCCTGTGAACCAAGATGAAACAATAATATAGTACCCATGGAACAAATCTCCATTGAAAAAACACTAACCAATTTATTATGTTAATAAGACTATACGACCATTTAGCATTAACATGATATAAAAGTGCAAAGTGAACCAGTGATAGTTTTGGGTATTATAAAAAATGAACCTTGTGTTTCATTCTTGGCAATCACAAACATTGAATGCAATGAAATATGCAATTTTTCAATGACTTGAAATGTGTACTGTGACAATATGTTGTTCATAAGACATGAATCTGTTTAAAATAACATTTTGTTTTACATGAAAAAAGAAAAACAGATTTCATAATACTTTTTGAACAATTCATACTATTTATTTATTAATGACAGGGTACAATTCCCCAAAGACAATGTATAAAAGACGGCATAAAAACTGTAGAATCCTACTTATAATAATAGTTAGAAATAAGAATATAAATATAAGGTTTTTATGTATATAGTACAAGAATGTTTAAAAATGTTTTAGATATAAGGCCATTTGTTTGGGTCTGATACAACTAACATCAGAACTATAAAAATAGTTACTACTTGTAAATAGTCGAGAGTAATTAAGATGTTAGTTAGTAAAAAACCTTTTTTGTAAACCATATTTCCATGTTAGAAATAAGGATTTTGTTGTAAAATGTCTGACTTGAAGACAACCATTTATTTAAAAAAATATTCTTTATGTGTTTTAACTATTATTTGTATTGTAACCAATACTGATTGTTTTGTGTAATTTGAAAACATGTTTAATTTATAATACTATATGTAAAAGTCAGAGAGGGTATCACATATCATATATTGTTTGTAAAATATTTTGTAAGAAAAATTGTTAAAAAAAAATCATAGGCCAAAAGAATGGAAACCAAACTTCATCAAAACAGAGAAATTGCTCATTTAAATGCAAATAAACAAAAGGGGTTTAGACAAAATAAACTTGAGATCAAGCCATATAATTGCACATACCATTTAGGAAGATTTTAATAAATTATATTCAGAATTATAAATAAAAATGAAAATGACTAAACTCAGAAATTTAGACATGGGAGTCATATATTCCAGAATAATGTTTCAGAATACAACTAATTCAATTAATTACCAGAAAATCAGGGAATATAAACCTTTTAATACAATATAGGATTATTAATATTAAATATAACGGATAAAATGGATGAATTTTATATAATGACAGGAAGTAAATTTTGATGTTTTGACTTTTCAGAGAATACCAAAAATGAAAGTAAAATTACTAATTTTGGACAGAAAACACTATAAAACGGCATTATTTAATCTGAATATAACCAGAATGAACTGAAAGATTAATTTAAATAACATCTAGTGAATAAAATTGACAAATAACCCAAGTTTAGGTATTTATATAGTGAAATATTAAAGTGTGCACAGGATATGAAAATATATTTGAACAATGTTAAGAATAATATTATATTGGCTAAGAGTTTAATTGAAACTGGAGGAAACAGTTAGTTAATTATTGGTATTTGAACGGTTAACATGACAAACGTTTTGTAACGTGCCTAACCTAACTTATAATGGTCATATAAAGCGAGTGTATAGTACGTTATTGTGAAATCGCGAGTGACTTGTAAAATTCTTCTAGAACTCTCATATTATAACAGAAACAATCAAGAAACACTCCATAACACAGAACATTACATATCTACTCCGAAAAACACCACAAAACACTAGAAAACTGTATAATACATTAACCCAAATTAGTGACGGAATCGGGAAAAGTGTTTGAACTAATAATTATACGGATACACTAAATACAACCCAGAAACAGTACACTAGACACTACACAACATTTAACAAGAGATTCGCAGACACCAGAACAGGAATACTACAGGAAAATCTTTTATTTGGAACGTCGAATATACGAATGACATTTTACTAACTTCACGGCAGCCATTTGCACTATTGGTCGTTATCGCCAGGTCAACGCCTCCTAGTTCAACCCAGCTGTTTGGTGAAAACAATTATTTTATTTTCAAATTATTATTCAATGTTTGTGTTTAGTAATAATTATTAATTTGATGTAACGTTATACTTTTTAAATATTAGCCCGATTTCTCTGACTTTGATAATAATTGGCTGTTTAAAGAACCCTGTATAATTTTTATATAATATACTTTGTAACTTTTTCGATATCCTGAGAGTCGATAATAATCGATAAGAGTCATATTGCTATTAATTAATAAAACATTAATATTATTCAACACTAAACAGTTCTTTATTTCATAAATATTATTAATTATCACTAATATAATTCTAATTAATAATCCATCAGGACTTTACCACCTATAAGTGAAGATAACCTAAAAAATAAAAAGGTAAACAAGTATCGATTGGTTTGAAGACAGTCTTATGAGTGGTGATAGTTTATTTAAAATATACTAAAACTTTAATAAACATTTTCAGAAGAGCATTACACCTTTTAAAACTTCACAGCCCTATATTAATTAATTGATTATAATTAATTAATTAATAAAATTAAAAAAAAAAATTTAATTATTTTTTTATAAACATAATTTTTTTTTAATTTTCTTCAAAACAATAAATTTTGTTTTGAAACTTTCGGTGAAACTGAACATATATTTCTTCATCAACGTTACGCTCCTCGACCGGTCTTGCTACCATTGAGACTCGACCAGCTGGGAAACTTAAGGAAGTGTTTCAGGCCAGTAAGACGTCGAGAGCCACACCAATTAAACACATTACAACCTACAGACTTAAACACAACACCTTTTAATTGTCTATTATTACAATATACACACACAGACACACACACACATATATTATTTACAAGCACCAGTTGGACTAGGTATATCAAAAATCTTCCAAAATGTGAATAGAAATAATTTGTTCGTATTGTTTAAATTAGCAGCCATCGTTACTATTTCTTTTATGAATTTGCTAACTGCTATAATTTTTTATTGTTCGACTAAGCTTTTCGTCATTACTGACATCTTCAGGTCTTAAACAACCACAGGATGTCAGTAATGACGAAAAGCTTAGTCGAGCAATAAAAAATTATAGCAGTTAGCAAAGTCATAAAAGAAATAGAAATAATTTGACTTCACGCTGGATTCTACACGATCTGCAAAATTAATTGTGGGTAGTCAATTTTGCAGTGCACAATATCTTGACGAACTTTGGCCTGCGTTCAGTTTTAAGCAAATCAGCGTTTCGATCAATTTAAACCTGTGTTTATTTTTAAGTGTTATATAAAACTGAAAATGCATATAATTTTTGCAAACACAGAAGCAAATCATCTATTAAAGTATTAATTATCTAGTGTGAGATGGTGTGGTAAGAGGTCGGTAGTTGTTGCTGGCACGCTCTGCGCGGCGGATTGTTCAGGTCCACTTAATGTTTATAATAATTTTATTTCAGTAACTTACTTATCGTTATTGTGCGTTTTAATGTGTCCTATATTAATCATGGTTTCAGTTGATGTTTATTATTATCTGTGACCAATATCTGTTGTATCTGTGACAAATTATTAATTTTTGTTTTTTCTTAGTTTTATTTTAGTAATGGTAATAATAATTTTATTTCTTTTTCTTAAATTTTTAATCGTGTTTTTGCTTCTAACTGACGAAAACAATACCTATTGTATTTTAATGTTAACAGAAATTATGTTGTTCTTTAATATATCTGAAGATGATCACAGACTTATAGTTGTCAAAATGGTGCTTTGTTTAAAATTGGAAATGGTCTTCTTCTCCTCCTCAAGGATTAGACTATATAAACCTGTTCCGGTGCCCATCTCATCCTCGGACGACCCACGTCTCTTCCACTAACGGCTTTATAGTTCAGTGCCGCTTTCAGCAATCGATCCTGTGACATCTTTTGCAAATGATCCCACCATTGTCTTCTGTAAATTGAAATAATTTCATTTATGAACTTTACTTCGAGTTCTGTTTTGATATTTTAATTCTTTAATCTATCTTGCAATGTATAATTTAAAGTATTTCGAAGAAACTGCGTTTCAGCACTCTGAACCTTATACCGCTTTCCTTTTTTGTCATGACCCGCGCATCACTCGCATAAATCAACGTGGGTATTGCAATTGTCTTATAAATTTTAATTGAAAATGACTTGATTGAAAATTGACTTTTCTTCCATTGGTGATCACGTGTCATAAAAGTCTCTTAAGTACCATAATATGTTTGCTCCATTCCCGTCATTTAAAGTATAATCCGTTATAAAATATAATGTTAATTGAAAATACTTTACTTAAATATTTGCCAATGTATAATAAGAATACAAATTTTACAAAGCTATAGTACAAAAATTAACTTGCTTTCACGTTAACCGGTACTGTAATAGCTGTTGTTCAGTTCATATATTAATACCAGGTGCTTTGGGCCTGCATATACACGCGCACTAAAACGCCAAAATGTATTACCTCAATTTAACGGAATGATGACAACTGTGTGTAGCTGAGTAGAGGTTAAATGTCCATCTATTACTCATAAAAGTCAATATCTGTCGGTCTGCACGTGTTTCGACGGTATATTACCAACTAATTAGCTCCATAAACTATGAAAATTGGCGCAATTAACAGCTAGTTATACAACACTGATACGTCATAATTACGATTTCCGATAACAAAATTATTTACGTTCTGTTTTCTAAAGTGGAAATTTTAGTTTTTCACATGCAAACGTTGACGAGAACAAAGTGACAAAGGCAAAATTTGTTTCTGCTTGTTTTAATTGATTATCACTATAAGGAAAGCACACAATTTTTAAATGAATCACAATATAATTGAACGTTTGAGTAACATACTGTTAGTTACGGCTAACGGTTTCGGCTACATTTGCTGTTTTCTTCTAAAATAGATGACTTGATCTTTGAACAAATCATCGTGAAATTTTTGGAATTATCATTATAACCGCTCGTGACACTTTTCATTTAACTAGCAGTAGTAGACGAAAAGTAATCCAAATGAAGCCGAAGTGACAGTCTGGAAGGAAATATCACTATGCCTGAAAAACAGGAAAGCAAAATAAAATATCAAAACGTAATGCTAAATTGACTTTTTCTTTCGTACATTATTTTCTATGAATTGTATAATTAATTATTGATAACATTAATTCCTTTTCACTAAAGTATACTTCCATTACTTAGAATAATTCAATTTACTCAGAATACAGGTATTTAACGTATGTTTGAATTATTTTGCGTAACCAAATGTGTTTACCTGTCACTTACAGAAGACTATTTTTTCATCATCATCATCATCGTCCTCAAGGTTGTAACGTCACAGAACGTTCCATATAGGAAACCATTTACATTAAAATTATCATAAGAGGAAAGTGAGGTGAACAGTATCGAACCCAAGTAGTCCTAAAAAATTGTGTAATATTGTCTAATAATCATTACTACTAACATGAAAAACGACCAAACTATGACTATGACGCAAACCCCATATATATTATTAAAGTGAATAACAGTGGAAAAACCATATGAGAGAGACAAATAATGTCAGAATCAACCAAAATGAAGTCACTAATTATTAAGTCTGAATAGAGTATAAAGAAATATTTATTGTGAATGAATGGACATGATCCATTATTATATTATGTAATGTAAATAAAATAAATGTATTAAATGACTTAAATACATTATAAGAAAGAATCTAAGTTAAAATAAAAATCATATATTTGTTATGACAAAAAATATTAATGTGTTGGATTTGAGACCAAACACTCAGATTTCATGTAAAAATTAATTATATCAATTTGAAATAAACACTATATGTAATTGTCAAGCAGACACAATTGAACAATTTATCTTAAATAAAGAAAGCTGTCAAATGAATAAAAGTCAGTCAAAATAGCCAAAAACAGTATTAACTAAAAACATGTGGTAGGCATATAATATTGTATAATTTATGGATTTAATGTTGCCAAAATGCAACCAAATTGTATTAGAAAGTTGAAATATAATATAAAGCGACTATACTAATATATTTGACTAACTTTAACATTGTAATAGTCAAGTTAGCAAAATATTTACCTATACCCTGTATGGCTGGATCCAATCAACCAGGACAAAAATAATCATATCTGGCTAAATATTTACAAAATGCTAACAAAAATAAAATAGAATGGTACAATACTTCAGTATACCTTAAAAACGAACAAACTCAGTTGAAAATAAAACCAATTATGAAATAATTTAACTTATAAGAGTGAGATTTGTCACACCATGAAGAAGGACATCTCAAGACCAATCAATTTGATGCTATGTTATCCTCTAATAAAAATAATATGTGTAAAGAGTAACCAGGTATCACAAAAGACAGACAATATAATAAACTCTGAGTGTACACTAGTGAAATACTACATATGTTAAAGAAAGAGACTAATTATTGTGTTATAACATTGACAAAAACCTAGGCCATGGACAGGGGCCAGGTAAAATTGTAATTATCTATGTATTATATATGTTAAAATTTGTTTGTTTTGTTATAGGAAGACAGTAATGTTATATGTTCAGATTGTGGAAGAAACATAATAGTTTCACAACAATTTTTGTTCTAAAAAATTGAATTTTAATGACAACAACCCAAGGTGAGAGTTGTATATTGTGTAACTTATTAGAGTTAATTTATTCAGAAACCAATCATAATTAGTATCACTAGATTCAGTTGAAAACAGAGAATCTAAATGTAATAATGGCATACAAATTGTGAGTACTAATGTAAAACTGTTTGATAAATACCAGAGTAATTTTTGAAATATCCTTAGTGTGAAGAATAAGAAATTTGTTCTAAAAGCTTCGACGGAAATTAAATTTGTTCCATGATGTTCCATTTCTTTATTCTCGAACAATCTAGAAGGAATTTTTACACAAATATACCGGAAGTCGATGAAAACAATCAGCCTGAATTAGTATAAAAGAGAGACCAAATTCGACCCAAAAACACTTGAAACTTGAACTCCAGAACAGATGCATCACCCACGACACTGATCAACGCAGCTAAGGAGAAACCGAGAGGCGAGAAATCGACAAGACCCGAAGAAAGGCTTTTCCCGTACATAGACAAACAGACTGACTTAACCTCTACAAGAATCTACGCCAATGTGTTGCTGAAATAGAGCAGCAGCACGGCAAATTTTAATAGAAATCACGCAGCCAGAACGTCAACGGCCCAGGAGGGACCAAAACTTTAAATAGAGAACCAATTCTGCTGTGTTCGCATAGACAGACTAACTTGACAATAACCCCCTTAACGTAAACATACAAACACAAAGCCTTTCTCTCGACTACATGGGAATCAGCGCTATGGCGGCCAATTTTTGAATCAACGCGGAGCAGCTGATTTGTGTTGGCGGGGTTTGAACGAGAATCTACTGCCAAACATTTTCACAAAAAGTGCGGAAATAGTAAATGATCACAATTTTGACTTAAAATAAATTCAGTGCACACGTGAAGAGGCGAGATTGAAAAACTACCCGAGAGGAGTGTCCTGTGCGAGATTAATTAACCATTGGAACGTGAGTTACCAAAATTAAAGTCATTTTTTACCTGGTTACATTTATCACACTGTTGTACTACACATGCCACACACACCTTCAAATCACTTAATTTTTCTTGTAAGGCATCTTATTGATATGTCTTGGTAGTTCAAAGGAGTCACGTCCTGGGAGTAAAGATTTTTTCACGTATTAAGCTCATGCTTTTCAACTGAGTAAAAAATTGAAAATACTAGCCGATACTTGATTGGATAAATAAAATTGTCAATAATAATAATAATAACTTGTGAATTTTTTTTAGTAACTCTGCAACTGTAGAATTTTTTATGAATGTTAGTCCTTCAGACGATTTGTTTGTTTTTGAAGAATCATTAAACTTACCTGATTTTTTCAAGCTAAACTGACTGGTTTATATTTTTTCATAGAAGTATTATTTAAAAATTTTAATTTCTTTAATAATCACGTTTTATTCTTGGAACAAACAATTCCAAGTGGCGCCCACAAAAACATAGTATTAAGTTGTGTTACAGGACTACATCACCGCAGAGGATCCAGTCAACAGTAAGTAACAAAAGTGCGCGGAGGTAACGCCCGACAGCATACAAAACGAACAACACACTTACACTTTTACACTACACTCACTCTCTCTTATTTGTTATAAGGTTTAAACAAGAATGGTTTGTTCCGGTCTCAAATAGGCAAATATTATAGATGGTCACTCCAGCGCTTCCTCGGACGTCCCACAAGTCTCCGTCCCCTCGGCTTCTAGTTCCATAGTTGTTTGGGGATGCGGCAGTCATCCATTCGGCAAAGATGTTCCCACTAATTCAGCCGATACTGGGCGATCCTGTCGAGTATACTCATAATATTCAGTTCCTGCCGTATATCTGTGTTTCTTCTGTATTTATCTGTGTTAAGACTACTTTTTTATTCAATAAATTAGTTTGTGATCCAGCAGCAATCAGATTATATGTATAATACAGATTATTGTAGAGGAGATGTTAATATTATAATTTTCTAATGGTAACAACATTATGTTTTCCGTTCAACACACGTTTCATTTTTTCATAATTGCAGAGAGTTCGCTCCTAATCGAGCTACACAAAATATCTCCTAGTAAAAATGTCCAAGTCGTTTTGGTAGAGAGAAAAATAAATCATCTATGATGAACGATGAAAGATGCTTGTTATTGTCAATGAAAATCTCAATAGATTCCCACTGAAATAACACTGACATAGTTTTACATTTTTGTTTGGAATTCTGCCACTAGATTCAGTTATTGGTCTTCATTATACATAGTTGTATTATTAAATTATACAAACCGATGCCGTTGATGACAAAAGTTGAATCCATGTGTACTCAAGCATTCTATCTGCACCCAGTTATCTAAATGATATGCAGCCTAGATTAACATCAACGTCCAGTGACAGCTTTCCTCTTATTTCTGTCAATCCTATTATGTTATTCAGGAGCCACAATGTAGTTCAGACAGTTTTCGAATAAGAACGCGTTCTTCATTTCGTTGTTTCTGCATTTAAATAAAAATTTAAATTAAAATTTCTTCAGATACTCTTCGATAAATAAACGATGCCTGGCTTCTCCTAAACATAATGAGATTAAATATGTGAAAGTTTTCGTAGCATAACATCAAGGGTAAATACTAACTTAATCCGTGTTGAAGGTATTTTAGTTTCTATAGCATTGTGATTACGATCCAGATATATTTTAATAGGTTACTCATACAAACAGTGTTTATGTTTTTAATATGATGTTACTTAAAGTCGCACCACATAGAAGAAAAAGAAACACTAATAATCTGTGTTTGTAACAGTTCACAATCGGTTCTACAGAAGACAAAAATTTGGCTTTCTGCTTAACACTTTGAATGAGTTTTGTAGCAGTTCGTTTTGGAAACACAAAATTTATAGGGGTTCTGCCTTACCCTTTTACTTACCCTGTGTGGTGTAATGTGTTTCCGTAAAAATATACATCGTATAAAGTCATATATATTATTACTGTCTTCACTTTTGTTATTACTGAGCAGATAAAAGAAAACAATTACATTTAGAATTTTGAAATTAAATTATTTTAAAGAAGTATACCCATACTTTTTTAATAAAAGAAGTGATTTGTTTGGCTGAAAATGGTCAATAGTTAGGTGATTCCAAACTTAGGTAACACGTACGGTCTCTAACACATATTATTACCATAACATGACAAGTAAAAGCTGGTTAAATTTTTCAAATAGATTGTCTGTCGCACATTACACATTGCCAGGTCTGTATGCCTTATATCAGAAACGGCTGACCTCATGTGGTAGACGTTTTAAGCAAACGTACAGCTAACCACGGAAAAAATTACATAACATTTTTCATCTCGTAGTTGCTACGCTGTATTTCCCCAGTTAACGGAGACAATCGAGATTATTTGAACCTGTCTAAACTACATAAATATAACATGTTGTAAGAGAAACTTTTATTAAATCTTACAATTTGAAACTACTGAATTACAGTTATTAATTTTAATAAATTATTTACCTTAAATTATCCGCCGTGTGATTTCTTGTGCTTCGTCTATGACGCGTTTCAGAGCTTATGCTCCATCATCAGATATTATTAAAACTATCACTCTTGCGAGATCGTTAAGAAGTTAAAATGTCAAAATTTGCATATGAACCGTACGCGGATTTGGGTGCGCACCCGTTCAAGTTCATTCTGCCACTGAGCGGTTGCTACCTTATCGTAGCCCCAGCGAGCAGACTCAAGGCGGTATCGTACAATCGGTTGGATACAAAGTTCAGGTGGTCATTTAACACGATATCGCGACTCCTTGGGTTTGCATATGCACTGTAAATTTCAAATTCCTCCAAGGCATTCATGAAACGGCCCTTCTTACACACATGTAACGGTATTAAATTAGAACTAAAATCTGTGTAATTAAGATTGTGTGAAGTCAGGTGTCGGGCGTAATTTGATTTGATGTTGTTAATGTTTCTTATTTTCTTAGGTAAATGTTCTCGAAATCGTTTAAGGATACCTCTCCCAGTCTGTCCAATGTAGAAGCACTCGCAATCATTGCATGTTAACTTATATATGCCAGTTTTTTCTTCTGGAGGCGTGTGTTTTTTCGGTTTGAGAATATCCAGCAACTTATTATTAGTCCTGAATGAAATAGTGAAACTATTATTATTCAAAACAGAAGACAAAACCTTAGGCATAAAGCTAGTGTAATTAGTAGATATAAAAATTTTTTGCGGGTTGTTGTTTATTCGGGGTTTAAGCATTCTTTTTTCATGTTTTCTCAACAGTTTGTCAATGGTTAAACTATTGTAACCATTGGCAACCGCGATATATTTTATGACATTTAGCTCATCACGGAAGTCATTATCATCCAAAGGAATTGTCAATAATCTATGAATGAAACTATTGTACGCTGCCATTTTATGTGAAAGAGGATGATGAGAGTCTGCGTGTATTGTGGTGTCAGTGGTAGTCGGTTTCCTATAAATGTTGAACTTTAGTTTATTCATCTGTCGAGTGACGGTTAAATCTAGAAAGTTTATCTTGTTATCAACCTCTGTTTCAAGAGTAAACTGGATGTTTCTATTTATTTTATTTAAACAGTTTTTAAATAATTCGATTTGTCTTATAGTACCATCAAAAATTAAAAACGTATCGTCTACATACCGTGCATAAAATATTATTTTATTTGCATATATATTATTGTTCAACAAGTGAGTATTCTCATAATAATTCAAATAAATATCGGCCAGTAGGCTGGAGAGGGGTGAGCCCATAGCTAGGCCATCATTTTGAATGTAAAACGAGCCATTAAAAGTGAAATAGTTTTGTTTCAAAATAACCTCGAGTAAATTAATTAACTCATTTATTGTCTGTGTGTTCATGCAACTATTGTCAGATAAATTGTTTCTCAAAATCTGTAATGTATCTATGACTGGGATATTCGTGTATAAATTAGTTATGTCGAACGACGCCAATTTGTGGTTAGGTTGTAGTTGAACAGATTTAATATCATTAATAAAATTATTGTTGTTCTTAATACTATGATTATTACGTAATTGTAAATTATCTTTTATCAAACGAACTAGTGCTTTTGCAGTTTTGAAGCCAGGAGCAGTGGTAAAGTTCACGAGCGGTCTGATAGGTACATTTGATAGGTACACAATTTATTAATTCGTACAAGTGATTTGGTTACCATATTAAACATGAATATTATATTAATTTTATTACCGAGTTATTTGTATAGTTAAAATATCAAGAGGCGATACTGTGTTTATTTTCCCCAAATGACGTCATGTTAAAAGTAACAAAGCTTTTATTACTTGCTAAAATATTTACTTCAGCAAACTACCCATCTGTCTATTATAAACAATACCAAACACTGAGCGTGACGTAACATATTGATATAATCAGTGTATACTCAAACTTCTTAATTGTTGAAGATAAATTTGTAATTCGTCAATCTATAGCCTACATTAACATTGTTTTAAATATTTCAAACTACAACCGACAAGATTTGGCGTTTACTAGAATACATTCGAACAAAGTGTTTACATCGCTTATATCTAAATTAATGTAATTCGAATGCCTGTAATTCTTCGAATATGTAAGGTTATACGGTTTTATATTCACGCCTGCATAAAGTGGCAAACAAAATCTTATTCTCTTTGAATAACTGGCAGTTAGCTTCCTCACACGTTGTTTAAGCTGACATTAATGTCACTTAACACTGACAACCTCTATGGACAGAAACCTACATACTCCGCTAGCTCTATTTTGCCTAAGTTGCCTTAGTTATCCATCCATATCTGCCGTTCAGTGTGTTTTGGGAAACTAATGGCTGCAGGTTTACCCCATCTCGCCGAACACTACCACCACCACCACTATGACGTCTTCAAATTACCTGTGATAGCTCTATACTTCATGCTCTCAACGATGCAGTCTCATCATCATCAAGCTTGTGAGAAACAAAGTGCATTAATAAAATTTAAATTATCTCCGCCTACGCGTGGTTCCTATTATAATATCCCTTTAACAAAGGACGCAGAGGACACTGAAGATTGCCAGATGTGATCTGATTTTGCAGGAACATGCAGGGTTCTTCAGCTCGTCGAACTACTGTTCAATCAACTAGCAAGATTCGGATGCCTAAACACTGAACGACACAGTACTTCTGTGTAAGTTCACTTTAGAATTTATAAGTTGTATCATAACAACAGCTCATTATTATTACCTACAATGTGCTGTAGTAGATGCGTATACTTAAAAAAAATCCAATCATAATCATCTTAAATTTTACTGCCTGATTTAGCTCATCAGAAAATATCGCTTACAGTGACAGAAAAAATGGTATACATAACTTCTTTCTTAAGGCAAGTATAATATATTTAATTTAAATAATACTGTAATTAGCTGTTCAAAGGAAAGAACGATTTCAAAAAGTAAAATTAATAATTAATAAATTAAATGAAGTAGTAATCTTATCAACAAGCATCTATTACTATGCAAAATGTTTGAAATCACATATGTCAATACTGTATGCATCTCGTGGACACAGATATCTAAATAATCGATAATTAGATTAATTATTTATAATAATAAACTTATTTAAACATACAAACTTTACTATCTAATCAGCTTTTCTATATCGTGCACTTTTAAATTAATTTCACTTTCCAACAGAATAGTTATATAGAACGTGTCAATACAATTCTGGAAGCTCTCTGTCATCATCCACAACAAGCTAGCACATTATACAAGACAAAAAGCAGGTTTTGTTTTTTACATTATAGTCCAGTACGTGACCAATATTAATACCTGACGTACAATGTTAGCTGACAACATCGTCCAACATAAGAGTAGCAAGAGTTTGAACTAAATTACAGAAACAATTAATTTTACTATCCGTTACGGATCTATCGAGTCTGCTTCTTAGAACCTAATATTTCTCGTCCTTTCAGAAGATAATCTTGTTTAAATTTAGAAAGCAAGTATCGTAAATTTTGCATTGTTTAGAAAAGTGTGGAATGTTACATAAGTGGAACTGTGGATTGCATTACCTATACAAATCAAAGACTGTGCGAAGAATAATTACTTTAACATTATTATATTACCTGAAAAATGTAAAGGACTGGCAGACATGTTAAACGACGTTTTGACATTATACCAGTTTTATTATACAGTAAATGTTAATGATAAGATTATCATGTAAATGATAATTACCGTTTATCATACAGTAATGTTAAAATTACTTATGAGAATTGAATATATTCTTATACAATGAATTAAACTTCACAGCAGTTTTGACCGTCACTCATATTAAAGTAAATTCTATCTGTAAACATCAAGAATCTCTTAAATTATTTCCTGTTTTTTTTTTTTTAGAACCTGCAATATAATATCAATAGTGTCGGTAGCCTACTGTTACTCTGTACTGAAAAGATGTGTCATGCTTATTGTTTCTGCTTTAAAAAAAATATATATTTATATAAATATGAAAAATTTAATTGTTATAACTCGAGAAACATCAGAAGAGAGTGAAAGGCGCCCTCACGAATATAGGCAAATATAGGCTATATTAATATTTTTACTACAGCAGATCAACACGAACTTATAAGTAGCATATAAGCAGGTCACACAAATAGTATAAGTTTACTGACTGTAACAAACTATGGCTGACAATGACAAAAATACCAAGAAGTTAAAGATCCCAGGGCAAAAGATGTAAATAAATAATTAATTAATCGCACTGTTGAGTACATTTACATATGTTTTTATTTGTGTTAAAGTAATTCATTCTAATAAGACAATTTATAT
The DNA here is from genome assembly GCA_034769895.1 of Magicicada septendecula. Lineage (NCBI taxonomy): Eukaryota > Metazoa > Arthropoda > Insecta > Hemiptera > Cicadidae > Magicicada > Magicicada septendecula. The sequence goes on along the minus strand of CM068367.1, from coordinate 167,384,550 downwards.
TATTATTAAAAACTTCATTACTAGTTAAAATGTAAATAAATCTAATTTAACTATGGGGAGGTCTGCGCACCTCAGACCGTATTTTATTTATCAAGAAAATGTAAATAAAATAAAGTGAATTATTTAAGTTTTACAAATATAATAGGATCAAACTATAATTATAAAAGTGGTATGGTATGACAGTGTTAGAAAGTGAGAATAACAGTGAAATACGGTAAAAAGGAAAAATTGTGTATAATGAAAGTGATTGAACATAATTATAATGAGCATTGAAGAAATATATAATCTATATGAAACAGGTATATAACACATATAGTGAAACAAAACACATTAAGTATTTTTAAAGGATAAAATTTTACATTAAAAACTTATAATAAAATAGTGTAAGGAAGAAAAGATAAAGTTCAGCTGAATATTATTAATTAGAAATGGTACACCGAACCTGTGACCCATAAAAATAGCCAAGGCCTTTAACTAAATAAATATTAATGTCTTGACTGGAAGAAGATTGATTGTTGAAAAAAATGTGAATTGCAAGCCAGAACGTTTAAAAAATTACTGCTGAGTTTGATGGAAATTGAAGATCAATAAAAGCTGAGATGACCAGGAAAACCGACCCAAGACCTAGAGGAATGATGTTTTGACAGAGAGAGACCAAAAAACCAGGTGTCCAGGAGCAGAATCAACCAATAAATCCGTTGGGAAAACTGCAAGATTGGTGAGCTCACTCCAAAACAATAACTGAAATATTGGAACTAACATTGCGACAGTAAAAATATGAATTACCACAAAAACAATAAATGAAAAAAACAATTAAAAAAAATAATTGTGAATTATTTTAGTACACTATTATAAAATAGTCGTTAATCTTAAGAGTTTTTTGTTATAGTTTCTAGTTGTTTAAAAGAACCCACAAACATTCAATAGACATTTGCAACACCATATTACCAAGTCTCATGTATTAATTATATTGTCTGTTCTATGTGTAACCTGTACCAGACTTTAATGATACTTGTATGTTAATCCTGAGATTCATGAGATTCAGATAAATAATCATCTAATTAAAAATAAAACACAGGTTTTTTTTATTTAGTTACAAATCAACGTCAGAGATACTAATTATTTTAATATTACATATTGGTGATCCCAAAACAGGGCTGAACAAAATAAAAGTATCAACAACCGAAGAGAGGAAGATATTTACTGAATATTACAAATTGACGCTCAAACATGGGGCCTTCCACATTCGCAGAATAGATTTGGTACGATATTTACTGAACATTACAATATACAACTCACCTGGGATATGTTGTTCAATTGACACCTCTAAAGTATAATAAAATCTGTCGATTAATTGTATTATATACAGAGTTACACAGAAAATAGAAATATATTATTCATGTTTCAATACAAAAGTACATATTAGAAAAAAAATTGTCCACAATGATATACGTGAAATTTGTATGTGTAGGCCTAATTTATAATTACGTAAATATAATTATTTCACTAACGACTCGGAACAAAAAGTTTGTTATGGGTAAAAACGTAAAGTTTTACCTTATAACCCTATAACCTTAAGCCTCTGAAGAAGCTTTTTAATGGCTAAAACCGGTTCAGGTTATAAGGTAAAACTTTACGTATTTACCCATAAAAAACTTTGTGTACCGAGTCGTTAGTGAAATAATTATATTTAGTTAAGTAACGGACACGTCATGGACAACGAAATCCAAGTATTTATAATTAAGATGTTAAATTATATTCCATCAAAGGCAGAAGCCCCAAGTTCTTACAAATTACTTATGGTTATCGAATAAAGAAATTTTACAAGAAATTTTACAATCTGGCACAAAAAGCATCTTACTTATTTCAGAAATACTTAGTGTTTCTGAAAAACTCAACGTCAACATAGTGTTTGAATCGACATTAGAAAGATTGTTTGTGGATGACTATAAGGTTAATACATTCAGCAGTTAAGACACTAGTTGGACAAAACCGACGTGCTTCAACTATCCGAAAATTGACGAACTAATAAATATTTTTAACTAACCTTTATAGTCGTTGACACGACAAATATTGTTATTTCTATAATTAAGTTTAACAGACGTATTTACAGCATTAAGGAGATAAATATTATTCATATAAGTATAACCTATTAGAAATAACGATTTTGACAGGTAGTGCAAAACGTATTGTGGATTTTACTCTAAAAAACCCGCAGTTGCCATTAATATATCATGTGTATTTTAACAACTGCAATTACACAATGAGTTTATTAATTGTAATAAAAAAATGGCCATTCATTAAAGATTAAATAGATTCGTATCAGAAAGTCCATATTTCTTTCATGGGCATCTATACGGTATATGATTAAGTGTAGGCAGTTACACAAATTTATATATTTATATTATATACTTTTTATATATTTGGCTCATCATTTGGCCAAAAAATAACAAAAATTGTAATCACAAAGCTTTATACGAAGACATACCTAAACAACTATATAAATTCAACAGTACAAAATTTTAAAATTAGGAAGTGTAAATATTTCTGTGCATAGAATTGGAATTAAAATATAGCCTATAAAGATTTACAATTTTTTATTGATGACAGGAAATGCATTATACTCAAGCTCTTGGAGGGCTACCATCTTTAAAACAAGTATTTTTTAGGAAGTATGAAAAGTATATGTTTTAATATAAAGAGCTAAGAGCTATACGCTATAACTGAAACACATAATTTCATTTTTAATCACCCAGCGACAACCGAGCAGATTCAATAAACACAATGTGGAAACACTCACTTGCTACGAAGAAACAGAATCTCTACTTTTAACCGTAGCTTAAAAACGTCAGACTAGCTACACCGTCCCAAATGTGGAATGTCATCAAATACAAATATGTAAGATTTGAATGAGCAGAGATAATAATATTGCTGGAAGTCATCACAGCCGTTTAAAAAAATCAAACCAATTTTTATTTGCTTATTTTACACAATTTATACGAAATAAATCTTTCTTCAGTTAGTAAAAAACTTAATTTGGCTTGATAAAATAACAAAATGCAAATATACACGATCGAATAAATAAGACACGGAATTTATTAACACTCGATTAGACCGAATACGAAAAACACAAAATTTATTCACCGAGATACAAATAGGTTATTCAACCGTATTAAAATTTTGATATTAACACACTATTACATTCCTGACTGACATTCAAACACTAGATTTTGTCCAAGACATCGAAATATACGATGTCTTGTTTCTATTAATAACTATTAGGGAAACACAGTTATTATTTTTTTAACAAGAATTATTATTTACCTATGTAATCTAATACGTCCAAAGTTATAACTAACTGAATTAATTTACATAAATAAAATATTTAAATTATACTTTTACGAGCGAATATACCACATATACGTATTAAATATATTCTCCTGAATACATCAATATTTTACCATTTACGTATGGAAGCACACAGCACTTACAACTACACACACATGTAAAAGTTTAATTTAAATAAAAAATACCACAGACAGTTATCAATTTGCTGTAAAATAAAACACAAACATCAATACAAACTAGCTCTAGATTATTATCAATTCTTTAGATCCTGAATATATTCATACACAAAAGCGACGAGTTTTGTGAATACTAATTGCTGAAATTGAATTCATTGGTTCAACCACAACCCAACCACCACTAACCCACTCACACAAACACTCCCACAACTCACTGAACTACACCATTAATTTTAAACCTATACGTATTATTCCTCTACTTCAACTAGCCTGTCTCCCATGGAGTATTATGTACCTTGTACAAAACACTTTATCTAAACGGTAAAAGGTAAATGTTAGTTTATTTAAAGATTCATCATGACTGTCAGTACGCAAGTGACAACATACACGCTCTCGCAGACACAGCTATTTTTTTTAAAAGTTGACATTATAAGCCATTATTCAATGTCTTTAACAGTTCTCTTTCCACCTAAGATACTGCCCTACTTTCTTGACTCTTTCAGCCATCATCTGAGCACTCTTTCTTTCGAAAATCTTCTTGGCATATTACTATTCTCAGGAACGCCTTCTACAGATACGGACGCAATTCAAGAAACGGTATCTCTTAGTTTTGTAACGAGCTTTTCGCCGCGTTACAAATCCAGGGAACCCTTCGTAATTAAACTCCGTTAATCAGAAGGGCTGCCTACGTTGTAACAGAATTGATCACAAATAATTAAAATAACATATTACTTACTAGCTGTGTAATTGTTTACTTTGTGTAAGGAAACAATGGCAAGGTATACAATTGATTTACGCACTACTCATATGTGTGTAACAAGAAGACTTCTCTTTATTCAACATTTAAGAAAAACATATACTGACTGATGCCATGACATTACTAATTCAATTATTAAATTATCGAAAGGTTTCTTTAAACTTTTGGCATCAAACTAGATTCTATATAGTTATACCTCGGATCCGGGTGAACTTTCTGTATTAAAACTTTTAATTATACTCTTTTCATGATATTAGCTTGCAAGACTTTCTTTTATTCAACATTTAAGAATGGTATTATTGCTTGAGTTATATTACTCTACATTAACATATAAACTGTTACAACGTATGAAGTTAGAATAGTTACATGAAATATTAATTAATAAGATATAATCTTATAAACATTAGATTTAATTTATAAGTCTTTACAAAGTTAATAATTTCTGAAAAGTCTCTTTCAAGATGTGTTGTGTAACAAATATTCGTAACCCTCGATAGACAGGCTATCGAGTCACCTTTTAATTGGTATGCAGAAGACTCCTCCTGGGGTATCAGTCTTGGGAAACAGGAACAGCTACGTCGTCATCTAGGTCTGGCTTTCCTCTGTAAAGGGCTCCAAAAGTTAGCAGGTAGAACAATATGTCATGTAGTTATCTACGATGATTATGTAGACTCTCGGATGTCCTGATCTGCATATTCTGTCACGTGCAGTAGAGTTTGTGGCTTCTGCTAGTTCACAACTCCGGGTATTACTTTGGAATACTTGTTATTCGTTGCAGTACGTAGTCATCTTGTGTTACACTTTTAGTTACGTTTCAATACTTTTTGTTTTACATAACTTTAAACTTATTGTCTATTCACATGACTACATTAATTAATACATCCAGATGCTTTAACAAACTACATCTGGTACACTTTCTGAAGATGAAACCAAATATGATACACATATTTGAAGAGCATAGCTCTTACGTCTACACTGTACGGAGTCACCCTTGCAAGAGAGAGAATTTACGCTCCCTTCGCCAGGTACTGGACAAAAGTTAGTGGGACAACTTCCGCGCGAGAATATAGTTCCTAACTATATTTAAGTTAACCTTTTTATTTATGCAAACTATCCCTAAACAAATATACATAATTTAAATCAGTTGTTTTAGCGACTTTTTATGTCTTCAGATTTTATTATTATTAACATTAGTTTTTTTATTTTATTCTTACTCACATAAGACTCTGAAAGCATGTCGAGTCTGGAATCAACAGGAAAGCGCCTGCTTACAAGAAAAGGGTTAAATACGATATTAATAACGCTTTACAATTTATCTTTTTATTTGAGTATCTTATAACTAATTAATTACTGCTTCCTCTCATACTGAGTACATACAGGTATCTTATATTAAAACAGTGAGATTTAAATAGCTTAAGAGCTCGCAACCTTAATTTTTAAAATTTTTTTATTTTCTAGATTATTTCTTTTATTTAAATCGTCACATACTCCACCGCTTGAATTGCACGCTACGGTTTAGCTTTTTGAGTCTAACTCACTATTGGGAACTGGGATATTGAATGGGTTTAGTGTGTGTAATTTCTTTCACATAGTTGTTGTACCCTATAGTTACAACACAGTACACTTTATATTCTTATGCACTACCTCTCTTTTTTTTTTTTACATACTATTTACACTAAATATTTACACAATTAAAACACAAAACTCTTTCTTATCTCTATCACTTAATTTTACTACCGGTTTTTTTGTTTGTCTTACTCTCTCTTCTGTAGAGTAACTTTCTAAATCTCTACTATTTAGAATTCTATCTTTTCTTCTGTGAGTCCTATATAACTCATGTAGTTAATGAGTGTTAGTACCCATCTAGTTAATGATTATTCATTAATGCATGCTCCGCAGAACTGGAACTCAGGTTGATCAGGCCTCGTTTCCAAACTTTTAATTACGTTTTACATTTCTTACGCGGATTCAGAAATATAATTTTCTTTACTACCTAGTATTCCTTTTTTTTATTTTGGGTTATACTATACCGTCACTTCTTCTTATATAACTTTAGTTGCGAAATATGCGTTCTCCGCACATATTTCTGAGTTGCAGGTTCGCACAGGGCTACTGTAACTGGAGTTAGGTACTTTTGGATTTGATAAGGGCCACACCATCTGAATGATAGTTTCGAGGTGGTCTTATCAATCGCACTACTAATGGGGTGAGTCTTGTACATTACCAAGTCACCTACTTGGTACCTGACTGAGTTGCTATGATTACCTTTCTCGTGGTATCTTCTGGATTTTTCCAAGCTTGCTCTCAAGTTAGAGCGGGCTTTGTTCCATATTCTCTTTATCTGCTTATCCGTTATTTGCGGAGGCAGCAGATCGTGTATATTCCATCTTGTGGACAAAGGGTGGTTTGGTCGATACTTGTATAGTAACTCGAACGGGGTCGACTTGTGACCTTCGTGGTAAGCCGAATTAAAAGCGTATTGAATCCAGGATAGATTTTGGTCCCACGACGCGTGATCGTTCGCATGATAGGCGATTAGCGCAGATTTGAGGTTTCGTAGATACCTTTCAGCAATATTGCCTTGCGGTCGATACTCTGTAGTGGTTATATGGTCTATCCCTAACTTGAAACACATATTCCTAAATTCTTTTGCTTTAAACTGCGGACCGTTATCAGATACTATACGTACTGGAGTACCGTAATCTTTAAATAATCTTTCCTGTAGTATTTTAACTGTTGTCGATGCTAATGCTCGTCGCATGGGATACATCCAAACAAATTTGGTGAACGAATCTACACATATCAGTAACATGGTATTTCCTGATTTGGATCGGGGATACGGACCTGAGAAATCTAGATAAAGTTTCGAAAAAGGGGTCTTTGGGATTTCTGATATCAATTGGCTTACTTGAGTATTTCTGGCGGGTTTGCTAAGGGCGCATAATGAACATTTCTTTACGAAGGTAGCTATTTCGCAGTTCATATTGTTCCAATGATATTCCTTTCGAATACGATGTATCGTCTTATTGATTCCCATATGGGCTCCTATGGTAGATGAATGGAAGTATTCCATTAGCATGGGCTTAATTACATCCGGGGCTATTATTCTTAATTCCTTTCCGTCTCTTATTTTGAGGCACAGTACATTCTTACTCAATACGTACTTCTCGGATTTAATACCTTGGGTAAGTTGTTCTATAATAGGCTTCAGTAAGGGGTCTTGTTGTTGATATAGTGCAATGTTTGTAAAGGCAAGGGGGAATTCAGTAATTACGGCGTTCGCGCTTGCTATTTCCGGCTTCACTATGTTTTCGGAAGTTTTAGTGGGTGACTGGAACATACGGGACAGGGTATCGGCGACTACATTTTGAGTACCTTTAATATGCTGCACTCTGAATTTGTAGCAGTTTAATTTCAATACCCATCTGCCAATTCGTCCTAATTGTTTAGGGTGATTCAATAACCATGATAACGCCTGATTGTCCGTTTCTAAAAGAAATTCCTTATGTTCTAGGAAGGGTTTAAACTTTTCGAATGCAAAAACAATTGCTAAACATTCCAATTCATATGCAGAATACTTTCTTTCTTGATCGCTCAGTGTTCGTGATGCATAACTAATTGGTAGTCTACAGTTATCTATCTCTTGGTATATCACTGCACCTAACGCTACACTGGAACTGTCGGTTTGCACAACGAATGGTTTTGTGAAATCAGCTAATTGCAAAACTGGGGGAGATATAATGCTTTCTTTAAGTTGCTCAAACGCGTTTTGATGTATTGAGCTCCATTCGAACTTTGTTCCCTTCTTTCGTAAGGAGTTAAGGGGTGCTGCTATTTCGGCAAGATGGGGTATGTATTTGTGGAAATAATTCACCATACCTAAAAAGCGGGCTATAACTTTTGCATCTCGTGGGGGTGCAAATTCTCTAATAGCACGGTTACGTTCGGGGTCAATGCTTACCTTTCCATTCGCTTTCACTATGTGTCCTAAGAAAGAAAACTGAGGGACAGCAAAACTTACCTTATTTGGGTTCACCGTTAATCCTGCTCTTAGTAAACGGGATAACACTTCACGCAAATGTCTGAGATGTTGTTCCATTGAATCACTGTATATTACGATGTCGTCCAAATAGTGGTACACATATTTAAATTTAATGTCGTGAAATATCTTCTCCAATAGTCTACTACATACGGAACTTCCTTGAGATATTCCAAAGGGTACCCTAGTAAATTGGTACAAGTTAAAAGGAACTGCAAACGCGGTTAGACGTTTGGATTCTTCTGAAAGAGGTATTTGGTGAAAAGCTTGATTTAGATCCATTACCGTAAAAACCATCGCTTTAGTAAAATAGTGAAACGCACTATGGATGTCTGGAAGAGGTATTGATTCAAATTCTATTCTTTTATTTAATTGCCTGTAGTCTACAACTAGTCGGTATTTATCTGGTCCTTTCGGTACTAAAAATGAGGGTGAAGAATATGGGGACGTAGAGGGTTCTATGACTCCTTGGTCCAATAACTTATTGATATGGTTTCGCATGATTTCCATCTTGGGGGGCGACAACTTGTACGGGGGTAGTCGTATTACTTTCTGATCACTCAGATTAATTTTATACTCTATTAGGTCCGTAAGTCCTAGTTTTGGTGTAAGAACCGAAGAAAATTCTTTTATTAGTTTTGCTATTTTGACTCTATCTCTTCGTTCTAGGTGAGATAAATCTGAATCTTGGTGACTTACATGCGCAGTAGATGAACAACGTTTTTCTTCATTACTATCAAATTTATGTTTTCTTGTGCGGTCAAATCTGAAATAAAATACTTGCTCGTAGATGTCAAGAATCATTCCAGTCTTACTAATAAAATCTGCACCTAATATTAAATCAGGTCCTAATTCTTTACATACTAACATTGTAAATATCCAACTTAGGTTTTTTATTTTAACCTTAACGGTAATGCTCAGGTTTATATTTATTTTACGTTTATCAGCGGTAGCACACTTTATATTCACAGGTTGGTTCCGTTTTACTAGATGATGTTTAGCTAACATGTCCGCTAATTCTTGGCTGATTAAAGTTCTACTAGATCCCGAATCAAGTAAGGCGATGGGGGATGTAACGCCTAAGTCGACTCGTATTAATGGTAGTAGATTTTTTTTCCATTTACATCTATTAATCGCATTACACTTTTCGCGAAATTCTCGCACATAGGGGTCGATATCTTTCGCACCTTTTTTGTTTTTTACTTGGTTACAGAATAATTCATTCTTATTATTATTATTGGTTTCTTTTAGTTTACCTAGTTTCGAGTAGCTGCGGAAGACACAGGTTTTCGGGTCTCCCTGCCTTACATGTTTTTTTGAATTGGGGTTATTCCGTTCCAATGGCTTACTTTTGCACTCTCTACTTATGTGCCCATATTTGCCACAATTATAACAGGTGGGTTTTCTGCGAGGTGGGTACTTGGTTTCCGCTTTATCTGGGTTTACAGTTAACTTACCAGCTTTGCGCGCATAGTGAGGTCTACTAGAAACTTGTCTTTCATACGAGGTTGTTACATCAGGCAGTAGTGCTCGCAATTGATGTCTATTAGTTCCAGAGGTTTTCATTGCTTCTCTATTTTGATCTGAGTACCATACATTTGAAGAGTGGATACTGCACTGTTCCAGATCAGCAATAGTATTGGGTCTATTCATCAATGATAGTCGAGATCTTTCTTCGGGTGACACTCCTATTAAAATGGTGTCCACTAGTTGTGTTTCATTCCAGTTTACACGTAGTAGTCGAGAGGACTCCCTAATATCGGAGATGTAGTGAGCTAATCTCTCCTGATGTCCTTGTACTCGGAGTACTGTCTTCCTTTTTATTTCTTCATAGATGCCGGTGGGAATAAAGTATTTTATTAAAGAACTATGTAGCTCTTCTACTGGGAAAGTAGAGGTTAGGGCTTCTAGCACACGATTTTTTAACGGGGGTTTACACTTTGGTAATAGAACTTGTAAAATTTGCCAGTCATTCAGCTGCTGTAGATCCTTTATCTGAAGAAGGTAACTAATAAATGTTAGTAACTTGGAAACATTTAAACCATCTGTATAATGGATTTCGGTTAAATCTTCTCCACAGGGTGAGTCATTTTTCCGTATAGATCTGCATTATAGTTCATAGGGGTAATTCCTCGATGAGGGAGATTAGATTCATTGGGGGTGTTGGTCAATTCATTATTTCCGGGACGAAACTGAAAATGCTCGGGAGGAGGGGGATTTACATCTGTATCAGTATTTTGTTCAGGGTTCGCTTGCACTTGCGATACAAAAGGTGAGTTCCGATCCGAGTTAGGCGGAGGTAAACCAGTGGTGGGGGATTGTACTGGGGAGATGTGTAATTTCATTAATGATTTCTCTATTTCCTCCATCCTGAATGAGTCGGATTTTCGTCTTAAATCGTTGATAATTGAAGGTAAGCGGCGTAGAGCTTCGTCTGCTAGCTTTTGTACATCAACGGGTATTTCTGTGAGATTCGGCCAGATCGACAAATTTTTTATTCGCCTGGTTAAATGCTCTATTCTCTGGGTAGTCCGCAAAATTTTTTTTTTCCCGGAGATTTCTCGTCTTGGAGTGTTTGAGACAATAAGTATAGTTTACTATACTTGGCAGTACAAATTTCTTTCTCGCCTTCATAATCGAGTTGGCTTAGATAGTTTAATTGCACGGGCGCATCAAATCCACATTCGCGAATTGAACTTCGTAATCCCGCGACTGTTACATCAGCATGGGGTAGTCCACGCAAAAGAGCTTCGTAAGACAGCTCGTCTTTTAATATCAAATCAGGGTTAAATTGGGCCATTTTGTTCTAACACATTAGCACGTACTTAAAATTAATACTACTATATTACACATATATTACATATAATAAATTCATATGTAGTCAATTTACAAAAATTAGAAAAGAACAATTTCTCTTCTAAGGGAGGGACAGAAATCACACACATATCTTTCAATGTTAAATAGCCGATCAGCTGTTTACTGGAATGTAGGTCAGAGGGTGGCCTACATATTTAGTTAACAAAGGAGGGTGAGAGTGTGTGACAATGGGGTGTTTGCTTTTACATATTATTGTCTACACAATGCGAGTGAATAACACCAACGATTTGAAACAGGTCGTTTTAAACTTGAGAAGGGGAGCACACTTTTGTACAACACATTTATTATTATTCCGCTTAGACAACACTTTGGCTTCGTTCATTCACAAACTTTTCTCAATTAAATAATTACTTATTTTGTTCACAAGTTTTAAATCACGACTTCTACTTAATTACTTTATTATTATTTACAAAGTTATTTTTAATCAAATTTTTTTTTTATAACACATACTATTGTATGTAAGCTATGTAGTTGGACATACACTGTGCAGAATGATTCAGGATACAACAGGTCGTAGTTTGTCGTAAACAAACCTGTTACAGATTGTTCGGTTGACCAAAATTGTTATGCTTGGTCACAATTCATGTATGCAAGTACTCATATCGAATTATTCAGGTTGTGCCGGTAGGAACCTGCATATAGCATTTTGCATTGTATGACGCTAATGACATTTTACTTATACCTACTACCATCTACGTATTAATACATATTACGTTATTTAATAGTGTATTAAATATGTTTTGAACATTACATTTATTAAAGTAACTTTCTGAGTGCATATATCAATATTAAATATTTAGTTATTAATCATACTATTTATGTTTATCCACGCATAAATAGTGAATGCAATTTTGTTTGTGACACATATACACAATTAAAACTCTTTCCTTTGTTTCCTTTATTTTTTTTTTATTTCAAATAATGTAAGCAGAGTAACGCACTTTTGTTTGCGTCACGATGCTTAACAACTCTTTACATAAATTATTAGAGTGAATGCACTTTTGTGACACTCTGTAAACAATTACCCTTTTATTTTTTACAATTCAGCAGAGTGGCGCACTTTTGTAACGAGCTTTTCGCCGCGTTACAAATCCAGGGAACCCTTCGTAATTAAACTCCGTTAATCAGAAGGGCTGCCTACGTTGTAACAGAATTGATCACAAATAATTAAAATAACATATTACTTACTAGCTGTGTAATTGTTTACTTTGTGTAATGAAACAATGGCAAGGTATACAATTGATTTACGCACTACTCATATGTGTGTAACAAGAAGACTTCTCTTTATTCAACATTTAAGAAAAACATATACTGACTGATGCCATGACATTAGTAATTCAATTATTAAATTATCGAAAGGTTTCTTTAAACTTTTGGCATCAAACTAGATTCTATATAGTTATACCTCGGATCCGGGTGAACTTTCTGTATTAAAACTTTTAATTATACTCTTTTCATGATATTAGCTTGCAAGACTTTCTTTTATTCAACATTTAAGAATGGTATTATTGCTTGAGTTATATTACTCTACATTAACATATAAACTGTTACAACGTATGAAGTTAGAATAGTTACATGAAATATTAATTAATAAGATATAATCTTATAAACATTAGATTTAATTTATAAGTCTTTACAAAGTTAATCATTTCTGAAAAGTCTCTTTCAAGATGTGTTGTGTAACAAATATTCGTAACCCTCGATAGACAGGCTATCGAGTCACCTTTTAATTGGTATGCAGAAGACTCCTCCTGGGGTATCAGTCTTGGGAAACAGGAACAGCTACGTCGTCATCTCGGTCTGGCTTTCCTCTGTAAAGGGCTCCAAAAGTTAGCAGGTAGAACAATATGTCATGTAGTTATCTACGATGATTATGTAGACTCTCGGATGTCCTGATCTGCATATTCTGTCACGTGCAGTAGAGTTTGTGGCTTCTGCTAGTTCACAACTCCGGGTATTACTTTGGAATACTTGTTATTCGTTGCAGTACGTAGTCATCTTGTGTTACACTTTTAGTTACGTTTCAATACTTTTTGTTTTACATAACTTTAAACTTATTGTCTATTCACATGACTACATTAATTAATACATCCAGATGCTTTAACAAACTACATCTGGTACACTTTCTGAAGATGAAACCAAATATGATACACATATTTGAAGAGCATAGCTCTTACGTCTACACTGTACGGAGTCACCCTTGCAAGAGAGAGAATTTACGCTCCCTTCGCCAGGTACTGGACAAAAGTTAGTGGGACAACTTCCGTGCGAGAATATAGTTCCTAACTATATTTAAGTTAACCTTTTTATTTATGCAAACTATCCCTAAACAAATATACATAATTTAAATCAGTTGTTTTAGCGACTTTTTATGTCTTCAGATTTTATTATTATTAACATTAGTTTTTTTATTTTATTCTTACTCACACAAGACTCTGAAAGCATGTCGAGTCTGGAATCAACAGGAAAGCGCCTGCTTACAAGAAAAGGGTTAAATACGATATTAATAACGCTTTACAATTTATCTATTTATTTGAGTATCTTATAACTAATTAATTACTGCTTCCTCTCATACTGAGTACATACAGGTATCTTATATTAAAACAGTGAGATTTAAATAGCTTAAGAGCTCGCAACCTTAATTTTTAAAATTTTTTTATTTTCTAGATTATTTCTTTTATTTAAATCGTCACAGTTTTTTTTCTTTCAGCTTGCCAAACAATGTTTTCTTAAGCACTGGTCAATTTTAGAGACAGAGTTTCTAAAGTAAAAGCTAAAGCTTTGCTTCTGGAAATCAGCAAAACCTAAATTAAGTCATAAAATATAGCTTTTCTTTGTCTAGCTCTCTCTTCAAGAAGACTTATTCTTCTAAATACCTAAGAGTTTTGATACCAAATGAAATTACTAGCAGGTTTCTGATTAGCATGACGAGTAATCTCATGAAACCGCTCAGTAGGTTCATGTCGCCTTTAACATGGATACAACTAACATTCACGAGAATTATTCATAACATACAATGTGAATCGGAGCAAAGAATTAGCAGTACCGTTTTAAGTAATTCCTGTTGATCACTCATATAAATAAAGTTCATAGACGTTTTTGTTGGAAAAAGTTATACTTTTTAGAGTATTATTATTTGAATTCTTTTACCAATAAAGTAAATATGCTATTGTATATTCTAGTTATAACGGTGTCCAGTTCGTCTGTCACTTAAATCCTACTGCACTGCCAGGAATCCGGCAAAATATTGTTTTATTTTCTTCTACAATCATACACGTAGTAACAATACATATACGTACAATCACAGAAATTGTAAACAAGCATAGGCCTATTTGCGGCCCGTGTACAATCAAAGTTGTGTTTAATTTAAAGTTAAGTAGAATCTAATTAACCCCAGTACAGTTGTGGTAGTGTGATACGTATGCTACACAATATAAAGTTTAAAACTTGTTAAGTGCACTTTGCACTTGCACTTCCACGTAACAGCAATGCCACGGCCTCTACTGCTGTAGTTTTCATTTCTGTGCAAGAAACCTATATTTGCGTTCTTATAAGAAAATAATAAATTGTATATACCTTACATGAGTAAACGAACGAGACAAAATCCAAATAGTTGTATTAAGGTCACGAATAAAAATATACAATTTATCATCATCATCATCACTATTCCAAGGACTAAGCCTTCGACCTGTTTCGGAACCCATCTTCTCCTCGGTCTACCGACATCTCTCTTCCTAGTAGGGGTATAACCCAAGGCAGCCACAGGTGGGCGGATATCAAGCACGCGGTTCAAGTCTTCACACCATCTCCATCTGTGTTCTTCAATCTTCTGGTGTAATTATACAATGTTTAAATCGCGTCTAAAATCCTCGTTCCTTCTCCGTTCAAAGAGAGAACAACCTTGCATCCCTCTTAGAAACTTCATTTCGGCTGCCTGAGTCATCTGCACGTCCCTTTTAATAAGAGTCCATGTCTCAGTAGCATACAGGAATGTGGAGGCAGCTACAGTCTTATAAAACTTCATTCGGGTGTCCTTCCGTGTTTTATTTTTCAGGTACCTATGAATTGTTCCACAGATACGTCTAAAATATAAAATTTATTCAAACCAATATATTATATAAGCACGGTTGTATAGGTAGTAGGCCTACAAGAAATATAGAAGTTCTTAAAAATAATCCCTAGGAAGCATAGAAAACTATTAATTTTTACGATCTTTAAGCCAATTTTGTACGATTTTAGTTCAGTATTTAAATGGAGCGTTGTTGATCTTTGACATTGTTTATTGTGTAAATGTACTTCAGTGTGATGTGGTGGTGTCCTGTTCTGTCCACAGTACTTGGAGGGTAAGTAACGGTTCTTTTTTTATATAGTTTGTATATAGTTGCATTTAACAATATAAGTGGTGATGGTTTATGTATATAGTCAATCATAAATTTTTGTTGACGGGTCACGCTTGTTAGTGAAAGAATCCCGTCTAGGCTCAGTTTGTATTTAATTTACAAGGTTAATTTACACCTCGAGACGGCCACAGATTGTTTTGTGGTAGAAACGTTGTGTAATAAATTATAACGAAAGCAATTATCTGACCTAACACTTCTCTTAAGTAATTATTGTTTATTAACAAACAAGCTGCAGAAAATCAAAAACAAACGTTCTTTTATATAAGTATAGATCATTTGTATGCTTGTTTACTTGTGTCAGTTTACTTGTTTTGAAAAGTCTTAATAATATTATCAGTAACGAGAAAAAGAAAATATGAAGGAAAGATATAATTAAGTTTTAACAATCCTTCTAGAATCATCAATCCATTGTGTCAAGTGAGTTCGTTATTTAAATTTTTCCAACTATGTAAACATAATGAAGAATTCCGGGTAATCATGTATAGTTTACTTGGAAACAAAAATTTAAAAAACAGGAAAATACATGCAAAATTTAAAAAATGAGAAAATAAATATTCAAATACTTGAGAGCACTGGGGTGTTTAATCTACACCATTCGGAATTTATTTGCATTGCTTTTTCTACACAGCCTTGCTTTCTGAACCTAAAGAATATTCGTTTAGTAAAGTAAATTCTAATCTACAGTTTATTTAGTTCTTTGTGACTACATTCGTCACAGAAGTATGGCACGAAAGATGTGCAAATTGTAGATTCACGATTGCTTCATCAAATATCGTAGTTATTACGTAGTTAATATTTCATAAAGTTAAATATATTATTCAGCATAATAAGTTGTCTACGCTTTGCAGATTAATCTCCTTTCAAATTCAAAGTTTCCTTAGAAAGCAGTTTATAGTTTACTGACTCATTTTTTATGTAGTTTACGATAGAGTCTAACAGCAAGCAAAAGTATGGATTTAATTATTTAATTAACTTCTTCTTCTTCTTCTTCTTCTTCTTCTTCTTCTTCTTCTTCTTCTTTTCAAGGATTAGGTAATATAGACTTGTTCCGGCACCCATCTCATTTTCGGACGACCCACGTCTCTTCTTCTACCAATGACTTTATAGTTCAGTGCCGCTTTCGGCAAACGATCCTCTGTCATCCTTTGCAGATGATCCTACCATTGTCTTCTGCAAAATGGTATAATTTCATTTATGTCCTTTACTTCGAATTATATTCTGATATCCTCATTCCTTATTCTACCTTGCAATCTATAATTTGAAGTATTTAGAAGTAATTTGAAATATTTAGAAGTATTTTAATCTTGCTGCATTCCTATTTTGTCATGACCCATGCCTCACTCGTATATGTCAATGTGGGTATTGCAATTGTCTTATAAAATTTAATCCTTCTGATGTGTCTTGTTTTATTTCTAATATTTCTATGAATCGTACCACAAATATTTCTAGATTTATTTATCTACTCTTTTATATTATATTTAGATTTATAGCTTACTGCACAGCCGAGATATTTGAAACGGCTCACTTGTCCTAAAGTGCTGTTGTTTATAATTATCTTAGGCGTCACTATATTTACCTTTAAAGGCCATGGTTTTGGTCTTTCTTACTGACAATGTCAGTGAGTACACTCTTCCCACTTCTTGTAATTAAAACATAGGTCTTTGTTAATCATCCTCATTTTTTTGAATTAGAACTATGTCAGCCGCATATAGCAGGGAGCCCATACAGATTGATATGTTAAACAATGTTGGAAAAACACAGCATCCTTGTCTAACTTCCTCATTTATTGAAATGTCACCTAAGAGTCTATCATTCAGATCTAGGACTGCAGATGTACTTTTGTAACTTAACTGAATTTCCTCTTCTATCCATAACATTCCACAACCTTTGATGGTCTACAATATCAAATGCTTTTTCTAGATCAACAAAAGTGATATGCGTAAATGGATTTTTATTAACCGTGTGGGTAAAATAATACAAGCTATCAGATAAAAAGTCTTTACTTACAACACGTTTCGTTCTACATGTCTATCAAATAATATGTACACACCAAACTCACATGCATACGCGCATGCTGTAGGTACACTTATAAAGGATATCTAATATTGCAATTGCTACATGTGATAATATAATATTTCAATAAAAATTGCAGACTTTTATTGAAAATCGAAAATCGAAAATCGTAAACTAAGAAAATCGCAGACTAAGAAAATCGTACTTTTTGATAGAGACTAGATGTAATAAACTAATCGTAAAATTTAACAAAAATTTCAATATCATAAAATATTAACACAATATATATTTTTTCGTAAGAGCAAACAGTAATTAGAAGTAGTAGAGACAAATTTTTTACTATAACCAATTGGAAATAACGAGGTCCTTTAATAATTTAATATGCGCATTTCTTTGTATCTATTTTATACGAAATTAAAAACTGAATTATTAGAAAACACTATTTTAAATATATATATATAATATTTATAAAGACTTTACCTCAATATGTTTACTCCTTATTTGGAACAGGGGAGACTTGTGTTCCCATCTTCAGCCTTCCTGAAAATAATCATTTTGAAAATCAGGAAGGCTTTAGATGTGAACACAAGGCTTCCTGAAACATGTTCCAAATAAGGAGTAAACATGTTGAGGTAAAGTCTGTATAAATATTAAATATATTTTATACATCAAGAAACAGAATGTAGCAAAAAGTGTTTGAATATATATATATATAAAGTATTTAAAATTTATATTTATATTACCTCAAGATGTTATTTTTCCTTATTTGGAACATGTTTCGAGAGCTCCCGTGCTCTCATCCTCAGCCTTCGCGATCTTGCGTCTGGTGAAGTATTTGTGTGTTGGCTGGATGCTATTAAGGTTTCTTGTTGGTCTCTGGTATTTTAAAGTTGTATTATTGTGTGTGATTGTGGTATATGTATTTTTATTTTGTGTATTTTCGATGTTGAGTGCTTTGAATATTGTGTCATGTTTTGTGTTGATTTGTATTTGTTCAGGTATTAGTTTGTTTTGTACAAATGCAAATAAATACAAAACGCGACACAATATTCAAAGCACTCAACATCGTAAATACACAAAGTGCGTAGACCTACTAGGTAGTTCACTCGCTTGGTTCTAGTCGAACAACTCGAAAAGAGTCCCAAGACTTAGAGTTACTATAGATTCACCAGTTCGAACAAGAAAAACTCTTGACGAAGAACACACGTTCACTAAGCAACGGCTTCCGATGAACTGCCTCGAAGTACACATGAAAACGGACGGATCTGACTGAAATTATGGGCTTCTAATTGGTCAGTCGACTGTCTACGTAGTAGATTTGACAAAAGATAGACACGTTGCAGGGGAATCTTTGTATAAGTCTGCGAGAGCCTGCATAGATTTTATCGAGAAATTTTATTACTCTTCAATTGATAAGCGTGAAAAGTTGAGTTTTCAATTACTAAAAAACCACATTTAAAAAATTGCTAAGAACAACAGAGTATATAGAAAATGTAGCTATTTTCATAAATAGTTTACTGCCTAAGTCTCAAATCGGTTAACTCACGCGTCACGCGGAAGATATAACAACGAAGGTTCACCACACGCGAACGCGCGCACATATTGACTAACAAAGTACACGACATTATAGAACAAAAATTTATAAAGAATTTGGTATAATACAAGTCCTTATCCATCACTAAATACAAAACTTATAGCTAATTGATAAAAATTGCATAAATCAATTTAAAACATGTTAATGTCCGTCATCCATGCTCAGATATTCTTATTCACTCATCATCCTGTGTTTTGTTGCAATATATATATATATTAGCGGTTGATTCTGTTGCAGGTTGTAAACGTTAATATGATGAAATACAAATTGCTTGACAAAACTGCAAAATTACCAACTGTGTGACTGAATTAATATAATAAAACTTGTTGAGGAAAATAATGTTTGTTACTAATCAATTATTCAAATTTTTGTTTCAGAAATGTAGCCAACGGTGCGGTTCACTGCGCGTACATAATTTAGAGACGACACAAATTACTTCGCATGCAGCAATTGCGTGGAATATGCTGCGGTGCAGCTGACGTTGCTGTGATCAAACACCGTATTGGCTTTATGCGCTTAGCTTCCTGTAATGACGGGGGACAAATATTTAATTAAACTTTACATACACGCACGTGCGGGCTCATTAGCGATCAAACGAAAAGCTTTTATTGAACACAGAATATCTTAAAAGAGGAAATTTCAACCAGAACAGAAATTGATTGACATGGTATGAAATTTACAAGAAACGATCACTGAAAAACGTTTTACCAACGTATCACTAAAATCAACATTCCATGTTTAATTTTAGAAACCCAATTATGATTCATATGTTTGAAGAAGGTTGTTGTACACTATGACTTACTACGTTTCTGTTCAATGGAATCTCAACAGCTATACTTATACTGCACTTGATCTGAATTGAAATATCCACAGAGAAGATTGTACGTTTAGGAGATAATTTATTGTAACAGTTGTTCTCAGCGGTAGCACAATTTGTGATCAGGCGATTATAATTAAGAAATAACAGAATCAAATTAACTAAAATATACCTTACAAATCTGAGATTCGTCACGTGTGATATAGTGATGTTTCGTGAAATTGTAGCGGAGCCCCGGAAGTGATTATAGTTCAATTAAAAATGAAAAGTTAGTTTAAGAATAGCCTACATATGGTAATAATAATATGTTACAAGCTGACAAAGTGAAATTGATGGCGACTACTAACAGATGACTCACACCAGTAGAGATGAAACGACAAGAAAGTTTCAGTCGAATAAGATTAGTATGGGTTACTTTTACCAGACATACAATATAATAAACACTAAAAAAGTTTTCTGATAAATCACTTTGAAAAAGTTTATTTATGCTGCTAAAGAAATTTTAAATACCACTGTTACGCTGAGAAGGGAGGTAACAACCGAGTTTTCGCCACGCTTTACACACGTTTTATGAGCAGCAAGATGACACAAGGCTCTCGCACACGTTCTCAATCTTACTATGTCTTCCACAGCTAGTCGAATATTCTATCACAGTCTACGATATTCTAATTCTACTGGAATATAGTACCATCTCCTAACGTCCTGCTCCACATAGGATGATTATAAAAGCGTTGTTTTGAAGGCGGCCGTTCAGTTGCACTTGCAATAATTCGATGCGAGTTGTTTGACAACGGTTTAGTGTAATGTCAGTTACCATGAGCGGACATTTTAAATTTATAAAATGTTTTACTCATTGTGACAATGTTAATTTGTTGAAATTTTTTGATTGTTACGATAGCGCGTATTGGACAATTATAAATTTGGAAAAATGTTATGTGGGTGTTTATAAAATACAGCTGTTGAAGGTGTGAGTAACGAATCTCTAGTATTCAGTTTTATTGAGACCACAATTAAAAAATGGAACTAAACGTTCTGTATAAAAGAATAAGATTATAATTGTATATATTCATATTATTATTAATTTTCAAACTTTTTACAAAAATATATTTTCATTATTTTGTAAATTACAGTGTTTCAATAGCAGTTAGGTATCATCATCAGATATCTAAACACTCTAATTTACAAAATACTAAAAATATATTCTTGTAAAAAGTTTTATTATTAATAATAATTTAAGTATGTAACAAGAAAAATAAGAGCATTATGAATATATTTACACTCATACGCGCGCGCACGCACACAAACCCATATATGTATATATATATATTTAATCAAAATTTTGTTAAATTTATAAAAAAATATTATTTTAATTTTTTAATTTTTTTTATTATTTATTGATTAATTTTTGTATTGTTTTCGTGTAAATTTTAATTCGTTTATTTAATTTTTTTATCAATTTATATCATTTGGGTAATTGGAATTATGATTCTGCGTTAAGTGGATTGTCTCCAGGAACAATCGATTTGTGATCTTTCTTTATTCGAAGTGTGTCCTCCTTTAAAGTTGTTAATTTCAGCTGTTCTGGTAGTTATGTATCAAATATTGTTTTATATTATTCTATTTATAAGTTTAGAAATAAATAGAATTCAAAATTATAACATTCAATGGTTTTCATTGACAAATATAAAATAATAGATTTTATATCGATTGATGAATCGACTCTCTCAGAGCGAGCGAATTTTTTTATACAAATTATTAATATTAATTCTCAGGTTCTTTAAACTGTTATGTTAGAGTAGTCAGAGAAAGGACAAAGTCAGGAAAGTATAACACTTACAATTATAAGCTTAATGATCTAAAAATACAAAGATATTATTTAATATATAATGGTTAGTAAAGTAATGTTTTCGAACCAATCGTTTTGACGACGAAGCTAGCGGTGGTCTGCAGAGGATCATGGGATTTCAAAGATGGCTGCTTCGTGCTGCATATGTTGTCGAAGGCTGCACATCAACGAATTCTCTTCAAATAAATGTTGTTTTTCCAAGTTTTCCTCGTCTCAGCATTTTTACTATTATTTAATTTTATTAAATACCTAACACATATTCTCTTTCTTTAGTTAATTCTACGTGATTTAATACCAAATATCCAAATATGATACTTTTCCAATGTTTTCCATCTCGAAATGCCTTATTTACAGTATTTTTACCTGTAGGCCTAAAATGTTACTTCCTGTCATATTAAATGGTTTACATCTTTATGATTTTATATTTATATTTATATTGAACAAGATCCCTGATTGAAATAAAATGTTTATTTTTCCTTAATTCCTTGTAATTTTATGAATTAGTTATCTTTTTTAAATTATATCTTTAATTTAAATCTTCCCCTTAGGTTAGAGTGTTATTACACTTGCATTTTTTCTAGTAATCAATTATACATTTCTTAAAAATTTTTATAAAGTATTGGTACTGTTAGAATACACTGTGATTGATTTATATTATGTAAATTTCATCAATTTACTTAATTTATTTTACTTATTTTTCATTGATAAGTTTGTTGGGATTTACCGTTTGTCCAGATTTTAGTTTTGTTCATGTAGAATGTTTTATGACTATTACAGCTTGCTTATACCCCTTCTGACTTTTATTTTTTATACAATATTAATTAAAATTCCTATACTTAGCTAAATTAACATTTAGTATTGAATTAATACTATCAATACATAAAAAATATTTGAAAACAAAAGAGTTGTACTCAAACTCAGACATTTTAGTCTTGATTAATACTAGTCACACATAATAAATATCTTATAATAAAAGAATGGTATCCAAACTCAGACATTTCAGCCTTGATTAATACTATTAAACATAATAAATAGTTTATAGTCTCATAAGTCTTATAATCAGTTTTATAGTCTTATAAGATCAAGAATCTTATTTATAGAGGATTATGAACATTTGTTTTTTCCATTATATAAATAATTTCCACTGGTTCACTTTTAATTCTACCTTTAGACACTTTTGTTTATATCTACTTTACATTATTTTTTATTTTAGGTGTTATACTTTCATTTGTTATATATACTCTCTTTTGGGGTTTCGTTTTTTCTTATTACTGGGTTTGCTTTGGGTATTTCCCTACTTTATTTTATTCTACTACCTGGTTCCTTCCAATTTCAGTCCTGTTATTAGGGATGACGGTTTGTTCTGGGTATTGCCTTACTTACTCCTATCCTACCTGGGTACTTTCTTACATTATCTTGGCTTTTGTTTTATTTTTTATTACTCATTTATATTGTATAGTTGTTTTTATTTCTTCAAACTATGAGCGCACTTTACTGTTGTTCTTAATGGTTTTTTATTGTTTTTCTTTGTTTTCATTTTAATTTTAATTCATTTATGATCATTATTTATATTTCTTGCCTTCCTTCCCAATTCTATATTTGCTTCTTCCTACTTGAGCTTATATTTTTTCTTTATTAAATTGATTCTTCCTTGATAGTTATTGTTATCTGTGGTTTATTATTTTTATTATATTTATCTTTTCCATAACTTGGTGTTTTATCCATGGGGATATTCATTCCCTAACATTCCCTAACACGTGAGCTGGGGCAGTCCAGAGAGGCACTTGAGGCTACATATACTTTGCTGGCCATACTACACTTTTAATTGAGATCAGAGGAACTTCATCTCTGCTCAAAACATAATGCTGCTGGAATTATCTACAGACAGTCATTAAATAAAATTATATAAGAATAGTCTATTTTTCGACTAATAAAAATATCTTTGGATACCTTACTTCGTATTTTCTCAGATTTGTTAATGTTTTCTATCTCAGTTATTCTTCTTAAATTTTAGCTCTTGTGATAATTTTACTATTATCATAGTTGGAAGCTCTGTTAATATATTTATTTTTCTCATGTTTGGAAGTTTGGTTGATATAATTATCACTAGTTATTGTTTGTAAACTTTTTCATCTGAATTGTCTTTAATTCTTTTATCATTCTCACAATCGTCTTCTGGTTATCAATAGCATATATATAAAATATTTTTTCTTTTCTTAGTTCTTATTAATTGTTCCGCCGGATTCATGTTATTATCATTATTCTTCCAATTGTTTTCATTATAATTGAAATTCAACTTGTGATCATAGTTATATTACATAGTTTTTCTTTTCAAAAAGTTATTTCGCTCTGGTTGTCATCCAAATTAATTCTTTAATATTATATTATTTATGTGGTCCTTACTTAACAAGTTTATTCATTTTATTGGTATTAGTTGCCCTTATAGTTTTTTAGAGTTCGGTAATTCAATAATTATTCAGATTTAAAGGCTGTAAATATTTGTGGTAAGTTTATCTTAAGTTCGTTTTACATTTAGTGGTTATACTAAATTCAAATTCTTCAATTCCAAATTAATTCTCATCAATAATTAGTTGTAAGTTGGTCTTACTTATTTTTTAAATTAATGGGTTGTTTCATAATAACAAATTCTATTCTTCTTAATTCCAAATTATTTCCTTCAAATCATTTATGTAAGTTGGTCTTACTTATTTTTTAGATTTTGATGATTTCTCAAAATTCAAATTCTTCTTTTCCAAATTAAGTTTCATAAATAATTAGTTGTAAGGTGATCTTACTATTCTTTTAGAATTTTTTGGTTTTTACAATAAAAAATTCTTCATTTGCAAATTGAGTCTCATAAATAATTAGTTGTAAGGTGATCTTACTATTCTTTTAGAATTTTGTTGTTTACTTAATAATAAATTCTTCCTTTTCAATCCTCGTAATAATGTTTTATGGAGGCCTGGTTATACACGCCTTTGATTTTTCCTGAAACTATTTCCTTCAGTTCATATGTGTTGTTGTTATTAGTTTTGGTAACTATAAATGGTCCAGTATACAGTAATAATAACTTCTTAGTTATTCCTTCTAGGGTGCTGGGTAGTTCGCGGTTTTTCAGCAGTACCCTTTCTCCCATTTTATACGTTATTACTCGTCCACTCGCCTTCTGATACTTGTTTTGCCGCTTCTCCTGGTCTTCGGCCACCTTGTTATAAACTCTTACCTTGTCAAATTTATAACCATCATTCCTAGGGAACTCTATGATTTCCTCAATCTCTCGTGGGGTTGGTTTCTCGTACATTGCGGAGTATCGGGTAATTCCTATAGCTGGGTGATGAGCGAAATTGAGGAACTTCTCCGTGGCTGCTAGATATTCTTGCCACTTTTTCTGTTGGTGGTGACAGTACGTCCTCAGTATTCTTCCTACTTCTCTTAACACCCTCTCTGCCGGATTACTACTTGGGTGGTAGACCGATGTTTTGTACGTTTTAATCCCAAGCGATAATAAGGTATCCCGCCACTTTCTCCCCTTAAATTGTGTACCATGTTCAGTTATGATTGAGGATGGTTTTCCGATTTCTGGCACATATGGTTCGGTTATTACTCCCAGAATTTTTATAGTAGTTGCCCAATTAACCGGGTATAGCTTTATATACTTTGTGAAATGGTCCACTATTATAATAAGGTATTTATATCGGTGTCGACCGCCACTACGGGGAAATGGTCCGCAGATGTCCAGGAACACTTTCTCCAGCTTTGCCTTAGATGTTATGGGTATCATTATGCCTTCCTTCTTCTCGTTATTAGCCTTCACCAGTTGGCAAATATGACATGATTTGAGGTAATTGCTCACCTTTCGATTTATGTTTTTTATGTGGCAGCTCTCCTCTAGGGTCTTTATTACTTTCAGGGAAAATGGTCCGCAGATGTCTAGGAACACTTTCTCCAGCTTTGCCTTAGATGTTATGGGTATCATTATGCCTTCCTTCTTCTCGTTATTAGCCTTCACCAGTTGGCAAATATGACATGATTTGAGGTAATTGCTCACCTTTCGATTTTGTTTTTTATGTGGCAGCTCTCCTCTAGGGCCTTTATTACCCGTATATGGTAATTGACTATGATTTCCTTTTCAATGTTGGTTGGAATAATCACCTTCCAGGTTTCTCCTGATTTAAGAGGTTTTAATAAATAGTATCCCTTTATTGATATCTTAAAATTCGGATACCGAGTCATCTGGTTCTTCTAATCGATTCGTAATCCTTTTCAACTTCGCGTCAGATTGCTGGTGGATGCGGATGTTAATTAATAACGCCTCTAAATCTGATCTTGTTCTAATAAGGGTGTAGATCTTGAGTACACTCTCCTTCTCCCACTCAAAAGTCTGGTCTTCCAAATTAATCCGCGATAACACGTCCGCTACAACATTCCTTTTTCCCGGGATGTACTCCCATTTTAGGTCGTACTCTTGTAGGGCAAGTATCCACCTGGTCAGCCTGCCGTGACTCAACTTGCATCTCCGTAGGAATGAGATAGATTTATGGTCAGTTCGGACTGTAACAGGGTAACCTAAAATGTAGGTCCGGAATTTACCACACGCGAATACTACACTGAGTAATTCTTTCTCGGTCACATTGTAGTTCCTTTCGCATTGATTCAAAGTCCGACTAGCGAAGCTAATCACTAGATGGTAACCCTTCTCATCTTCTTGGTATAGTGTCGTTCCTAGGCTGATGTTGCTGGCATCACAGTTTAAGAAGAAAGGTTGTTTGAAATTCGGGTGATGAAGTATAACGATTTTTTAGAATTTTTCTTTAATGCGTTGGAAGGTAACGTCCTGCTCTTGACCCCAGATCCATTTGTTTTTTGAAGATAATTGATGTTGAAATTTGGCTGTTAGCTCGGAATATTGGTGTTGAAATTTTCTGTAATAATTACAGTGTCCGAGAAAAGACTGTAATTGTTTTCTGTTCTTTGGTTTAGGGAACTTCTGTATCGCTTCCACCTTTTCTAGTGACGGTGATATCCCTTGGTCGTCCAAATTAAACCCCAAGAACTGGACTTCTCTTGCAATGAACTTGGATTTTTCCAATTTAAGAGTTATGTTATTTATGGCTAATTTCTCGAGTACGTGTTCCACTCTGTAGCAGTGTTCCTTCCAGGTTTCTGAGGTAATAAGGAGATCATCTACGTACACGGTGGTAAATTGGAGTGCTTCCTGTCCAAGTATCTGGTCCATGCAGGTCACAAAGATGGCTACTGAATTCACAAGTCCGAAGGGCAATCTCTTGAATTGGTAATTGCGCCCTTCGAATATGAACGCCACATACTGACGACTCTGTGGGTGCAACTCCACTTGCCAGTAACCGCAAACCGTGTCCCATGTACTAATAAACTTGGTACCGTGGAACCTTTTTAAGATCTCTTCTATTTCACCAGGCGATGTTCTGTCATTTATGATCATTTTGTTTACTTCGCGCGCATCCAAACAAAGCCGGACTTGGCCGTTTTTCTTTGGAATGCAAAAGTCTACGATTGGACTGGTGAATGGAGATTGACTACTCTCAATGATGTCACTGCTGATCATTTTATTAATCTCCGCTCTTACGGCCTCCTTCAGTGAATGTGCAATGGGATATGACTTTCGGTTAAACTCCACTGTTTCCCTAAATTTAAGTTTGCACTGATAGTTCTTTATCTTACCGCATTCATCTGAAAATACTGACCTATACTTTTCATATATTCTTATCAAATTGTTTGTTTGGTGTCTGGGTAAATTTTCCTTTGTGATTCCGCACCTGAGGTCCCTTATTTCTTGTATCTTCTGTGACCATAAATCCTCTTCCGTGTTATTGTATACTATTTGGTTAATTAGGGGGTTGTTTTCTATATAGTTTATTTCCTAAGTTGTTGGTGGATACTGCTGGGAATTATAGTCTCACTACCTACTAGATCCGCCGTCCACGTTATCCCTTCTGAAAACAGTGATACCTTTTCTTTGCTCAAATCAATGATAGCTGAGTTCCTCCTTAATACATAGCACCCTACCAATATATTAAAGGGCAATCCTGTTGCAATTAAAAATACCATATTGATTGCTATACCCTGGCTAATAACTTTTACAGAAACTTGTTTTCTAATTGTTTTGTTTTGGCGACCAGTGGCACCTACTAATATAATGTTATTTACAGGTAATATTGGCAATGTCCGACCACATTCTTTTTGGATTCTTTCCAGTTCAATTGTATTGATTATAGACCCCGGTATCAATCATTAGTTGGCCGGAAATTTCTTCTACTTCCGCGTTTATGTATATTATCTCATTATTTTGACTATTGAGGCTAGTGTCGTTCTCCTCCAATAGTTCGTTTCTGATATTTTTTAAAAAGTTATTGCTAATGATGGTAATATTATTATAGTCAGTTGCACCTTGCAACTCTTGTTTATACCCAGGAGATAGGAGCAGTGAAGGGTCGTGATAATTCATCACTGCCTCCTCCCGTTTAAATTATCCTGGTCGTTGTTGTTATTATTAGGGCCGACCGAGGTGTCGGTCTGTGAACTTTGCGTCGGTTCCTGCCGCTCAGTACGATGGTCAAATGTTTGTTCGTGGTTTGGTTGCCGGTCGGGATCATCTAAACTGGTGCTTCGTCTATGTTGATGGTATCTTGGACCATCACGTTCTCTGCTCCTCCGCCGATTATCACCATCGTGGAAACTGTTCCTTCGCTGATGGGTATATCTTCTCTGCCCATTGTCTTCGGTTCTTATGAAATTCACCCTTGGTCGTGAAACCCTATTATTATTATTATTGTTATTTGGATGGTAATTCCTATTATTATTGTAATACCGTTCGGTATTACCTTGTTTGGGATTTCTCTGACTATTATAACTATTGTGGTTTTAATAATAATTATTTCGATTACTTGGATAGCTGTTGTTATTCCTGTTAGGATGTTGGTTATTGGTGAAATTATTACTATTAATATTATTATTATTATTATATTATTAGGATGATTATTAATATTATTATAAATTGAATTGTTGCGGTTCCCTTGGTAGTTATTACCATTATGGTTATTATTGTTATTGGGTATGGGTTATTTCATAGGTCAGGCCGGTCATTCCTCCTTCTACTTTGCCGATAGTATTCCTCGTTTTCGTAGCTTTCTAATAATTCGGTCATCGCTTGCACCGTCATTATCAGGCTACCCCTTCTCGCTCTTATTATGTCTTCGTCGTAATGGTATGACAATTTATTTACCAGGCATTCCTCGGGTATTGCCAGTTCTAAATATTTCGCAAGACACACTTTTCCTAAGAAAGAGGCCGTCATAGTATTGCCTACTTGAGCATTGTATCTCCCATGAGAGGTGTTGTCACGTATTAGGTTCTGTGTTGTCTCCGACCAGTACTTTGCTTTGAATATGTTCTTGAATTGCTGGTAGTCTGCGATTTCACTTCAATTCGCCATCCACCAATTGTCCGTCATTTCTCGGAAAGACTCGTCCAATATCTCCCGGTTGTATTGCTCCATCTATTTCCTCTATGTTTGGCAAAGTATTCCTCAATTCGGGCCAAGAACTCCATCGGTTTCCTTTTGTATTGGCGAAAATTCAACCATTCCCGATTTTCATTCATTGGGATACCCGTAATGTCAGTGGGTCTATTTCGAATGACTTCCATCTCTTCTTGGTTCTGCCGTACTTGACCGGTTATGTTCGTCATAGCAACTTCCATACCGTCACACCTTTCCGCGACTTGGTTCCGCACCTTTCCCAATTCTTCCTGGGTTTCTCTTCGGTTTTCTTCCACCTTCTTTCTATTGTGCTCTTCGATGTTAGTGAATTTGGTGTTTAATTTTTCTTTAAAACCCTGTACTTCTCTCTCGGTCTGGCTACATCTTTCGTCAACTTCTTTAATTTGCTGTTTGATTCCTATTGTTTCTTCTTCGAATTTCTTAGTTGTGGATTCATTGTTATCGTTGATTTCCTTGCTCAACTCTTCTTTTAACAACTCTATCCTCTCATCTAATTTGTCCACATTTTCTTGGTTAACCTCCCTTAATTCTTCTCTTAAATTTGGTTATCCTCCTTCAATTCTTCTAACTTAACCTCCATCTTCTTATTGTTTTCATCTATTTTCTTATTGGTCTTTTCGATTTTGTGACTTAATTCTCCCAATTATTCCTTTGTGGATTCGTCGTTTTCATCCATCTTCTTACTCGATTCTTCCTTTAACAGTTGGTTGTCACTTTCCATCTTCTTACTATTCTCGCTTAACTCTTCCCTTAACTGTTGGTTGTCACCTTCCATCTTCTTACTGTTTTCCTCCATCTTCTCTTCCATCTTCTTACTGTTTTCCTCAATTCTCTTATTCGTATCTCCAATTTGGTTACTTAATTCTCCTTTCGTGGAATCCATTTTCTTATTAGTTTCATCAATTTTCTTACTCAAGGATTGGTTGTCCTCTTTCAATTCCTTTTTGTTCTCGTCCATTTCCTCCATCATTTGCCTGAGCATCTCTTGTGTTCCCATTCTCCGTTCGTGTGGGCTTTTCTAACTGTTTCTCTTCGACATTGATATCCCCTGTTTGTGTTGGTATATCGGGTTGTTCCTCTGGTTGTGCGGGTTGTTTCGGTTCCGCAGGAGGTAATCTTCCTTCCAGATCTTCCACCGGAGTTGCCTCTTTGTCATCCATATCTATCTCTTCGATCTCCTTTTCTGCTTCTGCCGTCCTTTTCTTAGATAATGCCCGTTTCGGCATTTTTCTTACTCTTCTGACTTGATAACAGCTGCCAAGCTAAAATTAGTAATCGGGCAAATTCTTCTTATATATATGGCCTATCCATCACTAATTAAAGCCCCTTCAGTTGGACGCCAATTTTGTTAAATTTATAAAAAAAATATTATTACGGTATATATATATTTTTTAATCATTTATTGATTAATATTTGTATTGTTTTCGTGTAAATTTTAATTCGTTTATTTAATTTTTTATCAATTTATATCACTTTGGGTAATTGGAATTATGATTCTGCGTTAAGTGGATTGTCTCCAGGAACAATCGATTTGTGATCTTTCTTTATTCGAAGTGTGTCCTCCTTTAAAGTTGTTAATTTCAGCTGTTCTGGTAGTTATGTATCAAATATTGTTTTATATTATTCTATTTATAAGTTTAGAAATAAATAGAATTCAAAATTATAACATTCAATGGTTTTTATTGACAAATATAAAATAATAGATTTTATATCGATTGATGAATCGACTCTCTCAGAGCGAGCGAATTTTTTTATACAAATTATTAATATTAATTCTCAGGTTCTTTAAACTGTTATGTTAGAGTAGTCAGAGAAAGGGCAAAGTCAGGAAAGTATAACACTTACAATTATAAGCTTAATGATCTAAAAATACAAAGATATTATTTAATATATAATGGTTAGTAAAGTAATGTTTTCGAACCAATCGTTTTGACGACGAAGCTAGCGGTGGACTGCAGAGGATCATGGGATTTCAAAGATGGCTGCTTCGTGCTGCATATGTTGTCGAAGGCTGCACATCAACGAATTCTCTTCAAATAAATGTTGTTTTTCCAAGTTTTCCTCGTCTCAGCTTTAGTGATTAATCCCTCTGGTGATAGTGCAGTTGTCCTGGATCAGTGGTCAGTGATTCGTTTCGGTAATTTATGTTGAATAATGTTTTGATTTCACTTCATTCCATAAGGTCGATAATGGCAGATTTTGTCTTAATATTCGGAATTATAGTTTATGTATGTTAATTCGGTTATTGAACCGTTTACTGTTCAATGTTGGTTCACTTTAATTGTTATCCTGGTTTAATTCACTGAATTTAGTAGTTATTTAAAGTTTGTCAAAATTCCCGATTTTACATAGAATAGGCTTGGTTGATGTTCGCCAGCTTTCTTCTTCCTTCGCTTTAAATGAATATTTCGCGAGCTCTCGTTCTGATGTGAACTACTCAACGTCTAATAATCAACTGTTTTTCTTTCTTCTTCATCCGAAACGTCTTAGCCAATTTAATATTAAAAAGACATTGTTTTAAATCTCTAGCATTTCCGCTTACATGGTTGACTTTTACATTATATGAATGAATACATTTTTACTATTATTTAATTTTATTAAATACCTAACACATATTCTCTTTCTTTAGTTAATTCTACGTGATTTAATACCAAATATCCAAATATGATACTTTTCCAATGTTTTCCATCTCGAAATGCCTTATTTACAGTATTTTTACCTGTAGGCCTAAAATGTTACTTCCTGTCATATTAAATGGTTTACATCTTTATGATTTTATATTTATATTTATATTGAACAAGATCCCTGATTGAAATAAAATGTTTATTTTTCCTTAATTCCTTGTACTTTTATGAATCAGTTATCTTTTTTAAATTATATCTTTTATTTAAACTTCCCCTTAGGTTAGAGTGTTATTACACTTGCATTTTTTCTAATAATCTATTATACATTTCTTCAATATCTTTATAAAGTATTGTTATTGTTAGAATACACTGTGATTGATTTACATTATATAAAGTTCATCAATTTACTTAATTTGTGTTACTTATTTTTCATTGATAAGGTTGTTGAGATTTACCATTTGTCCAGATTTTAGTTTTGTTCATGTAGAATGTTTTATGACTATTACAGCTTGCTTATACCCCTTCTGACTTTTATTTTTTATACAATATTAATTAAAATTCCTATACTTAGCTAAATTAACATTTAGTATTGAATTAATACTATCAATACATAAAAAATATTTGAAAACAAAAGAGTTGTACTCAAACTCAGACATTTTAGTCTTGATTAAAACTAGTCACACATAATAAATATCTTATAATAAAAGAATGGTATCCAAACTCAGACATTTCAGCCTTGATTAATACTATTAAACATAATAAATATATTAGAATAATGAAAAACATTACACTCCATTTCAAACATTTAAGTATAGAGTTCATTGACCTTATAATAAACAAAACACATTTGTCTCTTTATTATTTAAATGATTTCTTAAAACTAAATTTTGTGCAGTCTTGGCTGTTTTTATTTTATTTTGGGGATGTACCCTTTGTCACTTCACTTATTTAATACCTGCCCTTATTTTATCTTTGTTATTTTAATAAACGTTGTTAGGTAAAGAGTGGCACTCACTTAGAAACATTTGAAGTCTATTTTCTCATAATAATAATATTCTACCAAATATTATTTCTGTATTCAATACAAAACTTTAAAGTTGTATAAAGGCACTAATTCACTTAGTTTATGAATTTAAGCATTGACACATGAAGTCTATTTAACATTACAAAATAACTTGCACTGGTATTCTTTGATCTTATCTCTAATCAGTTTTATAGTCTTATAAGATCAAGACTCTTATTCATAGAGGATTATGAAGATTTGTTTTTTCCATTATATAAATAATTTCCACTGGTTCACTTTTAATTCTACCTTTAGACACTTTTGTTTATATCTACTTTACATTATTCTTTATTTTAGGTGTTATACTTTCATTTGTTATATATACTCTCCTTTGGGGTTTCGTTTTTTCTTATTACTGTGTTTGCTTTGGGTATTTCCCTACTTTATTTTATTCTACTACGTGGTTTCCTCCAATTTCAGTCCTGTTATTAGGGATGTCGGTTTATTCTGGGTATTGCCTTACTTACTCCTATCCTACCTGGGTACTTTCTTACTTTATCTTGGCTTTTGTTTTATTTTTTATTACTCATTTATATTGTATAGTTGTTTTTAATTTATTTTTATTTCTTCAAACTATGAGCGCACTTTACTGTGGTTCTTAATTGCTTTTTATTGAATTTTCTTTGATTTCATTTTAATTTTAATTCATTTATGATCATTATTTCGTTCATTATAATGTGGGTAATCTGTCATGCTACAATATATATATATATATATTTTTTTTCTAATCGAAATTATAGTGAGGAGTTACGATGCCAGGAAAATTGTACACTGTTCGTTCTAAATAACTAAGGCTTTTTAATGTTCTTCCGCAGACTTTCAGAGTAACCACGACGCAGTAGAGCAACAGAGATTGTATTAGGAGAACAGTACTGACAAGGTGAGTTTAAGCGATTCCCCGGGGAAATATCGCAACGTAAAGCAAGTCAGATGCTTAACAAGCTTTCTTCTGTTAGTCTTTACATCATGAAAGTAAGAAACACGTTTAAATATCCCTTTTTAGTAGAATACAGTTTCCTCTGAATCATGTCCATTACCACGAGGCGCAGGCTGCTGGTTCATCGTGTTTCCTTTTCTTATCTTACATTTTATCGTGTCCCATGATTGTAATGTGAGCTAAGTGTTCCTTAGCAATTATATCCTGTGGCCCTACTGTTAAACCGTTCTAACAATAATTAATGTTCCAATTACTACGCGAATTTTTTTTTTTTTTTTGGTGAAAATAACACAACTATCGCAATGTTCCCTAAAAGTAAAACTCATGTTTTTTAGTTATATAAAAGCTGATTAAAACATTAATCAGAAAAGCAATATTAAAATACCATATAAAATTCAATGATAATTACAGTCCTATACGTATAAGCGACTGATTTTCATGGTTCCTTCTGTTGTTTGGAAATTTAATTTATGTATTATTGACAAAATTTGAATGACAGGAATTGTTCATTTATTATGAAGCACGTAATGGTGCAGGATTTCAGCTTCTAAAAAACAAGTTCCATAATATATGTGTTTCTAAGATTAAGTTTGTTGGACCACACATAAGAAAAATAACGAATAATCCTGGATTTGAAGAAAGTTTGAATTACTTCAAGGTTGCTCCATGGAAAATCTTTTCAACTTCCAACTTCCTGGGAAACCATGAGGTGGATAACTACAGGAAACGTGTAACTGAGCTTCCTACAGATAACGTAGGTGTAATATGTCACTGAAAATTCATTTCTTAGTTTCGCATTTAGATTGTTCCCTAAAAATCTTGGCGCCGTGAGTGAACGCTTTCACCAGGAAATACTCACCATGGAAACACGCCACCAGGGAAATAGAACCCAAAAATCCTAGCTGACTGCTGGATTCTAAAGAGGGATCTTCTTATCCCAAATTACAGCAGACAATCCGAAAGAAATAGATTTTAGGTAAGTACAAAGTGCATGTAATATATTGTTATATTACTGTGACATAACTTTTTTTTGCAAAAGAAAAAGTTTTAATTACTAATAAACTATACCCTGCCCGATAGCGAAACCTGTTAGCATAATTAAAATCAGCGCTAAAATACTATAAGAATAAAATATTTACTTTTATTAAACAATAAAAGTTAAATTTTGTTGACCCGTGTAATAAATTGCGATCTTCTGATTTGTTGCGATTGGTAGAAGGGAGTTGCTTTATTGGGATATAAAAGCAGAGAAGAAAAAAATAAAACGATAAAACTCCTCAAGTTAGCCATACGTGCTAACTTGCCCTCTATTCTGTTTGCCCTCTTTGTGAATTACCGTGGTTTTAAAAATAAAGCAAGGAACAGGAAAATAATCAAAACTTTAACTCCACACACCTTTATACTAAGATTTCCTTACAAATAAATTCAAAAATTTATTAGGTACTTACCATTCCCAGTTTACAGTTTCTGATATATTTAACTAATCTTTAAGAGGTAGCTAAATAATTTTCAACATTAAACAATTACTTAATCTTTGTCTATGTGTGTGTGTGTCTGTCTGTCTCTCTCTCTCTCTCTCTCTCTCTCTCTCTCTCTCTCTCTCTCTCTCTCTCTCTCTCTCTCTCTCTCTCTCTCTCTCTCTCTCTCTCTCATCAGCTGCTCGACTGGTTTGAGACAGTACTCCATCTCCTCCTATCTTGAGCCAATCCGGACACGTTGTAGATTAATTGTTTAGTGCACCACAGTAGGTTCTGAGCTACAAGTAAAATGATTCAGGATGACGTATGAAACGGAGGAAAAAGTTGTTAACGTTTACGATGGAAAGAATAGTTCTAAATCTTTATTCGTACATAAAAGCAGAGAATAAAGATAACGATAATACTCCTCAAGATAGCCATACGTGCAGTAATTCTATTTGCCCTCTATTGGTTCACATTTTGCATTCTCCAGTCTATCGGATATTTACAGTAAGAGGTTACAGAGTGAAATATGTGAGTATGGCCCCATTGTATAAAATTGGGCACACGAGTAGTAAAAACGTCAATCGGTTTAAGGCATCGCTGTAATAAATATTAAGTTTGAACACAAAAAAGATTAACGACTCAGTCATTATGTGATGTCATCTCTTCAACGTTGTTTAAATTGTTTTACGACTTGCGGATATACCATGTACATATTACTATACTGCAATTATGATATCTTCTCT
Source organism: Magicicada septendecula (assembly GCA_034769895.1). NCBI lineage: Eukaryota > Metazoa > Arthropoda > Insecta > Hemiptera > Cicadidae > Magicicada > Magicicada septendecula. The sequence goes on along the minus strand of CM068367.1, from coordinate 167,348,316 downwards.
ATAGTTGATGAGAACGTTCTCAACAAAGAACATAATTTGGTGCTTTGATGTCGATAAATTGGGCCTTGTTTTGATTACATATTTGCTGATTAAATTTATTTGTAAATATTAATATTATTATTAATTCAGAAATATTCACGTACAGAAACTATATATGTTTTTTGAAATGGTTTCTCTTATCTTTCGTTATAATTGAATTTGACATAATCATAATTAAATACGGTTTTCATTAGTTAGGCGTAACTTACGTTATCACCAAAGAATACTGAAATTCGATTAAATACCTTCAACCAAGCCAGCCTTACGTTAATTTATTGCAAAAGGAAAACACATAATGAAAAGTGAAATTTAGTTCTTGTAAAACTCGTGTAGTGTCAATGCAGGGTACCATAACGTTTTTCCCTGGAGAAAAGGACCAAAATTTTATTAATTTGCGCTCGAGTCGGCTAAAACTGTCTTTTTCGTTTATAAACAAGGACTTTCAAGGTTTATACACTAGAAATAAATTGGGTGAAGGTGTACAAAGGACACGACTGTGGGCCTGTTGGACGTTTCTTGAGTGTGTATTTCCTTTCATTTAAGTCCAATTCATTTAAAAATTTAAACACTTTTTCGGGTGCTTCTCTTAGTATCTTCGAGAGGAAGGTGGAAACGATACCATTCATCCTATTTCTCCGGTGGTTGTTGCAGCCAACTGTAAACTATCCTTCTACATTTAGGTACTACTCCAAAGAATACGTTTATTCAAAACAAGTAGGCTAATAAGTTGTTAAAATAACAATACCTAGGGAGAAACACAATTTTCTTTCAACAGTTTATCTAAACATTAGGAATATGAAGCCTGGAACCATTTCTTAATTTGTTTCGTCGTTTCGTGTTCTTTCGTTTTCAGAGTCACCATGACACTGGTGCAGCTTACGCCACTTCATGCTTATTAACTGAGATACTTATAGCAACAGGCGTCTGATCCATAACGGAAAACTTGAACTTTCTTTGTTGTGCAAAATATATTACACAACCAGTCTTTTATAGCAATTCTCTAACTCAATCACAAACCGTGGGAAACAGTGGTAGACCTATAGTAATGCCAGTATTGACAGTTACGGAATGCATAATAAAGAAAGCATTCGGTTATGAAACCCGAAGATTCTATAGACAATGAAGAAAACATTATTTCAATTTCAGTAAGTATACTTTACATACGACTTTCATTGTTAACCACAAAGGAAGGCTAAAATAACTGTTTCAAGACAAACTGTACAGTTGTAGAGGTCACATATGTAGCACATGTACATACATAGATATACATGACCTGTACTGTCGTCGTATTCCCACCACAAAGCTGGCTTCAATTTCTATGAATAATGTATCACACCATAGTGTATGAAAACTGTAATGTATGCTTAGTTACAGTGGCGAATGTAATTACTTTATTTAAATATATGCAGAAAAACTCGAATCATACCTGATTTCTGTTAACAAGAAAATTTTTACTCCTACCAGAAACAGTGTCATCGAGAAATAAACTTGATTACGTCAGACATTTCATGAAATTGGTACATGTTAAATTGTCTTCTGGCTCATTAATAGCTTCATGTAAGTATATGTATTTTTGTGTGTGTCTCTTAAGACTTGTGTGTGTTTCCATATCAAAACCTTCCCTGTCTGATACACAATTTCCAAAGCAACACAGATAGGAATTAATGTTTAGTCAATCAATTTCAAATCCACAAACTGTCTCAATTAATTTTTAAGAAACAAAACACTGATGAAATTAAATGTTCCCTTGAAGAAAATTTTTGTGGTATGGACTTTCATTTTTTCGTAATGACTTTTTTGTTCGTTAAAAATAATTTAAAGGTTCAATGCGTTACATGTTGAAATAAAAAAATAGGACGACATTTGAAAAATTAACGTAACATAATAATCTTCCCATGTCACTGAATTAAGGTACGTTTCTTTTCCTTTAACTGTACTTAAAGAAGATACCACAAACTTTTATATTTATTATGGCAAGATTTTCTTACAGTCTCGATGTTATTATATATGATGGTTTCTAGAACGTAAATATCATGTTTGGAGTTGTTAATGTTTGGAAACGGAAAATAAACTTAATTTTTCTTTTAAGTTAAATCTATTACACATAGCCTTATTGGAGAGTAAGACTCCACATTCAAGTATAGAAACGAAAGAAAATGTGAGTAGTTATTGAATACTTTGTACTTTGGTCAAAATCTGTTGTTACCAAAGTATAACGAAAGACAATTACCAAAGTTCTGTTGAAAAGTATAACATTTATATTTACAGTGCGTGGTGAGTAGACCCGAAAACCTGTATAAATCAGAGGGAAGAGTAGCTGTTATGAACTTTACACTAACTTATCAATAACTTAGTTACCATCTTCGTTTTTTTACACCATATTCTACAATAGTCCTGCATATATTTTTGCAAACCTAAAGAAATTATCGAGAGTCTAGAATTATTTGAAGTCTGGAAGGTGCTCAAATTTTTAATCATTTCTTAATTATCGTGACCTCATTCGAATTCCACATTTTTAAAACACTTGTTTTATTAAACGTAACCTAGTGCTCTTTATCTCCTCCATTCTGGATATGTTAGTAACAAAATTTCACACGGTAGCAATTTACTGTATAAGCGAAAGACGTTATATTACACAAATTTGGAAGCAACTGGACAGATGTAAGTAGTAAAATGAAGCAAAAACTTACAGAAAAGGAAGTTAACGTGACGAAAATATAACCAGAAAATTATACCAGGCTCCGCTGTGTTGAGAAATGTAGCAAGGTTGTAACGATACGAGACTGAAATACAGTAGCAATCACTTTAACCGTTGACGTAAACACTGTTAATTAAAAGTATACAAAAATTTTAATCTGTTTCCGGGAATTTTAGCGTTACTTGTTATACTAAAACTGAAACTGAACTGCAAGCACAAAGGCGTCAGCCACCATAACTGCATTATGGAGTTATGTCTCAGGTATGCAAACGAATTCATTATCATATTTTACCTTTTATATGCGTCTATATAATTTAAAAAATTAATACTATTAAAGTTACTGAGGAAATTAATTAAATCGAATACATTATAGAAGGTCATTAGTCATACAAAGTCGATAAAATATAGGCATAATGTGCCTCAACGTCGAAGATTAGAATATATACGTTTAATCAGACCACCCAAATCGCGATCCAGATATTACGCAGCTTTTTACACTGAAGACGATAGCTGAATATTTCCTTCTACATTATACATACGAAATAAGAAGAAAGGACGTTTAGTCAGCGTGATACATGATAATACAATGCTAAATAATTGAAAATGTTTAAAGATCAGATCACACATACATAGAAACACTTTGATTAAAACTGAGCATTAAATTGTAAAGCTTACCACAGTGTTAGAGTTGTGGTTTCATACAACATGCTAATTAGTGCAGTGACGAACGTTACTCAGTTGTTACAAATACTAACGTTAATAATTACACCAATAATGTAACCTGGGTTTATTAAATGTACTATTTCAACATATCACACCAAAACCACAAATGGCCCCACAGCCGTACGAATGTGTAATTTAAACGCATGTGAAATTATTGTTACATTCCTGGTTATTGAATGTTATGTCCGCCTGTTACATTATATATTAATTAGTGCTGTCAATAAATAAAGTGTTCTGTGAGACAGGCTACTCAATTTTCCGGTAACTATATGACAAGCTCTGGTAAAATTCAAAAAATTTTCTACAGTTTCTAAATTCTGATAGTCACTATGATTTTTCTAAAATTAAACTTCTCGGAATTTCTCGTACCTAATATATATTTCATAAATATATTTCTACGCTGAGGAGGTAGATAACGTGATTGGCTACAGGACTCTTTGTTTTTTACTACAGAAAAAATTAAGTGGACATAAGTGCAAAATAAGTTGTCCAAAAGTTTTGTTTTGTTTTGTTTTAAAGTTGCGTTTACAAAAAAAACAAATAACTAAACAAGTTAAATACAGAATAATGAAAACTAAAAACAATTTGTAAAACACAGATGCAAACAACTTTTAGTACGTTTACTTTTTTCGCAACACTCGGATAAAATCGATGCTTAGGTTTGAAGAGCGCAAAAAGTAACTTGTCGCGCATTTCGCTCAACTATGTAAATCAATGAAAACTGAAACAGATTTATAACTACACTGTCATGTGGAGAAATAAGGGAGGATTTCAATGGTGTATTTACCTTAATTATTTAAACTTTATGTTAAAAGTTGTAAAAATTAAAATGTTTAATGTAGACGATTAAACATTTACTATTCACAGTGGTAATAATAAATTCTTGATAGTTACATACAGACCAGTGGTTATAATGAGGCCCGGGTACAAATCTAGAGGCACCAGGTGGATTCCCGTGTGCACCGTTAAATGAAGATGCGTTTTATAACCACAAGTCAACGTGTTCTGTGTAAATGTGTACCAGGGTATACCAATATATACCGTGCTAAGCCAATAATAGGCAGCTGAAGATTTCTGCTTCATAACTTCCTTGCACTCTAAATCGCACACTTAAGGCAGCTTAATCGTCCAAATCCTGAACTACTTTAGAGGTACAGAAGGAAGTCATTAATAATATTATTATTATTATTATTATTGTTATTAATCTAGTAGCAGTACTACTACTACTACTACTAGTAGTAGTAGTAGTAGTAGTAGTAGTAGTAGTAGTAGTAGTAGTAGTAGTAGCAGCAGCAGTAGTAGTAGTAGTAATAGTAGTGGTAGTATTAATAGTATTATTATTATTACTAGTAGTAGTAGTAGTAGCAGTAGTAGTAGTTGTTGTTGTTCGTTGTAAGCCGATATTGTTTTTTAACATGAGTCCTAATAAATCATAAACAGGTCTACATTGTAGCACAACGAAGTTTTTACCTTATTCTACAAATTAAGATCATATAGAAAAAGAAGGGGAGAAATCATCTGGCAGGAGTAAAATCAACTTAAATAAAAGTAACAAAAAGAAGTAATCACCATGATAAATAAAATGCTTTTACAGAACTAGAACAATCTCGATTCAAAGAAATTAAAAACATTCAATTTAGAGCAAAATGTGTTAAAAACAAATAATATGAGTATCATCCAAGTAAAATAATTAGTAGACCCAGTACGATACGGAGTAGTAAGGAGTAACAGCCCAGAACAAATAAATTAAAATTAAAATTCTCACGATATGGAGTAGTAAGGAGTAACAGCCCAGAACAAATGAATTAAAATGAAAAAATCTGATGATACCCAAAAACCTATGTTACATACAGAACGCTCTATAGCAGCAAACCACATAATTGAAAGGAACTTATTAGCTATATTAGCTATACAAATTTAGAACCAAAAATAACAAAATAAGATAATCCAATACAAATAATCATAAATAATGTAAGCTTAATTGTAAATAAAATAAGTGTGTGATGGAGGGGAACACCCTAAACCAGTTTTAAAAGGACAACAAAAGACAATCATTAGCATAAGGTGTTAATGTGTTTATTTATACAATTATTATGTTGTATTATTTAATGTGTATACAATACAAACCATGTGGACAGTAGGAGATATTATATGTTAGTATGTAAGTGTTTATTGTATTTGAATCATGTTAATTAATGTTGGAATTTTGTGAAGTAAGGAAAGACAAAGTAATAATTCAAACGACCCATAAATAGTGAATCAGAAAATATAAAATTAATAATGTAAATTGATAATAACATTGACAGGAAAATTGAAAATTGATGACCAAGACAAATTCAACTTTGACCCTGTAAATCAAATCACAGAATTAATAGAAACTAGACCAAACTGATATAAATTATCCCATTCAGAATACAAATACATTATCATAATTATAACAACAACCTATAGATAGTGATTAAAAGAATCAGAGTGTAAAATTGACTTAAATGGTGATTGTACCAGATAATGCCATAATCAATAAAGCAAGGACTAGTAAAATGCAAATAAACTGTTAAATGTTTAAAATAATAGCCAGGTAGAAAAAGTAAATTACAATAGTGTAATTAGTAATCGTATTTGAGGAAAATTGTAACATAAAACATATTGTAAACCATTTAATGGGTAATTATGTGAATCAAAATAAGGCCTAGAGGTAAATTTCAAGGAATGTAATTCAGAAGCTTAATTCAAACCAAAATAGGTCAAATTTAGTAGTAACTTGTATAAAATAAAACCAGGAATATTGTTCTATAATTAGAATTACACAAAAGTACTAAACAAATAATTTATAGCCAATTAAATATAAAAAATGTCATTTTTATTCTATAAGATTGAATTATTAATTAGGAAACAGCTGATAGGGAACAATGAGAAATGAGACCAAAATCTTACATAATTTTCTATATGAAGAAATAAATATAGTTAGTTGATTGTTAAAAGCCAAGCAGGACAGACGTGTCAGAATACATTTCAGAGAAATATGAACGGAATTTTTAACTAACACCACCAAGATATATTATGAAATTATAAAAAGATAAAAGAATATAAACTAAATTAATGAATACTACAATACAGATCATTGAAACCATAAAACTAAATTAAACACTACTAAATCTAGCTGTCACTACGTATGGACACGACTGAAGAATAAAATTAACCTAGTCCAACCAGCATCTGATTGAAAGGGACCATTTGACACAGCACACCTATTACCGAACAAAAACCAAGTGACGGAATAAAACTACACACTACAACTTGTGGATATTCCAATAGGGGCATCACAGAAGAGGAATTAACCAACGGGGACATTTATTTGAAGGAAAATCTCGTAGCGGAATTTACATCGCAGAACAACACATGAAGGCGGCCATCTTGTCACTTTGAGTCAAGCGATATTCCACCTAGCGGAACGAGTGACGTCAGAACAAGCAGCTGGATCGTAATATTTAAATTTTTCTATACACTATATTTTATCATTTTGTTTGTTAATGAATAAGTTTTGTACTTGTAAGTATTGAATTCTCTTGTCTTTCCTGACTATTTCTAGAGTTTAAAGAACCATTATAATATAATAATTTAATCTGAATAATTTTGTATATCTAAGAATCGACCTGGAACCTAGTCTCGAATCAGACTTGAGTTAGTCGACGCAATTCAAATAATTACTTTGGACATAATAAACCTAATTATTGTTTTAAACATTGTTTTATTGATTAGTTGAGTCATAGTTTAAAATACATTCATTATTAAATACTAATCGAGAACTTCTGAGGGAAAGGAACGAGCAGAAGAAGAAATACAGATACTGAATCGGCCGCTTCATGCAATCGATTTGGCCACGACAATATATTTAACGCGGAGAAACAAATAATTCTTCATCAGAGCATACACAGTTATTAATCAGTATTTTTATTAATTGAACATTAACAATAAAACAATAAATACAGTTAAACCAATTAAAAATTAAATTAATTAATTATGTAGAAAATAAATAATCAAAATTTTATTAACTAATTATTAATAAAACAATTATTTGTAAATACGATTATTTACAAATTGGCGCTCAACTTTAGGGGCTAAAATAGGAATTGGTAGGCCTATAAAGTAAGGACCATTTGCCCAATTTCCTATTTTAACTTGGCAGCTGTTAACAGGTCAGGAAAGTAGAAAAAATGCCGAAGAGATCAACATCGAAGAAAAGGACGGCAGAACTCGAAAAGGAAATAGACATGGAGAACAAGAAGTCGACTCCATTGGAAGATATGGAGATCACATTACCTCCGGCGGAACCAAACCAGCCCGCACTCCAGGAGAAACAGTTAGAGAAATCCAAAACAACAGAAGATACGAAGTTGGAAAAGATGATGGAAATTTTCCTACAAATGATTAAGAAAATGGATGAAATTGGAGATACCAATAATAAAATGGAAGAAAATAGCAAGAATATGGAGGAGAAAATGGATAAGAACAACAAATCGACAAAGGAGGAATTCAAATCGACAAAGGAAGAATTGAAGGAGGATAACAAGAAAGCCAGGGAAGAGAATCAGTAGAGCATAGAATCAATAAATAAAAATATGGAATCCACAAAAGAAGAATTAAGGAAGGACAACCAATCCACAAAGGAAGAATTGAGTTACAAAATTGGAGAAACCAGTAAGAAGAGGGAAGAGAAGGTGGAGAAGAATAGTAAGAAGATGGAAGAGAAGATGGAGGAGAATAGTAAGAAGATGGAGGAAAATAATAAGAAAATGGAAGGAAAGATGTGGGAGAAGTTGGAAGAATTGAAAGAAGATAACCAAATATTAAGAGAAGAATTAAGGGAGGCTAACCAGGAAAATATGGATAGATTAGACGGAAAGATAGAATCATTAAAGGAGGAATTGAGTCAGAAGATAGTAGAGAACAATGAAACAATCAGCAAGAAGGTAGAAGAGGAAATAATAGTAATAGAACAAAGGATTACAAAAGCTGACGAAAGATGGAGTCAGACTGAACGAGAAGTACAGAGTTTTAAAGCAGAAGTAAACACCGAAGTACAGAGTCTTAAAGCAGAGGTAAACACCAAGGTTACAAATATAGAAGAGAAACAAAAGGAAACACGTGAAGAATGGGAAAAGGTGCAGAACCGATTCACAGAAAAGTGTGACGGGATAGAAGCTGCTGTTACCAGTATAAATAACCAGGTTCGCCAGAACCAAGCAGACATAGAAACTTGTCTGAGTAGACCGAATAACATTACCCATTGTTCCACTACAGAAAACCGAGAAGGTGTTAATTTCCGGTTATACCAAAGAAAACCCATGGAATTTATAGCTCGAATAGAAGAATATTTCGCGAAACATAGGGGTAACCGCTGGAATACAAACAAAGAAGTACTCGATGAGTCATTTAAAGAGATGACTGATAATTGGTGGATGGCTATCAGAGATGACATCACAGACTACCAAATGTTTAAGAGGTTGTTTAAAGCCAAGTATTGGTCGGAATCTACGCAAAATATAGCAAGAGACAACATATGTCATGGGAAATATAACCCATATTGGGGTAACACTTTGACCTCATATTTCCTGGGCAAGGTGTGCATAGCCAAACACCTAGAGCCTCAAATACCCGAGGAGTGTCTAGTCAGCAAACTGTCCTATCACTACGAGGAGGATATAATTAGAGCACGTAGGAGTAGTCAGATTAAAACCGTACAAGCGATGACGGAGTTATTCGAGATGTACGAGCATGAAGACTATTACCGACAGAGTAGAAGAAGAACGGATAGACCAGAATCAAGGAATAATAGTAGCTATGTGAGTAACAATCAAAGTAACGTGAATAACAATCATTTTAACCCCTCAAACCGGAATAGTAATTACTATAATAGTAATCACAGCAATAATAATAATAATAATAACAACCATAATGGTGGTAATAATAACAACCAATCAAATAGAAATAATTATTATAATAACAGACAAAACAACGGAAATAGTTAGAGAAATTCGAACCAAACTAATAATTATCCTTATCCAAATAACGATAGAAATTATCAACAAGTTGGTAATAATAATAACAGGCCGTATCAAATAATCAGCGGATCAAATAAAATAAACAGTCTAAATTCTTAAAAATAAATAAGGCCATCGTATAGGATGTGTCAAGGAAAATTATGTTGAATAAAATAAGAAAAGAAAATAAATAAATTATCTCAATTCTAAAATAATGAAGAACATTTTACAGAATATATTTCAGAAGTACATTGTTTTGGATGAAATAATAAAGAGAAGGAATGAAATAAGATATCAAAGGTTTAAAAAATAATAAGTACAACTTAGGTAAAGAAATTAAATGAACTAATTTTACAACAACAAAAATTTATCAACTCTAAAGGATAAATATGAATACTCAAAATAACTACATAAATGAAATACTAATCGAGACAAAAATGTTACAGAACTGTTAAGTGAAAGGTAAATACATATCTAGATAGTTTGTATGTTTTCAATGTTATAAGGTGATGAAATCCCAAAATGAAAATTAGATCATAGAATAATGAATAAGAGAACCAATTAACCAAAACAGATAAGGAAAAGGTATTAAAACCAGACATTATGCCATGAACAATAACATAATTGATTAAACAACAAATGAAAAAAAAACTATATACATAAACATATGCTACCCAAAAAATAAACAAGAAACAGGTTATACAAACAACTAACCCAAAATAGCAGAATTTCAAAAAAGAAGGATGAAATGGATATTATGCAATATACCTAGTGATAAATAATATAGAACGAGCTTTGAAATGTAAAGGTAACCATATGGATAGAAATATTAAATAATCTGAATAATTATGAAGTGATGATTCTAAGGATGTTTATTAATAGTCAAAATGGACTACTTTTTATAATTTATATTTTAATAACTGGATGTAGATAATTCCACCAATTTTTTTGATTGAGCAGAGATGATAATTCCTCTGAGCTCAAATGAGTGATTAATTAATTAATAAATTAATTAATTATTTAGAAAATAAATAAATAATCAAAATTTTATTAACCAATTGTTAATAAAACAATTATTTGTAAATACGATTATTTACAACATTCATGTACTTAGATGTTAATGTAGGAGTAATAACTACACGAATCATAAGAACATCTGATCAACAACTGTATTTCAATAAATACCATAATTCCCATGTAGGGTAGTATTCTCCAAGATACTGCCCTATGCGTAAACCTATCTCATCCTCTGTGTGTGTGTGTGTGTGTGTGTGTGTGTGTGTGTGTGTGTGTGTGTGTGTGTGTGTGTGTGTGTGTGTGTGTGTGTGTGTGTGTGTGTGTGTGTGTGTGTGTGTGTGTGTGTGTGTGTGTGTGTGTGTGTGTGTGTGTGTGTAAAATCCCTGAAAGACTTAAGACGTTAGTAGCTCTTTGGTAAAGAGGGGTATCACCGGTGTATTAGTCGGCAAACCTTGCTCATTGTATGCGGTAGCATAGCATTCAAACGTTATATCGATGACATACTACTGTAAAAGTTGGCCAGCAAAATGGAAGGCATAGAAGTCGATTTGAAGCGATCAGAAATCACTATACCTGTTTTCGGTGTAAGCTGTTTTGAGAGTTCGAATCGAAAAACGATTCAAAGAATTGTCAAGCAAGTTTCTCCAAAATTCCATCTGATTATTTCACGATCAAGGGAATATTCCAAACGCTCGGCAACAGCATCATAGGAGTCTGGAATTTATTTTAGCCATATTGAAGTAGTCTAAATTTAATTTTGACGTGCTGCGACGCATAGGGTTTTAGGCCTATTTACCTGGCTATAGATACCATAAATGCTGACAGATAGTTCACTTTGAATGATGTTAATAAAGAGAATTGTTTTAAATATTCAATCAAATTCTGGAATTCTTAGACAACCTGGACGAAATTAGGGTAGAGAAAGAGAAACGTTTTTGGTTTCTCGGGTAGTCGCACCCGTCGGCCATCCGAAGCTTCTTGTCTGTTCATGTGTTTCTGGTACTACGTTTCCCATGTGCCATCTTTTTTCTGTGGCTTGATCGGTGGAACCCGTTGGTTTGAAATTGTATTATAAAGCTGTATATTCGTGGACATGGGTGTTGTGTTCTTATAGGGTTACTGGTTTACGTGATGAGATTTAAGGTGCCTGATAGACGATCGGCTCCTCGCCTCGTCGTCTAAGTGCATTGCTGTGTATGCATAGTGTTCGTTGTCGTTGTCACTTGCATGGTGTGTGTCCCTTACTATATATTAACTGTACATCGTTGTTACATTTTCGGCAATCTTACGTCTTACCTCCCTGGCTGCGCTTGTCATTTTAAAATTCATACAAATAGTGACGTCTCGTAGACTGAAGAGAGCAAATATTCTATTTAATGGGAGTAACAAGAGACTGAACTGCTCTAGTACCGAACCGCTAACGTTTCCGACTGTCACATTCTGATAATACTAAGTTACTGTGTAGGGTAGATATGATACGCTAACACACTATGGATCATGGTGGAACTTCTTAGATGGTGGAATATCTTGATAGATATTAAAAATCAAACAAAATATATAACGAAAATTATAATTTGCTCCGTGTTACCGAAAGACTGTTTACCAGCGTGAATACGAAACAAAATAATTTGCGCTGAAACTTGTTTGTAAATTTGGTGAAATAGAAATTAGTGTGACTTAAGACTACTTTAATATATAGAACAAAAGTACAAAAGTACTAAAAATTCCATTACAACTATCATATTAAATCTCACACTTCAGTGGATGTAATGGTCTAAAGCTTATAATTAAAACAAAACATTTCATGTTTGATATTTTTTACTGTAAAAAAAAATTATATTTATATCATATGGGAAACCAGAGCGCCACATGTCACTTTCACTATATGAGAAACAGAAAATTTTATTAGTTATAAACCATTGCGTAAACATTCTATAACGGGAATATAAACTGAGTTTACAACATAAATATTGTGACAAAAAATTATAGGTTACATATGTAAATACGATGATATGAAAGAGTATTCATTTTGTGTTTTCTTTTTACTAGGTGTTGATTAGGTAACGCCTTTTAGTCAGCACGTCTATTGGATCGCAATAAGACAGAGAGATTATTATCGGAGCTAAGGGCATCTGCGTTACATCACTTACAGTGGGCAGTAGCTGGTTACAGGTAGGGAGTCGATAAGGGGTCAAACGTCTCCCGCTACAAATTATAGTAACGGTCGCCCATTAATTTTCTTAGGGTGTATTCCTCTCTAAAATGTAACGGTTGAAAGCGAGTAACCGATAAAGATCGCGCAGCGCGCGTTCCCACACACATACATACACAAATGGTATATGACCTTAATCAACAAAAGTTTTAACTAGTGCAGCTAAAATTATATAGTTTATTTTAATAAACTGTATGTTAGCAATATAGATAACATTTCTGGACACTATACACTGACGTGAAGTCGCGTGATTTGGATATTATACTGGCAACTACGCAATTTGACAATCGTGTGTTTCCTCGTGAACCTCCTCATCAACCTACTCATCCTCAACCGCATCATCATAATCATCATCATCATCATCATGAGAATCAGCACGAAGATTTGTGTGAGCAAATATATAACTAATTATTCTAATGTGAATGATATCTATCCAAAGCAATTCTTGTGAAGTTCGCTAGAACATTACTTAACCAAATCGCCCTTTTATTTTGTCCTTGCCCCCTTAATTTATATCACTCCAATCTCACAATTGAAATAAAGCAAATTTCATGATCATCTGCCATATTCTCGCAATGGTTATCGCCTCTTCACATCCTTTTCATTTCACAGATAGAGAGAGAGAGAGAGAGAGAGAGAGAGAGAGAGAGAGAGAGAGAGAGAGAGAGAGAGAGAGAACCACCACACTGAAACATACATACACTCAAAACGAGTGTGTGCGCATTGTGTGTTCATACATTTTCGACTATTCATACATATTGATGTATTACAACTGCACATAAATAAAGTTGCCAACTGACGAAGACAGTTGACATGTTAATGTTTGTTTAATAATTGATTGGAATCAGTTTGAAATGTACTTTCAATATCAGGTTAGGTATTTTTTTTTTTGTGCTTTTAAGCTCGTGTTGGCAGTCAGATAAAACTCTATAGTACGGTAAAAGGGTAAATAAATTAAGGTGGAAAGCGCAATTAAGGTAGGTAAAATGCCCCTACAAAAAAATCCTTTGTTTAAGATTATAAATGTATAGTACACCTCAAAATATTACACTGCAGATAGTTCTTACCCCTTACCTCTCTTCTCCTAGGGGTGGGGGTAAAATTGCCTTTTTTCTGTAGTTTTTTCTCGATTTCAGTTAATCAAGACGTTTTGGAAATAAATGGATCGTATTTTTTAGGTTCAAATGAACATATAAAAAAATTACCATCTACCCTACTTACCTTGCGTTATTCCATGTGAAAAGTACAAAACCGCCATATTTCTGACCGGTAGAGTGGTACAAAAAATGTTTTTGCATAGATAGTTGTATTTTGATACATGTTTGATGCCCTAATTTTTTCAGAATTTTTGAAGTGTTGGGCCATAGCGAAAAATACAAAAAAACTTAATTTTTAGGTTAGTTTTCCAAGTTTTTGATGATTTAATTTTTTTTTTACTATACCTACCTTAAAAAACACTTTAATTTTATATTTCTCTAAAAATTATACAATATTTGATTGATTAACAGAAATCGAGAAAAAAAATAAATACAGAAAAAGGCAATTTGACCCCCACCCGCAAGGAGAAGAGGGGTAGGGGGTAAGAACTAACAGTAGATTTCATATTCAACAAAACAATATTCATATAAAATATTGTTAAATAAAACTAATCCTAACACAACAACTATTACATAGACAACAGGATATTTAGTTCCTATTTATCGGGAATGTATAAACTTATACGAGTTATATCTGTGAGTTGCAAAAACTAAACAAAGTTAAATAAATAATTACCTTATTTTATCCACTAAGTGATCTTCTTTTTCTTTTTAATTACATACATACACTGGATTTAAAGAGAATTTGGAACCTTTACATATAGGTAAAAAGGGTCAACTACTGGATGCTTTAGAGGAATTTGAAATATACAAGGCCTTAAGAAGAAATAAAAATCAGGTACTTAATGAACAGTTATCATTCAAATCAAATAAACTATATGACACAGCTATGAAAACAAACCGTGAATAGCGTGTACGGATCAGTTGAAAGTCGGACTTCGGCCAGTGCACTGGTTCGTTTGTAGCGTATTCCGATACAGATTTAATGTTCAATGTTAATTTATTTAAGTGTGTTATGTGTTTGTGTCGTTGTGAATTTTTAACGAAACCCTAATAATAGGGTAGATTTGCTTTTACCTGAAGATGGGGATATAAGCCCTGAAACATGTAAGTAATTAAAAAGAAAAAGAAGATCACTTAGTGGATAAAATAAGGTAATTATTTATTTAATCATATACAGTGATCTGGAGACCAACGGTAACTATGTAAACAAAGTTTATGCATCAGAATACGGTATTTTGTCTTCTGGCAAGTCGCACACACCACCACCATCCACACTCGCATTTTCTCCAGGCTTAAGTCTTCAGACGACACCCCACATTGTGTAATCCAAGAGCTTCAATTTGTCCTCCCTCTCTTCTTCTCCAGTTACAGTATTACTTAAAATCAGTTGTTACTAACCCACGTGCTCTCCGTGTCCAAACCCGTCTTCATTTTTTTATCAATAACCCGTAAAAGAGTTACGCCTTCCTTGATTCCTCAAGAACCTGTACATTAGTTATTTCATCCACCCACCTTATTTTTCCGTACTTCTCTAAATCCGTATTTTCAGGAATTAAATCCTATCTTCACACCTTTTCCTAACTCCCCACATGATTATACTCTATGTGAAAACAAAACACATAAGTTTTGTTTTGTTTGTTTAATTAATCATAAAAAGCAACATCGTTCTGGTCAATTCAAAATAACAGTTGTCAATTCTGTCACTACTATAAAGTAAAGTATCAATAAATAACTCAACTGAATATAATAGAAACAAGCTTTGGAAACAACAAGTATAATTCGTGTAACTGTCTATGATAACTGACATGTAACCACGGGAACTGTTGCAAATGTCAAGTTGTATGCAATGAATATTTTAAAGATTATACTAACGAGTGATGAAATGAGAACACGACAATTTCTGTTATATCGTGTTCGGCTACTATGGCAACAATAAATAAACAGGTGGTTTTATAACCTCAGTTAAACTATGCCATTTCAGTAAACATCGCTCAATGGCGAATTGAACATCGCGCGTTTGCTGTAGAAACGTTTTATAAAAGTAATGATTCCTACATAACAAAACAAAGACTGTTTACAAAGCATTTCAACTTTGGGAGACATGGAAGAATTCAATATCGCTCAACAGTATGGAAATGGAAAATAATAAACATTTATAACCACTGCCTCGACACAGATGACAATTGCAGAATGTATAAAAACAGTGAGTGAGCCAGAAAATGTGGAGGGGTAAGTGTTGAGGCCTGTGTTGCGTACCTTAACCAACGCACCGTGGTTCATCAGCAACAAAGACATCTATAGAGACCCGGACCTGCCTTCAGTCAGTGAAACCATTGCGATTTTCAGCGAAAGATATGTGAAACGGCTTGAAGAGCACACGAATCCTTTAGCCATAAATTTACTAGACAACAGTCTACAGACAAGACGCCTAAAGATAACCTTTTCTCTGGACTTAATTAGACTCTAACACTATAAATATATTATACATAATCTGTTACTTTTAAATACTCATACAGAGAACTAGTCAATGGACCTATACAGAGAACTAGTTTTCTTCATGCCATGTATTCTGTAAACAATATGTATTAACAGATTGCATAAATAAACGTAAAAAAAATTGTCGTACGAACGGGACCAGTAGAAATGTAACTTAGGCGTGTCCTAAGCCATTTTGTTTGTTTTGGTGACAAAGTTAAAATATTTACTCCATACAAAGTATTTGTTATTCACGGTAATGTAAAATTTAGCAATTATTTTTTTTATTACTTCAAACTTTGAACTGTGAACTGAATTATTATAATTACCGAATGAAGTGTAAGTGAAACGAATTGATTAATAAAATTTGGTATTTTTTTATTTCAAGCTATTTCGACTTGATACTTCAAAAATAATAACTGTGGATATTTACATAAAAATAAAATACTGACACCCTGTGACAGTCTGAATGTTTTCCATTTGCATTTTGTAACAAGTCAGATCAATAGGTCAAGTCTGGTTTAACTTGTCAAAGGGATTTGTCATGCATTATGCAGTACTAAATGATGAGGTGTTTATGTCGTTATACACGTCGCTGATCCGATTCCGCTGGCAAACACAAACACATTATAATTGGACCGTCATTATTGTACAATAACAGCTTATATAAACATCTTGTGAAATAACAAATACACAATGCTTGAATGAATCTGCCAAAATCGTTAAAAAATATACAGGTTTATTTTTAAATGCACTTATATGAAACCCGTGAAACCCAAAAATAACTTACAACACAAATAATAAAATGTTACCATAAAATCAAATTTATTGACCACAGTAGCATGAAAAATATAATGTATTCTATAAAATACTCTGTATAATGTACTCTGTTAGCAATACATTTAAGTAAGACGCATAGGCAAACGATTGTACGATAAATACTACAAAATACGTTAATTTTGAACCCTGAAACTCTAAATTTAATTCAGTTACACGCAGGCTAAAAACTGTCAATACAAAAATTAAAAAAAATGTGAAATTAATAGAATATATACGAAAGCGATCAGATTTGGAAGCTAGAAATATGTAAATACTTAAAGAAATTAATAATATACATGAATTCAATAACAGATAAAGATAATAAAAAAGTGTAATTAGTAAGATAAAAAATAGTAATATAATATATAATGTAATTATAAACTACGGTAATTATAAACGTAAAGTGATATTTTTTCAAAAATCTTTATGGTTTAGGCACAAATTGCGGCTCTAACTTTGCAAAATATGTCGAATCACTAGGTCGCCTGCAGGTTTAAATGACTTCTCATTTATTCTCTCCATACTCTTATATCAGAAAGGTTCCTATTCTTTGATAATTCTTAAACCATTCTCCTACCTTCTTCTTTAATCTGTTTATATATAAGCATTGCCGAAATGGACTCGCGACTTTGCTGAAATACACAAAATTCTTTTATAACAATAAGTATTCGCCACATCATTAATTATGACACTTATGGTACTGAAATCGCTGTCACTTCTATTGTAATATTTAATCATAATGTAAAACATTTTACGTTTTTTTCTCATCCGTTTCTCCTGAAAGTCGTCGCTTTGGCAGAAACTGCTTCGGTGAAACGCCTCGGGAGTAAAATTGGGTGCGTTTACTGTCTCAGAGCATCTGAGCACTTCGATTTGTTTCGGTGGCTGGAACGTGTTGGGTTTCAGGTACCCGCACTCTCTGGGTCAAGTCAAATTAGTGTACTTGCTTTTCCGGAGCCCTGACATACAAGATGATCCACAGGCCACCGGGCCGAACTAAACGTCAAGGGGATATAAGTTGTGTCAGCCGCACGGCTAAACAGCACTGTTGGCTCTCGAAAGCCACTCTTCCTTATCAGGCTATTCATGGCCCAGGTCCATTAAGGATTCAAACGGCTGCTCGGACTGTGAGTGAGGCTAGAGCCTTGCCGTCAGACCGGTAAAGTGTTTCAGTTCCATCGCTGTCAGAAGTTTGGTTATAGTAGCCTACCTAGCCGCAATGGGTCTGTCTCTGTGAGATGCAGAAGTGATCATCTCACTCAGAATAGCATCGTCGCCGATAACCGGCTGTATTGCTTCAATATTGTGATGGTTCCCATGCGTCTATTAACCGGCACTTTTCTATTTATAAAATAACAGCTGAACAGTATCCGCCGAAGTTCTACCACTTCTAAAAACTTTCTTGTCAGTCACGATATGCAGAAAGTCGCCTATTCGTTTAAGTTTATCCCTGAGCGCTTGACACAGTATGCTTTAAGAAAAGAAGCTCATCGTCCGAGTAAAATTTTGTCGTGGTAAAGGACTGTTATAAACAACGGTCAACACGACAATTCCGTAAGCGAGACTTGTAAATCGTAGCATGGAGTTCTAAAGCTCTTCCTTTTTGTCATTGGGAACATGTCACGTGCCTGATGCGCTTTTATTGAAGAAACGTACCTAAACCCGCATCGACGGGTCGGCCTACAAAACTACATGTACTACTGGTGACCGGCTGTGCAAGCAGGTAGTGGCACAGCTCTAGCGGTAAAGGCGTATTTTCTCTATCACCGGGTTGATCTGACAGCGGTGGTTATGTACAGTAATACGGCCTTCCACGTGGACCGAATATGTACACAATAGTCTCCGCGGCCTACAACTGGTTTTTGCTTATAAGTATCCCCACTTGAAGCTCCTAACTAACGTCATAGGGTTTGTTTTTGGTGGATACAGGGGATGGAATTGGCCTGAATTGTAATCACACGATTAGGGGCAACCGTAAACCGCTTACTCAAGTATCCAGATACGGTTCGGGTAACTGCCCTCAAATTGACTCAGTGTACTTATTGTCCGGCTAAAGTCAATAATGCCCACGCCAGTGTACTAAACATAACCGCAGACAGAGGCGTTTGTTTGTCGTACCACGTCTCCATCAATTCCACAATAACCTCGTTCGAGATGAGAGGCGGATAAATCGAGTGGGTACGCTAAGGTTCTCGTTCTGTCGCCGCTTGCCTCAGAAAGCTCTCGACATATCCATCATGTCGACAAGACGCTTGCCTTGTTTGATACGGCCGCCGCTCGGTCGTGGAAGCGTTCTCCTGGACTGAGCCTGGGATTACTCCCAAATACAGTACTTACAGGTTGAGAAAATTCACGATAGGAATCGCTTTAGAAGGCGCTAACAGTGGACCTGTGACGCTGTCGAAAGGCAGAAATTAACAAAACGACCGACAAGTTGCTTCGTTACGTGCTGGCGTTATATAGATTAGCCCAAAGATCGTAACATGTGGTGGATTGTGAATGCTCTAATGGGTATGCATAGACGCGCTCCGATCCCGTTGTTGAGGCGCTTTGCTGTTCATATATGAGGGGTTAATATAGTTCGCTTCCTATCGTTTTCAATTACTAACGAGTCCGATCCCACTTTGAGAGAAGACACAATTTAATGTGGATATTATAACACGCTATTCTTGAGAAGGTTTAGCCTTAAAGGCCATCGCCTTTGAACCACACGATATGCGACTATACTTTAACAGTTGCCCTGTAAAATATAAATGTGTACAGGTTAATATGACAAACATGTAAGAATTATAACAACTCGCATTAATGACATCGCACGGCGCACACAAACATTAACATGGGTTCCTGCTGTCTTGATTTTATGATATTGACATATTACATGTAGCACGAGCTCAGGCAAGCCCAATGTTATTCAAAACAAGATCTGCGTTATCTGATTGTTCTGCGTTACAAGTGAACAATTACAGCACAGACTCAACACAGCGATTCAGTCGTATGAAAACAAGTCGGAAATGTACTGTTTCCAGCAAAATTGTGTTCGTCGCTACAGACCAAGCGTGGCTATACATTATTCATAACATCTTTCACGAGGACCATTACACCAGAATACATCTGCTGGAGAGTCTCGGGTGTGTGAAACGACACAACAGGTTAGGGCGTAGAGTACAAGTACATAACGGAAATCTTGTCTAAGTAGTCCATGAAATTTTATACTGCTCCTAAGCCATTTACTGAACGATCGTCTTTATGTCGAGTCCACTTCCAGTTATAGTGCTGTGCGCAGCAGTACTTCGCGTTAAGTGGTATCACCGGTCGTTCGGAATTATTTCAGTACGACTCTCTTTCTACTGTCCGCATTGTCTTCTTCATGTACAGTAAAAAAACCGTCGTGTCTTTACACACTGTAGAACTATTAGCACTGAAAAAATTTATAAAATTTTAACGATATTTAATCAAACCCGGAACAATACATTACGTTTTAACTAATAACAATTGCGATGCTTCTTTGCTTGTCTTTCGAGATAGTTTTTACAAACGAATAGTTAAGTCTTCCCTGAAGTTGTTCAACGGTTTTCCGTTTTTCTCCTTATAGGAAAGAGAAGTCTTCTCTATACCTCAGTTGAAGCAGGTAATAAAAAATTATACTTCAAATAATTTATACTGGAGGCCTTTACTTGATGAAAATCCATTTTTATAATTTTATAAAGAAAACTACAAACTTGTTTTCATGATTTTCACTCGTCATATATTTAAAAACTATAATAACCACGACAGCTGTTTCGGCACACAGTGCCTTCTTCACATGGTCAGCTTTTACCATCTGAAGAAGGCACTGTGTGCCGAAACAGCTGTCGTGGTTATTATAGTTTTTAAATATATGACGAGTGAAAATCATGAAAACAAGTTTGTAGTTTTCTTTATAAAATTATAAAAATTATACTGTCGGAATTGTGCGTTAATGTAACTGATCATAAACTAAAGTCAATGATAGTATGACGCTAATTAAGTTGGACTGATCTAAATATCACGATGTAACATAACTGTATTAAGTTTATATTTTCCTCTGTTAATATTACTCTCCGCTGAGCTACTATGCCAAGGTCTATTACTGTTTACATTCGACGTTTCGGCTTCCACCTTTGGAGGTTTTCTACACTGTCTTGAACGACTGAAGTAACTGACAAGATGCAAGCCAACTATAGTACTGTGGGAATTTGCGTATTTCTTGTTAAAGTTACTTCAATCGTTGAAGACGCTGAAGATGTACTCCAACGGTGGGGCCGAAACGACATTTGTAAACAGTAAAGTAATTAAGAAAGTTGTGTTAGTGGTTATAATCGCAAACAGAATTATCACTATTGCACACCACTATAGAAAAATTATTCCGATTAGCGCTTTCAAGCTTCGCAGCTCATCGTCAGATAGGAATGTGGCGAAATCTGACGATGGTCAGAGTTGACGCCGGTCTGAAACCCTTAGAAATATTTCATTTTAATTTTGAATTTCAGATAAATAACTACTGATGTTGATGTTATTGTTGATTAGATTTTCATTTGACTTGCTTGTTGCTAAACCGTCACATTTTTAAGAAGCAAGATGTAGTGCTGCAGCATCATTATATTTTTTTTACGTGTGACTTTTAAATTTGTATCTTACTACAATTTTTTAGCACTCTCACCAAATTTTTATCTCTCCACAGCTTTAATCACTGACTTAGTATGATCGTCGTAGTACAGTGGAAACAAAATACAAGACACCAATTAAGTCACTAATCACCAGCTTTAATTTTCACAGTTAAACAGTTCGTAATTAACAACACTGTCTCTTACAACAAATCAAATAAAAATTGTTGACACGCAAATAAATGTCAGCTAATATTAAAACACACTTGTATTACAATATACCGCCCGATTATAAAAAAACAGCACTTCACTAATATCCACTTGAACGCACACAGTAATATCGCTTGTAATCGCTCGACAATAACTCGAACCGCACTGTAAATATATCGCAAATTTACTGAGAACTATGGCAGCTGCCGCCTTGTATTTATACATCCGCGCACAGACCAGAAGATTCCAAACTACGTCTTAGCGCCAGTGTGTACGACGTAATTAATTGGGGCCTTGACACAGTCCGCGCGGCTGGCGGCTTCCAGAAAAATCTCGCGAATGGGTCGAGAATCACGTACACCACCGCATTATATTCTGGGCCTCTCTGGAACGTTCGATAAACACGTAGTTTGTTTTGTGATATCATAACACTGCACCCTTCTTAAGCCTGTTCGTCCCGAACTGGCGAGCCGTCTCTGAAGTAATACTTACCCAGGCTATCTAGGTGGACGTCCTCCGGTTCTTCGAATTCAGTCTCGTGTGATGCGAACATCACGTTCCCAGGAATGCGAGTCTTCCGCTCAACCACTAGTTTTGCTGGAATCACTCGCGTTGTGTCATGTACTGATGACCTAAACACCACTGGCTGATCCAAGTTTGTTTGGTTCTCGTCAACAACCTCTTGCGTAACCTTATCTTCAGCCACTTTGCCCTCGGGCGCTTCTATCAGCTCAGGAACAAGCAAGAATTTTGTCTCGACACCCATAGTTGGCTTTCCAATCACTTCTTTTGTCGTTACACTTATTTGTATTTCCTCTGCTAGTTCTTCCTCAATTTCCGCTTGCAATAGGGAGGGTTCCTCTTGACCAGACCTTTTGACTTTTTCTTCGACTAATGCCACTCACTTAATCGAATGGTTGGTAGACCCTGTCATTTTAGCCATGCAAAGATTTATCTTCTCTTGGCAAACCTTCAGGACATTCTCTCTTAAGTCCACAACGAATCCGTAGGCATTCATAATGTCCGTGCCAAGAATCACTTCATCGACAATGTCTGCAACGAGCATTTGGTGGCTAAACTCGAGAAGACCCAGGCGTACACGTACGTCTGTCTACCTTTCCTAGCAGCTTGACGGGGCTTCCAGTCACAGTCTATATTGTACAATAGCTAATTTGAGGCCGTCGGTTGCTAAGTCAGGGCGCACAATAAACACTGTAGCGCCCGTGTCAACTGTAAACGATGTTGGTTTACCTTCCGCAAACCCATTAACAATCAAGTTTTCACTGGTCTTATGTAGCGTGGAAACTGTGTGCTGTTCTGAGGCTCTACTTCTCCAATTGGTGCGATCACTCTCTTCACTCGGTATCTTCTTCTCCCAACAGTCTACCTGTAGATGACCACGTTTTCCACAGTTGTAACATTTCGGTCTTCTGTCTTTATCCCATCGTTCAAATGGTTGCGACTCTCTTGAATTTCTGAATTGTTTGTCCGACAACATTGTTTTTCTACACCCATCGTAACGGCAATGTGATACAGGGATCTTCTGACTGCAATGTGATGGCACAAACCCACTAATGTAGCGGGACGCTGACTTGGCAGCTTCAAACTCTCGGGCGAGAACATGAGCTTCTGAGCTATTTCGGTGTCTTGCCATTCGTAACACTTGCTGAAGTTCACAATCTCCGATGCCATCAATAAATGTCTGCACCGCAAAACTTATTCGAAAATCTTCTGGTGCTTCAGGATAGGCCAATCTAATCAGTCTGTCGATACTTGCTTCAAACTCTTGTAGACCCTCCCCGGAACGTCGTCGTCTTGTTCCCAACCGAGCGTAGTACACATCTCGCAAATGTTTATCACCGTTGCGAATTTCTAGAGATTTTATCAATTCGGCATTGTTGTTCTGGCTGTCAGGTGGCACTTTCTGTAGTAGTTCTGTCGCAGGTCCTTTTAATGCAAGAACGAGTGAAACATCCTTGTCTTTCTCTGTCCAATTATTTGCGCATGCAGCAGCTTCGAAATAGCGTAAATACGTCGCCCAGTGCGTGCTTCCATCAAAGGTTGGGGCCTTGACATGAACTGTCCCAACCGCAGGCGAGGTGACCTTCTCTATTGACTTATTTTCTGCGTCTTTCTCTATCTTTATCATTGGTACAGTCTGTTCAGAAATTTGTTTTGGTTGTATTTTCATGAACTGCTCAACTTCTCTTTTAATTTGTTCTCTTATGTTTGCCATTGAATTTTCTACTGCAGATATTTTATTTGACACAGATTCTTCTATGACAGATTTTTTGTAGACATCGATTCTTCAAAAATCGAGACAGATTTTTCTACTTCAGCTATTTTTAATGTCATTGATTATTGTACATCCGATATTTTACTAACTTATTTAGTTCACCTGGTAGGAGACCCAATTCTGCAGCGGTTTGTTCTTGCGTCTGCTTTTGCTCCTGTATTAACTCCTTGATGTCTTCTGTTTCACGCTTCCGTTATTCTTTCTGTCTTTCTTCTGTTTCTAGCATTAGTGGTTTCTGACGTTCCTCAGCCTCTTCTCTTTCCTGCCTGCGTTTATCATCCTGTCGTTTTTCTGCTTCTTCCGCCTGCTGTCTGCGTCGTTCCTCTGTCAGCAACAGCAGCGCCTGGAAATTTTCCATCATCTGACTGGCATACATTGTTTACCCATTAATTACGAATTACACTCGTCTTGTACAAAGTGTCCACTGTTTCCATTGTTAACGGTTCTATCCCAGTTCTGACACCACTGTTACGACGGTCTACTTGATCGTCGTAGGTACAGTGGAAACAAAATACAAGACACCAATCACCAGCTTTAAGTTTCACAGTTAAACAGTTCGTAATTAACAACACTGTCTCTTACAACAAATCAATTAAAAATTGTCACACTGAAATAAATGTCAACTAATATTAAACACACTTGTATTACAATATACCGCCCGATTATAAAACACAGCACTTCAATAATATCCACTTGAACGCACACAACAATATCGCTTGTAAACGCCCGACAATAACTCGAACCGCACTGTAAATATATCTCAACTTTACTGTAAACTAAGGCCGCTGCCGCCTTGTATTTATACATCCGCGCAAAGACCAGAAGATTCCAAACTGCGTCTTAGCGCCAGTGTGTACGACGTAATTAATTGGGGCCTTGACACAGTCCGCGCGGCTGGCGATTTCCAGAAAAATCTCGTGAATGCGTCGAGAATCACGTACACCACCCCATTACATTCTGGATCTATCTGGAACTTTCGATAAACATGTAGATTGTTCTGTGATGTCGTAACAATAAATTACAAACAATATGTGTAGATATACACTTGCAGGCCCACACATACAATTTTTAACACATATTTTCAATCACATTGAAAACACATTTATAAATGTACCACACACACACACACACACACACACACAGAATATCAATCTTAATAATTAATCATAAAGAACAGAAGTTTTGTATCCCTTTTGAAATATAATAATTCAAATGTTCAGATATTTAGATATATGACATTAGGGTTTTACTAAATAAATTTAAAACTTTGTGATGTCTTAGATAACTTTTTTTTGTAAAATTATTTTTTGCAGATATATTGGAGCATCACTTCTTTCACATTCATGGTACAGTCTATAGAATATGTCCTATTATATATCTTAGTTAAAGTTCCAGAGATTTTGACAAAAATAATTCTGCCTCTGCCCTCTCCCCTGACCCCTCTCCATGCCCACCTACTCTCTCTGCTCCGCGCCATCACTATTTCTGTCTGTCTGTCTGTCTGTCTCTCTCTCTCTCTCTCTCTCTCTCTCTCTCTCTCTCTCTCTCTCTCTCTCTCTCTCTCTCTCTCTCTCTCCCCCTATAACTCTTATTGCCTCTCTGTGTCATGCCACTTTTTTATGTTCAAAACCTGAACACTATTACAAATGCGTGCAAACTGAACTGCGTTTCATATAAAATTCTTCTCTTTGTTCGTTGAACATTCCGTACCCCTTATTTACGTTTTTTGTGTTCCTCAACTTAATACTATATATTATTTAAAAAAGGAAGCATTATTTCACCATTTTTGTGTTACAACGTATCTTTTTATGCAAACTTAAAATTACCTCATTTTTAAACCAGTTTTAGTACATTTAAATAACATCGATTAGAAAACGCCTTATGGCGTTAGAAAAGTACTTTAAAATCTTTTAAAAATATATTTTCACCATGTTTCTAGATGAACATATCTTGGGTTAAAAGGTGTTTCAAGTAGTTTACAGAAACAATAAACATTAAAAAATATTCTTTCTTTTTTTGAAAGGCAATTTAAATTTTTTATTTTGTACCATGGCTTGAGGTGCGTAATTTTATGCGTAATTTTATTAATAAATTAAATTTAGTACATTCCTCAAGGTAAACCATTCCACTTTACAGTTGTTTATAGCATTCTAAATATATATAAATAAGTGTGTGTGTGTGTGTGTGTGTGTGTGTGTGTGTATAGCTATACAGTTCTGTTAACCAAAACAGCACAAATTATAATTGTGAAACACGAGCTCATGGTTGATTTTACGTAATTATCACTTAAAGCAGCCTGCAGCAGTAGGCGTGACTGTTTAACAGTTGCAGACAGCTCGATCCGGGGTTTTATGGTCTCCAATTTTTTAGAACATTAAACCACCTGACATAATTAAAGTTTACACAGCAACTCTGTTACGAGCACCTCGTAAAAATATGCTCCTCTTTGTTAAGATTTATGTTTCGCCGAGATTGGCTGGAGTATCTGCAGTAAAACATGACTGATACGACGGAGATATATGGTGACGGAAGTAACTGAGTGCACTGTTTTTTTATTCTTCATGAAAAATAATCGTGTGTTCTTGAATTAGTTACGGCATGCGCTGTCTTCACATTGTCTCGTGGCTGTATTGCTTGAAAATGGTGAATCACAGAAGGAGAGCGCAAGGTTTATAAAAGTCTACAATACTCTGAGCTCAACGATCAGCCGGGGTCAGGTGCTAAAGAGGTTATGTAAACAACTTTTCGCGCTCCTGCCACGATACTATTGTATTAGAACCTTATATGCCTGTATCAAACTATCCCCGCGCTCCTGTCATGCTTTTAGCCTGCACCCTCAAACTTCGTCCGTTCCATTCTGGACACACCCTTCCCGTAAGATAACTTTTCCCAAACCTTTTACTAAATATTCGTGAATATTATAAATTAATTTTTTAAGTAATGGAAAACAGCCTTCAAATATAGAACAAAAAGCTACTATAATCTGGTGGTCAGTAAGCCACAGATAATACTGACATATCTTTCTTGAAACTGACGTTAATAGGCCTAATTCACTGGTGTATTCGTCGCAACAAAATTTAAACATATTATTTTATTTATTTCACTTTCTAAATCTTAAGAAATAATCTTATTTGTTACCATCTATTACTACTACATATCCATTGAATTTTTGGGCGTTTATTGCATTTTCTATAAAGATTAAAACATTCGTACCTTTTCAATTGTGTCTTCTAATAGAAAGCTTGCACTTATGTAATGTTATCTCCTAGACTAGTGTTTAATATTTGTAAGTGTATGTTATTTCCATTGCTTTTTGTACGTTAATTTCAAAGACTAATTGAGTTATGAATTTTATGGTTAAATTTCTTAAGAAAATACATTTTTTTAATTATTATTTTTGTAAATCTTTTATCTCTTACCCTAATCCCCATATATATTCTTAATACAATATGATCAAAAATATTTTCAAATATAGCCCAAATCTGAAGCTTTAAGTACTGCTTTGGTAAGCTTTCTTTATAACCTGTAATTTTACTGCAAAAACAAAAACCTCCACAAAAAACCCACGCGTGCGCAGGCTTTTAACTATCAACAAAATATCTTGGGAAAATAACATTTACTACCGTGTCTTTCCTTTTCCTTTTCCTTTATTACTTTTCGTTTCCTTAAATTTGTGTCATTACATAAGAGTGTTTGTTGAAAACAAATTTTAAGTGGATTGTTGTATTGAAAATTGAATTTCGTGCGGGAAAAGGCAACCAGAATTAAACTAAAAAATTGAAAACCCTTATTTACTATCTTGTTTTAGATAAATACAAAACTTTTTATATATTTGAATATATTTAGAAAAGTTAGCTGCAGCATTTGTAAATATGAACTCGAGTTTGTTATAATAACAACAAACTGGTAAACGCATTATTAAATTAAAACTTATAGTATTCTTTTAATCAAATTTTTATAACGTCTCTTGAAAATGCGTTCATTTTTGCTACTAAAATATTACAAACAGTGAACCTTACGCTTATAATTGAAACAGGACGATATTAAACAGGTTCTTATGCTACAGTCTAATTGCTTTTGCCTTGAACGTCTAAAGATTTCTGCAAAACAAGCTGTACTGAAGTATAAGGTGTAACATAAACAAAGAATGAGATACGGCATATGAATAAAATATGTATAACTAATATAAAAGTGGTTAAAGTTTAAGACGTTTCTCGCTTTAACGATAATACAATAGTTTAATATAATGACAATATAGTAGTAGTAGAACACTTTTTGTAGCACCTATATTGAATACAAACAAATTATTTAAAGCCACTTGTTCAGGTAATAGTAGATTCACTGTAACTGTAAGCTCCGTAGACAATATCTACGAGGCCAGGTATGTTCAAGGAACGAGAATGTGCAATTTAAATTAACCCTGACTGTACATTAATTGTTACCTGATGTACTAAATTTTATTAACGACCAGACTAACCTAAATGAAGTAACAGTTGAATAGTTAACATAATCTGAAGCTGGAAACATAATGAAACTAAACTTGTAGTTTATAAGAGTCAAAAAGATACTTTTTATAAGGTACCTTATACTTGTGTACCTTAAGACCGAAACTGACAATTTGTAGATTAGATGTTACACACCATAATTAAAAATGTAAATAGAATAAGTGATAGGAAAAGATGGTTTAATTAAGTGGTGACACACTTGGAAAAAATAAAGCTAATAAATAAATTGCAATTTATCATTACAGGTCGTAGCGGTTTTTATTTCTATAATACTTGTTAAATGAGTAATACAACAAAGCCAATAAACCCAAAATATATCAATAGCTTAATTTAAAAAGTATTTATAATTAAGGCGTTTACAATAGTGAAACTATATAAAACAGACTACGCACATTGCAGGGATGAACCACGCGGTTTGGCGGGTTACAGTAAGTTGGCTACCAACAGTAAGTTCGAACTGTTCGTAGTTCACGCAAGGTAGAAATTTGCAGTGGTTAGAGAGAAATTCCAAATTCCACTGTCACCCACTGCACCAAATCGAAATATGCCGGCTGGTCAGTAAAGGAATGTCCATCAGTAAGCAGGAACGCCGCCAATTTTGTTGTTCCAATGAAGGAAAGTGAATTAGATTACGAGGACAGCAAGACGTATACTTGTTTGTGACGACAAATCGTCACAACACGAAAGTATAATTAAATCAGGCAACCAGATTTTAAGTGTAAAAAAAATTTAACAGCTAGATTTATTAAATACAAAATAACTTGTATAATTATGGCGGTAAAAATTAAAAAATAAAAGAGGGTATAAATGCTGAAAGTATAAAATAACGCGTAAAATCCTAACTGGGAAACGTAAATATTGACTCATAAATGAAGATAAAAAAATAAAATACTGGGAAATTAATTATAATTAATTAATTATAAATTTCTTGCTTTATAAGTTTTTGATCGGCAGGACAAAAGGCCGTAAGGTGGCAGCCCCAACATTTTTCTACTCTGCTACGAGATTGGTAACCTGTAGAGATGAATCGACTATTTACTCCCAGTTCCCCAATTAGCCTCGGAAATAGGATGGATACCAACGACAATGGCATTGAAAAATGGACAAACGAAAATGGATAACAAACAAAATAAGAGTGGCTACCTGAAATGTCAGAGGAAATAGCAAAAAGAAAATGAAATAGCAAATATTTTAAACAAACAGAAAATAGACTTTGCAGCTGTCACAGAAACAAAAAAAAAAGCTAAGAGGAAACAAGTAGGTCGACAATTAATTATATTATGTTTCATAGTGGAGTGGAATTAGAGAAACGATCTAGCAAAGGAGTTGCGCTTTATATACATAAAAATGGGAAAACAATATAGTAAACTACAAATACGTTAATGACAGAGTAATCACAATACAAATAAAATTAGAGAGAGGAAAAGTAACAATTATAGCGGTATATGCTCCAGAAAAGGGAAAGCTGGGAGAATCTGAGGACTTTTATGAAATACTTCAACAGATAATAAACAGGACTGACAACTCAGTCCAAGTAATTTTAATGGGTGATCTAAACGCTACAGTAAGAAATAGACCTATCCCAAATATAATTGGAACTTTTGGAGAACAAACCTTTAATGTAAACGGAAACCTTCTGAGAGACGTCGCTACTTACAATAGATTAAAAATAACGAATACTTTCTTTAGGAAGAAGGATATATATAAATACACTTGGACGGAGCAAGGTTGCAGACCATTAATAGACTATGTTATCACGTATGAAAAACTGGCTGGACAAGTTAGAGACACCCGAGTATATAGAGGTCAAGACGTTGGCACAGACCACTACCTGTAGTTTCAAAAATAGATATGTATTACAACGATACAACGTTCTTAAATGTAAGTGTGTCGGGCGCACGCTCATGTGCGATAAAATTATACAACGGTAAATAACATTTCTAACAACGTGTACGTGTATAATTAGGGGTTCAGGTGTAATTATAAGAATGGTAGCCTTTTTTGGAAATTCAAAATGTTTTCGTTTATTAATTTAAACAAACATATCAAGAAATAATAATATACAATTAATGATTAATTCGTTATATGATATTCATTATATATGATTGCAAAATTTCTTTGTTTGCTGTAATCTCGTCACAAACCTAAATCTTATATAATGTTATTCATTTTTTATAATAATAACAATATTTCTTCATTATGTTATATTGTCTGAACTACTCAGTCTAAATGTGTGCTTTCAATATAAAATATTTAACTAAGTTAACTATTTGTTCATTATTTGAACAAATCTAATTGATTCTTTCAAATGTATATTAAAATATTTTCAATCATTATCAATTCAAAACTTATGCTTTCATAATTACTCTACAATTTTAAATTTAAATATTTTTTATAAATTATTACTGCAAAAATTATGCTTTTATAATTACTCTACAATTTAAATTTACGTATTTTCAATAAATTATTACTGCAAAAATTATGCTATAATTTTTATACAAGACATTTACATCTATAAGTTATAAATTACACTTTTTGAAATTATTGTCTTTCTTTTGACAATGTTTATCAATCTTTGATTAAGTCTTTTGTTATGAGGAATACATGGCTTTCTTTCACCTTAATTGTAGCGGTTCCTCAGCATACCCTGTCCTGGTCCTGAGTCCCTGATGTTGTGAATCCTGCGTAGTCTTGAAGTCCTGGATCCTTTTCTCGTCCTCCGGGTCCTCTCGGAAGTCCTGGATCTTCTCCTCGTCTTCCGGGTCCTTTCGGAAGTCCGATGACTCGTCCTTTACGTCTGGAAATTATGCCATGTAGTGCTGTCGTCCTCGGTCTGGAGTAGTGCTCCTAGATGTAAATCACTTGTAGACCTCTGACGATTTGTGTGTTACGTTACTTTTTAATTACTGTTTTCCATTATTATGTTAAATCGAAATATTTGTCGTAATACTTTACAAGTTACGATTAACAAAAAGTCTTATTGGTGTTAGACATATTGTCTAACTCTGTCCAAAATAATTAAAATTTCGCGTCTCTGACGGACATAGCGTTCCGCCACGAATGAATACTGTTAGAAGAGAGAGATTAGCTCTCCTGGGCTTCTATTTATAATCACCAAGAAAACTGCAGCTGTCGATTCAGGAGTTAGCCTGTCGACAGTTGAACCATGGCGTGATAGTGCCCACTCTCGTCCTATTTCACATAATTGCACTTTTTCGCCAATCGCACTGTTTAACGCGGATTTCACGGCGATAAAATATTGTATAATTTAATGACCTATGTGATGTGCAATTATCGTGATGCTCGCACCACTAGTGTAATTATAATGCTTTAAAAATTGCACTGATTGTCCGAATTACGTAAAGTCCGCACTGCACTTGTGTCTGATTTTTACACATTTTTAGAAGTTTTTGCCTTCTCGCTAACATTTATGGTTTGCTTAATATTAAATATATTCTTAATTTAGCATTGACTTGGGGTGAGGTTGCAAACTTTCAGGAACAAACAGGCTTCACGCACACACACTATTTACTTGTATACACACATGCAGCGGTAATCGCGTGATCCTGCGTGTTGACTCCTGTTTGCAAGCCAGCTTCCTCACACCTGCTCGTCTATTATATATTATTAAAATTAAATTAAATATTTATGTTATATTATATATGTGCATTACAGCCTATGCTTGTATTGTCGCAGTATACTAAATGGAAGAAAACAAATAAACCATCAACACAATTACAAAATGAACAAGTTTACAAAACACATCTATTAAAAGAGGAAAGTATTAAACTATTATATCAAAAAAGATTAAGTGAAAAACTTACAAGTTTGGAAAGCATAAATAATATAGAACAAGAATGGTAAAATTTAGAAAAAGGAAGGGATTGAGAATATGGTCTGAAGAAATAGAAGACGCCATAAAGTCAAAACAGAAGGAATATAAAAAATACATTAACGATTCCACTGAAGAAAACAAAGATAGATACAAATGTAAAAGAAATATAGCAAAGCAATTAGTAAGAGAAGCACATAAAGACTCAAGGGAACGTTTTATCGCTAACATTGAATATCACATACATGGACGACAACTAGTAGCCTATCAAGTCATGAAGACAATAAATAATTCAGAGAAAGAACAAATAAGAATAAATGTTATAAAAGTCAACGACTGGATAGATTACTATAAAAATTTGTGGTACGACGAAGTAATAATACAAGAAAACCAAAATGAAGTAGTTTACCCAAGATGTTTAGATGATTTAACATCAGACAAATTAAACGAAGGTTTGCGTACATAAAAAAAAAGGAAAGCGGCAGGGATGCACAATATTAACACAGAGCTGTGGAATTACGGAGGAATAATTTTACATTTACTCTTATTACACCTTTTCAACATGTGCTGGAATCAAAGTTATATTCCCATTGATTGGAGAGCAGACAACGTTTAAAAATGGTATCAAGAAAGTTTGCAAAAATTATCGCGGCATAAGTTTACTAGACACGGCATACAAAATTTATGCCAAGATTTTAAACGACCGCTTAAAAAATATAATGGAAAACATAATAGGAGAAGAACAGACGGGATTTAGGAAGGGAAGAAGCACAATAGATGCTGTGTTTACATTGCAACAACTAAACGAGAAAAGCAGAGAAAACAACCTAAGTACATAGCTTTCGTTGATTTTGATAAAGCTTTTGACCGTGTCAGCAGAGAAAAATTATGGGAGATCATGTTCTTAAGAGGATATCCGCTACATCTCATCAGAACAATTCAAAGTATCAAAAAACAAACATTTTTATAAGCCTAGACGGAAAGATAAGTAATTCAGTAATGACTAATATAGTAGTAAGACAACGATGCATTTTATCACCCACGTTATTTAATATTTATATAGATGATATAATCCGAAACTGGAAAGAATTACATAAGGAGGGAATATATTTAGACAAAGACACAATATTAAATGTAATGTTAACCTCACACTAATTAGGAAAAAAGAGGAAACATTTCAAAAGCGATTATACAAACTGCAGCAAATTAGCGAAGGATACAATTTAAAAATTTCAGTTCCTAAAACAAAAATAATGTCATTCGCAGGAAAAGAGTTAATAAGAGCCAAAATCATCTTAATCGGTAAGACACTGGATGAATAAAACATTTTAAATACCTAGGTTGTGATATTTCCTTGGATTACAGTAAAGATATTGACCAAAAATTAGTACTTTCAACAGTATTTGTGGAACTATCAGTCGATGCCTGAAAAATAAAGCCAGAAAAGAGACAATGTTGAAATTTTATAAAACAATGGCTGTCCCCGCACTTACATATGGCAGCGAAACATTGGTAACGACAAAGGCACAAGAAAATCGAATTCAGGCACAGGAAATGAGATTCTTAAGACGAGTTAAGGGCTGTAGTCGAATAGACAGAATAAGAAATGAAACGATTAGACAAGAACTTCAGGTATTCAACTTAAATGAATAGAGAAAATTTAATAGAAACAAGTGGCAAGAACACTTATAAAGAGTGCAACAATACAGGATTCCAGTAAAAGCTAGAAAATACAAAGCCAGAGGAAGAAGAAATTTAGTTAGACCAAGGAAAAGGTGAGAACCGTAACAGGCAGAATGCCTAAAACATGAAGTGAAGAAGAAGAAGAAGAAGAAGAAGAAGAAGAAGAAGAAGAAGAAGAAGAAGAAGAAGAAGAAGAAGAAGAAGAAGAAGAAGAAGAAGAAGGAGTTTTTGACACGCTTAGTTTTATTTCTGTCTCATTTTTTGCAAATAAATACATAGCATATTCATACCTCAATAGGGCCTACATACACATACATGCCTAAACGCGCTTGCGCGTACAAACCCATTCTCGAATTTTTTGTAACATGTTTTGTAGTAAATTTGTTGTTTCATTTCTAGAACAATTAAAGCTATTTAATCAATTTCATGTTTACATGAAGTTGTTAACACGTCATTAGTGATGTTCTTTGATGTTCTGAAATGTTCCATTTTTCAAGGGCATTAAATTTGAAAAACTGAAACATGTTATTTTGGACGGACTTTTTTATATTCATCATTATTTTTATAGAACGTCTCACACTATAAGGTGACATATTAAATAAAAATAGATCAGCGTAACGTATTCTGACTGTTATTAGCCGAAAATATTGTAATTCTTCTTTAGGGAGAAGACTTGTTTGTGTAAAGCTTAGGAAGTGAACTTTTGCCACTCTCAGTATGAAGAGAAACTACTTAGTTTGCTAGAGCGTTATCAAGAAGGAGAATTATCTTGAAGCGCCGGATATTACACTTTAACGTAAACACGACCTTTACTCCACCTTCATTTAAGAAACTTTACGGTACTATATAGAAACGTGTGAATGTTTTAAGTGTAAGCGTTATTAATAAACGTCCTTAATACGCAAAATAAGATACCCTTGCTACCAAGGTAATAAGAAAATGTTTTTTTGTTTACATGGGGAAGATTAAATCTCTTAAACAAATAGAAAATAGCGTGTAACTTCTTGTACTACAGACTTTTAAAATTTCTAAATATCAGCGGTGAAACGCTTACGTTGTTGTATGGAATTCAAATTTGGTCATAAATATTTCTAAAAGAGACGCAAAAAAATACCGCCTGCCGCTCGCAAGCACAACAGTCAAACCAATCTCGTAGTATGATTACCTTATTAATAGAATTAGGAACAATAATTATTTTCGGAGTATTATTAGGCGTTCGCATGGTAAAAATCTTTGAATATTTATGAAACTGCATCAGAATCGTTTGGCAGTCTAGATATTACATTCCTTCCCAGGACAAAGGATTGTAGAATTGCCAACAGACCGTTTTTTAACGGTTGGGTTTTAATAGTATTTTTTTATTCAATAGTATCTCTAAATGTACATCAGAACCTTCTTTTCAACGTCCTAAGATTACTTAAAAAATCGATTAATCGCTGAAGTTGCGGACGACCGAAAGAATGCTTGAAGAGTAAAATCTGTTCTAAAATCGTCAGTATAAAATTCGTAGTAACAAATTATTATTAAAAATCAAATCTTCAAAAGTTTTTACGAAGCTGTAAAAACATTCGACAGTTTTATGATATTGATATTTTATATATTTCCCTTCAACCAGATGCCAAATGCCTCTTGGTCGGAAGAGGCACTAGGTGGCCAATGGCACAGAATGGAAATGGCAATGGAAAACAACTCCACTAAAGACTCGATGGGGTATACCGGATTACGATGTAAAGAAGTTCTTAGAAGAACGGTTGAGGAGGGAACCTTAAGGAAATCCATTGTAAACAAAAGAGTACAGATGTGATGTTTGAAACTGCCTTAAACTAATTTATGTAATGAATGTCTGTAAAGGCTTCCTTTAGTAACCTAACCGAGCAAGCAGTGTTAATTGGTCCCTAGATACATGTCAATTTGCAACGGAAGTGTAATTAAACCTAATCTGTTTAGACGTCATAATAATGGATGATGTATTCATTTGATTTTAATTTTTTATGTGTTCTTTACGGTTGGCTTTAGTTATTTTTAATTGGTTTCATTAACTTCTTGTATAATGTATGGGAGAAATTATTCATGCATGTATCTCGTGTAATTTTGACTATTCTTTTTAAACCAACAAAATTTTGTAGTTCTATATACAAGGTAAACGTAACGAGGCAACGAGAGGGAATAGAAGCGGATCAACAGGAAGAAAATATTTTGTAAAATATAATTCAACAAAGTACTTTCTGCTAAATAACTACTAGGAATACTGCAATTCAATAAACCGCTTTACTTCTTGACTGACTTTCTCATAGAAGTTCTATAATCATTTGTGTGCAAGTATACACATCTAAAAGATATTCCTAATACGTTTAATGGAAATTATGTCTAATGTCTCTAGATTACTAATATTGTCGTCTTGTAGAGTAAAAAATTTTGCTACCAAACCTAAACGAGAAAATCAGAAGCTATGAATAAAACTATTTTAATGATAAATTAACGATGTGTGCATTCAAATTAGTAGAAAATATAATTTGAACCTAACATTGACTAGAGAATACAGTTTGTTATACTTTATACCGTGATCCGATATTCAGTGAATTATAACTTTATTAGTAATGTGTCAAAATAAAACGATAAACGAAGAGCACAGAAAGCTAAACCAAAAAAAAAACTGAGATTAGGAGAGATTAAAAATAACGTAGGTACAATTTTGAGACAAAGCGTACTAACACAAATTTTCAACTACAAGCCTGTTTGTAATGGAATTTTAGAATGATAGCTAAGAGGTAGAAACGTACAAGTGCTTTACATAAGCGAGGAGAGAGTAGAATGTGATCTAGAAACTGCGGAAACGTGGCGTCAAGCAAACGTGCAACTATTGTGTTTTGACTCTAGTAGTTCAACTTCCGCAGTCGCCTCTATAGCAGTTAGATGGAGTCGGGCTCTTACTGAGTCAACCCGCTGATTACATTCCCTGCTGCATAAATTGGCCGCATAAGTGTAAAACACGTTCAAACGGACTGGCGTATCGCTGCAGCCAGCGATTAAGTTGATACCAAGCGTATTCAAAAACCATTCGCTCAGCCATTATGTTATCCTATAAATTCAGCGTTGTTGCAATTATGTTTAAGGGATTTGTCGTCTAGAATGCCAGTTTGAACTTTATTGTATGCCAATTAAGATATCTCTGTAAAGGCTTCTTAATATAATTGCCGGTCAGCCATAAATAATCATAGGATGTTCTTTAACAAACACGTCTATTCTGTGATGAGATATATTGTTTCAGGGATACCGTGAATCGTAATATGTGGAATAAATTTATTAAACACCAGAAAAATCAATACTATGTCTATTAGCACGCCTACAAAAACAATTACACATAGAGTCTTCTTCTTATTCAGACAAAACATACCACTAACAATTACACATTTTAGCAATTAACATAGGAACAGATTAACAGCACTAAAATGGCTGTAAAACAATTCAGAAATATTACTACTTTAATTATTGCTGTCTCCATCCGCGTCAATATAAGACCACTCAAGGTTGCAAGATTGCGTATAGTACAATAACTACAACAAGGTATTAGACATCTGTAAATAAATTGGGACGGGTTTCCACAATTTTCTAATGCTAAATGGTATGGGAATATCGTGGCTACTTTATTCACCAGGTCATGCAGGCCGGAGTATGCTGTGATTCAACAATACTTAAGTTGCGTCGCGTTTAACAACATTTTCTTCATGTGAACATGCGTCTCTATGTGTGTGTGTGTGCGCGCGCGCGCGCGTTCGCGCGTGTATATATATATATATATATGTATTTGTTCCAAATAAGGAGAAAACATCTTGAGGTAAAGTCATTATAAAATATATATTATATACATCAAGAAATAGACTGTAGCAAAAAGTGTTTGAATATATATATTTATATTATTAATAATAATACAATTGTTTGTACTAGAATATAGCTTTTATTATTTTTTGAATATTACAATGTTTCAATAGTATTACCTATCATCGTCAAATATACAAATTAATAAATGGGATAATAAATTTATTAATTTGTATATCTGATGATCATAGTTAATAGTATTGAAACATTGTAATATCCACAAAATAATAAAAAGTATATTCTTGTACAAAATTTTTACTATTATTAATAATAATATAAAATATGTGTGTATACAAGATGTGTATGTGTATGTGTATGTGTATACAAGAAAACTAAGCAAATATGAATGAAATGTAATGAAGTGTAAGCGTAATTGATTTCATGTTTAGAGTTTAAGGATTAATAACAGTCTTTTGAGCCAAACTGGTTGTATATCAACCTCATCTTCGTCTCCGCAACGGGGGGTGCAGGGAAAAACATCACGCATCATTTCCATTATTAGTAATTTAAGAGTGCCTTTAAAAATACAGACATGATTATATGATCTACTTCTAAGCCCTTCCCTTTCTTACAATTTCGCTACCTTTGTCTTTCCTATGCCAGTCTCATCGTACGTCTAAATCATTTTACCTGTTGTCGCTCTATATTTCTCTTAAGGGTTGACCTCCAGCTCAGTGCTTCCCAAATCATTTATGATGATATTGGAGTGGTCAATCCCACAACGCCTCTTAGGTTTCTCCTTTCCGCTGGCTGCAATTCACTCCTCAGATGTACCATAGTACTTAACTTCTACCTCGGAAAATTGTTTTGTAAACTGTACGCTTTGCCCGCCTTACTATTTAAGAAATAAACTTTGGCCTCTTAAATCCACCATTTACTTAAATCCGTTTCTTTCTCTTTTACTTTTTTTAAAAATGTGTGTGTGTGCGTATGGGCGTGCGCTAGTGATGTGTAATAGCAAAGTTTTGTAACTCTTGTGTAAAATTTATTGGAATAACGACACGACACAATTATGAAAATTGTAAGTGATTGCTTCTGAAAGAAAAAATGATTTGGTTAATTACAAAATACATTTTTTGTTATTAAACTAAGGGGATAATAAATTCAAAAGTTTTCTTACGGTGCAGATTTGTGATGCAGATATGTGAAATGCTGAAAAAACTAATTTTAAGATACAAAAAAAAAATTATACTTATATTGAGAAGTTTGTGTGTGTGTGTGTGTGTGTTTTATTCTGTAATTATGATTATTTATGGGAATCTTTTTAACCCTTATATATTTATCCTTACTGGTAGTATTACTTATTATTGTTTTTATTCTATTAAAGAACACTAACACAACAGTAATACCGTGTGGGCCTATGCTAAAATTTCTGTCAGCTATGGTGGCTTGGAATATATGTGATAAATGTGATATATGTGTTTTCTCTGAGTAAGAATTGAAAAAAACTTTTAGTTTATAGGAAAATATTCCTTCCGTATACTGACGAATCAACAGTAGTTCCTGCTTATTGCCGCGACACCGGTTTCATTCGGTGTCATGTTCGCTTCACAGCCAGTATTACCAGTGGTCAGAATATATGAAACACGGATATCACAGTGTAACTTAATTTGCAGACCTTTCCACAAATTTAGCACACTTGGATTGATTTTATGCTGCGAGCTAATTAGAGATATGATGACCGTCAATCAACTGCTGCATTTACTAATATTAATAATTACGTGCATAATATTACTTGGTGAACTGTCAGGAACAACACCCCAACATAATATACATTAATTAGACTACTACTTGTTACGCGCGTTTATTAAAATACAATCGTTGTTAATCAACTTTCATTATATGTCATGAGTCTAATGTTTGTTCTCCCCAATCCCTATTCTGTTGTTTCATTAAAAGTTGTTAGTACTCTCAACGAACATAATATTCTGCTAAGCAACATACTGACCTATTGAATCATCATTGCTAAGGCCGTAGCCACATTAATATTTGCTTCACCACAATGGTCACCTTAAATTATTGCCTTGTATAAACATTTACCTTCTTAAAAACTTATTTCTTATTGTCACTAGTGAGCTTTCTATAGGATAGGTAAAAAATTCCATCAAATGAGAATTTAAATTATAAGACTATTTAACCATTCCATTGTGAACTATTAAGTACACGTTTTGATGTTAAATATAAAGAACATCCGGGGGGCTCTTAACTTAGATTGTTTATGTGCGATGGAGTAAGGAAAGACGATTGAAGAAGGTAGAAGCTTGGATGGCAGAGCCACGCTAAGCCTAGTCTCAATCAAGCAGCAGCAGGAGAAGTAATAGTAGTAGTAGTAGTAGCAGTAGTAGTAGTAGTAGTAGTAGTAGTAGTAGTAGTAGTAGTAGTAGTAGTAGTAGTAGTAGCAGTAGTAGTAGTAGTAGGCCTAGTAGTAGTGGTGGTGGTGGTAGTGGTACTAGTATTTGCTGTTTTTGTTGTTGTTGTTTTTGTATAATTCAAGAAGAATTTGAAAGTATTAAGTTAACAGACGAATGGAACATCACAAATAAAAGGAATTGTAGGTTTAGTCGGCAGACTGATTAAAATATTTGTGCGTCAGAGAGAGAGAGTGCGCGCGCGCGCGGTGCCTGATAGTCAAATTTACTTTAGTGTTTCAAATCAAAAGCAATAAGCCATTTCAACTGACATGCTAATTTTATATAAATGTTATATTTATTAATATTATCATATTTATATTTTTTATATTTCTATTTCTATTCATGTATTATAAATTTGTATCCTTGAAATACTGACATTGAGGTAAATGTTGTTTTCTTTTGAAGACTTAGATTGACTTTCCCTCTATATTTGTCTCAAATGTAGGTTGAGAATATGATGGCTTAGTAACGGACTGAGAGAAAACGAACCATTCTTTTTCAGCAAAATAATTAAAAACAGACATATTTGAGGAAATTATTAGTGGACGCAGTCATCCAGTTCCTGTAAGGAACTTTCGCTTCGTTACCATAAAGCGTTTTGGAAAGATTTTGTAATAACTAGTGAACTACGTAACCTAAAAAATGTTAGGTACGTACGTATGTAGGTTCGGTGATACTGAAGATAGGAACTATCCTTCTCAAGGCGTTGATTAACTAACGCCTTTCTGGCAGTACTGTAATTAAATTCCACTGATATTCAGAGGTTATCGGCACCGAGTGTGCCCAGGTTACATCACTTACCTTGGGTAGTAGCCGGTTACAGTTGGTAGAACGATAAGAGATCAAACGCCGCCCACTACAAATTACAGTAACGTTGCTCATTAATTAACCTAAGGTTTCTTCATCATTTAGGGGTAAATGGTGAAAGCGAACAACTGATAACGATCACACACACAACCTCACAACAGTGTTTTTAAGTAGATAGAATTAAACATTAATTTAAAATAATTAAAGATTTTAATCATTAACAATCTTTACATCATGTTTTTAGCCTTTTCATTTAGATACAACAGTAGGTCACACAACACGCACGCGCGCGCGCGTCCACACACATTCAGCTTTATATTTAAGTTTTGC
Source organism: Magicicada septendecula (assembly GCA_034769895.1). Lineage (NCBI taxonomy): Eukaryota > Metazoa > Arthropoda > Insecta > Hemiptera > Cicadidae > Magicicada > Magicicada septendecula. The sequence continues at coordinate 167,306,620 of CM068367.1, read as the reverse complement.
TCGACGATACATTTTTGCTGATACTATTATTAGTCTTGCCTAATTCAAACTGTGCTTCATCTTTGACTCGTTTTTCGGCCAAATATTCAAGCTACAACTATGGTAGTCCACTCAGTGATTGTTTAACAATTCCAGCAACAATAGTGATTCTGCCGGATTCTCTAGCTTCTTTTATAAGGTTAATAGTATTTTTTCGAGGAGGTACAACAAAAAGCTAACTTATTATATATTTTACATTATCGTGAGCAAATAAGAAGCATAGATACATTTTCCACTAGAAATACATCCTCAACTACACTAAGAGCAAGTTGAGTACATGGTGGGCTCGTTTATTATGTAAAATATTTGTCTATGTTTATAAATACAAAAATTAGATAACTGTGAGTACTTTAAAACATTGGAAGTCAAACAGATTACAGTGCTAAGCGTTAAAAATTTACTTACCTGAAAATGCAAAATGAAGATATACCAAAGTTTACGAAGTACGCCTCAGTAGTAAGAACGTAAATTTGGCTCTGAATAAATTATTTCAACACAATCATATCCGAAAGCACAAACATTGTTATTAAAGTAAGTACACAAAATTTGTAGCTGCGATCTAAAGCTGTAACGAAGAAATTGTAAGATTAGCAAAAATACCATGGGAAAAATATGTGCGATATGATATAAGTATATTTTGCAAACAAAAATGGGTGGAAATTTTAAAAGCTGACTAAAATAAAAATTTTAAGAAACGACTAAAAGAGTAAAACTAGTTATAAAAATCAATTTAATTGTAAAACAGACCTTAAATCAAGTAGATGTCAATAAAACCAACCAAAGACTCTTTTGGTTAGTATTTTGTTAGAATAACAAGAATTATTAGTAAGAATGGAAGTAATATAGTGAGAAAATGGAAACAAATTGTTAGGACGCTGTTAAAGTCAACAGACATTTATACAAATATGAAGGTTTTGTTGAGGATGAGTTAGTATCATTTCTAAGAAAGAAGGAAACATTCTCAGATGGAAGAGACAAGATTGTTACACAGAAACATTAGGTGTCGTGTTTAAGATCCGCTAATATGCTATAACAAAACACGAACTAAATCGTCCCATTTGAATGAAGCAAGGAACTGTTTTTGTTTTACTGATTTTAGAAGCATCCATCAAGAAAGAGGCCGTGCATGACAAAAGCAGTGGACATTGTGAACAGCTAGAAAAGACGACCACATGTTTTTCCAAACATTTGTACAAAACTAACCAGATGACTGAAAAAGTGTTGGTCTTCTCAGTGAATAAGCTTCATCATGCCATAAGCTAATAACCACTACTAACTTCATCCTCTTCTTTAGCAGTACAGACCAATGTGACCCCTAGCTTACAACACCAATCTTCTTCCATGTTTTCTATTCATTGCCATCTCAGTGTAACCGCTCACATCCATTCTTCCTATATCTTATCCTAAGTTCTAAGAAGTTCTAATTTGTAACCAGCACATCACCCAACCATCTTATCTTAGGTCGCCTATTCTTTCTGCTTTTATAGATTTGCACCCTCAGAATTTTCTTTGGCAATCGCTGATCATCAATAGATGACCTAGCCATTGTATTCGTTGAGCCTTTACGAATCTTATAATGTCTTCATGCTTCAATAGCTTATCTATCTCCTGGTTATTACTTATTCTCCATTCATTATCTTCTTTAACCGAGCCATAAACACGTCTTACAATCTTTGTTTCCAACTTTCTTAGTGTTTTTTTTTTGTTCTTGTTTGTTAATATTCATGTTTCGTCTTCATAAGAAACAACCGGTCTGATAAATATCTTATATATTTTGATTTTTATGTTACGAGTAATGAGTTTGCTTCTCAATAGTGTACTGTTATCATAATATGCCCAATTTTCAAAATGTCACCTGCCAGGTATTGTCTTGTTTATGGACCCTTCATTATCTGCCATGTTACCTAGGTATCTGAACTTCTTAAATGCATCAAATGAATTGTCCTCTATGCATAAATTGTATAGATTTCTTTTCCCTTATGATGCAGAAAATAACATGTATTTAGTTTTGCTGGTGTTTATATTCAGTCCCATTCCAGCTGATTATTTATTCAGATCCTTGTATACTTCAATTACCCGTTGTCTTGATATGGCTATCACAGGTTCGTCAGCGTAAGTACATATTTGTCTTGTCTTATTTTATATTATTCTTCGCTGATCTATGTAGCACAATGGCATAGTGTAGCGCACCAATACCCACTACTTCTTAATCAAGCTAAATATATTATAGGGATCATTGTAATTTATGATTTCTGTTGTCTAAATTATTAAATACAGTTTTAAAAAAGTTTCCAAATATATCTTGATCAATCAAATAATCAAAGGGATGCTGTATTTATATATAGGACATTCGTGTATTAAACTTTGTTTGCGTCACACAGCATTATACAGACATATCTATAAAATATACGTTAACAGAAATTTAAATAGCCGAGGAGTGAACGTATAGATTTTAATTATAACCAAGAACGTTTTCACTAATTCATTTGACAACGACAAGCTGTAAAAGCTTGGGCATTCTAAAAGAAAGCTGCTGAGTATCTCACCATGTCACATTATACAAGAGATCAGGTCAATAAGTCAAGTCTGGCTGAACGTGTCAAACGGATTGTGTCTATCATGCATTTTGCAGTGGTATTTGTTGTCGGTGTTTATGTTGTTGTGTACCCTACATGTCTGCTCCAGTTTGCTCAGATAAACATAAACACACTACACGGTATAGCGTCAATATGCTGTGCTACTTTATGTTAAAATAATAATAGCTTATATTAGCTAGTATACGATTTGCTTCATTATAGATTTGATTATCACACCAAGGGTTGTCGATATCTCGTTCAGATAACAATTTTATTTTCTGTCATGCTAATAACAATGGTTTCAACAATTAAAAAACTAAAAAATAAGAACATATATTGTGACGGCTAATTGAACTATAGCGTAAACTCTTAAAGACGGATAAATATTTCCTGCTGTGTAGTTTAATACAACAACGTGTTCCCTTAAATAAATCAAATAATATCAGTTCCGAAGGAATAACAAGATACGCGTTTCAAAGGAAATGCTGCTATTATGAAGAATCTCTCAGGAAGTTTCATCAAGTGCCTCATGGATATGAACGATGTATTTTTAAAATATTTTTATCATCCACGTTTCGTCTTCAAGACACGCTTCCATGCGGTTATCCTGTTATAACGTTTACTGTCTATATACCTAGTATACATCTTATCTTAAACTTTTTCTTTTAAAAATCTTTACAAAGATATTTTATTGTATCGAATGGAGTCGTTAATCAAAGATTCTATGTCCGGGTTGTTCGGCCGTGGTCGATTGATTTGATCTGTCATTGTCTGACAGTTTCGGCCGCCAACTCCTTTTTTGGCTTCTCCAGTAGAAAAAAAAAAACTTACAAAATGTTCGACGAACGGTGGAAAGCCTAACGCAACCACTACCGAGGTAAAAGCAATAAGTTTCTGGGGAAACGGGGTTTCCTATATAACATATGAGGCGCCACACTAGCCAATCAGAAGCACCACTGAGTCAAAGAGATTGAAAGCGAGCCAATCACAATACATGTTTAACACCGTCGAACAGTTTTTAAATTTTTTCCACTGAAGAAGGCCTCCGGTGGGTGGTTGAAAAGTTTATACATCGAGAGAGCAAAGCTATCGACCACGCCCAAACAGCCCGAACATAAATTATTATATTTCATCTTATTGTACATCGGGTGATACATATCATGTAATAGTACATAATCCGTGACGTACTTAAAAGCAACTAATGTACTCTCCTATAAGATTCTCGTACTGTTGGCATGTCATTTTCTCGATTAGTTCCTTAAAAATATATATAGTCGTAATGACTGGTTTATGTTCTTTGATCTCATAATTAATTAACACATCGGATTTCTAAAATAAGAATCGCTGATTACTTATCCATTACTTGAAGTAGCGAGCAAGAAAACCTGCATCGCGTTACAGAGAAATGAATGTAATTTCAACCTGGCATTGCTAATGTAACACCTGTATTTATTCTAACAGTCACATGATTTTAAATTGTAAATTTGCTTATTGTTATAATTGTTGTTTATATGCGGAGGAAAACATGTTGGAATTTTGAGTTTGAGAAATTTATCCATATATCTGAAGGTACGTATATCAGATAATAATGACGTGTCGAGGCAATTGTTTTCTAGTTAAATATTCGGTAACCTGACTTTAAAATAAAATTTGTTGAAACTTGACCTTCAAAAGGAATTTGTAAACCGTAGTTTAAAATATTACTTGTAGTTAACAATTTTATGTATCCATAAAATTTAAGATTAATATCCTTGTTTCCGGGGACCATACAAGATGATTGTGCAAACAATAGATTATGGTATTTCAAGTTTCTGTACATCGTGTTTTGCGGAGCGCAGGTAGACTTAAATGGACACATTTCGAGTGACATAAATTATTCAATACGTAGTGTCATTATTCTCTTTCCCTTCTTTGCTGTTTTGTCTTCAGTCTGAATCCACTTAGTTAATCTTGTGGCATTTCGGAATTACAGCAAATTATTATCTCGTTTGATCGTTTAAGATATTCGTCTTGCGAAACTAGTCCCGTAACAACCGATGTTTACAAAACAACAAACTTTCTGCCATACGTGCAAGAGTTATTATCGATTATTATAACATATTGCAATTACCGATAACTTGGAAACGAGAACACAGATACCGTAATTTGATTTGTTCAATACAAATCTATTTTTTCTTGGTTTTATCAAATGTATATATATATATATATATATATATATATATACATACATATATACAAGTTTTTTTACCTTTGATGTCTAATAGAATTCTGTCGTCGCTTTCTTTAGATAACATCAACACAATTACAGAAGCTGTCTAACCTAACATCATCCATAATGCGGTACGGATAATATCAGATACAACAAACAGGCTTTAAATATATACTTCAAGCTTGTACGTGTTCAGTGGAAAGAGGCAGATCACCGATCCAATCCAATCCTTTTAAATTAGAGACCAGTCGTTTCAACTAAGTAGTAGCTCGTTAAAAACAATTTGCTCCAGACCTGAACACGATTTAATTGACTCTTACTATGAGTTAAGTTTTTTTTCTTCCGTTCGAATCTTCATGTATCTATCCGCTAGTAAAAGAGGTATCCACTGATAGTAAAGTATCAATTGCAACGAACACGGCTTAATTGTCGTTTAAAGCTAAGACATCATTAAAAATAATAAGACCCTACATTGACTTCTAACTGAACAATTAGTTCGTTGATTTTTGTATTACGTATGGAAACATATTGTCCACATCTAATACAATGCAAGAATTTTGTCACTGACAAGTTTCTGTTGAGCATCGATGGTAGATGAATGAAAGATGTCGCAATGGCTCCGTAAGGCTTGAGAAGAACAGGGCCTACATCTTTTGTAGTTTTCCGATAATATTCTCAGTGTCTTGACGTTGTGTATTCAGATTCATATTTAACAAATATTCGTTCCATTCGATATCCAAGGCTTTCACGCCGGCATCAACTGTGTTGAACTGTAGTCGACTTCTCTCCGGGCTATTAGGCCGGGGTCGAATCCTGCCGCTATGAACAGACGTTTCGGCCCCTCCTTTGGAAGTCACCTTCAGTGTAAAAACGATTCTGTAACTGGCACGGATTTTCACCAGTTAACCACAGTATTTAAACGTCTGTTCGTAGCGGCAGGAGTGGACCACGGCTTAATAGCCCGGCTAGAAGTCGATTACATTCTGCACATTATTTGCAATAAATTTGAATTAAAATATTGTGATCGACGAAATTATCTATTAATAGCTACCAATGTAAATCTCAACGTATTGATATATATTTACATATCTTAATTTGTTTTACACTATTATATTAAGGGTAGCCTACCCGGAAAGCATAAAACATTTTTTTTACATATTTATTGTTTAATGAAATATTAAAATACAAGGTTTTCTCTTTACAGAAATATATAATATATAGGGGTTTAAAGCTTTTCCCATATTCAAATAAATTTTTGAATTATACCTTACAGACTATCGAGTGACGATGAACCAGCTCATGGATTGCGCCTTACTGGTCCCCCAGTTCATGGTGCTAGTAAAACAGGTCGATGTATGACAATACAGAATATAGTCACAAACACAGTATGTCACCTGCAATTACGTCTCAAATCAAACCTATTTTTAGAGATTTATCTAGTAAATATGTTCTAAATAAATGCCTTCATGAGATAACTCACTCAAACATGAATGAGAGTGTGAATCACATAATTTGGACACGGAATCCAAAATCAACATTTGTGTAGAGACACTTCGGTTTGGTGTTTTAGATGCAGTGGCATGCTACAATGATGGCAATGCTATCAAATGCTTAGTTTTTGAGAAATTGGCAATTAATCCTGGTACTCGGATGGTTAACGCATTGAAAATGCTTGATAAAGAAAGGATACCCCTTTTGACAAAGTTATATCAGAGTATGAAAAAAAGGCTAGACAGCAAAGAAGACTAAAAAAAAGAAACAAGAAGAACTTATTTATTGCCCACACTATAATCCAGGAATGTTCTAAGTTAAATGAAATATAAAGTTATTATAATGTACGTTTTTTGTTTTCTTGTTTTTTACAGATTCAATTTTTTTTCAGGAAAAGGAAGATTTTCTCAAAAACTATATAACCGATCTTGTTGAAACTATGACAGGATATTTAGTGTGCAAAGACTCATTAACGAGTTGTTTTAAAAAAGTAAGCTGTAGAACTAATTTTATTTTATTTATGAAGTCAATTTTTTTCTTACATTTAACGTAGATGTAAAAATAATTTTTTTTTTGGCGAACTAAAACTTCAATTTAAAAACAACGACGTCAAATATGTAACAAGGATCCATTAGTAGATATTATATATCCATTATTAGGTAGTACAAAAAATTTGATAGAGTTAGTGCAAGCAGTTCCTGAGAAAATGTTCCTTATGTTACCATTAACTGGTATAGGGATTCCGAGTACCCTAAAAACTCTGTACATTATAATTATAATTATATTTTAATAATTATATTACAATAATTGTGTTATAATTATCTCATAATTATAACACAATATAACAATATAATTATGTGGGCATAAACAGTTTTTATTCCTAAAATAATTATTGTAACATCTCAAGGTATCCGCAGCTAAGAAAATCTGACTATGAAAAATAGGTTTTCTTAAGCCACGAGGTGTTTTTTCAACACTCTGTTGGGACGGTAAGTCGACTAAAAAGAAACACGCTCTAAATTAGTAACAAAAAAAGGTGTTTTGTTTTAATAAGCCTCAACATTTTCTTGTACCTGCACCAGAGGAGCGTCATTAAATTCGTATATTTTGAACGTGAAACGTTACTCCAATACGTCGACTTTATGACGCTTTCGACAAAAAGAGGTATACCGTGTAATTATGAGATCCTGTGGCGCACAGTCGGTTTGTGTAATTATCACTTAATGCCGCCTGCAGCAGTGAGTCTTCAGTAGGCGTCACCGTTTGACGAATCCAGACGGCTCGCGTCAGTGTTTTATGGTCCGCTATTTTTTACAAGTTCTGACAGCCTGACATAATTGGTGTTTACATAGCAATCTGTTATGGACGCCCTGACCTTAAAACAAACTCCTCTTTGTAAAAACTGACGACTGACTAAGGTCAGCTTAAGTGTTCTAGAGCAGAGTACGGGTGAAGTGAAATGCGTTGATATGAATAATTAATATGTCTTGGCAAATGTTTTGCCGATTTGTATGGTACGGAACGTGCTGTTTGTTTTATGCACCAGCATTATAGTATCCCTTTGCGGAACTCACTATATCATTTCGTCCTCTCAGATTCCTAACCCTCCAGTCATTCACTCCCATCATATTCACTCTCATCCAAACCATCCACATTTTTCTTCAATTTGCTGTGTAATACGATCTTCTGATTATTGTGGTGAAGTATATCCACTCCCACCTGTACTTCTTAACACTTGTTATTTTACTTAACATTCGCCGTAATGCAAATGTTTCAAAATTTCTGATAATGTTACAGTACACATTCCACGTATCATAAAACCTTGAATGAGACTAACCCGTAGTCCAATTCGACGTAGTCAACAATTTGCAGACCACAATAATTTATTTATGTATTTACTTTGATTCAAAAATTGTACTGTTTATTTATTTATTTTATTATTTTGTCAACGCTCGTAAATTCCATTTCCGTTCTCTGGCTTTCCACAACAGATACTGTTTGTAGTACAGGGCACTAGGGAATTGTGAGAAATATCTCTAAAATATAAAATACTTATATTTTGGGTAGATAATATTTTATAGTGTAAATTTAAAAAAATATATATAAATAATTTCGGATTACGCATCGAACGCGAAGGCAGTTATTTTCTGTCGAGAGTGTGATGGATAGGGGAGAAATACGACTGTCATTCCGACAATACAACTATTCAATAAGACGACAATGTGACGCCTTGTTTAGTTGAGGCAATAACTCTAAATTGGTGTGTCAAATTAGAGTGGAGAGAAAGAAAGCGTCTTCACAACAGATAGACAAAAGGCGCTGCCTCGTACATGCGATTTACCAGGAATACACAAGGCGAACGACACGATCGCAGTTTAACAACATGTGTGAAAGGTCCAAGACGACACTCTGACACAAAGGGTTTACACGACTTAACTTGAAGGTTCGTCATATGAACAATAAGGGCTTATGTTGCGAGAATGAAAAGACGATGTAGTGACAAGGGGGGGTCGTATACGATTCCAAATACGAATGGAACTAGGGAGAAAGGCGGATGTACAGTACCGAGAAGTTATCAACTAGCAGTATAGGAAGAGGCGCTGAAAGGAAACAACAAGACAATACCGAAATTCGTTACGCCTGAGACTATGGGACGCTAGCGTGACAGGGTATCAATCACATGGACATAACTTGAACAGGGGTAGAACAAAAGGATGATTGGCAGGCGAAGGAATTGCTCATTTCGAAGAGTTATGGGGTGATGACACCAGAGAGTATGTTGGGGTAGGATAGACAGCCTATCAGAGACCAAGGTTTGGCCAGGGCTGGACTCAAGAACTATGTTGCTATGGAGACGAATGGCGAAAACGAATCAGAAGGGAGTCGCGAGCCTGACTCAAGACATTGGGTGGAGTCTTCGAAGAAATCGAGACAAGAAACCAAGGAGGAAGACGATGGAGGACTGTACAGATTTGACCAAGAGATGTGTTAGGGAGGCAAGTTGATAAAACTGTGTGTTTACCACGAGAGGACACCCAGTCTCATTAAATTTTGCTCAGTCTTACTCAAATTTTTGCTAAGAGATACACTAAATTTCGCTCAGTCTCACTAAATTTCTGTAAGTCTTATTAAAAGTTATCAGTCTTACGTAAACTTTTGCTCAGTACTATTAAAATGTTCGTTAATTCAGTGAATCTGTATTATTAAAGATTTTAGTGCGTATATCAATATGTTACAAGTTCGGAATATCGGTTTTAAATCAATAGTATACTAGACTCTTAATTTCATTGAACTCAGACCTTTGTTAGTTTATGTACATCAGTGCGTAATGACTTTATAATATATTAATTTTAATACCGCAACGTAATACAACATAGTGCGCAGTAAATCGTGAACGCGGTAGCAATACAGTATTTAACCATTTCAATTTGCTCACTGTAGATCAGAGGAGTCAAAGTGAACAGAAACATTATTTAGTAACATAAACAAAGGCGTATTGTAACGGCAATGCGTACAGATTCAATAACTTTGTTAGTTTAAGTTATGAATGACAGAACACTCATAAATAATTTGTGATATGATGGACAAAAGCACATACTCTTAATATTGCGTGGTAGGATGCTCAAACACGAACAAACAGACTTAAACATAACACTAGTAATTAATGTGTAGACAGCCAGTACTTGGTATTATACGTGAATACATATATATCAAACGAGACCGGATGCATACCGACACGGGGTGCGAGATATGTGTTGTGGAAGTGTAACGTCATTTGTGATCTAAATGATAAGTGTGAAGCAATTGTGCTGGAGAGTGGATGACACAAGACGCCGGATGGAGGATCTACGCAATTTGGATAACTGTTAACAAGTAACGTAAATTATTTATTGTTAGTAGTTATCAATCCACTGACCTGATTCTCACAAAGAAACCACATTGAGATAAATATAAATATTAGATAATAGTTAACTCATATAAATGATCACTATTGTAGATACAAGTCTGGAAATATGAACTCATTAAGTGTAGGAAGATGTTGAACGTAGAGTATAATTTATTGCATACTTATGTTGAAAACGAGAATAGTATCATCAATTAACAAATAAGTTGTGTGATATATTGTTTCATTTCAGGAGCATGGATATGTACAATCATGAATGCTAATTATTAATTGTTTAGTAAATAATAAACTGTTATTTCTAGATCCAGACGTGCGTATGTGTTATGTTATTACAATACCTCAATGGTGATCAATATAATATGTAAGATATGAAAGAAGGAGAAATCATGATTACAGTGAATCCCACTATTTCAGATTAAATGTCAAATTAGTTAATATTCTAAATTAACTCATTAGTTAATTACCCCTATATTACATTGACGCCCAAACGCGGGACATTATGAAAGGTATCATAGCTTATATCAGAGATTAATCTATGGTAGTTAAAACTACTACGTTTTAAAATTAATACTATTAAAACTAAAGTACTGGTTTCATAAGGTAACATTCTGTCAGATAAAGGACTGACAGGCCTACAGGATGTAAGCTACTTAGCAGTAAACATAGGCCACTCAAACAAGGCACCTAATGTTCACACGCAACACAACATATTTCTAGGTCATATACAGTGACTCATTTTTTAGTGGCTTTCATTTTTTGCAGGCATGTTGAATAATAAAACAATACTTTTTGATAGAGATGCCACGTCTCTGAACGGATGCTGTTACTCTAAACTGTAAATGCGATCAGTTGGTAATTCACGTTATACGGGAATTTGCGCAGGTTAGCAGGAAATCTAAACGATTCCGCATTCCATTGTCTCTCGCAGTTCCAAACCGAAATATACCAATTGGTCGGAAAAGGAATGTCAATCTGCCAACAGGAATGCCATCAATTTTGTTGCTTCATGAAACGATAGTGAATTCGATTACCGGGGACAGATGGATCAATAGTAATAGACCGAACACATCGCCATGATCAGAGACGAAATTTAAGTAGGGCAAACAGTTTTTGACTACCGTAAAAATAAAACTACTTTTTAAAACTAACTTAGCGACTAAAAATCAAAAACAAAAACATAACTTTTAAAGATGAAGCTGAAGCAACATGTCTTTGATGATCTAATGGACCGAATTAAGTAATTTAATTATCACCGCTTCATTAAATTCAGTTTAATTATACTTCAAAATTATTCAGCCCTGGTAAAAATTCAGCTAATTTATCAATTAAAAAAATATATAACAATCAACCATTTATTTTTTACACTCGATTAATAAAAGCTTGATGAAGCTAGCAGGTGTCTAAGAAATTATTTCATTGTTCCAGTTGCAACTGTAAAATTATTTGAGTTGCAACAAGTTATTTTCTCTTCAATTTACACTTTTGCTTATCCCTCACATTACTTTTAGCATTTTATAATTGAAACCATTTTTCTTAAATTTATAGCTCAGTAGATCTATGAGAACACACGTCATGGTAATGTTATGAAGTACTCAATGAACTAAAAGCGTTAGAGCTAAGTTTTAAAATTACCATGGGCATTAAAGCTTTCCGTACGCTCGGAGTAAGTGAATCGTTTTACAAAAATGTTTACTTATTCATTGCTCCTCCCTTAGTTTATATTACTGTATGTTGCTTAAAATGATCCCTTCATCTCTGTTGTACGTTATCCTCTATTCCCCTTAATCATGTGCATCTGGTTCTCCGCTAGAAGTCATCTTTTATCTTACAAATTGTTTCCCATTACAACTAATATTTTTCTATAGACACATAATTTCAATTCAACCTATGTAGTTTCAATTTCTGATATACTTGCGTCTGGATTTCGGAGAAACACCTGTCTAATAACTGTTAAAAGTAACTGGCAAATTACTTTTCCATTTCGACAATAAAATATGTTTTTCTAAGTTAGTACATAACGCACGCTTCAAGTGTTAATATGTGGTTACGTCAACAGAAGCTATTCTAGTGTTTATGTATCTGTATGTGTATTTACGTATGTATATGTGCGTGTGTGCAGAGAAGAGAGAGAGAAAGACGGACAGTGAGAGTGCGATGGAGGGGGAAGAAATAATGGGTGCGTGCGTTTTCCATTCTTTCTTCCTAACACAAGCACCCCTTTATGAATTTTGGTACTTCTCTTGGCAGAATAATTGACATTCTACAACCGCCGATAATTTTTCCAATACAGATTGTGATAGAAAATTCAAGTTTATTCCTCGTATCTTAAACGAGTGAAAAAGTCTCGCTTCCGCGCAGCTCCCAGCTTTAAGAAGAGGAAACCATTTAATCTCCTTGCAATTTCTCCGTCCTTTTGCTTATAACGCAGTGGTGTTTAATACAGATTTCAGTCATTTTTGTCGTCAAAGCATATTCGACATTACATGTATTGTTCATTCTATATTTTAGTTACAGTAAAAAGAATTTCACAAATTGACGAAAACCAATTACATATGTTCTGTCATCTCTATATGACATTAAAATTTATTACTGAGTAATTCGTGTTCAACTAATGAAGTAAGGATGTCATTTGAACACACACAACGTCTCTTCATAAAATACAAAATAGAAGCCGGTCAGTCCGAAGAAACAATGGATTAAAGAAACTTTTTGAAATTTGGCACTGCTGTATCATAACAAATCAAATGTCAAAGCCAAGTTCAGTAAACAAAACTACTTTATTCTTGCTGGACTTTCAGGAGTGTTTTACATACGTTTTTTGTCCGTTTGAAGTTAACTTTTTTAAATTTAGGGTTAGCTATGAAAAAATGTCAGCTGGTTTATATATGTCAGACCAACCAAGTATATAAAACTTTCTGTGACAACGAATTATAACATATTCTCCAATGAATTGAAGTGTCCGTATGTTACCAATTCCAGTTTCATGACATTATTCCACTTTCGTAACACATTCGTTTTCTCTCTCAGCTTGTAAGGCGCCAGAGAATGGTCACGGTAAGTATAAATGACGGGAACGTGTCCTATTTAAAACTCTTAAATGTCATTGTAAATTTTGTGTCACTTTAACGGTCACTAAATTAATTAAGTTCTGTGCAGAACCACACGGACCCTTGAATGGTATTTAACTACGGGCATTTTATAAGACTAGGGATCTGAAACAAATGTAAATATTGTTTGAAGACGTGTGTACATGATCACTGTTCAAATACATGTATTTCTAAACATATCACATACGAACTTTAGTATACAGTTTAAATAAGGGAGAGCGTGTCTCAGATTCATTCACACTCATTTTCCTCTATTTTTATCATCTGTCTATGATTTTCAGTTGCTTCTCTCAAATTATAATAACTCATTCTCTTTTCATCGGTAAAACTGGCAATTTAGGTAATGGTTAAGTGGTCTTGGCTTTAAAAAGGTGTTTGTATGAGATTTACTTTTCTCTAATTAGTAACAGGACAAGTTTAGGGCAGTCAATTAAGCGATTTATTTCTTTAATCGACATTACTTGAACTAAATGGTTTTCTAGATTACGACACTCTATCTTACCAGAAAATCCGTTAACTGATTCCATTTGAGTTAACATTTCCTGTAAAGGGAACAAATATTACTTACACTACATACAGAATAGATAAAAGGCTGATACACTAAATAGAGAAAAGACAGAAAAAAAATTACAGGCATTGCACAAATGCAATGCACAGAGAAGGGCATTGAAAATGCTTCAATAAATCTAAAAAAAAAAAAAAAATATATATATATATATATATATATATATTTATGTTCATTCACCAATCAATGAATTCATTCTTCATTTACCAATGTACAGATTATAAGTTAAATGTAGTCGCATTCATAAGCGAAGTTTTGTATGTGTACTACGTTATTGACAACAAAGAAGTAGTTTCTATGGAAACTCAACGGTTCCCATTTTCGATCACGCACCAGCGATCGGCCGCAAATGTGCGACACGTCCTTATAAACATTTTCAATGTTAAAATAACATGAATGTAATTAAACAACATAATGTCCCACACACAAGGATTCTTTTTATGTGTGAACTCCTGTCAGAGGTAATGGAATTTACACAAAGATACTGAAGTTTAAGAGAAACCGTGACGTGTCTGAAGCGAGCAAAACAAGGCAATAAATATTCAGATTGTCTACTGGCGCAGCTGACCTGGTACAAATTTATGTATTCACAATCACAACCCGAATCGTGTTTTGGCATTAGAATCGTCACATTCTGCAAAACCGTGTTTAACTGTAAACGGGAACTTAACACATGTTTGGTGGTCTGACCGTTTCGCTTCGGAGAGTTCGTCACAATAAACACGCATAATTTCATTGTGTGCCGCGGAACGTAAATCTTAGTTGTTGACACTACTTGTGAAAAGTGTTGGTCACCCGTAAGATTTACGACTGTACATTCTTGAACATATAGTTCATTAAAATACAATGATCTTTCTTCAAAATTTGCAAATATTTATAATTTAATTTCAGTGCGAGCCTGCGTGCGCATATGTGAGTGTGAGTGTGTCTGAGTGTATGTGTGTGTAAACATCCTTATTTTATTATAACGTAAATTAGATTGTAGTCTTCAGTTGTTTTATTCTGAGAGTCCTCGCAGTACCAAGTGTCACACTCTCCTCATATTAAAGAATGGTATATACATCACTTTCCAACCCTGTTCAACTCTCTCCTGATGTACAGATCCTCTTTTTCGTAGCTATTTAATTAGATTCTTTGCAGACACTCATTGCCAGCTTTTTGTTAACCTTAAAAGCTTAGTGTTGTTACAATCCTGTAATTAACAATGTCCTGACCGAAGTCTATTACGTGAAGTTTTAGTGTGCGGAATAAAAATGGAGAATTGTGTATCCACTTTTCACGAAAAAAGTGATGTGCTATCCGCATCTAACAATAAGACTTTATATGTGTCAAGTCTTATGTAATTTATATAAATATAATGATTTTTAGTAATGTAATGTCTACAAGTATATAGTTATAAGTTACAGTCTATATACAGCTGTATTTATTGAGATACTGTAACGTGATATACGGCGATATGAGTGTGTGTTATCAATTTCTCTGGCTTAAAGTGTTTATTAAACAATTGTGATTATTATTAAACAATATTATTCTACTGTTTAAATACCACAGTAATCTGTGCTGTACTGTAACGTAACTTTAAAATTCTTATTTCTAAAGACCACATCTCTCTTGATGACCCGTTCTTACTTACTTCATCTCGTAGGGAGCCATGTTTCTTACCGGTAGCCATCGGCGTCTCGATCGCCTGAAGCTTCTGCGACCGTCATAGAATACTCACTTCCCATGTGTTCGTGTGACTTTCAGGACATTTCCATTTATAATCTTCTGTTTTACTACTTTTTATAAAGGCGTTCAATTTGAACCGATTGTAACGAGTCTTCAACCTACTCGCACGTCTACAGTACTTGAACGTGCGCTCAAATCTCATTGCATAGGCAATGTGAGGTCATAGTATGATTTGTTCTGCACTGATGAAAGGTTTACTACTCATGAAACATAAAACTGCCCTCTACCACTAATAAGCTTACACACTTGTGTTCTAAATTATATGGAAAACCACAGCTTTCTTACAAACATAAATTCTTAATAATGCGTAGATGTAAATCAGATACTACATTGTACCTGTAGTTAGTGTATGGACATTCTGAAATAAACTTCCGTAACGTACAGAAATCACACGCGAGGTGCTCATTCTACGTTTATAAGTGGATCATTCGCCGAGTTTATATTCTATTTTCTTAACACGTGATTTAAGTTATTTTTACAATGAAAAATGATAAAAAATTTGTCAAGAAACTTCTTTTACTATGTTAGTCGTACCCCGAAAATTCATCACCGGTGGTTATACAGACGCGTATTTGTTATTACGTAGATTTTCTTTGAAAGTACACAAATATTTTTGATTACCTGTATTTGTTATTGTGTGTTTTATTAATAGAAAATTACTGTACTCGTAAACAACACAGCGCTTTAGGCTGGCAGTGACTCTTAACGAGAATATTTTTGTATTAGATGGTTACATAAAAATACAACGACTGACTGATAACTGATTCAGTGTTTCTGTCAGCAGAGCACAAGGTTATGTCCATTACAATGTAATGATACTTCATAAATAATGGGTCTCTAACTTTATGATTAATATTCTCTTGGGCACTCCGTCTACTGGTTTTCCTAGCTAGTAAAATTCACCGGTATGTATAGAGACGTATGTGTCGTTTTGAATATTATCATATGTAATCAATTTGTCACCCTTGAAGTTAGAGTCCACGAATACAGCTGAGTTACTTTTGTTTTTACATTTGTATTCCAATCTGATTAGTTAATTTATCTTTTTTAAGTATCGTCTGTAAATTACAGCAATGGGATTCTTTGTCTACCGCACAGAATTTATATTTAATTAACCGTGCGTTTGGCTCGCGGCTGAGCGATAAATATTACTTACCGACTGCTCGGTTGCAGGACGTCTTGTCATAACGTCATTAATTCTCATGTAATTATTGTGTACACGACGGGTGGCCTTGTGTTCTACTGACATGAACTGCAACACAGAAAATCAGTTTGCCAGTCAGCCTACCAACGAAACGTCTTCATTTTAAAATGTATTTCTAATGCGTATTACAGGTATATACACAATTGAAGTTTAATATTACAAAACACACTTTTTCAGACCGAAAACCTCAAGTTTTCTACATAATTTTAGCATATAAATGTGAGAAAGACAGAACAGTACTAATAAATGACTCTCGACATTTGTAAGTTAGTTTACGATTAGGCACTACGTATAAACCTGCCAATTATTACAAATTGTGTTTCATTATATCCTACGGCTAAAAATTCTGGTTAACATTGTTATAAATAAACTTTTAAAAAGTACAACAAATCTTACCTGTACAATGTCGAAAACAAAAGATTCATGGTCACGCCTATTAGTAAATCATTCTTTAATTGATGTCTTAACCTGGAAACACATTCCTATCACGTCACGCGAACTTACGTGAGATCAAGACTTGCTTTAATACGTGAAATCGTAGTGCAGAGACACACTTATGTCACGTCACGTCACTTCATGTTAACGTGAACTCATGTGAACACGCGTGAAGTCGTGTAAACACTCATGAAGGCAAATAAAATTCTACTTAATCAAAAAATCAGTTAACATAAGAAGGAGCTGGATACACGATATAAGCTTAGAAAGACAAGAAAAGGTGACTCAGAATCTAATACAAGTTTCAAAGTACAAAATACAAGAAGATCCAGATAAATTTCAAATGTATTTCAGACTGAATAAGGAAGAATTTGATTATTTACATAATCTTATTCAAGATTATATACAAAAAAGAGCACCCATGTCCAAAATGCTATAAGCTCTCAAGAGAGATTATTATCCGTATGTTAAAGTAAGCTTGAAATGAACGAAAACAAATGCTTGGCATCTTAATTGATTATATTTTAAAGCAACATATAATTGTTAAAATTTAGTATTTTTAAAAGTATAAAATTTGTTTAACATCTTGAAACATGAAATTACTGATCAGTGGTTATAAAACACAAACACATTTTTTAATTAAAAAAAAAGAAACATACTGTAATTTACATATCATTAATCTTCGTGCAGTCTCACTTTTTCTATTAACAACTCCTACATTTTCACGTACTTGTCACCTCACCCTTCACAAAAGTGTGGTTGAACAGAAAACGTGATTAACGTGAGGGGTGAAATAGCCGGCTATGTCACGTGACATCACGTGATATACATGACGTGAAGACAGTGTGTCTCCAAGCAATTCAACTCAAGCTGAAAACCCACTCTCACAGTTTTTACTATCACGTGAATTCACGTGAGGTCACGTGACGTGACAGCAATATGTTTCCAGCTTTAAGCTCTCACGCCAGGCGTCAACACTGGGTAAAGTCGTTATTCCTTGCTGGGCTATTAGCCCGTGGTGTTTATTACAACAGATGTTTTGGTCCCACCATTGGATCCCATCTTCAGCGTTGTACGATTGAAAGTTTAACTGGCAAGGTGTCCACCAGTGTACAAGAATCTTTACCATAATACTATGGGAACTATTACCTCGTACGTTCCGTTTACATCAGATACGATTAATAGTAGGTTTAAAAACGTCGGCTTAACATGGTGTCAGTAAATAAACGTAATCTTTACTCAATAGTGGCAAACAATACAGAAAACTCAAACATACTGAAAACAATGAAATTTATCAAATACATTGTGCAGAATGTGATGAACAAGTTGTGATGAATGTTATTTATATTGGTCAATGTAGTCGTGCTCAGAAACATCGCATTTCTGTTAAGTAAAAAAACAAAGCAGGAGATTTTGAATAATACAGCAATTACAGGTTTAACAGGTCATTGCCTAAAACATAAACACTTTTTAGACACAAAAACTCCAGTGCATTCCTGCATAACTTTGAAAAAGTTAAAAAAATTGGTTTACTGAAAAATATTAGAAATTAAAAAAACGATTAAAAATAACAAAAAGTGTAATAAACGAACAAAGAGAATTCTTTGTATTTCCTTTATTAAAAGCCGTTATTTAGTTTAGTTAGTTTTAGAATTTGCATTCCTATTATACTTGGGTTTCACTGTGACTTGACCTTCTCTATATTAGCTCCTCCACCCCGTTCACCATTAACACCCCACACACATTACCCTATAATATACACCCTTAACACATGTTCACCCTCTAACACATTCTTTGAATATATTTGTTCTTAGCAGCTCTCCGAGAATAGTCTAATAGGCTGAAACAAATTTCACAGCGTAAGAATAATTTGTGAAATTACCAAGCATTTGTGTTTTTAACCTTTTTAAATAATATGTTTCACCAAGTGCCCAACTATTCTTCAGTCAATACCGTAATTAGGTTTTGACCAGCGGAGTTTAACTTCTAAAACGTGTAATCTGTAATGTCTCTGAGGACGTAAAATAGCTTGCGTTATTGTACTGTAATTCCTAAGTGACCGTTTGACAATAAATACGGAATAATCAAGCATAAATATTTTATTTGCATAAAGTATGCAAATATCCTGGGTAGAAATGTTACAATAACCTTACGTAACTTTTCTGTCAGCTAGTCGGTATGGAAATTGTAAATTTATTTGTCTATGCGTATTGCTTTCCCCTTTAATTCCTTACCATCATGACTACACGATTTTATTATTTTTTGTTTGTTTGACACAATAAAGTATCACTCAGCATTACTGCCATTCAGCGAAACAATTAGTAAATCATGGTTTACTTTTATATTTCTACGTTCGTAAGAGTATTGATAAACATTTTTGTATCCACATTTATCAAACGTTTTTTATAAACAGGATACACTGCAAGAAAATGTAATACAAATTCCAAAAGGAGAAAACTATTTTAAAAGACAAGTTTTTTTACATTCAATACACAGTGACATTCAAAAGTTGACACCGTGTAGGGAATAAAATACTATGGCTTATATAGACTGTATCTCTCTTGGCCTAACATGTCAAATGTCAAAGTTGACACTAACTTTGCTAAAGTTATCTTTTCTGTTCGTACAGGCACTATTACTGGTATTTGTGTCTTGTTTCTAACATTGTTTATGATCTGTCTGGCTCTTAAATTTAGATAGACGTGACTGTCTGCGCTTTCTCTATAAAAACATAAATTTATGTTTCGTTTTTTCTCTTGTTTTTAGAATCGTAATCGAATTCTAAGAAATGTCAAAAAAAACTTAAGTTCTTCAGTTCTCAAACCTTGAATTCAACTGTACAAATTGATTCAGTGACGAATTATTTGGATTCTGAAACTTCAGTAAATCAGATTTACTATTTCAATTAATTTTGTTTTAATTTTAACATACTGTAGCATGTTTCCACACACTTCAAAATACGAGCATCGCATACAGCATTGTATTCAATATTCTTAAAAAATAATTATGTTACTTAGCAACATGTCTTCAAAGAAAAATGTGGTCTGGGTAAGAGATATATATTGACCTGTTATGAAGTAAGGTTTACTCCTAAATGTCGGCTCCGCCTATAGAAACGTCAATTCTACTCAGTACCCCGTAAAATGTCTCTAGTAAACATTTTTCATTTTTGGACGCAATGGGAGGTGAAATTTGATCAATTTTTTTAATGCAAAATTTAGTTTATGTAAATTAAGAAAATAGTTTAAGAAAACGTTTACTTGAAAAAGTAACCTTACAACTCGAGGAACTTCAAGTTTCTACTAAGGCACAGTTTCAAAATTTCTGATAGGCCTAAGTTCTGTGACGAGGTAAGGTTTTAAGTAAGAAGAGCCCAGATAGTTAATCCGTAGAGTAAAGAAACTTAAACTGTAAAATAATCAAGTAATCGCAGGACGTTTCTCTCTGATCTCGGGTGCAGCATTTCAGAATATACCTCTAGACTCTTGTTTCCATAATTTTTCCTTTGGCAAACTGCAAGCATCATACGCATAATAGATTTGCCTACTTGAGTGCTGAAGTGTTAAATTAATGCAAATATCGACTTTACCATAAACCCTGCCAAGTCTTTTACTTTGGCAAATGAAAATCAGGTGTACAGACTTCTAATGACATAGAATTTAAATATAACGGCCGTTGACATTCATTATTACGAAAGCATATTTTTTTGTGGGTAGAGTGTTTTTATAACGGTAGGATGAATTTGACACCAGAATCAGTAGACCCTTCTTATTTTTTGTTTAATATATAATTTTTCTTCATTTTTTTAGAAATAAAGTTTGTCATTTCGGAATGATAATACGGAGACATCGAGAGGCTTCTCCAGTACAGAGTACTCAGATGTTCAGCAACAAGTCACGTAAAGGTTACAAAACCTGGTAACACAATTAAACCAACGGACTAAAAATCGTGACGTGATTAGAATTACCTTGACTGAAGAAAGTTCAACAAAGTATTAGAATGTGAAAATTTTAGTTTCGCATCACAGGGTTTTTGATAATATATCATACCCATTATGTTCAATATTATCATTACTTTCCTTTTGCCTCACTGTAGAAATTGTATATGCTCTACTTGCCAAGCACGCACCGAACACCCACAAATTTGTTTTAAGAAGGGTGTTAACCGACACCACTTTAAATAATTGACCCACTGCTGCCTGTTTACAATAAAATTATCGTCTTAAACAATCTCGAAAAAATCTCCAGATCGTTTTTATCTAATTTTTAATTACTGAAGACTTTTAATATATGGAACGCTTAAATATTTATAAAAACGCCGCTCATATATTTGTATTGATGATACGGCCGGAGTGAAGAATCATCTAAATTATTTTGATGTAAGGCTACCATTAAACATTTTTGGTATGTGGCCATCTACAATTGTGCAGAAAGACATTTTGCTCTGTATTAACATTTTCCTTCATTTCTGTCGTTATAATGACACAAAGAACATACCTTTTTGTTACTGTAAAATAATGTATAACTTTTAAAATGAATTACTACACATGTTATTTGTTTTCAGATGCATGTGGTAGTAACCTTTCCCAAAACTGTAGGTATAAACTTTAACTGGTCAAGAAGAAAGACTATGTAAAGCACAGAGGGAAACAACGATCTTCTGAACTACTCGCTTGTATATTGATGTAATTGGCCGAATTGTATAATCATATAAACAAAAATCGGTTGCAATTAAAAATTAATTTTGACTGCGTTGATAGTGTATATCAAATCACAAATATAATGCTAAAATTAAAAACTATAGATAGCATCATACACTCCTCACTGTGTATTACAACATTCATTAAATACTGTGTTTACGACTGAAATGATTAAAAATCGACTGACGAACAATGTTTTAATAACTGCATAGTTTAATAACTAATTAAAACCGGATCCCAGAATTGTTTTTTGCAGATCTGTTGTCATTAGTAGTTCATTAACGTTCTGTTTTTGGTTGATTTCAACAAATTTTCTGCTCCGAATCCATTTATTTACATCGTTTTTATTCCTGCTTTATAATAGTTGGAACAGTTTTACAAAAAAGTGAAGTTACTTTTCTACGTTAATTTGTTCAGTCGATGGTATGCAAAAAATGCATATGGAAAATCTGGCAAGTACATTTGTGTATAAAGGATGTTTATATGCGTGTACACACACAGACCTGCCCCCGTGCCTACCTGGATATATCGTAAACACCTTAAGACGATGCTACTTCTCCTCTATTACCTGTGGAGTCAGGTGTTCCGCAGGGTAGTGCCCTGGGTTCTCTGCTCTACCTCCTGTTCACCTCGGACTTACCGTCAGCAAGTGAATCCTACTGTTGCTACCTACCCCAATGACACAGAAATCCTAGCGACACACTCCGACCCCTCAATAGCATCTCCTATGCTACAAGAATCATTAAACAGCGTTCAGTTATGGCTTAATAAATGGCGCATAAAAATCAATTCGTCCAAGTCAGTACACGTTACCTTCATCACACCTAAGGCAAACTGCCCTCCGGTAACAATTAACGGTCAACCAATACCGCAAGCTGAAAGTGCTAAGTACCTTGGGATACATCTGGACAGGAGACTAACGTGGAAAAAACATATAACATCTAAGAAGATTGAACTTAATCACAAGGTCAGAAATATCTACTGGCTGATAGGCAGAAAATCACGGTTAAGTCTTTTCAACAAAATGTTAATCTGTAAAGCAGTTCTTAAACCGGTATGGCCTTATGGTATTCAACTTTGGGGTACTGCTAGTACGAGTAATATTGAGATTATCCAGCGCTCTTAGTCCAAAACTTTAAGTTTAATAGTCGACGCTCCATGGCTTGTCTCCAACAACTCTATACACCGCGACCTCAAAGTTCCAACCGTGATAGAAGAAATCATGCGCCTCTTCAGGACTCACATCTCCAAATTAGAAAAGCATCCAAATCACCTGGCAGTTAATTTGCTAGACAGCAGTGAAGATATTTTAGACTAAAAAGGCACAAACTGTTAAACTTACTATTCAGGTTTAACTAATAATGTATTCTCTGTATTATCTGTATTGTAATGTATGTGATATCTGTTCTGTTCTACACAAACAATGGATTAAAATGATGCCTATATGATTCTACAGAGTCGATATCTATAGATCTTGCATCAATTGAGGCTTTAAGATAGGGGCAAGCGCAAAAGAGAAATATGTTTACTGTTTCAAAGTTCGAATCAATATAAAAGTAAAAACAATGCTAGTTTTGAGATAAGGGCCCTCACTTTCGTACTTGAACGTACTCGATTTTGTATGATTATGTTTCTCATACATTTCTTATGAATATAATTAAAAATACAATTAGATATCATTGAAGATTATACATATTTCTCTTTCGAATTTAACTTTTATTTGTGAATTTTCGTCGATATCTGTAAAATATGTTTTTATTTCCAATTAGAACAATTCAGTCGCTCTTTAGACGGCTTTTAGAGATACAATAAGGAGTATATAGAAAATGATGTGTAAGTAGGCCTATATTTAATTAAATTTTAAGTCATGAATCGTTCTCATTTCAAACAATTTACTTTAGAAATGTTAGGCCTATTTATTTAATTTTAGCAGCGTTCTGCTTCCTATGGAAAAAGTTGACAAATTTTACTCGATTTTTATGTTTCATACAAAGTTTAATGTATTACTGTTTGATAATGTGAGATCCTTATGTTGGTAACATGTCCATAACAATGCTTGTTTTTTTGACTACCTTCGTAGAAACATATTTTCGTATTGTGTATGTTAAGTAGAATCTTGCGCTTTGAAGTGTATCCATTTCACAATCTTAGCTCTTTCCTATTATTACAATTTACAGTTGTGTGAACTATCATGTCTTTATGCCTGTTACAAAATTACAGAACTTGAGTTTCCTCATAAATAATTAACACAAGTAACTCTTGAAACTTCTCGTCACTCACGCCTCCATTAATGGGATTTAACCTTCATTTATGGCTCTATTATTGCAATAATGTTAAACTTTGTTCACATGTGTAAACTAACTATAGTAGCACCTTGGTAATTACTTTATATGAGCTTACAGGAACTACTTATCAACAAGCGAACAAAGTAAACTTGCTGCTTAACGCGACGTACATTGTATTGAATTTTCTCACGTTCGATAAGAATTAAAAATTGAATTTGAACATAACACAAACTCAGCATCAATTTAAACAAGTTAATATGTACATAAAATAAAAATAAATGTAACTTTGTTCCAATAATTGTTATTACTTTCACTTCTAGGATATATAGTACATTTATATTTTAAAGTACATTGTCTTTTAATTCAGATTTTAAAGAATTTGTTAATAATTTCAGTGTAATTGAATAATGTTATTTGTTACTCTTTATTATCTGCTTCGGGTAAATGCCGAGTTCTTAAATTAATTTAAGTTTTGCTTTAATTTTAAATTATAATGCCTCCATTTTTAGATAAAATTAAAAACAGACCATACTAACTACGTAGTGCAAACAAATTCCGTCCAACTGAAAATTTTTTTTAAATAATGAGCATAAGCAAAAGCAAATGATGGGAAAGCTTTTATATTTGTTTTTCATAATTAAATATCGGTATGTAGAACCATACATGACTTCCATGTTCTAAGATTTATATTTAAAATCATATTCGAAATGAAATATTTCCATAGAAACTACTTCTTTCTACTTATTTCTTCAGCTTTAACCACAGTACTGTGGTCACTAACGTATACCACCTCACGTTTTCGCACACGATTTTCACTGATGATGGCAGTCGATGGCACTGTCGAAACGTCTGGTTTTGCAGAAAACATTCGGCTAAACAGCCCGGGAAGGAATGTTAACAAAAAACTACTTCTTTGTTGCCGATAATGTAGTACACATATAACAAATTCTCCCCTCCCTCTTCAACTATAATTTTCATTAATAGAAAATTACCCCCACCCCGCTCACCTAACCTCTTCACTTATAGATATTTCATCTACGTTTCTACAGAGGATTATTATGAGCTTCTTATCAGGATACTTTATTTACAAAAATTAAGTACTTTACTCTTGTTAAAACATAAAACGTTGCAGGTAACCTACCCCTTTCTCTTAACCGATCTTCACCAAAATCAATAGGCCTTCAGTGCTCTACAATTCAGGGACGCATGCAAAAAAATATTTGATTCTCTTTGAATGTGCGGCAGTTATCGTTTTTCATGAAAACATTTCTCTAGTTACAACATAAAATGTTGCAGGTAAACTACCCCATTCCCTTAACCGATCTTCACCAAAAACAATATGTCTTGAGAACTCTACAATTTAGAGCTGTATGCAAAACATTATTTGAACCTCTTTGAATTTACGGCAGTTATCGTTTGTCATGGAAAAAAATTACCCTTGTTAAAACATAAAACGTTGCTGGTCACCTACCCCTTTCCCTTAACCGATCTTCAACAAAATCAACAGACCTTGAGTTCTGTATAATTCAAAAAGGTATGAAAAAAAGTAGTTGATTCTGTTTGCATTTACGGTAGTTATCGTACGTCATAGAAAAAATTACCCTTGTTAAAACATAAAATGTTGCTGGTAAACTATCGCTTTCCCTTAACCGATCTTCACCAACACCAACAGGTCTTGAGAACTCTACAATTCAGGGCTGTATGCAAAACATTATTTGATTCTGTTTGTATTTGCGGCTGTTATCGTTTGGCATAGAAAAAAATTACCCTTGATAAAAAAACCTTGCTGGTAAACTACCCCTTTCCCTTAATCGAGCTTCAACAAAATCAACAGACCTTGCGTTCTGTATAATTCAAAAAGGTATGCAAAAATCTAGTTGATTCTGTTTGAATTTACGGTAGTTATCGTCCGTCATAGAAAAAATTACCCTTGTTAAAACATAAAATGTTGCTCGTAAACTACCCCTTTCCCTTAACCGATCTTCACCAAAACCAACAGGTCTTGAGAACCTAATAGCAATTAGAGTGTCTAAACAATAATAATACTTATTTGAAGGTGTGGTTTGTAATTTAAATCGTATCGTCAATACATACATTAAAAATCGGTAATTGGCTATGTAGCTTTAAAACAGAATTTGTTATTCTAGGGTCGCATTAAATAAAGCAAAAGCTTATATAAAAATTGTATTATGAAACCTAATATAATAGTTATTCTTTCATCACTTGCGTAAAAAATTTAATTTAATAATCACTGCGGATTCAGAATTATTATTGCATCTGACAGGTTGGAGAGGACGTGTGTTGTTATTCCTGATTGACAGTCAATATTAACTCAATACAAAACATTAAATACATTGAAATGAGTGCATGCATATACGCGCAAACACGTACGAACACACATTCATGGATATTGGGACTTATTCACAGCACAGAAAACAATTTTTATTAGTTTTCAGGACAGTATTACATCATGTGAAACATTTAATTAATAATTTTATTTATGTAAATGTCACCCATTACGTAATTTAACAGCATTGAAATGTAATTTTATAATGTTACACAAACCTATAAATAAATATTTGTTTAGTTACCATTTAAACTTTCTATATATTAACTTAACGTTTGTGCGTTATGTGTTTGTGTGTGTAATTTATTAGAAAACCGTTCTTAAGTAAGTATTAACTTCTTTTCTTTATTATATTTTTTATTTTTTATTCTATTTTCACTTTACTTTTGAATTACTTTAGTAGCCATCACCATCAGAGAAATTCAAAAAATTTGAAATAAATATCTACATATTTCATTTATAAATACTAATTTATTTTTATATTTGTAACTACCTACACATATTGTCTTTTCAGATTTTATTAATACTCTATTTCGGGTAAGCAGGAAGGGCAAGTGGTATTTAAACATACCATTTACAAATCCTAAAATTTACAAAATATTGTTGGACAGTAATGTGGTAATTTTCGCATTCATAGGTTGGCTAATCTGTACTTTCTGAAATTGGGCTTATCATGTTTATACAACGACACAGTTGTCCGAGCTACGGCAGGCGGCAGACGTCATTACGTTTGCTCGCTTGGTCTGTCATCATTCATTTTTCTTGTCGTCAGACAATCATTGTAGGCCTTAGGCCACAACATATATTGCATAGTTGCAATACATTAGCAATACATTGCTAATTCTTTTTCATGTAGCTTGAGTGACGCGTACTCGCGCCTCAAGTCTTACGACAATTCATACGACATTCGTCTAGGCC
The DNA here is from genome assembly GCA_034769895.1 of Magicicada septendecula. Taxonomy (NCBI): domain Eukaryota; kingdom Metazoa; phylum Arthropoda; class Insecta; order Hemiptera; family Cicadidae; genus Magicicada; species Magicicada septendecula. The sequence goes on along the minus strand of CM068367.1, from coordinate 167,279,113 downwards.
TTAGGTCTTAACATTTTTTTGGGCGCTCCGTGCCTGGATTCGTCATTCACCTTTTGCAACTTATAACAACGGTTTTCATCATTTTTCTGCCCTAATTTCTGGCCATCACGGGCGATTCAGCATATTCGCTGATCCGACCGTCTCGGGACTTGCTCATCATTTCTTTCGTCGCCATTGAGCCTCGTGACGACATCACTGCAAGACCATCCATGTGCTAGCGTCTACACTCCAGTTTAAGCAGTCATCTCTCCGGTCTGTGTCTTTGCCATCTTCTCCACGGCCTCGACACTCCAGGACATCGCATACCAGGTACCACATCATTAACAGGTGCGTACAATGGCTGAAGAAGGCCTCAAAGTGTTGGTCAGAAAGAGAGGCGGCTTAAAGTCTGCCATAGTGCGAATTAATTCGGCAATCATTAACTTTGATAAAAACACTAATACAAAACATTTTTTAACGGTTAGACTCGAAAGTCTAAAAAGTTTGGCAACAAAATACGATGAGGTACAGTCCGAAATTGAACTCATTTCTAAAGACATAAACGCTGCTCAAGAAGACCGAGTTGAGGTTGAAGAGCTGTTATATTCAACAGAAGCCAATATCTTGCAATTGATAGAAACCTTCAACGTTCAGACTGTATCTCCTGTATTAACAAGCAATATGCAATTAAAACCTATAAGTTTGCCCTGCTTCACAGGGAATATCTTAGAATGGCAGCACTTTTATTCAATATTTCTTGACTTGGTGCACGCCAGATCTGATTTAACGGCAGTGCAGAAATTACATTATTTGTATTCGTCTCTGAAAAATGAGCCGCTAGATTTAATTAAGGCTTTACCTATTTGTAACGAAAACTATTCGATAGCGTTGAGTTTGCTGTCCGCTAGATATGACAACAAATTCATACTAGCTAAATATTATATTCAAAATTTGCTTGAAGTAAAGTCAACAATTAAGGACTCTGTCCAAAGTTTGGCAGAATTCATAAATAAAATAACGTCTTCCGTTAATTCACTGGCGGCCTTGCAACTGTCAGTGGATTCATTCGAGCTTATCACTGTACAATTATTGTCAGCAAAACTGGACCATACCACGTTTAAATTATGGAAGGAGTCTATAGACCCCGATAATCTTCCTAACTTTCAAGGCTTCACTCAGTTTTAAACGTACGTAGACAGTTGCTAGAAAATACACTGCCTATCGATGCCGTACAGCAGCTCAACAAGCTAACTTTAAGATTCAATAATAAATCTGACAAACATAAATCACGAAACTCTGCTGGCAGCACTGCATTTAAAAGTTATCACTCAGCTTCAAATAATTATTTATGCCCATGCTGCAAATCTAGTCATCCAATTTACATGTTTGACAAATTTCGTGCATTAAGCACATCAGAACGAGGGCAATTTATATTAAATCATAAACGCTGTACAAATTGTTTAAGACCAGATCATTTTGCATCTAATTGTAAAATCAAACAATCATGTAAGATCTGTTCAAAACGACACCATACATTCCTGCACATAAATAATGTGTCAAAACCAGTTCTGCCAGAAGCAGCAACTATTGCTCACTTAAATTACAGTCTACAAACAATGTTCTCTTATCAACAGCACTTGTGTTTGTCATCGACCAGGCTGGCAACAGACAACTCGCAACAGTTCTATTGGATGCGGGGTCACAAATAAATTTTTGAACGGAATCATTTGCTAAGAAATTACGGCTTAACTTGACTAAATCTAACATACCGATTACAGATATAAATAATGCCGCGTGCTGTGCAACTAATTTAGCGTCTTAAATACGCATTATTTCACGCTATCAAAGATTTAGTTTCCAAGCAACATGCGCGGTCTTATCTGCATTAACCCATAAACTGCCAGCACAATCTTTCGACATAAATCAGTTTAACGTCCCAGATAACGTTTTCCTCGCCGATCCACATTTCAACATATCAGCTGGTATCGATATACTTTTAGGAGCACAATTTTACTTAGATTTAATTTTACCTAACAAATATGTACGCGGTTCTCATTTCCCTATTATACAAGAAACAAAGTTAGGCTATATTCTAGCCGGCAATCTGCCCAAACACTGCCGATATAAGGGTCCTGCTGTTTCGTTCCTAGCTAGGAACAACGACAGTCAAATTCTGGCGTCTCTCGAGAAATTTTGGGAGACCGAAACTATCCCTGATAATGCGCCCATTAGTAACGATTCAGCTTGTGAGGAGCATTTCGTTAAGTCTACTCATCGCAATGAAGAGGGTAGATTCGTTGTTTCGCTACCATTTAAGTCTGACAATCCCCAGTTGGGTGAGTCCTATGCTAGCGCTGAAGCGAGATTCTTGAGTTTAGAACGCCTGTTCATGCGTGATTCTAAGCTTGCGCGCGAATACGCAAACTTTATTCAGGAGTATAAGGATCTTGGCCACATGACGCTTGTCGACGATCGCTCTATCAATTCCGGGGTTTCAAATACCTACTATCTGCCTCACCATGCCGTCTTTAAACATTCTAGTTCTACGACCAAACTTCGCGTCGTTTTTGACGGCTCGTCCAAAACTACCAATGGCCTTTCTGTCAATGATGTTTTGTTGGTAGGTCCAAACGTCCAACAAGACCTTTTTTCTATTCTTTTGCGATTTCGTATGCACAACTATGTTCTCATCGCCGACATCGAGAAGATGTATCGACAAATTCTGGTATCTGATAAGGATTGTCATTATCAACGTATTCTGTGGCGTTTAAACGTATCCACTCGAACAGTTTAAACATTTTGTATTGCGAACTTAACATACGGTACTGCTAGTGCTTCGTTTTTGGCTACTCGCTGTCTTAATCAGATTGGTAAGGATCATGAAGCTTCTTTTCCTGACGCTGCGTCAGCTATAATTAATGATTTCTATGTCGACGATTTGTTAACCGGTGCAGACACCATTTCTGATCTGACCAAGTTGAAATCTGACTTAGGTACGTTGTTGAGTCAATACGGCCTCACTCTGTATAAATGGGCATCAAATCAACCCAATGTGGTCGCAGATCATGATAATTTATCACTCCCTTTAAACAAACAAGGTGTACAGAATCCGGTCCGCGTGGACCAAAAAATGTTTAGTAAAAGACTGTAGCTTGTGTAAATTCGTTCTTAGATGAATCACCAGGAAGCAGAAATCATGAAGAGTGTGGACTGTATTTAATTCATTTATTTGAAGTTCAAAATTACATTAAATATGTAGTCAGCAGTTGTTTTTGAATAACAGGTTGGCTAATGAGCATGACGTATAGAACGTATCAAAATTTAAATTACGATGAAGGGGCCTAATGGGCCATATGAAGTGTGGCCTAAGGCCTACGATAAAGGTCGTAAAGAATACGACCCGCGATAGTACGCGGAAATGAAATACTTTAGTACAAGTATTTAAAGACAGTAAGGCTGCAGGCGAGCCGACCGCCGCTACGAGCGTTTTAGACGTACTGAGCTTTGACATGAGTAATCAGATTAGAACAAAAGTAAGAAGCAGATTAGCCAACCTATAAAATAAAATTATCGCGCTACTGCTCATAAGCTGCCCGTCAAAATCAATCGATTTTTTACCACTTTTTTAGTAAATACATTTTGTAACTTAATTTAAAACATACAGTGTTCTTAATAATGAGAGTTAGTTTCAAGGCTAAGTTGAACCTTGAGTTATGAGATTAGATAACAGCTGTACGTTAGTGGTTTAGAGATAAGCATGCATAAGATAAGCCTAAAGATAAGCGTTTGTAAGCCAAGGTTGGCGAACAGCTGATTTCAAACATGAACGTGAATGTCTGCGTTGGCAAGTGTTGCCGTCACACAATGTATGTGTACAGTATAGAACATTATAATACATGAAAAAATACATAATTAGACAATGCTTAATAGTGTATGATCGGAAGCTCATCACATGATGGCCCGATAGTTTGTAACCCTATGCATGTCATAGATGGTTACCGTGAAATAGTTGAAGCCAGTAGACCTGTACAGAGAATTATTTACATGAATAAAATTGCCACAAATTACATGTTTAAGCGTAGATTTAGCATGGCGTCATGTATTGACCAAGTCATGCTGTTCCTGATGTTTCAGGAACTTACAATATGTAATAATGTATGAACAAGCTAGATAGCTGACTGAATGCAAGCACTAATATGATGACATGTATGTCGTAATTTGAATAGAAATAATAATTGTGCAATGCTTAATCACAAAATATAAATACAATATAACAATACAATATAAAATGAATCTAGACGTGGCATGGTTACATGCAGTAGACGCAAAAAACGATAGGTTTTACATAAACGCAAGTTATATAATGAATACAATAAACAATTTAGTTAATTACAATATGAATAATTGCAATGGCGTAAATAACAAATACGATACTGTGATTACAAACGTAGTACATAAGTTAAACAATTGAAAATAAGTTCAGAAAATAATAAAATTTTTACACAATAGTGAGTAAGACATGAGGCATAAATCAAATGTTGCATATACGAAAATACAAATAATAATGAAAGCCTTGCATATTAACTAAACTAACACTTGCTTGAGTAAAACAAACAGTTGCTGACTCAATAATATAATTAAAGCTTATGCTAAAACAAGTGCTTATAACTAACAATTCTTCTTGAACATTTGACTTATGTGTCTTTAGAAATTATACAAAGGGAATAAATCCTTTTTCTTTATTGTTCGTCCCTCGTAGGGACCAAATATAATTTGTGGATTGGTCTTCGCAGAACACCAGTAGATGACCGAATGTCTACGACACGAATTAAGTTATCTGGGCCGGGAAATGTGGCGGTAATTATACCAAATTTCCAGGCTAATGGGGGTAAATTATCCTCAATAAGCAAAACTAGGTCACCAATGGAGACATTATCCTTTGCGAATTTCCATTTGTGACGCTGCTGCAACTGGCGCAAATAGTCGCGAGACCATGCCTTCCAAATGCCTTGGACAAACCTTTGTAGAAGTTGCCAACGCCCAAGACGAGAAATAGGAATGTGAGATAAGTCTGGGTACGGTACCGCCGTTAAGGGTGTGCAAAAAATGGCCAGTTGTGAGTGGCACCGGATCACTTACATCCGAAGAGATGGCAAATAAAGGTCGAGAGTTCAGACATGCCTCTATCTGAGACAAAACTGTCGTGAACTCCTCGAAGGTGAGTATAGATTTGCCTACCACGCGGCGCAGATGAAACTTCAAACTCTTCATGCCGCTCTCCCAGAGGCCACCGAAATGAGGTGAGGTGGGCGGAATAAATGACCATGATATCCCCTGAGAGGACGTGAATGACTTGATCGATGAGATGGCATCCTTATTATGCCAAAAGTTGTAGATATCATGTAAGATATTGCGGGCCTTCCTAAAGTTTGTGCCATTATCGGAGTATAACTGACTGGGTATGCCCCTACGGGCCATGAAACGATGTAATGCAGCTATAAACGCACTGGCAGTAAGGTCGGAAACCAATTCCATGTGAATGGCCCTAGTCGCTAAGCAAATAAACAAAGACCCGTATGCCTTAGAAAGAGTTCTGGATTTCTGCCCGCCATGACGGATCATGAAGGGACCACCATAATCAACTGCGCTGTATAGAAACGGCCTAGAGGGAGTGACTCTAGGAGATGGTAAAATACCAAGCCTCTGAACCTGCTGTTTGGCACTAAACCTGAGACACTAGACACATTTTCGAATGATGGAGCGAATGACTAACCTGGCATTAACAATCCACCAAAGTTGACGCAGTGAATGATGCACGAGTTGAGCACCAGCGTGAAGTAAACGAATGTGTTCGCGTTCAATGATGAAGCGAGTAACATGCGCCGATGGGGATAAGACAACAGGATGTTTAGCGTCGTAAGGTAATTCAGACTTCTGTAATCGCCCGCCTACGCGTATCACTCCAGAATCATCAAGAAACGGGTCGAGAGAAACCAACTTACTCCTAATTGAAACAGAAGATCCGTTACGAAGACAGTTAATTTCGGCTGCGAAGTGGATCGACTGAGATTGTTTTATGAAGAAATTGAGAGCATGATGAATTTCGACAGGGGTAAGATCGCCCGTAAATTTGTCAGCACTTGAGTGTCTAATATTTCTGATGAACCGAAAACAGTAAGCGTATACGCGCGTTAGACGATGCAACAAGGAAAAGTCCAAAGAAAGGTCGATAGCCAGGGTAGACATTAGAGAAAGGTTATGGGTATGTTTCTCTTCCGCAGTGACTTCAGAAGACGACGGAGTGGAAGGTACGAAGGGTGGAAAAGGATTGGACTCTGACGATTGAGACAAACAGCTGGGACCGTGACACCAAAGCGAGCAATCGCGCAAAACGTCAGGGAGACACCCCCTGGAGAGAATATCAGCAGGATTGTGTCTAGAATTGATGTGATGCCAAGTATAAGTTTGCGTAAGACGCTGAATTTCAGCAACACGATTAGCGACGTATGTTTCCCACCGCGTAGACTGGGCATGAATCCAGTAAAGAGACACCATAGAGTCAGAATACAAATGAACACTATCAATAAACGAATAAAGAGCAGGAATGACCTTAAATACGAGTCGCGATAACAACAAGCAAGCGCAGAGTTCGATGCGAGGTAATGACACCTGTCGTAAGGGAGCTACGCGAGATTTAGAACACAGAAGATGACAGGAGTCAAAAGAATCTTGATAAATGACTCTGACATAAATACAACAGCCAAACCCCCTTTCAGAAGCATCCGAATAACCATGCAATTCAACTGTACTTGCCTCACGCTTGCAACGAATAGACCGTGGGACCACAATTTTGCTAATCAGACCCAATTTGTCGCACAAAGAATGCCAATCCGAACGTGATTGGCCGGAGATCGCTTCATCCCAACCAAGCTTGCAAAACCAAAGTCGCTGCATAAAATGTTTGTACAAAAAGACAACGGGACCGATTAGTCCAAGAGGATCGTATATGCCAGCAATAATCAAAAGAGCGTTTCTCTTGGAAATGCTTGAATCAACTGGGAATGATTTGATGTCGAACAGAAATGAATCGGCAGTATTATTCCAGAGAATTCCTAGGGTAAGCACATTGTCCTGTTTGTTTAGGGGGCGTGAAAAATTGTCATGATTCGCGACCACTGTGGGTTCATTAGATGCCCATTTATGCAACGTGAAACCATATTGACTTAATAACACACCTAGATCAGATTTCAGCTTGGTCAGATCAGAGATGGTGTCCGAACCGGTAAGCAGATCGTCGACATAGAAATCGTTCGTTATAGCTAACGCCGCTTCAGGAAAGGAAGCTTGATGGTCCCTACCAATTTGTACAAGACAGCGAGTGGCCAAAAACGAAGCACTAGCCGTGCCGTAGGTTACCGTTCGCAATGCAAAATGTTTAAATGGTTCGAGAGGAGAATCACGCCACAGAATGCGTTGATAGTGACAATCCCCTTCAACTACGCGAATTTGTCGATACATCTTCTCGATGTCGGCGATGAGAACATATTTATGAATGCGGAAACGCAAAAGAATGGAAAAAAGGTCTTGTTGAACATTCGGGCCTACCAACAATATGTCATTTAGAGAAAAGCCATTGGTAGTCTTGGACGAACCATCAAAAACGACGCGCAGTTTTGTGGTCAAGCTAGACTGTTTAAATACGGCATGGTGAGGCAGGTAGTAAGTATTTGACGCTCCTGAATTGATAGCGCCATCATCGATAAGCGTCATGTGCCCAAGATCCTTATATTCTTTAATAAAGTCTGCGTAGTCGCGCGCGAGCTTAGCATCTCACCTAAATCGACGCTCTAAGTTTAAGAATCTTGCTTCAGCATTAGTGTAAGATTCCCCCAAGTGGAGATTATCGGGCTTAAATGGAAGTGAAACCACGAATGGGTATAGCGCACGAAATGCTCTTCACAGGCTGACTCGTTATCAGGGGTGTTGTCAGGGATAGTGTCTGCTTCCCAAAATCTTTCGAGAGACTGCAGAATTTGACTGTCGTTGTTCCTATCTAGGAACGAAACAGCAGGACCCTCGTTGCGGCAGTGTTTGGGCAAGTTGCCAGCCAAAATGTAGCCTAGCTTTGTTTCCTGAATGATGGGAAAATTAGGGCCGCGTATGTATTTATTAGCTAAGATCAAGTCCAGGTAAAATTGTGCCCCTAAGAGTATGTCGATTTGCGACGATATGTTAAAATCTGGGTCAGCCAGAAAAATGTTGCTCGGAATGTGGAATTGATTTATGTCAAACGAATTTGCAGGCAGATTGTGAGTTAACGTAGATAAGATAGCACATTTCGCCTTGTTAAATTGAATTAACGAGAAATAATGCGTATAGACGCAAGATCAGTTGCGTAACACGCTGTATTGTTTATGCCCGTAATTGGTATGTTGGATTTAGTTAAATTAAGCTGTAATTTCCTTGCAAATGATTTTGTGCAAATATTTATTTGTCACCCGGCGTCTAGAAGAACTCTTGCCCTATGTCTGTTGCCATCCTAGTCAATGACAAATACAACTGCTGTTGATAAGAGCACATTGTTCGTGCATTGTAATTTGAGCGAGCAATAATTACTGCTGGCAGATATTGATTTCGGCACGTTGTTCGCGTGCAACAATGTGTGGTGTCGTTTTGAACAGATTTTACACACCTGCTTATTCTTACAGCTAGACACAAGATGATCTGATCTAAGACAATTGCTACAACATTTATGACTTGATACAAATTGTCCCCGCTCAGCGGTGCTTAATGTACGAAATTTATCACATATGTAAAGCGGGTGATTAGATATACAACACAAACATGAAAAATGGCTTGCCGCTGAGTGATAATTCTTAAATGTAGTACTGCCAGCAGTGTTTCTTGATTTATATTTATCATATTTATTGTTAAGTCTTACATTAGGTTTGTTGAGTTGCTGTCAGGCTTCGATAGGCAGTGTATTTTCTAACAGCTGTCTACTTGAGTTTAAAAAATGCGTGAAATCTTGAAAGTTAGGCAAATTGTTAGGGTCTATTGACTCCTTCCATAGTTTAAAAGTAATAGGGTCGAGTTTAGTTGATAGTAATTGTATAATAATAAATTCAAATGAATTCACTGACAGCTGCATTGCCGCCAGTGAATTAACGGAAGACGTTATTGTGTTTGTGAATTCTGCCAAACTTTGGACAGAGTCCTTAATTGTCGACTTGACTTGAAGTAAGTTTTGAACATAGTATTTTGCTAGTATGAGCTTGTTGTCATACCTTTCGGACAACAAACACAACGCTATTAAATAATTTTCCTTCCAGATGGGTAGTGACTTAATTAAATCTAAGGGTTCATTTTTTAAAGAAGAATGTAGATAATGTAACTTCTGCACTGGCGTTAAATCGGATCTTGTATGCACTAAGTCCGTAAAAATTGAATGGAAATGCTGCCATTCCAATATGTTGCCTGAGAAGCAGGGCAAACTTATTGGTTTTAATTGCATGGGTGTCGATAATACGGGAGGTAGAGTCTGAACATTAAATGCATCAAGTAATTGCAAAATATTTGCTTCAGTCGAATAATGCATTTCTTCGACCTCAACTCGGTCTTCTTGAGCCGCGCTCGTGTCTTTACTAATAAGTTCTATTTCAGACTGCACCTCGTCGTACTTCGACGCCAAGCTTTTCAGACTTTCTAGCCTTACCGTTAAAAAATGTTTTGTGTTTGAAGTTATATCAAAGTTATTTATGGCAGATTGTATTCGCACTATTGTGGTCGCAGATCATGATAATTTATCACTCCCTTTAAACAAACAAGGTGTACAGAATCCGGTCCGCGTGGACCAAAAAATGTTTAGTAAAAGACTGTAGCTTGTGTAAATTCGTTCTTAGATGAATCACCAGGAAGCAGAAATCATGAAGAGTGTGGACTGTATTTAATTCATTTATTTGAAGTTCAAAATTACATTAAATATGTAGTCAGCAGTTGTTTTTGAATAACAGGTTGGCTAATGAGCATGACGTATAGAACGTATCAAAATTTAAATTACGATGAAGGGGCCTAATGGGCCATATGAAGTGTGGCCTAAGGCCTACGATAAAGGTCGTAAAGAATACGACCCGCGATAGTACGCGGAAATGAAATACTTTAGTACAAGTATTTAAAGACAGTAAGGCTGCAGGCGAGCCGACCGCCGCTACGAGCGTTTTAGACGTACTGAGCTTTGACATGAGTAATCAGATTAGAACAAAAGTAAGAAGCAGATTAGCCAACCTATAAAGTAAAATTATCGCGCTACTGCACACAAGGTAATGTGCGTACCTTTGGGCATTCTCCGGAATAACACTACAGACTCATTTTTGGTTGACATCAAATCATTCGCAGTTGAATCAAGCATCTCTAAGAGGAAAATCCTATCGATTATCGCAGGTATATACGACCCATTCGGAGGACTCGTCGGTCCCATTGTCTTCCTGTACAAACAGTTTATGCAGCAACTCTGGCTGTGCAATCTTGGTTGGGATGAGTCAATCTCCGGGCAATTACAGTTGCATTGGCATTCATTATGCGACAAATTATGTCTGATCGGTAAAATTATTGTCCCACGTTCTATTCGCTGCAAGTCTAAAGCAAAGATAGTTGAATTACAGGGTTTTCGGATGCTTCTGAAAGGGGATATGGGTGTTATCTTTACATTAGAGTCATTTATCAAGATTCATCGGCCTCTTGTCACCTTCTGTGTTCTAAATCTCGCGTAGCCCCCCTACGACAGGTGTCATTACGTCGCATTGAACTCTGCGCTTGCTTGTTGTTATCGCGACTCTTATTTAAGGTCGCCCCTGCTCTTCATTCCCTTATCAGTAATGTTCACCTGTATTCTGACTCCATGGTGTCCCTTTACTAGATTCATGCCCAGTCTTCCAGGTGGAAGACCTACGTCGCTAATCGTGTTGCCGAGATTCAGCGTCTTACTGAAGCCTACACGTGGCATCACATCAATTCTCAACATAATCATGCTGACATTATTTCTAGGGGATGTCACCCCGACGTTTTGCGCGATTGTTCGCTTCGGTGGCATGGTCCCGCTTGTTTGTTTCAATCTTCCGAGTCCAATCTTTTTCCACCCTTTTTACCTTCTATTCTGCCGTCTCCTGAATTTACTGCGGAGGAGAAACAAACCCCCAAACTTTCTCTAATGTCTACCTTAGCCATTGATCTTTCAAAGGACTTTTCTTCGTTGCACCGTCTGACTCGTGTATACGCTTACTGCTTTCGATTCATTAAAAATATTAGACTCTCCATGGCTGAGAAATTTTCGGGCGCTCTTACCCCCGTTGAAATTCATTCTACTCTTAATTTTTTCATAAAATAATCTCAGTCGATCCACTTCGCTGCCGAGATTAATTGTCTTCGTAATGGGTCTTCTGTTTCTATCAGGAGCAAGTTGTCTTCTCTGGACCCGTTTCTTGATGAGTCTGGCGTAATACGCGTCGGCGGACGATTACAGCAGTCGCAACTACCTTATGACAATAAGCATCCTATTGTCTTGCATCCATCGGCTCATATTACTCGCCTTATTATTGAACGCGAACACATTCGTCTACTCCACGCTGGTGCTCAACTCGTGCATCACTCACTTCGTCAACGTTGGTGGATCATTAACGCCAAGATAGTCATTCGCTCCATCATTCGTAGATGCGTCAAGTGTCTCAGGTTTAGTGCCAAACATCAGGTTCAGAGGCTTGGTATTTTGCCATCTCCTAGAGTCACTCCTTCGGGGCCGTTTATATTCTGCGCAGTTGATTATGGTGGTCCCTTCATGATTCGTCATGGCGGGCAGAAATCTAGGACTCTGTCAAAATCGAACGTGTCTTTGTTCATCTGCAACCAGGGCCATTCATTTGGAATTGGTTTCCGACCTTACAGCCAACGCGTTTATAACCGCCTTACGTCGTTTCATGTCCCGAAGGGGCATACCCAGCCAGTTATATTCTGATAATGGCACGAACTTTAGGAAGGCCCGCAATGTTTTGCATAACCTTTGGCATAATAAGGATGCCACCTCATCAATCCAATCCTTTACGACCTCTCGTGGTATTACATGGTCATTTATTCCGCCCTCATCACCTCATTTTGGTGGTCTTTGGGAGAGCGGTATAAAGAGTTTAAAGTATCATTTGCGCCGCGTGGTAGGCAAGTCTATACTCACCTTCGAGGAGTTTACGACAGTTTTGTCTCAGATAGAGGCATGTCTAAACTCACGTCCATTATTTGCCGTTTCATCGGATGTAAATGATCCGGTGCCACTTACACCTGGCCATTTTTTGATTTGCGCACCATTAACGGCGATACCTGATCCTGACTTACCTCACATTCCCATCTCTCGTCTTGGACGTTGGCAACTTCTCCAGAAGTTTGTCCAAGTCATTTGTAAAGCTTGGTCTCACGACTACTTACATCAATTACAACAACGTCACAAATGGAAATTCGCCAAGGACAACGTTTCCATTGGTGACCTGGTTTTACTGATTGAGGAAAACTTACCTCCATTAGCGTGGAAATTTGGTGTAATTACCGCCACATTTCCCGGCCCAGACAACTTAATTAGAGTAGTTGACGTTCGCACGCCTACTGGCACCTATCGCCGACCAATTCATAAATTATATTTGGTCCCTACGAGGGACGAACAGTAAAAAAAAGGAGTTTGTTTTCCTTTTTATATACTTGTCAAAAACACATAAATCAGATGTTCTAAGAAGATTTTGTTAGTTATAAGCACCTTTCTTTTAGCATAAGCTTTAATTTGTATATTTGTGATTCAGAAACTGTTTGTTTTACTCAAGCAAGTGTCAGTTTATTTAATATGCAAAGCTTTAATTTTTTTGTATTTTCGTGTATGCAACATTTGATTTATGCCTCATGTCTTTACTTACAATTGTTCTTATGTAAAAATTTTGTTATAATATTCGCATGGTCTGCAGCTATACAAACCATTTTTGCATTTTTCTTGCACATTTGTCAATATGTGTGATAGTTTGTTACTCTATGAATTTATTTCTCGCAATTGTTCAACACATGTATTACATTTTGTATAACCACATTTGTTGTACTTGTCACTTAAGCTATTGTGCCTTGTATTCATGTATTTGTAATTATCTAAACCGATTTCTATTGTATTTATTATGTATAACTTGTATCTATGTAAAACACATTGTTTTATCCGCATCTACTGTCTATAACCATACGCCACGCCTATATTTTTATATTTATATTGTATTTTGTGATCACGTATTGCACAATTATTATTCATGCAATTATGACATACATGTCATTACATTTTGTGCTTGCAATCATTCAACTATGTATAGCTTGTTTTCACATAACAATTTATTGTACGTTCCTGAAACTTCAGGTGTAGCATGCATCGTGCAAACTATAAAGCGTCATGCTAAATTTATGTCTTTACATGTATAATTTTAATAATTTTGTTTGTTCATTGCATTCAATACTATTGTATACGTCAACTGGCCTTAACTGGTTCAAGCTAACCATTATGACTTGCATAAATGTTACAATTTATCGGGCCCATCATGTGATGAGTCACCGATTATTCATCATTAACCATTGTCAAACTATGTATTTGCATGTCTTATATTGTTTAATATTGTATACGTACAATATATATTGGCAATACATTGCTAATTTTTGCATTTATACTCATGTATAAATCAGGTTGCAAGCCGACCTTGGCCTGCTCAACTCTTATCATCACTCAAGCTTATCTCTAAACATTTAATGTCATAACTGTTATCTAACATTTCAATCTCAAAGTTCAATACAATTTATTGAGATTGACTTTTATTATCAAGAACACTGTGTTTTCCTACAATAAGTCATTAAAATGTATTAAAAAATCTTTTGATTTTTTGCGGGCAGTTATGGACAGTAATGTGGTAATTTTCGCATTCAGAGGTTGGCTAATCTGTACTTTCTGAAATTGCGCTTATCATGTTTATACAACGACACAGTTGTCCGAGCTACGGCAGGCGGCAGACGTCATTACGTTTGCTCGCTTGTTCTGTCATCATTCATTTTTCTTGTCATCAGACAATCATTGTAGGCCTTAGGCCACAACATATATTGCATACTTGCAATACATTAGCAATACATTGTTAATTCTTTTTCATGTAGCTTGAGTGACGCGTACTCGCGCCTCAAGTCTTACGACAATTCATACGACATTCGTCTAGGCCTTAGGCCTTAACATTTTAATCTGAGTGCCGCACGTTTGCGCCTCATCTAACATGTAGCGTTCTTAACGACTCTGTTTATTCAAAATTAAAATCTGTTCAGACTTAGCCAATCTCAACACCATGATTTAAGTGTACAGCAGAAACTTAATAAATGTATTATACAGTCCACTAACGTCATTATTCTGAACGTTAACGTTGACAACAACGCCAGAGTGAATGAACGTTATTCGATCGAAGGTTAACAGTAAAGATGATTGCGGACAAATTTAACGTACACTGTTTGCCTAGTAGTATCTGAAAATCTGAGAGTGGGAGGTATTTTTTAAACCGGTTCCATAATGTGTCACAGGCTAACACCGAGATGGACGGAAAAATGTAGCAACCGCCTTCCTGCGACAAGTGAAATTGGGAACTGAAAGGAATTAACTGGTAAGGAGAGTTGATATGCTACGGTATGGCATGTAATGAGAGTTTCAAGGAATCAAAAAAGTGGTCACAATATGACCAACTTTGTCACAATATGTGAGTACCCCGTGCACAGACAGCAAATCAGAACAACTACAGAGTAGCTGACGAAGTTTTTTCGTTGCGATTATGCGTCATCCTACTGCCACTCTCTGTCAGCCACTTTTTGACGTCCAACTTTCTTTGTACTAAACTACAAAAGCTTATTTATTTTTTCTACAGACACAATTTTTAGAAAACAGAAGACTTCCGAAATGTCGTAAAACAGGCCTCCAAAGGCATAGAAGGGAACTACTTTAAAAATTTTCATGTTATAATTAGTTAAAGGTTAAATGGAACTTAATTTTAAACAAATCTCAGCACTTTATTTTCAGACTTTGTACTAGGAGTTTTAAGAACGTTAATTACCGCTCTTTTAATTATCACTATACTAATAAAACATTATCTTTACTGGGTGTTAATTAGTCACTTGTTTGTGTGTAAAATATGATGTTATGACAGTGTTAGTTAATAAATTATAGGATTTATATCCAGCAACGGTAATTAATGTTAACATGAATTCTACTGAAGCTCCAAATAATTTTATATGTTTACATATGCTTGATGATTATGCATACTATGTCATTCTATGTCGAATAATGATATTTGTTCCCTATCTCAGGTACGTATTAAATAAATAAACTCATATACAAATTTCAGTATACTTGAGGCATTTATTATTTTCATACTAGTTCTTATTTAACATATTATGCTCATTCGGAATATTAAATACTCTCTACTTCAATAGCAATTCATCTTACGAGCTATATCTCAAGGTTTTAATTTGAGTTTCAACGTCAATAGTCATTAACTTTACTAATTACACAAAATTTATTTAAAATTGGATTCATGTTTTTTCCGATACAAGAATTATCTTTGCTAAGACACACATGAGTGTTTCAGCATGGCAAAGCTTTTACGTGAGTTCTTTTAATAGGACAGACAGGTGTTTGTTAAATATTAATTAATACATAAAATTTTACTTTTGGTAAGTTACTCCTTTCTACGGCGTCTGAACTGCGTAGGGTTCATCGCTCACTCCTTCGATTGATGATGTCATTGAAGGTACGTATCTCATCTCGTGGTTTATCCTTGTACACGCACTTCACTTAGGATATCACACCTCGGCATCTTCCGATTTCCAATAGAATACTGACAGGTAACCAGTTATAGTGTTAGATTTTTTTGAAGTTCAATTTACGGTTTTCACAAGACTGTTATAGACACATATTGCGATCTTATTAATTTTATAAGTTATGTACTACTATATTCTTAGTTCGCACTTGTTAATCTCGATCCTATTGCATACGTTGTTGTCAACTTTGATCTATGAAATAACGTATAAGTGACACTGCTTTACAATCATTTATACATATCGGATTTTAGTACGTTTTCAGTTAATTCGCGGACTTTCACTATCAACGAATTCTGAACTACCGTCACGACTCCTAACTGTTAAGTTACGCTTTTAAGAAACTTATATCATACTTCGTCAACACTTCTGATCGTCACTCCGAAAATTTACTATTAGACTTCTGACTTTCTCACTCTTTCGAAAATGTATCTTAGACTCCTTGTTTGCGTTCTCGGCTTATTGTATGTACTCAATCCACCGAATTCCCACTCTAGATTCTCTTCGCCCATCGGTTCCTTCCCATTGGTTATCGTTTGTCTCTTCCACGGGAATACCCTCCTATTTTCCCTCACTTGATAATCTGTCAAATTCTCATTCGTTTTCGTTCTAGCTTTCTTAGAAACTTGCTATTAAAACCCGCCTCCGTTGAGCTCTGGCTTCTGATAGGATATTTCACTTCCTACCCCCATCGGCTTCCTTTTAGGATACTCCCTTCGTCCCTGGCGGTAGTCAGATTTCACGCATGTCAATCATCCTGACCTTTGTTCTTCTGTTCCTTTCAGACAAATTTCTCTAATTGCCACAGCTGCATCTGCTTAACAAGTACACTTAACGTCGCTATAAATTTCCCAGTCTTCCCTTGTCATGTCCCCTGCTGACTTCTGTTACTCACAAGCGTTTTTGCATTGTCTTATTCTGTCCATCTGCGTCCTTGTTAGTTCATACGCGCTTGGTGTGATCGTTTCTAAGTAAAGTCATCTCTGCTACTGTTTCTCTGTGTTTTAGCTAGAAACCTCTCACTTTACTTCGCTCCCCGCCGTCTTTATTAATTGGTTCACCCATTGTACCCGTATCTCACCGGATATGTCCTTTGTTCGTAATACATCTGGTCGATCTCTTCCTTTCATTGAGAACAGTGTCTCGTTGCGTCGTTGATGGGTTCAGACATGTGGTGTGGCCTGTTTTTCGTTATTCTGTATCTGCTTCCCGCGACGATAGTTTTCTCAGTAATACTCCCGTGACTCTGATGTCTTTGTTTTCTTAGTTTACAGCTCGACACCCCTTAATTTCTTTAGGTGACCATCTGCTATCTCGGATTTATGGCCTGTCCAGAACCATGCTCGGATGCTAAAGGATTCTACGCTCCTTTTGTCCTAACTGCATCTGGTAATGTCCTTTCATTCGTCATTGTCAAATCAACAGCTGCCTCTTGTGTCATCTTTCTTTTATACAAAACAATTTTTTAGTTTTGGCGTTACAGAGTTTACATTTACTCTTTGAACTCTTTCATTTACATTTCTATACATCGTCACTATTAATATTAATATTTGTAAAATGTTGTTACTCAAACAGTTATAAGTCTTCAAGTGAACTGGCAGTTTATTATAGCAATTAAATTTTGTCCTGTGTGTTGCCACGTGTGTTTAGGTAAATGTGTACTTTAATAATGGATTAAACGTTATTGCATTAAGCATTTGTATTTCTCGCAATTTTCCTCTACAAAGCGTTTCACGTTCGTTTAAATTAAAGGAAAAATGTCACTAGTTTTGTATACGTCTGTAGATGCGAAAGGCATTATGGTTTTTCTCTTTGTCACTGTAATAATTCCATCTCTATAAAAGTAACAACTCGTCTGCATTTAACTGGGTAAGCTTTAATGACTTCTAAAACATGTTCAGCTCCAAACGTATAATAATAATAAAATAAAATAAATGTTACTTTTTACATGTAGGGTTTACAGTACAAAAAAGATTATTTTAACATAGGTATTAAAGTTAGAAAGGAATAAATTAAATTTTATATTCTTTACCCAGTTAAGTACCTGGTTAATAATAATTTAATATTTTCTTAAGTCTACTTTGTAGGTTGTGTTACACCTAGTTTCCATTTTCCATAGCATATATTAAACACACGTTTGAACGGTATTATAATACTAATAAACTGAGTGTTTAGATTTTCTAGGTGTCTAAGGACTAAATTCAGGTTTTTTTATTACGCAAATAAATACAGCTAACAAAACATTGCGATAAATAGCGTTACGTGATATGCAGCAAACTACAGGCAACTGATAAATATGACGAATCGCACTCTAGTAACTCATGAAATGTATAAAATTGTGCGTTTCTGGGATGGTGGGTGCAAGATTTTTGTGTCAGGCCGACCCTTCTATTGGTACGGGAGGTGTCACTGATTGGCTTTTCATTTTACGTTTACCTAAATTGGTTCACATATTCTGTCACAATATAATATTCAGATATGATGTTAAATTGCATAACCTACAGTATATAGTTCCCGGTTCACCACAAGTATCACTAATCAACTATTTAGATGTCAGAAGTATGCAAAAGTACTCCTGTCTAGATTACTTTGTGATGGACCTGTGATGGTTGCTCTGCTCCCAAAAAACCTGAAACAGAACATCAGTGTTTTTTGGAGAATACACTAACTTACTTTAGTTACTTCATTATTAGTATTACTACTACATTATTACTACATTCAGGTGTTTTCTGATTTCATATATTTATTTCTGTCGTAAGATGTTTGGCGTTACAGAACCGTTCAATTTCTTTGTGCGAACGCAGGTGAAATAATACTCAGGTTTCCCCAAGAATATCTATGCTCTCTGAGCATACATTCACAGGCAAACACATGTAACACGTGCAACGATACAGCAATATGCTGTATTAGTCATTAATTTGAATAAATATAAAATTTTTAGAATTATTGTAAGTTAAAGGGTAAATGGACAGGTCTGAGATTGTAAAAATATTTCATTGTTAGATTAGGGGAGAAATTAACCTGTTTCGACAAGCAAGGAACACCTGCTCAATTGTATGTGTGTTACGCGTGTATCTTGTGTGTGTTAGTGATGCAGGTACAGACAGGAATCTCAGCTACCCGCCCCAAGTAACTAATAAAATAATTATTTAATTCCACTGTGTAAAAACTAATTAGTTTATAAACAAACAAAAGGCACCAAAGTGTGTGTAAATTTTATAGTTATCCCCAGTGAGAAAATGACTTTAATAGTACACACGACGCGAAGACAGTGCGAAATAAATGTGCCAAAAATTACCCTAAGACGCTCAAATTAATACAGTGAGTGCTTAATCAAATTCGCTATGATTTGTGCTATCTCGATTCCGTGCAAAACATTGAAATTTGCTAATAATTGCACATATATGAAAAGGTTCGGGAGTGGGGGCTATCAGGTGATCTGCAGGTATCGACAGGACGACTTTGGAGCCAACTGGCGTGGAATCTCGAGAGGGTAAAAATTAAGGGTTCGACCGAAAACCCTTCTCTTCTTTTCAAGACACAGTTGCAGTCGGACATGCTGTCCGTCGGCAGAACAATTACTTTTTTCAAGTCTCATTAACGAGCTAATAAGACGTTCAACAATTAGGTTGACAATATTTCGGAAAGCGTAAAGTACCGGGACCGTTTAAGTCTACAAAGAGTATCTACGGAGAAGAAGCTACCAGAGCGACGAGAGATGCTGGACGTTAGACGATGATTTTTGGACGCCTAACCGACGTTTAAGATCCACCTTGCACCAGATAGCAATTCTCTGAGGCGGACCACACACTGCTGGTGAACGACGCTGGACTCTAGACATAGCCAGGACCACGCCAGGCCAGGAGGAAT
Source organism: Magicicada septendecula (assembly GCA_034769895.1). Lineage (NCBI taxonomy): Eukaryota > Metazoa > Arthropoda > Insecta > Hemiptera > Cicadidae > Magicicada > Magicicada septendecula. The sequence goes on along the minus strand of CM068367.1, from coordinate 167,259,364 downwards.
GGAAAACCAATTCTGGACAACGCTGGACCCGTCAATAAGTCGTACGATCATCAGAACTCGAGGTGACATGCATAATGCATTTATAAATGATTTTAAAAAAGAGCTCATAAAGACTATATCAAAAGTCAATAAATTAAAACAAAGAAAACTTATAAGTAGAAATAATATTTTGGAAATGTAGATAAATGTTTAGTCGTAAGAATGAGCGATCGCATATAAAGAAATAACAAAAAATTTAAAGTTGAGAGAGTAGATTTTGTTTATCAAAGTAAATAGTTAAATTGATTTGATATTTGCATTATAGAAAAGAATATTTTAAATTTGAATATAAAACAAATGCCAGTCTAAAAGTAATTAATATAAATTTAAATTTAATTTTAAACATTGGTATAGACTGAGCGAGTTGAGGTCAGATCTGAATTAAAAGAATTCAATTCAAATTACATTTCAATTTTACTTTTGTATTAGTAAATCAAATTTTTAACATGTCTAGGTTAAGATTATTAACATGTCTAGATGTAAGAGGGTTTTAAATGGGTGTAACACCGTATAGTATAAGAGATAAACATTTAATAATGAGTAATATCGTGACCGAAGATTATTAATGATGTTTATTATTTATAAGATTGAGGAAACAATAAATATGAATTTTTAAATACTCATAAATCTAATACTCTTATTATAATTACACCTGAACCCCAATTACACATACACGTTATTTGTATTGTTATAATTTTGTCGCCCGTCAACGTGTGGCACGACACGCTTACATTTAATAACGTTTTATCATTGTACACGTTTATAAAAAGAGACGCATAAATTTAAACATTAGACACATTTAAATCTGTAGTATTCTGTTAACACTTCACAATAAACGGTTGGAATAGTTTAATTAATATCAACACATTTTTTCCAGCTGGCTGCTATTAAATTAAGTAACAAATATTTTCTAAATTTTGTCTGCAAAAAAGCAAAACAACTTCTGTTCTAATATTTTAATTTCCAAATAACTTGAATTGGATATCTCAGTTTGCAAGATTAACATTTCAAATTTTATGTAAGATAAATATTTTTAACGTATAATTATCTGATAAAACGAAAAATATAAAAGTGTTTACGGAACACAAGTAAACAAGTAATCCACGTGAAATGCATTCTGAGTAGAAAAAAAATGAAAAGACAACATAACTTTAATTTGAAAGTGAACAACGAATACTTACTACAAGGAGAATGAATCCAACAAAAGGAGATTGTAGTAAATGTATATAGCAAACGATTCGAATTAATAAAAGAAATTGAGATAGGAGAGACACGGGATAGGAGACAAAAGTAAAACTTTAAAGAAGCCAGTGATAGAATGAATCTTTTAACAGTTTCATTGCTTCAACAATAGAGTCAACCTGTGCTATTTAACGTCCAATTCTGAACGCTTTCTTTGTCTGCATCGCTTTTAGTGATTACATTTTTTTAAATCAATATCACGTTTTATCCACATGCTGTTCTACTTCTACCCTAGCCGGTATCATTGAGACCATATGATCTGTATGTTCGTAAAAAAATTCTTTTAATATTTACTTAAGAGTGTTATTTCTGTAGGTTCGGCTTATTTGCTTGTTACTACGTTTACTATGGTGCTATTAACCTTAAACAACAAATTTTATAACAAATTGAATATCTCAACTAAATTTGCTCTGCTATTCAGTACAGCTTGATATACATTTTCATTTAGAATACTTGACAAAAACCTATCTACTGAGGGAACCACTAAGACGGAGATGGGGTCTGTTTAATTTGGATATACATTTATATTTAGTTTTAACCCGCTTAACACACTAGTAACTTCTGGATTACCTCAAGTCAACGTATTTATTGCCTTAGCTCATCGTTTACCCGTTTATGCTATTTACATTCGTCCCTAATTCATAGCCATTATTAGTTTCAACTCACCCAGATCTTCCTAACGCGTGCCTTTGCCTTTGTCTTAGACACAATTCTGTCAGCCACCTTCAGCTTCAAGCTATTTTACCATACGGAGTGTAACTGGTAGCCGCGTCAAAGTGTTAAGAAATACTGATGTACGGTTACGACGGGGTATCCTGGACGTTTGCACCAAATGCTCGTTGTAGACTTGATTCTTGATGTGATGGTCGTTGACGTGATTCTTAGTAGGGAAAATATAAATGCCTACAGGTTTGTAGTAGACTTTAGAGAGAATCTTATGAGAGTTAGTCGAAAAAGTAAAATAACGACGTCTGAAATAATATTGTTAACCAACCATTCGATCAAGTAATTGACAGTGACCGAAGAAGAAATGAACAGATGCGGCCGAAGGATGCGGCAACCGAAGACGAAGTACTAATTTGTATGATGACAGAAGATATGACTGGAAAAAATAACTGTGGTCGTCACAGAAGGGCTCCTGCTATGCCTGAGTTAAGGAAATTGCCTGTAGGAGTTGCCGCTGGAAAGAAAGAATTGATTGTCGGAAAACAAGAAGTAGAAGGGGGGAAATATGTATCGGACGTACAGGAACGGACGAGTTCGGAAATCGGATGACACTTTTACAGGATTAGGTAAAGTTGCTAAAGAGGATGTTACACAAAATATTAGAAGCAAACTGGGAACGGAAAACGGAATCGAAGAAGAGGGGTTTGCGAGTGATATAGAGTGTGCTTTGGAAATGAAATGAGGACTTCCAAGAGTCAAACTTAAGACAACGATTACAAGAGGATTTGCCAATTCGTTACGAAAAGCCTTTGTAACTGTGGGGGGGGGGGCAGTGTTATTCCCACGATGCAATGTGCGTGGTCGGTCTGCAGAGTGTATACAACGTCAGCTTTCAATATGTTCTAGGCGCCTGTAAATACGAACTTTTTTCAACGCACGACCCAGCAGCGGCAGCTTTATTTCTAACCTCGGTGGGGTACAAATATAAACGTTCCGCGGCCGGCCAACTGTGGTTTGGATTTGCAATTTAATGTGCATTACTGTTAGTACAACACTATTAAATTAGTGATATCTGTTACATTAGATCATCGTGGGCTTGGAGAATTGTTGTGTAGGGATGTTTATTGTTGTTTTGATTATTTAACTTGTAATTAAATTTATTACAGTAGCAAATACATCTGGTGTTAGTTATTCTGTTTCCACTGTTCAAAACGATGATCCATGCAACCGTTGTAACTGTATGCATAATCCTAAACAACGAGACTCAATTAACAAGGTTATGATTAACTGGCAGATTCACATCTCTAACTACACACATGTATGTGTGGAATGAAACACCAAGAATTAAATTGTCGAAGCCTCGTAAATGCTACAAGCCTTCTAGGTTGATGTCATAGTTCTAAATGTTTTATTAGGACGTTAACTACTCAAGGAAGTTGGTAGTTAACGTTATAGATTAATATTAATTCAAACACTTTTTGCTACAGTCTATTTCTTGCTGTATATAATATATTTAATATTTATAATACCTTACCTCAACATGCGTTTTTCTTTATTTGGAACATGTTTCTTGAGGTAAAATTATGAGAATAAACGAGACATCTTCAGGTAAAGTTATTATAAATATTAAATACATTAATATTAATGTATGCATTTTTATTGGTACACTGAATGGCAGAAACATTGTACTAGGTCTAGGTTTAAGATTGGAGCGCACTAGGTTGCTCCAACTACTGTATAAAAAGAATTACTGTAAATGAAAAGGTAATGTAGTCGGAGTAGAAGAGTTGTTGAACGATCCCTGCAATGTCGATTGACTTTTTTACGATACATCTGCGAATTCAATTTCATGAAAATCAAAGTTGTAAATGAAATAGAATTTGCATTATATGGGAGGGTAGAAATCAGTGTAACGCATCAAGTGATCTGTAAATACTATCACAGTTAACAAGAAGATAAAACTTATAACACAATGTGGGTACATAATATTTCACGTTTGACGACGAAATGAAGAACATGATTACTTTTGTAACAAATAAATTAGTGTATATTAACCGTGAACACCTACACTTACTCAAAGTTATAAAAACTTTCTAGATTGATACGGATTTTAAATAACCAGGTTAATTACTAGAGCTGATAGGTGAGCATCAATAATTTTTTATCTAACATTTAATTTCTAAATATATGGGGAATCGATTATGGGGACAACTAGTAAATAAATTTAACACATGTTTGATAAACATATCAGCTTTATCAAGTAATACTTATAGACCACAAATATTTTTATATTCGTTGCCATTTTATAAGTAATTACCTACTTTTGTTGCACTTATTTGACCGATTAATTAATGTTTTGTATACGGAAAAAAGAATATTTGGTAGTCAGTTTTGAAGAGTAATCCTTCCTAGGACTTCAGAATCAAATATTCTAATTTTTCTTTTAACAAGGAATGTGGTCTAAGGCATAAGTAAGTTTTTCGCTAATACATAACCGTTAATGTAGACGCAATCAACTGAATAAGCAAGTAATACTGATATAAACTTATATGCCTGGTTAATTTTTAAAAGACTTAAATAAATAAGAACAGCTAGCATAATGTGCTAAAAAAAAAAAAACTAATAATCATGCGAACTTGGAGATAGATACCAGAAAATAAATTAGTGTGCTTGCTGGAGAATTTGAGTTAACTTAAGAATAGAAGAGGAGAAACACCCATATAAGTACTAGGTTTATAAGGCAGACTTACATAATCCCAGTTAATTATTTTCAGCGGATTTGAAAGTATTTTGAGACAATTTCAGACTCGTTTTGTAAATATACTGTCGTGTTTATTTCCAGAAAAGCTTAAGCTAAAAAATGTTTGTTCTGAACTCAAGCAGATATACTAGAGCAGGTCATTCCAGCTCTTCTTTAGACATCCACCACCTCTCCGTTCTTTCGGCTTATAATTTTAGTTATTTGGGGATGCGGCAGTTATCAATTAAGATGTTCCAGTTATTTTACCCGATATTGGTCAACTCTATCGAGTATACCTCTACTCATAATATTAAGTTTTTTCCGTAGACGTACACTACTTCGGCGACCTTCAAGAGTATATCTTGTCATGTGCCTGAGCGATCTCATTCCGGCCGCTTGAATACTGCTGGCCTCAGATTTCGTTAAAGTAGAATTATTAGACCAAATGAGAAGTTTGAGGAGGGCCATCACCTTGTCGAAATTCAGGCCTGTTTCATTAATTGTTGATTTTAGGTCCCACACATACTGTTGAACTTATCAAACGTTGTGTTGATTCTTCACCACATCATTGTTTGTAACGTAAAACACATTATAGCTCACATATTTAAAATTACAAACCTGATACAGAACATTACTACCTACTACGCTTTTTTGTCGTATAGGATCTCGAAGACGATCACCTTGGTGTTCAACGTGGAGATCTGTAATTCGATATCCTTGAATTTTCGACTTAATGAGTGTACCGTACAGCCATTTGGAGTCCGCTTTCCAAGATCGACAGGATTTCCTGGTTGTCAGGAAACAACGTGTTAGAAGTTACCGTTCATAAAATGTTTCGGAAGGTTCATTTGGCGATTGTGTATGGCATCGTCTATATATAAAGTAAAAACGGAAGTTGATAATGGACGCCCTTGTAGGACTCCACAATCGATAACGCTCACACTAGGAGTTGTGCACCGTCTTCTTGTCTAAATAAAGATTTTGTTTTCCACATATAAAAGCTTTGTTTGGTTTTACTGAGATGTTGCAAAGTTTGTCAGTCACTAAAGTGTCTCAAGCAAGATATAACCGGACGGACCAAACTTTTCCGACCATAGCAATGAGCAAAAGGAAAAAGACACGTCGCATTCCGGAATAATTTTAAATTAGCGTGTGAAATGTAAAAGGGCCCGCCGAGAGCGCAGATCATTAAAAAAAAACAAAAATGCCCACATACATATCAACTGATTCCATCAACTTTGTTATTATAATGTCATAATTTAATCACTAGGATTGTATGCGTTACTGAAACTCCTGACAGATACAATTATTATTGTACAATCTTTTGTCATCTTATTATTAAAAAATTATTTTTTACATTTAGGTTAAGATTCATTTGTGGTTTAGGTTTTGTTTATCGTGTTTACGTGAAACATAAAAATTAAACTTACAGTTATTCCTACTGTTGTTGACTTATACACCTCTTGGCCAAATTTATAACATACTTAGAGAAATATTCAGTACAAAGCTGCAAATTTTTACAGTACCGCAAAGAACATTAATTTTTATTTCTCCGCAAACTAAAAATCTTCACTTGAATCTGATGTCATTAATTTTTATTTTCGTCGGCCAATGTGGAACAGAAATTCGTGGCCGCAAAAAAACATTTAATTACCTCCGTCTCGCTGTATCGTGTTTGTGGTTTGTATTATGCAAACAAGTAAGCTGCTTTAATGTGCCTGCTTAATGATTGCGGAATGTTACGCTTCATTTGTTAAATTGCACAATTATGAATCAGAAAATATGTTAATAGCACGTTTCATACTGTGGTGTATTACAAATCACTTCCGGACACAGTATAGCATAATTTGATGGAAAGGGTTTTGTATGCCGTTCCCTTCCTCGTACCTACCCATCTACTCATTTATCGACTATCCAACTATCTTCCCATCAATCTGCTGCCTGTTTATTTGCTCATCCATACATTTTCGCATTTATTCATTTATACAAGCATGCATACAAACTACGACACGCCCGTAAGCCCCTAACTCCCCAATCCTCTTTGTATATGTGTATCTCTACCGATCCGTGAATCCATCTATCTACACCTATATACAAATCCGTGTCTTTTGAAGTGAGAAATTCATATAAGGCACTACTGTGCCCGGCTTACTCCTGTACACCTTTCTCTTCTAGGGCAGTAAACTGATTCAACTTGTAACGATACATGTAACGAAACGTACAACAAAATAGTTGTAACGAAAAAGCAGTATTGCCAGGTCTATCAAACCTCTTTTCCCACATAGCTACCCAAAAACGTGTGTTTTTAGCAAAGTACAATATTTTCAAGAAAGTGAGCATACTCTAAACGTTTAAATGCTATTACAATAATACCGTAAGTAATGAAATAAATTTATTTATCATAAAATAAAATTTACTCAATGCTGAGAGATCGATCTGAATAGTTTTGAAATCATTTTTTTGTACATAGTCATTATTAACTACACAACTTTACAATTTTTTAATTCATAAAAACAATTTAAAATCAGTGACACCTACTACTTATTACAATACTTATAGTATTGTCAATGCGAAAGTCTGTGTACATGTTTGAAATGTCGAAAGAGTACGATTTTATCACTGTTTGCATTGTACGTTTGTTAGTTAATCTGTGAGTTTAATTCTGATTTTTATATTGTAGGCTATTTGGCTGGAAGTTTTTTACGTACCAAAATGTGATTTAGTTGTGTAACGATTTTATAAGGTTTATAAAATTGAATTATCGTACTGCATATGTTAATCACAATACAAAAAATACACTATATATTAATAAAATAAATAATTACAATATACATATATAATTATTATCACATTGTACTTTAAAAGTAAGTATTGCGTAAATCATATTGTTACGTTGGAAAAAAATATTTGTTACATATTTTTGTATATGTATGTATACTGAATATAAAACGACGTGTGATATAATTCTATTTATGTTGATTGTGAATATTGAATTTTTATAATAAAACGCTTACAAGCACTACACTGCCCTCGTTTCATTTAATTGTGCATTCACTCTTATTTTGTATTTTAATTCTTTATAGCAAACTCTCTCTTACTTCAAATGCAAACGAGCAACCTTTTACATGTTGAATCAGTTCACTGGCCACATGGCACTGAAGTAGTCGCTCCTGGCTTGTGTCCCATGACTCACCAAATTTTTATTTATGTATCTCTGTACGTATATACTTGTGTCTCTACATAGATATTTATCTGAAATTCATTTTTCCTCTAATATATCTACGCATTAGCCTACCGGTTTGTTTCAAGCACCTATCTTCCTAAGAACACAGTACAGGTATTAGCTGTCTGGTTTAGCTTTCAGGTGCATGGATAAAGAGGAATCATCACAAAGAAATAATGACTGGTCCTGTAGAAGAAATAAGAGACGATGAGAGGATTTTACGGAGAGAGAAAAGTGAAAGAATGTAAGAAAGATACAGAAAGGAAAATCTGTAAGTCACTAACAAACACATAACGTACAAAAAAGCTGAAAGGAATGTGAATGATACCAATAAATTTGTGTTCTTGACGTCTGACAGAAACTGTAAAAATGGAAAAACATTCTGTTATTGTTTTCAAAAGACGACAAATAGAGTCTGCAACAAGATATTCACAGGTTTGAAGAATGCAAATGGTCACAAAGAGTTTCGCCTACAGAACTCTTAAAGGATAGTCTGGTCTGTGTAAAGTATAGTAATACAGAGGTTGATTGCTATGAAACACATTAACGTGAAAGGCAGTCCTATTTACTTTTTAAAATTTGAGAAATAACATACATTTACGAATAAGTTTTACTTATATTACATGTGAGTGTGAAAAATGTGCTTAATTAAAACACTATTATATTGCTTCCGTTATAATGAATGTTTACGTAGAATGTATATATATACTACTATTCTATTATAATAAATAATTTTTTATATTTTTAAAAAAAGAATATACTTTTTATTTTTCTTTACATTTGTGACTCTAGAAAACTTTAAAAAAACAATAAAATATAAAATATTATTTGTTATTAATTTGAATAACAAAACAATTTAAGTGAATAGGAATAGTTTTCTATCATATTTTGTAAGTATCTCTTTAATATTTCCTGCAGGTTTCTATACTATAAATAGTTCTTCAGATATTAACTACTTCTGCAAGTAAAATTATTATGTATTTTCACCTGACGTACATTTTTCACTGATTATTTCAGTATCATCAGAGGTAAACGATTGATTTGATTGAAATTCAAATTCAATCAGCTCAATTTTTGTTAATTCATTTATAAACCTCTGATGATACTGATACAATCAGTGAAACGTACGTCAGGTTAGAATACAATAATAATTTTACTGGCAGAGGTAATTAATATTTGAAGAACTGTTCATAATATTCTATTGTAATATAACAAATTATAATGTATTTACAATTTTAAAAGCATAAGAACTACCTTCTATTATTTCCAATTGAGTAAAGAAAAATTATTAAATTCGAATTTCTAATATTCGCTAATATTTATCTGATGTTATCCTGATTTAACCCCTCTGATGTTTGATGCCATCAAGTATATAGGTCTATACTGACTTTTTCTCCGTATGTTATTCAAGCTAGTAAAATAAATATGTAATAACAAAAGTAAATTTACCTTTACACTGGTAATATGCTTTCGACCTTGTCTTAAACTATGGTACGTTCTATCGTATTACTGAACACACTGTACAGTATTGTATTGTATTACTGTATTGTATTATTGTATGAAACGCATGATTATTAATGTGGTACTTTCCGGAACGCGTTTTCTTTCAGCCTTCAATTCTACTGCATAATCGTTCACGATTAAACGCGTGTCGTTAAAAGTTTCCTTTACCACATCATACATTTATGGTGTTTTGTCATAAACGATCACAAGTTTTGTGCTAACCATTAGTTACGTTTTTCTTTCTGCAGTGTTACCTGACACTGTGTTTGTTTTCCGGTTTAAAAAACGTGGGTTCATTTCTTTTGAAACCAAATCTTTCTCTCATACTACGACGAGTCATCCAGAGTAGCTCGACTGAGGACTGAGACAGAGTCGGGTACAATACAATTTATTGTAATTTTGTTGCGATTGGAGAGGACCGACTGTGTTGTGAACACTTGTTTGTAACATTGTGGGCGGGGCTTACTGTATACACCGGGGTGGGCAAGACTTTATGTCTGCCTCTGTCAACTCACTGAAGATGCCTGATCGTAGTATGGGCAAAACCTGTAGCTTTTAAGAAATAAAATGACATGAGTTAAACCGAAGACGTTGTTTTTATTATTAGCAAAAACCACGAACGTTTACGGGCACATTTATGACAAAATAATAAACAGAAAATAAATTATCCAGTAATTCAGTTTTGTTTACTGCTACTGCTCTAACTTTGTGATACAAGGCCATTTGGAGACTAAATAAAATTAAAAATAAAGAATTGCATGTCAAATAAAATATCTTTTATAATTAACATAAAGAACGTAATTTTATTTAACTATATATCAAAGGGCACGTCCAATAACGTTATGCAGTTTCTGTATAAACTTTTGTTCAGAACGCAGTACCGATTATAAGAATTAAGGAATTTCATGTACTTCCGTGTTAAAAGTTATATTGTTATAGAAAACATTATTAATTTTAAATAATTTTAGAACGTTTTAGTACTTTAACAATCTAAAGGTTACCTACTCGGAACATGCTATCATATTTGTTACAAACATTTGCTCAAAGATATTAACCAATCGTTAAATCTACAAATTAATTTTCGGCTCAAAACAGCCGCTAAAAACTTTCGTTTAAAGTTACGTAAGCTACGAAAAAATCCGGTATTTCCTTCATTTTCTGAATTATCGATTTTATAGGCTAGTAAAATTTTAATAATTGTGACTTCAGTACGCTTTGTATAAAAGGGATAATTACAACCAGTGATTATTTTATTTCTCGGTGCAAGTTTAATTCAGTCATACTATATATTACTTGTCAAGTAACACTCAAGTCCTTATATTGGTAATGCCTGTTATTTTCTCAGTAGCTTCAAAACATATTAATGTAAATTATAAGCATCTGTAATCCACACAACCCAATAGATTTATTTAATGGAAAGACATGTTTCCAAAATTAATATAATGAAGTACGATACTGATATTCCCTGGCTTTTGTAAATAGATTTAAACTTCGCCACTAATATCGCATTTTACACATAACGTTGCTTATAAGTCCAAGTATCTGCAGTAACCCCTTTATGATATTATCACATTCTGTGACGTCAAGGTAACAGTATTATCGTCAGACGAGCAAAATGAACTCGCTACTTAGCAAAGTACAAAATGTGCTCTCATTTCAAAATGACTTGAGTTTATTATATTTAAAGTTATAAAGTTAAATAGTTAAGAGGAGACTGTCCGACTGAAGGAGCTCAACTTATATAAGCTTGTAAACAATGTCTAATGTTATTAACCTTTTTACGAACTAAACTATCAGCCTCGTATAAACTAAAGCATGCTATCATTTTCCATTCAATTTGCTAACGTTTTCCGAATAATATCTATTCTCCTCTAGTCCACATTAAAGTTTTATTATTAAGTCAGATTATGTGGAGTTGGATCTGTCTCACTTGCCGGTCTGGGAGACGCCCTCTTTTCAGCCAACATATTCATTTAGGAAAAAGTATTGCACTTTAACTTTACGTTTCACAACAACATGCGTTTTTATAATACTGTATGTTCTCCTTAACGCTTACAAGTTAAGTAGATTCGAAAGTCCTGAGTATTTCAAACATTGCCATATTTATTTCTATCACTTTTTATACTTTGTACGTTTCTTTAGTGGAATCCTAAATTTACTGATTTTTCCTTCCCTGTAGCGTCTACAGAAATAGTTGTACGTCAACTATCTTTATAACAAGATGGCATGAAGATTGCAATCTTGTATTTGGTCTACAAAATTTACTAAATGTATATGAACAGGAAGTTATATACAGTGTGGAATTTCCATGCATTGACTTTGTACTTAACATATATCACTTTCCAAAAATAAATTTATAATGATGACAGTTCTACACATTTTGCATTACTGATGAAAACAACCTGAAACACGTTAAGGATATTAAATTTTTTATGACATACATACATTGAAACCCGATCAAGCATTCAAACGGTTACATCTGCTTAATTGCGGTCAGAATTTACTAAATTTTTGTTCGGAGTATTTGTTTATATTCATAATCCTGTACTATTTAATAAGACTGTAACACCTACCTTTTCACATACATTCTGCGAATTAATTTCCATAACCGTATACTCCTGTCTCCAGGTTGGTATTTATTCGTGACTGTGTCATACTTTTATGAGGCGAAACTTCAAATCTATAAAATTTCGTTTGTGACCCAGGGTTTCTCTGTAATGCTTTTCTAGGATTTTTCCAACAACAATTTTTAAAAATTTTTCATAACTCTTGCAACTGCCGAGATAGGATAGTTGTTGGTAGGTCCCAAGAACGGTAGGAATGATGGAATGGCTTTATGGAACCAGAAGAGTAGCCGAAGCTAAATTCGGGAGGAAAATAATAATAATAATAATAAGAAGAAGAAGAAGAAGAAGAAGAAGAAGAAGAAGAAGAAGAAGAAGAAGAAGAAGAAGAAGAAGAAGAAGAAGAAGACGAAGAAGAAGAATAAGAAGGGGAAGATAGATTTAATTGTTTGACACTTGTAGCCTGTACTTTTAAGATCGATTAATTCACTCTGTATAATATTATATTTAACCAGAATCTAATACGTGCAAATTCCTTGATAACATACATATAAATTTTCTTGTAGGCCTATTAGAGGCGCAGTGAAAGCGTATCGGCTTCCTGGCTGTTAAAAGTGCCTGTTCTCACGTTTAACTTTTGTAAATAACTTACAAATTCTCGCTGTCAAAACCGTAAAACTGGTCTCGGCCGAAGCACTTGTTACAACGCTTGTTGATCGTTTTTTAAAATGTTCAGTCGACATTAAATGTGTGCATATAAATCACTTTTATAGGTTTGGCACAGTGTTGTTTTTAAAACAGGTTTGTATTGTTTACGACAGAGGTTTCCTGTTTGGTAGTGCGAAATGTGTCTGCTAAAATGCTAACCTGGTTTACTTTGTCATCACTATCAGATAATAAAATATCCGTTCGAAATATGCTTCGTAATACTCCCTCACACAGAACAACTCTCATATAACAGAGGTTCAAGGAAAAAAGAGAGATTACTTTTAAAAGAACGGTAGGCAGACAGTGGTATTTTTCTACATAGAAGAGTGAGAGGGAGAAAGATAGAGATGAGAGAGAGAGGGAGAGAGAGAGAGAGAGAGAGAGAGAGAGAGAGAGAGAGAGAGAGAGAGAGAGAGAGAGAGAGAGAGAGAGAGAGAGAGACAAAAAGTCATAAGTCTATCAGCACTGTATTTCGATGCCTCATTAAATTCCCTTAGACCTGGATGTTTATTTCTTACGTATAGAGGCTAATCAAGGAGATCTGCTTTAACGAATTTAATTTGACAAATTCTTATACCTTGAATTTAAACTGGCGCTTTCCAGGCAAACGTATGCTACGTCGTGTAAATTACGATGTAATTTTACATCCAGTGATCAGTTTGATTTGCTGCTGGAAAAATATATTGAATTATCTTTATTTAGCAAATCTTATTAATTATTTTATTAATTACTTTTAAAAAATTTGTGAACAAGTAATAAAAATTTAAAGGGAATTACAATGGAACGTACATTTAAATTTTAATTATACACATTACAATTATGAATCTAACAGCGTATTAATTTGAACGTGAAATAATTGAGGAAAGACGCTAAAGTTGATTAAACCCTCTCCTATATTCGCAGGCACATTATATGTTAATTTTGTTTATCAAAATTTACAAAAGCCATTGATAGTTACACCAAACACTAGAACGAGCATATAAATTCAAAACCCTGAGTGTTACTCACAAAATACACGTAATGTTCTACTACATGCTGGGTGACAGTCAGTCGTTCAAGCGGCTACAAAAAAGATAGTATAATATAGTATAATGTTTGTGCTACGAATATACTAGTATATTTGGCAGCAGACATACGCATGAAGAAAAGTGTTTTATAGTTAGCAGGAAGCAGAATGTTGTCCATCACTTCTTCCGCATTTGCGTTATGAGTCATTCCTAATGAAACATGAAATATATCTTTAAATCTATAGTAGGCTCACATAACAAAAATTAACATTCCTAATGAAATATGAAATATATCTTTAACTCTATAGTAGGCCCACATAACAAATGTTAAGTTCGTGATGATTATGAGATAAGAAATGAAACCATTACTTACACCCAAAAATTGGTTTGTCACCAAACTACATGTATAAAAGTAAATATTATTTAATGTTAACAACCGCCTGCAATTATATATATCTTTTGGCTTCGTGGTACGTTTCTTTAAATTATACATTTCTAATTCAAATTAATTGATTTTACCATCAAATTAATTAATTATTTTTTAAAAAATTTACCGAATATGTTGTTATAAGATCACTATTTAAAATCATTTCATTTGTAGAAGGATAAGGTAACGGACACGTATGAACTCAACTGCTACAATGAAATGTCATTACAGAATACGCAGTATACCATTCTTCATGTGGTAACCTGGAACGGATGAGGTGACAGATGTTTCAATTATAGCGTTAAACTGGTGCTAACCAATTTTTTCCCTGTTTAAACTGAGATAGATAACCATTTCTGGTACCTTGTTCAAATTATGCACAACACTACTTCCGAGAAGTGTATATACAATATCACAAAGTATAGAAAATAAATAGGCCTACTACCATATTCAATTGTATCGAGAACGACAAACAGTAACAACAACAAATATAATAATGCTAATGATAATATAACAATAATAGTAGTATAGTAGTAGTAGTAGTGGTGGTGGTGGTGGTGGTGGTAGTAGTAGTAATAATAATAACAAGAAGAAAAAGAAGAAGAAGAAGAAATGGAGGAAGAGGAAAAGGAGGAAGAAGATGATGAAGAAGAAGAATTGACAATAGATAAGCTGTTAAAAGCCTGTGCAGATTAGAGCGTCCTGTAATACGTTTCAGTCACCCATCTGTAACATGTTTAAATTGGCGTAGCCATGTTGTTTTTAAGTAAACAGTGTAATTGCGGGATCCGCATTGTTTATTCACACATTATGCCACAGACATCACGGATTTTAGATTTATCGTAGCGGGAAGGAACACCGCCTGCAAAAAAAGCTACAGTGTGGCTATGGGATTCGAACTCAAAATAATTCCTTGAACACTGCAACATGGTCACTTTCGACTGGGTACATGAACACGCTGCATGTACGTGGATGTGAAATGTCGAAAATGGTTTGAGAGAAGCAGGTACGAGTTGCAGAGTGTACGTTACCGTCATCTAGGGAATAATAGTAAAACTTATAGTAGTCATAGGGTGTCACCCATCTTTAGACACGAAGAGAAAAAAGACTTGCACCCGCCGGCGACCGTCAATCATAAACAAATATACAAAAGTAGTATGTGGGAAAGAAAGTGCACGGAACAGTTGGCTGATATAAGGTCTATTAAATATGCCTTTAGGGCATGTAAAAATACAACGTTCAACCTAACGTTACAACAATATGTTCTAATCGTTTTAAAAATATTTTTTCAAACTAATTAAAACGTAATTTGTCTGTGCCAAATATCGAATACCGGTTTTTTCTCCTTTAATCTATGAAGTATTTAAATTAGCATCCTGCCAAAGTTGACAGATTAAATAAATCAAAAATGGACTCCGCTCTACAGCTGACCTGTTACCGACTGCCAAATGTCAACCGATAACCTTGAAAGGTTTTTAATTATCGCTGGAGACGGATATAAACACTGGTTATGTAGTTCACTGGCTTGCGCCACTGAAAGCGTAAGAGCATAAATGAATGCGAGTTTTCAACGAAATATATTCTGTACACAAACATCAAGCTAATTATTTCAAATGTACTAATTTTATTAGCAGAAATATTATTTTAAATAACATGTTGTGTGAAATCGAGAGCGCGACTGGGAATATACTGTACATATGCGTGCATGTATGTCTAATACGTACATAATTTAAATACAACCGGAAACATAACAATCTGTCTTGACCGGAAGGCTTCTGTCTTGAATTGTTGAATCATTTCCGTTATTATTTTTAGTATATAGTAAAAATTCTCTGCATAATCTCTTACATATTCTTCAAATAATATCAATACATATTTTTTCAAATAAATAATTTAAGAATGCCAGAATAATTAAAATAATCACAATGCTACTTATGATGAAATTATTAACTGTAAATTACAAAATTATTTTGAACAAAAATTCTTGTCCTCCGGGCCGGATTTGAACCAGCGACCTATGGATCTCTGTTAATTAAGCCAACTACAGTCCACCGCTCTACCAACTGAGCTACCAGAGGTGAAAGTAAAACACACCGTGCTGAACTCAAAAGGCTCTGGTATTGCCGCATTCACATACAGACGCATCCCAACATTCACACACTTCCTTTCCCATTCACACTCTTCAACTTTCTCTCACCATACTCTTTTACTCTACCTTTCTACCAGACTTAAAAATTAGTATCTCCTGTTTTCAATTTACCTGCATTTAGGACGTGACAGACTTTTATTGGAAGATTTTTTGAAATTGGTTCACGGTCAACTATATCTTTCGTTCTCTCTTCAGTACATTCTTTTACCTAGGGCTATTGATGGGTTGTGGTTGTACATTCTCGCCTCACGCTACTAAGGAACGAGAAAGAAACACAGTACAACTGACAGCAGCAATTAAAAAAGTCACTGATAGAATATTTATAAGGACTATGTTAAGCTGTGTTGTAGTTGCTATTAGTCAGTAAGGCACCATTTTCAATATTTACTAAAAAATGTTTTCTAAGTTTTTAAAACGTTTTACTAATACAGAAACTAGTATATAACAAAGACAGATATAGTAAATAACAATGACGTGAAACTGTTTTCATTTTTTGTTATCGTTCCATTATGAGTCCTGGTTCCGTTTTAAAATGAACTTCGTGCTTACAAGTGACATTTCCCAGTCCTTCCAGCCATATTCTAATGTACACTGCAGTTTCTATACTTTCATTCCCTACTCTCCGTTCGTGGCCGTACTATTTTGAATTCCTTTGTGCATTCCAATTTCTTATAGTTACTTCAGCTTCTCTCAATCTTATTAGCTAGTTATTTCTAATTCCTATCTTCCTAGATCTTTCAGCAACTCTTCCCCAGAAATGCATTTGAACAGCAATTCATCTATTCCTGCAATGCTTGTTCATTGTTTCTATTTGCTCCAATCATTCCAAAACGTATAATGATATGATTAAATGTTAGAACTATGGTACCCCGAAATTAACAACGTGATCAACTATCGTCCGCAAGAAGTAAATGTCATTTGTACTTGATACGTGTGTAACTAAAAAATTTGTTATGTAGAACATAACTTGCTTACATGCTTGCATGCTTCTTTTACTTGCAAGTGAAGTCACCGGTGTCTTGTAATAAGCGCTTGTGAGAGATTTACTTCGTGATCAAATCCTACTGAAAGTCATTAATTTGATATTATGTTTATACAATAACGTCGCATTTCTGAGAGGTATTATATCCATATAAGATAATGTGCTGCAGTATATAAATATATACTTTAATAACAATTAGTATACTACTCTCAACAAAAATATAAAACGTTAAATTTTTCCGTTCTGTGGAAATTTCAAAACAAAATATTTAAAAATCTAATTCCTCCGGGCCGGATTTGAACCAGCGACCTATGGATTACTGCTTACTATAACCGACTACAGTCCACCGCTCTACCAACTGAGCTACCAGAGGTGGTATATAAATATAACATTACTGTACATTCAGACTCACGTGTACCAGACGCAAGCATTAGTGTTACCATTTTATAGAAATCGTTCATAACGCTTATAGTACTATGGTCAAAATAATTCTTTTAACCAATAATAAAATTGTACTTTTTAAATATAACGAAAATTCTACGTAAGAAAAGTTAAAATACAATACGCACATAAAAACACAATCACGTGTATTGACTGGAAAAGACAGTATTACGGATAATCGATTATATGTAACATTTTGTAAAATCGCTGAAGCCCAATGACAAGAAGTAAAAATGTTTGCAACTTACGGAATATATATATATATATATATATATATATATATGTCCGCTAAGTAGGTTAAAGAATTAAGTTTAAAAGGTTTAGAACAAGTATAATTGTAAACTGTATACAAAATTAATTTAATTGTTTATAAAATACAAACTTATAGCCACCATTTAACCACAGACATACGTATCTTTTAGTTCATATTCGTAATCGTGAAAGGTGTTTGGACTCCTGCAGGCCTGTACTAACCCATCAGATCAGATCATTAGACATGAGCTGCTTATTTGTCAGCAGTTTACTATCTAAGCATAATTATTTATAAACTTTGTTTGAATAAGAATAATGATGATAACGAGGATGATGATTTTTAATAATAGGCGGAAATGCCTTATGCAACCTCAAAAGAAACCGTAAGTCCCCTGGTGTGTGGGACTCTCACCCACTAAAAAATCCACCTCTATTGTGAACTAGAGCTGAACTTGTCCACTAGTCTGAACTGGCTTTCAGGTCCATCCTGGAACTATTTACCGTATTACTTTAGTATGGGGCTTATTGCGCCCTTCTAGTCGTCCCTTATCTTCTACTGCCCGTTGGGTGCATGTTGAGCCTGTCTTTTCTTTTCTAGTAGGACCCACTGAATAAATGCAGTAATGCGGTCCCATTCTTCCTTTCCTCGAAGCATAATCTCAACTACGCTATATGGTGTAAACTACCCGAGCTCCATCTCCAGTGTCATCGTATTCTTGTGAATCTGCAGCACTTGAAAAGGTATGCAAAGCATGTTCATGGGGAGAATCACCATATTGTCATGCTGGGCTTTGCACCTTTCCCATTCTCTAGAGGTAGGCATTAAAATTACCATGGCCACTAAGGAACTGAGTCAGATAGTATTTAACCTCACCGTTTTGGCTATGTTCATATTATGATGATGATAATGACGATGAAGGCGATGACAACGACTACGACGACGACGACGATGATGATGGTGGTGGTGATACAGATAATAATAATAATAATAATAATAGCAATAATAATAACAATTTTCATAATATTAATTATTTTTATTTTTTAAATATTATTATTTACATAGGATCACATTAAAGGCACAGTTCACCGTGAAATGAACAGGATTAATTTAGAAAATTGAAATTTGTCTACTCTAATGTCGATACAGTTTTAGACATTGAACCAATCCGTTTTTACACGCGTTCCACACAGTCTCATGTGACTTGCAAACCAGACAACAAACTGTCAATTACACATCAGAACTGGCTAACGGCAGCCAGCCAGCAGACGACTTCGTTCCAAGTTGACGGCACAATTAAATGTTCAGTGTTTGTGCCGTGCCACTTCACCGACCCAGATCCGCTCTGGGAAGTGGGAATTCCGGGGTTTATTGAATCTTTAACACAGACAGCCTCCGCTACCAATGGCTGACAGCCGTCTGACGGGGTCAACAGGTTTTTATAAAGTTACGTCTGGTCCTGCCAGTCACTTACAGCTAATATAATTTCAGTCTCCATACTGTTTACGTTGTCTAATGTGATTACAGTTTTGCTTTTAGTTTTAATAATTTACTCAAGGTATGAACATCTTTGTTATCTCAGTCAGACCACTTGTTCAAACTTATTCTCTAAATTTTATAAAATTTTTTAGAGTAAATGCACTTAGCGTTTGTTTGTTAAGAAAGAAAGAATATAGTTTGAACTTATATCGTGAAAAAATGTTTAATGTGTTAGCATACTGTTGGGGTAAGGCACTTAATACGATAATATATATGTACAGATATTAACCACCTGGAAATCAGTGTATTATCGTACAGTCGGTGATAAGAAGCATGGCGGGCGTGTGTTCAGCTGACAGTGCTGAGGTGCTGTAAGTACAAAAAACGCAGTCTATTGTTGGATGGATTTTCAAAGAACCAAAAGATGTGCCTACCCTGAGGTTTCGTTTTTTCAGTGGCTGTATCCAACTTTCATTGAATTCTGGCTAGTTTTACTTTGCCAGATACAATAACACAAGTGATTGACCGTGGGTATAACAACACAAAGGCGATTAAACATATTTTCCAGGCAAGTAGGCTGTGGTCTAATCGCAACTGGCCTTTCTCCTCCCTTAAGGCTTCATGATTTCTGTATAATTCTCTACGCTCCTTCTCACCGCATAGGCTTAATAAGTGAACACAAACTCTCACGGCCGGAGTCGTCATAGCGATTGAATGTGTTTTCCGGGCTACTAGGCCGTGGTCTAATAATTATAACGATAACAAAAGGCACAATAGGCCGGAAATATGTTTAATCACCGTGATAACTGCGGCCGTGAGAGTTCGCGTTCCTTTACAATACAAACGTCTCGCTCAATCGACCAAGAATTGACTACGGCCTTGACACAAGAAAAACTGTAATGTAGCTTAGCGTTTGACTCATTGCTCGCACGTTCAAGCCAGAAACAATGAACAAGAAATATTTCACATATAAATGAAGAACGTCTAGTTTAAGAAATATTGAAGTACGGACATTATAATTAACACACGTTGACCAAAAGGAAGCTTAGATTGAACTGTAGCCGGAAAAACTACAAAAATATCACTTAGATATGGTTAAACAATTTAAGAAAATATAAACACCTTAGGAACTTAACGTACTCCTAATAATTATCAAAATTTGTTTTGTTACATATTTTTGTTACCATAGGTAATTCACGTAAAGTTTTCCTAGACTTATTGCTAAAGAGTGTGAAAATACATTTGATAAACTGAACAAAACAAGTTGAAAAGTAACATAACGTACAAGTAATATGTCAAATACATTGTCGTTTACGATTACTTTTAATTGATTACAAGAGCATAGAAAATATTTTAATTTAAAGTTTAAAGTTTAGATGTTAGTTACTGACTTTTAAGAATCTATTGTTTCATGATAATTTTTCAAATGATTACCATTTTTGTGTATAGTCTTTATTTCAATAACCTTGAAGCAGAGGTATAGAATATAACAAGAACCGGTGTCTCAATATAAGCAAAAAATGTCCCCAGAAATGCTCACAAACCATCTATTATCAGAATCTATATTTAGTAACAAAGGTATTAATTGTATTTCTGTCGACTAGGGACAAACAGGCTTCAGATTAGAAAATGTTACGATGTCACAGTGTTTTGCAGTCTGTATATCTAAACCAAATCTCCAATAAATTATTATCGACTTCCTTGTGAAACCAAATGGTTAAAGATTTACGGTTTTCCTGTGTTTGGGAACATGTCATTTGCAAACAGACAGCAAGCTGTTAAAGTTGTCAATTAGCCATCAGAATTGGTGAACGGCAACGATCGGAATGTTACATCAAAGCCGACGGCGCAATAAAAGTTTCAGTATTCGTGATAAACCACTTGACCAATCTAGTTTCGCTCTGGGAAATGGCGAATTCCGGGTTTATTGAATCTGTCTGCTACTGATGCTTCACTGGTATCTGACAGGGTCAACAGGTTTTCACGCATAGCCCCATTTCAGCCATCCACTTCCGACTAATGTATTTTTCAGTCAGTGTCGGAACTGCGTTCGGTGTAAAGTAAACAGATTCTTAACGAATTAATTCTTATGAATTAATTATTATTTAAAAGGTGTCGGAACTATTTTTTTAACTTTCATACGCATTCTTCATTTATTATTATTTATTCACAATTCTCTTATATTTTTCTCCATTTTTTAGAGCACAATTGTGTTGAAATTGATATTTGTCTACTAAAAAAAAATGTCAAGAGGCTCCTAATTTTGAGTGGTAAAACCAATGTATATATGACTCATTTGACATTGACTTTTGAAATTGATAGCAATATAATGATTTTCCCTACTATACATCTTAAAAATAAACTTATGTAATGAAACATTTTATAATGAAAAATTGTGTGTATATTGTTACTTAATACCTTTACGCGATGTAGGTTTCCCGCAACTATCACTGCACTTTATCGCGGTCACTTTTTCAACTCATTATGCTTTCCAAGTATGCAACATCCAGGTCATTCTATTGCATCGTCTTATCTAGTTTATTTCTCCAAAATGTTTTTGGTGAGCACTAAACTTGGCAGGCGCCTCACACGAAGTCAGGAGCTGATATTAAACTTGTCAAAAAGAAAACCGATAAAATGTCAAAGTACAGAGACTAATTTAGTAGTAACTCAGTAAACATCAGATACAATAATGTTACCGCTATAACACCTTTATTTTCTAATATAAAAGCAAATAAATAATATTATGTTTAAAATAATATTGAATTTAAAACTATTTACTTAGAATAGATTAATATAAGCTATTTAATTAAAATTAATGCTTGCAGTTTTATAATCAAAGTTATAGAAATATCAAGCTCTATAAAACAACACTAAAGTTCAATTCAATATGCTCCGCCAGTACTTGAGCACTTGGCGTGAACATACACAAACATATGAGGGACGGCATAGGTTCGAATAACCATGGGGGGGGGGGGTCGTAGGACCTCTGTTGTTAAAAATCTCTTTCGCAAGTCTTCATCTCTGCTTTATTCACATAAAAATCCAATCTGTTGCTTTCGTAATTGTTTAATCTGGCTTTGCTCTTATTAAGTTTTCATAACAAATGTGATGAATGTTTTTATAAAGGCCCTACTCATAAAATTGTTTTGCAGGTTCATCTGTCAATCCTGTATGATATCGTCAATATAAAAATTAAAAAGAGAAGGTGGTAATAGGCACACTTGTCGTACTCCACATCGATCACGCCCACACTAAGAGTAGCCTTCGTGTCTGAATTTAGATTTTGTTTTCCACATAAAGACTTTGTATGAATCTAATAAGGTGTTGCAGGACATCTTGCTTTGCCATTATTGACCACAAACGGGCCTATTGACTCTATCAAATGCCTTTCCAAAATCGATAAAATCATGTACTGTATGTGGGCAATAGATAATCTCTGTGCTTTTCAATGACTTGGCCTACTGTAAAGATTCAATTTAAACATGATCTGCCTTCTTGAAACCATGCTTGGCTTCCAAGAGAATAGTCTCTCTTATTGTATTCAATCGCTTTGCTAAGATATATAATCCACACAAATTGCAAGACGCGTTAAGCTGGCTGACGTCTGTGTAGTTATTACAGTCATTCCTATCTCCTTTCTTGAATATGGCGACTATTTTTACCATCTGCCAATCTTTGGTAATGTGACAAGTGATCCACCACAGATTGATAAAGTTCAATAAATAATCGTGTAGCAAGGGTAGCATTTACATTATAAGCTTGAAATTCACCTCATTAGTACCTGTGATTTTTTTATTTTTACAGCATTGTAGACCAGCCAAAAATTCGTCCATTGCTATTGGATCCACACATTCATTGATGTTTGCAAATTTTGTTTCTTCTAGTTGTTCCTAGTTTCACAGCCACTCATAATATCAGAGTCATTCCTTCTCTGTGATAATACTGTTCTACAGATTGTCTTTTCCTGTTTGATTTAAATGCCGTAACACTTTGTAAGCCTTGCAATATCAACATTCAAGTTTGAGGAAGTTTTTTCTGAATTCTGGGCTACTCATTGGCGTGAAATAAAAAGAGAGGAACGGAAAGTGAGAATGTGAGGCAGAGACATAAAGATACAGACAGAGACGAAGAGGCGACAGACAGGCAGATACAGACGGATGACAGACAGATAAACAAAATTATCAAAAAGATAGACGGATTGTTTGAATTTTGAAATGTACATAGTAAACTAGGTTAGCTCTCTGGCGGTTTTGATATCAACCAATATGTACTTAGGGTTGCGTATTTACATCTCTCCACTGAGAGGTAAATAATAAATTTGTCTGCCCCAGCAAATAGTAAACCGCATCAAACGTTTACTACTGCAGCCATCCTAGATAGCTTATCAAGCTTCCGTTTGGGATTTAATTTACCGGTACTTGAATCTTTCATGACGACTTGTCTGATGATTGTAAGCATTCAAAGCCAAACCCGCCAAAATCAGCTACACTGTCACATTATCACTCAAGTTATAATAGGTGATAAACAGACACAATATTGCATACAATCATTTGTCAAGGATTAACAGGTTTGTGGCAATAATTTCCCAAGTTTTGCCAAAGTCTGCTTGAGTCTGTATTGCCAATGATATAATAACTGATACAGTAAAATAATAAAGTAAGTGCAATTTACATTCAGATTCTTCTACATTTATTAATTTGTTTAATCCCCTTACACCAAAATAAAAAGTAAAATAATTACAAAATTATTCATTTACATTTTTATTTATACCATGTACCATAGCTTGTTAAAGTATACGTAATTTAAATTAACAAAAATGCATATGTCAATGAACCAAAAATCCTCATAAATAAAAGAGAAAACTAAACAAAAATGAAAATAAAAGTCTCCGATAAACTGTAAAGATACCAATTAATAGCTTACCGTCGTAAAGTAATGTAAGTTATACTTCTACCTAATTCTTTAGTGCTTTACAAATTTTTTCCAATCATATTATTCTCATTCACTAAGTATCGCTCAACTCCTACGTCCTAAAGTCCCAGCCACTGCTTTCTTCCATTTTTGTCTACGTCTACCTTTTTTTCTTTGTTTTAACTATTCTACCTTCCCATATTTTCCGTATTGATCTCTTTTTTTTCATTTGCACAAAGTGTCTTTACCAGCTCAACTTTCTTTGATCAATAACATTCACTATGAGTTGTATCTTCAGATCTCTTCTAACGTCTTTATTCCTTATTGTGTATGCGTTATGAACTCTCACAGACCTTTTCAAAGGCCTTATCCGAACCATTGAACTTTTGTTTGTTTTTGCTTTGTCATATAACTCTCTTAAGACTTTTAAAATTTAAAACAGGTCTACATATTGTCTCATATATTTTTATCTTGCCTTGTTCCTAAAATTTTTTATGCCTACAAATTTGCTATGGACAGCGTATTACAGTTTTATTTTTTTACTAGTCGTATCATTTATTTCCACCTTTTTGCGCTCATTTCCTATCCAACTCCATGCCTAAGTATGAATAAACTCTCACCTGTTCTAGCCTTACTCCATCAATCTCTATTTTCATCTTCACCCATAACCATCAGATTAGTTTTATTATTCTTTTAAATAGTTTTTCGTTTAACACCGTGCCCTATATTTCTATACTCTTTCACAAATTCTCTCTCACCCTCTCTCACTAACTTGCATCTTGCACAAATTCTCTATAGAAGTGTTCATGGATCACATTTTCAAGAGCTGTTGCTACTAACACAAAATTAATTTACTCCTGCACGTAAGTATATAATATAAAAGTGTACAAGTGACCTATCCATCTGACATTTCACAAAACTATTTTTTGCTTGTTCTAGTAAAGCGTCAGCTGAGTGTCTAGAGGTTAGTATTAGTGAAATGAGTTACACATTTGAATCTTGCAAAAGTCTAGTAACGTAGAGATAATGTCACGGTACGTAAAGCTAAGATCCGTTGATTTCAAACCTTTATTAATCACGTACAATATTTCCACCACCAGCAATAGCTTATAACATAATTCTCTCAACTAATAATCTGAGAAGGCAAGCTAATAATTAGCCTATTTAAGGGAAGCTAAAAAAATCAACTAATTAAATAGTGCAGCATTAAAATATCGATTTTGTTAATAGCATGTGTGAGCCCTTACTCTTAGAGTGATGGACTTTTTGGCTGGTAAATAAGCTGTTACTTATATTTTAACGTCACTCGTGGTTTGTCCTTTTGATCATTTTATATTACTTTTTCTACGCTTTCATTACTTGTTTGTTCCAATATTTACTTTTGTTAGATCGCCTCGAGTTTATTACAAGAGCAGAGCGTTGTTATCATTATATCAAACTCTGTAGGGATATTAAATCAAATATAAATATTCATAGAGATTATGTTGTGCCAAAAAATCAGTCTTTGCTAAAATAGTAGTTTGCTAATATTCAAATAATATTATCGTTTGGATTTTGTCTGACAATATGTAGACTTTAATACAACTATATTTTTAATTGTACATTTAATTAGAAGATTTTTCTGGGACGATCGGCTACATCCGAATTATTTAATGTAACGTTATGCATCAATCATAAATTTTGATTGTTAAACTCGATTTAATTTTAAAGTGTACTTTACATCCATTAAACAAACTTTTTAGTCTCCAATTGGGTTCTTTTTTATTTCCAAGACTGATATATACATTCTGTTTGGACGTTAGATTTGGAGAATACCATTTAGTATAGATAAGGAGACAACTATATCTAACTATCCGACATACAGAGCGCTGTTAAAGACTCTGGTCTCTTTTATGAATCAGAAAGACACTGAATAATAACAATCGAAAATAAAGACAATAAGGTTGTTGACTTGTTCAATCCACAATCAAAGGTTTTCAAGCTGTTAAGTATCCTCAGAACCTGACAACTGTTTCCATTAAATATTAGATATAAAGTATAAACCAAAATGTGTTAAAAAAAGAGTTCATATATTTGTCAGAATACTCACCTTCACATGTAGTCAGTACGCAACTGTCACTTGAGGAAACGCTTTAGGAGAAAAGTAAACTAATAACTTAATTCGACTTGACATATAGTGCGGTAAATACTACACCTTTTTCCACAGCAAGGAATTATTTCTAGCTTCTCTGTGGGTACACGTTCTTAAACTTATCTGAAAGGTAAACAGAAGCCCACTACTACCCTCATACTTGTGCGATTACGTTACACAATAAACAGTATACTATTGCATTAAACTGTAAACAAGAATAAAGTCTCTACGAATTGTTAAAAAGTCGAAACGAAAACGCAAGAAATCATTAAATAATAAATGTATTTAAAAGAAAATTTGTAGGTAGACAGGTAAAATGAGAGAGATGGAGGTAGACTAAGTAAAGGAATGAATTGTTACCTGAGGATTGAATCATCAATTAGCCATTAGGATAAATGTGTGCAAAAATCCAACACAATGTAAATAATACTTGTTCCTCTGTTGAAGCCTTTGTTAAAAAATTTTCACGCAAGAATATTCCACACTTCTGATAACTGTAAGCTAGTCTTGCGCTCATATGACTTCCAAATAAGTTTCGTTAGACGAAAGTCGACAACATTTTCTTCAATTGTATTTAGTTAAATTTGCACGACCAATATGCACTCTCTCTCTTGCACGCACGGAAGGAAGGAAGTCGTTACATGCAGTTGTTGTAATTGTAATTGTAGTAAGTGTATTGATGTAGTTGAATGCTATATTTTTGGCACTTAAAATGTTTCAGAATTGTATGCTCAGCATACAATATATTAAGCCCACACCCAAGTAATTTTAAGTCTCTTTCACGTGCATAAATACAAGGAAACGTCTTTATTACACTTTATATTAGTAGAAGGGGTGCTTGTTTTTAGATACACAGACCTATAATATTTTCACGTTTATCTAAAGCGCTAGTTATAAAAAATTGTATGGTTCTAACAAAGTATACTTCTCAATTCATTCAGAACATCGGTATGAAACAATCTTTATAAAACTCAACCAATTAATTCTTCCTTCTTGATTTGCCAGACGGTATCAGTCTTCTAAGCAAAAGATCATTTGACGAATCAACAGATCTTCCTTAAACAGTATAATATTAAATTCAAAAAAACCATATTCCTTACATAAAAGTTAATTTAACATTAATAAAAATAGATAAGCAGGTAAAATAGATAAATTTAAACAATAACAAACCGACATATCTGGCTGCCTAACGTGTTGATAGATTTCTCTATAAATGAGATGTAAAGTGGCCGAGCAATTCAGCTTTGGAAGTCGAAAGAAATTTGAAAAATATTTGACGCATACAATTCAGGATAACTATAAACCACGTTACGTGATGCAAAAATCTTTCAAACTTCAGTAAAAGCAAACGAAAATACAACACAGTGTGTTCTAAAGTTTGATAACATGACTGAAGATACTGGTACATAAGTACAAGGGTGCTGAAAATACCATACATGCCTACGTCTTCACTTGGAGCAACCAAGCCTTTTGAAAAAAAATTATCCTCCGGGCCGGATTTGAACCAGCGACCTATGGATACCTGCACACTACAATCAACTACAGTCCACCGCTCTACCAACTGAGCTACCAGAGGTTATTTATATACATAATTTTTATACAATAAAATTCCAGAAGACGTTATAGTAAAGCAAAAAAATGTAAATTACTCACACCTTCCCTAAAATTGTTGTCTTGAAATATATTTAATGATATAGGCCTATTATTTAAATGCGGTTTTTTATATTCACTTAACATACGTATTATGATATAAAATACATATACAGGCTTACCCAGTTTTTATCGTAGTATAGCACTGTCTATTGTTCAGGGGTTTTTAGATCCAGGATGAAAATGTTGTAAGTTAGTACATGCTTTTAGGGTGCTTTGAAATATATACAAACAATTTAAAACTTTTTTAAATTTATTAGGGTAAATATAAACATCAAAAGTTACAAACTTATTAGTACATGTTATTATACATAATTAGTTGGTTGGGTACTTCTTTAGTGTAAATGCTACTAAAGCCTTCAGTAAGTACTGCGTATTGCGTACGCGTTTTTGAATTGCAAATAAGCCACAAAACGAGATGCATGCATACGTCTGTTATTAAAATGATATAGAAACAAATATCGGTTAGTTAGTTTGTAATACTCTTACTTATATATCGCGCTGGTGGAGCGATGACCCACAATTTAGTCATCCTATTGTAATGTGACAGTCAGAATCGGCACGTACAATATTCCGGTATGCATATAGTCTAACAGAAAGCGTATAGTAGCGCAAGCATATTGTTTTAATTATTGCCTTATTATTTATTTGATTACTTCTCTTATAAACAACGAAAAATGTTTACTTGTCTTTTGACTGAGAATGGTAAGAACGTTTAACAATATATTTATCCACATACAACTCCTTTAAAGTAGTTAGTAAAACACAGGCTCTAAAACCTTTTAAGTCGATGGGAACTGTAAACAAAGTAAATAAATCCTTTGTACCTAGATTGTTTCCTGAAGTAGTACGGTTAATTTAGCCGAAAAATAACCAAAGAATTAATTAACTACTAGTACTACAGTATCCAACACAGACGTCGGTCCCGCAGGGAATACTGCCTTTCAAAGAATTCTTCAGTAGAAATACTCGCTTTATTAAAGTATACTTGAGACTAAAATTTTTGTCGTTGTAAAGGCGTATTTATTAAAACAAATCATATTAAGAAATTTGTATTAACTAGATGAAAGGCTTTCAAATACTAACTTTTTATTTTGTATTTAGTTTTACAAAGCCATTGTAACGGTACATATCATTGCCAAATTACCAACCGTCATAAGCAACAGTAATAATTCATAGAAGGCCATCAGAACAACTAAACTTGAATTTAAAGGAGGAAGAAAATTAATAATAAACTAAAAGAGAAGAAGAAAGAGATCAGCATTAAGAAATAATTAACTGCGAAAGAAATGAAGACAACTGACTAGAGACAACACCAACGTTGGACCCAATATACCCAATAGATCAGACAGTGAGAGAATAAGTAAAGCATACACCAAAGGAAAATAAATTGAAGGAGGTTAATGAATTAAGTTAAAATAGGGAAGGAGTGAATTAACTCAACCAGGAGAACTAATAGATAAGGAAAATAAAATAACAAATAAAGAAAATAGAGAATAATACCCATGATTGAGAAAAAGGAATCAGTTTAAAACAAAAATACAAACCCTATTAAATGACTTAACTATGACATCAAACCATTAACAGCCTATTATAAGTGACTCGACTGTGACAATAACTCTAATATACAATAAAAATATAATGACCAGGAGAGTGAAATTAAAACTTTGTACTAATATGATTTAATAAGATATAAAAGATAACAACAACATTGTATCTTACCTAGTGTGTATGTAGATGATATAGAAACAGAGATATCAGAAAAACTTATATTCTCCAAGATTATTGTAAAAATAATATAAAAGAAGCTGGAAAATAAATACCAGATAATACATAATAATTAATAGTAATAATACATTTAAATAATTGTGAAAAAAGTATAGAAACAAGTCACAAAATGGAACTCATTGTTGCAAGCCAGTATAGGACACACATAACCTAGTAACTAGCATTTTTCATGTATAATGACAAGAATTGATAACAAAAATGTTATCAATCCATATTCTGTTATATTGTAATTAACCTAGATGTTATAAGGATCTTACCAGTGCCAAGACTAGTTTACCAAGGAAGGATTTATATTGTGATTGGTGTCAATCAACAAACTGAAATGGACAGAATAGGATTTACCCAATAAACAATCTAAGAAACCTTTAAGATTATCAATATAAGACAAAGAGGTTGATTTCAGTAGAATCAATAGTATATAATACCACCAATAGAATATAAACCAATAATTAATAAAATAAAATTGAGTCTTAATAATGAAAATTAAAGGGACCTTATAAGCACTAGATGCAAGAACTAGTGATAAATTAATAGCAAGAGAGGATATACTGGTACAGCCCAAAACATTGTCAAACTTTGTAGTTATTGTAGTGACCAATTATGTAAGAAGCAATGACTTAAAAAACAATTATGTAATTTCTAATGAAAGTAATACATGTAAGACACTTGAGTACAAAACTAGGAGTGACTATAAAGGCTAAAAATGAACAAAAGAATAATGTAATAAATAAAACTGAGGTGATCAGAAGTTGTAATGATCATTTCAGAGTAATTGTGTCATAATAGAAATGGTTAATAAACCACTATTAAAAGACAAGAAGTAAAACTATTTGATAGTATCATAGGCCAATATGCCTAGCCAAGTTATTTGTAAAGTTAATTAGAAATAAGTATTTTCTTATGTCATGAGTAATATTGTAATGATGATAAGAAGTTGCGAGTATGAGTAATGAGGTTGCAGTAAAAGTAAGGAATAATAATGGAAAAGTGTAACTAAAATATAGTAACTAATATTGAATTAGGCCTAAACAGCCAAAGACAACTTTTATCAAAATACAACCTTATAAAAGATTGTAAAGAGTTCATACTCGACTACTAGCGAGGAATACTCAATGTTTATTGAAATTTAATAGTCAAAATAACTAAAACAAACATTATAGTATATAAAAGCTAATAAGAGAGATTAGTAAATTTATTTTTGTTAATAATTATCAAACTCGTATAGTGTGGGGATCCAAATTATTCTTCCCAGAGAACCCTGAGCAATGGTAATAATGAATTGTTAATTATAGCAAAGATAAGGGAATAATGTTAATTATAAGGATTTAATAATTTGCCAGCCCTTGGGCGTCATAATGTAAACCAATTTATTATAATCTCAAAACCAGTCAGAAGACGCGTTGAAGGCATCTATTTTGCCGAAATATACCGAAGGGTCACGGAAATTAAGAAAATTAACTAATTAGCGATCACCATCGAGCATTAGATGCCAGATTCGTAAACCGAAGAGGACACAGTTCATCACAGTACTTCGACGGAGAGGCCACGCCGCTCCTGAGACCAAAATTTAAGAAAATAACCTCAACCAGCTGCCGGAAATCGATAACGTCAAAAAATTGAAAGTTAGGTTAGGCCGAAGGTAAACAATGTTGCGTTAACCTTATATCAGTGTCTATTTGCGGAGTATGTGCGCATAGGAAGTGAACTAAATATTAATAAAAAAGAAAAGTGCAATTACGAAAAAGGAAATACAAGCAAGTATAGTGACAATTAAACTATACTTAGAGCAATTAAGACTTGCCACAATAAAAATTTTTATTGTTTATAATTAATAAGAATTATCGAATAAATCGAAAGATAATTAAATACGAAAACCTAAGGAATATGGGACCTTATCAATTTAATTAATTCGTTAATTGCTAAAGGAGTTAGCGACAGTTGATTTTATTTATAAAAGTTATTCACTTATTTAATAGACTTCATCAAAGGTAATGAAGGAAACATTTTCATAGGAACACTAAGGGTGCAATAAACCTTATTATTTTAATTAATATATTAACAATTTAAGGAGTGTGACGAAAGCTTATTATAAATTTAGTAATTGCCACAGACATGATAAACTTTAATCATCTATATGTAATAAAATAAAATAATTTATAATGAACTTTAAGAAAGAGTTAAACAATATTGCATTAATCAATTTGTTCTTAGTTAAAAGAATTTAATAGTAAGCCGAACATGCTTACCAGATTTATTTGTTTACCTAATCAAATTCATCCAATATGAAGAATCAGGGAATCTTCTATGAACACTGAAGAGTTTCATAACTTTATTAAACTAATAATTTAAATGTTGTTGAAAAAATATTATTAATTTTAAGGTCCACTGACCACAGTTCAGTAAGCCAAATTAACCTCCAATGTTGACACAACGTGTCTGTGAATTTTTATGTTATTAGATAAGATTTAGTTATTAATGTAATCATTCTCCTACTACTCGATGATTATAGTAGTATTAAGATTCAGTTTTGTTTTTTATATCTAGCAGTCTAAAAGGACCTACACTTTAGCTAAACGTTCAACCAAAAAATAACGTTTTATGTTATGAAGACAAAGAGTCAGAATAACAAACCCTGAGATAAAGGATTTTCATAAAGCCAATTATTATTGTAAAAATGGACAAAAATGCCAACTTTAATTATTCTTTAAAGTAAATTCATGAGCATTATCAATCAATAAACAACTTTTTACCCAATAAAAGGAGGTAATAAAATTATTTCAGTAGACTAGACAATTACAGGTTAGGTGGACAGCTCGCAACAGTTGATACTATTGGTAGCGGCAATTGAGATAGTTTAAATTACTTAAAATTTAAATTACCATCTCAACTCTGCTTAATTAACAGGATTTCACCCCAAGTAAGTACACCAATAGTAAATTAAATCTACCTTCAGTGAGAAGTCAACTTAGCAGATTCGTCTCATCAACTGAAGAACGATAAACAAGTTTTTCGTTATAAAATGACACAAGCAACGTGTGGTATTTAACCCATACGCATTACGGGCTATTACAACATCAATAAAGGTGTTACAACTTCAACTACAGATGCATTACTTCTTGAAGAGCAAATGGGTTTTAGAAAGGGTAGGTCAATTGTGGATGCATTGTTTGTATTACGACAGGTAATAGAGAAAAGGCGGGAGTATAACCAGGAAACGCATATCGCTTTTGTTGATCTGGAAAAAGTATTTGATAATGTAGACCGTCAAACGTTATGGAATATTATGGATAGAAGGGGATATCCAAAGAATTTAATAAATTCATTTAAGATCCTTTAAAAAAATACATTTCTATTTCTGGATCTGAATAGTAGGCTTTCAGTTGCCATTCCAATAAATAATGGAGTTAGGCACGGATGCTGTATTTTCCCAACCTTGTTTACTATATACACTGACAACATGTTGACAGCATGGAAATCCAGAGTGACTTCTTGATTGCTATGGGTTTCCTGCTATATGCGGATGATGTAGTTCTCATTCAAGAAAATGAGGATGATTTATAAATACCTATGTTTTAATTACAAGATGTGGCAAGAGAAATCACTGACAATTTCAGTAAGAAAGACCAAAAACCATGACCTTTGAAGTTAAATTTCCAGTGGGGACTAAGATAGTTATAAAGTGTAAATCTCTACACTTTAGAACAGATGAGCCATTTCAAATGTCTCGGTTGTGCAGTAAGCTATGAATCTGAATATGCTGTAAGAGAGAAGATAAATCAATTTAGGAATATTTGTGGTACGATTCATAGAGATATTAGAAATAAAAAAAAAAACACACCACAAGGATTAAAATAAGAGAATTGCAATAACCACATCGATTTATGCGAGTGAGACGTGGGTCATGACAAAAAAGGAATGCGGCAAAGATTCAGAGTGCTTAAATGCATTTTGTTCGAATGCAAGATGGAATAAGGAATGAGGATATCAGAACAGAACTCAAAGTAAAGGACGAAAATGAAATTATTTCAATTTACTGAAGACAATGGTGGGATCATCTGCAAAGGATGACAGATGATCGACTGCCGAAAGCGGCACTGAACTTAACATTGGTGGAAGAGACGTGGGGCGTCCAAGGATGAGATGGGCGCCGGAACAGGTTTATATAACTTAATCCTTGAAGAAGAAGAAGAAGAAGAAGAAGAAGAAGAAGAAGAAGAAGAAGGAGGAGGAGGAGGAGGAGGAGGAGGAGGAGGAGGAGGAGGAGGAGGAGGAGGAGGAGGAGGAGAAGAAGAAGCAGAAGAAGAAGAAGAAGAAGAAGAAGAAGAAGAAGAAGAAGAAGAAGAAGAAGAAGAAGAAGAAGAAGAAGAAGAAGAAGAAGAAGAAGAAGAAGATGAAAAATGCATCTAATGTTGACAACTTTACGGAATAGACTAAAAAGAAATAAACTTCCTAAAACACTACCGGTAATTAAAAATATTTTAAAAATATTTCAGTAGTTTATAATTGCGGAGACACTCTGGAACACGCGTATGTGTGTAATACAGGCCTGCATATAGATATGTGCGTGTCTGTTCGTATGCGCGTACGTTGTACTCGACAGTTAGAAAGACACTAGTCAAACTGTATTATCCTGCCAATTAGTAAGACTGATTTAGAAGAATGGAGTAGTGGATGTCAAGTAACCCAGTGCATTATTGACAGTGCAATTATCAGCAGTTTGACAGTCTGACCTAGATGCGCTCAAGTGTTTAGTTCACAATTGAATCTTTCAGCCAATTTTTATCGATACCTGGTAGCAGAGAGACGGTGTCATTACGATTTAAACCGCCACCGTCTGCTTTTACTGTACACTTCAGGTTCATTGCATAATGAAAGTACCATGAATTGTTTAGTACATATTATGTAATGGGAGCGGCTATTGTGCCCCAAAATATTTAGTTACAAATTTATGCTTTAATGCAATTCGTTAGTAATTAGCAGTACAAAATTTACAAAAGAAAATCTAATTTCTTAAGTTTTCTTATTGAGAAATTTCATCTGACAACGGAAGAATTACGAATTGATCTCAACCCAGAAATTTTATTATTCAGGTAACTTGTTGTAAAATGTTAAAAGTGTTTGTGAGAAGGGGAGGGGGAAAAGAGGAAAAGAACGATGAGAAAAAAGACAGACAACAGGAAGATTTTATATTAGCCGATGTCTACTTAAGTCTATATATTTACTTCGCCACATTGCGAAGTAAATAGTAAATTTGTAATCGCAAGCAAACAGAAAGCTGTAGCTAACGTTTCGTAAGCAGTGTCAAGGATACCTTGTCAACCTTCGATTTGGAACTTTCGGTTAATAAATTTTTCATATAACGTGATGACCTAAAGCTTTCGAAGCAGAACTCACCACAGTTACCATTGTTTAGAATTTACTAAACTGTTATCCACACAATATCCTTAATATTTATCTAAACGAGAATATTTTGTTTCTCGCATCATGCTCGCCAAAGGTGGCATATTTATCTTCTTTTGGTATCAAAAACGTAGTAGAAGAAGCAAAGTAAGCTGCCGACTTGATAGGTACTATAAATAGCCTAAGAATAAAAGCACTAAACAATAAACATCAGCTGTCTAATATACTATAAGTTCCCCTATTTTAAACAGTAATTCAGCAAGATGAGTTAAATTCCGTATTAAAATAGTTTTGTCGATTTAAAAATTAAAAAACAATTGTTACAATTATCAGATGAAACAGTAAGAGTTATTTCTTTAAAAGTGGAATAATATAAAAAAATATAATTCCTCCGGGCCGGATTTGAACCAGCGACCTATGGATCACTGATTTATGACAAACTACAGTCCACCGCTCTACCAACTGAGCTACCAGAGGTGATTTCTATAAATAATTTATGTACATTAAAAGCAATTTGTACTTGCCTTGTGTGCACAAACTTTCAGACTATGTACCTATAACTTGCGTGCCGTATATTAAATATTATTTTTTAAAACAACTTACTTATTTACGAAAACTCCGAATGAAAGCAGTAGAACCAGTTACGAGTATAACATTCAATGATGGTACAAAGAGTACTTTCGATATAGGTTTTATCTTTATCAAACGTAAGGAAAAAGCTTTTAAAGATATTTGAAAGAATTTGACACATAATTTTTTGGTTTAGGATAGAATGAGAAGAATTTTCAATATTTAAACGATAGTTTAATATTTAAGCTGCAATAGTTACTGAAGAGATTATCGAAATCGTTTTTGCTTTTGCAAAGAAGTAGCCAACTTATTTCTGTATCTGTAAGCTCAATATAACCAATGGTTATACACGTAATCAATGAGTGTTCTTATCTCTCAGTTATTTGGTATCAAAGTTTGTTAATAATGTTTGTATAATTGACAAAAATTCATAATTACAAGAATCTCCAA
The DNA here is from genome assembly GCA_034769895.1 of Magicicada septendecula. Classification (NCBI taxonomy): domain Eukaryota; kingdom Metazoa; phylum Arthropoda; class Insecta; order Hemiptera; family Cicadidae; genus Magicicada; species Magicicada septendecula. The sequence continues at coordinate 167,223,041 of CM068367.1, read as the reverse complement.
ATAGTCTTTTAATGGTTAGAGGTTATCACAGTCTTTAGGGCAAATTAAATTCATCTTAAGGTTACGGTGTTATCGCACAAAATTATGAATAAGTAATTATGGGTTTATAATCTCATGCCTTAAATCAATCCCACCTTAAGTTAATGTTAGTGTTTTGAATAAACTATATTAATTTAACGGTTTATAGTCCAGTATACACACTTCTAACCTGTAAACTACACATAGAAGTGACGTACGTGTAAATATTTTAAAATATCACACCTATCAGTATGGTACTTATTTTTAAATGATTTTATTTAAGAATCTCTCCCCTTATCTAAGTTACTTGCTCTGTATTTTGGACACCCCAAAGTGATGCAGTAGATGCTGATTTGAATCCGGTCCCGAATACTGAAAACTTTAATACTTCTTGTAGACCCTTGCGTAGTCAGAAACTAAGAGTACTCGGTGTTACATAATTTTTTTTGGTTCATATATACGTCTTCCGATTTCAGGACATCGAAACAGTATATCCGCATACCTAGATACCGACGCCAAAAGCAATTGGCCGACAGCCCTAGCGTCAGTGTTAAGCGCGAACAGATGAGAAACGTCACTACAGCGCAGAACAAATAAAAGGTCTGGTGGCAGACCAACGGCAAATTCTTTAAGACCGCAAGGGAGAAGACGGATGTGTAAACGTTGGGCAGTGGACAACAACCTACGCAGTCAGGTCTGGAAGGAAAAGTACTCCGACTAACCGGGTTGCGGGAAATTACAGCTGTGTGTTATGTGTTTTCGTGAGAGAGTGTGTTATGATGGTGGGGTTAATTAGGTTAGGTTAGCTTTGGCAGGGAGAAAGGGCGGTATTGCATTAAACGTCGTACTTGATAATGACAAATGGTGTAGAATGAAACACTGAACGTCTCCCATTCTGACAGAACAATTGTCAGCTGTTTGATTGTTTGTGTTCACTTATCTCACCCAGATGAGTTCAGACAGTTCAGTATTGACTCTTAAATCCAACTGCTATAGATACTTGGCAGAGTCAAAAAGACTTAATCACATCGTCTGTTCAACTGTTCGATTTAGGTCAAGTTGTTTCGTACACAATCGAATTATATATAAGTGCGTAGAATATAAAGAATATATGTTAACAATGAACATTGTGGCAATATAGTCGATAAGTTATCATAGTTCGCTACCAACCTAACAAATTATAATTCTCCGCAACGCCAAATTATTTGAATTTGTTATCCATCTGCAAAGAGGGATATACAAAATATTGCAAAATACTACAATATCCAACGACAAAACTGAAATATTATCTGACAATTAATCATACTGTTACGTGAACAACATAGTTCTATAATAATGGTTTAAAAACTGCTTTAAAAACAAGCAAAGAGGAAAATAGTGTCTTTTTATTTAGTTGGATGATCAACGAATGATAAACAACGACTCTAAATATTTATATTTTCCAACGCTGTATACAAGGGCGTAAATGATAAGACAGAAGACATACAGATAAATAGTAAATAAAGGCAAGAAACACAAGAATTGTATAGAACAAAGGGGAAAAGAGGGAAGGCGAGAGTAAGAGAGATAGTTTGAGAATGAAAGAAAGAGGCACACAGTGAGTTGTTACTGAGCGGTGCAATTAAACTTGAATACCCTCTTGGCAACGACTGTAAATGTTTACAGGGTAAAACGTCAGCACTGAGGAAATGATACTTGTCTCTGTTTGCAACATATTTTACAAGTTGCTGCTGAGAACAGAACGCTTTGTACTACTTGTAAGCAACACAACACACCCTCTCTATAAGAAAGTTTGTCTACGAGAGAGACTTTAGTGCGGAAAATGATACGCAGTTAATTTGATATTATAGTGACTTCAGTTTAAATCGTGTACATTCTTCAAGTATCGTGTTAGGTGAGCGTGTTTGTTTGTTTGGTGTTTCTATATTCTTCCATTGTCTTCAAAATACAAGGGACATGGCAGTTGTTTTATTTTATAGAAATAAGATAATACCAAAATATAACTACAGAATCAGGTTTTAAACTTTATTAGCACGACATCATCAAATAATGATAAGAACTACCTCAGAGAATACAAATTTAAAAATAAAATTTCGAGCCTTAAAAAATGTGAGTAGACTACGTGGCCACTGCGATACGAGTTGCGATCAGCAAAGAAACATAATGCTTCAGAAGCCTCTACTAAAAATAGCAATATAGAAATGAATCGGCTCGTCGATTAAAGGTGTAACAACAGGAAGCATATGGTCCAGAGGCGTCCTTGGCTGGATCTTTATATTTTTTATCAATTTTGTCATACGAGTACTTCCTGAGATATGTATTAAACCTAATCTCTAATAAAAAGTTTAACAAATATGTAGGAGAACGTAAGGAAAATGAGAGAATGGGAAAACGGGATAAAAGCCCTACAGCTTTTATTTCGTCAGCGGTTAGGGTAATCTGCTGGCATTTCTCATAACCATTCAGTATAACGCCACACAGTGGTTTGTATCCCATATCGAAGTATTTTTGTGTTAACTGAGTATTGGAACAAATTTTAATGTTTTTGCATCATGTATTTTATTCTTTTCAGTAAGTGAACACCAATTTCTTTTAATAATTTGTATACATAGTGCGTTATAAATTTCCTTTACTTCTTTATTTAATTTTTTGCATTACATTTTATGTAAAATGTATCCTGTTGTAAGGCAATAACCCCAGAAACAGTTTTTCCGTGCATCCTGCCTTCTCTGTAAAATTTCGGTGCATCTCTGTGTTCTCTGCTATTCTGTGCATCCTTCCTTCCGTGATATCAAGGCCAAAGAGGTCAACGGTCTCCTGCTTGAGCGTAGTTCATGATAATGATGGATTATTCACCCATATGGGTTGTCAGAGCTTACTAAAAGTAGACTTGGTAAAACTCAACTGAATATTAATTGAATTAATTAGAGAAAATTTTAAAGTATATAATCTGAACTTTTGAAATCTTTAAAATCTGAAAAATGTATGTACTTTACCATTGATGTTTAGGTTCAATTATTTACCGCTGAGGATTATATAATGAGCGAAACCTGAGATATTATCAGTGATATCAATCAAAATGTTTGTCAACCAAAAAACAATGTAATGATTCTAATGATGATGTTTTATTGTAACTAAATTGTATTACAATTGGAAATATTTTTGAGTATAACTTGTTTCTCGTTTGTTTTACACGTTAATCTAATATTTTACTAAAAAAACCACCGACGTGGCACAGGTATTAGAAACAATAACAGTTATTAACAATTAGTTTTTACAAATATCAGTTCCCTATCTTGCCATTTGCAAATTACTTTTCAAACAAAACCCGATTTACCATTGAATTCATTATTATAAATACCTTCATAACTTTTGACATGGCCGAAGGTGTTGGATATGAAAATAATTTGATATGCAAATTTGATATTTGATATAAATTCTTTGCAACTGCCGTCAGTAAAGGACAAGATTTTCACGAATATAAAGATTTTAATTCTCTACCATTTTTCTGTACTGGGTTAAGTAAAATTGGAACAACAGTGTATCATGAAATCGATTTTAATTCTAACTATTTTAGCCAGTATTTAACTAAAAACGTCAACGATTAGGCAGCCAAAAATATCTGAGTGATAGAGCGACAGAAAAACACAAAAAGACACTAAGGAGACACCGCCATTATCGATCACATCATAGCGAATAAGGAAATGACATAAATTGATATGAACGTAAGATGGCATGGCAAAGCAAGTTTATTGTGTATATCCTAATGAATGAGCCAATACGGAAAGACCTAAGAACAGTTGGGCCCAGGATTACGAAAAGCCTTGAGCAAGGAATTCCTGTTAACAACTCTTGCACACATTGAAGAGTTTGCAAACTGGAGATTTGAAGGCGATGCTAGAAGCTGTAAGTAAATTATTAGACACTCGCAAGAAAACGTCGATGTGGGGGGGGGGGGGGTTAACTACAATCTAAAATGTATCCAATGGAATAATATTGAATGTGACAATGTAAATAAATTACTTTCAAAATCTGGGTTTAGTTCATCAGATTTGAAATCAAATTGTATATGCAAATTCATTTTTACTGTATTTCTTAGTTAACTATTGTTTTTTTAAGACCAATATTATTACGAGAAAGTTATCATTCAAAGTTTTAAGATTAAGTTGTTTAAAGTATAGAAAAAATTATTTTAATTATACAGAGATTGTAATATGGAAACATCTTTTTCAGAAAGTATTAGCTCTACAAAAGTTTATTTAAGAAACAAGAATCTGTTAAATAATGCTGTTGCAAATTGATAAATACAAAAATTTGTTCGTGTTTTTTCTAATAATTATGAAACATTTAAATGTAAATAAGAGAAATCTGTTGTCAAGATGTATAAATTTTCAAACTTTTACCTTCCCCTACGATACCAGTTACAAAGAATCTAGCTTTGTAACAGTGAATAAAGTACAGTAAATCTTTGTTCGTGGAGATGCAATATTTCGAAAGCTGTTTCAGCGTGAGGTACAATATTGTTTCTGTAAGTAGTTAACTTCTGCCAACCGGATATGTAATAAAATAAAATCACCTTCAGTCCTCGTGAGAGAAACATTACAGAGTTGCAAACTTTTTATTAATTCTACACGGGTGCACTACACGGTGGAAATTACTTTGAAACTTCAGGTGTATTCCGGTCATAAACGTTTTTCCAAGTAAGTTACGATTACACACATAACTTTTGAGTAAAAGCAAAATTCGCCAATATGTACTACTTTTTACTAAATTTTTAACATCAAACATGTTGACTTTTGTTTATCAAAATGTTTATCATAAGTTTTTAAGTAGCTATATGCTAAAAATGTTTTACTGTTTTTTACAGTAAATAAACTACAGTAGAATTCAACGGGTGTGCACCTTGCCTTTTATGTAGGGAAGGCATTAAATAATGTTGTCATATATGACTGACCTAATTTTTAAACTGTGGCTTGCACTGTTTTTGACATAACATTAACAATCATTAATTTCTGTAAATTTCAACGGACTATTTGAAGGTCACGATAAAACTCATCTGTTTTATCTTTGTAACCAAATAACTTTTATGAGTCAACAGTTACTACTGATAGATGTTAATTTAATACAAACTGGCAGTATATGGAATGTTCAATTATTTTTGGCTTTTATAGCTGACTTCTGTTCCGTGCTCGATTCGTTCGATCATGGAAAACATATCAAAATCAATGATTAGAAGACTTACATGTAGGTAAGTGAAACTCGAAATTTGTTCTTATGTCCTAAAACATGACAACACATTCGACTTATTATTTAAACTGTAATTATGGACCACAATATACTTACAATTAGTAAACGTACTAATCTTTTACTCAAAGCACAAAAATGGAATACGGACAAAAACAGCTATTACTTATAAAGTGTGTGGTAGAGATCCGCTGCCAAAAAAGTAATAAAACACTAAAAATACAGTTCATAATGTTTAACATATTGTAATGTGAAGGAATTTTGCACGTTTTAGAGAACTGGAGGGATGTTAATAACTTTCTATTTTCCTTTTTTTGTAACATTGCTTTTCTGTTAAATATTTTTCTAGTTTACAGACTCAAAAGTAGCAATTTACAAAAGTGCTTCAAAGTATTGAACAATAATTTCTTCACCAAACTGAAGTTAATTTCAATTTTGTCTCCTGTATACGTGTAAAAATAAAGAAGAGAGTTAAAACATTACAATTCAGAAAGAATTACCCGGCGCTTGTTCATCAATCTGATTTTTAGTGTTTTTTATTAATGACATTAATACCTAATTCGACATGTTTACCCACATTTCCAACAATATGGCGTATGTTTTATATGTAGTATCTTATTCTCCTTGACACCCCAAGATTTAAGACGAATAATTTGACACCTTTGTGAAAATTAGTCTAGTCATTTTGGAGTTACAAAGAGCCCATGGTGGGTGGTCGTGATAGTAAAGTACCATTTGTGTGGTCGTAAAAATAACAAATATTAAGGTAAAACACATGCAGAGACGTTACCATAAATAGAAAATCTGTAATATGTAAGCATTAGTAAATTAGAGACATGCTTTTAATGTTTCTATTATTAAATAGGTTAAATAATTGATGACTCAGATTAATAAGTCATAACAGCAAGGACATTGTCGATTGTCAATTGGATGTAAATTCATTGCATAAAAATATAATTTATAGTGTAATTCATTGTGTTATAGGTAATCTAGTTCAAACATCTGGCTTAAGTTCATTAAGGTCAGGATTTTCTACACTCATCTGAAGGAGTTCTGAGGTCGAGATTCAGCGTGGTACATGTCTCTGGCTAAAAATACGTAATTAGGCTATCTTTTTAAAACCGTATGAGTTTTGTAGTAAGTGTTATTAGGATTAACAGTTAACTGAACTTTGTTGCTGCAGTTCAGCACTTAAGGACTGGGCGATTTTACCACTCTGTACCTGGTTTATCAGACTTCTTTACCACTTTAATCTGATATAAGATAAAGAAAGTTTTTATGTTACAATTTTATTTTTCAGTACTTCTTGTAACTCATAGCGAGAAAAGCAGTTGACAGAGAACAAAATATACTGATTCGTATATTATTGGTTTAAACGTGGCCCTAATGAATTGAATGGTTTCTTTGATCTAGTAGGCGTTTCTGAAACCAGGGAAAAGCATAACTTTGGCTTTCGTTATTATTAATGTGTTACCAGCATAAACTATTAATTAAATTTTAGGTAATGAAATCTTATTTCTTTACTCGTGACATAAATGAGGCGAAAAAATCTCAGGGCTCGTTACGGACACTAAGGACTCAAGTCTCAAAAACTGAATGCGGGTGTAGAGTGACCAATAAATATAATAACAGTAAGTCCTGTATCTCAGCAGTTCCACACATCGTTTAAACATCAAATAACATAAACCCTGATAAGAGAAAATGTTATATATTGGTAACACACCGATATAACATTCTAATGAAAGTTAAATATCGGTATGGAGAACCATACATGACTTCCATATTCTAAGATTTATTTTTAAAATCATTTTCGAAATGAAATATTACCATAGAAACTACTTCTTTCTACTTACTGCTTCAGCCTTAACCACAGTACTGTGGTCACTAACATATACCACCGCACGTTATCGCACACTATTTTCACTGATGATGGAAGTCAATGGCATTGCCGAAACGTCTGGTTTTGTAGAAAACATTGGACTACGGCCAAATATCCCGGGAAGGAATTTTAACAAAAACTACTTCTTTGTTGCCGATAACGTTGTAGACATATATATAAAAAATATGCATAAAATTAATGGCTTGTATAAGTTAATGATTGATCTCCATTAAGTAGTGCTCAAGTTTCCAAAGTTTTAATATTATGATGTCCGTAATTAAAACATCAGAGCAGGTTTAGTGTGTATGAGGGTTCACCGTGGACAAAAATTTTCAACATTTCCTATTGAGCGTTGCTTAGAATAAATCTGCGAATCTACAGTGTACGTTTCACAGAACAAACACGCGGAAAAGAAGGAGCGCTCCAAAGTCACTCATGAACCCTCAGCATCTTGCAGACGGTTCATTCCCTAAAGACGAAAAGTCTGTCTATGAATCGTTCCTCTGTAAACACGTGCAGTTACACTGCCCAGCGATCCACAGGAAGCAAATCGCTATCCACGCTGGACACTTTTTCGGCTTGCATGCGTTATGTTGGTATGGGTTCGGCACTTTCCATTTAAAAACCTTGCAAATGTAAGAAAATAAACATGAATGAGGCCAGAAATAACGCGAATTGTGTGTGTGTGTGTGTCTTCCCTGCCTTTTTATTGCGGTAGTGATAATAATAAAATGGAAACGTAAACAGTACATAACTGAGATATGCTTCCCTGCCACGCACGATATATTTTCTCTTATACATGACTAACAGAATACCCGTGCTTCGCTACGGAGATTTACGTTGTACGTAATGAAAATGTTAGTTTAATTAATAAAGTTTAATTAAAGTAGGCTTCTTAAAAATAAATAGCTGTTGCCCACAATTTCGTTCGCGTGGTCTTCAATTTAATGCGATAATATATTTAGAATAGAATCTATTCTATTGGGTTGCCATAGTAACCAGATCTAATAGATTTTTAAGACCGCAAAGGACCCCCCAGAGGATCGTATCGAAAAAACACCTGTCCTATGTTGGTTCTCCCTTTGCGTAAAATATTTGTGCCAAGTTTGGTTGAAATCGGTCCAATGGTTTAGGTGGAGACGTGGAAGACCGCAAAGGACCCCATCGAAAAAACACCTATCCTATGTTGGTTCTCCCGTTGCGTAAAATATTTGTGACAAGTTTGGTTGAAATCGGTACAGTGGTTTAGGAGGAGATGTGGAAGAAACCTTCGCGGACGTGCGCACAACAACTCACCGAAGTTTCATCGCAATCGGATGAATGGTATAGGAACGCATACGGGACAAACAAAGAAACATTCATTTATATATATAAGATGTAAACTATACCACTTACTTGACATAAACCGTTATAGCTAAGCTAATGTACAACATATATGTATTAATTATACACATAAATGTTCCTCGATAGACACTCTATCAATTGGCGAAAACTTGAATAAAATCCGTTCAGTACTTCCTGAGATTAGCGATTTCAAACACAGAGAGCAAACGGACCGACATTACTTTATACTATGTACAGATTTACATTAAAATGAAAAAAATATAATTTTATTGCCTGGCAACAAAATTATTTTATTTTACTTCCATATTCCTTAAGGAATGGAAGTATGGTGATGGCAAAAAAAATCGTGTTCGAGATTATTGCAGATTCTGATTCTACTACACTCAAAACATGAAAAAAAGTCGTTTTCCGAAAAGTGTCTGTGTGTGTGTCTGTCTGTGTGTCTGTCTGTCTGTCTGTGTGTCTATGTGTAGATTTTTTTTCTATGGCAAACGATAACTGCCGCAAATTCAAACAGAATCAAATAATTTTTTGCATACAGCCCTGATTTGTAGAGTACTCACGACCTTTTGTTTTGGTGAAGATCGGTTAAGGGAAAGGGGTAGTTTACCAGCAACATTTTATGTTTTAAAAGGGTATTTTCTATGGCAAACGATAAGAGCCGCAAATTCAAAAATAATCAAATAATGTTTTGCATACTACCCTGAATTGCAGAGTTCTCAAGACCTTTCGGTTTTGGTGAAGATCGGTTAAGGCAAAGGGGTAGTTTACCTGCAACGTTTTATGTTTTAAAAGGGTATTTTCTATGGCAAACGATAAGAGCCGCAAATTCAAATTGAATCAAATAAGTTTTTGCATACAGCCCTGATTTCTTGAGTACTAAAGACCTGTTGTTTTTGGTGAAGATCGTTTGAGGGAAAGGGGTAGTTTACCAGCCACGTTTTTTGTTTAATCAAGGGTATTTTGTATCTCAAACGATAACAGCCGAAAATTCAAACAAAATCATATAATATTTTACATACAACCCTGAGTTGTAGAGTTCTCAAGACCTATCGTTTTTGGTAAAGATCGGTTAAGGGGAAGGGGTAGTTTACCGGCACCGTTTTATGTTTTAAAAGGGTATTTTCTATGGCAAACGATAAGAGCCGCAAATTCAAACATAATCAAATACGTTTTTGCATACAGCCCTGTTTTATTGAGTACTAAAGACCTATTGTTTTTGGTGAAGATCGGTTAAGGGAAAGGGGTAGTTTACCAGACACGTTTTTTGTTTTATCAAGGGTATTTTATATGGCAAACGATAACAGCCGTAAATTCAAACAGAATCATATAATATTCTGCGTACAGCCCTGAAATGTAGAGTTCTCAAGACCTGCTGGTTTTGGTGAAGATCGGTTAAGGGAATAGGGTTGTTTACCAGCAACATTTTATGTTTTATCAAGGGTAATTTTTTTTTGACGAACGATAACTGCCGTACGTTAAAACAGAATCAACTACTCTTCTGCATACCTTTGTGAATTATACAGAACTCAAGGTCTGTTGATTTTGTTGAAGATCGGTTAAGGGAAAGGAGTAGTTTACCGGCAACGTTTTATGTTTTAACAAGGGTATTTTTTCTATGACGAACGATAACTGCCGTAAATTCAAAGAGAAGCAACTAATGTTTTGCATACCGCCCTCAATTGTAGAGTTCTCAAGACCTATTGTTTTTGGTGAAGATCGGTTAGTGGAATAGGGTAGTTTACCAGCAACGTTTTATGTTTTATCAAGGGTGTTTTCTATGGCAAACGATAACAGCCGCAAATTCAAACAGAATCAAATAATTGTTTGCATACAGGCCTGAATTGTAGAGTACCTAAGACCTGTCGTTTTGGTGAAGATCGGTTAAGGGAAAGGGGTAGTTTACCTGCAACGGTTTTTTATCAAGGGTAATTTTTTTCTATAGTAAACTATAACAGACGCAAATTCAAACAGAATCAAATGATGTTTTGCATACAGCCCTGTACTGTAGAGTTCTCAAGACCTATTGTTTTTGGTGAAGATCGGTTAATGGAATAGGGTAGTTTACCAGCAACGTTTTATGTTTTATCAAGGGTGTTTTCTATGGCAAACGATAACAGCCGCAAATTCAAACAGAATCAAATAATTGTTTGCATACAGGCCTGAATTGTAGAGTACCTAAGACCTGTCGTTTTGGTGAAGATCGGTTAAGGGAAAGGAGTAGTTTACCGGCAACGTTTTATGTTTTAAAAAGGGTAATTTTTTTATGACGAACGATAACTGCCGAAAATTCAATGAGAATCAAATAATTTGTTGCACCCCCTGAGTTGCAGAGAGCTCAAGGTGTATTGATTTTGGTGAAGATCGGTTAAGGGAAAGGAGTAGTTTACCTGCAACATTTTATGTTTTAACAAGAGAAATGTTTCCATGACGAACGATAACTGCCACACATTCAAACAGAATCAAATATTTTTTTGCATGCTTCGCTGAATTGTAGAGGACGGAAGGTCTGTTGATTTTGGAGAAGATCGGTTAAGAGAAAGGGGTAGTTTACCAGAAACATTTTATGATTTAACAAGAGTAAAGTACTTAAGTTTTATAAATAAAGTATCCTGATAAGAAGCTCATAGTAATCCACTGTAGAAACGTAGATGAAATATCTATAAATGAAGAAGTTAGGTGAACGGGGTGGGGGTAATTTTCTATTATTAAAAATTATAGTCGAAAGTGGAGGGGAGAATTTTTTATATGTGTACTACGTTATCGGCAACAAAGAAGTTGTTTTTTGTTAAAATTGCTTTCCGGGCTCTTTAGCCGTAGTCCAATGTTTTCTGCAAAACCAGACTTTTCGGCAGTGCCATCGACTGCCATCATCGGTGAAAATCGAGGGCGAAAACGTGAGGTGGTATACGTTAGTGACCACAGTACTGTGGTTAATGCTGAAGCAATAAGTAGAAAGACGTAGTTTCTATGGAAATATTTCATTTCGAATATGATTTTAAATAAAAATCTTAGAACATGGAAGTCATGTATGGTTCTCCATACCGATATTTTTATCAAGGGACATTTTCTTTGGCAAACGATAACAGCCGCAAATTCAAACAGAATTAAATACTGTTTCGTATACAGCCCTGAATTCTAGAGTTCTCAAGACCTATGGTTTTTGGTGAAGATCGGTTAAGGGAAAGGGGTAGTTTACCTGCAGGGTTTTTTTTATCAAGGGTATTTTCTATGGCAAACGATAACAGCCGCAAATTCAAACAGAATCAAATAATGTTTTGCATACAGCAGTGATTTGTAGAGTACTCAAGACCTATTGTTTTTGGTGAAGATTGGTTAAGGGGAAGGGGTAGTTTACCGGAAACGTTATTTTATCAAGCGTATTTTCTATGACTAACGGTAACTGCCGCATATTCAAAGAGAATCAAATAATTTTTTGCATACATCACTGAATTGTAGAGTACTCAAGGCCTTTTGATTTTGGTGAAGATCGGTTAAGGGGAAGGGGTAGTTTACCTGCAACCTTTTACGTTTTAACAAGAGTAAAGTACATGAAAATTCATTTAAATTTTTTCAAACAATGGTAATTGTTAAAAATAAAATAATTTTGTTGCCAGGCAATAAAATTATAATTTTTTCATTTTAATGTAAATCTGTACATAGTATAAAGTAAAGTCGGTGCGTTTTCTCTCTGTGTTTTAAATCGCTAATCTCAGGAAGTACTGAACGGATTTTATTCAAGTTTTCGCCAATAGATAGAGTGTCTATCGAGGAACATTTATGTGTATAATTAATACATATATGTTGTACATTAGCTTAGCTATCACGGTTTATGTCAAGTAAGTGGTATAGATTACATCTTATATATAAAAATGAATGTTTCTTTGTTTGTCCCGTATGCGTTCCTATACCATTCATCCGATTGCGATGAAACTTCGGTGAGTTGTTGTGCGCACGTCCGCGAAGGTTTCTTCCACATCTCCTCCTAAACCACTGTACCGATTTCAACCAAACTTGGCACAAATATTTTACGCAACGGGAGAACCAACATAGGATAGGTGTTTTTTCGATGGGGTTCTTTTAGGGGTTCTTTGGGGTCTTCCACATCGCCTCCTAAACCACTGGACCGATTTCAACCAAACTTGGCACAAATATTTTACGCAAAGGGAGAACCAACATAGGACAAGTGTTTTTTCGATACGATCCTTTGGGGTCTTCCACGTCTCCACCTAAACCATTGGACCGATTTCAACCAAACTTGGCACAAATATTTTACGCAAAGGGAGAACCAACATAGGACAGGTGTTTTTTTTCGATACGATCCTCTTGGGGGTCCTTTGCGGTCTTAAAAAACTATTAGATCTGGTTACTATGGCAACCCAATAGAATAGATTCTGTTCTAAATATATTATCGCATTAAATTGAAGACCACGCGAACGAAGTTGTGGACAACAGCTATTTATTTTTAAGAAGCCTACTTTAATTAAACTTTATTAATTAAACTAACATTTTCATTACGTACAACGTGAAACTCCGTAGCGAAGCACGGGTATTCTGCTAGTCATGTATAAGAGAAAATATATCGTGCGTGGCAGGCAAGCATATCTCAGTTGTGTACTGCTTACGTTTCCATTTTATTATTATCACTACCGCAATAAAAAGGCAGGGAAGACACACACACACACACACACACACACACACACACACACACACACACACACACACACACACACACACACACACACACACACACACACACAATTCGCGTTATTTCTGGCCTCATTCATGTTTATTTTCTTACATTTGCACGGTTTTTAAATGGAAAGTGCCGAACCCATACCAACATAACGCATTCAAGCCGAAAAAGTGTCCAGCGTGGATAGCGATTTGCTTCCTGTGGATCGCTGGTCAGTGTAACTGCACGTGTTTACAGAGGAACGATTCATAGACAGACTTTTCGTCTTTAGGGAATGAACCCTCTGCAAGATGCTGATTGTCCATGAGTGACTTTGGAGCGCTCCTTCTTTTCCGCGTGTTTGTTCTGTGAAACGTACACTGTAGATTCGCAGATTTATTCTAAGCAACGCTCAATAGGAAATGTTGAAAATTTTTGTCCACGGTGAACCCTCATACACACTAAACCTGCTCTGATGTTTTAATTACGGACATCATAATATTAAAACTTTGGAAACTTGAGCACTACTTAATGGAGATCAATCATTAACTTATACAAGCCATTAATTTTATGCATGTTTTTTATATATATATGTACAACGTTATCGGCAACAAAGAAGTAGTTTTTGTTAAAATTCCTTCCCGGGATATTTGGCCGTAGTCCAATGTTTTCTACAAAACCAGACGTTTCGGCAATGCCATTGACTTCCATCATCAGTGAAAATCGAGTGTGATAACGTGAGGTGGTATATGTTAGTGACCACAGTACTGTGGTTAAGGCTGAAGCAGTAAGTAGAAAGAAGTAGTTTCTATGGTAATATTTCATTTCGAAAATGATTTTAAAAATAAATCTTAGAATATGGAAGTCATGTATGGTTCTCCATACCGATTTTTTAACAATTACCATTGTTTGAAAAAGTTTAAATGAATTTTCAAGTACTTTACTCTTGTTAAAACGTAAAAGGTTGCTGGTAAACTACCCCTTCCCCTTATCCGATCTTCACAAAAATCAAAAGGCCTTGCGTCCTCTACAATTCACTGAGGTATGCAAAAAATTATTTGATTCTGTTTGAATTTGCGGCAGTTACCGTTCGTCATAGAAAATACGCTTGATAAAAAACGTTGCAGGTAAACTACCCCTTCCCCTTAACCGATCTTTACCAAAAACAACAGGTCTTAAGTACTCTAGAAATCACGGTGGTATGCAGAAAATTATTTGATTCTGTTTGAATTTGCGGCTGTTATCGTTTGCCATAGAAAATACCCTTGTTAAAAAAACGCTGCTGGTAAACTACCCCTTTCCCTTAACCGATCTTCACCAAAAACAATAGGTCTTGAGAACTCTACAATTTAGGCTGTATGCAAATTATCTTTTGATTCTGTTTGAATTTGCGGCTGTTATCGTTTGCCATATAAAATACCCTTGTTAAAACATAAAACGTTGCTGGTAAACTACCCCTTTCCCTTAACCGATCTTCACCAAAAACCATAGGTCTTGAGAACTCTACAATTCAGGGGTGTATGCGAAACATTATTTAATTCTGTTTGAATCTGCGGCTGTTATCGTTTGCCAAAAAAAATTTCCCTTGATAAAAAAAACCGTTGCCGGTAAAGTACCCCTTTCCCTCAACCGATCTTCACCAAAAACAATAGGTCGTGAGTACTCTAAAAATCAGGGCTGTATGCAAAAAATTATTTGATTCTGTTTGAATTTGCGGCAGTTATCGTTTGCCATAGAAAAAAAATCTACACATAGACACATAGACACTCAGACACACACACACACACACACACACACACACACGCACACACACACACACATACACTTTTCGGAAAACGACTTTTTTTCATGTTTTGAGTGTAGTAGAATCAGAATCTGCAATAATCTCGAACACGATTTTTTTTGCCATCACCATACTTCCATTCCTTAAGGAATATGGAAGTAAAAAGAGTCATCGTATATTTACTGTGCAAAATTCGAAAATTTTTTGTTTAGAATAAATGATAGATCACTGATGCGGAATCTGAAGTTTATGTAGGACTGTATCACGATGCAAAGTATAAATAAAACGTATACGGAACTAGGACTGTATATTTCGTCTTTACCAATGGCAGGTAACAAAAAAAGGGTCAGTAATGAGTGTAGTTAAACTAGCTTATAGATTGTAACAGGAAAGAGAATTTACCGTTGTACGCTTGAAGTACCTTGTAACATAAAAATTTATCTTCACAAATGGAACAGCAATATTGTTCCACAAACAATAACCATACCAAGGACGCATTTGAGAAACGTTATAAAACAGACGCTAACTTGCCAAGGTACTCGAGTAATAAGTTGTAAAATTCATAACTTACAGATCACGTATTACAGCATTTACGTTTGTTACATGATTAAACATTACTACTTACTGTTTATTTGCATGGAATAAGATGAATCCACTAAAAATCTTGCGTAAAACTCACAATTCTATAACAACGCTCCATTCTCATGACCTCATGAAACACAATGTTTTGCCTCATGTTTTTTACAACACATATTTTAGTTCAGGTTGATTCTGTGTTTTCTCACATTACAAAATGTTACCTTATATTTGGCTCCCTTTTTTTAATTGTATGTAGTTTTATTCCTTTTTTCTACCCTCCTCCTCCCCGTCCCACTATCTTTCTTTATTTCTATTTCCTTTGCTTTCCTTCTGTGTCTCTGTCTCTATGTGTATGTCCTACCATGTCCTTTCTCCCTCTTTCTATTTATCTATCTATCTATCTATTGTAATGGAACTTTACAAGTATATTTTAGGATCTTGTGTATATACTATTTTTGTATAGTATAGTCTTGATGTTTGGTGTGTTCGTGTGGTAGACACGCACCGGTATCTACGATAATGTTGTTTATCAAAAGGTGTAATCGTAATCGTTGAGGTTATCGGTGTTAATGTATTGTTTTTTTATGGGTACGTCGCAATAATTCACTCTTTTTATTTTAATATGGTTCGCGCACTTTGTTGTGTATCTCATTTACTTACCACACTTGAATACTTCAATTCTGTTCTGTGACGTTCCTCCTGAAATACATGCACTTCAAATACAATAAAATATTCGGATTGAATATTTAATATATCATCACACATAATAGTAAATGAAGCAATATCTGATGAATATTCTGAATTATGCTAAATCTTTTTAAATTCTTCCGCCACCTGTGTCAGAACTGATTAAAAAATAAATGAATTTACTTTTACTAGAAATGATACTCCTTTTGTGGTAATAAAATTGGAGGTTTATTAACAATTTGATAAGTGATAAAATCTTTGACAATTAAAAACAATAATTAACAACCTTTCAATTACTGATTACAATAAAATTCAATAAGACTCTGTCTAATTCCTCAAGGCTGGTAGACCTGTTGTTAGTACAATAATTTAACTGCATAGGTTATGTTACTTTGATTCAGAGAATTACCATATTTCGTTAGGTTCTTTGAGGTAACATGATACCAGTCACAAGATGTAATATAAATAACTATATAGAATTAACAATAGTGAATAATAATTGAACAAATATAAAAAAATCAAAAATTGGTACCATATATCTGGTATTTATGAAATTATCGTACGCGGGTATGCGCACGCATCTCTAATACTAGTTTGCAATTATCAAGCTGTATGACTTGTACAGTATTTAAAAATGTATTACGTTCGTTTAATAATTAGTTTTAAAAATCATTTATTCACAAGAGAAAAATTTCTCAAAAAACTCTTGTTAGCAATTCTATTTGATTTGAATGTTACTTGAGAACAGATCGGTAATGTTGAAATTATCAAGTTACCGTAACGATTTCTGAGGTTAGAATTAACCGGTGTTGTTACAAAGGATAAGTATTCCTTATTAGCTAATATTTCTTAGACTATACATGTAAACATATTATTCATAATACTTTTTAATATATTATTATCAGAATTACATTTATTCAGACTGTAAGAAAATTAATAAAGTATATTTTAAAATATAGAAAATTCAAGAAAAATACGTTTAGTCAAACGAGTGACTAAATACTCTCGTATTCATTAACAATTATCTCCAAACATTATATTTTAAATTACTATAATTAATTAAAATATTTTAATAATGGCGATTTAAATCTTTTCTCAATTCTGATAATTTAATTACTGTTTTCTCGATACTCTGCATTATCTGACTTGCGTAGTATCGAAAGTTAGATATTCACAAAATTATTATTTGTCGTTTAAATATTGTTTAAATAAAACTGTACTCCCTGTTTCCTATTTAAAACTTCACTCGCAAGTATGGTCGACATTATACACTGACCTACTTGTTCAATTAAAATAATCCCGCCCTTTTTCACTCGTATGTATGAATGTTGTATTAAGGTTAACTGTATGTTGTGTACTGACGTAAATGGCGCGCACAGTTTTAAAATATAAACTCCTTCTTTTTTGTCTCGAGCGGCGTGACCTTTACGTTTGATGGTTGATCGTAGACTGTCTTGTACCTCTGAAGCGTCTCTCGGTCGTCTGCTGAAAGTCATTCATTCTATTGGCTGGATTCGTTATACTCTCTGACCCGAAAGCCTTCGTTTTATTAAAATATTTAATTTTTTGCCTTGGGTTGGAGGCTTTTTTACGTCATCACTGGTACAAAATTTAACTGGAAAGTTTAAAACTATCATAACTTTCTTATCTTTCGTCCTATCGTTGATTGGTTGATACCAATGAATTCAGGGCGTTTTGCTTGTTAAAATAAGTCCAAAAACGCTTCTTTTCGTTCATTACTACTATTACAATAACGATGTTATTTGTTATTTCTGGTGTATCTTATTTTTATAAGTTCGTTACACCAGATTTTATTTAAATATAATAAAACACTTCTTATCTAAACACTTTGAGTCTGTATCTCAGTCGGTTTAATTTACAATTTGGGAAAAACTGTTCCCTACACAAATCTCGTTATGGCGTCATTAAGCGTCCATGTTAGATTTTTCATAAACATGCTTATAACTAATTTTTCTTATTTAAAATGATCATATTACTATCTAATATTATTAGTAATGTTTATTTAGACAATTTTACACTATAATATTTATGTATGACTGTGGTTAATTTAATATTTACATAAGTTCAAACCTCTCCTATGTTTCTTATACAATTTTTTCATCTTATTTTTTGGTCTCTTCATATAAATCATATCATTTAATGATTGTAATTAGTGTACACACATAGTACCTAATCTATTATATATAATGGTTATCTTTTAATTAGCTCAGAACTCTTTAATCTTTCAGTAATGGCTCTGTTCATGTTGTGTCATATCATATTAGTCATTTATTTTTTCTAATACAACAACTAAATTGTTATTGTCCTATTTGGTTTGGATTCCCAAAGTAGCATTAGATATTATTCTAACTTTTGGTAATGTTTCCAATTACTTTTACATAAGTTTATATGCTATATTTTTCATAAATAACTGGTTGGTCATTGTTTGTTTACATTTGGTTTTCTTCATAATGGTCATTTGGTTTTTAAATGGTTGTATGTAATATGACTGCTTTTATGATCATTATCTGTTCTCAAAGTAGCTTTGGGATTTCCTCTTACTACTGGTAACAATTGTAACAATCTGTGCTCAATATTTGATACAGTATTTTTCTTAACTAATTAGCTATACAATGGTTCAGCTTACTTCTGGTCATATGTACATGGTTAGTTGGTTTACAATAATTTAGTTATAATACTGCTCTTATCATGTTTAGAATCTGTTCTCAATGTATTATCAGATATTTATCTCACTACTGGTAATACTCTTATAAACATTGATATTGGTTTTGATACTGTACTTTTCTTAACTAAACTGGTATACTTTTCTCATTTCTGCTATTCTCTGTGTCATTATGTTTGACTTGTTCTATTTACATTGTTTTGCATTATATTACATTGTCTCTTAATATTTATTATTATTACTTATAATAAATTCTCATTTGATAACATATTTGATGATCAGATATTTATACTAATATGTATCATTTTCTGTTGTAATAGGTCTCTTCCTTGTGGGTTGTGTAACAATGTACCATCTGTTTTAGTGCAGTATTTTTCTACTACTAAACTGACTTCACTACAGTATATTAACATAATACTTTAACTAATTTGTTACACATGTTTATACAATTCCTTCTTAAACACTAACACAAATCTTTCTTGTATTATTTGCAATGGTTTTCTGGCCAATGGTGGAATTTAATTCCTGTCATGTTTGATACTTAATAAATGTCTTTTATTTGTTGTCAGTTCTTTATGAACAATAACATAATTGTTCTATTTTGTTCTAATCTGGTGGTCTTATGATCATGTGTATTGGCTACAACTTTATTAAATCAGTCACACTCATTGTCTGTGTTTATTTTACTATTTTTAATTTTTGTTGTTTCATCATGAAATTAACATATTTTTCACACTGTAAACTTCATCACTGTAATTGTTTGTGTGGTTTATTCAGTTGAAATAGTTAGTTATTCACAGGTTTCACATTTGTATTAAGTACACACTGTAATTGCTTGTGGTTCCTTAAATGTTTCACACTGGTTTTCTTGTCACACTTATAATCATTTCTTTTGTCACTTACACTGTTTTTAGTACATGTGGTTTATGTTGAGTCCTTAGATCTTCTGTCCATCTTCTTTCTTCTTCTTGGTACTCTTCCTGGTCCTTCTTCTTTCTTCTTTATTCTATATTTTCATCGTAGTTGCTATTTTTATTTATCTCCATTGTTGTTGGAGCCTGTTGATCCTTGTTTCGTTGATTCCCCTCACTGTTGGATCCTATTGGGTCTATTTACTGATATTTTGTTTTGGGCTTGTGGCATTTTCTTTCTTCATTTTGTAATTAATGTTGATATATTCGTATTCTCTTCTTCATTGTTGGATTTTTTATTAGTATATTTGTAGATACACACTTATATACACTTAGGTTTATTTATCTAGATATATTCCCATGTTTTTCTCATACTTGACGTTACATTCGTTTATATTATGTAACTACCATATTTTTGGTACTGTTACACTATCTATCTAAGTTCTCGTCTTAGAAATTGTTCGCATTTATTAACTGAACATTTTTTATTGAACTCAGGAATCATATACAATTTATATATCACTAACAAAATTGTTAATCTGAGTTAACTATACATGCTAGTAGAATACTTCCTCATTGTAAAAAGGAAACATAGTGTGTATTAGTGAGTCGAACAATACACTTTATTGGCTTATCAATTATAACGTAAATTCTTCTGCTGTCCTGGGATCCTATGATATTGTTTTTTTAATTAATGGATTTAGGTTGCAGGGTGGTCATAAGCGATCACTAAATAAATACAATAACGAATACACAGGTAACAAAGTAATGTTTACAGCGATTCTTTAAACGTTTTTAAATTAGATGTAAACTTATATTAGCTTAATATTTCTTTCATTTTTCTTCTTCTTTCTTCTTTCCCAACAAGGGTAAGGCCTAGGTGACCTGCTCCGGCTTCATAGGATTTATTCTTATCTTTCCTTCGGTCTCCCTACGCTTCTTTTTCCAGAAGAAGCCGGACGGTTCTAGTAATATGTCATATCTAGTGCAATACAATATTATTTAACTAGTTTTATACATGGTTATTTTTATACAGATAATCTTTAATTCCATCAATTTTCAACTTAATTTTAAACGGAATTATTATATTTTGTATCTCTTAAATAGATACCGATATGGATATCGGTATAATTTCCAGTCTTCACAATAGATCAGTAGAAATAACGGTAACACCCAAGCACTTGCGTGATGAGAAAATTCAAGGGAGAGTGCCTTGATCGAAAAAATTGAAGCGTGACATGGAAACGGTATGACATATAATGTGAATGGCAGACAGGCGAACCATGAGCGAACATTCTTTGAGTCTGGCCCATCCGTGGAATAGACGAAGAAAGGAGAGACCACCAGGAACAACGGGAAACGACATCCTGAAGGCAATGAGTTCCCGAAAATTGAGAGTGTCTCATCAAAAGATGGCGAATAAACAGCGGGAAGCGGCCAACTATGTAGGGACCAGCCCTGCCATCATATAATATTGTTACTAGGTGTCAAATTTAATCTTTGCGGAATCTTTAATGCTTAAGTTTAGCGCCCAGTCACGAGCGTGATGCGCTATACGTATGTCCGTTTACATGCAAATACAGATAAGAACAATAACATGAATAAATGTACCAAAACATATGCTTACTTCGCTTTGTTTGTCCTGCAGGTTTTGTCTTTCTTGCAAATAATTCTAGAAATTGACAAGAATTATAAAGCGCCCGTACCTTAGTACTCTATTCTAATAAGAGACGTACTGACAGTTTACAAATAAACATTTACAAAGTTGCCGAGAGGGTAGTCAAGTGTAAACGCTGTTCTCTTTAAAAGTCCTGTATCCTCGCTCACTTTACCCCTCGCCGCCTTACTTCCACTCTTTCACTTTTACTCTTACTCTTTCTCCCTGTTCTTGTCAGACATTACAAGTTCATCCTCTTGCTTTCTCTCTGGGTCTTGGTGTTTAAGTCTCTCTCAACTTATATATCTATGTGCCTGACAATTTGTGTCTCTCCGTGTACCTCTTCCACAATTATTCAGTTATATCGTTATATTTGTTTCAGGTCTTTTTTCTGTTCTAAGCAGTTGTTCTAAAAAATAGCACTACAATTTAACGTATATGTCCTCCTATGCTTGTCTTCTATTTTAGTTCTCTCTTCGAATTGCTGCGTTCACCTTTTCCGTCTTTTTCTCTCCATTTTTTCTACAAAAATCTTAATTTAGTAGTGACCGTCAATCAATAAATATTTAGGCGTGGAAGGTTTAGGCTTTAGGCGTAAAGAAATACAATTTTTATTTAATGTTTACATATTGTCGAAACGTCCGTACGAATGATGTCACATTTGCATCTAAACTTGTTGGACGAGTCTCGATAAACCTGCCATCGCTTAACGGTTTTCATAGATTTTAACATTGAAAATGTTTATAAGGACGTGTCGCATATTTGCGGCCGATCGCTGGTGCGTAATCGAAAATGGGAACCGGTGAGTTTCCTTAGAAACTACTTCTTTGTTGTCAATAACGTAGAAAATTTTTAATTTTTGTTGGTGAGTTTCAGTGCCATATCCCCTTAAATTTATCGTAAGGTAGTACATCAGACAAGAATTTATTACGGAGCGATGGATCAGTAGGAAGCGAGTATACATATATATTATATTTATAATTATAAATATATATATATATTATTTATATTTATTGAAGCATTTTCAATGCCCTTCTCTGTGCATTGCATTTATGCAATGCCTGTAAATTTTTTTGTCACTTCTTAAATCATTTTAGTACTCATAAATAAATTTAGCTTTTTCTCTTATTCGGAGCTATATTTCCAGTAGTTAAGACACAAAAATGTGTATCTCCCTTTTAGCGTCACTCTGTATGTAGTTCCCTTTTGTGTATTTCTTTTTTATAAACAATTAACTGCCGTTGTTATTTCCATAAGTGCAGAATATTTTGCAGCTTAGAGTAAACAATCTTGTTGAACCCAAACACATGGGTGGCTACAAGCACCTTTGTCAAACCTCTTACCTGGAACTTTCCAATGCACTCTTGGTCATACACTACTTCCAGTCATCCTCCGTCTAACATAAAAATAAAAATTATCAGTAGCTATATACCAAGTGTTTATTTACCCCATTAATAAAATGTTTTACCGAGTACCCAGCGACCATTCGATCTGTGTGAATTGATTTATTGTTGTAATTGGCCACCGATGTCTTGCAATTCAACACCATACGATTTCTTCCCTGGGGTAGTGTCAAAGGAAGGAAATACGAGAGTGTGTTTGTGTCCACAAATCACAAAAAATTCTTGAGGCTAAGGTGGAGACTCGGTGTTCGGTGCGTTATTGAGCCTCAATTATGCAGGAAGATACTCGAAAACCTTGTTGGAAGAGGAACGGTGGGTAATTTCAGTTAATAATTTTAGTTGATTAAATTCAGTTAAAGTAACAGTGATAACATCCAAATAATAGCTTTTCCAGTGTAATTGTATGTTTCTGAAACTTGGGTTCCAGTGAAGCAGGATATAGGCATCGGAGGTGAGATTTTTGTCATCACTTAAACGTTGCACACGAAGATATAGACTCTACAGTGAAAGAATACATAAAGAGTTGAACATTTTTAATAACCAAGGTCGTATTTCAGAAGAAAGAAAGTTGGACTGCTCATCTGAATAGGATACCAGGTAGCAGGTTGCCTAAGGAAGTTTGGCAATACAAACTTATTGGACAACGAGGTGTAGAAACTCCTAGGAAGCGTTGGTGAAGTGAAAATATTCCTTTGGGACCAGGTGATTCGCCTACTGCCTGATATAAGAAGAAGAAGAAGAAGACGACGACGACGACGAAGGAGGAGGAGGAGGAGGAGGAGGAGGAGGAGGAGGAGGAGGAGGAGGAGGAGGAGGAGGAGGAGGAGGAGGAGGAGGAGGAGGAGGAGGAGGAGGAGGAGAAGAAGAAGAAGAAGAAGAAGAAGAAGAAGAAGAAGAAGAAGAAGAAGAAGAAGAAGAAGAAGAAGAAGAAGAAGAAGAAGATTAAAATATTATTTGTGATCTGTGCATGTCTCGAAGTGCATGCAGACAATTTGGACCACAAGACTAACAGCCCGAAAAATTATGACAGTTAGACGCCGGCCATGAAACTTACGTTCACTTATATCAAAGCTCATTTTAGTTAAAAATAAGTTTGAAAATATACTCTAGATCTATTTTACCTTAGTGCCCTGACGTCCTTGGAAGGAAGGAGTGGTCCGCGCTTTATCTACCTTTCGACTCAGTGGTCCGCCGTCATTTTAACCAACGCGCGTCTACACTTCAGTTAAGTTGCAATTCATAATACGGACAAAATGCAACTGATATAAGTTAGAACTAACACAACACATACATTCATCTTGGTATTATAATCTTAAACCTCTATTGCGTGTGAAAATGATTGCAGATATGATAAAATATAAGCATTGATGTCTTGAAAGAATGTTGTTCACGTGTTTGGTTAATGCGTTCCTTAAGCTATTTCTAAAAGTCGTTAATATTGACTATATTTTCATTTATTATAATTTATGAATTTTAATGTAGAAGATCTGTATTATTTATAAGCAACAAATTTTACAAGGTTATCTAAGAGCCACAGTTGCTTTACAAACACCGGCCCCGTAGGCGTCATGGAACTAAGCCAAACCGAGATGTTATATCGATCACGGTTTATTTATAAATAACGTTTTATGTACGTTGATGTGCTTAAGCGGTATCAGAAGCTTCAGGCTGACATTTGTGTTTCGCCTAATAAATTATTCTTGGAGGTGAAAGCAACATCCATGGTTGTTTTTAACATCTCCATGCTGCGGGAGGTACAATCGCAAAGGTAAAATACGAAAAAGTAAAATATTTTTATTAGAACCGCGTTTGCTATCACGCTTAATTCTATAATAAGGTTAAACTAAGTGCGTGTTACTGCTACTACTACTACTACTACTACTACTACTACTACTACTACTACTACTACTACTACTACTACTACTACTACTACTGCTGCTGCTGCTGCTGCTGCTGCTACTACTACTACTACTACTACTACTACTACTACTACTACTACTACTACTACTACTACTACTACTACTACTACTACCACTAGTTATTTTATTACACTTAATCAGATAATGTTTTTTGTAAGTCGTTAGCAATTATTCATGTATATTTATTGCCTAATGTTACACAGTTTACAAGCTTGTTTGAAACTATTTTTAATATTTTGTATGTAGGGGCGCATATCTAATTTACTATCGGTCTCACTGATACGTTAGTTTTGTGAATTTTTGGCACACCTCTAATTTAGGGTCTTTGGTGAAGTTGTTATTATATTGTATCGGTTTTCCTTAGAAATAATCCTCGAGAACTTTTTTAATAGATTCTTACTGTTACTTAGTATTTCACGTTGGCTACTTTTTTAACTGTTCAATTTGTTTTTTATTACAAATTTCTCAATTTTGTTTATGTAAAGGGTCTTTCCCATTAATGCTATTACATTACTCTTATCAACTTCTATCGGAATTAAATTGTTTTCTTTTATTTCTTTGTTTTCTTTGATTGTTAACCATACCTTATAAGTTTGTTTTAAAAATACTTTGCAATACGAAGTCTTGTGTTTGTTATCGTTAGTTTCTAAGTCAACTTCTATAATGTAGTAATTTATTTAGTGTCTTATTTCGTTGTTATATATGTTTTCCGTTAGGTTTATATTACTCAATAAATATAAGCCTTTAATCATAGACGAGGTAGAAAATAAAATCTGGTACAAAGAGTAACAATTCTTCAAAACGTGGTTAAAAACAGAAACGAAATACATCTTATTATCGGAAAAGAATTTCAAGCAAATTTAAAACGTACAACTTATGAATTGTAATTTATGGAAACATAATTACGGAAAGCAAGATACAATTTATGGGAATGTAAATTTTAAAACTAATAATATACGTAACTTAATATTCTACATACAAACATTAAAAACATAAGCAGCTACAGAAAATAGGTGTTGTTTTTATTTGTGAGGTGAGGTGACAACGGTTTTTGGTTTTTAGTTTACTGCTGAAATAAATAAAAGCCATGGTTGAGGAAAACATAACGTTTAATGTGTTATACAATGCTTCTAACATGGTAACACTTAAAAATTTAGCGTTTTTTATTTAACTGGTACTTTATGCTCCAAAATTTTATAAACGGGTACTTTTAAATCTCCAAAGGCTGTTGCACCAACATAATAATTTAGTACAAGTTAAAATAGTACAATTGTTGAAAACAGCTTTGGAGAGAATTTGACTAATGAGTAGAAAATTGTTATACGAGCTGACAGAACGCCATATAGACATAGACAATAAAAATTATATTAAAATACTTATTAAAAGTCAAATATTCAAGTGCGAAGCCGCGGGTAACAGCTAGTTAGTTACACATAATAGAAAGTTTTTATAATAATAATAATGGCTCCCATGTGTACCACTGAAGTAGCTTAGGAGAAGGCAGGGTAGGCTGCCTTATGTGATCCGTACGGCATATAAGGAAGGCAGTGTGGCCAGCACTACGCTTCAGCCGCTCATTATTATCCCTAGGATGTTATCCCAGGTACTCATTTTCAACAGGCTGAGTCGACCTGGGGGCTGAAAAATGCACCTTGATTTTATGGCGCGGGCCCGGGAACCGAACCCGAGACCTCTAGATTAATAGCCAGGTGCCATACCCACTGAGCCACCTAGAAAGTTTTTATTATATTTTTATAAAAGAAAGTTTTTATTATATGTTTATGTTGTATGTGAACTGAAAACAAGCCGAGTATCCTGTACTGTAGTGTACCGGGTACTCGACGTGTAGCTACAAGTACACCGTTTCCCATAACGTGTAAGGAGGTCGCGAGCGGTGCGTCAAGATGTCACGTTCACCTGCAACGCTACTCCACAGCTCGTTACGTACAAAGTGCAGCACACCATCGTCATTACTGTAAACACTTGGAACCGTTTGTCGCACGTTAACTACAGACTTGTCATCACGGGCGAGATGCTTTGAAGACGGGAAGATTGTTCTCATTTCCTTCTGGGTCACTTCCGCTGTCTTTATTATTATGTTTCAATAGTTTCATAAAAGTT
Source organism: Magicicada septendecula (assembly GCA_034769895.1). Taxonomy (NCBI): domain Eukaryota; kingdom Metazoa; phylum Arthropoda; class Insecta; order Hemiptera; family Cicadidae; genus Magicicada; species Magicicada septendecula. The sequence continues at coordinate 167,196,138 of CM068367.1, read as the reverse complement.
TCGTCTACTGCAGATTCTTATCGTAGTAAAATATTTCTACAGCGTACACATTATCGACATAATGTGCAAAAACTCTCTCAGCCGCCTCTCTACACTCGGTACCGCCGGGATAGAGAGCCTCAGAAGTGAATGGAAGTTTTAATGGAAAATCGTCCCCCGAATGCATCAGCTGCTAGTGTGTAAATTTCAATCTATGTAACTAATAAAATAATAAATAATAATATTTATTACCAATTTTCCTTTACATATAATAAAAATTATACAATAAAGGACCTATAGGGGGCATAAATGCCCGTACATAGGTTGGTCCTTAGAATTAATATTTATATACTTAATGCTAATTGTGAGTTTTACCTCACCGATCATAGTAATATATTAAAAATAAATTATTTTTAAATTTTAACAAAATTTTAGTTTGTACTATAATACAATTCAATAAATAAATGAAAAAAAAGAGAAAAAAGGTCCGTATCATAATAGACTGTTTTTTTGATTATTCAATAACAATGTTCCTAATTTTTTCTTTGATTTTTTTTTTAAGCACTTTTATATTTACACTTAGATTTTTCAGTTCATTAGGTAATTCATTAAAATACTTTATGGCATAATACACATAGCTTCTTTGCCCAATACTTAATAGGTGTCGCGGCAATATAATATTTTTATACCGTGTGTTGATTCGATTTTGTAAAAACTCACTTTTTAGATCATTGTATTGATAAACTATAGAATTCACTACAAACACCTCTTTAATATTTAATGGTTTATTCGAATCTTGTTCATTGACTCCTATAATTTTAAGAATACACTTTTGCAGCCGATCCAATGCGTCTAGAGATGATTTATATAGACCCCCCCAGCCTATGATAGCATACCCTGCCACACTATGGAATAGTCCATAGTATATTTGTAGTAGTTGCTTTTTTGATAAAATTTGTTTAAGTCTGTAAAAAACGTAGACTAAGTATTTGGTTTTTTTTACAATGTTAGCCACATGTACATCCCACTTCATGTTAAAGTCATATGTTATTCCTAGATATTTACTAGTTTTAACTCTTTTCAATTTTTGACCATTTATCTTAATTTCAAAGTCATGCGGAACAGAGTCTCTATAATTTCCAAAGGTGATAAAAACAGACTTGCTTATGTTGAGTACTAGATTATTGTGATAGAGCCAAGAGTATATAATATCTAATTTAGTTGAAATATCTGTTGCAAGTTCAGGCCATGTCTTTGCTTTCATTGGTACTGCTGTATCATCAGCATATGCTATTAATACATCTTGTAACACTAGTAAGTCATTGATATATAAAATAAACAATAAAGGTCCTAATATAGAGCCCTGGGGCACTCCAACATTTGTTTTAATAGGCTGACTTCTAGTCCCATTCACCTTTACAACTTGTGTCCTGTCATGTAAATAACTGGCTATCAGGGATAAGCTTACACCTCTTATTCCCATATTCTGTAATTTGGATATAAGTATGCCATGATCGACAGTGTCAAAAGCTTTGGAGTAGTCCAAAACAGTTACAACAGTTGGTATGCTAATACTTAGATTTTCATAAATAAATTTGCTAAGTAGGGCTATAGCATCATCTGTACCTTTCTTCTTGAGAAAGCCAAATTGTTTAGCACTTAACAGGTTATGTTTCTTTACAAATTTAAATAATCTGGTAAAAATAATTTTTTCAAAAAATTAAATTTGCTAAATTTGATATCAGTGCGATCGGTCGATAATTGTTAACCAAACTTTTTACACCTTCCTTATATATAGGACAAATTACAGCTTTCTTAAATTGATATGGACATGTACCTTGTATCATAGCAGTATTAATAATGTGAGTCAAAGCAGGAGTTATGAACGGAGCAGCTAGCTTAACTGTATAGGCATGAATTTCATCACACCCACCAGGTTTATTTTTGAGTTCACGAATAGTTTGGTAAACTTCTGACTCATTTGTTGGTGTTAGAAACATAGTATGCTGATTAATTGATATATCTGGTATTTCATGCTGCAGAATAGGAGAGTCGCACTTTCATTCAGCCTAGATACTATTGTGCTGAAAAATTCATTAAAATAATTAGCCTTTGTCCAGTCATTGCTGTTAAGTTTATTATTAATCAAAATATCATTTATTTGTCTATTTTTTGAATTACGATCCAATTTTAGATGAACATATCTCCACATTTTTTTAGAATCAGCGTTTTGTAGTTGTTTTTCTTCATGCCTATTTTTAGCAGTCCTAAGTAATGATTTAAGTCGTTTTTCGTAATTTAAGTACAGCTCTTTTTTTAGCAAGTCGTCTTGACTATTCTTCCAGGCTTTATATAATTTGTTTTTGTTATTAACTGAATTAATGAGAGCAGGGGTAATCCAGGTCTTTCTTGGTTTGTGAATTTTTGGCTTAGTTTTGTGTGAAAGTTCATTGATAGTTTGAATCTTGTTTATTAACAATTCTAATGCTTCATTGTTATTTGGTGTATTACAGACTTGTTGCCATTGTTCTGAAGCACGCAGCTCCAAAAATCTTTTTTTGTTTATTTCAAAAGATACTGTAAGTTTGCATTTTATGTTGTTTCCATGTAGTGATATTAAAACGGGGTAGTGGTCTGTGATTGAGTCAATTAATTTACCAGATTTTGCTGTGTATATTCCTTTCATGAAAATATGGTCAATGCAAGTTCCATCTTTATAATTCTTTATAGGATGAGTACAAGTATTTATCATCGATTCATAACCATTTTGCAGTAATTGGTAGAAATAATCCTCAGTTTTTTCATTAAACTCAATGAGATCTAAGTTAACATCACCCAAAATCATGTGGTTTGCAACAGTTTTGTTACTTAAGATAAATTTTTCATGATCTTTAATGAATTTGTCAATCTGATAATCATGACAACGATATAGTCCAGATATTTTGAAAATACTTTTATTTGTTAATTCTATGAGCAGACTAGTGATTTTTAAATCATTAAATTGTTCATTAATGGTTTGATACTGTAGGTTACTTTTTACATAAATAATCACTCCATCTGCTTTATTTATTCTGCTGTTATTTTTAAAATGTGTATAACCTGTTATATTTATAAGCTTAATATTATCCATGAGCCAAGCTTCAGTGCATATTATCACATCTGGTTTATGTTTAAAAGAACTTAACATAGTTTCAAGTTTTAATATATTTTTCTGTATACTTCTGATGTTGACATGTAGGGTCAGAAGCTCAGAGTCACAAAAAATGGGGTTGAGATTTATCTCTTCTGTACTATTAAAAATTAATTCATCATTAAGGTTATATTCATGTATTTCCATAAAAAATTTATTTATAGGTTAGTTTTGATTTTTGATTTTTCCTTTTAAATACAAAATTTTATCTAATCAACTAGTTGTAGGCCTAACGTAATTAAATGGAGGTTCTGGTTTCCAGGGGTAGTTTGTATCACAAATATACTGCTCCCATCTTACTTTATAACTTTCACAGTTTTGAATATCATTTGCAGAATGATCTATGGATCTTTTTTTAGTTAAGTATTTGTTAGCATTAATACAATTAATACATTTATTTATATCAGAGGTACATACTGTAGCATCATGGTTACCTGAACATTTGTAGCATGATTGTTGTCTTTTAAAAGTGTCTTTGCACTTTCTCAATGAATGGTTATACCCACAACAGTTTTTACAACATTTGATATTAAAATTGTCATACACTCTGCAGTTTTCATATCCAATAAAACCAGATTTATTCTTCATTATCTTGGCATATGCATCAGAGGTTACTTCTGCTAGCACAGCATGATTATTGTTTCTCTGTTTGTATTTGTGTACAATGTTTACACTATTTGATGGTAATTCATTTCTATGTATGATATCGTTCTCGAGTTCTACTTTATCGACATCTTATGATATGTTTGTTATTTTTATTTGCGGATTTTTTTTAACACATGCTTCAGCTGTCAATATTTCACTGTTTTCACTGTTTATAACCTTTAGTATTTTTTCAGAATCTTGCTCATTTATACACTTTAGAAAAACTGTACCATTGTTGACTTTGTTAATTTTTAAAACTTTGGCATTAGTTTTGGTTGAAATTTGCACTTTGATAATATTTAGGGCATCGCCTTTGAAATTTTCCTTTGGCTTTATTGTCAAACGAGCACATTCTTGCTTATTTGCTTATTATTAAATACTAACCGCTGTATTTTCTATTAACTCAGATAAAGGTGCGTAAACGTTAAAATAGGAATTGATGAATGCTTTACCATTTCCACTTTAACAGCCCTATACTAAAATAATCTTTATTTATAGTAATTGGAAAGAATTAAGAGAACTTAGTGACCCCTTCCCAATTCACACTGGCGTACGTCAAGAGGATGAATTCTCCCCTATTCTCGTTAACTGTGTCCTAGATAAAGTCATGAAAACCTACCATAAAGTCAATTCCACTAGGGTTAGAAACGTAACCAATCCAAAGGCGTAGAATTAAGCTGTTTAGCTTTCGCGGATGATCTTGCCATCTTCGCCCACGCAGAAGAAGAAGCAAGAGAGCAAGTAGAAGATCTCAAACAGATAGCGGAGAAAACTGGCTTCCATACCTTCGTTGCTAAATCGGAAATTATGACCAGCCTATTTACATTCCCGAAAACGTGCCTGGACACTATGTATGGAGAAATAAAATGTTAAATATCTTGGGAAACCATATACCAAAACGCCTCAGACAAAGAATCCTTTAAGATAAGGAAACTCAAATTAGCGAAGGTCTTTACTATAACCCGAAAACTGTACGGAAAGAAAAACCTTTCCAGAAGTGCGTCCGCAATTATAGCACTGTGGTCAGACCGGTGATCATGTATGAAGTGGAAACAATGTGCTTTCAAAATTTGGAACCTCTTCTTAACATTGAACGAAGAACTCTTCCGAAAAGTTATGGTCCCAAGAAAAGCGAAAATGGGTACAGGCATAGGCCCAAAAAAAAGCTGTACAGGGATCTGGAAGATTTGGAAACGGCTTTCCGAAGGAAAAGACTAAGATTTCTTGGACATATGGTTTGGATGGATCGGTCCAGAGTAAATAAACTAATTGTCAATTATATTTGGCAACTTTCCAGTCTGAACGGATACACCAAACAACTCAAAGAGGAAATTATGAAACTGGGTACCTCTATGAACGATTGTGTGGACAGAAATACGTACAGAAACTAAATTCAAAATCTTGAGTTTCTCTGCGGTGAGAAGAAGACGAAAAAGAGGTGGACAGTGAAAAGGAAGGCAGCGCATAGTTTGAGAATGAGGGCCTTCTGGCAGGAGAAATAAGGGAAATGATATTCGCGTGATCCACGGCTGGCCTGTTCGTAAAAAAAAAAATGGAAGGAATACCTTTTACTGCTGTTAACTATTGCGGATCTACAACTCTAATGCATGATATATGTCGACATACGAAAGTAAACAGACTTTTATAACAACTGACTCCTACAGGACACGTTTACTCGCTGGAAAAATTTCTTAGCTTTGTTAATGACAACACTGTTTTCGGTTTATCACACATTGTTTTATTTATCTTGAAACCTAAAGTGTTCCTCAAACTAAAATGACCCAAAATAAAATGTCTCAACCTAATGTTTTTCTCAGTCGAGCCACTGAGGATGCCTCATCGTACGAGGGTAGGGTGACAAGTTCCGGCCTGACACAGACATAGCGTTACTATGCTTATTATTTTGACTATGGTGTATGATTTCATTCTTTGTAGGTCTAGGTTCGATGACTTCAAGTCAACGGGTTGTGTTTTATTAGTGGCACAGTATACCGCTGTAAGTGCCTCAAGCATCATTGGATAGACTGGAAATTCGTGCTGTGATTAAATTTTCTTTTCATAGTTTTAACTGCAACCGATATAAAAAAGAAGCTGTATTCAAATTTATTGGGCTCTTGTACATCGAATACAACGGTTGGGCGCTGGGTTTCTGTATTTAAATGGGTTGGACAAGCGCAACTGGCGACCCACATGTTGGACGTTCAGTTGAAGTAACTGTGCCAGTAAAAATAGAAAAAAATCTATAAAATCGTTTTGGTAGACCGTAGAATGAAAGTGAACAAGATAGCTGAGACTGTTGGCATATCAACGGAACGTTTGCACGATATCTTGCACGAACATCTGCGTATGTAAAAGCTGTGCGCTAGAGGCGTGCCGCGTTTCCTGATATTTGACCAGAAAAATTGTCGAAGGAGGTTTCAGCCAATTGTTGCGATGGCTAAAATCAAAGAATTGAATTTCGAATTGCTTTCTCAGCCGCCATACTTGCCCTAATTCTACCTTTTTGCTAACATCGAAAATGACTCAGTGGAAAAAGATTTACTGACGACAATCAAGTCAGCGATGATGTAAACTTGAGGACGTCAGCGACGTCATATTTTGAGGACGTCGAAAAATCGGCTTCGTCTGGCATAACCGCTTGAGAACATCGTTGGAAAAAGTGTATAGAGCTGAATAGAAATTATGCTGAGAAATAAAACCAAATTAATCCAGTTGGTTTCCTATTCAGACCCGGAATATTTTACACTACTCTCGTAGTAGAGGGGGGAGGAACGATAATGATGTCCGTTAAATAGAAAAAAAGTGCTGAAACAGAACAAGTTAGTTCTGCTTCCTAATATTTACATGATGCCTCTTAATCTTTGTTTACCTTATTTAATTATTCTCTTATTATTAATTTAATACTGTTACTTAACCAACATAATCTTATGTTTAGGTAGTAAATTAGTTTAAATCTTCGTTATTTTAAAAACACATTGAACCCGTTGCAATTTAAAGAATAAAAGGAACAAATGCAAACTTACCTGTTGCATATAGTTTCATGTTTTAGGCTATAAGTAAATAAATTGCTGCAAAATTTTAGCTACTAGAAATGTATGTTTTGACAGGTTACTTTTATTTTAAAATAATAAATTGTTATATTCTCATAAATACTTTAATAAGCATGCAGTCTAGTAGCCTCCAAACAAATTTTTTTGCTTTTTTTCTCATTACGTTTATTTTCACTTACTTAACAACTTTACGCAATATCATAATATGACTGCCACTAAATCCAATTAATTCGTTCATTTTAAGTATTTACATAAATAAATTAATAAATAATACACGCGAAGACACACACGTCCTTGCGCGCGCACACGCACACACACAAATACACACACACACACACACATATACACACACAGAGGGAGGGAGTTAGAAAGAGAGAGCGAGTCTGATTGTATTATATATTTCCACGTGTAATACGTTTCTTGGAAATTTTAAGATTGCAAAGAAATACATTATTGTTTTTTTACATGCGGCATCGTTAAAAAAAAATTGAAAGAAATTAAAGTAAATTAACCAAACAATATTTTTATCCGGAGGATTAATATAAAATTAGTGTAAAATCAATGAAGAAAAATAAAGTGCTGCGGGCTAAGAAGGGATCGTTTGCACGATGGACGAACGGACATTGGGAAGCCACTTAAACCGAGAAGATGAATACACAGGATCATGAGGAACAAGAACTTAAAAAGGCAACTACAAAATATACTATTATAGTGAACACTAAAATAGCTCTGGACACTATAATCAATACAACTTCTCTGAGGGCGTTATGTATACGTACTAAGAATACAGGTACCTCTTCTCCGGGCAATGTACAATCACTTTTTATGAGGGGATCATACAATTAGTAGGTTTTCCAATGCTCTCGTGTGTGTGTGTGTCTGTATTTATTTGTCTTGTAGATACAAAAATACTTTTTATATACACACTTACGTACACACGTAAGTATATATATATTTATAGTGTGTGTGTGAACGCGCGCGCGTGCACATTACGTACGCTAAATTAATCAAATAGAAATTTGACATTATAAGTGATTTCGTTATATTACTCTGAAGACGCTGAACGAAATATACATTAGTAATTAAAATAAAATAAATGCTTGATTAAAAATATATCATTTTCGTAAAATTAGGTTACATTTACCTACATATGTGTGAGTGTGTGTCTCCCAAGACAAATATTGAAAAAGGAGGAGAAAAGAGGAGGGGCGCAGAAAAAGAAAGGAGTACAAGAGACGGAAGTACTCCTTTACGTATAATATTGCGCAATTAGGTTAAATACACAACGAGATATTTCCTCTGCAGTAGGAATTAAATACAAATAATGCTACTACTCCGCACAGTTTGTCATAAGTTTATGGAAACCGGAAACAAGGTCAACCGTGTACGAGAGTTTACAGAACATTTCACTGTTCATGCCGTATTAATTATGCTACAAAAATAAACAGAATAAAAGCACAAAAACATGTAAGTATTTTTGTTTTTATATTGTAATTGAATATTATTACGTTATTTCTGTTCTAAGCATTCAACAAATGTATATCAGATTTTGTGAATTAATTTAATCTGTACATCTTTACGATCATACAAGTCGTAGGTGAATATTATTCCTGTAGCAATAAAATAAATACACCCCCCTTCGTCAGCGAAATAGTGTTGCACCAACTACACAAGAATATTTATAAACAATGTAGCCATAATTAATCCACCGCCAATCGTAATCAAACGTTTCACTGAACCTATAGAAACAACACGAAAGCAGGAAAATATTATCATTAATTATAATTATTTATGTGCTTTCATCAACTGTAGAGATATCAAAAAATTCATAGAAAACCTGTTGTTAATTGTGTCATTCTCTGGCTGAGTAGGAACTGGAAGATTACAAATGGGCAATTGGTGAGCGCACAATTAATTCTATACTTTAAAATTAAAATCTGTATTTAATATTAAATTACAACCAACAAGATAAAAATAACATGTAATTATGCAACCCAGACTTCTAAATAAAAACGTGCCTTTTGTTGTAGTAAGTAAATAGCCAAAAAAATGAATAATTTTACAAATTATGAATACTAGGTTTCATACTAGATTTTAAGCAGAATAGATAAATCGTTTTATTTATTTCTTAACAATTCTCACTATAAAATCTTAATTTTTAAGTTGAATTATGTGTATACCTCACACACGAAATATATTTTATCACAGTAATAGTTTGTACGAACTGTACTTTACTTTGACAACAGTGTAAAAATTGTTATATTGCTATTAAAATTTGTTGAACCTTAAAGTAATTATAACGGAAGTGCGTGACTTTGTCATAAAACATAGAAGTGTTTTTAATTTAATTCTACCGGGACGAATTTTACCAGCAACCCATAAATTCCAGCTTGTTAAATAAACTACAAACCAATGATCTACCAACTGAGTAACCTGAGGTTCTTTATTAGAATATTGTAACCGGCATGAAATATACGTTGTGACACGTGAAAAATATGAACTGAATGTGAATAATATGTTCCAAGACATGTTTTCGATAAAGTAACATATTTAATTAAAATATCTTTTTAAACGGTTATGTCAGTTGTATATAGAGTACAGACAAACCAGTAAGACACGAAATGGTTCGTGCAGATCATGGTGGGGAGCAGGGAAGGCAGAGATGAAAGTAGGGTTTGCACTCACCAACCATGAAGCTGTTCTGAGCACAAATGGTTGTTCCGACAACAACCCGTCAAAGCTATCCACGCGCAGTGAGATCTTTCACACTGCGCAGCCAGACAACAGTCTTTATGTCTAATTAATTTAGCTGTAGGAAGTAAGTTAATCAACTGAAAACAAAACATAATCTTGTGTAAGTGGTAATAAGAGGTAGGCCTAAACCGAGCGTAGAGTTCAAAATGTGTTGCATGTACTCAAATAGGTATATAAGCGTATTTCAGTATATGGGTAACAGAGAGCATTTTCGGCCGCTATACCTAAGTACAAAAAATGCTGAAAATGTTATAAAGATTTTATAAATGTCGCTCAACTTCCGATTAAAGCGTTATAAAAGACTGTGTGTGAACAGCAAGTTTGAACGTGATGTTAAAACAGACTGCGATATTAGCATGTTTTACGATTACGATTACAAATAAACGCCCATAGAGTAAGAAACAATGTCTGTTGCAGAAACAATTTTGTTGGTGTAAATACCAGGACACTTTAAGTGGTATACCGTAAAGAGCGTTAGTACTCGGACTGTCTGATGCTTAGTTCGGTTAACTCTACAGATACAATGAAATTAGAAATTCGCGTCACCACCACACAATCAAAAGGTGTGAGAGAGAGAGAGAGAGAGAGAGAGAGAGAGAGAGAGAGAGAGAGAGAGAGAGAGAGAGAGAGTGTGTGTGTGTGTGTGTGTAAACGCTCGCGAGCGCGAATCTTTTAATTTTTGTTCTGATGGGTTCCTTAATTTTTCATACACTTCGTAATAAATTTTGCTTTACAGTCGATGTCTGTAAAGATAAGCTTTTTATGCTATAAAGACCCAGGTGATTAAAATTTATTGGAAGTGTGTTACGACGTCCTTGGTCAATAGCAGACTTATTATTTAGCCTCCTGGTAGTGCATTTCTAATAACCGGAAAGAATGTTCTCATAAAAAGTACAAATTATATACCTGTACTTCTTCTCATTTATTTATGAGCACGGATTACTAGATTTCTCTCAGACTATCCCTCCTTATGTGTAGCATCAGATGTTTTAATATTCTAATTGAATTAATTGTAAAAGTCGTTATAAGTGTATTTAATGTATGAAGCATCCTTATTCATTTTTACTTCCATGTTCCTTAAGGAAATGGAAGTATGGTGATGGCAAAACAAAATCGTGTTAAAGATTATTGCAGATTCTGATTGTACTACACTCAAAACACGAAAAAAAGTCATTTTTCGAAAAGTGTGTGTGTGTGTGTGTGTGTGTGTGTGTGTGTGTGTGTGTGTGTGTGTGTGTGTGTGTGTGTGTGTGTGTGTGTGTGTGTGTGTGTGTGTGTGTGTAGATTTTTTTTTTTATGGCAAACGATTACAGCCGCAAATTCAGACAGAATCAAATACTTTTTTGCATACAGCCCTGATTTATAGAGTACTCAATACCTGTTGTTTTCGGTGAAGATCGGTTAAGGGAAAGGAGTAGTTTACCAGCAACGTTTTTTTTTATCAAGGGTAATTTATTTATATGGCAAACGATAACAGCCGCAAATTCAAACAGCAACAAATAATGTTTTGGATACAGCCCTGAATTGTAGAGTTCTCAATACCTATTGGTTTTGGTGAAGATCGGTTAAGGGAAAGGGGTAGTTTACCAGCAACATTTGATGTTTTAACAAGGGTAATTTTCCTATGACGAACGATAACTGCCGTAAATTCAAACAGAATCAACTACTTTTTTGCATGCCTTTTTGAATTATACAGAACTCAAGGTTTGCTGATTTTGGTGAAGATCGGCTAAGGGAAAGGGGTAGTTTACCTGCAACATTTTATGTTTTAACAAGGGTAATTTTTTTATGACGAACGATAACTGCCGTAATTCAAAGAGAATCAAATACTTTTTTGCATGCGGTCCTGAATTGTAAAGAAGTGAAGGCTTGTTGATTTGGGTGAAGATCAGTTAATGGAAAGGGGTAGTTTACCAGCCACTTCTCATGTTTTAACCGAAGTAATTGTTTCTATGACAAACGATAACTGCCGCACATTCAAACAGATTCAAATATTTGTTTGCATGTGTCCCTGAATTGTAGAGGACTGAAGGCCTACTGATTTTGGTGAAGGTCGGTTAAGAGAAAGGGGTAGTTTGCCTGCAACGTTTTATGTTTTAACAAGAGTGAAGTACTTAATTTTGATGAATAAAGTATCCTGATAAGAAGCTAATAATAATCCAGTGTAGAAACGTAGATGAAATATCTATACATTAAGAGGCTAGTGAACGGTGGTAATTTTCTATTAATGAAAATTATAGTTGAAGAGGGAGGGGAGAGTTTGTTATATGTGTGCTACGTCATCGGCAACAAACAAGTAGTTTTTAGTTAAAATTCCTTCCGGGCTGTTTAGCCGTACTCCAATGTTTTCTGCAAAACCAGACGCTTCGACAGTGCCATCGACTGCCATCATCAGTGAAAATCGAGTGCAAAAACGTGAGGTGGTATACGTTAGTGACCACAGTACTGTGGTTAAGGCTGAAGCAATAAGTAGAAAGAAGTAGTTTCTATGGAAATATTTAATTTCGAATATGATTTTAAATATAAATCTTAGAACATGGAAGTCATGTATGGTTCTCCATACCGATATTTAGTAGAAGAGTTACCTTTTCAGATATATTGTAACGAACTTCAATTCTAATGTCGTGTTCGTTAATTCTTTATTTCCTTAAAGTCTCACTTTGGATTCGTCAATTTGTAACACTCTATTTGTGTTGCGGGCACTTAAATTATATACGCCGCCCGTTGGAAACGTCAATTAGTAACAAATATATATGTATTAACTACCTTCAACCACACTGTTGTTGTTGTAATAATGTTACTGTTAATAATATGTGTTGAACGGCGAATGATTTTGTAATCTGCCGCTCGCTCCCACTATACGTACCGTTTCGATGACGTCACCCACCGTTGCCAACCGTTGTGGTGTCCGCTGTACTCTGTGAACTTATTTTTTAAATGGAACAGCAATAATAACGACGCAAATATAACAACAAACATATATCCTTATAGAAATCATTTATTCAATAAAACATGGGTTAACTGTTTCTCGTTTCTTTTATGATAATCACAATCATGGCAAAAATTATGTGTCTCCTTTACCAGTTGGTACTGTAGTTGTTATTCTTATTGCATTCAGACCAACATAAAGCGTTGGTTATTATTTCTATTAAAATAGATCATCTCAGGGCGTATATGGTTCGGGGATTACAATTAAACAAAACGTTATTCTACAAATTAAAGTACAAATTTTACAGTTCAAGGATATTACAAAGTTTAGAGTGTAATGTGCACACGTGCAGTTGAATCGTGGCTGCTAGTTATTATAGGTTATGTCCAGTTCATGTGTTTATTAATTATTATTGAAATCAAAGGTTTTTGTGGTGTTTAAAAAAGGTGTCAATCTCAATTCGTGTTATTAGTGAGTGTTCTTAGTGTTGGTGCGATATGGTGTCTGTAGTTTAGTTGCTTAATTCTTAAAAAGTCGTGTATACAAAAGTTGGTGTTGATGCATAATATAATAAAATGTCAAAGTCACCAAATCCTCTTCTTTATATGGTTCTTGGTCGAAGATAGGGCCCACGTCTGCTTCGGTCCTCCTCCCTGGTTCTTGATTCTTCTATTTCCAATGCTAGTTGTTCCTCACTTGGTTGCAATAACTCGTATTATGTGTATCTATCGGTATTAATATGTCTGGAACGTGTTTTCACAATTTATAGTTAATTATGTAAGACGTTTTGCAAACGCGTCTGTACGCTATGACCGTTGTTAAAGAAGTCTCTTTTTATTTATCCGAAATTTCTGGTTGCTATGGGTAAACTTGGAATCTGGTTGGTTGATTCGGATATACAGTGTCATGTAATTTCACTATTTCAATGTCAGAATTTGTTCAAAACCTTTAAATTAGTATAACTTTTTTATACTGATTGGGAATTTAAAACTATTATCAACCTTATTTTGGTCTTTACATTTGACACACATAGACACTAAACATGCCTACCTTTACTTGAGAAATACAGCTGTTACAATTTTGTTATTTGAATTTTTCATAGATAGCTTAAAACGAATTATTTTGTTTCTAGATTTATAGTGTATGCTATTAACTCTAAATCGGTTCATCCTTCAATATTTGTTCATAAAATTCCTAACAGTATTATTTAAAATTTACAAAAGTTGGTTTTACCTGGCCTATGTACTGGTGTTATCTTCATCACCATGTTTATAAACATTTTACCTTAATGTCATTTTCCATGACTGATATCTTAGTAAACCTTTAACAGTTAAATTAACTTTTAACAACCATAAAAACTGTTTAACATATAACACTATCTTAACAAAACAAAAAGGATATGCTATCCTATTAGTTTAATCTCATGCCCACATGGCTATGATTCTACTGAACATTTGAACAAATAAACTGCTTTTTACTTAATCCATACAATTGTTTAACTCTTAAATTTATAACCTTAACATAACTTTAACATAGCTTTAATATAACTTTAATATAGGCTTCACCCCCACTCAACAGAATATGACTTACTCTTAGTGCTTATTTTAACAATTATAACCTTTTGCACCGTTCTATAACATTAACATTACCATCTCCTCTGCTTTCTTTATGCTATCATAACATTGCTTATAAACATTTACTATACAAACTTACTATTTAAACATTCATAACAATAACATCCTTAATAACATTAGAAGATTTTTACCCTGAATACAACTATACTATTAAGCTACTATCAATTCTTACTATAATAACAATATTTTGGTTACTCTTCATTTTTTACTACTATTTTTTACTACTACTTCATTTGTTTATTCTATTTTTTCGTACTTTTCACCCTTAAACAAAGTCATATTCCTATAGGTTTAAGGAATTGGGAATAAAAACAAATATTCTCCCAATTGTCATCTAGGTATATCCTTAATACTAGCACTTGACTGGTGATACTTGTTCAAAAAACACTTTGTTTATTATTTTATCACTGGTTAGTATTGCACTGTTTGGATTCTATTTGTCACACTTATAAATAATTAATCCATCTAGTTTTGACTGTTTGATTAATTATTTGTTACCTTCTCATGTAAGTATTATTTCCACTTTTATCATGTAATCTTACATATAGTATTTTCTTAAAATTAATGTACATTAGTTTATTTATTAACTGTATTGTACTTCAGTATCATTTTAGAATGGTTTTGTTTTTATATTTATTCTTATTGGTTCTTATGGGTTTTTACATTTTATTGTCCACTCTCACTTTTATAGGCCTATGAGTTCTGATTTATAATTCTTGTGGTTTATCTCTATTTTGGGTTAAACTTGCACTTTGTACCTTTTCACTGTACTTTGGTGTTAATAGTGGTTATTTCATAATATTTATTTCTTTTACTCATTCCACTTTGGTGTACCCACCCTTATTAAATTGTCACTTGGTAAATCACTTACTAACTACTATTATGCACTCTTGTTATAAAATGTTACTGTGAATAAATTATTATGTGTTGTTTTCTAGACAACCTTATGATCATTATTTATTACAACTAGTGGTATGGTTCATTGTATCTATAATAAGTTTTGTTATATATTCATTACATCATTCAAATCAATCACTTACTACTATTTCTCTTTACATAGTATTGTATGTTTGGGCCTATTATCCCTCAATTTGTATTTTGATTACCTTGATATTATAATACATTGACTGGAACCATTTGTTTCCTTATAGCATTGATACATAATCCGTCAGTCTTTATAATACTTATTTTATCCTTATTTAAAGTTCATGTCTTAATCGGGGTTGGATGTATTTTGCATCACTTTGCCTGAATCATTAATTTGGGTACGGTCAGTTGTATTACTAGTCAGTCTGAAATATTTATTCGTTCCTCTTCACTATCATCTTGAAAGATATACTTCTTCTTGTTTAGCTTCTTATCCATTGTCTTTAATAAATCGGGTACGATATTAAGTGGTTCCAAATGTAATGTTACAATATTGAACAAATATTAAAATAATCCGGAAACGCGGAAATTAACTAACATGCGGAAACTCCATCGAAAATATTTGCGTGATATATTAATTACAAATACATTTGTAAAACAATGTTTCCGAATACATTAATATTACAGATTTAATACGAACGGTACATTTGACATGAACAAAATCCCAGTATGCATTTCCCAGTAGGGTTTTCTATAGGTACTGGTTTATTCTTTTATATTTCTTTTCTCGTTCAGTAAACTTAAGTAAAACTAAAAGTTTCCATTAAAAACGGTATAACTAAACATGACTTTTTCAAATTTTGTTCACTTTGAAGTTTAAAAAAAATATTATTATATGTGTGGTTAAGTATTACCTTCTTGTTCTTTATGTATCCATTTACTAATTTTAAAGCTTATTGTCTCTAACGCTTATTTTGTCTAAGGATATACCTATTATTGTACATAATATACCTATTATTATAGTAGAATTAATAACTCTAAAACACGGTAGCTTCTTATGACAGTCTTTACTTATACGACAAGTGGAATGCATTTTATTACAACAAATTTTGATCCACTTATAATACTTAAGTGTACGCTAACGGCTCTTCCTTTTGCTTATCGGTCCCAAAGTAGAGGTTACCTGGTGTCGTTATCATTACTTGTAGAGTGTCCGTGTAGCGTACAACGACAACTATAAGTGCGTCCTTGCTGTTAGCAGCAAGTAGTATTTTGCAAAGAGGGACAAGTACCATTTACACTGTGCTGATGCTTCACAATGTAAACGTTTACAGCGGTTGATAAGAGGGTATTCGAGTTTAATTGCGCACCCCTGTAACAATACTCTAAGTTCCCTCTTCGTATCTGCCCGTATGTCTTCAATCCATCTTTTCCTCTTCTTCTTATCAGAGTATACTTCTGTCTGTCTGTCTGTCTGTCTGTCTGTCTGTCTGTCTGTCTGTCTGTCTCTCTCTCTCTCTCTCTCTCTCTCTCTCTCTCTCTCTCTCTCTCTCTCTCTCTCTCTCTCTCTCTCTCTCTCTCTCTCTCTCTCTCTCTCTCTCTCTCTCTCTCTCTTTTGCACACCCTTTATCTAATTTTCTCTTATCTGATTACCTATACTATTCTGCTCGTTTCTTTCCTTCCATTCTGTCTTCTCTTCTAGTCCTGTTTCTTTCACTTAATTGTGTGTCCATCTCCGTTTTCTATCCATATCGTTATTGCCCGACTAATCGCTACGTGATATTTTCTGTTTTTTTTTTCTGTCACCTGTTGAGGCACTGAGGTCACTAATTTTTTCTTAATCGAATGAATACAGAATATGGCAAAAACTACATTTTTTATTTCTTGGAGAATTTCCGTAACAACTTTGGTAACCCAAGTGATTTAATACCACACCCATTTATAGACAAATAAATGATTGGAGCGGAATTCAACGTGCTCTACCTGTTAAGATGTTTTACAAATATGGTCACTGTCCTGCCACTGTTTGAAGACAATAGAGGAGTTATTTTAATTTTGAGAGGCATGACCACTCCTTCTAACACGTAATCAAGGAACGAAGAAGTTCGAAGCTACGGTAAGTAAATTGAAGAAAACAGCCACAGAAAGGACAACAAGAGTGTGAACACAGGAAAAAATACAGAGAGTGCAAAATGCAACACAAAATCTAAAATATTTTATACGACATTTTTCAGCAAGTCGTGGTGTGCGTAGAAATTACTAGACGATGTAGGTTAAACTATTATATTGTTACGTAATGCGGGAAAAGTGTTACGTATCGCGGAACGTTCTACAGGCTTATCGAATGTTCCAGTGGAATCCAGCTGTAATGTGTGTGCGCGTACATAATGCTGCTACTTGGCGGTGAAAGACAATTACGCGTCAACTATCGGGTATATACCAGTCCATACCGGTCCGTGCGTGCTGTGTTCATGGCCGCAATGAATTACGTTCTAGTGTTTTCTAGTAGACGCCCATTATCAAATATTCTGGAATCTCAGCGGGGTATAAATGCAAGTACTCAGCCTAGCTCAGGCAGTTATTATCGGGCGATTACAAAGTGATTACACAGTAAGTTTGAGTGGCGATTTACACAGCGCGGTTTGAAGTATTGTGGCGAAGTATTACGTGTTTTATAATTGTGCGAGAGAATTGTAATACAATTATTTTGTTGTATATCAGTTAACATTTTTATTGCGTGTGAACAATTTTTATTTGATTTGTTGTAAGAGACTATCTTGTTGATTACAAACTGTTTAACTGTGATAATTAAAGCTGGTGATTAGTGACGTTAATTGGTGTCTTGTATTTTGTTTTACACTGTACCATACGACGATCAGTAGACGTCGTAACAATATAATTAGCAACGGGTAAATTAAGCTGATTACGAACAGCGAATTAATCTTTTTGAGGAACGTTTGGTTTTATTTCAAGACGATGAAGCTTTCTTACACTTCCTTACACACCAAATAATTTAGTTTTGTCCTTTTCTCTTAATCTTTTCCAGGATTTTGCTCTTAATGTTTCTCTCATTCTATTATTTTTTTATTTGTTCATGATTCAATTTTTGTCTCTGAAAAGGACTTCAAATTCCTGCATTATTTTTCAGTGATTCTTCGTGACTCTGGAGAATATGTAATTGGTCAAATACTACAAATACTACAAAGTAAAGAAAATTAGTAAAATAATCATCTTTACGACATTTTCATAGAACAATAATTTTACTAAAGAAAAGTCTGTCTACAAAACTTGTATTACAAAACCCAATTTTATGCTCTGTGTATAACAACGTGCATTTCGTATGGACGATGCAAATATTCCGACTGGTAGTTTAGATAATATATTATTCTGAGAAAGAGAAACTACAAGCAGTATACCGGTTCGACGTGACGTACGAGAGAACTGCCTTTGTGATAACAAGCTTGTAGTTAACATTTGAGAAACTGCTACAAGTGTTTACAATAATGACGGCAGTGTGCAGTTTTCACCGTAACAAGCTGGGGAGTAGTGTTGCAGGTGAACGCGACGTCTTTACTCTTCTTCCTACTTCTTCACTTTTCTTGACACTTCTTGCCATCTTCTTACAGAAGCAGACGACAACGACAAAGTATAATGTCTCGTCAAGAAGACAAAATACACAGTACAGTTCAGAGTCGTTACGTTAAATAGAGCAAGCCAGGACAAGCAAGAACAAGAACAAGCAAGCCAGGAGATAGAACAAGCAAGTCAGGACATTAATATCTATCTCCTTGTGCTCTCTTAAGTTCACGATTTTTAAACTCACACATTCAAGGACATATGTTAAAGACAGAAGACCATGTTACAAAGAACAAAAAATATCACGTTTGACGTCAACATTCATTTATGCGTTACTTTTATTAACATTTTTTATGGGCAATAAAAAATTCTGTTTAGCTAAACTTATGAGAAATTAATATTAAATTTAGTTCGGGAGTGTCGAAGTTGATGAAAGAATGATGACTATTATGACTTACATTGTATTGAGTTATTTATTACGTAAAATGAGAACATCAAGTTAAAAGAGAATTTTAAATAGTCTTCATGAACTCAAGAAAGGTAGTATAAAAAATAGGAACTATATTACTAAATAAATAGCTAAATAAACAGAAAATCAATAAGCAAGTCAAGACATTAATATCTCCTTATGCTCTCCTAAGTTCATGTTATTCAAACTCGCATATGCAAAGACATATTTATGCCTTATAAAAGCATTGCATGAAACTCTATATATATATATATATATATATATAGACATTAATAAAACGATACGCGTATATGAATAACTATACAACAGACTTTTTTCACTTTAGTAACTTAATTTAATTTCTATAAAATTACATTTCTTTTATTTTAAACCAGTGATTTGTTGTGTTTTATATGTGTCTTTATTGAAACATTAGTTCTTAGTTAAAAATAGTTATGTGTTATTTTACTTTAACGCAAGTTAGTTTATATTTCACATATAAATACGGGCGTTATATAGTAGATAGCGGGTGCAGTAAAATCAGTCGAAAACCTGATATCATTTTTGTTTGAAAAATCCGTTTCAGTAAATAAAGGACTTGTTTCTGTTACAACTACCGTTCGTCTTCTGATAATAGTGATCTTCTTCTATACTCTGCTGTTTATAAATACTAAGGGACAAAAAGGACTATGAAGGACATTGCTATACGACCCTTAAGCTCAAAGTCGATAATGTAATATTATTGTTAATTATAGGCTTACTGTTTCAACAAACGTCATTCTTAATATAAAAATATCGGTATAGAGAACTATACATGACTTCCATGTTCTAAGATTTATATTTGATATCATTTTTGAAATGAAATATTTCCATAGAAACTACTTCTTTCTTCAGCTTTAACCACAGCACTGTGGTCACTAACGTACGCGTATACCACCTAACGTTAGCGCACTCGATTTTCACTGATGATGGCAGTCGTTGGCCTTGTCAAAACGTCTGGTTTTGCAGACAACATAGGTCCGCGGCCAAACAGCCCGGAATGGAATTTTAACAACAAACTACTTCTTTGTTGCCGATAACGTAGTACACAAATAAAAAATTATCCCCTCCCCCTTCAACTATCATTTTCATTTATAGAAAATTACCCCTCCCCCTTCAATTACCCTTTTTATTTATAGATATTTCATCTACCTTTCTACAGTGGATTATTATGACTTTCTTTTCAGGATATCATAAAATCAGGATATTATTAATCAAATTTAAGTACTTTACTCTTGTTGCAAAACAAAAATATAAAATAAAACAACTGAACATAAAACTTTACAGATAAACTACCCTTTACCGTTAACCGATCTTCACCAAAATGAACAGGCCTTGAGTCCTCTACAAATCAGTCACACATACAAAAATGAACATGAAAGTAACAAGCAAACACTCACAATCTGTTGTTATCTTTAGGATAGCTAATAGCAAATTGTTGATTTCTTGAATTAAGAATGTCGTTAAGTATATCTCTGTGTTCAAATGTCAAATTGTTGGAGGCTTCTTTACAGACAATAACAATAACTAATGTGGGTCAAAGGCAAAGAGGTTTCTGCTATTCGGCAAGATGACATTTACGAATATTTAGAGCGTTGTACAACGTGTGTCTGTTGCAGGCTCTTCTCAGCCTGTAAAGACTACTCCAGCCCCACTCTAATGTGAGCGCATCGTAAGCACTTTTCTACCATCCTGGAGCATATCTGACTACCAGTACAAGGGGAAGCATACATAAAAAAATTATTTGAAACTTCTTCTTAACTAAAGTGTGCAGAAACAGCTTCTACGAGAGTGGGAATTTAGTTGTCAAGCATCCTTTAGAACTCATAAAATTGATTTAATTCATAAAACACTCAGCGCAACTTTCTCCTTTTTGTTGTATCCATCCATCGAGATATTTGATGATTTTAAATTTTTCATGTCCGGTATGACGTTCGTTAGTTTTGCTTTTCCTAATTTTAAGGTATTTTGAATGTTGTCTTTAGCAAAAATCGTTTTATAAGGAAATTATACGAAATAGTTGTCTATTATTTGCTTACTACAAGGCTACATTAAAATACGCCAGTAAAATCTTATGTGTCATAACTGTTATTTTTACAAATAAGACTACGTCGTTTCAAGAGACATCAATATATTCACTTTAAATAATTATAGCAACAACATTATGTAATTCCTATCAGTGAGTAAACAAAATTTAAATATATATTCTTCTAAAAAAGTGATAACACTTCAAGTAAAAAAATTCTTTTAATCTAAACATTTTTGGCAACTGCACAATATAGAAAACATGGTATAATCCATCAAAAAGTATAACTCCTTTCAACGGCCAAAGCCGGAATGGAAGTAGTGATTAAGGAACGGATATTACGTACTGTACATGTTTGTTTTCAAGAGTCTTATACAACCCAACGCAATGATAAAAACATATTACTTCATGTATTATAAATGTGTCAAAAACTATTAAAATTTGAATAAAAATAAACCCGGCCGCAGAACTGTGTTGAAAACGGAAAGGAAGAAGATGAGAGAAGGAGAGAGATACACATAGAGAGGGAGAAGGAGATAGTGGAGGGGAGAGTTAGGTGCAGAAAGGGTTTTTGTGAAACAAAGAAGGTTTTCGTTTCAAGCTTCTAGCAATTACGGTTGAATAAACAGCGAGACGTTTGCACTTCGCTTCAAGTAAAAATATACACTAATGATACTTGTACAGCTCGTTCAACACAATCTTCTCTGTTCTATGAATAATGTGCAGTGTGAAGTTTACTTAGAACACACCCCGTCACTGGAGCAGTAGTGTTATTTCTGTATTTGAGGAGAATGTTTAAATAAAAGTATTCGTTAAATTCAAAGAGAGCAGAAAGTTATATCTGCATAAACTACGGTACTGGTATTCATTGAGTTCTCTTCTCCAATATTTGCGCATATTTTTTATCATACACTTATTAACTTGAAATTTACTTAACTTTTCTAGTAGCGTGTATTCGTGTGTGATAAGGTTAAACACTCTCGTTATTCCAAACAGAATTATCACTGTTGCACACCACTATAGAAAAATTATTCCGATTAGCGCTCTATTATAGTTATTATATTTATTATATATTATATTATTATTATTATAATTATAGTTAACATCTTATGTATTAGGCTCAATGACCGTCCAGATTCCTTACCATTTCAAGATTTTATCTGTCAATTATATTTCCTGACAAGTGGCAATAACGTTTATTGCAAGAAAACGTGTTGCCATGTCGTTTGTAAAATTCACATGACGATTAAGAAGCATTTTGTAAAACACAGAAAGTAGTAACTGGGAATTGTAAATGTTCGTGAACACTGGTTGTGACAAAACATTGTTCAATACGTTAAAAGTAACACACCGGAAAGAATAATGTATTATGTACATGGTACCAGAAAGTAGCGACACGTACTTATGAGGAGATCTAACCGGGCGAGCGCGTGTTACCTTGGTTTTAAAATTAAACAGCCTCTATTGTCAGTTCTTCACATTATGAGTGGGCCACACTATATGACAACAATTATTTTTACTTGTTGTTTATTTTTTACCTTTATTGTGACACCGAATTTGGCGTTTTCAATTAAATGACTACATGGCAACAATAATATTATTGAAAGAAAATAGTTAAAACCAAAGCATGAAAATAAATAGAGTACCAAACTAGAAATGCCTTCATGTGTCCGTAACAATACTAAAATCTCTTCAGTGTTTTCAACACCCACTTCATCTTAGTCGACATTCGTTGAGCTATGCATAGTTGGTCTGACATTTGCCTAACTACGATGGTCATTCAATAATTAAAGAGACAAATAGCTGAAGAGGAAAAGCAGTTGGTAGGCGGAGTACGATAGATTCTGAACTGTAATTTGGCATCCCTTTTATGAGTCCTGATCAGTCATTTCATTACAATTGTTTAGTTTATTACACGTCAAATTCATATTTATCGATGGCGAGTCCTCTTGAACTTTTGGAATTCGTTGAACAAAGTGCGATGATCCGTTGTTTGTTTTCTGAAGGTGAAAAACAAGGTAAAATTTACTCTCGTATGACAAAACTATGCGGAAAACGATGTAGGACTCACTGACATTTTTATAAACGGGTAAACAGTTTATGAATGGTCGAATTTTGGCGACTGGCGAGCATCGTTCTGGACGACCAGTTAAGGTTTCAACTCCAGCGCTCGAAACTCGCATAGAAACACCGATCAAAGAATATCGACGGGTTACAGTTGAACTTATAGCTGAAGAATTACAAGCAGTGTTGGCACAATTCGTAACATTAACAGCCAAAATCTCAAAATCTCATTAACAAACCAAAACAAGCGCAAGATATGTTTCAAGAGAGTCGACCATTCGTCGCAGAGAGATTAGACTTCGAGTGCGAACAGAGATGAAACAACGCCACATGCAGGAAGGTGATGCTTTTTTTGGAGAGATTTATAAAATGTGATGAAACATAGATTCATCACTTTGAGTCAGGATACAAAAGACAAAAATGGAGTAGAAGCATATGAGTTCACCCGTCAGGAGAAAGTTCAGCACCCAACCATTAGCGGGAAAAATAATGTGGCCAATTTTTGGGATGCTAAAAGCTCAGTTTTCTGCGATTTTTTAGGAGGTCAGTGAACCTAAACAGTGCATTCTACTTTATTAGTAACACGTGAAACCGTCAATAAATTGGAGACTCTACCTCACCCTCGCCTACAGTCCAGAACTTGCCTTCATCTGATTTCCACTTGATTGTCAGATCAAGGAGGCGCTATTTGGTAGCGTTTTATGAAAAACAACCAGGCCAAAAAAATGCCTAAAATGGGAACATCAACATTAGGATTGTTTTGGACCAGATATAACAAATTGTATTCGTAGAGGGGAAAAGCGTATTAATGTTGCTGAAGGTTTTGTTGAAAAATATTATGTTTGGCTTACTGTTATACTGATTAAATACTGGTTTTAACTCTAGAACTATGTGTCTCTTTAATCATCGAACGACCGTCGTATATCTTAGCCTAAGTATCTAGTGCCGAGAAGTACAGATTACGATAAATACATAGCCGAGGCTTCTGGTGAGGATGACTATTTATACTACGTTATCAGCTTTGCTATCTTGCATTGTATTCTTTTAATCTACTTCGATGGACAAAAACGAAACTATCATTATTAAAACCTTATTGTTATACATAAGAGATTTTCTGTGAGACAATAAGTTTCCTTTCATAAATTTCTGCAGCAATAATCGGTCTACAAAAATTAATCTGAACACAAATTTTTCTCATCATTTTCCTCATAAATTTTAATGTTTTGTGCTCGTTTATGCGTACCGAATCGACCTCCACATTTAGTATTTAACACGGCTCAGTATGGTACAATTTTAGGTCACGCTAAACTGCAAATCCAGTCGCTAAAATAACAATTCGAATTACCACCCGATTGTTAATGAAACTACACAACTGAGTTTCGCTTTAATCTAGTGTGAGCTTGCCAACGGCGCTGGAAATTTCGACTCGCATATTAATACGGAAATTTTACACTACTAATATTTTATCTTGTGTGTGTGTGCGCGCAGAGACCATAGATGTTGCACATATAAAGTTCAAAGACAATCCTTTGTACAACTAAATATTGTGTTCAGTAACATCCAGTGTTTAGTCAACTATGTCAACAAAGATTTGCTTCCAGTCGCACTCAATATTCGTCATACCGTTACCCGTGTGAAGTGTCTTGTGAAAATACAAACCATTACAATTTGTCCGTTAATCGTCGACTACTTCACACCAACTTAAGTATATGCGTACAAAATTGCATTAATTTTTTTACACCTATCTCTAACGGTGTAAGAGACATTGATGCAATTTTTTACGCATATACTTTTTATTACCTTTAAAAATTTTTAACTAATAACCTACGGTAACGTTCATTATTACTAGTCAGCAGCTTTAGCAGATCATTTTCGTGGTATATATTTTATTTAAAATTTAAAAAGTAAAAAACTACGAGTCTCGACGAAACTTTAGTTAACTTTGGGTAGAAGTGATTTATTTTAAGAAGGCAATATTTCTTCTCTTCTTCTTCTTCTTCTTCTTCTTCTTCTTCTTCTTCTTCTTCTTCTTCTTCTTCTTCTTCTTCTTCTTCTTCTTCTTCGTCTTCTTCTTCTTTCTCGATCTTCTAATATTAGACAGATTTGCATATTCCAACTTTACCACTTCCTTTGTGTTTCTCAACAAATCACACATGACATTCGGCATACATTAGAGCTTTTCGCTCGATTCAGTTTAGGGATAGCTATGCAGCTATGTCCCCTGCGCCCTCCTTTTTGCAAATTCCTTTATCGGGAGTGCTCCTAAATTTCGTCACTTCAAATATTATGAAATTCTTTGTCACTCTAAGAAATGTTGGTTCTATTGTTAGTCCTCACTCCTTTTCTTGGTCCTCACGATTCATGTCGATACAGTTATGTGGTAAGTGTAATCGTATTGTCACACTTTGCTCAAGTATCGTTCCTGATAATGCCTTTTCAAGTTTATCGTTTAGTTACATGTATTTTTTGATAGGTTTTCATTTCATTTAAAATATTTTTGCCTTATCTAAGTTTTGTAATTTTAATATCAATTACTGTCAGTAGAAGCAGCTACTAACGTGCTGTTACAGAATGGATTGACAGAATGTTAATTAACAAAATACATCACATCTGCTAGTTTGGCTTATAATTCAACAAAAAGAACAGGAAAGTCAACCTGTCACTGGCGTATTTGGTTTAATGAATTTGACCGTGCAATCACGATGATTTAATCTTACATACTGTCGATTATTGTCATTTCTTGTTGGCTTCATTTTTCCATAACGCACATGACAAATTGTTTTAATAATAAATAGAATTAAAATGTTTATGTGTTTATACGTTTGAGATAATAAATTCTCTAGCCAACAAATTTGTTGGTTCGGGGAGAGAATAAGAGAAATTCAGAGAACGTAAAAGAGGATAAAATAGAAGGACAAACCATTCAGAACAAAAAATCTGCTAGAAATATGTTTAGATATTGATGGAATTAATTTTATATCAGCTATATACAGTATATAAAATGTAGCCTATATTTAGTAGTAAATCTTTATTTGCAGGAGATGTACTCCTCCTTTCTTTACCTTGAACAACCTTTTTCTTGTACAAAGTAGCCCCTAGATTTAAAAGTTATCAATTAAAATTATATAGGCTTAATATAATTTTTATTTGAGTTTTAAAACATTAC
This sequence comes from Magicicada septendecula, assembly GCA_034769895.1. Lineage (NCBI taxonomy): Eukaryota > Metazoa > Arthropoda > Insecta > Hemiptera > Cicadidae > Magicicada > Magicicada septendecula. The sequence goes on along the minus strand of CM068367.1, from coordinate 167,169,771 downwards.
TTATAATTTCTTGTAAGTGTTTCTGAAATATTTAAATACCTCCAGATTACATGAGTTGATAGAGTTTTATTTGTGTATTGATTATTTACAAATTGTTTGTATTTCGATTTCAGTATCTTTATATTAAATAACACGTAATGTAATTTATTTTTCAAATGTAAATATAAATGCGTCTTATATAAAAAATACAATACTTATAGTTCAGTTTTAAAATTTAAAATTCCGTTTATTGTATGTAACACAATACACATTACTTCATTCCAGTATAAGGGCGCTGGGAGTTATATGTTCCCTCAGCGTGCGTGTTGGCACATTACTTAGAATATTTCCTTCCTCTAATAGAGGTATTAGATTACAATAAATAAGAATTAAAATTACAAATAGCTTGCATCGTTGTGCTTATTTGCTGCTAGTTCTAAAACTTATTAAAAGAATATTTAATTAGATACAAAGCTACTAATTTGGAAACCAATAGAATTAGAACTTGTTGTAATAAATTATAAAACTATAAAAATAACTTACACTATACTTAGCTTGTAGAATCTGTATAAATCCTTATTGATATATGTTTCTAATACGAAAAAAAAAATTATTTTCATTATATTATTGTATTGGCTTTTGTCTTTCAATTGTATAATTCAATTGTCTTTTATAATTCAATTTATTTCTTCTTAAATAGTTAAACACCACAATAGAATTATTCTTTTGAATCTTACTTAAAATTAATCTCGTAGCTGCGATCCACGAATGCACTTGAAAAAATTGTCTCATACCCCCTATAAGATACAATTTTTTAATGCTCTGGAATACATAGATCATGTTGACTTTAACATTCCAGTATGGTACTGTTACAGATTGCCTCAAGCTATACTTTACTGTTGTACACTTTGTCCTAATAGTGTAATAGTGCAAGTCACCTTCGTAGAAAAGTCAGACTGCAAGTAAGTATATTCCCCATTTTATGTGTTCGTCAGTTAGAATGCACTACATGCGACATCCTAAGACATGGCACACACTTTAAGTAATATAAAAATATACGAAAACTTCCGTAACATGCGTTACATTTACGTACATACGATTTATATAATAGGAAAATAAAGATGTGATAAATCATACATAACAGGAATAAAATAAACTGTCTTGTATATAAACATAGTTCTGTATGTAATATACAGAGTGATTCGGAACTGCACTCTAATCTCTCGGTAAATTACTCTATAGCTGAAAGTAAGGAAAAATGTTGGTATAAACAAAAGTCCAAAAACGCTTCGTTAGCGAGTTACGACTAGCGAAAGATTTCGCTAATATGCAGCCATATTTAATTTTACCGGTCTGAAAGTTCGATGCAAATTTCTTTGTTCTATACGTTTTTTGACCTCAAAATTGAATAAAATAGGTCGCAGAACTGTAACTCTAATAGTTTTTAAGTTATCTGACACAAAAAATTGAACTCTAAAAATACACTTTGTTACGTTTGGAGTAAAATAACTTTATTAAAGGGCTAATAAATGCATTACAGTTTCAAATTTAATTCTGAGTTAATTGGTGTGATTAAAGCCAATAAAAAATAAATACAAGTCCAAGAAATCTGAATTTTATTGAATGAAAAACAAAACTGAAATGATTAAATTATGTGAAAGTAACCTTACATTCAAAGTAATTGTTCGATGTGGCCACCATTCTGTTGAATGCAGCATTTAGCACGACGAATCCAAGCTTTTCTAACTAACGAAGCGTTTTTGGACTTTTGTTTATACCAACTTTTTCCCTTATTTTCAGCTATAGAGTAATTTACCGAGAGATTAGAGTGCAGTTCCGAATCACCCTGTATATACAAAAATAACTTGTTCATAAGATTTTCAACAAGTGTATTTTAAATATTAGTTGAGAATATGTAAAAACTGTGAAAGCAACACCAGACACTTCAATCTCAAGAGCTAATTGTAAACTCCTACACTAGATTTATTGGTTATGAAGTTTCATGAACACCTGTTATTAGATTATATATACTGTTCTTTTATGTAAAATTAAAATTAAATTATATTTTCTAATTTCTGTAATAATAAGCTTTTCTTTTGAGCATAATCTTTTCCTATCGATCTTTTATTTTGTTGTTCTATAACGTGTTTCCATTGTGAAGAGATACGCTGTTGTCGAACTGCACTATTACTAAAGAAATTATTTTAACGATGATTAAATTTATATATACAATTTTAATTGTTTATATAAGTATGGTGAAAATTAGAATTATTAACCCCTCTGATGCTATATTATACTGCAAGTCTGGGGAAGAATAAAATTAACAATAGGTGGAATTTCATATTAAAATACAATAGATAGTGTCATCAAGTGTGAAGAACCGTGAGGATCAAGGGAGTTGCCTATTTCTTCAAGAAATTTGGGAATAATGTTACACTTCAACTTAGGTTTCAATATATTTGAAGTTACTATTAATTTTGTAGTTATTATTGAAATATTTCTTCTCGTACGAGAACATTCACTTGAAAATTTGTTGAATGCAATATTTATTTTTTCAAACGATAATTCATTAAATAAATCATATTCGTTAAAAGAGTGATGATTCATGGACACTTTTAAATTACCTAATTAAATATTGTGCCATAATCCGTGGGCAGTAATTTAGACTGGGTTAATTAAATTTTCGTCCACAAAAATACAGTACTGGATTAACGTTCAATTAGAGAAACACGCAGGAAATCCAATCACGCAATACCTCTGATTGGTGAAGTGGCTCTAATTAAATTGACTGTGTAACCACACGCCTCTGATTTTGTTGGTCGTCACGACTATCGTTTGCCGCATACCACAGCTCACCGCTTATATAATTTACAAACAATGTTTCGTTGTTGAGAAAGAGCAACTTAATGAAAATGCTATGTGCAGGTGAATAGGTGATTGTGTGTTCAGGTGAATAGTGTATCCAGTGTAGAGAAGCATACTTGCGCAAAGAAAAATATTTTGAAAGTGCGGAGACCAATCCTTCTACGCAAGTGATCAAATACAAAGAAGCTATGAAATTTAAAAAAATGTTACAATAATCACATGGCACCCTGTAATCTGTGCAAATTTGGAAAAATTGTTTTCTGCAATATATTGTTCTTCTTAAAAAATATAATTTTTCTATGATACCTTATAAATAAAAGTTCTAAAATGAGATTTGTATGTCTAGACACGCTGAAAAGACAATGATTTCTTTCAGACCTGTCTCGATGTTAATACTTAGGCTTATACAGAATGCACAAGAGACTTGAGCAGTCAGAATAGACCAAAATGTTAAACGAAATTAACCATTAATAAGTGTGTTAATTAACACGCAAGAGTACCATAAGTAACATGTATACGTTTAGGTAGAGATAGGTAGATGGATAGATAGATGGGGAGGGAGGGAGGGAGAGAGAGAGAGAGAGATAGAGAGAGAGAGAGAGAGAGAGAGAGAGAGAGAGAGAGAGAGGAGAGAGAGAGAGAGAGAGAGAGAGAGAGAGAGAGAGACAGACAGACAGACAGACAGACAGACAGAGAGGAAGGGAGAAGTGTAATGTACCCACATAGCGAATAAAAGTGTGAACAAAGAATCATGCAAAAGAAGTGGATGTTTTAAATTAATCGTCTAATAAACTTCTTTCTAAAAACAGAGCTGTCTATAAAATAAATTTATTTATTTTTGTAATTTTTTATTGTAATTTCTTCTCTTCTTCTCTTCTGCATATTAGATGCTCCAAAATATAATAAATACAATCTGTTTTTAGAAGTAATTGTTCCGCGACAAATAGTACATACTTACCTAGTTTACTGTAAACATAAACATGCAGAATATTAAGGATTTCGGTAGTTAATTCTTTTGTAATTTTGATATTCTTTCTTTGTATATATCTAAAACCAACTGGAGAATTGGACGTTGTTTTTTTGAACAATTGGATAAAGTGACAAGAAAAGACTCCAAGCATTTGAGACCTGGTGCTACAGAAGAATATTTAAGATAAGCTGGAGGGAGAAGATAACGAATTTGGAAGTCTTTAGAGGAGCTCAGGAGGAGGAGAGCTTTCTGCGAAATTTAAAAGGCAGAAGAGCTGCTAAGTTTATAGTGCATATACTACGACACAGTGAGTTGGTTAAGAGAATAATAGAAGGAACAATTGAAGGGAAGAATCACAGAGGTCGACCCCGTTTAGACTACACGAAACAGCTTATGGTCGATATGAAGTGCACATCATAGTGTGAGTTGAAAAGAAAAGCAGAGAAGCATGAAGAACGGCGAGCTGCTGCCAACCAGCCTATGGGCTCCTAACCTAGAAGAGATCTAAAACTAAAACTCTAAAGTAGGTGATGAATCTTTTTAGCGCAATCTCTATTCTATATAAAGAACAAGTGCCCATTTTCCTAGTCTTTCCCTTTTTTTGTGCCACAATCAACGAGGGCGCGCAGGATAGGTAGACAGAGAAAGACTGCTGAGGCAAATAGCCCAAATAGTGTACTACCTTCTGACACTGAGTACACTTCTTCGGATTTAAAGGTAGAAACAAAAACGTTTATTTCACCACCTCATGATGTGGTGATTCTTGACCCTCTTTAGTCATCCCAATTCCCTACTAAATGTTAACTCCGTTTCCTTTCTACGTTTCCATTTATAGTATCACCTATTTATATCAAACAAGAATTAATTTTGTACGGTTGATTTATATGCAGTATTTATATTTTAATTTCGTTATAAGCAATAACAACGATAATAACAAGCTAATTTATGTTTGATATTCATATGAAATTAATACCGTGCGGGACAAGTCGTTTGAGACTAGAGGTTATCCTCGTTTGATAGTGACCGTGAATTAGTAAGTTAGAAAAAGTTTTGTGAAGTTTCGTCATTACCTTGATGTGATTCTGACATAACAATATCACACAATGAACACGATGTGTGACGATTTAAAAAAAACTATATTCTAGGAAATATTAGTAGGCCTTCACATAGGCCTATAATGGGAGTTTCTGTATAAATGAGCATGCAATAACACGGAGTGTTATGCAATAAGTATTCCACATATTGCGCATATATTATTATTCTCATATTAGTTAGGTATAATTAAACATTAAAAACATAGTAATACTCATTATATGTGCATTATTTCCTTATTAACCAAATACATGTCTTGACAGTTACAATAAAATTTGCTTAAACGTCACAAAATGTTTAAAGCTTGATTGTAGTCAATGACCAAACATAACAAACCCTTTAGTTAGAAAACGGGTTATCAAACAATGTCTAACTCTGTACTTTCTGTAGTCTGTACCAGATTTATTGTTAGTAGATTCTTGAAATTATATTTTGTCTGTACCCTTCGAAAAAGCGTATTTGTACTCTGATTTGAATTTCGGAACTTTCAGTACTACCTTTGTAGGGCTTTGGTTAGTCTAAATCGGACAACATTGAGTGCCCAACTTACTTGATAACGTAATTTATATAAAAAATTGTTTAAACCGTCGTTTTAAAAAGCTGTGATCAAATCAATAAACAATTAATTGATTTAAAAATGGTCCAACTGTCAACAGACTATCAACAACAGGTTGACGTCACTAAAATTTGCAATATAGATTTTAGTGCATTGCATATAAACTGTAATGTACACATAATTTATGAAATGTACCTCAGATGCGTTGTTAAATTTTATTTTATTTTAAACAAATAAATAGAACAAATGTGCGAGTATGCGCATTCCTCAGTTTTGTAATGATTAATAACTACCATACTTGCAGAGGCTTGTAGAAATTGTTTAACGAATTCTATTTAGCACCACTACTGACCACCTGTATTGGATTTGATAGATTTAATCCCGTTGACTGTAATTAATTTCTTTAATGTCAGATTTGTATGGCACATTCTACTGAATTTATTGCAAGCTGATGAGCAAATTGTTTTGTACAAGGTTACACAGATCGTTTAAATTTGTGTGCGTTTATTTAATTATCAAATAATCAAATTTTTCTGCTAGGTTTTTGTCAACAAAATTTGTTTGTAATTATTGTTTCACTTAAATATGTAATACTGGACCAAGCAACAATAAGACTGAAACGAAATTTAAGCTGCTGTTAATGTGTACATAATTATGTAACTCAGATGACAAATTGAAAATTTTCTTCTCAGTCCATTTTAGTTCATTTTGTTCCTACACGACAATGAAATATACAAGTATAGAGTTTTAAAGACATGGTGAACCGCAAAATTTTTATGGGTTGCAAATATCATGTTTTTACATATTCACAATAAGGCAAATTCAATTATTTAATACTAATACATAAACAATTTTGGATTACATGCATAATACATTGTGTACACGTTTATTAGAATCTTGCCTGTAGTTACCTGTAGTTATACCGAAATAAACTGTGGTAAGGTCCAATAAGTTGTTAATTTTAATACATTGGAGTCTCTGTAAAAGCCAATCCTTGTCGAATGAACGCTGCAATAATTCCTTTAATAATGCTGCTCGTTATTCCGTGGAGTATTCTGTCAAAACCTAGTTACCTATATTGTGTATGACCAAGTTAACTAGGCGAGGACTTTAGTCATCTCTGGTTACTATAACGTTGTTATAAAATAATTATTTTACGACATTCCTCTGTTAGAAATAAAAACACAATTGTTTTCTTCATGGGAAACACAGACAAAGATGAAACGACTTATCATACTCTCTCTCTCTCTCTCTCTCTCTCTCTCTCTCTCTCTCTCTCTCTCTCTCTCTCTCTCTCTCTCTCTCTCTCTCTCTCCCCCTCCCCCCCTCTGTCAGTGTGAAAAGTAAGCTAAGCAGTAGTATTGTAAATTGGCCTATATAAATTTATTAACAGCGAATTTTAATTTAACAATACATTTTGAAGACTTCCGATATACGATAATTCTACGCATAACCAATATAACACGGCAAAAAACTATAAAAACTATATAGGCCTATAAGCAAAATAAGATTTTAATACATTCATTTTCAACTTGCAACTATATTAATTCATTAATTTCTAACAATTTTCGAAGTTAACCAATATAACACGGCAAAAAACTATACAGCCCTATAATCAAAATAAGATTTTAATACATTCATTTTCAACTTGCAACTATATTAATTCATTAATTTCTAACAATGTTCGAAGTTAAAAATTTATTCCTCCGGGCCGGATTTGAACCAGCGACCTATGGGATTTCTGTCACCTTCCAACCAACTACAGTCCACCGCTCTACCAACTGAGCTACCAGAGGTGACTTTTAAACTTATCACTTTCTAAACAAGAATCTTAGGTTCAGCAAGCATGTTTCCGGTTTAGCGAAACTTCGTCAAACATTTTATAATAGTGAAAAACTCTGGCAAACACGACCACACGTAGGCATGCACGCGCAGTGAATCCCATTGTGTATGGTTACACAGGAAGTAATATTGTCATTATTCCGAAGTAACTTCAAAACTGTACACAATGTAGATTAGAATCTTAAATATATAGACCACGTACTTCATTATGTTCTCGACATAGAGTAGATCTAAATAACAACTTCAAAAGATACAACGGACACAGAATTTTCTTGAAATAGAAAGATTTAAATGGATTAAATTTTTTTAAATTGTATGTATTCACTTTTATGAATAATTTAAGAATACAGCAGATTTGTCTGAAGCAGAAGGAAATGGGAGAGAGAGAGAGAGAGAGAGAGAGAGAGAGAGAGAGAGAGAGAGAGAGAGAGAGAGAGAGAGAGAGAGAGAGACAGAGAGAGACAGAGAGAAAGAGAGGCAGAAAGACAGACAGACAGAGGGAGAGAGAAAGAGAGAGATAGTGGAAAATAATGTGAGACGGAGTGAATGACAGAAACAGAGCGAAGAAAGCTAAGGAATCGGTTAAGATTAATATTTTTTTATTTTTTCAGATCAAAAATGTTTATAGTTTTAAACATTAAATACGGATATCTAAATATACGTACCTGTAATACGAATATACTTAATTGGTTACTACGACTTCTTACGCTACTACGCCTTAATAAATAAAAGCGAAATATTTAAGTACTTTATTTCACAAAATCAAAACAGAATTAGTTCACTCATTTTTTAGTATGATGTGTTCTTTTTCATCCATAATTACTTTTACATTTCCATTAAGGTATTTTGAGTATACGTGCTATCATAATGTAAGGGAATTTCATAGCGTTAATACCTGTGTAAATATCGTGAATTATAAAATCAAATGAAACGATTAAAAAGTTGTGGCTAATTTCGTTTGTTTGCCAATAAAGTACAGTAATATTCATACGCATATTAACATAGGATACTATTACAGTTTGAAATTGGTTTGTTAGTCGCTCTTACACACGACCTCAGGCTTTATTCCTTTCTTTTGGCTTGTGTCTTAATTGTATTTTATACCATAGCCCGAATAATTATACTTATTGATAAGAAAGTAGTAAAGACTGATATTAAAAAAAATGTTTGCATTCAGGGTAAATTTGCAGTATTTTCTTTGCTACTGATTAATGATACAATAAAATAACTTGAAACAGTATACTCGTACTAACATCCTTCTTAAGGTTAAAGTTAGGTTTTCCCGATGTTATTTACTTTTCATGGCTGTTGAAACACCTACTATAATTCTCTCTCCAATAAATGTAGTTATGCACCCAGCTGCTGGTCTCAAAGTATGTCCGGCTACTTTACTACAAGCTCATTGTACACCGAACTGGCTGTTAACCTTTACCACCCAGCTGTTGGTCTCAAAGTATGTCCGGCTACTTTACTACAAGCTCATTGTACACCGAACTGGCTTACAATTAACCCAGCGCGCCCCGCTGTGATACCGACTTGTGTCCGCCTTGTGATACCGACTGGCTGCTGTGTTAATACGGTAGCAGAGCGAAACACTTCGATAAGGGAAAACGCTGAGAACTGCACTAGTCAGACGCGTTTAAGATAATGGCCTTTGTTCAAACAAAGGTCTCTTGCTAGTGAAATGTACTCTTCCACTGCTCACTCCTTGACACTTTGTTTACCCAAACCTCCTTTCGCTTGCTTTCTTTATGTTAATCATAAAGAACACAAAATGTTAATGTTAATGTTAATAAAGAATATTATTATGATAATTAATGATAAAGAACACAGCCTTATATTAATTTTTGAGATAACGTAGAAACATTAATAGGCTTACATATATTTTTGAATTCACTTTGCTTATTCTCCTTATATTACTACACTGTTATTAAAATTTCCAAGTACGAACTTTTGTACCTTTTTCAATAAGATACATTCATTTAATTTTACAGAAATATTAAGAAAATTTACTTTAAAAATGAAAAGTAACGTTCTATATCTTTCCTGTATGACCTTATACTGAATAAAAACATACATGTCTCTCGTATATTCTATTCAACTTTCTTCCTCTCAATAAACAGGGATTCCTGTTCCATATATGAGTCTAAAGTAAACTTGAATTAGCATTATTTAATTCTAGGTCCTTATTTCAAACATATGTTTTCACTATTTTGTGTAAGATTCTGTACATTTAAGCGATTTATTTAATTTTCTACTTTAGACTTTCTTAAGCTTGACTTTGTTTTGTTTTTTGAAATTTTCTCTCTTTTCTTTCTTCTTCATGTTCATAATAATTTTCCTTAGTTTGTCTACTGCGAAGCAAATCTTATTAATATTAGTAGTCTTGAGGTAAGCATCTATCCATAAGGTCAAACGTTCGAAAAAATTATTAAAAACCATTCATAGAAGTACATTCTTTGTGTACTGTTTGAAAGGAATATGGACGTGTACACTAGCTTCAAACATAAAAAATTATTTTCAAAAGGGATTGCTGAATTTCAAAGTTGTCTGAACACAAATGTACTTAGTACAGAATTTGAGTATTTTGTAGAGTGCATTTATGCCAGGTAAAACTGTATTGTATTTCAAATCAAATCAAATTTGGTTTCTTCCGGTAAAATTTAAACACTTTTGTTTAGAATTTAAACATGGCAGATGCTTTTTTCTTTTGTTGTTATGAAAATATTTTTTCTCCTTTATTTTTTTCAATACTATCATAAGGCTTCTCTCTGATACACTACTGTATAAAACAAAGTAATTTATGTAAAAATCTATTTGCAAAATTGTATAGAACGTTTTACAAGAACCTAATTGTGCTAAAAAATATTTTGTTTTGAACAAAATATACATGTTTATTTAAGGAAAAGTCTGCATTTTGCAGCAGGTCGGTATATACAGCTGTTCAATATATCCCTCTCAATATTAGATAATATTGTACCATTCTTTAATGATATATAAGGTGTAACGAAGGCATAATTGGTGTATAGTAAGGCGCGCGCGCGCGCGCGCGTGTGTTCAGTGTCCTTGAAGTGTTGAACTATGATTATTTGTTTTAGAACCAGTGTATTGCTTTCACTATGGCAGAGAATTGTCTTATATATAAACGACACATAGAAACAAGTCGTTGGTACTTTGCGAGTGGATGAAAAAGGATTAACATCGTTAGTAAGAACTAGTGCTACAAGGAATAACAACAAGGTCTCCCAGCTGAGTAGCCTAACATCCGTCGAACTGTATAGTTTGTGACGAAAAAATTACTCCCTACGGATAGCATAGTGGCTGATATGAAGAGCCAAGAGACAACCAGCTTGTTATTTTGAGGTCTTCACTACCGACGTTTGACACCGGTATTGATGACAAAGTATCTTTTTTTTTCTGAAGTGATTGATGAACAATTAAAAGAAATAGATTGGAAGAAACCAAAGGACAGACGTAGAGCAGTAAATGATGTTCGAAGCTTGATGGTGAAAGAAAAGGTTTTTGATGCAGCTAAGACGAAGGATAAGTGGTGTAACGTTTATTTTGAAAATATTTATAAAATTGTACAAGTAGTAAATAATAGCTAAAAATAATGTGTACTAGCAGTTATATTTGACAAACAAGTATGTGAGGGTGTGTGAAGGGAAAGTTTGTAAGACTGTCCTTTTGGCATTGTAACCTACAGACAGTTTGATGTGCTACGGCTGTAAAGTTAATTGTTTGACAAAAGAGTGACACTTACTAGATGTATGTGAGACGTTGTATTTCGCATCAGGCAGCTGTTCTGAGGGAAGAAAGGCATATTTGTCAATTCGATACGGTACAACATTAGATGCCAGAACAATTGCAACGTAGAAATTTGACGAAAGTCGTGATTACAAAGAAAGATTCGTTCCAGACTCAAAACAAAGCCAGAGTGCAACTTGAAGATAAACAATGGTGCAGCAGATCGAACAATACCAGTATTGTATCTATCTCAAAGCGTAACAGAAATTGGACACTAGGAGATGGCCACGAGAGACAAAGAAATGTCGCCTGATGTACAAGGGGAAAGTGAAACTCACGAATTCTGGAGTGCTTGAATGAGATTCCTAGTAAATAGAGAAAACGGCTGTAGGAACAATCAGGACAAATGGTAGTTCGACAAGAGAATCACGTGTAAAGCAGAGATACTCGAAAACCAATGACGAATGCAGGGACTTCACCGGGTTTCTATATAAAGGAAAGACCTACAGCTTCACAGTTACACCGTTTGGATTAAAGACAAGTCTGGCCAGCCTGACGAGAGGATTGGATACTGTGTTGTCAGATGCAGTCACGAAATTTACGATCATATATGTAGACGACTGCCTATGTCTATCTAACAGTCTGGAGGAACACCTCACACATTTAGATCTATTATTGACCAATTTATACGAAGCAAACATCACAGTGAACTTCAAAAAATCACAGTTTTTCCGTAGAGAAATTAATTATCTTGGTTACTGTTTATCAGTAGAAGGCCTTAGTCCTATGCCAGACAAGGTAAAGGCAATCCAAAATTTTCCACGTCCAAGAAATCAAAAGCAACGAAAAGGGTTTTTAGGACTTACAAATTTTTATAACAGATTTACCAGTCGATATGCTGAAACAACATCTTTATTAATACAATTGTTAAAGAAGGAGCGCTACTTCAAGTGGACGGAGCAGCACGACCGACAATTTAAATTAGTCAAAGAATTATTTATAGATACTGTAATTTTAAAACACCCAGATCTCAAGAAGCAATATTATTTACAAACGGATGCCAGCAACTACGCACTAGGAGGGCAATTGTTTCAATATGATGACGAAGGACACATCGCCGTCGTAGCTTTTACTAGCAGAACTTTCAAAGGTGCTGAATTAAACTATCACACAACCGAGAAGGAACTGCTGAGTATCATACATTGTTTGAAGAAATTTCGGATATACTTATTAGGACATAAATTCACAATCATAACAGATAATAAAGCTCTCACATTCCTACACAAATGCCACCTATCAAATGCTAGAATTACCCGCTGGATACTGTGCATCCAAGAATACGATTTCGACATTGTGCATTGTAAAGGCAAAGAAAATATTGTAGCCGACATACTAAGCCGAAACCCAGAGGACTCTATGGACAGCAGTGATGTCAGTTTTAGTGAAGAGATGGAAATTAATCGTATTACCTTGAAATTGGATAAGAAAATAATGAAGGATATAAAAAATATTGAGAAATTGCAGCGCCAAGATCCTAAATTGAACAAAATTATTTGTGAATTAGAAAGAAAGGAAGACTCTAAATTAAGTAATAAATATCAATATGTTAAAAAAAAATCCTATACCTGACAAGAAGAGCAGTAAAAGGAAATAATGCGTTAGTAACGATCGGTTACGTGAGTAAGCAAATTGTAGCACTCATATAATAAATATGATATAATAAAGTTATGTATAATAATTGTAAAATTTTAAAGTAATAATCGAAGTAAGGTTATCAACTGACGATGTATATCAGAGTAAAGATTTATATTTTGTATATTATGTATAAGAATAAAAGTATATCTAAGAAAAACAAAACAAAGACATTGAACAAAGACTAACAATGAAAATAATGATAAGAACTAAGTGATAATTAATATGATATTATGAATTTTTGTTGTTGTATGCATTTGCAAGTAGAAAATTATTGACAAATGAAAAATATATATAAGTGGATATTTAACTAATAGGATGTAAGAAAGAACAGTAATAGTATCTAGGTGAATAATTATATGTAAACAGATGTACATAATGAATTAGATAGTTGTTAATTCTATATTATGATATGTTAGGAAGATAAGTGGTCTGAATGGATGGTAGTACGTAGGATTGTAAACAATTGTATAGGTTAGAATAGCAAACAGAAAAATTGAAACCGCTAGTAGGACCCTTTGCCAAGTAACAAGGTGTGAATGAGAGAGTGACAGGGGGATGAATGGGAGAGGTCATAAATCTCAGCCCAGACACAAGGGTACACTGTAGACAGTTTCGAACGTAAACAAACCAAGTTGAACGTAATCGAACCCGTTAAAGGGATTACATCACTAGCAATAAATGTAACTCATTAGATATTTATACTTAATTAATTAAAATTTACATAATTAATTAAAATTTACATAATTAATTAAAAAAAGGGCACAAATTGTATTATTTGATTTTGTTACACGCCATTAATTAATAAAAATTTAAGGACAATGTAACGTTTATTTTTAAAATATTTATAAAATTGTACAAGTAGTAAATAATAGCTAAAAATAATGTGTACTAGCAGTTATATTTGACGAACAAGTATGTGAGGGTGTGTGAAGGGAAAGTTTGTAAGACTGTCCTTTTGGCATTGTAACCTACAGACAGCTTGATGTGCTACGGCTGTAAAGTTAATTGTTTGACAAAAGAGTGACACTTACTAGATGTATGTGAGACGTTGTATTTCGCATCAGGCAGCTGTTCTGAGGGAAGAAAGGCATAACCCCCAATAAACCAATCTACCCTTTTTAAAACTTTGACACAGACTGAAAGCAAAGAGTTTGTCAATTCGATACGGTACAACATTAGATGCCAGAACAATTGCAACGTAGAAATTTGACGAAAGTCGTGATTACAAAGAAAGATTCGTTCCAGACTCAAAACAAAGCCAGAGTGCAACTTGAAGATAAACAATGGTGCAGCAGATCGAACAATACCAGTATTGTATCTATCTCAAAGCGTAACAGAAATTGGACACTAGGAGATGGCCACGAGAGACAAAGAAATGTCGCCTGATGTACAAGGGGAAAGTGAAACTCACGAATTCTGGAGTGCTTGAATGGGATTCCTAGTAAATAGAGAAAACGGCTGTAGGAACAATCAGGACAAATGGTAGTTCGACAAGAGAATCACGTGTAAAGCAGAGATACTCGAAAACCAATGACGAATATACAATTTGTCACACTGGCTAAAGAACCTATAAGAGTATCCAAGCAGATGGAAGATTCAGCAGAGGTAGGCGGGATGAGAGTTTACTTGGTAGATCTCAGAACAGAAAAACGGCAGTCTAGTACTCATCTACAAAGTGATCACCACGAGTCATCTTAACTCGGTAACAATGACAATGAAGTGAATACGACAAATCGTACGAAACTCGTTGTTATAATTATCACTAAATTCTAAACTCATAGCAAGAGATTTGAACAGTTAATTGCGTTCGACAGACTATTAGTATAAAGTAATATCACGCGAAGTCAACATGTAAAACAGACTTTACAATTAATTAACTTCACCGTAATTTAAACAAAGTGTCGGAGAATACGGATACACAGTACAATACTAAGTGAAGACAAATTCAATTAACAGACATTCTACAATTACAACTAATTCACAAGAAACTATAAACATTACAGCAGCTTTTATATAATACAGAACACATCAACAGAGAGACTCAGTGCATATTCTACCACAGAGATATTAGACATAAAATCAGCAATCTAAAGAATTATTTTAAAAAACATTATACATGAACTTTACCAACATCAATTAAGGACACTCATATTCAACACAATACGTGTGCCGTGAAAAGTGAACAGTTTGAGAATTCTTCAATAATTAAACAGTGATCGTGAGGTGCAGTGACCGCGAAGGGATACGTAATCTACAACGACTACGGAGACCAGCAACTACTAAACACAGAGGACCACATGATGTCACCGAGAGTATGAACTACGAATAATCAACGCTCTCAAACTAATGGTACTTTAGAGTTAAGTCAATAAACTCAATTCATTCAAGTCAAAGAACTCACACTAATAATTAATTAACCTTGAGAACTGCCTCTCAGTGCTCTGCATTCGACTGAAGCGAAATAAAACGTCAATTAGTAAATTCTTAAAAATCATATCTAAACAGTAATCTAAATTTGCCAAATACAATTGTAGATTATAATTTACAATTATAAGTGTTAAAAAATTATTAAATGTTAATTAATCGCGATTTCAGAGATACTCCTTGTTAAGATAAGAGAAGTGATTCTACTTAAGGAAATATCCATACAGAGTGTTATATTTGTAATTTGCTACAACTTAAATAATTAAATAAGCATTAGACATAATATTGTTGTTGTGTGTTTGGCAAATGAATCCTTTATATCCACATCCTTGTAGATATGAGGTGGGGCCCGGGAAATTGAAACATTTTGGCAGTAAGTGATTTTTTTATTATTAATTTATTACTTGTTTAACCACCCCAAGTAAGAATTCTTTATATTTGGCTGCCCAACGCGTGGCATTAATTCTTTATAGTGGACAGGAGAAGTTGCAGTTGCCTGTCCGCCATAAATGATTTAGTAGCTGTTGAAAGCACACACCACCAAGATTTTACACGAAATTTTTTCTTCATACTTCAGAAGGAGGTAAAAGTTGGCGTATGAAATCCATTACGTTTCAGCAGTTATGGAAAAAATTTATTCGCTCCTGAAAAGTAACGATATCTGCTAGTGTTACGTCTCAGAATTAAGTGCCGCAGTAACAGGACGTGTCACTGATCATAACACAATAAAATTCAAACTCATAGTAAAATTGGAGAACGTATAACATTAAGAGATGGAAACCATGTTGAGACCATCTGTTTTATTGACACAGAACTTAAAGTCACAAAACAATTCATGGTACGAAACGAAAAGGGAAATGTTACTGAGGAGCGACTCAGAATCGTAAAAATTACTGTGGCAATAATAAAGCAGGATGTCTAAGCTAAAATCCATGACAAAACCACCTACCCTCCTGGCGATAACTTTCTGAAGAACGTGAGTAGTTGTGTTCCCACAACCTTACTTACTTCCTTACAAGATGTAACACTAAGGAGGACAAAAAACATTAAAAATAAAATGCTTTTCCATTACAGAATACATCATCTCTGTTGTGCGGCCCTTTATGTTCCCCATATTAAAAAGCCTTTAATACAGGAGTGACAATACCAAAACAAAAACAATGAAAGTTGAAAAAAGTAAAAACTTAAGTGTTAAACACTAAAATACCGGAGTTGAGTGCAGTTCCCAGGCTAAAAGTGGATTTAATATTAGAGAAATAAGATAAAAAAGTTTTATAGGACTCTATAAGGTGTAATTTAAATAGTAATTTCTGTAACTGAACTGTTGAGGTTAATACATATCAAATTAATCACTGATCAATCAAACTTCTTGGGCTGCCACCATGACTATACTTGGTATATAAATTGTAAATTCACGATTATCAACAAATTTTAAATGCATATTGTTATATAAGTATATGAACTGTATTCTGATATTAGTAACTCCTCTATATGCGAATTAATTTTGTATGTACGTTTTCCGCTCTAGTTCCCGCTAACATATGGCATTCGGTGCAACACAATTTTACATTGCACTACATGAAAATACAGTTGCTAAAATATCGCGAATTTCTAACTAACTGTTGTTAATGAAAATACACAACTGAAGCTTGTTTTAATCCACTCTAAGCTCTCCAATGGCTCTGAAAATTTTGTAAACTGAAATTGCAATATTCGTGTTCCAACTAATGTATTACTTACGTAGAAATCACAACCGCTGTGTACGCTACAAGCTAAATACTTTGCCATTGAATAAGCCTAAGCTTCAGCTCTAAATTCAAAATTTTGCTCGTCAAACGTTTATTCAAACTAAACTAGTTAACAGGCAGTTTAGTCAGACGAGTTTCTAAAAGTCTTTATAACACTCCATTAGCTAATAAACAGTCTAGTTTTTATAAAGGTAACAGGAAATTTAAAATTAAAGTTTTTTCTGTCAATTAGACGCACAATAAAATCAAAAGGTTTTATATACAGCTGTAAAACAGTAGTTTAACAATTTTACATCAACGATCATTTGAAACACAGTGTTAAACTTTGTGAACGTTTATTGCTGCATAGATTCTTGAAGTTAAACTATGTTTTTTAAATACTGAAAACAATCGTAGTTTCTTCTTTGTAACTCCTTTGTAAACTTTTTAATTTATCACATAAGGCAATGTATGGAAGTCTTGACTCATAATGTAATCCTATCTACTTATTAAGAATTAAAGAATTTAAACAACAGCATTACATAAAATAATTATTTCTAATATTGACTTTGGGAGAAATCATCGGTGACGTGTAAAACCGTAATTTATGAATTTAAAACTATTGTATTTCAGATCTTTACAGGTTTACAAATATCTCAAAAACCCATCTATGTGTACGTCGTTCTTTATACGAGAAGTAAAAATATTGCGGTGCTGAAAATATTTAGAGGAAAAATAAAGAAGTCTTAATGACCTTAGGTACCACATATTTATACAACTTTTATTTCTAACAACTTAAAATTTGTAGCCCAAGTTGTTGAATAAATTAGCAGAGGACACTAAATGTTTAAATAATGAAACCACATTTTATAGAAGTGTAAGAAATTATGGTTTACTGAAACCAAATTTTAAATTACCGAATATTCAAAGGCAATTATATTAATATAGATATTCAGGTTTTGAAATTTTGAATAATCTTTTTTCCTTTAGAACTGCATAGAATAGTTTAATTTTAATTGTAAACTTGTTTTTTCCAAAACACTTGTTACGCTTAATTAAAATAAAATAAATTTAATAATTATTGAAATTAAGTTAAAATTAATTAGAAATTATTACCTTATATTTTTAAATACCGTACTACTACTACTACTACTACTACTACTACTACTACTACTGCTACTACTGCTACTACTACTACTACTACTACTACTACTACTACTACTACTACTACTACTACTACTAGAACAACAACAACATCATACTACTACGATTACTATTACTGCTGCTACTACTACTACTGCTACTACTACTACTACTACGTAAAATTTTGTGTTCATCTAGGCGTGTTGTTAGCTTTGACTGCGTAACCGCGGAAAATCTTGATTTGTTCCCTTCATGGCTGGTTCTTGCCCCCTGCATCTAAGTGCTCGCCTTACGCTATTCAATGCTACAGGTTCTATTGATCACCCGTGGTACGTATTATTTCATTCAACACTATAATACGTTTTAAGAAAAAAATTGAGGCTCATTACAAGTTAAAAACTTAATTTTTAGAAGAAAATTGCTTCCGTTATTGATCTAAAAGCAAAAAGATTTTTTTTTAGAGTTTTCAAAGTAATGTTCCCCTTCGTCACACATGTATTATTTATCACTAAAAATACCAAATTTTTATCTTTTACGCATCCCTCTTATAATATTTATTTACATTTCTCACACATTATTCTTTTATATAGTGCAGAAACCGTAGCAGGATATTCTTCGTTGTATATAGTTTTGCCTTAAGATTCAAAGAGTGTTAGTTGACTAATTGCTGTTTGTAATTCTTATTTTATAAAGATTAGTTTCTATTTTGCATTCTATAAAACACCACAAACGATTGAACCAAAACCGTAGGTGCCGTCTAAAAATAAATAAGAAATATCTGAAACCTTAGTGAATGTTAATAATAAATATGATATGACATTCTACAGTACATACATATGTGGCCCGTTTTGAGTTTAATATTTTTTTCTGAGCTATATTTCAAAATAAATTATACTGCTAATAGTTTTAGTAAAATAGACTAGTGGAAGCTCAGAAGTTTCCTGTACTTCCTAAATTATATTTAAGAATTTTCTGAATCAAATTTCATAGCTTGTGGGTCACGTCGACGAAAAAAATGCAAAACACACTAATTAGTAAACTTGAGACCATGGTTGATTGAGTCATCGATGGTGATGATTTGTAAAACTTTGGTTCATAATGAGCTACAAAATCCACTTTCTAGAACGCTATCGAAGCTTCTCCACAAGTTGAGCAAATTCTATATAGTCACGTTATGTTGTTTACCTGAAATCTGTCCCGTCTTCAAGCGTTGAGGTTGACGCAGACGTTTATAAAAAAGAAACGGAAAACCTCTACAGAAATGTTGACAAATTAGATGGGAAAATTGTTATTGCTAAACAGTGTTTCATGAAGAGTTAATAGTGCACGTGGCGTATGCTATATTAACAGAATCCCACCCAGTTACTGTTAGCCCACGCAACCATAAGTGTGCAATTACATTCGGAAAATTGAATTTTCAAACACAAAAACGTATAGCATATTGGGTTACTGCGTAATGTAACAAAGGGGCAGAAAACTGAACCACATGCAGCCGCATGTGACTGGTGGATAGGCTTTAATTAAATTGACCGAGTTACCGCACACCTCTGGTCTTTAATTATGTTGACACACATATTTTGTTTCACACACAACATCACAGGAATATACGTTCACATAATATTAGATAATAGTAAACTAATAAAAATTTAAAATGTGTGGCTGAGCATGTTTTATGGGTTTCAGCGCATTTGTACATAACTTCACATCATATAGACACAGGCAATACATATGCTACGATAATTATGTAATGCTTTCGAAACGTCGGAAGGTGCTGTTACGTAAAAGTTCAACACGTTTCTCGACTACCCCAGCGTGCGGCGAGTGTTCCAAAGCTGTACACACAAATAGCTTCCAGACTGTTCGAGTACTACGGACATTGTGCTGGCACGCCGCCAAAAGGATGGAACATTATTCAGGAACATCTGCGGGACATATATAAGCAACATCGGCCGGCTTAGAAGTGAGCACTGGCTTCCAACACCAATATCCTCCAATGTCTCCTATCCATTGTTACCTCAACGTAGGCTCTCACTTCCATTATTCTTAGATCTTCTAATACGTCGTCTAACCATCTTGTCCTATGTCGGCCCTACTTTCTGTTTTTGTAGATTTGTGGCCTTCGGATTACAATTCCGGTTTGTTTCCCAAGAATTCAGTCCTTTCCGAGTCTTGGTTGTTGGTTTCTTAACAAGTTTACTTGGTCGAGACGTTAACCCGGCGCAACTGGAGGTGATTTTTTATACGGATTTTCTTCCCCTGGCGTTTGGAGAGCCAACTCCTACCTGCAAGGCGACAGCTCAGGTACACAGTGTTGCAGCCGACTAAATCCAACTTGTATTTTTCAAAGATAAGCGGTTCAGGATCATTTCCTTTAAGCCTTAAGGGTGGCTACTGCAATATTTATCGACCATCCAGTCTAGAATCGTACTTTTCTGCATCAACAAGGTCACCTCTTGTAGGGTGTGGCATTTCATCACGCAGTACGGTTTTGGCTAAAATGAGCATGCCCTATAGGGTTATATTAAATTTGTTTAAACTTTTCAGTGTGTGTGTGGTTTTTTTACAAAGGTCATCGAAACGTTTCACCAGTGTATTTGTAGAACGAAATCGAGATATAAATATGACCCGATTGCATTAAACGATGTTAAACCGATCAGATAATAAAAGTCAACAACAAACACGATCCGGTGTGGTCACATTCATAATATTATATTATATCGTCCAAAATAACAAAACTAAACTTGTTTTGGATTTTACAGCGTGGTTTAATTAGTTCGTCGTAATAATTACATGAAGCGATAAAACGGAAGACGAAATTTATGAAACGCGGTGAGAACTTTACTGTTAAAGCCTGGACATGGTAAATAACGTTATAAAACTTTACGATCGTCACTCATAAAACATCAGATATAGTTACTTCAGTAACCACACCATTCTCTCTCTCTCTCTCTCTCTCTCTCTCTCTCTCTCTCTCTCTCTCTCTCTCGTTAATGCAGGTGAATTTTTTTTGTAATTTTTACGTAATTCTTCTGAACCTAAAAAAAACTATTTATTTAAATATGTATGCCTATGTGTATATGTATGTAGATACATGTTTGCATATTTATTTGTGTATATAGATTTAATTTTCAAATAATGCAATCACCGACTCTTATTTTAAGATGCATGCGATTCAGTGTGGTGTTTTCCTTAAGCGTTAAGTGCACTTTCTCTTTAAACCGACGTTTGTATTGGTGACGTATTTAACTCTTTGCGAAGTTTCTACAGGTCAATTGTGAACTGAAAAATAATTGTCTGTAGTAGTGTCTTTGTTTATGAAAAAGTATTAACAATTTATATTTAACGGTTTTTGTGGTACGAAGACGATGACCCGTGTAATTGTCATGACAATATCTTCTTACAGTCTGTTGTTACTAACTACTTTTTCTTAAATATTGTACACCCCTGTAGCCAATTTTATTTGCTGATAAGAGATGATGACTGTGTTACTGTTATTTTACAATTTCAACTGCGAGTTCTTGAGAAATCTATGACAAACTCTCGCTATAGGTCTATCAAAATTGATGTACTGTAACAACCCATGAATTATGTTTTTATATGTTTTCAAGACAGCTTTTTTAATATCTAAACCTTTTTTTGCACTACTAACAAATAACCTTTGTAGACAAAATTATTGTACAGGAAATAAATAGACGTATTATCTTTCACGGTGGCAATATACTTCCATCTTTTCCTTTTACTGGCGTTACAAAACCCAGCGTGGGTTTTAGCCTGCTCAATTAGTTTCTTCCATTCCGCCCTCTCATTATATATCCGTCTTCATTCCCTCACGTTCATACATCTCAAAACATCCTCCACGTCATCCAACCATCTCTTTCTGGGTCTGCCTCTAATTCTTCTTCCTACTGGTCTCCAATCTGCAATTCTCTTAGTCATTCTTCTTCATCCATTCGCCTTACCTGGCCCAGCCACTTAAGCCTCCTACTCTTAATTATCCGGTCTATGTCAGCATGATTCATTCAAATTCTCCAATAGCCGTCTTCACTTTGTAGAGCCCTAAAGATCTTTCACAAGACTTTTCGTTCAAATATTCTTAGGTGTTGCTCATCTGTGCTGGTTAATGTCCAGGCTTCGAATCCGTATGTTACTACCGGCCGTATAAGACTTTTGTATATAGTCAGTTTAAGTTGATTGCTTAACATCCTGGATTTGAATAGCTCCTCTTATGAGTAATAACACCTGTTGCCACGTACGCTGCGGGGCTTCATTTCATTCCTGCACGAGTTCTTCTGAGTAAATTGTACTTAAGTAAGAAAATTGTTGGACACGCTCAAATGTACAATTACTCATGAATTACGCGCTTCACTATCTAGTGTTAATAGATATTCCTCTAGCCCTCTTTTACTTCTACTGATAATAGTTATCTCGTCAGCATAAGCGCACACTTGTGTGGTTTTCATGCCGCTATGTCCAGAAACATTTCGAATGGCTGCCTCCATAACTAGGGTAAACAACGTAGTGGAGAGTGCGTATCCTTGTTGCACCCCAGTATCAATACCAAAAGTAGTGATTAACTCTCCATTAAATCTTACTGCAGCTTTGGAACCAGGAAAAGTCGCTTCTTAGACGGTACAGCCGGCCACTATTCTTAGACGGTAAAATACATTTTTTGAGTAAAATATTTAATACTACATAATATAATAATCATATTTATAATTATGATTCGATTTTAAACAGTGAGGTACGCGAAGGAACAAAGAATTACCCCAACTCCAAGAGTATAACGTTCGGTAACTAGAGGAAAGAGTAAGGGATAACAATTTGCAGTCTCACTTACACACTCACTCTCTCTCTGTCACATACTGTCGCACCACAAAGACAGCTTAATGCTTGCAATGTTCTCACCAGTCTTGATACAATCGATGCACGAGCCATGTATAAGACTGATCTTTGCATTTCCGAAATGAATGAAAATTTTGTTAGCTTCGCAACAAGGTGTTTGTACACTGCGAATCTAAAGTTCACTGTTCAAAAACGATAGGTCTATCCTATTTCTTACTATTAACATAAAAAGTGTAACCCTCGAAAAAATAGTAGCTATAGTGGAACTAAAATTATAAGTTATTGATTATATTGCAAACAGTAACGAGTCAGAGTTATGATTCTTAGGAAACAGAATAAAGTCCAAGAACAGGGACAGGAAAATAAATTCTAAACATCTCAAAGAGCATTTTCTACTATGAACGAGATTTTAAAAATAAAAAATTATAGGAAGAAAGCTAGTCTAATTTTCTTAAACCGAACATAAAAGGTGTCTTTTTATGCAAAAATGAAACATGGATCGAAAGAAAAATCGAGCACGATTTACTAACATTAACTGTGAATCACTTTCATTGCGAATTACTAATTATCTGTTGTTTATGACAGTAAACAATGTTTGTAACAATTACTGTTCTTAAAAATAAAATTTGTTCAGACGTGTGTAAATTAATAGTTACAGTAAAATAGGTAGGCCTATTATGGGTATATAAAATAAAATAGTTTATTTATATCAAAATTTAAGACATTCTGTTTGACTTTTAAACACATTAATTTGCGCGGTTATACTAACATCTAACGTGTCTATTTTGGATAAATCAAAAAATTTGTTAAGTTATATGTATATCATATCCAAAGTTAAGTTGATTATCTCAGCTTTATTTCCATCATTGCCAATTTTTGTTACCTAATCCTGGATGTGAATAAATTTAAAGCAAATGAAGTTTAAAAGAATAAATATATAATGTAGACTAAAATAAAGTACATGTATGATTTAAAAATAAAATAAAATAAATATTTTGTTAAACTAAATAATTATTGTATTTATAAAATAAATAAAATTACTTTGAATACTACTCACGAACTTGTACATATCTAATTTTACTTAACTTATGCTATTTAAGTTTATTATATTTTTGCGATGTGGAAGTATGTAACTGTGCAAATTATATTGTACAAAAAAATAGACTCCTTCAATTTTTTCGAAGTAAATAAAACAATAAATTAAAATATATTAAATATTAATACCGACTATTTATTTTGTTTAATAACAAAAAATATCGCAAGCGATTACAAAGTACTGCAGTTAATTTATTCATGCAGTTTTATAAAGTGCATGTACCACAAAGTAACTGTGTTTTATACTGTGTGTATATAATTCAGTTTCACTGTTTTACTATAAAAGTTCCTTTCTTGTTAATTCCCATAGCAGCAGAGTGTTTATTTTTAGCTAGATATTAGATTTCCTCTTCTTAATTTTGTTTACATTATTTACAAGTAATCTTGCTGCCACTTAGTGAGATACCATTACGTTATACTTTGGAGTTATTTGTTATATGGTTTTATATCCTGTATTTGAAATGATTAACGTAGTTATTACAAACATATTTACTTGTGTTAAATATTTATAAGACGAAAAATTAAAATTAAAAGAAATTAGAAGACGTAGTGCATTAGAAGCTGTAGTAAAGTATAAGAGGTGACATGCATAACGGTCAATAACCAACAATATTGTTTAGCTTGTCGATGGGATGCTTAGCCTATAAGAGCAGTTGATGAGAAGGCACTGAGGACTTCTAAAAGGAAAGTCATTAGAAGAATCTTCGGACCAGTAGGTACTAAAGAAGAATGGAGGATCTGATCTAATCAAGAAATAGGGTCCTCTCTAGAACAGGGAGATATCGTCCGATTGATAAAGTCCAGAAGAATCAGCTGGATAGGGCATGTAGAAAGAATGGAAAACGAAAGACTCCCCAAAAGAAGACGAGGTAGGCCAAGAAAACGATGACAAGACAACGTGGAAGAAGACCTTACTAGGATGGATGTCGGCTCGTGGAAGACCAAGGGACCTGATCGGACTACCTGGAGGCAGATCATTAGGGAGGCCAAGGTCCATCCTGGACTGTAGTGCCAAATATGTATGTATCTATGTATGTATTGTTTAGCCTACCTAGAAGATATATCCTACTAGAGATTTGTTGCGTTTTATTATTAACACTAAGTACACAAATACACAAAGTGTTTAATGTTTTTAATTATTTATGATTTTTATTAAAAGTATTAATAAAATTGGGGTTTCTTAGACAAGTAGATAGAAGTCTAGAGGTGATCGGGTTCAAGTTTCCGGCGATGATAAAATCAAGTTGTCTTTGTAAGCACCTAAGTCGGATTTCTTAACTCGTCGTAGGATTGCCACAGTGTGTGACACGCGGTCTCAGATCCCGCCTAAGCATGGCATTAACTACACCCACTGTTGCCTCTGATATTAGATGACCCAACTTTGCTTCCAATTCTCTCTGTCTTTGTTCCCACCTACCGCAGACGATAAAGGTCTGGTGCGTCATTTACAATAGGGCAAGTCAGACACTGGGCCGTCAGCGCTTTACCCATCCTATGGGGATATGCGCGGAAATATCCGTATCCACTTAGAAACTTTGTGAATTAGTACCTTACTTCCCCGTGCTTTCTCTCCTTTCATTTGTTTTTCTGGGATGAGCCTTGTTGTCTACCTTCTTCGAGGCTTCTGCTTCCAAGGCATCTGCCATGTATGAAGAGTGCGGCTTATCTTCTCTTGTATAACAGTTTTCTTGCCGAGTTTTCTT
Organism: Magicicada septendecula; assembly: GCA_034769895.1. Classification (NCBI taxonomy): domain Eukaryota; kingdom Metazoa; phylum Arthropoda; class Insecta; order Hemiptera; family Cicadidae; genus Magicicada; species Magicicada septendecula. The sequence goes on along the minus strand of CM068367.1, from coordinate 167,144,091 downwards.
AACCTTCTACGTACAGTATTACCTAGCGAGGACAGCAATAACTCCGGCAGTGAGTAGAACGGCCGGTTCGGGGACAGTACGGTATGCAGATGCAGCTCTTAAGGTGCCTCTTCTCTGTACCTGCATTAACCGTTGATGGTACATCTCCTTCCTGGGAGATTCGGCCTATAATTTCGCAGTATGGAAAAGGATCGACTGGATCGCGATTATCAGCAGTCGTCTCATACAAGATTTTGGCCCGCAGACTTTGGTAGGCCTATAAGTCTGATCAGGGTAGTGACTTCCCTTCTAGCCCTGTCTGCAGTCTCACGAATCTATCTCCAGAAACACAACTGATTGTCCCCATACTAGCTAAGTACTTAACAGGTGGTTTTGTCTCTACCACTTCTTCTGCTACTCGCATGGGGAGGATAGTAGGGATCCTTTCCTGTAGGAGAACAACGATCTCTGTCTTGAGAAGTAGTAGTAGTAGTAGTAGTAGTAGTAGTAGTAGTAGTAGTAGTAGTAGTAGTAGTAGTAGTAGTAGTAGTATACAAGATAAATGAGTAGTAGTATCTGAGCAAACGTATCGGTATAAATTATGTCAATAATCACCCTTATTAAGAACGACAAGCCGACAGATACGCATTATTATCAAAAATGACCAGTTTCAATTTCCGAAGCTTGGAACTTTATATTCCACGTAAAGCATTCAAAAACATTAGTTAGTTTACATCAAGTTTGTAGAAGTCACATATTCCCGTTTGCTCAGATTGAAACACAAAAATGACAAACTGGACGTTATTGCAAGAGGAACACATGAGCAACACGTTAAAATAGACCATTAAGAACAGAATGAACGACCATTTACTCATAGTTGACTGACAGTTATAACCATCATTACGACCACGTCATTCGTTAATGACGGCTTTAGTGTACTCTCGCAATTATTACTGTTGCTGAGTTATTTAACTCACGTTTGTATGAGATTTGGTGGGGGTTTGAATTTACACTATGTTATGTGACTCAATATCAATGCAATGTAGACCTACGCACAGCCATCACACTAATGATAACCATTACAGAACTTACTTTGTAATACTGTAAATAATATAAGTAAATATGCTATCTCTAAGTAAGTATTATAAGTAAATATGATTACTGTCATTTGTTAAATGTTAATGGTTCTTAAAACATATTTGAACAATTATTATATATGGTTATAATATATATTGTATACATATGACCACGTACCCTGGTTATCATCACAACTATCAAAATAACAAGTGAACATGCAGTGTGTATGTTGTATTACATAATTAACAAACTTTCAGCAGCTTTCACTTCATCCGTAATTGTCACGCTTCATCGCTACGCTACACAATTTTCAAAAGTAGACATTAAAAAAAGGATTTTTAAAAGTAAGTCAAATAAATTGTGAACATTTTGTTAACAAGCGGCTACTGAATTAGAGGAAAAAGAAGGAAAATTTAGGGTTCTGATATTAGTAGTACAAACTGAGGTAAAATTTCGTAACTTTTAAACGAGAACATCATTACATGCTGTACCGGTACTTATATAGGTATCGAATATAAGATGCTTAAGAAGTATCGAATATAAGTTGTAACGTCACAGAACGTTCCATAAAAAGAAATCATTTATATAGTAAGTTAGCATAAGAGGAAAGTGAGGTGAACAGTATCGAACCCAAGTAGTCCCAAAAGGTTGTGTAATTCTGTATAATAATTATTTCTATCAACTTGAAAAAACGACCAAACTATGACTAAGACAAAACCCCATATATATTATTAAAGTGAATAAGAGTGAAAAAACCATAAGACACTATAAGAGAGAGAAATAATGTCAGAATCAACCAGAATAAAGTCAATAATTATTAAGTTTTATAACTATGAATAGAGTATTAAAAACTATTTTTTGTGAATAAATGGACATGACCCATTATTATATTATGTGATGTAAATAAAATAAATGTATTAAATGATTTAAATACATTATTAGAAAGAATCTAAGTTAAAATAAAAATTGTATATTTGCAATGACAAAAAATATTAATGTGTTGGATTTGAGACCATACACCAAGATGTCATGAAAAAATTAATTATTATCAGATTTAAATAAAAACTATACGTAATTGTCAAGCAGACAATAGTGAACAATTTATCTTAAATAAAGGAAGCTGTCAAATGAATAAAAAGCAGTCAAAATGGCCAAAAACAGTGTTAACTAGAAACATGTAATAGGCATCTAATATTGTATAATTTATGAATTTTATGTTGCCAAAATGCAACCAAATTGCATTAGAAAGCTGGAATATGATATAAAGCAACTATACTAATATACCTGACCAACTTTAACATTGTTATAGTCAAGTTAGCAAAATATTTACTTATACCATGTATGGCTGGAACCAATTATCCAGTACAAAAATAATCATATCTGGCTAAATACTTACATAATACTAACAAAAATAAGATAGAAAGGTACAACACATCAGTATACCTTAATAAGAAACAAACTCAGTTGAAAGTACAGTCAATTCTAAAAGAATTTAACTAATTAGAGTGAGATTTGTCACGCCCCAAAAAAAGGACATCTCAAGACCAATCAATGATGCTATGTCATCTTGTGATAAATATAATATATGTACAAAGTAACCAGGTATCACAAAAGATAGACAAAATAATAAACTCTGTGTGTACAGTAGTGAAATAATACATATATTAAAGAAAAAGACTAATCATTGTATTAGAAAACTGACAAGAATCTAGGCCATGAGCAGAGGCCATATAAAATTGTATTTATTTGTGTTTTATCTATGTTAAAATTTGTTTATTTTGTTGTAGGAAAGTAGTAGTAGTAGATGTTCAGCTTGTGGAAGGAACTTAGTAACTCCACAACAATTTTTGTTATAAAAAATGAGTTTTCAATGACAACAACTCAAGGTGAGGGTTGTATATTGTATTGTTTATTAGACTTAAGTTAATTAGAAACCAATCATATTTAGTATCGCTAGATTCAGTTAAAAACAGGGAATCTAAATGTATTAATGGCATACAAATTGTGAGTACTAATGTAAAACTGTTTGATAAATACCAGTGTAATTTTTGAAATATCCTTTGTATGAAGAATAAGAAATTCGTTCTAAAAGCTTCTACGGAAGTGAAAATTGTTCTATGACATTCCATTTCGTTTATTCTCGAACATTCTAGAAAGAATTTTTACACAAATATACCGGAAGTCGATGAAAACAGTCATCCTGAATTAGTATAAAAGCGAGACCAAATTCGACCGAAAAACACTTGAAACTTGAACTCCAGAACTGATGCATCTCACACAACACTGATCAACGCAGCTAAGGCGAAACCGAAGAGGCAAGAAATCGACAAGACACGGCAGGAAGGCTTTTCCCGTACATAGACATAACCGACTGACTTAACCTCAACGAGAACCTTTGCCAAATGTATCGCTGAAATAGAGCAGCGATATGTCAAATTTTAATAGAAATCATGCAGCCAGAACGTCGACGGCCCAGGAGGGACCAAAATTTTAAATAGAGAACAAATTCTGCTGTGTTCGCATTGACTGACTAACTTGACAAATAATTCCCCCTAACGTAAACATACAATACACAAAGCCTTCCTCAACACTGCATGGGAATCAGCGCTGCGGTGGCCGATTTCTGAATCAACGCTAAACAGATGATTCGTAGCGGCGGCGTTTGAACGAGATTCTACTGCCAAACGTTTTTACAAAAGTGCGGAAAAAGTAAACGATCGCTAAATTTGACTTTAAATAGATTCAGTGTACAACCGAAGAGGCGAGATTGAGAAACTACCCGAAAGGAGTGTCCAGTGCGAGAATAAATAATCATTGGAACGTGAGTTACCAAAATTAAAGTCATTTGTTACCTGGTTACATTTATCACACAGTTGTACTTCACACGCCACACATACACCTTCAAATCACTTAGTTTTTTTTTGTAAGGCATCTAATTGATATGTCTTGGTAGTTCAAAGGAGTCACGTCCTGAGAGTAAAGATTTTTCACATATTAAACTCATGCTTTTCAACTGAGTCAAAATCTGAAATATACTAGCCGATACTTGATTGGATATATAAAAAATTGTCAATAATAATAACTTGTAAAATTTTTTCTCTGCAATTTTATAATTTTTTTCTATGAATATTAGTCCTTCAGACGATTTGTTTGTTTTTTGAAGAATCATTAAATTTAACTGATTTTTCCAAGCTAAACTGACTTGTATAAATTTTTTCGTATATTTAAAAATTTTATCAATCACATTTTTTTTTTCTTGGAACAAACGTTTCCAAGTGGCGCCCACAAAAAGCATAGTATTAAGTTGTGTTACAGGACTACATCACAGCAGAGGATCCAGTCAACAGAGTAAGTAACAAAAGTGCGCGGAGGTAACGCCCGACAAATTACAACACACAAACATTTTACACAACACCACTCAATCTCATTCTTTCCGTTATAAATTGGCGCCCAACGTGGGGCTTGAAAAAGACGGAACAAGCCCGGCAACTACCAACAGATCGAGATGTCGCAAACAAAAGGAAAAGGAGAAAGACCCATACAAATGGGAGAACAAACGAAAAACCCCGAACTAGTAAAAATAACAGGGAGTGTTGACGTGAAACTATTAATGATGATGCTCCACAAAATGAAGGAGGATATGAACGAAAATACTAAAAAAAGTAATGAGCAAATGTTCCAAAGGATGGAAGAAAATATGAACAAAAATACAGAATCCCTGAAAGAGGATATGAATAGATTCAGACAGGAAGAAAGGGAGGAAAGAGAGAAATATAAGGAGGAAAGAATAGGGGCGATAGAATCTTGGAGAGAATCCCTGAGAGAGAATAGACGGAAAGAGAGAGAGGAGAATGAAAAACAAATACAGAAAATTCGGGAGGAAGGTGAAAAATGGAGAGAATCCTTGAGGGAGGAAAATCAAAAATGGGTAGAGTCCGTTACGAAAAATAATAACGCAAATTACGAAACAGTACACGAAAATATTGAGGAGAGTAAAACCGACAATGACAGGGAGGTCGAGATAATGGAGGAACAAGTAGAAGGATTACAGATTCTATTTCGTCATCTTCCAGAAAATAATACCGGTCCTGAAACCATAGAGAAAAAAACAGTAGAAACGAAACAAAACATAGCTAATAGATTGGAAAGACCGAGAAAAACAAACAGGGAGTATACAAAGGAAATAGGAGAAATGACTCAAGGCGGTTTAATTAATATACTTAACCCCCCGGTCACTGACCGCAGAGAAAGGAGTTATATGAAAGAATATAAACAGAATTTAATGAAAAGGGACAAAAAGAAAGAGTGTATTACAAAGAAAATCTTAGGCCAAAATACTTTTAAGGTAAGCGTGCCTAGAAAAAAGATACATTCCAAAAAGAAGGAAAATTATGAGGAACAAATGGGCCAGCTTATAGAAAAACACGCTCAGGCAATAAGAGAAATAAGAAAGAAAAGGAATCAAGAGAATAGGCCCCAGGCAAGTAATGACGAAAAACCCCGAGTATTTTATGTAAACCATGTATTGTCAGAAACTGGCCGAGAACCAGATAATGCTCCCCAAAATGAAAGTGAGAGAGAGGAGGAATTCCGCTATGCAGAAAAATTATGGCCCAAACATGTGATGAGATGGTAATGCCATGGATTAGTCATCCAGAATAAATGTCATAGACCAGGCATTTGAAGGAGTAGAGGTGCTAAACATCGAAGGTCGAATATTGAAAAGAGAAGGAATTAAAAAGGAATGGGAATGATAATAATGACATAATATAAGGAACACAACCAAAAGGGGTTGAAATAATCATGGTAATTATCACAAACTGACAAATATAAACCCAAATATTGTCAAACATGAAAACAATACCTACGAGGTAACTGACACAATTAGGAACAAGGTAAAAGGTACGTATAACCAGACTTCATTAAAAAAGTACCATGATTAAAAAAAAATCGCAAGTCGAATACTCAATCAGTGACCAAGTACCATGACCAAAAACCAAAGTCAAATACAGCATCATAGAGAAGGTACCTTGACTAAACATGTTAACGTGAATTTTTTAACTTAGCCATAATTAGGAAGGAGGTAGAGATTATTAAATAAATATAAATATTATTGTATAGAGATTATTATAAATGAATATTACGAGATGGACACATTCCACCATAGGCAAGATTTATTTCCAATAGCCATGTCAACGTATATTTACCAGCTTACCCGTACTTAGAGAAGGAGAGAGATTATTATTAATAAATATTACGAGAAGGACACTTAGTAAAGGAGAAAAGAAGGAGAAATACTGTCATATATTTGATACTAAATGGAAATGATAAATGAAAAAAAAAGGGAAGAACAGTGTGTTACATAAGGAGGTAATGATGAATATGAATATAGCTATTAACATTGAATGATTTTAAACGATAATTTAACCTGCGGAGAACGATATATTAATATAATTGTGAATTAATCAGAAGAGTTTAAGAAAGGGAATTTATGTGTAGGAGCCTATGATCTTTGAATATTGTATTTTTTTTTTTATTATTATTATTATTATTTGTTGCAAAGGTGCAATTATTATTTTCTGAACAGGGATGTGTTGCCTCTGATTTCAGTAGTTATAGACAAGAAGGGACAGAGAATGTATGCCATAGCGAGCCACTCTGACTCCCAACCCTCTATGTAAGTTAGGGAATTGATAGGGAATTATATCAAAGTATCAAAGATTAATTATAAAACATCAAGGTAAAAAGGAAAGGAATAGGTGATACGACAAAGAACGAACTAGGAATATTGAGTTGGATTAATATATTAAAGGAGTAGTACAGGAATTTAATTATAAGATAAAAGAATGAGATATAAAGAAGCTAATAAAGGGTTAATATAGAGATGATAATTTCATCAAAACCAAAGATATGTTTTTCCAAAATTATCAACTTTAACGGAGAGGCATATGTAACGTCACAGAACGTTTCATAAAAAGAAATCATTTATATAGTAAGTTAGCATAAGAGGAAAGTGAGGTGAACAGTATCGAAACCAAGTAGTCCCAAAAAATTGTGTAATTTTGTATAATAATTATTTCTATCAACTTGAAAAAACGACCAAACTATGACTAAGACAAAACCCCATATATATTATTAAAGTGAATAAGAGTGAAAAAACTATAAGACACTTTAAGAGAGAGAAATAATGTCAGAATCAACCAGAATAAAGTCAATAATTATTAAGTTTTATAACTATGAATAGAGTATTAAAAACTATTTTTTGTGAATAAATGGACATGACCCATTATTATATTATGTGATGTAAATAAAATAAATGTATTAAATGATTTAAATACATTATTAGAAAGAATCTAAGTTAAAATAAAAATTGTATATTTGCAATGACAAAAAATATTAATGTGTTGGATTTGAGACCATACACCAAGATGTCATGAAAAAATTAATTATTATCAGATTTAAATACAAACTATACGTAATTGTCAAGCCGACAATAGTGAACAATTTATCTTAAATAAAGGAAGCTGTCAAATGAATAAAAAGCAGTCAAAATGGCCAAAAACAGTGTTAACTAGAAACATGTAATAGGCATCTAATATTGTATAATTTATGAATTGTATGTTGCCAAAATGCAACCAAATTGCATTAGAAAGCTGTAATATGATATAAAGCAACTATACTAATATACCTGACCAACTTTAACATTGTAATAGTCAAGTTAGCAAAATATTTACTTATACCATGTATGGCTGGAACCAATTATCCAGTACAAAAATAATCATATCTGGCTAAATACTTACATAATACTAACAAAAATAAGATAGAAAGGTACAATACATCAGTATACCTTAATAAGAAACAAACTCAGTTGAAAGTAAAGTCAATTCTAAAAGAATTTAACTAATTAGAGTGAGATTTGTCACGCCACAAAAAAAGGACATCTCAAGACCAATCAATGATGCTATGTCATCTTGTGATAAATATAATATATGCACAAAGTAACCAGGTATCACAAAAGATAGACAAAATAATAAACTCTGTGTGTACAGTAGTGAAATAATACATATATTAAAGAAAAAGACTAATCATTGTATTAGAAAACTGACAAGAATCTAGGCCATGAGCAGAGGCCATATAAAATTGTATTTATTTGTGTTTTATCTATGTTAAAATTTGTTTATTTTGTTGTAGGAAAGTAGTAGTAGTAGATGTTCAGCTTGTGGAAGGAACTTAGTAACTCCAAAACAATTTTTGTTATAAAAAATGAGTTTTCAATGACAACAACTCAAGGTGAGGGTTGTATATTGTACTGTTTATTAGACTTAAGTTAATTAGAAACCAATCATATTTAGTATCGCTAGATTCAGTTAAAAACAGGGAATCTAAATGTATTAATGGCATACAAATTGTGAGTACTAATGTAAAACTGTTTGATAAATACCAGTGTAATTTTTGAAATATCCTTTGTATGAAGAATAAGAAATTCGTTCTAAAAGCTTCTACGGAAGTGAAAATTGTTCTATGACATTCCATTTCGTTTATTCTCGAACATTCTAGAAAGTATTTCTACACAAATATACCGGAAGTCGATGAAAACAGTCATCCTGAATTAGTATAAAAGCGAGACCAAATTCGACCGAAAAACACTTGAAACTTGAACTCCAGAACTGATGCATCTCACACAACACTGATCAACGCAGCTAAGGCGAAACCGAAGAGGCAAGAAATCGACAAGACACGGCAGGAAGGCTTTTCCCGTACATAAACATAACCGACTGACTTAACCTCAACGAGAATCTTTGCCAAATGTATCGCTGAAATAGAGCAGCGATACGGCAAATTTTAATAGAAATCACGCAGCCAGAACGTCGACGGCCCAGGAGGGACCAAAATTTTAAATAGAGAACAAATTCTGCTGTGTTCGCATTGACTGACTAACTTGACAAATAATTCCCCCTAACGTAAACATACAATACACAAAGACTTCCTCAACACTGCATGGGAATCAGCGCTGCGGTGGCCGATTTCTGAATCAACGCTAAACAGATGATTCGTAGCGGCGGCGTTTGAACGAGATTCTACTGCCAAACGTTTTTACAAAAGTGCGGAAAAAGTAAACGATGGCTAAATTTGACTTTAAATAGATTCAGTGTACAACTGAAGAGGCGAGATTGAGAAACTACCCGAAAGGAGTGTCCAGTGCGAGAATAAATAATCATTGGAACGTGAGTTACCAAAATTAAAGTCATTTGTTACCTGGTTACATTTTCACACAGTTGTACTTCACACGCCACACATACACCTTCAAATCACTTAGTTTTTTTTTTGTAAGGCATCTAATTGATATGTCTTGGTAGTTCAAAGGAGTCACGTCCTGAGAGTAAAGATTTTTCACATATTAAACTCATGCTTTTCAACTGAGTCAAAATCTGAAATATACTAGCCGATACTTGATTGGATATATAAAAAAATTGTCAATAATAATAACTTGTAAAATTTTTTCTCTGCAATTTTATAATTTTTTGTCTATGAATGTCAGTCCTTCAGACGATTTGTTTGTTTATGAAGAATCATTAAACTTAACTGATTTTTCCAAGCTAAACTGACTTGTTTAAATTTTTTCGTAGATTTAAAAATTTTATCAATCACATTTTTTTCTTCTTGGAACAAACGTTTCCAAGTGGCGCCCACAAAAAGCATAGTATTAAGTTGTGTTACAGGACTACATCACAGCAGAGGATCCAGTCAACAGAGTAAGTAACAAAAGTGCGCGGAGGTAACGCCCGACAAATTACAACACACAAACATTTTACACAACACCACTCAATCTCATTCTTTCCGTTATAAATTGGCGCCCAACGTGGGGCTTGAAAAAGACGGAACAAGCCCGGCAACTACCAACAGATCGAGATGTCGCAAACAAAAGGAAAAGGAGAAAGACCCATACAAATGGGAGAACAAACGAAAAAACCCGAACGAGTAAAAATAACAGGGAGTGTTGACGTGAAACTATTAATGATGATGCTCCACAAAATGAAGGAGGATATGAACGACAATACTAAAAAAAGTAATGAGCAAATGTTCCAAAGGATGGAAGAAAATATGAACAAAAATACAGAATCCCTGAAAGAGGATATGAATAGATTCAGACAGGAAGAAAGGGAGGAAAGACAGAAATATAAGGAGGAAAGAATAGGGGCGATAGAATCTTGGAGAGAATCCCTGAGAGAGAATAGACGGAAAGAGAGAGAGGAGAATGAAAAACAAATACAGAAAATTCGGGAGGAAGGTGAAAAATGGAGAGAATCCTTGAGAGAGGAAAATCAAAAGTGGGTAGAGTCCGTTACGAAAAATAATAACGCAAATTACGAAACAGTACACGAAAATATTGAGGAGAGTAGAACCGACAATGACAGGGAGGTCGAGATAATGGAGGAACAAGTAGAAGGATTACAGATTCTATTTCGTCATCTTCCAGAAAATAATACCGGTCCTGAAACCATAGAGAAAAAAACAGTAGAAACGAAACAAAACATAGCTAATAGATTGGACAGACCGAAAAAAATAAACAGGGAGTATACAAAGTTAATAGGAGAAATGACTCAAGGCGGTTTAATTAATATAGTTAACCCCCCGGTCACTGACCGCAGAGAAAGGAATTATATGAAAGAATATAAACAGAATTTAATGAAAAGGGACAAAAATAAAGAGTGTATTACAAAGAAAATCATAGGCCAAAATACTTTTAAGGTAAGCTTGCCTAGAAAAAAGATACATTCCAAAAAGAAGGAAAATTATGAGGAACAAATGGGCCAGCTTATAGAAAAACACGCTCAGGCAATAAGAGAAATAAGAAAGAAAAGGAATCAAGAGAATAGGCCCCAGGCAAGTAATGACGAAAAACCCCGAGTATTTTATGTAAAACATGTATTGGCAGAAACTGGCCGAGAACCAGATAATGATCCCCAAAATGAAAGTGAGAGAGAGGAGGAATTCCGCTATGCAGAAAAATTATGGCCCAAACATGTGATGAGATGGTAATGCCATGGATTAGTCATCCAGAATAAATGTCATAGACCAGGCATTTGAAGAAGTAGAGGTGCTAAACATCGAAGGTCGAATATTGAAAAGAGAAGGAATTAAAAAGGAATGGGAATGATAATAATGACATAATATAAGGAACACAACCAAAAGGGGTTGAAATAATCAAGGTAATTATCACAAACTGACAAATATAAACCCAAATATTGTCAAACATGAAAACAATACCTACGAGGTAACTGACACAATTAGGAACAAGGTAAAAGGTACGTATAACCAGACTTCATTAAAAAAGTACCATGATTAAAAAAAAATCGCAAGTCGAATACTCAATCAGTGACCAAGTACCATGACCAAAAACCAAAGTCAAATACAGCATCATAGAGAAGGTACCTTGACTAAACATGTTAACGTGAATTTTTTAACTTAGCCATAATTAGGAAGGAGGTAGAGATTATTAAATAAATATAAATATTATTGTATAGAGATTATTATAAATGAATATTACGAGATGGACACATTCCACCATAGGCAAGATTTATTTCCAATAGCCATGTCAACGTATATTTACCAGCTTACCCGTACTTAGAGAAGGAGAGAGATTATTATTAATAAATATTACGAGAAGGACACTTAGTAAAGGAGAAAAGAAGGAGAAATACTGTCATATATTTGATACTAAATGGAAATGATAAATGAAAAAAAAAAGGGAAGAACAGTGTGTTACATAAGGAGGTAATGATGAATATGAATATAGCTATTAATATTGAATGATTTTAAACGGTAATTTAACCTGCGGAGAACGATATATTAATATAATTGTGAATTAATCAGAAGAGTTTAAGAAAGGGAATTTATGTGTAGGAGCCTATGATCTCTGAATATTGTATTTTTTTTTTTATTATTATTATTATTATTTGTTGCAAAGGTGCAATTATTATTTTCTGAACAGGGATGTGTTGCCTCTGATTTCAGTAGTTATAGACAGGAAGGGACAGAGAATGTATGCCATAGCGAGCCACTCTGACTCCCAACCCTCTATGTAAGTTAGGGAATTGATAGGGAATTATATCAAAGATTAATTATAAAACATCAAGGTAAAAAGGAAAGGAATAGGTGATACGACAAAGAACGAACTAGGAATATTGAGTTGGATTAATATATTAAAGGAGTAGTACAGGAATTTAATTATAAGATAAAAGAATGAGATATAAAGAAGCTAATAAAGGGTTAATATAGAGATGATAATTTCATCAAAACCAAAGATATGTTTTTCCAAAATTATCAACTTTAACGGAGAGGCATATGTAACGTCACAGAACGTTCCATAAAAAGAAATCATTTATATAGTAAGTTAGCATAAGAGGAAAGTGAGGTGAACAGTATCGACCCAAGTAGTCCCAAAAAATTGTGTAATTTTGTATAATAATTATTTCTATCAACTTGAAAAAACGACCAAACTATGACTAAGACAAAACCCCATATATATTATTAAAGTGAATAAGAGTGAAAAAACCATAAGACACTATAAGAGAGAGAAATAATGTCAGAATCAACCAGAATAAAGTCAATAATTATTAAGTTTTATAACTATGAATAGAGTATTAAAAACTATTTTTTGTGAATAAATGGACATGACCCATTATTATATTATGTGATGTAAATAAAATAAATGTATTAAATGATTTAAATACATTATTAGAAAGAATCTAAGTTAAAATAAAAATTGTATATTTGCAATGACAAAAAATATGAATGTGTTGGATTTGAGACCATACACCAAGATGTCATGAAAAAATTAATTATTATCAGATTTAAATAAAACCTATATGCGATTGTCAATCAGACAATAGTGAACAATTTATCTTAAATAAAGGAAGCTGTCAAATGAATAAAAAGCAGTCAAAATGGCCAAAAACCGTGTTAACTAGAAACATGTAATAGGCATCTAATATTGTATAATTTATGAATTTAATGTTGCCAAAATGCAACCAAATTGCATTAGAAAGCTGTAATATGATATAAAGCAACTATACTAATATACCTGACCAACTTTAACATTGTAATAGTCAAGTTAGCAAAATATTTACTTATACCATGTATGGCTGGAACCAATTATCCAGTACAAAAATAATCATATCTGGCTAAATACTTACATAATACTAACAAAAATAAGATAGAAAGGTACAATACATCAGTATACCTTAATAAGAAACAAACTCAGTTGAAAGTAAAGTCAATTCTAAAAGAATTTAACTAATTAGAGTGAGATTTGTCACGCCACAAAAAAAGGACATCTCAAGACCAATCAATGATGCTATGTCATCTTGTGATAAATATAATATATGCACAAAGTAACCAGGTATCACAAAAGATAGACAAAATAATAAACTCTGTGTGTACAGTAGTGAAATAATACATATATTAAAGAAAAAGACTAATCATTGTATTAGAAAACTGACAAGAATCTAGGACATGAGCAGAGGCCATATAAAATTGTATTTATTTGTGTTTTATCTATGTTAAAATTTGTTTATTTTGTTGTAGGAAAGTAGTAGTAGTAGATGTTCAGCTTGTGGAAGGAACTTAGTAACTCCAAAACAATTTTTGTTATAAAAAATGAGTTTTCAATGACAACAACTGAAGGTGAGGGTTGTATATTGTACTGTTTATTAGACTTAAGTTAATTCGAAACCAATCATATTTAGTATCGCTAGATTCAGTTAAAAACAGGGAATCTAAATGTATTAATGGCATACAAATTGTGTGTACTAATGTAAAACTGTTTGATAAATACCAGTGTAATTTTTGAAATATCCTTTGTATGAAGAATAAGAAATTCGTTCTAAAAGCTTCTACGGAAGTGAAAATTGTTCTATGACATTCCATTTCGTTTATTCTCGAACATTCTAGAAAGTATTTCTACACAAATATACCGGAAGTCGATGAAAACAGTCATCCTGAATTAGTATAAAAGCGAGACCAAATTCGACCGAAAAACACTTGAAACTTGAACTCCAGAACTGATGCATCTCACACAACACTGATCAACGCAGCTAAGGCGAAACCGAAGAGGCAAGAAATCGACAAGACACGGCAGGAAGGCTTTTCCCGTACATAAACATAACCGACTGACTTAACCTCAACGAGAATCTTTGCCAAATGTATCGCTGAATTAGAGCAGCGATACGGCAAATTTTAATAGAAATCACGCAGCCAGAACGTCGACGGCCCAGGAGGGACCAAAATTTTAAATAGAGAACAAATTCTGCTGTGTTCGCATTGACTGACTAACTTGACAAATAATTCCCCCTAACGTAAACATACAATACACAAAGACTTCCTCAACACTGCATGGGAATCAGCGCTGCGGTGGCCGATTTCTGAATCAACGCTAAACAGATGATTCGTAGCGGCGGCGTTTGAACGAGATTCTACTGCCAAACGTTTTTACAAAAGTGCGGAAAAAGTAAACGATGGCTAAATTTGACTTTAAATAGATTCAGTGTACAACTGAAGAGGCGAGATTGAGAAACTACCCGAAAGGAGTGTCCAGTGCGAGAATAAATAATCATTGGAACGTGAGTTACCAAAATTAAAGTCATTTGTTACCTGGTTACATTTTCACACAGTTGTACTTCACACGCCACACATACACCTTCAAATCACTTAGTTTTTTTTTTGTAAGGCATCTAATTGATATGTCTTGGTAGTTCAAAGGAGTCACGTCCTGAGAGTAAAGATTTTTCACATATTAAACTCATGCTTTTCAACTGAGTCAAAATCTGAAATATACTAGCCGATACTTGATTGGATATATAAAAAAATTGTCAATAATAATAACTTGTAAAATTTTTTCTCTGCAATTTTATAATTTTTTGTCTATGAATGTCAGTCCTTCAGACGATTTGTTTGTTTATGAAGAATCATTAAACTTAACTGATTTTTCCAAGCTAAACTGACTTGTTTAAATTTTTTCGTAGATTTAAAAATTTTATCAATCACATTTTTTTCTTCTTGGAACAAACGTTTCCAAGTGGCGCCCACAAAAAGCATAGTATTAAGTTGTGTTACAGGACTACATCACAGCAGAGGATCCAGTCAACAGAGTAAGTAACAAAAGTGCGCGGAGGTAACGCCCGACAAATTACAACACACAAACATTTTACACAACACCACTCAATCTCATTCTTTCCGTTATAAATTGGCGCCCAACGTGGGGCTTGAAAAAGACGGAACAAGCCCGGCAACTACCAACAGATCGAGATGTCGCAAACAAAAGGAAAAGGAGAAAGACCCATACAAATGGGAGAACAAACGAAAAAACCCGAACGAGTAAAAATAACAGGGAGTGTTGACGTGAAACTATTAATGATGATGCTCCACAAAATGAAGGAGGATATGAACGAAAATACTAAAAAAAGTAATGAGCAAATGTTCCAAAGGATGGAAGAAAATATGAACAAAAATACAGAATCCCTGAAAGAGGATATGAATAGATTCAGCCAGGAAGAAAGGGAGGAAAGACAGAAATATAAGGAGGAAAGAATAGGGGCGATAGAATCTTGGAGAGAATCCCTGAGAGAGAATAGACGGAAAGAGAGAGAGGAGAATGAAAAACAAATACAGAAAATTCGGGAGGAAGGTGAAAAATGGAGAGAATCCTTGAGAGAGGAAAATCAAAAGTGGGTAGAGTCCGTTACGAAAAATAATAACGCAAATTACGAAACAGTACACGAAAATATTGAGGAGAGTAGAACCGACAATGACAGGGAGGTCGAGATAATGGAGGAACAAGTAGAAGGATTACAGATTCTATTTCGTCATCTTCCAGAAAATAATACCGGTCCTGAAACCATAGAGAAAAAAACAGTAGAAACGAAACAAAACATAGCTAATAGATTGGACAGACCGAGAAAAACAAACAGGGAGTATACAAAGGAAATAGGAGAAATGACTCAAGGCGGTTTAATTAATATAGTTAACCCCCCGGTCACTGACCGCAGAGAAAGGAGTTATATGAAAGAATATAAACAGAATTTAATGAAAAGGGACAAAAAGAAAGAGTGTATTACAAAGAAAATCATAGGCCAAAATACTTTTAAGGTAAGCGTGCCTAGAAAAAAGATACATTCCAAAAAGAAGGAAAATTATGAGGAACAAATGGGCCAGCTTATAGAAAAACACGCTCAGGCAATAAGAGAAATAAGAAAGAAAAGGAATCAAGAGAATAGGCCCCAGGCAAGTAATGACGAAAAACCCCGAGTATTTTATGTAAAACATGTATTGTCAGAAACTGGCCGAGAACCAGATAATGATCCCCAAAATGAAAGTGAGAGAGAGGAGGAATTCCGCTATGCAGAAAAATTATGGCCCAAACATGTGATGAGATGGTAATGCCATGGATTAGTCATCCAGAATAAATGTCATAGACCAGGCATTTGAAGGAGTAGAGGTGCTAAACATCGAAGGTCGAATATTGAAAAGAGAAGGAATTAAAAAGGAATGGGAATGATAATAATGACATAATATAAGGAACACAACCAAAAGGGGTTGAAATAATCAAGGTAATTATCACAAACTGACAAATATAAACCCAAATATTGTCAAACATGAA
Organism: Magicicada septendecula; assembly: GCA_034769895.1. Lineage (NCBI taxonomy): Eukaryota > Metazoa > Arthropoda > Insecta > Hemiptera > Cicadidae > Magicicada > Magicicada septendecula. The sequence continues at coordinate 167,127,377 of CM068367.1, read as the reverse complement.
AACAATACCTACGAGGTAACTGACACAATTAGGAACAAGGTAAAAGGTACGTATAACCAGACTTCATTAAAAAAGTACCATGATTAAAAAAAAATCGCAAGTCGAATACTCAATCAGTGACCAAGTACCATGACCAAAAACCAAAGTCAAATACAGCATCATAGAGAAGGTACCTTGACTAAACATGTTAACGTGAATTTTTTAACTTAGCCATAATTAGGAAGGAGGTAGAGATTATTAAATAAATATAAATATTATTGTATAGAGATTATTATAAATGAATATTACGAGATGGACACATTCCACCATAGGCAAGATTTATTTCCAATAGCCATGTCAACGTATATTTACCAGCTTACCCGTACTTAGAGAAGGAGAGAGATTATTATTAATAAATATTACGAGAAGGACACTTAGTAAAGGAGAAAAGAAGGAGAAATACTGTCATATATTTGATACTAAATGGAAATGATAAATGAAAAAAAAAAAGGGAAGAACAGTGTGTTACATAAGGAGGTTATGATGAATATGAATATAGCTATTAACATTGAATGATTTTAAACGATAATTTAACCTGCGGAGAACGATATATTAATATAATTGTGAATTAATCAGAAGAGTTTAAGAAAGGGAATTTATGTGTAGGAGCCTATGATCTTTGAATATTGTATTTTTTTTTTATTATTATTATTATTATTTGTTGCAAAGGTGCAATTATTATTTTCTGAACAGGGATGTGTTGCCTCTGATTTCAGTAGTTATAGACAGGAAGGGACAGAGAATGTATGCCATAGCGAGCCACTCTGACTCCCAACCCTCTATGTAAGTTAGGGAATTGATAGGGAATTATATCAAAGATTAATTATAAAACATCAAGGTAAAAAGGAAAGGAATAGGTGATACGACAAAGAACGAACTAGGAATATTGAGTTGGATTAATATATTAAAGGAGTAGTACAGGAATTTAATTATAAGATAAAAGAATGAGATATAAAGAAGCTAATAAAGGGTTAATATAGAGATGATAATTTCATCAAAACCAAAGATATGTTTTTCCAAAATTATCAACTTTAACGGAGAGGCATATGTAACGTCACAGAATGTTCCATAAAAAGAAATCATTTATATAGTAAGTTAGCATAAGAGGAAAGTGAGGTGAACAGTATCGAACCCAAGTAGTCCCAAAAAATTGTGTAATTTTGTATAATAATTATTTCTATCAATTTGAAAAAACGACCAAACTATGACTAAGACAAAACCCCATATATATTATTAAAGTGAATAAGAGTGAAAAAACCATAAGACACTATAAGAGAGAGAAATAATGTCAGAATCAACCAGAATAAAGTCAATAATTATTAAGTTTTATAACTATGAATAGAGTATTAAAAACTATTTTTTGTGAATAAATGGACATGACCCATTATTATATTATGTGATTTAAATAAAATAAATGTATTAAATCATTTAAATACATTATTAGAAAGAATCTAATTTAAAATAAAAATTGTATATTTGCAATGACAAAAAATATTAATGTGTTGGATTTGAGACCATACACCAAGATGTCATGAAAAAATTAATTATTATCAGATTTAAATAAAACCTATATGCGATTGTCAATCAGACAATAGTGAACAATTTATCTTAAATAAAGGAAGCTGTCAAATGAATAAAAAGCAGTCAAAATGGCCAAAAACAGTGTTAACTAGAAACATGTAATAGGCATCTAATATTGTATAATTTATGAATTTAATGTTGCCAAAATGCAACCAAATTGCATTAGAAAGCTGTAATATGATATAAAGCAACTATACTAATATACCTGACCAACTTTAACATTGTAATAGTCAAGTTAGCAAAATATTTACTTATACCATGTATGGCTGGAACCAATTATCCAGTACAAAAATAATCATATCTGGCTAAATACTTACATAATACTAACAAAAATAAGATAGAAAGGTACAATACATCAGTATACCTTAATAAGAAACAAACTCAGTTGAAAGTAAAGTCAATTCTAAAAGAATTTAACTAATTAGAGAGAGATTTGTCACGCCACAAAAAAAGGACATCTCAAGACCAATCAATGATGCTATGTCATCTTGTGATAAATATAATATATGTACAAAGTAACCAGGTATCACAAAAGATAGACAAAATAATAAACTCTGTGCGTACAGTAGTGAAATAATACATATATTAAAGAAAAAGACTAATCATTGTATTAGAAAACTGACAAGAATCTAGGCCATGAGCAGAGGCCATATAAAATTGTATTTATTTGTGTTTTATCTATGTTAAAATTTGTTTATTTTGTTGTAGGAAAGTAGTAGTAGTAGATGTTCAGCTTGTGGAAGGAACTTAGTAACTCCACAACAATTTTTGTTATAAAAAATGAGTTTTCAATGACAACAACTCAAGGTGAGTGTTGTATAGTGTATTGTTTATTAGACTTAAGTTAATTAGAAACCAATCATATTTAGTATCGCTAGATTCAGTTAAAAACAGGGAATCTAAATGTATTAATGGCATACAAATTGTGAGTACTAATGTAAAACTGTTTGATAAATACCAGTGTAATTTTTGAAATATCCTTTGTATGAAGAATACGAAATTCGTTCTAAAAGCTTCTACGGAAGTGAAAATTGTTCTATGACATTCCATTTCGTTTATTCTCGAACATTCTAGAAAGAATCTTTACACAAATATACCGGAAGTCGATGAAAACAGTCATCCTGAATTAGTATAAAAGCGAGACCAAATTCGACCGAAAAACACTTGAAACTTGAACTCCAGAACTGATGCATCTCACACAACACTGATCAACGCAGCTAAGGCGAAACCGAAGAGGCAAGAAATCGACAAGACACGGCAGGAAGGCTTTTCCCGTACATAGACATAACCGACTGACTTAACCTCAACGAGAATCTTTGCCAAATGTATCGCTGAAATAGAGCAGCGATACGGCAAATTTTAATAGAAATCACGCAGCCAGAACGTCGACGGCCCAGGAGGGACCAAAATTTTAAATAGAGAACAAATTCTGCTGTGTTCGCATTGACTGACTAACTTGACAAATAATTCCCCCTAACGTAAACATACAGTACACAAAACCTTCCTCAACACTGCATGGGAATCAGCGCTGCGGTGGCCGATTTCTGAATCAACGCTAAACAGATGATTCGTAGCGGCGGCGTTTGAACGAGATTCTACTGCCAAACGTTTTTACAAAAGTGCGGAAAAAGTAAACGATCGCTAAATTTGACTTTAAATAGATTCAGTGTACAACCGAAGAGGCGAGATTGAGAAACTACCCGAAAGGAGTGTCCAGTGCGAGAATAAATAATCATTGGAACGTGAGTTACCAAAATTAAAGTCATTTGTTACCTGGTTACATTTATCACACAGTTGTACTTCACACGCCACACATACACCTTCAAATCACTTAGTTTTTTTTTTGTAAGGCATCTAATTGATATGTCTTGGTAGTTCAAAGGAGTCACGTCCTGAGAGTAAAGATTTTTCACATATTAAACTCATGCTTTTCAACTGAGTCAAAATCTGAAATATACTAGCCGATACTTGATTGGATATATAAAAAAATTGTCAATAATAATAACTTGTAAAATTTTTTCTCTGCAATTTTATAATTTTTTGTCTATGAATGTTAGTCCTTCAGACGATTTGTTTGTTTATGAAGAATCATTAAACTTAACTGATTTTTCCAAGCTAAACTGACTTGTTTAAATTTTTTCGTAGATTTAAAAATTTTATCAATCACATTTTTTTTTTCTTGGAACAAACGTTTCCAAGTGGCGCCCACAAAAAGCATAGTATTAAGTTGTGTTACAGGACTACATCACAGCAGAGGATCCAGTCAACAGAGTAAGTAACAAAAGTGCGCGGAGGTAACGCCCGACAAATTACAACACACAAACATTTTACACAACACCACTCAATCTCATTCTTTCCGTTATAAATTGGCGCCCAACGTGGGGCTTGAAAAAGACGGAACAAGCCCGGCAACTACCAACAGATCGAGATGTCGCAAACAAAAGGAAAAGGAGAAAGACCCATACAAATGGGAGAACAAACGAAAAAACCCGAACGAGTAAAAATAACAGGGAGTGTTGACGTGAAACTATTAATGATGATGCTCCACAAAATGAAGGAGGATATGAACGACAATACTAAAAAAAGTAATGAGCAAATGTTCCAAAGGATGGAAGAAAATATGAACAAAAATACAGAATCCCTGAAAGAGGATATGAATAGATTCAGACAGGAAGAAAGGGAGGAAAGACAGAAATATAAGGAGGAAAGAATAGGGGCGATAGAATCTTGGAGAGAATCCCTGAGAGAGAATAGACGGAAAGAGAGAGAGGAGAATGAAAAACAAATACAGAAAATTCGGGAGGAAGGTGAAAAATGGAGAGAATCCTTGAGAGAGGAAAATCAAAAGTGGGTAGAGTCCGTTACGAAAAATAATAACGCAAATTACGAAACAGTACACGAAAATATTGAGGAGAGTAGAACCGACAATGACAGGGAGGTCGAGATAATGGAGGAACAAGTAGAAGGATTACAGATTCTATTTCGTCATCTTCCAGAAAATAATACCGGTCCTGAAACCATAGAGAAAAAAACAGTAGAAACGAAACAAAACATAGTTAATAGATTGGACAGACCGAAAAAAATAAACAGGGAGTATACAAAGTTAATAGGAGAAATGACTCAAGGCGGTTTAATTAATATAGTTAACCCCCCGGTCACTGACCGCAGAGAAAGGAATTATATGAAAGAATATAAACAGAATTTAATGAAAAGGGACAAAAAGAAAGAGTGTATTACAAAGAAAATCATAGGCCAAAATACTTTTAAGGTAAGCTTGCCTAGAAAAAAGATACATTCCAAAAAGAAGGAAAATTATGAGGAACAAATGGGCCAGCTTATAGAAAAACACGCTCAGGCAATAAGAGAAATAAGAAAGAAAAGGAATCAAGAGAATAGGCCCCAGGCAAGTAATGACGAAAAACCCCGAGTATTTTATGTAAAACATCTATTGGCAGAAACTGGCCGAGAACCAGATAATGATCCCCAAAATGAAAGTGAGAGAGAGGAGGAATTCCGCTATGCAGAAAAATTATGGCCCAAACATGTGATGAGATGGTAATGCCATGGATTAGTCATCCAGAATAAATGTCATAGACCAGGCATTTGAAGGAGTAGAGGTGCTAAACATCGAAGGCCGAATATTGAAAAGAGAAGGAATTAAAAAGGAATGGGAATGATAATAATGACATAATATAAGGAACACAACCAAAAGGGGTTGAAATAATCAAGGTAATTATCACAAACTGACAAATATAAACCCAAATATTGTCAAACATGAAAACAATACCTACGAGGTAACTGACACAATTAGGAACAAGGTAAAAGGTACGTATAACCAGACTTCATTAAAAAAGTACCATGATTAAAAAAAAATCGCAAGTCGAATACTCAATCAGTGACCAAGTACCATGACCAAAAACCAAAGTCAAATACAGCATCATAGAGAAGGTACCTTGACTAAACATGTTAACGTGAATTTTTTAACTTAGCCATAATTAGGAAGGAGGTAGAGATTATTAAATAAATATAAATATTATTGTATAGAGATTATTATAAATGAATATTACGAGATGGACACATTCCACCATAGGCAAGATTTATTTCCAATAGCCATGTCAACGTATATTTACCAGCTTACCCGTACTTAGAGAAGGAGAGAGATTATTATTAATAAATATTACGAGAAGGACACTTAGTAAAGGAGAAAAGAAGGAGAAATACTGTCATATATTTGATACTAAATGGAAATGATAAATGAAAAAAAAAAAGGGAAGAACAGTGTGTTACATAAGGAGGTAATGATGAATATGAATATAGCTATTAACATTGAATGATTTTAAACGGTAATTTAACCTGCGGAGAACGATATATTAATATAATTGTGAATTAATCAGAAGAGTTTAAGAAAGGGAATTTATGTGTAGGAGCCTATGATCTCTGAATATTGTATTTTTTTTTTATTATTATTATTATTATTTGTTGCAAAGGTCCAATTATTATTTTCTGAACAGGGATGTGTTGCCTCTGATTTCAGTAGTTATAGACAGGAAGGGACAGAGAATGTATGCCATAGCGAGCCACTCTGACTCCCAACCCTCTATGTAAGTTAGGGAATTGATAGGGAATTATATCAAAGATTAATTATAAAACATCAAGGTAAAAAGGAAAGGAATAGGTGATACGACAAAGAACGAACTAGGAATATTGAGTTGGATTAATATATTAAAGGAGTAGTACAGGAATTTAATTATAAGATAAAAGAATGAGATATAAAGAAGCTAATAAAGGGTTAATATAGAGATGATAATTTCATCAAAACCAAAGATATGTTTTTCCAAAATTATCAACTTTAACGGAGAGGCATATGTAACGTCACAGAACGTTCCATAAAAAGAAATCATTTATATAGTAAGTTAGCATAAGAGGAAAGTGAGGTGAACAGTATCGAACCCAACTAGTCCCAAAAAATTGTGTAATTTTGTATAATAATTATTTCTATCAACTTGAAAAAACGACCAAACTATGACTAAGACAAAACCCCATATATATTATTAAAGTGAATAAGAGTGAAAAAACCATAAGACACTATAAGAGAGAGAAATAATGTCAGAATCAACCAGAATAAAGTCAATAATTATTAAGTTTTATAACTATGAATAGAGTATTAAAAATTATTTTTTGTGAATAAATGGACATGACCCATTATTATATTATGTGATGTAAATAAAATAAATGTATTAAATGATTTAAATACATTATTAGAAAGAATCTAAGTTAAAATAAAAATTGTATATTTGCAATGACAAAAAATATTAATGTGTTGGATTTGAGACCATACACCAAGATGTCATGAAAAAATTAATTATTATCAGATTTAAATAAAACCTATATGCGATTGTCAATCAGACAATAGTGAACAATTTATCATAAATAAAGGAAGCTGTCAAATGAATAAAAAGCAGTCAAAATGGCCAAAAACCGTGTTAACTAGAAACATGTAATAGGCATCTAATATTGTATAATTTATGAATTTAATGTTGCCAAAATGCAACCAAATTGCATTAGAAAGCTGTAATATGATATAAAGCAACTATACTAATATACCTGACCAACTTTAACATTTTAATAGTCAAGTTAGCAAAATATTTACTTATACCATGTATGGCTGGAACCAATTATCCAGTACAAAAATAATCATATCTGGCTAAATACTTACATAATACTAACAAAAATAAGATAGAAAGGTACAATACATCAGTATACCTTAATAAGAAACAAACTCAGTTGAAAGTAAAGTCAATTCTAAAAGAATTTAACTAATTAGGGTGAGATTTGTCACGCCATAAAAAAAGGACATCTCAAGACCAATCAATGATGCTATGTCATCTTGTGATAAATATAATATATGTACAAAGTAACCAGGTATCACAAAAGATAGACAAAATAATAAACTCTGTGTGTACAGTAGTGAAATAATACATATATTAAAGAAAAAGACTAATCATTGTATTAGAAAACTGACAAGAATCTAGGCCATGAGCCGAGGCCATATAAAACTGTATTTATTTGTGTTTTATCTATGTTAAAATTTGTTTATTTTGTTGTAGGAAAGTAGTAGTAGTAGATGTTCAGCTTGTGGAAGGAACTTAGTAACTCCACAACAATTTTTGTTATAAAAAATGAGTTTTCAATGACAACAACTCAAGGTGAGGTTTGTATATTGTATTGTTTATTAGACTTAAGTTAATTAGAAACCAATCATATTTAGTATCGCTAGATTCAGTTAAAAACAGGGAATCTAAATGTATTAATGGCATACAAATTGTGAGTACTATTGTAAAACTGTTTGATAAATACCAGTGTAAATTTGAAATATCCTTTGTATGAAGAATAAGAAATTCGTTCTAAAAGCTTCTACGGAAGTGAAAATTGTTCTATGACATTCCATTTCGTTTATTCTCGAACATTCTAGAAAGAATTTTTACACAAATATACCGGAAGTCGATGAAAACAGTCATCCTGAATTAGTATAAAAGCGAGACCAAATTCGACCGAAAAACACTTGAAACTTGAACTCCAGAACTGATGCATCTCACACAACACTGATCAACGCAGCTAAGGCGAAACCGAAGAGGCAAGAAATCGACAAGACACGGCAGGAAGGCTTTTCCCGTACATAGACATAACCGACTGACTTAACCTCAACGAGAACCTTTGCCAAATGTATCGCTGAAATAGAGCAGCGATATGTCAAATTTTAATAGAAATCATGCAGCCAGAACGTCGACGGCCCAGGAGGGACCAAAATTTTAAATAGAGAACAAATTCTGCTGTGTTCGCATTGACTGACTAACTTGACAAATAATTCCCCCTAACGTAAACATACAATACACAAAGCCTTCCTCAACACTGCATGGGAATCAGCGCTGCGGTGGCCGATTTCTGAATCAACGCTAAACAGATGATTCGTAGCGGCGGCGTTTGAACGAGATTCTACTGCCAAACGTTTTTACAAAAGTGCGGAAAAAGTAAACGATCGCTAAATTTGACTTTAAATAGATTCAGTGTACAACCGAAGAGGCGAGATTGAGAAACTACCCGAAAGGAGTGTCCAGTGCGAGAATAAATAATCATTGGAACGTGAGTTACCAAAATTAAAGTCATTTGTTACCTGGTTACATTTATCACACAGTTGTACTTCACACGCCACACATACACCTTCAAATCACTTAGTTTTTTTTTTGTAAGGCATCTAATTGATATGTCTTGGTAGTTCAAAGGAGTCACGTCCTGAGAGTAAAGATTTTTCACATATTAAACTCATGCTTTTCAACTGAGTCAAAATCTGAAATATACTAGCCGATACTTGATTGGATATATAAAAAAATTGTCAATAATAATAACTTGTAAAATTTTTTCTCTGCAATTTTATAATTTTTTGTCTATGAATGTTAGTCCTTCAGACGATTTGTTTGTTTATGAAGAATCATTAAACTTAACTGATTTTTCCAAGCTAAACTGACTTGTTTAAATTTTTTCGTAGATTTAAAAATTTTATCAATCACATTTTTTTTTTCTTGGAACAAACGTTTCCAAGTGGCGCCCACAAAAAGCATAGTATTAAGTTGTGTTACAGGACTACATCACAGCAGAGGATCCAGTCAACAGAGTAAGTAACAAAAGTGCGCGGAGGTAACGCCCGACAAATTACAACACACAAACATTTTACACAACACCACTCAATCTCATTCTTTCCGTTATAAATTGGCGCCCAACGTGGGGCTTGAAAAAGACGGAACAAGCCCGGCAACTACCAACAGATCGAGATGTCGCAAACAAAAGGAAAAGGAGAAAGACCCATACAAATGGGAGAACAAACGAAAAAACCCGAACGAGTAAAAATAACAGGGAGTGTTGACGTGAAACTATTAATGATGATGCTCCACAAAATGAAGGAGGATATGAACGACAATACTAAAAAAAGTAATGAGCAAATGTTCCAAAGGATGGAAGAAAATATGAACAAAAATACAGAATCCCTGAAAGAGGATATGAATAGATTCAGACAGGAAGAAAGGGAGGAAAGACAGAAATATAAGGAGGAAAGAATAGGGGCGATAGAATCTTGGAGAGAATCCCTGAGAGAGAATAGACGGAAAGAGAGAGAGGAGAATGAAAAACAAATACAGAAAATTCGGGAGGAAGGTGAAAAATGGAGAGAATCCTTGAGAGAGGAAAATCAAAAGTGGGTAGAGTCCGTTACGAAAAATAATAACGCAAATTACGAAACAGTACACGAAAATATTGAGGAGAGTAGAACCGACAATGACAGGGAGGTCGAGATAATGGAGGAACAAGTAGAAGGATTACAGATTCTATTTCGTCATCTTCCAGAAAATAATACCGGTCCTGAAACCATAGAGAAAAAAACAGTAGAAACGAAACAAAACATAGCTAATAGATTGGACAGACCGAGAAAAACAAACAGGGAGTATACAAAGGAAATAGGAGAAATGACTCAAGGCGGTTTAATTAATATAGTTAACCCCCCGGTCACTGACCGCAGAGAAAGGAGTTATATGAAAGAATATAAACAGAATTTAATGAAAAGGGACAAAAAGAAAGAGTGTATTACAAAGAAAATCATAGGCCAAAATACTTTTAAGGTAAGCGTGCCTAGAAAAAAGATACATTCCAAAAAGAAGGAAAATTATGAGGAACAAATGGGCCAGCTTATAGAAAAACACGCTCAGGCAATAAGAGAAATAAGAAAGAAAAGGAATCAAGAGAATAGGCCCCAGGCAAGTAATGACGAAAAACCCCGAGTATTTTATGTAAAACATGTATTGTCAGAAACTGGCCGAGAACCAGATAATGATCCCCAAAATGAAAGTGAGAGAGAGGAGGAATTCCGCTATGCAGAAAAATTATGGCCCAAACATGTGATGAGATGGTAATGCCATGGATTAGTCATCCAGAATAAATGTCATAGACCAGGCATTTGAAGGAGTAGAGGTGCTAAACATCGAAGGTCGAATATTGAAAAGAGAAGGAATTAAAAAGGAATGGGAATGATAATAATGACATAATATAAGGAACACAACCAAAAGGGGTTGAAATAATCAAGGTAATTATCACAAACTGACAAATATAAACCCAAATATTGTCAAACATGAAAACAATACCTACGAGGTAACTGACACAATTAGGAACAAGGTAAAAGGTACGTATAACCAGACTTCATTAAAAAAGTACCATGATTAAAAAAAAATCGCAAGTCGAATACTCAATCAGTGACCAAGTACCATGACCAAAAACCAAAGTCAAATACAGCATCATAGAGAAGGTACCTTGACTAAACATGTTAACGTGAATTTTTTAACTTAGCCATAATTAGGAAGGAGGTAGAGATTATTAAATAAATATAAATATTATTGTATAGAGATTATTATAAATGAATATTACGAGATGGACACATTCCACCATAGGCAAGATTTATTTCCAATAGCCATGTCAACGTATATTTACCAGCTTACCCGTACTTAGAGAAGGAGAGAGATTATTATTAATAAATATTACGAGAAGGACACTTAGTAAAGGAGAAAAGAAGGAGAAATACTGTCATATATTTGATACTAAATGGAAATGATAAATGAAAAAAAAAAAGGGAAGAACAGTGTGTTACATAAGGAGGTAATGATGAATATGAATATAGCTATTAACATTGAATGATTTTAAACGATAATTTAACCTGCGGAGAACGATATATTAATATAATTGTGAATTAATCAGAAGAGTTTAAGAAAGGGAATTTATGTGTAGGAGCCTATGATCTTTGAATATTGTATTTTTTTTTTATTATTATTATTATTATTTGTTGCAAAGGTGCAATTATTATTTTCTGAACAGGGATGTGTTGCCTCTGATTTCAGTAGTTATAGACAGGAAGGGACAGAGAATGTATGCCATAGCGAGCCACTCTGACTCCCAACCCTCTATGTAAGTTAGGGAATTGATAGGGAATTATATCAAAGATTAATTATAAAACATCAAGGTAAAAAGGAAAGGAATAGGTGATACGACAAAGAACGAACTAGGAATATTGAGTTGGATTAATATATTAAAGGAGTAGTACAGGAATTTAATTATAAGATAAAAGAATGAGATATAAAGAAGCTAATAAAGGGTTAATATAGAGATGATAATTTCATCAAAACCAAAGATATGTTTTTCCAAAATTATCAACTTTAACGGAGAGGCATATGTAACGTCACAGAATGTTCCATAAAAAGAAATCATTTATATAGTAAGTTAGCATAAGAGGAAAGTGAGGTGAACAGTATCGAACCCAAGTAGTCCCAAAAAATTGTGTAATTTTGTATAATAATTATTTCTATCAATTTGAAAAAACGACCAAACTATGACTAAGACAAAACCCCATATATATTATTAAAGTGAATAAGAGTGAAAAAACCATAAGACACTATAAGAGAGAGAAATAATGTCAGAATCAACCAGAATAAAGTCAATAATTATTAAGTTTTATAACTATGAATAGAGTATTAAAAACTATTTTTTGTGAATAAATGGACATGACCCATTATTATATTATGTGATTTAAATAAAATAAATGTATTAAATCATTTAAATACATTATTAGAAAGAATCTAATTTAAAATAAAAATTGTATATTTGCAATGACAAAAAATATTAATGTGTTGGATTTGAGACCATACACCAAGATGTCATGAAAAAATTAATTATTATCAGATTTAAATAAAACCTATATGCGATTGTCAATCAGACAATAGTGAACAATTTATCTTAAATAAAGGAAGCTGTCAAATGAATAAAAAGCAGTCAAAATGGCCAAAAACAGTGTTAACTAGAAACATGTAATAGGCATCTAATATTGTATAATTTATGAATTTAATGTTGCCAAAATGCAACCAAATTGCATTAGAAAGCTGTAATATGATATAAAGCAACTATACTAATATACCTGACCAACTTTAACATTGTAATAGTCAAGTTAGCAAAATATTTACTTATACCATGTATGGCTGGAACCAATTATCCAGTACAAAAATAATCATATCTGGCTAAATACTTACATAATACTAACAAAAATAAGATAGAAAGGTACAATACATCAGTATACCTTAATAAGAAACAAACTCAGTTGAAAGTAAAGTCAATTCTAAAAGAATTTAACTAATTAGAGAGAGATTTGTCACGCCACAAAAAAAGGACATCTCAAGACCAATCAATGATGCTATGTCATCTTGTGATAAATATAATATATGTACAAAGTAACCAGGTATCACAAAAGATAGACAAAATAATAAACTCTGTGCGTACAGTAGTGAAATAATACATATATTAAAGAAAAAGACTAATCATTGTATTAGAAAACTGACAAGAATCTAGGCCATGAGCAGAGGCCATATAAAATTGTATTTATTTGTGTTTTATCTATGTTAAAATTTGTTTATTTTGTTGTAGGAAAGTAGTAGTAGTAGATGTTCAGCTTGTGGAAGGAACTTAGTAACTCCACAACAATTTTTGTTATAAAAAATGAGTTTTCAATGACAACAACTCAAGGTGAGTGTTGTATAGTGTATTGTTTATTAGACTTAAGTTAATTAGAAACCAATCATATTTAGTATCGCTAGATTCAGTTAAAAACAGGGAATCTAAATGTATTAATGGCATACAAATTGTGAGTACTAATGTAAAACTGTTTGATAAATACCAGTGTAATTTTTGAAATATCCTTTGTATGAAGAATACGAAATTCGTTCTAAAAGCTTCTACGGAAGTGAAAATTGTTCTATGACATTCCATTTCGTTTATTCTCGAACATTCTAGAAAGAATCTTTACACAAATATACCGGAAGTCGATGAAAACAGTCATCCTGAATTAGTATAAAAGCGAGACCAAATTCGACCGAAAAACACTTGAAACTTGAACTCCAGAACTGATGCATCTCACACAACACTGATCAACGCAGCTAAGGCGAAACCGAAGAGGCAAGAAATCGACAAGACACGGCAGGAAGGCTTTTCCCGTACATAGACATAACCGACTGACTTAACCTCAACGAGAATCTTTGCCAAATGTATCGCTGAAATAGAGCAGCGATACGGCAAATTTTAATAGAAATCACGCAGCCAGAACGTCGACGGCCCAGGAGGGACCAAAATTTTAAATAGAGAACAAATTCTGCTGTGTTCGCATTGACTGACTAACTTGACAAATAATTCCCCCTAACGTAAACATACAGTACACAAAACCTTCCTCAACACTGCATGGGAATCAGCGCTGCGGTGGCCGATTTCTGAATCAACGCTAAACAGATGATTCGTAGCGGCGGCGTTTGAACGAGATTCTACTGCCAAACGTTTTTACAAAAGTGCGGAAAAAGTAAACGATCGCTAAATTTGACTTTAAATAGATTCAGTGTACAACCGAAGAGGCGAGATTGAGAAACTACCCGAAAGGAGTGTCCAGTGCGAGAATAAATAATCATTGGAACGTGAGTTACCAAAATTAAAGTCATTTGTTACCTGGTTACATTTATCACACAGTTGTACTTCACACGCCACACATACACCTTCAAATCACTTAGTTTTTTTTTTGTAAGGCATCTAATTGATATGTCTTGGTAGTTCAAAGGAGTCACGTCCTGAGAGTAAAGATTTTTCACATATTAAACTCATGCTTTTCAACTGAGTCAAAATCTGAAATATACTAGCCGATACTTGATTGGATATATAAAAAAATTGTCAATAATAATAACTTGTAAAATTTTTTCTCTGCAATTTTATAATTTTTTGTCTATGAATGTTAGTCCTTCAGACGATTTGTTTGTTTATGAAGAATCATTAAACTTAACTGATTTTTCCAAGCTAAACTGACTTGTTTAAATTTTTTCGTAGATTTAAAAATTTTATCAATCACATTTTTTTTTTCTTGGAACAAACGTTTCCAAGTGGCGCCCACAAAAAGCATAGTATTAAGTTGTGTTACAGGACTACATCACAGCAGAGGATCCAGTCAACAGAGTAAGTAACAAAAGTGCGCGGAGGTAACGCCCGACAAATTACAACACACAAACATTTTACACAACACCACTCAATCTCATTCTTTCCGTTATAAATTGGCGCCCAACGTGGGGCTTGAAAAAGACGGAACAAGCCCGGCAACTACCAACAGATCGAGATGTCGCAAACAAAAGGAAAAGGAGAAAGACCCATACAAATGGGAGAACAAACGAAAAAACCCGAACGAGTAAAAATAACAGGGAGTGTTGACGTGAAACTATTAATGATGATGCTCCACAAAATGAAGGAGGATATGAACGACAATACTAAAAAAAGTAATGAGCAAATGTTCCAAAGGATGGAAGAAAATATGAACAAAAATACAGAATCCCTGAAAGAGGATATGAATAGATTCAGACAGGAAGAAAGGGAGGAAAGACAGAAATATAAGGAGGAAAGAATAGGGGCGATAGAATCTTGGAGAGAATCCCTGAGAGAGAATAGACGGAAAGAGAGAGAGGAGAATGAAAAACAAATACAGAAAATTCGGGAGGAAGGTGAAAAATGGAGAGAATCCTTGAGAGAGGAAAATCAAAAGTGGGTAGAGTCCGTTACGAAAAATAATAACGCAAATTACGAAACAGTACACGAAAATATTGAGGAGAGTAGAACCGACAATGACAGGGAGGTCGAGATAATGGAGGAACAAGTAGAAGGATTACAGATTCTATTTCGTCATCTTCCAGAAAATAATACCGGTCCTGAAACCATAGAGAAAAAAACAGTAGAAACGAAACAAAACATAGCTAATAGATTGGACAGACCGAAAAAAATAAACAGGGAGTATACAAAGTTAATAGGAGAAATGACTCAAGGCGGTTTAATTAATATAGTTAACCCCCCGGTCACTGACCGCAGAGAAAGGAATTATATGAAAGAATATAAACAGAATTTAATGAAAAGGGACAAAAAGAAAGAGTGTATTACAAAGAAAATCATAGGCCAAAATACTTTTAAGGTAAGCTTGCCTAGAAAAAAGATACATTCCAAAAAGAAGGAAAATTATGAGGAACAAATGGGCCAGCTTATAGAAAAACACGCTCAGGCAATAAGAGAAATAAGAAAGAAAAGGAATCAAGAGAATAGGCCCCAGGCAAGTAATGACGAAAAACCCCGAGTATTTTATGTAAAACATGTATTGGCAGAAACTGGCCGAGAACCAGATAATGATCCCCAAAATGAAAGTGAGAGAGAGGAGGAATTCCGCTATGCAGAAAAATTATGGCCCAAACATGTGATGAGATGGTAATGCCATGGATTAGTCATCCAGAATAAATGTCATAGACCAGGCATTTGAAGGAGTAGAGGTGCTAAACATCGAAGGCCGAATATTGAAAAGAGAAGGAATTAAAAAGGAATGGGAATGATAATAATGACATAATATAAGGAACACAACCAAAAGGGGTTGAAATAATCAAGGTAATTATCACAAACTGACAAATATAAACCCAAATATTGTCAAACATGAAAACAATACCTACGAGGTAACTGACACAATTAGGAACAAGGTAAAAGGTACGTATAACCAGACTTCATTAAAAAAGTACCATGATTAAAAAAAAATCGCAAGTCGAATACTCAATCAGTGACCAAGTACCATGACCAAAAACCAAAGTCAAATACAGCATCATAGAGAAGGTACCTTGACTAAACATGTTAACGTGAATTTTTTAACTTAGCCATAATTAGGAAGGAGGTAGAGATTATTAAATAAATATAAATATTATTGTATAGAGATTATTATAAATGAATATTACGAGATGGACACATTCCACCATAGGCAAGATTTATTTCCAATAGCCATGTCAACGTATATTTACCAGCTTACCCGTACTTAGAGAAGGAGAGAGATTATTATTAATAAATATTACGAGAAGGACACTTAGTAAAGGAGAAAAGAAGGAGAAATACTGTCATATATTTGATACTAAATGGAAATGATAAATGAAAAAAAAAAAGGGAAGAACAGTGTGTTACATAAGGAGGTAATGATGAATATGAATATAGCTATTAACATTGAATGATTTTAAACGGTAATTTAACCTGCGGAGAACGATATATTAATATAATTGTGAATTAATCAGAAGAGTTTAAGAAAGGGAATTTATGTGTAGGAGCCTATGATCTCTGAATATTGTATTTTTTTTTTTTATTATTATTATTATTATTTGTTGCAAAGGTCCAATTATTATTTTCTGAACAGGGATGTGTTGCCTCTGATTTCAGTAGTTATAGACAGGAAGGGACAGAGAATGTATGCCATAGCGAGCCACTCTGACTCCCAACCCTCTATGTAAGTTAGGGAATTGATAGGGAATTATATCAAAGATTAATTATAAAACATCAAGGTAAAAAGGAAAGGAATAGGTGATACGACAAAGAACGAACTAGGAATATTGAGTTGGATTAATATATTAAAGGAGTAGTACAGGAATTTAATTATAAGATAAAAGAATGAGATATAAAGAAGCTAATAAAGGGTTAATATAGAGATGATAATTTCATCAAAACCAAAGATATGTTTTTCCAAAATTATCAGCTTTAACGGAGAGGCATATGTAACGTCACAGAACGTTCCATAAAAAGAAATCATTTATATAGTAAGTTAGCATAAGAGGAAAGTGAGGTGAACAGTATCGAACCCAACTAGTCCCAAAAAATTGTGTAATTTTGTATAATAATTATTTCTATCAACTTGAAAAAACGACCAAACTATGACTAAGACAAAACCCCATATATATTATTAAAGTGAATAAGAGTGAAAAAACCATAAGACACTATAAGAGAGAGAAATAATGTCAGAATCAACCAGAATAAAGTCAATAATTATTAAGTTTTATAACTATGAATAGAGTATTAAAAATTATTTTTTGTGAATAAATGGACATGACCCATTATTATATTATGTGATGTAAATAAAATAAATGTATTAAATGATTTAAATACATTATTAGAAAGAATCTAAGTTAAAATAAAAATTGTATATTTGCAATGACAAAAAATATTAATGTGTTGGATTTGAGACCATACACCAAGATGTCATGAAAAAATTAATTATTATCAGATTTAAATAAAACCTATATGCGATTGTCAATCAGACAATAGTGAACAATTTATCATAAATAAAGGAAGCTGTCAAATGAATAAAAAGCAGTCAAAATGGCCAAAAACCGTGTTAACTAGAAACATGTAATAGGCATCTAATATTGTATAATTTATGAATTTAATGTTGCCAAAATGCAACCAAATTGCATTAGAAAGCTGTAATATGATATAAAGCAACTATACTAATATACCTGACCAACTTTAACATTGTAATAGTCAAGTTAGCAAAATATTTACTTATACCATGTATGGCTGGAACCAATTATCCAGTACAAAAATAATCATATCTGGCTAAATACTTACATAATACTAACAAAAATAAGATAGAAAGGTACAATACATCAGTATACCTTAATAAGAAACAAACTCAGTTGAAAGTAAAGTCAATTCTAAAAGAATTTAACTAATTAGAGTGAGATTTGTCACGCCATAAAAAAAGGACATCTCAAGACCAATCAATGATGCTATGTCATCTTGTGATAAATATAATATATGTACAAAGTAACCAGGTATCACAAAAGATAGACAAAATAATAAACTCTGTGTGTACAGTAGTGAAATAATACATATATTAAAGAAAAAGACTAATCATTGTATTAGAAAACTGACAAGAATCTAGGCCATGAGCCGAGGCCATATAAAATTGTATTTATTTGTGTTTTATCTATGTTAAAATTTGTTTATTTTGTTGTAGGAAAGTAGTAGTAGTAGATGTTCAGCTTGTGGAAGGAACTTAGTAACTCCACAACAATTTTTGTTATAAAAAATGAGTTTTCAATGACAACAACTCAAGGTGAGGTTTGTATATTGTATTGTTTATTAGACTTAAGTTAATTAGAAACCAATCATATTTAGTATCGCTAGATTCAGTTAAAAACAGGGAATCTAAATGTATTAATGGCATACAAATTGTGAGTACTATTGTAAAACTGTTTGATAAATACCAGTGTAATTTTTGAAATATCCTTTGTATGAAGAATAAGAAATTCGTTCTAAAAGCTTCTACGGAAGTGAAAATTGTTCTATGACATTCCATTTCGTTTATTCTCGAACATTCTAGAAAGAATTTTTACACAAATATACCGGAAGTCGATGAAAACAGTCATCCTGAATTAGTATAAAAGCGAGACCAAATTCGACCGAAAAACACTTGAAACTTGAACTCCAGAACTGATGCATCTCACACAACACTGATCAACGCAGCTAAGGCGAAACCGAAGAGGCAAGAAATCGACAAGACACGGCAGGAAGGCTTTTCCCGTACATAGACATAACCGACTGACTTAACCTCAACGAGAACCTTTGCCAAATGTATCGCTGAAATAGAGCAGCGATACGGCAAATTTTAATAGAAATCACGCAGCCAGAACGTCGACGGCCCAGGAGGGACCAAAATTTTAAATAGAGAACAAATTCTGCTGTGTTCGCATTGACTGACTAACTTGACAAATAATTCCCCCTAACGTAAACATACAGTACACAAAACCTTCCTCAACACTGCATGGGAATCAGCGCTGCGGTGGCCGATTTCTGAATCAACGCTAAACAGATGATTCGTAGCGGCGGCGTTTGAACGAGATTCTACTGCCAAACGTTTTTACAAAAGTGCGGAAAAAGTAAACGATCGCTAAATTTGACTTTAAATAGATTCAGTGTACAACCGAAGAGGCGAGATTGAGAAACTACCCGAAAGGAGTGTCCAGTGCGAGAATAAATAATCATTGGAACGTGAGTTACCAAAATTAAAGTCATTTGTTACCTGGTTACATTTATCACACAGTTGTACTTCACACGCCACACATACACCTTCAAATCACTTAGTTTTTTTTTTGTAAGGCATCTAATTGATATGTCTTGGTAGTTCAAAGGAGTCACGTCCTGAGAGTAAAGATTTTTCACATATTAAACTCATGCTTTTCAACTGAGTCAAAATCTGAAATATACTAGCCGATACTTGATTGGATATATAAAAAAATTGTCAATAATAATAACTTGTAAAATTTTTTCTCTGCAATTTTATAATTTTTTGTCTATGAATGTTAGTCCTTCAGACGATTTGTTTGTTTATGAAGAATCATTAAACTTAACTGATTTTTCCAAGCTAAACTGACTTGTTTAAATTTTTTCGTAGATTTAAAAATTTTATCAATCACATTTTTTTTTTCTTGGAACAAACGTTTCCAAGTGGCGCCCACAAAAAGCATAGTATTAAGTTGTGTTACAGGACTACATCACAGCAGAGGATCCAGTCAACAGAGTAAGTAACAAAAGTGCGCGGAGGTAACGCCCGACAAATTACAACACACAAACATTTTACACAACACCACTCAATCTCATTCTTTCCGTTATAAATTGGCGCCCAACGTGGGGCTTGAAAAAGACGGAACAAGCCCGGCAACTACCAACAGATCGAGATGTCGCAAACAAAAGGAAAAGGAGAAAGACCCATACAAATGGGAGAACAAACGAAAAAACCCGAACGAGTAAAAATAACAGGGAGTGTTGACGTGAAACTATTAATGATGATGCTCCACAAAATGAAGGAGGATATGAACGACAATACTAAAAAAAGTAATGAGCAAATGTTCCAAAGGATGGAAGAAAATATGAACAAAAATACAGAATCCCTGAAAGAGGATATGAATAGATTCAGACAGGAAGAAAGGGAGGAAAGACAGAAATATAAGGAGGAAAGAATAGGGGCGATAGAATCTTGGAGAGAATCCCTGAGAGAGAATAGACGGAAAGAGAGAGAGGAGAATGAAAAACAAATACAGAAAATTCGGGAGGAAGGTGAAAAATGGAGAGAATCCTTGAGAGAGGAAAATCAAAAGTGGGTAGAGTCCGTTACGAAAAATAATAACGCAAATTACGAAACAGTACACGAAAATATTGAGGAGAGTAGAACCGACAATGACAGGGAGGTCGAGATAATGGAGGAACAAGTAGAAGGATTACAGATTCTATTTCGTCATCTTCCAGAAAATAATACCGGTCCTGAAACCATAGAGAAAAAAACAGTAGAAACGAAACAAAACATAGCTAATAGATTGGACAGACCGAAAAAAATAAACAGGGAGTATACAAAGTTAATAGGAGAAATGACTCAAGGCGGTTTAATTAATATAGTTAACCCCCCGGTCACTGACCGCAGAGAAAGGAATTATATGAAAGAATATAAACAGAATTTAATGAAAAGGGACAAAAAGAAAGAGTGTATTACAAAGAAAATCATAGGCCAAAATACTTTTAAGGTAAGCTTGCCTAGAAAAAAGATACATTCCAAAAAGAAGGAAAATTATGAGGAACAAATGGGCCAGCTTATAGAAAAACACGCTCAGGCAATAAGAGAAATAAGAAAGAAAAGGAATCAAGAGAATAGGCCCCAGGCAAGTAATGACGAAAAACCCCGAGTATTTTATGTAAAACATGTATTGGCAGAAACTGGCCGAGAACCAGATAATGATCCCCAAAATGAAAGTGAGAGAGAGGAGGAATTCCGCTATGCAGAAAAATTATGGCCCAAACATGTGATGAGATGGTAATGCCATGGATTAGTCATCCAGAATAAATGTCATAGACCAGGCATTTGAAGGAGTAGAGGTGCTAAACATCGAAGGCCGAATATTGAAAAGAGAAGGAATTAAAAAGGAATGGGAATGATAATAATGACATAATATAAGGAACACAACCAAAAGGGGTTGAAATAATCAAGGTAATTATCACAAACTGACAAATATAAACCCAAATATTGTCAAACATGAAAACAATACCTACGAGGTAACTGACACAATTAGGAACAAGGTAAAAGGTACGTATAACCAGACTTCATTAAAAAAGTACCATGATTAAAAAAAAATCGCAAGTCGAATACTCAATCAGTGACCAAGTACCATGACCAAAAACCAAAGTCAAATACAGCATCATAGAGAAGGTACCTTGACTAAACATGTTAACGTGAATTTTTTAACTTAGCCATAATTAGGAAGGAGGTAGAGATTATTAAATAAATATAAATATTATTGTATAGAGATTATTATAAATGAATATTACGAGATGGACACATTCCACCATAGGCAAGATTTATTTCCAATAGCCATGTCAACGTATATTTACCAGCTTACCCGTACTTAGAGAAGGAGAGAGATTATTATTAATAAATATTACGAGAAGGACACTTAGTAAAGGAGAAAAGAAGGAGAAATACTGTCATATATTTGATACTAAATGGAAATGATAAATGAAAAAAAAAAAGGGAAGAACAGTGTGTTACATAAGGAGGTAATGATGAATATGAATATAGCTATTAACATTGAATGATTTTAAACGGTAATTTAACCTGCGGAGAACGATATATTAATATAATTGTGAATTAATCAGAAGAGTTTAAGAAAGGGAATTTATGTGTAGGAGCCTATGATCTCTGAATATTGTATTTTTTTTTTTATTATTATTATTATTATTTGTTGCAAAGGTCCAATTATTATTTTCTGAACAGGGATGTGTTGCCTCTGATTTCAGTAGTTATAGACAGGAAGGGACAGAGAATGTATGCCATAGCGAGCCACTCTGACTCCCAACCCTCTATGTAAGTTAGGGAATTGATAGGGAATTATATCAAAGATTAATTATAAAACATCAAGGTAAAAAGGAAAGGAATAGGTGATACGACAAAGAACGAACTAGGAATATTGAGTTGGATTAATATATTAAAGGAGTAGTACAGGAATTTAATTATAAGATAAAAGAATGAGATATAAAGAAGCTAATAAAGGGTTAATATAGAGATGATAATTTCATCAAAACCAAAGATATGTTTTTCCAAAATTATCAGCTTTAACGGAGAGGCATATGTAACGTCACAGAACGTTCCATAAAAAGAAATCATTTATATAGTAAGTTAGCATAAGAGGAAAGTGAGGTGAACAGTATCGAACCCAACTAGTCCCAAAAAATTGTGTAATTTTGTATAATAATTATTTCTATCAACTTGAAAAAACGACCAAACTATGACTAAGACAAAACCCCATATATATTATTAAAGTGAATAAGAGTGAAAAAACCATAAGACACTATAAGAGAGAGAAATAATGTCAGAATCAACCAGAATAAAGTCAATAATTATTAAGTTTTATAACTATGAATAGAGTATTAAAAATTATTTTTTGTGAATAAATGGACATGACCCATTATTATATTATGTGATGTAAATAAAATAAATGTATTAAATGATTTAAATACATTATTAGAAAGAATCTAAGTTAAAATAAAAATTGTATATTTGCAATGACAAAAAATATTAATGTGTTGGATTTGAGACCATACACCAAGATGTCATGAAAAAATTAATTATTATCAGATTTAAATAAAACCTATATGCGATTGTCAATCAGACAATAGTGAACAATTTATCATAAATAAAGGAAGCTGTCAAATGAATAAAAAGCAGTCAAAATGGCCAAAAACCGTGTTAACTAGAAACATGTAATAGGCATCTAATATTGTATAATTTATGAATTTAATGTTGCCAAAATGCAACCAAATTGCATTAGAAAGCTGTAATATGATATAAAGCAACTATACTAATATACCTGACCAACTTTAACATTGTAATAGTCAAGTTAGCAAAATATTTACTTATACCATGTATGGCTGGAACCAATTATCCAGTACAAAAATAATCATATCTGGCTAAATACTTACATAATACTAACAAAAATAAGATAGAAAGGTACAATACATCAGTATACCTTAATAAGAAACAAACTCAGTTGAAAGTAAAGTCAATTCTAAAAGAATTTAACTAATTAGAGTGAGATTTGTCACGCCATAAAAAAAGGACATCTCAAGACCAATCAATGATGCTATGTCATCTTGTGATAAATATAATATATGTACAAAGTAACCAGGTATCACAAAAGATAGACAAAATAATAAACTCTGTGTGTACAGTAGTGAAATAATACATATATTAAAGAAAAAGACTAATCATTGTATTAGAAAACTGACAAGAATCTAGGCCATGAGCCGAGGCCATATAAAATTGTATTTATTTGTGTTTTATCTATGTTAAAATTTGTTTATTTTGTTGTAGGAAAGTAGTAGTAGTAGATGTTCAGCTTGTGGAAGGAACTTAGTAACTCCACAACAATTTTTGTTATAAAAAATGAGTTTTCAATGACAACAACTCAAGGTGAGGTTTGTATATTGTATTGTTTATTAGACTTAAGTTAATTAGAAACCAATCATATTTAGTATCGCTAGATTCAGTTAAAAACAGGGAATCTAAATGTATTAATGGCATACAAATTGTGAGTACTATTGTAAAACTGTTTGATAAATACCAGTGTAATTTTTGAAATATCCTTTGTATGAAGAATAAGAAATTCGTTCTAAAAGCTTCTACGGAAGTGAAAATTGTTCTATGACATTCCATTTCGTTTATTCTCGAACATTCTAGAAAGAATTTTTACACAAATATACCGGAAGTCGATGAAAACAGTCATCCTGAATTAGTATAAAAGCGAGACCAAATTCGACCGAAAAACACTTGAAACTTGAACTCCAGAACTGATGCATCTCACACAACACTGATCAACGCAGCTAAGGCGAAACCGAAGAGGCAAGAAATCGACAAGACACGGCAGGAAGGCTTTTCCCGTACATAGACATAACCGACTGACTTAACCTCAACGAGAACCTTTGCCAAATGTATCGCTGAAATAGAGCAGCGATATGTCAAATTTTAATAGAAATCATGCAGCCAGAACGTCGACGGCCCAGGAGGGACCAAAATTTTAAATAGAGAACAAATTCTGCTGTGTTCGCATTGACTGACTAACTTGACAAATAATTCCCCCTAACGTAAACATACAATACACAAAGCCTTCCTCAACACTGCATGGGAATCAGCGCTGCGGTGGCCGATTTCTGAATCAACGCTAAACAGATGATTCGTAGCGGCGGCGTTTGAACGAGATTCTACTGCCAAACGTTTTTACAAAAGTGCGGAAAAAGTAAACGATCGCTAAATTTGACTTTAAATAGATTCAGTGTACAACCGAAGAGGCGAGATTGAGAAACTACCCGAAAGGAGTGTCCAGTGCGAGAATAAATAATCATTGGAACGTGAGTTACCAAAATTAAAGTCATTTGTTACCTGGTTACATTTATCACACAGTTGTACTTCACACGCCACACATACACCTTCAAATCACTTAGTTTTTTTTTTGTAAGGCATCTAATTGATATGTCTTGGTAGTTCAAAGGAGTCACGTCCTGAGAGTAAAGATTTTTCACATATTAAACTCATGCTTTTCAACTGAGTCAAAATCTGAAATATACTAGCCGATACTTGATTGGATATATAAAAAAATTGTCAATAATAATAACTTGTAAAATTTTTTCTCTGCAATTTTATAATTTTTTGTCTATGAATGTTAGTCCTTCAGACGATTTGTTTGTTTATGAAGAATCATTAAACTTAACTGATTTTTCCAAGCTAAACTGACTTGTTTAAATTTTTTCGTAGATTTAAAAATTTTATCAATCACATTTTTTTTTTCTTGGAACAAACGTTTCCAAGTGGCGCCCACAAAAAGCATAGTATTAAGTTGTGTTACAGGACTACATCACAGCAGAGGATCCAGTCAACAGAGTAAGTAACAAAAGTGCGCGGAGGTAACGCCCGACAAATTACAACACACAAACATTTTACACAACACCACTCAATCTCATTCTTTCCGTTATAAATTGGCGCCTAACGTGGGGCTTGAAAAAGACGGAACAAGCCCGGCAACTACCAACAGATCGAGAGTTCGCAAACAAAAGGGAAAGGAGAAAGACCCATACAAATGGGAGAACAAACGAAAAAACCCGAACTAGTAAAAATAACAGGGAGTGTTGACGTGAAACTATTAATGATGATGCTCCACAAAATGAAGGAGGATATGAAAGAAAATACTAAAAAAAGTAATGAGCAAATGTTCCAAAGGATGGAAGAAAATATGAACAAAAATACAGAATCCCTGAAAGAGGATATGAATAGATTCAGACAGGAAGAAAGGGAGGAAAGACAGAAATATAAGGAGGAAAGAATAGGGGCGATAGAATCTTGGAGAGAATCCCTGAGAGAGAATAGACGGAAAGAGAGAGAGGAGAATGAAAAACAAATACAGAAAATTCGGGAGGAAGGTGAAAAATGGAGAGAATCCTTGAGGGAGGAAAATCAAAAATGGGTAGAGTCCGTTACGAAAAATAATAACGCAAATTACGAAACAGTACACGAAAATATTGAGGAGAGTAAAACCGACAATGACAGGGAGGTCGAGATAATGGAGGAACAAGTAGAAGGATTACAGATTCTATTTCGTCATCTTCCAGAAAATAATACCGGTCCTGAAACCATGGAGAAAAAAACAGTAGAAACGAAACAAAACATAGCTAATAGATTGGAAAGACCGAGAAAAACAAACAGGGAGTATACAAAGGAAATAGGAGAAATGACTCAAGGCGGTTTAATTAATATACTTAACCCCCCGGTCACTGACCGCAGAGAAAGGAGTTATATGAAAGAATATAAACAGAATTTAATGAAAAGGGACAAAAAGAAAGAGTGTATTACAAAGAAAATCATAGGCCAAAATACTTTTAAGGTAAGCGTGCCTAGAAAAAAGATACATTCCAAAAAGAAGGAAAATTATGAGGAACAAATGGGCCAGCTTATAGAAAAACACGCTCAGGCAATAAGAGAAATAAGAAAGAAAAGGAATCAAGAGAATAGGCCCCAGGCAAGTAATGACGAAAAACCCCGAGTATTTTATGTAAAACATCTATTGGCAGAAACTGGCCGAGAACCAGATAATGATCCCCAAAATGAAAGTGAGAGAGAGGAGGAATTCCGCTATGCAGAAAAATTATGGCCCAAACATGTGATGAGATGGTAATGCCATGGATTAGTCATCCAGAATAAATGTCATAGACCAGGCATTTGAAGGAGTAGAGGTGCTAAACATCGAAGGTCGAATATTGAAAAGAGAAGGAATTAAAAAGGAATGGGAATGATAATAATGACATAATATAAGGAACACAACCAAAAGGGGTTGAAATAATCAAGGTAATTATCACAAACTGACAAATATAAACCCAAATATTGTCAAACATGAAAACAATACCTACGAGGTAACTGACACAATTAGGAACAAGGTAAAAGGTACGTATAACCAGACTTCATTAAAAAAGTACCATGATTAAAAAAAAATCGCAAGTCGAATACTCAATCAGTGACCAAGTACCATGACCAAAAACCAAAGTCAAATACAGCATCATAGAGAAGGTACCTTGACTAAACATGTTAACGTGAATTTTTTAACTTAGCCATAATTAGGAAGGAGGTAGAGATTATTAAATAAATATAAATATTATTGTATAGAGATTATTATAAATGAATATTACGAGATGGACACATTCCACCATAGGCAAGATTTATTTCCAATAGCCATGTCAACGTATATTTACCAGCTTACCCGTACTTAGAGAAGGAGAGAGATTATTATTAATAAATATTACGAGAAGGACACTTAGTAAAGGAGAAAAGAAGGAGAAATACTGTCATATATTTGATACTAAATGGAAATGATAAATGAAAAAAAAAAGGGAAGAACAGTGTGTTACATAAGGAGGTAATGATGAATATGAATATAGCTATTAACATTGAATGATTTTAAACGGTAATTTAACCTGCGGAGGACGATATATTAATATAATTGTGAATTAATCAGAAGAGTTTAAGAAAGGGAATTTATGTGTAGGAGCCTATGATCTCTGAATATTGTATTTTTTTTTTATTATTATTATTATTATTTGTTGCAAAGGTGCAATTATTATTTTCTGAACAGGGATGTGTTGCCTCTGATTTCAGTAGTTATAGACAGGAAGGGACAGAGAATGTATGCCATAGCGAGCCACTCTGACTCCCAACCCTCTATGTAAGTTAGGGAATTGATAGGGAATTATATCAAAGATTAATTATAAAACATCAAGGTAAAAAGGAAAGGAATAGGTGATACGACAAAGAACGAACTAGGAATATTGAGTTGGATTAATATATTAAAGGAGTAGTACAGGAATTTAATTATAAGATAAAAGAATGAGATATAAAGAAGCTAATAAAGGGTTAATATAGAGATGATAATTTCATCAAAACCAAAGATATGTTTTTCCAAAATTATCAACTTTAACGGAGAGGCATATGTAACGTCACAGAACGTTCCATAAAAAGAAATCATTTATATAGTAAGTTAGCATAAGAGGAAAGTGAGGTGAACAGTATCGAACCCAAGTAGTCCCAAAAAATTGTGTAATTTTGTATAATAATTATTTCTATCAACTTGAAAAAACGACCAAACTATGACTAAGACAAAACCCCATATATATTATTAAAGTGAATAAGAGTGAAAAAACCATAAGACACTATAAGAGAGAGAAATAATGTCAGAATCAACCAGAATAAAGTCAATAATTATTAAGTTTTATAACTATGAATAGAGTATTAAAACTATTTTTTGTGAATAAATGGACATGACCCATTATTATATTATGTGATGTAAATAAAATAAATGTATTAAATGATTTAAATACATTATTAGAAAGAATCTAAGTTAAAATAAAAATTGTATATTTGCAATGACAAAAAATATTAATGTGTTGGATTTGAGACCATACACCAAGATGTCATGAAAAAATTAATTATTATCAGATTTAAATAAAAACTATACGTAATTGTCAAGCAGACAATAGTGAACAATTTATCATAAATAAATGAAGCTGTCAAATGAATAAAAAGCAGTCAAAATGGCCAAAAACAGTGTTAACTAGAAACATGTAATAGGCATATAATATTGTATAATTTATGAATTTAATGTTGCCAAAATGCAACCAAATTGCATTAGAAAGCTGTAATATGATATAAAGCAACTATACTAATATACCTGACCAACTTTAACATTGTAATAGTCAAGTTAGCAAAATATTTACTTATACCATGTATGGCTGGAACCAATTATCCAGTACAAAAATAATCATATCTGGCTAAATACTTACATAATACTAACAAAAATAAGATAGAAAGGTACAATACATCAGTATACCTTAATAAGAAACAAACTCAGTTGAAAGTAAAGTCAATTCTAAAAGAATTTAACTAATTAGAGTGAGATTTGTCACGCCATAAAAAAAGGACATCTCAAGACCAATCAATGATGCTATGTCATCTTGTGATAAATATAATATATGTACAAAGTAACCAGGTATCACAAAAGATAGACAAAATAATAAACTCTGTGTGTACAGTAGTGAAATAATACATATATTAAAGAAAAAGACTAATCATTGTATTAGAAAACTGACAAGAATCTAGGCCATGAGCAGAGGCCATATAAAATTGTATTTATTTGTGTTTTATCTATGTTAAAATTTGTTTATTTTGTTGTAGGAAAGTAGTAGTAGTAAATGTTCAGCTTGTGGAAGGAACTTAGTAACTCCACAACAATTTTTGTTATAAAAAATGAGTTTTCAATGACAACAACTCAAGGTGAGGGTTGTATATTGTATTGTTTATTAGACTTAAGTTAATTAGAAACCAATCATATTTAGTATCGCTAGATTCAGTTAAAAACAGGGAATCTAAATGTATTAATGGCATACAAATTGTGAGTACTAATGTAAAACTGTTTGATAAATACCAGTGTAATTTTTGAAATATCCTTTGTATGAAGAATAAGAAATTCGTTCTAAAAGCTTCTACGGAAGTGAAAATTGTTCTATGACATTCCATTTCGTTTATTCTCGAACATTCTAGAAAGAATTTTTACACAAATATACCGGAAGTCGATGAAAACAGTCATCCTGAATTAGTATAAAAGCGAGACCAAATTCGACCGAAAAACACTTGAAACTTGAACTCCAGAACTGATGCATCTCACACAACACTGATCAACGCAGCTAAGGCGAAACCGAAGAGGCAAGAAATCGACAAGACACGGCAGGAAGGCTTTTCCCGTACATAGACATAACCGACTGACTTAACCTCAACGAGAATCTTTGCCAAATGTATCGCTGAAATAGAGCAGCGATACGGCAAATTTTAATAGAAATCACGCAGCCAGAACGTCGACGGCCCAGGAGGGACCAAAATTTTAAATAGAGAACAAATTCTGCTGTGTTCGCATTGACTGACTAACTTGACAAATAATTCCCCCTAACGTAAACATACAATACACAAAGCCTTCCTCAACACTGCATGGGAATCAGCGCTGCGGTGGCCGATTTCTGAATCAACGCTAAACAGATGATTCGTAGCGGCGGCGTTTGAACGAGATTCTACTGCCAAACGTTTTTACAAAAGTGCGGAAAAAGTAAACGATCGCTAAATTTGACATTAAATAGATTCAGTGTACAACCGAAGAGGCGAGATTGAGAAACTACCCGAAAGGAGTGTCCAGTGCGAGAATAAATAATCATTGGAACGTGAGTTACCAAAATTAAAGTCATTTGTTACCTGGTTACATTTATCACACAGTTGTACTTCACACGCCACACATACACCTTCAAATCACTTAGTTTTTTTTTGTAAGGCATCTAATTGATATGTCTTGGTAGTTCAAAGGAGTCACGTCCTGAGAGTAAAGATTTTTCACATATTAAACTCATGCTTTTCAACTGAGTCAAAATCTGAAATATACTAGCCGATACTTGATTGGATATATAAAAAAATTGTCAATAATAATAACTTGTAAAATTTTTTCTCTGCAATTTTATAATTTTTTGTCTATGAATGTTAGTCCTTCAGACGATTTGTTTGTTTATGAAGAATCATTAAACTTAACTGATTTTTCCAAGCTAAACTGACTTGTTTAAATTTTTTCGTAGATTTAAAAATTTTATCAATCACATTTTTTTTTTTCTTGGAACAAACGTTTCCAAGTGGCGCCCACAAAAAGCATAGTATTAAGTTGTGTTACAGGACTACATCACAGCAGAGGATCCAGTCAACAGAGTAAATAACAAAAGTGCGCGGAGGTAACGCCCGACAAATTAAAATTACAACACACAAACATTTTACACAACACCACTCAATCTCATTCTTTCCGTTATAAATTGGCGCCCAACGTGGGGCTTGAAAAAGACGGAACAAGCCCGGCAACTACCAACAGATCGAGATGTCGCAAACAAAAGGAAAAGGAGAAAGACCCATACAAATGGGAGAACAAACGATAAAACCCGAACTATTAAAAATAACAGGGAGTGTTGACGTGAAACTATTAATGATGATGCTCCACAAAATGAAGGAGGATATGAACGAAAATACTAAAAAAAGTAATGAGCAAATGTTCCAAAGGATGGAAGAAAATATGAACAAAAATACAGAATCCCTGAAAGAGGATATGAATAGATTCAGACAGGAAGAAAGGGAGGAAAGAGAGAAATATAAGGAGGAAAGAATAGGGGCGATAGAATCTTGGAGAGAATCCCTGAGAGAGAATAGACGGAAAGAGAGAGAGGAGAATGAAAAACAAATACAGAAAATTCGGGAGGAAGGTGAAAAATGGAGAGAATCCTTGAGGGAGGAAAATCAAAAATGGGTAGAGTCCGTTACGAAAAATAATAACGCAAATTACGAAACAGTACACGAAAATATTGAGGAGAGTAAAACCGACAATGACAGGGAGGTCGAGATAATGGAGGAACAAGTAGAAGGATTACAGATTCTATTTCGTCATCTTCCAGAAAATAATACCGGTCCTGAAACCATAGAGAAAAAAACAGTAGAAACGAAACAAAACATAGCTAATAGATTGGACAGACCGAGAAAAACAAACAGGGAGTATACAAAGGAAATAGGAGAAATGACTCAAGGCGGTTTAATTAATATAGTTAACCCCCCGGTCACTGACCGCAGAGAAAGGAGTTATATGAAAGAATATAAACAGAATTTAATGAAAAGGGACAAAAAGAAAGAGTGTATTACAAAGAAAATCATAGGCCAAAATACTTTTAAGGTAAGCGTGCCTAGAAAAAAGATACATTCCAAAAAGAAGGAAAATTATGAGGAACAAATGGGCCAGCTTATAGAAAAACACGCTCAGGCAATAAGAGAAATAAGAAAGAAAAGGAATCAAGAGAATAGGCCCCAGGCAAGTAATGACGAAAAACCCCGAGTATTTTATGTAAACCATGTATTGTCAGAAACTGGCCGAGAACCAGATAATGATCCCCAAAATGAAAGTGAGAGAGAGGAGGAATTCCGCTATGCAGAAAAATTATGGCCCAAACATGTGATGAGATGGTAATGCCATGGATTAGTCATCCAGAATAAATGTCATAGACCAGGCATTTGAAGGAGTAGAGGTGCTAATCATCGAAGGTCGAATATTGAAAAGAGAAGGAATTAAAAAGGAATGGGAATGATAATAATGACATAATATAAGGAACACAACCAAAAGGGGTTGAAATAATCAAGGTAATTATCACAAACTGACAAATATAAACCCAAATATTGTCAAACATGAAAACAATACCTACGAGGTAACTGACACAATTAGGAACAAGGTAAAAGGTACGTATAACCAGACTTCATTAAAAAAGTACCATGATTAAAAAAAAATCGCAAGTCGAATACTCAATCAGTGACCAAGTACCATGACCAAAAACCAAAGTCAAATACAGCATCATAGAGAAGGTACCTTGACTAAACATGTTAACGTGAATTTTTTAACTTAGCCATAATTAGGAAGGAGGTAGAGATTATTAAATAAATATAAATATTATTGTATAGAGATTATTATAAATGAATATTACGAGATGGACACATTCCACCATAGGCAAGATTTATTTCCAATAGCCATGTCAACGTATATTTACCAGCTTACCCGTACTTAGAGAAGGAGAGAGATTATTATTAATAAATATTACGAGAAGGACACTTAGTAAAGGAGAAAAGAAGGAGAAATACTGTCATATATTTGATACTAAATGGAAATGATAAATGAAAAAAAAAAGGGAAGAACAGTGTGTTACATAAGGAGGTAATGATGAATATGAATATAGCTATTAACATTGAATGATTTTAAACGGTAATTTAACCTGCGGAGGACGATATATTAATATAATTGTGAATTAATCAGAAGAGTTTAAGAAAGGGAATTTATGTGTAGGAGCCTATGATCTCTGAATATTGTATTTTTTTTTTATTATTATTATTATTATTTGTTGCAAAGGTGCAATTATTATTTTCTGAACAGGGATGTGTTGCCTCTGATTTCAGTAGTTATAGACAGGAAGGGACAGAGAATGTATGCCATAGCGAGCCACTCTGACTCCCAACCCTCTATGTAAGTTAGGGAATTGATAGGGAATTATATCAAAGATTAATTATAAAACATCAAGGTAAAAAGGAAAGGAATAGGTGATACGACAAAGAACGAACTAGGAATATTGAGTTGGATTAATATATTAAAGGAGTAGTACAGGAATTTAATTATAAGATAAAAGAATGAGATATAAAGAAGCTAATAAAGGGTTAATATAGAGATGATAATTTCATCAAAACCAAAGATATGTTTTTCCAAAATTATCAACTTTAACGGAGAGGCATATGTAACGTCACAGAACGTTCCATAAAAAGAAATCATTTATATAGTAAGTTAGCATAAGAGGAAAGTGAGGTGAACAGTATCGAACCCCAGTAGTCCCAAAAAATTGTGTAATTTTGTATAATAATTATTTCTATCAACTTGAAAAAACGACCAAACTATGACTAAGACAAAACCCCATATATATTATTAAAGTGAATAAGAGTGAAAAAACCATAAGACACTATAAGAGAGAGAAATAATGTCAGAATCAACCAGAATAAAGTCAATAATTATTAAGTTTTATAACTATGAATAGAGTATTAAAAACTATTTTTTGTGAATAAATGGACATGACCCATTATTATATTATGTGATTTAAATAAAATAAATGTATTAAATCATTTAAATACATTATTAGAAAGAATCTAAGTTAAAATAAAAATTGTATATTTGCAATGACAAAAAATATTAATGTGTTGGATTTGAGACCATACACCAAGATGTCATGAAAAAATTAATTATTATCAGATTTAAATAAAACCTATATGCGATTGTCAATCAGACAATAGTGAACAATTTATCATAAATAAAGGAAGCTGTCAAATGAATAAAAAGCAGTCAAAATGGCCAAAAACAGTGTTAACTAGAAACATGTAATAGGCATCTAATATTGTATAATTTATGAATTTAATGTTGCCAAAATGCAACCAAATTGCATTAGAAAGCTGTAGTATGATATAAAGCAACTATACTAATATACCTGACCAACTTTAACATTGTAATAGTCAAGTTAGCAAAATATTTACTTATACCATGTATGGCTGGAACCAATTATCCAGTACAAAAATAATCATATCTGGCTAAATACTTACATAATACTAACAAAAATAAGATAGAAAGGTACAATACATCAGTATACCTTAATAAGAAACAAACTCAGTTGAAAGTAAAGTCAATTCTAAAAGAATTTAACTAATTAGAGTGAGATTTGTCACGCCATAAAAAAGGACATCTCAAGACCAATCAATGATGCTATGTCATCTTGTGATAAATATAATATATGTACAAAGTAACCAGGTATCACAAAAGATAGACAAAATAATAAACTCTGTGTGTACAGTAGTGAAATAATACATATATTAAAGAAAAAGACTAATCATTGTATTAGAAAACTGACAAGAATCTAGGCCATGAGCAGAGGCCATATAAAATTGTATTTATTTGTGTTTTATCTATGTTAAAATTTGTTTATTTTGTTGTATGAAAGTAGTAGTAGTAGATGTTCAGCTTGTGGAAGGAACTTAGTAACTCCACAACAATTTTTGTTATAAAAAATGAGTTTTCAATGACAACAACTCAAGGTGAGGGTTGTATATTGTTTATTAGACTTAAGTTAATTAGAAACCAATCATATTTAGTATCGCTAGATTCAGTTAAAAACAGGGAATCTAAATGTATTAATGGCATACAAATTGTGAGTACTAATGTAAAACTGTTTGATAAATACCAGTGTAATTTTGAAATATCCTTTGTATGAAGAATAAGAAATTCGTTCTAAAAGCTTCTACGGAAGTGAAAATTGTTCTATGACATTCCATTTCGTTTATTCTCGAACATTCTAGAAAGAATTTTTACACAAATATATCGGAAGTCGATGAAAACAGTCATCCTGAATTAGTATAAAAGCGAGACCAAATTCGACCGAAAAACACTTGAAACTTGAACTCCAGAACTGATGCATCTCACACAACACTGATCAACGCAGCTAAGGCGAAACCGAAGAGGCAAGAAATCGACAAGACACGGCAGGAAGGCTTTTCCCGTACATAGACATAACCGACTGACTTAACCTCAACGAGAACCTTTGCCAAATGTATCGCTGAAATAGAGCAGCGATACGGCAAATTTTAATAGAAATCACGCAGCCAGAACGTCGACGGCCCAGGAGGGACCAAAATTTTAAATAGAGAACAAATTCTGCTGTGTTCGCATTGACTGACTAACTTGACAAATAATTCCCCCTAACGTAAACATACAATACACAAAGCCTTCCTCAACACTGCATGGGAATCAGCGCTGCGGTGGCCGATTTCTGAATCAACGCTAAACAGATGATTCGTAACGGCGGCGTTTGAACGATATTCTACTGCCAAACGTTTTTACAAAAGTGCGGAAAAAGTAAACGATCGCAAAATTTGACTTTAAATAGATTCAGTGTACACCCGAAGAGGCGAGATTGAGAAACTACCCGCAAGGAGTGTCCAGTGCGAGAATAAATAACCATTGGAACGTGAGTTACCAAAATTAAAGTCATTTGTTACCTGGTTACAATTTATCACGCAGTTGTACTTCACACGCCACACATACACCTTCAAATCACTTAGTTTTTTCTTGTAAGGCATCTAATTGATATGTCTTGGTAGTTCAAAGGAGTCACGTCCTGAGAGTAAAGATTTTTCACATATTAAACTCATGCTTTTCAACTGAGTCAAAATCTGAAATATACTAGCCGATACTTGATTGGATATATAAAAAAATTGTCAATAATAATAACTTGTAAAATTTTTTCTCTGCAATTTTATAATTTTTTGTCTATGAATGTTAGTCCTTCAGACGATTTGTTTGTTTATGAAGAATCATTAAACTTAACTGATTTTTCCAAGCTAAACTGACTTGTTTAAATTTTTTCGTAGATTTAAAAATTTTATCAATCACATTTTTTTTTTTCTTGGAACAAACGTTTCCAAGTGGCGCCCACAAAAAGCATAGTATTAAGTTGTGTTACAGGACTACATCACAGCAGAGGATCCAGTCAACAGAGTAAGTAACAAAAGTGCGCGGAGGTAACGCCCGACAAATTACAACACACAAACATTTTACACAACACCACTCAATCTCATTCTTTCCGTTATAAAGTTCATCCTCATCTTCATCATCTGCAAGTATTAAGCCGACGATGGTTTGTTCCGGTCTCACACAGGCAAAGTCTAGAGCTTGTCACTCCAATGCTTCCTCGTACGTCCCATTCCTCTCCGTCCCTTCGGCTTGTAGTTCCATAGTTGTTTGGGGATGCGGCAGCCATCCATTCGGCAAAGATGTTCCCACCAATTCAGCAGATACTGGGCAATACTGCCGAATGTACTCATAATGTTCAGTTTCTGCCGTATATCTGTCTTTCTTCTATGATCATGGAGTATACCCTGTCATGTGACTGATAAATATCATTACAGCTGCTTGGATACGACTGGCCTGGCTTTTCATATTTTCAGCTAATACTCTGACTCAAAAAAAAGAGTGGGAAGGGCCATCATCTTGTATACATTTTTAGGAGTGTTTCTTTACTGGCAGACTTCAAGAGTTTGCCTGATACCAATTGCAGTCTGTTTTTACTACACTGTAACAGAAGATTATAAAATAATTATTACAGCAAACTGTAGATTTCAATGCGCATATATTATTTGTTTATTCAATTACCACATGTTTACAAATGTTTATTGTGCTTTCATTTGGTGTATGCCTGTGTCTTTGAATCTCATTATACTAGGCCATGTTATCAGTTAATGAATTGAAAAACCTAGAATGTAGATTCAGATTGACTTTAACCGTATAACATAAAAATATCGTTCCTAAATCTCACAATAACTAG
This sequence comes from Magicicada septendecula, assembly GCA_034769895.1. Taxonomy (NCBI): domain Eukaryota; kingdom Metazoa; phylum Arthropoda; class Insecta; order Hemiptera; family Cicadidae; genus Magicicada; species Magicicada septendecula. Next base: position 167,090,267 of record CM068367.1, on the reverse strand, counting down.
AACAATGCTTGTTTCAAAGCCAACGAGGACATGAAAAAATGCGTATATTAGGATATGTAAATTTCGTTTATAACTTATTCCTTTTCTGCTCCATGGCACAGGGTCATTAGATTTTATTGCGCACAGAAAATACGGGTTCCAGACTGTAACATAATTTAATATAACTAGTGCTTGTTTAATTAAAACCTGCTCTCCTTTTTCCTTTGGCTAGACGTTATTCCTAGAATATCTAAAAAAATGTTTACTGTTGTATATGACCGTACTTATTATACAGTGACGAACAATTTTTCTCTTTTCCATAAAATAGTTATTTAATCTTTCTTTGTGTGTTCAAAAAAATAGTAAATGTGACTCTACGTTTGTAATCCTGGGGTATGAATTTGAATTTTTAACAGTTTTACATAAGCAATTTTATTAACGAAAAACTTTTCTCTATTTTTAACTTTTATTTATTACAGAGAAGCACTATTCAGTGTCTCTTCTTTGGCGACAATGTAGACTTTACTTGATGAGCAATCAATTCTATACATAATTGGCATAAGGTTATGACGTTACTTGCGCTTTTTTCGTAGGTTGTATTGGCTTTCTCATTATACAGATTGCGTGAATGGCAAGATGGATTTAGTTATATAATACGTGCAATCATTATCTCGTTTATAACCCACTCGCTGATTCCTAAAAATACGCTGAGGAGTAGCTTTAACACTAAGTAAATGCTCCCGAGTTCGCTGTCATATGTTACATTACTGAAAATTAGATGGGTTAATTAACTAGCTTACAGAACTCTCTTCGTACTTTCTCAGCTGTTGGATCCGAGTTGTCATCATTGTGTAACTGTGTGTAAGCTAGAGAAAACCCTTTTATAATTGAAAAGTCCGACGTCTTTAAGAGAGTGCAAGGTTATATAACGCCCTTAATATTATTACATGACTTTTACTCCCTCTCCCACACACATACTCGCTGTCCCTTACTTTTCTTTTATTATAGTAGTAAACGTATAACGTAAACCATAAAACTATAATAAGTAAGCAATGTTTAATTGTTTCTATAGGCCTAACAAGTATTTATTTTCATGCGTATTATGAAACTGAAATAAAATTAACGTAAACGATAAGACTTTTTATATTTACACAATACAAAATAGAAAAATTGTACTACGATACCAATTATGTTAGGGAATAGGTATATATCACAAACCCAATAACTCTTAAATAAAAACTAAGTAATTACTGGCGAAATTAGTGTTAATTTTGTTAATAATGTTATGTTTTGAATCCGATGTGTGACACAGGAAAGTGTCAACGAGAATTATTGATTGACAGGCAACGCTTTGAGGTGAACGTAATGTACTTTCGTAATAATGGTGTCAACTGTGTTCAGCGTGACTGCGTTCACCATGAAGTAGTTTTGGTATTTTTGGTTGCGTGGTTATTGATTTTAAATTGTTTAATTAGATGACAACATTCCAGATGACTTACGTTTAACACGACAATTGGAATCTAGCTTTAATTCGTTAGTTGTCCCTCAGAACAGAATAACATCAGTAATTCGTACATTTTTGTGATAACCTCTCTGTACTTAACATTTCGCAGTAGTAAACTAAGGGCCTTGTACGTAAATAGGGAAATACACGAATACTAACTCCACTTGGATTAGGATCTACTAAGAAATTGTTAAAGTTATATGTTTGGGGTATCGCACTCTATAGATGTGAAACCGGGGCAACAGAAAAAGGTGACGTATAAATAGTAGATTACAAACATTCAAAATAAAATATTAAAATACAAATGGTGTCAACAATAATAAAAATGTGGATGCTGGAAATATGGGGAGGACGAGAAAATAGAGGTCTACCCAGAATTGTATAGAAAAATGGAGATTGGTTGATTGAGGTACCCAGTATTAAAAAATTTGGTGATGGAGCATGCAGTGAAAGGGACCAACTGTAGGTGAAGAAAGAAGTGCGTTAGCAACTTGTTGAGAAAACGGTTTGTTGTAGATATTTCTTCAAATGAGAAGAACTCGATGGCCGCACCAAACCAGTTAGCCTGATTGCACACACATCGATTTCGATCGTACGGAAAAATATCGTACGATATTTTATCGTGTATGCGTTGCTTTTTTCCGTGTAGAGTGCAGTCGTTTTAGCTCGAGATCACTCACAGTTGTAATGGAAAATGAATCCAAAACGTGTTGTTGCTGTGTGGTTGGTGTACCGTCGTCTCAGGCGTCGTAGGATTAAACGAACTTACTGGTTTCATCCAGTTAACGAGAAAAGGGAACAAGCAAAATACTATAGAATATTATAGTATACTATACTATACTATTCTGTATACTGTACAGAATAATCACTTTTAACTATCCGTTAAAAAATTCACGTGTTTAGATGTAACCTCGGTAGAACCTATTCATTATTAAACTAATAATACTAGTAAAGGATTTTAAGAGTTTGATTGAAATGTTTACGCTTGCACACTACACGATTTATATTCGTAAGGTAAAAATCCGTCTTCATTTAACTTGTTGCTTCTGACCAAACTGGAACCTATTTTATAAAAGTAAGTAATATTATTAGCAAATTTTATTAAATAATAATATTATTTTTTTTTTGGTTTATAAACATTTCAATCAAACTCTTGAAATCCTTTACTAGTATTATTAGTTTAATAATGAATAAGTTCTACCGAGGTTACATGTAAACACGTGAATTTTTTTAACGGATAGTTAAAAGTGATTATTCTGTATAGTATACAGAATAGTATAGTATAGTATACGATAATATTCTATAGTATTATGCTTGTTCCCTTTTCTCGTTAACTGGATGAAACCAGTAAGTTCGTTTAATCCTACGACGTCTGAGACGACGGTACACCAACCACAGAGCAACAATACGTTTTGGATTCATTTTCCATTACAACTGTGAGTGATCTCGAGCTAAAACGACTGCACTCTACGCGGAAAAAGCCCGTGGTGTGTGAAAGCAACGCACACACGATAAAATATCGTACGATATGTTTCCGTACGATCGAAATCGATGTGTGTGCAACCAGCCTAGGCAGTTGACGACACTGGGAGGGACACTATGGGGTACGCAGACACTACATTACTGGACCGTGCTGACAGTGCACGCATCCAACATTTGATTGGGTAATACAAAGCACAATGCAGATGATGTAAAAGTTTGCACAGTGACAAAAAGTCTAAAATATATGAAAATGATCACATCTGAGATACGTGATCCTTAAACGCCTAACAACGTATAACAAGTTGTTACTTATAGCACATTCATTTTCTAAGTGAATCTGTACTTTCTGTCCTCGGCGTCTTTCAGTACGATGACCTGAGGACACCTACACAATCTGAGGTCACTCTGAGGTAAGTCGAATCTGAGTTAGCTTCTTATACGTATTTAGCAGTTTACAAGTGACGCCAAAATATGTTCTCAATGCTTTTATTACTGAAAACAATAATTTTTCAGTAGCCTTTGTTAAGTCTTTAGGAATTTTTCATTTAAATTTCTTCTCACGTATTGCAATCATTTTGTCATTCTCTAGAGCACACATTTTCTGAGTTTCTAAAGACAGACTATTTATAACCTTACAACATATGGCCACAAGTTATAGGCTGCTTAGCTTTATGGATTTTTGTTTTTCTCTGTTTACAATTATTCATCAAAACTTTGGTTTGAAGTTAACAAATTGGTCAAAAACGTAAAAAGTCCGCAAAAATTTATCATATTTATGTGAACGTTGTTCAAGGTGACATTCAAAACGATATTAAATGTTACTCAGTTTCTGGACGCTAGATATTTGGTGAATATCCTTTATTTATTTTTAGTTTTTAGACAACTATGTGCGTAATCTACAAGATCTCTTAGGTTTTCCACACACTACTGGCTGAGATAAAATTAGTATAGACAGTTTTTTTAATATACTTGAACAGATTTATTAAGGGATTAACACTGTATGTACAGTTAGTACAGTTAGACGTTACTTCATTAGAAACGTTTAGTAACGGTATGTTTGGACGAGAAAAGAGTAAATTTTCTCTTTACTGAAACACAGTAAAATGGTTGTATGCTTATTCTGCTTAGAGCCAGATAGTCAAGTAGCGTGGGTGGAGTTGTTCTATTGTTTTAGGATTACTTGAGCTTTTAACATTTTCCACTTCACTCACAAGCGGTTTATGTAACTGTGGATTTAATAAGTCACCACCAACACACTTTTACCATGAACTAGAGAGAAATTTTCGAACCCTGGCATACAGGTTTTCTGAGAAAACCCGCGTTTCACGCGACTTTTTAACTTTGGCGCTAACAGCTTTCATGTGTTTTATGGTTTGTTCTAAACATTATACACTCGTATTTAGTACCTGCTCAAAGGTTTTGAGTATATTCCATGTAATATAATGTGATCTGTAATACCTAATTTTATTTTGAGCGTTTTCGTTTAGATTTTATTTAATTCTAAGCTTAATGTATACAACTCCGGTATGTTATTACGGAAGTTGTTGTTTTGTAACTCTGAAAATACACGTTAGGTTAAAAATGCCAGTGTTAACTTTTTTGATCTAAATTTTTGTTCGGATACTTAGTGTAACTACTGTAATAATTACCGAGAATCTTTTGAATAATACATTTGATAGGGACATAAAAGGTAATATATTTATAAAATATCTTTTGATAGTAATTTCCTTTTTCTGAATTACTGCTTGGCGTAGTTATATGTGCGACACTTACCAGTTGATAACAACTTAAATGTTAGAATGTTGGATGTTAGACTACTGAGAGTATCGTGTCAAATAGACAGTTTATCAGGTTTTCAAGTTTTCTGATAATAAAGTTATTTTCATCGTAGTTTCAAGGAGATTATTTTTTATTTTAATTATTACATTAAACTTATCAATTTAAATAAGACATCACCGCAAAGTTTTAAATAAACGAATTTCGTTTCTACATTTATATGGGTATATTAGTTATAGTCTTTTTTTGTTTAAGCCTACGCAATTACAGACACTACACAAGTCTTACAAGCTGAACGGCGCGATGAGACATTAAAATGAAGTCTTGAATGGTTTATGATAATAACAGACAATTGTTTTGTACCATAGTAGAAACTGGATAGATTTATTATACTTATCGCATAACTAACTACTCTCTATTATAACTGTGTTTATAGTAGGATAAAATAATGTTAGCTTACTTTGTGTACTTTTTTTAAACGAAAGCAAACATAAGTTACGACAGTTAGAAAACTTTATCAATTATTATTTCTTTCTGAGTTGTATAACGTTTGCCACGACAAGCAATTATAAACACTACAGTGAAGTTATTATTCATGGAGTTTCGTAAAGTGCATTTACCTAATACAACAGTGTGTCATACTGCACATGTGATTAAAACTCGTTTTTGTTATGAAATTAAAATTTTGTTCCCATGACAACTGAAGACGTTTTATAACTAAATTGTTTTTTCTGCTTCTAAATTGTAACTAACTTTTACTAATTTATCAACGTTTAACAATACCATTTACCAAATATTAAATACCATTATTGTTATATTTTTGAATAAAGTAACTATTTATTAAACAATATATTTAAATATTAATAACTAGCGGGCCGTTGAGCCTTGGTCGGTTGCTTAATGACGGTGTCATTTCTTTTCCACTAAGTGTTTCGGCTACCCACCGTAGGCCTTCTTCAGTAGCAAAAATATTCGGCAAATCACAGTAGGCTGAACGTATCCCAAGCTGAGGTATAAGCAGACATTAGAGCTTATATATTTATATGTCGAAGGGGAAGAAACATTAAATATAGATTAACTCTAATAACAAGACGTTGCTTCCGAAGTAAAGAATCATTAGACTCAAAAGGGAAAACATTGTAAATTCTTTTCTGAGTAATGTAGCAAACAGTTGAGAACTTTTTAATTTACAAAATAAGTTATTAAAGAAAGTGCATATTTAAAAAAAAAAACAGAGCGAGTAGTGATCCAAAAGCATACACGATCAGAAAACATTACGGATACATCTTGTCAGAATGAAATGTCTCCGTTTGGCATATTTAGTTAGGCGAGACATCTATTATATACCTATAATACTCAATGGAAAGATTGATGTGGTACACGTCTATTAAAATCCAATAAGACGTGTTTAAAATGGGTTTCACAGAGTACAAGGTTTCAAATGGGAAGATAAACTTCACTTCGTTTGAAGTTACAAGACGAAGATGATTTTAAAAAATTCGTAATAATACATAACGTTGGAATATTTGATATTTTATGCGATAAAATAAAATTTGTGTGTTAATATATATAGTGTAAGTATTCACCCTTTATTACAAGTTAACGTGAACACAGTACAAACTTTGAACGTTAATTAAACGATTCGCTAATCGCTAAGAAAAATACGTTAATTTCACCCGGGAAAGTAGTTGTGAATTTAGACATAGTGGACAATTACGGCTATTAATAAAGAAGAAAAACATGTCTATTAACTGTTTTGCTGTTATTGCGGTCACTTGTGTTGTCACTGAGTAATTCAAGCTTAATTTGTTTATGAATCCATAGAGATGTTCTACTGTGATAAGTTTCTTGTTACATACCATCAAATTGTTTCTTTACGTACCCGTGATTACGGCCACGAAACACGGCAAATACACAATTAAGAAAGGTTTTCACGTGTAGTGAAATACATCTTATCTTGCATTTTGAAGTACGTTGGGAAATGAATTAACGGATAATCATGTGTTACTTTCATAACGTACATGGTTTGATCGCAGTACAGGAAGAGTTATAATATTAGCATCTATAAAATGTGTTAGTTGGCAGCGTGTTTTCTATCTTAAACTTTACGACATGTAATCTTGTTGAATAGACACATGTTTCACTGAAATGAAATTCGTAGATTTTAATTCTGTTCATACATTTTCAACGTAACGTACCCTACGTAATAAATGATAAGGGCGTATATTTTTAATTCTCCTCAGTTTGTTGTTACTTTAAATGTATTTACCGATAATAAGATCCGCTTTTGATAGACTGGAAACCTAGATCAAGTAAGCTACCGCAACTTTCAATAATTCCGTTCTCGGACTTTTTTTTTTTGGTTTTCTTCAAACTAATTTCTGTGATAATAGCCGTAATTGTTCATTACTGTCACGAGACGAGCAAAATCAGTACATGAACCGTGTGGAAATTACACCTTAACATCCAGATCACAGTGTCTTAAATGTCTGTTATAATAAAAGGGCTGCAGAAAAAGTCTATTCGTGCAACTATTTATGATAGTTTGTGACATTTAATTCGTCTCCTCTTCAGTGTTACTGAAAATTCTCGATTGGAAATTTTAATTACCTGTGGGCATAATGTATTCGTAGGTATATGATGTTTCTGATTTCCTATATTAAGCAAAACTTGTCACTTCACATACACACACGAGCGCATGAAAAATTCTAGGTAGGCCTACGCTACAGCGCTCTAACCACTAACCGAAAAATAAAGAATCGTCTACTGTAAAGATTTAGCTGCATAGCTGAATACAATTATACAGCTGAGGTACAAGGTACTGGTTCTTGTACGCATGCGCGATAGTTACAAGGGTATTAATAAATTGGGTCGGTGAAGGATAATATTTCAGTTCAGGCATATTGTTTTTTTTTTTTTTCGTTATTGCAACTGGTTTTGTAGTAGACATTAAAAATACGATGAGAATAAATATCTGTGTAGTTATTTCTGTAAAATTTTTTAAAATTATTGTTTAGAGTTTTGAATTTATTTTGAATGTCAACTTAAATATTTCAATAATTGTTTAATTTTTTTCTGTTTAAACAAAAAATTAATATTGAAAACGACTAAATGAATGTATAAATTAGGAATAATTATTTCCTCTATGTGCGGGGAATCCGCTCTGCGAACTTGCTTCCTCGTTCACCAAGACATTGATTTTTCGTTAACATTCATGCATTTATTATTTAAAGTTTTAAATTCAAAGTTGTCTCACCAGTAAGGCACTTTAGATGTTAGCTCATACTACCAGTCACCAGAACCAAGTTACGAAAATCCTGATGACTGTAGTGGGATGTTTGAATATTAAAAATCAGCATCACGGAATGCAGACTGTGTAATTACACACATGACCATTTTTGTGTAGTCGGTTAATAGGTTAGCCAACACGTCTCCAAATTAGTGACTAGTAACTCACAAAAGTAATTAAATTTCATGATGTTTTTGAATGCGGATACAAAAAAAAACTGGCCTCCAGCCTAGTTAGTACCAACTACATCCTCCGAATCCCTTGCGCAACTTATAGGAGTACAGTAAAAATTAATGATCGATTATAATTAAGATCACCGACTGCATTTTAAACGCATCCAACTGTAGTTGTAATAATGCAGCAAAATACTGTGAACAGAAACCCACTGATCTAGAATAATTATGCCAGTGAGATGCAAATTCCGAGTTAGTACTTACCAATTCTTCTTGCCACTTACTAATTTTGTGGAAAATAACTGATTTGTCGCCTACTACGTAACAAACCTAGTTTGACTACAAGCAATCGGTGTTATTCTCACGGTTGCTGAGTTTACAAGAACAAATTGAAGATCTTTAAGAGCAAAATGGCTTCTGAGATGGTCATTCTTGTATAGAAAATTTTTCGTTCTTATACAGTTATTAGAAGAACGGATATCAAGCTTCCTAATGTTTGTCGACTTAAAAAAAGAATATGATAAACTGTTCCTAGAACAACTGCGGCCTTCAATTGCAGAAAGTGGAGTAATTGAGGTGTGTGTGTGTGTGTGTGTGTGTGTGTGTGTGTGTGTGTGTGTGTGTGTGTGTGTGTGTGTGTGTGTGTGTGTGTGTGTGTGTGTGTGTGTGTGTGTGTGTGTGTGCAGTAAAAGCGCTATGCATTAATACAACTAGTCGCACAAATATAGGGTCATATGTTTCCGACGAATTCCAAATAATGAAAGGCTTAAGTCAAGATTGAGCAGTTGCACCAACTTTATTTAAATTTTACCTTATACCTCACTAAAGATTTGGAGACATGAGTACCAAAATATGGGAATTCAAATTGGACATAGACGACTGTTTACACTCCATTTCGCCAACGATAAGTTTGTGATTACACAAAACGAAAATTAAAAGATTAAGTTATAAGAAATTTGAATGGAGAATATCAGAAAGAAGGGGGGGGGTGTTAGACATCAACAGAGTAAGGGTGAACAAAGACGAAGTGTAAAAGAGTGTACATTCGTCAACGTAACTCGAGTGAGATCTTTAATAAAAAAAGGAAAAAGTGACTGGAAAGAGAATAAGGAAAGGAACGCTGTCCTTTGGAACAGATATTGTGATTTTAGGACATCGTACGGTAAACGACATTGGCTTAGCTCTACGCTGAACATTTATTGCCTATTCTCTTTTCTACTTGAGGTTACACTGTCTTGTATTTAGTACTTCAATATACTTTTCAGATTCTGTTTTCATGTCAGTTTCAGAAGTTAATATTACTTGTGAGCAGAAGAAATCTAGCAGGAAAATCTAAAAGTCCATTGCAGGCAATGCAGATTCATAGAGGGTAATATTGTTTTGAAATGCTTTCTTTCATTTCATTGTTCCCATGTGAATTCACGACATTCTATAACCTTGCGAATAACGCTTGTATACATTATAAAGGAAAACAGAACTCTGAAAAATAAAGGTTTCCAAAAAAGACATCATCTTAGTTTACACTAAATCTCGGTTGTCGCGCTTGCATCTTTCATAAAGCTATTGTCTCTCTACATAGATTGTTCAGTAGAAACTACTAAATGTATAAATATAGCTATTGTTACGACGGTCTACTTGATCGTCGTAGGTACAGTGGAAAACAAAATAAGTACAAGACACCAATTAAGTCACTAATTACCAACTTTAATTTCCACAGTTAACAGTTCGTAATTAACAACACAGTCTTTTCGTATTTGGGCGGAACAGTTACGGCCACTTGGTTTATGACGTCCATCGATTTTTCAGTTGTAGTCATTGTGGAAAGCATTACTTCTTGTCCTCCGATTCTCAAGACATTGTCTTTGAAGTCGACTATAAATCCGTATGCGTTCATAACGTCCACACCAAGAACTGCTTCATCCACAATGTCTGCAACAAGTACTTGATGATTAAACTCAAGTCGACCGAGGCGTAGGTGTATCTCCACTTTTCCATACACTTTTACAGGCCGTCCAGTAGCTGTTCGCAAGCTACAAGAGCACCAGATTGGTTTGAGATCTTTCACCACGTCGGGACGCACAATAGAAACTGTTGCGCCTGTGTCAACTGTAATCGAGGTTTGCCTTTCTTGAAAAAATCCGGTAACTACCAAGCTCCCGCTGTTTTGCTGAAGTGTAGAAATTACTGTATTGTCTAGGGGCTTCGTTTCTCCAGTTAGTCAGCACACGCCCCGTTGTACCGACTGCTGCTCGTTTCCCTGCTGCTGAACTCTAACCCGAGAATCTCGTTGTAGATGTCCAGGTTTCCCACATCGTTAACACTTCGGTCTTCCATCCTTTCTTATTTTATTCTGTGGCGCCGACCGTCGAGTCTGTGTTCCTTGTTCTTCTTCCTCATCGTCTGTGCCGTTGCGATCTTTTAGCGCACGCACTTTATGACTTGCCCAACCAGACGCTGAATTGGCTGCCTCAAATTGCAAAGCATGTACAAGGGCGTCCGCACTGTTCTGGTGTCTTGCCATTCGTAACACTTGCTGTAGTTCGTTATCCCGGACACCGGCAATAAATGTCTGCATCACAAAACTCGTTCGAAAATCTTCTGGCGCTTCAGGATAGGCCAGTCTAATTAGTCTGTCGATACTTGCTTCAAACTCTTGAAAGCTCTCCCCGGCATCCTGTCGCCTTGTTCACAACTGGGTGCAGTGCACATCTCGCAAATGTTTATCACCATACCGTAATTCTAGAGCTTTTATCAACTCGGCATAGATGTTCTGGCTGTCAGGAGGGACATTCTGTAGTAGTTCTGCTGCGGGTCCTTTTAATGCGAGAACGAGTGAGACTGCCTTGTCTCTCTGTCCAATTATTTGCGCATGCAGCAGCTTCAAATTGGCGGAGGTACGTTGCCCAGTGACTGCTTCCGTCAAAGGTTGGAGCTTTGACGTCAACTGTCCCTACTGCAGGCAAAGTGACTTTCTCTATTAACTTATTTTCTGCGTCTTTTTCTGTCTTTATCATTGGTGCAGTCTGTTCACAAAGTTGTTTTGGTTGTAACTTCAGGCACTGCTCGACTTCATTTTTAATCTGCTCTTTTATATTTGTAATCGAGTCTTCTATTTTTGTTGACATAGCCTTTTCCACACTCGTGACAGATCTTTTTACTTCAGCTATTTTATTAGACATCGATTCTTCAACACTCGATACAGATTTTTCTACTTCAGCTATTTTTAATGTCATTGATTCTTGTACCTCTGATATTTTAGTAACTTGTTTATTACGCTCACCTCGTAGGAGACCCAATTCTGCGGTACTATGTTCTTGCATCTGTTTCTGCTCCTGTATTAATGCTTTGATGTCTTCTGTTTCACGCTTCCGTTCCTACGCCTCCTGCTTACGTTTTTCATCCTGTCGTTTTTCTGTTTCTCCTCTTTCTTGTATTCGTTCTTCTTTTTGTCGTCTTTCTTGCTTCTTACGCCTCCTGTCGGCGTTTATCATCCTGTCGTTTTTCTGCTTCTTCCGCTTCCTCTCTCCGTCGTTCCTCTGTCTGCAACAACAGGGCCTGGAAATTTTCCATCGTCTTACTGGCATCCATTGTTTTCCGATTAATGACGAATTACACTCGTCTTGTACAAAGTGTGCACTGTTTCCACTGTTAACCGTTCTATCCCAGTTCTGACACCACTGTTACGACGGTCTACTTGATCGTCGCAGGTACAGTGGAAAACAAAATAAGTACAAGATACCAATTAAGTCACTAATTACCAGTTTTAAGTTCCACCAGTGGCGGCCCGTGCTTAGGTTGCACGGTTGCACAACCCCCATTAAATCCCGAATTGTATTTTAAATTATAGAATTATGAATAAGACAATAAGTAATAATAATGTTTTCAAGGTAAATCATCGTAATTAATCATTTCCCGATTGAAATGCGCAGAGCAATTACTAAAAACCGTACACGCTCTTGCCGCGGTGTACATGGCAAGTGCGCACCAACTGTGACGCGCTTTGTATATGGGGAAATACAATGAAGTAGTGCTCTGGCTGGCTAGACCAAGGCCTCACTAAGTAGTATAGTGAGGCGTTGGGTAGACTCGGTTGTTCCTATTCCAGCGGTATAGGCTCACTTGGTGTGATTGGGGACTGCAAACCCCGCTTGTACCTCACGGCGCCATCAGTCTGTTTGTTGGTAAATAACACCTGGTGCGCCGGGTTGGAAGTTCGTTGTTAGTGTCAGCCCAGTTCATCGTTAAATGTAAATCATAGTACATATAAAGAATTAAGGTGTCAGTGTAAGATATTTATTATATTTAACTGCTAGAACGCAATTAATTCTGCTGTAAAATTAACAAAAACGCTGTTCAGTTTACGTCCTATTAAAGAAAAAAATTGAAATTAAAGAGAGTAGGTAGGCCTACACCAGACCTTTCAAATTTTAATCAAAGTGTAAAATCAGGTAACAGAATATTACCTGCATTTAAAAAAGATTCATACAATAAATATTCATGGTTACGTAGGTGTGACACTAAAATTGCATTATTTTGTTTTCCTTGTGTACTGTTTGGAGGTGAGGAGACTTGGACATTTTCTAATCAAAGAATAAAACAATTTAATACCATCCAACCCAAATGCAACCCACAAATTTTTCAACCACCAGCCGCCACTGAGTTCCACAGTTAACAGTTAGTAATTAACAACACAGTCTCTACAACAAATCAAATAAAAATTGTTCACACGCAATTAAATGTCTACTGAATTAAACACAATTGTATTACAATGTACCGCCTGATTATAAAGCACAACACTTCACTAATAACCACTTGAACGCACACAGTAATATCGCTTGCATTTGCGCGACAATAACTGAAACTAAACAGCAGTTATGGGCTATTTATAGTCTACTGTGTTCCATAACATGCGTCCACAAGCCATCGAAAATTCTAGAGAACACTTCAGTGCGACCTTCGCCGAAACACTGGGGTAATTGAGACGGTTGCAGAACGCACAGACGTGCCGCATTACGGACTCAGCTACTGCCTCACATGTCAAGTGTCACGTAGGCCACCGCATTACATTCCGGATCCCTCTGGAAAGTTCGATAAACACGTAGATTGTTCTGTGATCTCGTAACACTATATTATAAATTCTTAAAATTAACCTAATCACTATAAATTGCTATAAACAGGAATAGTTCATGCCAAACAGTATTTAGGTTTGCTACACTGCTTTGAGAGAGGCAGGAGTGTTTGAATGAAACCGAGACACGCAGGAATGACAGTAAAATTTACAATTCACAACAACAATCCCCACTTTATACGTTTAAGCAACATTCGAAATTGTCTGAAACATTTACTTGCCTCCATTGACGCCGATGAATAAATCTTTGTCTATGATCCTTGTTGACATAAGTACTGTTGCGTTCTTGCAAGTACTTAAACTCGTTGTTAAAAGAACCTCAGTTAAATGAAACCAAAATGATTAATTTTTAAACTGAATAAAGTATATCAGTCACAGCCTTCGTAACTATGTGATGTTCAGACCACGTACCAGGAGACAACAGTAAGGCACGAAAAAAGTATTGACAAGAAAACAATGCTACCGAATGTAAAAGCATTGCATGTGTGGCTTCCAGTGATAATTTTTAGTGATTGTTAATGATAATTTAAGAATTCATTCTCTCTCACACGTCTAACTACTTTTTGTACGTTTAATGGCTCTAGCGTTTTTAAAACAGCAATAAGTTATGAGTAGATTGTGGGAAATAATTAAACAGAAAGGGATCCCTCAACACCTAATTAGAGTTATACAAATATTACGTGGAAAATAAAATTGGAACAGGAAGATGGAGAACAATTCCTAGTGTAGACCTGATCCATTGTGGAGTACAACAAGGGTGCCTATTGTCACTTTCTCTTTTTAATTTATATATAAACGATGGCATACGCAATTGGTAGATAAAAATTCCAGAACATTTTATGATTCGTAACTCTGCAGCTGACACATTATTTGCAGGTGACCAGGCTATTCTGTCGAACTTGGAAAGCGGCTTTCAGATGGCTGTACACTCATTGAGTCAAATCTGCAAGAATTTTGGATTACAGATCTCCACATTGACGATACGCTTTCTTGGACCTGAACCCATACGAGCAAAAATTGCTGTAGATGGAAATGTTCTGGTGCAGGTAAGTAATTTTGAATATCTGGACTGTACTGTATCCTACATTACAAACAATGATGTGGTGAAGAAGCTGAACAAGTTCTATCGTATTTTTAGGAGTATCAGGAGATCTCTAACATCAGCAAGAAAAGAAACACGCTATTTTAGTAAGTTAACATTTAATATTTTAACATCTATCGTTCTTCAAAAGAACATCTTAACTAATAAGACCCTAATCCTTAAAAGATATTCACAATATTTTACAAAGTTAGAGCTGAAGAATATTGTTAATTTCTGTTCTTGTCATGAACCTTTTGCATGTATATTTTTAAAAGCTGGCGGGTTTATTGCATTCATTGTAGCAATTGACGTTAATCAGGAAGTGTACATAGCTCAACCTTTTATCCGGACAAAGTGTACATCGTCCAGTTTCCACCGGATAGATTATTATGTGCAATTAATAGGTTTTTTCTGTGTGTCAGCAAAGACTGACACTTAGTTGCTACAATATGATGTTTCAAATTAGTTATAACCGTCAATAGTAAGTTATGTTCAATAAATTTCTAGTCGTAAAACACTAGTTTACCAAATTTTATGATCCAGATTACCACGTATGCTTGCGGTCGGCCGCGTAAGGAGCTCTTTATTGATAAAATCTACTCGAAACTTCATTTTGACATTTTGCGTCCAACTACATTGTATACTGATGTCTTTAAACCTCCGATTGAAAGAAGCGTATAGAACCCATCAAGAGTAGTGACAGTTTAACATAGGAGCTATATCTACAATCCGTATCATTGAAAAATGCACAATACTAACAAAATATTTATTATGATGCATATTTGTTTATAAATATATTTGTTTTTATGAAGCCAAGAAAAGCTATTAACACAAATATTCTGTTGACAACTATGTTTTTTTGAAATTATTAAGGACATCAAACCTTTCATCATGAACATTCTACAACGAGGCGTCCTCAGTAGTATTTTAAGAAGTTACATTAAGGTATGGGCGGATCTCTCCGTGATTGTATATTGCCAATAAATATGGCTGTTAACCAAATAAGGAATTGTTATTAAAAATTCCAACCAAATACAGGTAACAAAACAAGTATTCGCATATATGCTCACGCCTGTATTTGAAACAATCGTTCCCTGCTTACGTTTCTCTGTTTTATAATTGGTTTTCGTCGAAGAAGTATAAGGGAATTAAACATTATCTTCTTCAAATCATTTTAATATATCTTTACTTAAATTTGTTCTTTTTATTTTCTTTAATTAAAGCTGTTCCTTTTTCAAAAATTTCTGATATAAAAATTGTCATCTTTAAGAAACATTTGTATAGTAGGCACATGTGTGCAACGTCAAATGTACGGCTAAAGATGTCATAAATGTCGATCATACTCAAAGGATACGATTCTTTGAGTATTAATGATTTACACCACTTCAACAACGACTTTTATGTAACGCAGTTTCGCTTTTCAATTTCAATATTTTATGAATCGTTTTACAGAACCCTTCGAGAATGAGACGCAAAATAAACTGTATATAGCTGAGACTTATTTACAAAATTTAGGAATTATTTAATGTAATTTACTAATAACAATGTAATTATTAAAATTCCTTTGACTTTATATCACTTCTGAATTAAATTATGCTTCTCTATTGAAATGCAGTCTTAACCTAGAAGTGGGACGCTTTTCCTCTGAAGTTTCAACGCGGCTTTCAAGAAAGGAAGCTCGCCGTGTGTTCCGGAATCAACAATACACCGGTTTTCCTTCGAGGAAGCCGAGGTATGGTGTGTTGTTTTGTTGTTTGTTTGGTCCGTACAAACACTGTAACCTAATTTCAGGATGATAACGTTAACAACGGCACAACCAGCGAGTGACAAATGTTTTACAGGAAATTGGGTTGACATAAACTAGAACTATACGCTCAAAATGATACATCAGTATTCTGTAAATATTTGTTAGAACTTTACAATAAGTGATCTAGGACAAAATAGAAATGAGAAACAATACAAAATTATTTAAAACAATATTTCACTAACTTAAACAAAGCACTGAACGATTCTATTGACTACTAACTTCTTCAGCTTACTGTAGATTCCCCTGAAATGCTTAAGAAATCATTTACACAAATGAAAAAAAGTTTTGGTTTTTATTGCACTGCCGGATGTTCAAAAATCTACACAAAGGAAACTTCTTCTTCTTCTTCTTCTTCTTCTTCTTCTTCTTCTTCTTCTTCTTCTTCTTCTTCTTCTTCTTCTTCTTCTTCTTCTTCTTCTTCGTCTTCTTCCTCCTCCTCCTCATCCTCCTCCTCCTCCTCCTCCTCCTCCTCCTCCTCCTCCTCCTCCTCCTCCTCCTCCTCCTCCGTCTTCTTCTTCTTCTTCTTCTTCTTCATCTTCTTCTCTTTCTTCTTCTTCTTCTTCTACTACTATCAGGGACCTGTTCCGGTCCCAAAGGAATAGATAGACTTCAACAAACGCTTTGTATGTCTTCCTATACTTCGTTGTTCAACAAGCTTATGTTGCCAAACTTCCTTAGGTAACCTGCTATCTGGCATCCTTTTCAGATGAGCAAAGTATTTCGTTTTGGACTACGATCTTGGATATTAGAAATGTTCAACTCTTTACGAATGTCTACATTGTAGAGCCTATCCCGCCGCGTGAAGCTTTTAACAAATCGCATGGTACTCATCTCTAATGCTTCTATTCTACTGAGATGTGTTTTCGCCAGAACTCAAGTTTCAGAACCATACAATATCACTGGAACAGTCATTAACTTACAAAATTTTAATCCAATCTCTTTCTTTGTTTTTCTTGACAGCACTGGACGAATCGTGCCACATATTGCCTAAAACTTAGTCAAATTGTGATCAACATCATAAGGGATTTCACAGCTAACATAAGGAAACTTTGATCTCTTAAAACTAATGCACTGATATTATGTTAAGGTGAGATTTTCATAACTTTCTATTAACAAACAATCGTGAAGATCCTCCTTGTCTTATGTACGTGCCGTGTTTTATGCATCTTATATCTCTCACATGTGTTTGTGTGTGTGGGGGGGGGGAGACAGAGACAGAGATAGACAGAAATACAGAGTGAGAAATGAGCAGCCAGAGGGAATACTGTCAACAACTGCGTAAAGCAAATATTTTATCATTTTTTTTTTGCAGATCCAAGGAAATTACCAATTAATAATTGACTCAGTAGTAAACAGGAGAAATAAACTGTGTTAACAGAGGTTCCCGTCTATTGCTCGACAATAATGTTCAGCCTATATCTGCTCTATTCTACTCCAGAGTTCAAAGAGAACTTAACTCTGTATGAAGAAAAACTATTTTGTAAAATATACGTACTCTAAACGTGCCAGCTTTTTTCTATCGAGACGCCTGAGGAGTTGGGGAGTTACTGAATGGATATTCGTGCTTGTGTTGGTTTTACTGTTTCTGTAACCATTGTTCATGTGACTTATTTAGTCGAGTAGTCAAACATTATATGTTAGTAGTTATTAATTTTAATTTTTTAAATATTTTGCTAAAGTGCCCTTTTTTATTTACTACGAATTTACTACTAGCCATACATAATATTGGACGGCACTTAAATTCGTATTTTTTTTTTCAAATCACTCTCTCTTTCAAAGCTTCCTCTAAACAGCTGTATACTCATACGGACAAGCGTATAGCGTAGGTAAATAAAGACAAATAAAGAATACGTGTAGAAAGGCCTTCGTGTTTGCATGAGTCTCATATTGTAATGTGCAAGTCCTAACACATTCCATCCACATAGAAATGCACATGCACACATACAGGTAAGAATAATCGCGTTGGTATATTATACTGACGCAGCATATGTTGTTCGGTTCTTCAATAATAAAAATTTAGTTAGCCTTTCCCGATTGAGCCAGTACGTTATTGCAATATTGCGTACGTGCGCGCGCGCGGAACTGCCGCAATTACTGACCAATATCTGTGCGACAAGTGTGTTGTACCCAGCACCAGTAATTGTCTATACCGTACGCAGTTCTTTAACGGTGCCGCAAATCACACACACACACACACACACACACACACACACACACACAGCCTACTGTATTCTATATATTGTATCGTCTGCTTTTACCCAACGCTCCAACACGTCAATTTTTCGCTCTACGCCTGGCTATTTAAAAATCTGAAATATTGTAACACTTTAAATATGTTTTGTTGAGTAACGCGTGCTGAAGTGTTATTTCATTTTAATAATTCTCCAACCTTGAAAATAGTTAAGTTATTGCCTATCACTTTCATTGCAAACCTTAAATTTTGTTGGAACTTATAGTACCTTCCACATGCTAGTTCATTGTTTTGAATATTGAATTTATGTTTCATTTTAATACAGTAATCGTAGATACATCGTCTTTCAGTTTTCCACTGTTCCAAAAGTTTCTATAGTCTGTTAGTATCTAAAGCCGTAGGCCTATAACCTTTTGTATAATCTAACAACATAGTAACAGTATTACTAAAAATGTGTCTTCCTCTGAGTAATGGAAAAGATGTTAATGATGGATGTTAAGAAAACGCCAAATGAAAATGAACATGAAGGAAATTGACTGATCTGTAGACATAAAGGGGCGAGACTTCAGAATCGAAGAGGAACAATGTAGAAGTCAATCCATTATCATTGGGTGGTCTTAGAAATGTTGACGACATGATTGGAACACGGTCACATGAATAAAAGTCAAATCGTACCATTACAAGTTCGTTGCTTCTACGTGTTCTATTTGCTTCTATGGCTCTGCACTTTGGCACTGTCCACGTGTCTCTGTGACGAAACAGAGACGTTAAAATTATTGCAGACTTTTTTATGAAACAACTCTCAGACGCCTGCAAGATGACACGTGGTGCCAGCCAACTAATTATTCTATCTTGACTTTAACAGCATGTTCTTGTGCGACATTATTAACAAAGAAACCAAACGTTTCCTCACATCGCATTGCCATTGGAAAGCTTAGGTCGCCTTACTAGGAGTAGATGTTCAATCGACAAAACTGAAAGAGAATGGCTAAAAAATCTAGTAATATGAATAACAACGTCCACACATAGTTTTTAAGTAAGAAGGATGTCACTAGATTTCTACTCCACTTGTTTTACAAAATTACTATTATAAAACCTTACACCAAAACATAGATATAAATTAAAAACTTGAATCACCTTTCACCTCAGTGATGGCTCTTATTCTGTATAAAAAGAATTGCATTAAAAAATTTGTATACGTTTTCTACAAAAAATATTGAATCACAAAACAATACACTACACTATACATATGTTATGTATATTATATGGCACGCTGTTGTTTCAAAGCTTTGCCAGCTAACTGCGTCTCATTAACGTCAGAACAGCCTTCCAACACGGACAAAGATTTTCCAGTTATCCAGTACTTTGAATATACTTGTCAAAGTATTTAACCCAGGTGATTGTCACGTCATGACTGACTATTTTATAAATTGATTTTTCCTGTTCATTTACAATTCTTATGTCGAAAGTTGATATGATATTAATTATTATTTTACACTCTGTTTGTGAATGTTATTTAAGTTAAACATTTTTATAAACTAAAATTTGTGAATATTGAAAGAATTATTTTCTTAAAGTATACATACTATTTTTTGTACTGTATAATTTGTTCAGTCCGTTATAAATTATTATTTTTATTACTGAAAACACAGCACCTTCGTATAAATAATTTATTTACTATTTAAATCAAAATGAAATATAGACTGAGTATCTGATATCAATATCGGAAACATAATATGTTATTCGTTGGGAGGTAATACTTTATCGGTTACATAAAACAACAATCTTGTTCTCGTTTATACGTTCCACATGTTATATTTAAATATCCTCCTGGAACACAACAGTTGAGTTATTGATGACTACCTGCTATAAAAATGGACGCTGATCCAGATACGTATAGTTCTGTTACCATTTCTTGCGATATTGTTGTTCTCACCTGTTTTCTGCTATGTAATTTTCGTGTTTAATTGTGAGGGGTAAGAAAGGTTCTCTGTGTTTCGTATGGACGTTGGTTCTCTACACTATCCAGTTACTTTTAGTGCATTAAGAGGAAAATATCGCATGCGTTTTAAAGTGTTCATGGTACGATTGGATGGCAATGGTTCGTCTCTTGTTACAGAACATGATAAAAAATGTTGTGGAAAATCTTCACAGACAAAAATAAATATCGGCGATTTTCAATACAATCAGGCAACAGCACTGTATAACTTTATTATAAATGAACGTTTGTGTGAAAGTGATGTCATAAAACTAAGAAAAATGTTCTCTAATAACGCAGCTGTAGAAGGAGGTCAAAATAATACAGACATTAGAATAGAATACGGCGCACCAATAGAATGATTCAAATTTCAAAATGATTCACTGGAGGCATCAACCGACCATAAAATTCTGAACTCACTACACTGAATCATTACAGTTATGAACTCAAAACTCAAAAATTTTGTAGACGCGTATTTTCAAGGAAGTAATGGCGATAATACGTGGACTAGATGACAAGTACCAAAGTTACAAAGCAGAGGAAATGCTGTATGCATCAGAAAGTTTCCTCTTCGCATCCCCTGAGTTAGTTGGAAGTGTTCCTGTTGTTACGAGTGGAGTCTGAGATAAAGTGCATATTCATAATTTATAACCTATGTACACAAGTAGCAAACGTAACTGATTTATAGCGAGCAGGTAGGAGGAAACGATTTTCCTGATTTTTTAGAAGAAATACTATCGGAAATTAAACTCGAGGGTAAATATAGAAGCGCTACCTTCATGGACGGAGAAGACTGGAATTACATGGCAGAGTTTTGTGAGCTTATGTGTTTTCTAAAGAACATCTAAGATTGAATATTTTCTCGTCACATTATTTTAGGTTTGTTTGTACTTTTCAAAACAGTAGCCTGATAAACTGTAAAATAGATTTTGTTTACTGAACTGCGTATGTTTGAAGACATGATAGTCACCAGTGTGTATATGCAAACACTTACTCCATAAATAGTAAATTAATTTATCACCTCTGGTAGCTCAGTTGGTAGAGCGGTGGACTGTATTAGCTCTATCAGTGTCAGATATCCATAGGTCGCTGGTTCAAATCCGGCCCGGAGGAAGTATTTTTTGTTTACTTCAGTTTCAGTCAATATTATTTCTAAAGTAATAACACAGATAATTATTTTTTTAAATTGTGCCAAATTTAAAGTAGCAGACCTTCAGCTAGAAAATCTACGTTTAAAGTAAAATGAATTCTAAATTAATTATGTAAACTAGAGATTACACACAGCAAAAACCTCTGAATCACTAGTGGAAGGGGGGATATAGTGCAAGATAATGATTATTTCAAAGAAATGGTTGTACATTAATTATTAATTAATTAAAAATATTTCGATTTTTTGTACCTATTGGCAAAAATGAAACCTTAACTCATAGTTACCTTGTTCACGATATTGAACAGTATGTAAACCTTACGAAATACAGTTATCTTTCTTTAGTTTTCTCCAAACTTTAATACGAGGTATGCCTGTTGAATGTGAAATCCTTCTGGTGCTGAGTTGAGGAATCCGTTGTATCATCTTCTTCTTCTGCACCTCACGCAGTAGGCACTTTGCCTGTTCCGTCATCATAGAGTATCTCTTCATCTCATTCTCGGTCTTCCTACATCTCTTGTACCAAAGGGTATGTATCGAAACTCAGCCTTAGGTCGTCGCCCATCCTCCATTTTGCCCAGGTGCTGTATCATTCCTGCGATATGTCTGGATGTAATCATTTATGGAGGATACTTGTAGCTGTTCTCTAATATCGTCATTGCAAAAACTATCCTGTCCTGTGCAAACCTTTGTTCTTCTCATAAACTTCATTTCCAAAATTTGAATCTGGTTTGTAGGAACCCATGTTTCACATCCATATAGTAAAACGGGCATTGCCATTATTTTATAAAATTTGAATTAAATTTGACTGTACCATTTGATTTAAATGATCTTGTTCGACTACAGACTGTTCTATACGACGTTAAAAAGCACGAAGGACCTTCGGAAACTGGTTCGTAAATTATGAAAGAGTAGAGAAAACGTTTTGTGATGAGGTAGTCTTCTGTTTGGAAATCTTCATTGATGTTTATGTTTTGCAACCCGGGAATTCCCAATACAAAAACGGTACACGAAAACAATATCTGCATACTAATGATATGAATGTTGGAATAGCACCTAGTTACAAACAAATCACATACTACCAGCTTACAGGTTAATTATGATAAATAATTGGAAATATACAAACACACGGAAACACATAAAAACGACATCCTAAACGAACAGACACAACTCAAATTACACGCAATATTCGAACATATCATACCCCACACACACAATATCGATCTTTCAAAACTCGATACCGTCGCCAACAACAAGACGGACAGTGCTCCCAGCGGCAGCCTCTGAAGAAGTTTTTTAAAAACGAAAACCGGTAAAACTTTTACGTGTTAACCCATAAAAAGCTTTGTGTTCCGAGTCGGTAGTGAAATAATTATATTTAGATAAATAATTACGCTACTGTAACATAATAATTGCTAAGCAGGTGTTTCCTGATTTGAATTCAGTTTTGAGTCTGAACAGCATAGTATTGCTTTTAAAAACTTCATTAAAACGATTTAGTTAATATTCTTGAAATTACTTTTGTTTTTACTTATTTCATGTTTTACACTTATTCTATCAACATTAAATGAAATTAGGCCTAATATTTAATATTATTAACTGGATAGGTTGTTGTTATTAATAAATTGTTACTACTAGCAAATAAATAAGAAGTTTGCAGTAAATTACCAGAAGAAAGTATTTCTTCCTTTTTTTTGTTCTGTTTCTTCTTCAATAAAATTTGATACTTTTTTGTTTTCTATTGACTTTACTTACACAAAATTCCTTAGAAGTAAATAATTTATAATAATTTATAACCAATTTAGATTTATGCATTTGCTATTTAAACAAACCTTTGGTACAATCGTACATTATTGGCTCTTGGCAAATTCACATCAAACTTAAAAAAGTTATGTTTTTCGACACAAAGATTTAGCAATAGTTTATGAAAATCTACCGGAGCTACATCTTCTGTATTTACTGATGATATTAAAATCTTCTGGAACCGTTGTTTTTTATATTTTTCATGTCAAAAAATGTGAAACTATCAAATTTACCTATTAATTTAAATTCATACAGTTTTAGTAGGGATTCATTTCAACCTAGCAGTAGAAATCAAGTCGAAATATTTCAAAAGCTATAACGAGGCGTTTCCGAACCTATGTTTATATAGACTTTCTTTAGTTCATCCTCTAGAATGCATTCCTGACGTATGTTACATTACTCATGGGACATTCTGTATTCGTGAATAAACCTCTGTCGTGTTAGGTAATAAAACGGTAAAAAATATCAGTTACTAACGCAATTATCTACGATTTAATTACCAATCAAAATCTAACAAATTACGGGCAAACTTTACTTAACAAACTTTATTTAAATAACAGACGAAAGAATAATAAGTGTAGATATGTTTGTGTGCGACCTACGGTTATGAAACACATTGTAGTTAAAACTATTTATGAATATTGTTTACATTTGTTTTATCCACTTCGTTTGTTAGTTGTTATTACAGTGCGCTAACCAAATAGCGTGTGTGGCTCCAATTTGTAAAAGCCTTTGTTGACATAATGAAACCCATTTAAACAGTCCGTTACAAACAATACATGTGCTGTTGTTGTTATATGAAAGCCTTCTAAAAATATTAATATATAATATGTAAACGTTTGTGGGATTTTAATTACAAATGTATTTATAGAGGTCATGTACTCCTCGTACTATTACAGTTAATTATCGAAAGCATTCAGTTTGTGTAAAATGTATGTTTAAGACAAAATTTTTAACTATCAAATGCAGAGAATTACTTCTGAGTTCCTGAAAGCGCAATTGATCATCATTTCAGGTTACTTAAAATTATTTGTAAGTGTTGGAAAAACAGAATGAGTAAGCACGCAACAGACTGGATGTTGTAAAAAAATTTGTGAAGCAACACTTATGTTCCACAAACACGCGCTCGCGCGCACGCGCACACACACACACACACACACACACACGATAATGTTCATAATTGGATTTTTGAAAATCTAATTTGACCTGACATCAATCATACCCATATATTTGGAGAAATTTCTTAAAACTTCAACGTTAAGTGAGTACGTTTTTCTGTTATGGAGACTTGAAAAAAACAAAGGCGGGAGAGATTGAAGGAGTGAGAAGAGGGGGAGAGGGGAGAGGGGGGAGAGAGAGAGATAGAGAGAGAGACGGACAATCATACCCGCTCGTTAAAACTTCACAAATTTTAGATATTTCCAAAGGATGTCATGAAACATTTTGATGGCTTCATTTTCGGTTTGAATAATGTTTACGGTAACTGTTTGCATTTTCTATTACGCCGGCTTGGTTAAATATTTTCTGATACAAAAAAGAAAATTTCACATGTCAGTTTTAAGTTATAGTGGTATCTTTCGTATTGTTTAAATTAGCAGCCATCCTTACTATTTCTTTTATGAATTTGCTAACTGCTATAATTTTTTATATTTCTTTTATGAATTTGCTAACTGCTATAATTTTTTAGGTTGTTTAAGACCTGAAGATGTCAGTAATGACGAAAAGCTTAGTCGAACAATAAAAAAATTATAGCAGTTAGCAAATTCATAAAAGAAATATAGTGGTATCGCTTGTTTACATAATTTGTAAAAAAATTTGTTTTGATTATCTAACCTGCTGAAATTAAAAAATGATTTCTCCATTATCAGTTAAAATTTACTTTATACTACGCAAGTCTTAATCATTAAAATCAATTCGGGATGGCACATGGATTCGTGATACTCGCAGACATTTACGCTCCTTGGTCATGCCGCGGTTCCATCTCATGGTTGGGACACTCCAACCAGAGTTACCAACTGACGACCAGGTATAATCAGTACCATAATCGGCACGTGGGATAGAGAAACATTATTCTGCTTACTTTAATTGGTTGAACTGGGATCAGTTAAATTATGATTGACTGCTTCGGACAGACGAAATACGTTTTTTCACCCCTAATGGTAGCAAATGTCAACCAAATACATGTTTCATTGTGTGTGTGTGTGTGTGTGTGTGTGTGTGTGTCTAAGATAGAGTAAGAGAGCAGAGATAGGAAGAGAGACAGAGGGATGGAAATAGAGCGGGTCTCCATGTTTAGTGATAGGAAAGTGAATTTCTTGTTTTGTATCACTGGACAAAATTTGAATTTTTTATTGCCATTTTGCAGTTCGTTAACTGATACATTGGCCGACTATAAACATGTACGCCCTCTATTTAGCGCTATCGTGACCAAATTCGGTACACAAAATATTTAAATAACACATATTGTGTACCCGCCAAATCCAATTTTGTGATAATTACTCGATAATTAGCGTGTGACGCCATAAAACTGAAAAATGTAATGAAACCCACTGCAGTCTGCAAACAAATTAATTTCGGCTCATAGAGTTTTATCACTGTGCTCCATGTTTGGCGTCATCATAAATATATAACATAATGTGTTCAATTTTCCACTCCTTGTTTAATTATTTCGACAATCTCTCTGTCTCCGTGTCTCTCCCTCTCTTTCTGCGTTTCGGTCCTCATTTTAAATAGACACGTACATTCATATTGTCTTATATGTATAACGTTACAGTAACCAACCAGGCTCTGTCTGTCCGTTCGTCTGTTTGTCCCTCTCTCCCTCTCACTCTCTCTCTCTCTCTCTCTCTCTCTCTCTCTCTCTCTCTCTCTCTCTCTCTCTCTCTAGTCGTCAGTCGCCTAACTGTGATGTCTACCATCCTGAACCACTCTGTTCGTCTCCAAAACCCCACACCATATCCCACCTCCTCAACAATCTGTCTCAGATATTTCGTCTCTACCTTCACCTACAGTTCTTCGCCTTCATTACATTCTTCCCATCAAAATAATACATTCTGGGTGTTTTAACCAAAGCTTATCGATACAGTCCTCTATAAATGTATCTTTTATTCCGTGTTTCTATAGTCTTGTCATTTCTTAGTTTGTACGGCCCACTTTCTTCTACTAAGTTATATGTTCATCCGCTTTCCCCTTTTAACCCGGTTTTGTACCCATATAGCGCAATGTTCTATTTTTATACTTTTATGAATTTCTTCCTATAATTTCACAATAACAATAATATCTTTTCACAATAAAATTTCATAATAGCATCTTTTTCTTCTGGAGAAATGCTCCTTCGGCTTTTATGAATGTCATTTCTGGTTCTTCCAACCCGTGTAATAGTGCCACCCAATGGATGATGAATCCATCTACTTCCTCTACGCTATTCTTCTGATTTTAATATTCAAGGAATCTCTACTTTCGTCCCTAGTGATTTCATGATTTGCGTTTTCATTTTGCTAACCTGTTAACCAAATTTATCTCCTAATACATTTTTGACAATAATCAATATTTTTCGAAGCCTTCCTTGTTTTACGCAAGGAGAACAATGTCATCAGCAAATCTTCCAAATCTTATTCTCTCTCCCTGAACTGTTATTGCAGTCTTACCGTCTCCGTTATTTCCCTTACTCCCATTTCTGTGTTAACCAATAGCGAAAGACTATACTCCTAACGTGGTTTTTTTATTATGGTTTCTCCCCTTCCCAGATCATCTACTATTATAATACCTGGTTTGCTCTTAATATGATGAAAATCGTTTTTGTTTCTTATATTTTAGATTAGTTATTCTTACAAATCTAAACAGTTCCACTGGGGTCTGTTTCTGTTTTATACGCTTTACTTAAAAATTAAAATACCGTGTCTTCACCTAGTTCTCCCATAGACTGCAGTATATCAGATAAAAACTCATCTATCCCTCCAGCCGATCCATGCCTAAGGCTTTCGGTAGTTCAGCTTCTGATATCAATATTAATTCTACTGGTTTCTTAGCATCTACATCTATGTTCTCTTATAATACAATTTCTTATATGTTGCGTACAGCAGCGTTTATCAATCTACGGGGGGGGGGGGGCACTGCTAGGTCCCAAGGGAGTGTTTGATGGATCGAGAAATCGGGCTAAAAAATGTATTTACTGCGTGTTAAAACTTATTATGTTTAGTGGTGCGTGTAATTGAGCAAGTATAATTTGTTTAAGCGTAAGAGAGGTATTAAAGTACTCGGTGTTAGTAAAAATGTGATTATAAACTAGGCGCTATCCCTATAATCAATTCCGCCGCTGCCCATGTTTCTGGGTCCCATCAAGTGTAATACCTTTCAAGATGGGTCCCGGACTTAAAAGATTGATAATCACTGGTCTACAGAGTACAACCCGTCTACGTATCCCTGCCGCTTCTCTGCTCTTCCCTCCTTTCCCGATAATAGTTTATCACCTGTGATCCTGACATGGCCACAATTCTTCTTCATCTATCTGAAATATACAGCTACAAAGATGCAATGACATAACGGTAAAAACGAGGCGTTTATATTTAACGGTTTTAAGAGTATTAGCATACAGGAACGTCACAGTGTATCAGCTAAGGTATTACGGCATGTCTCGTTGGCAATTACATGTTTTTTACATGCCATTAGTTTTATAAACTTAGAATGAAATTAATTTAGAAATTAAGTCTGAAACGATGAGGAAAGTAGCTCATATGAGTGCTCCGTGGATTGCTACAATCATAGTAATTGTGTGATCAAGCATTGACTCTCAAAACCTTTATTCGGCGTAAATCGATGTTACAGTTGTGGTGATGTTTATAATAGTAGACAACAGCCAGTGATAATTCAAAATTCCGAATGTGAATTAACGTGTTTCCTTCACATGTAATGCTGCATCTGTAAATAACTAAACCCCTTGAGATTAGTACGGTTGCACCATTCAAAGCATGCACAAGTTTGTAATCACAAACGTTTAAAGGGACGTGCAGAATTAACGAATAAAATTTGTATTTATGAGATGATTCATGGAGACGGATATGAACAAAATTAGTTCCTCTGCGCCGAAATTGAATTAAAGACCGTCATAACAACTCGTTTGTGTCGCAAACAGAAGCACCCTTGTACAGACCAATGAATCGCAGTATAGTTTTTCTATACACATTAAGGTGCTAAGGCACTGTAAAAAATTTTAAACATTCAACATCGTCCATTAAAAATAAATTCTATCCACCTGTTTTCAGTTTTTCATATAACCCTAAAAAAGTTTGATATTTAAATTTATATGTTAAACGTTCATATTGAAAATCAAACTCTATTACATAATGTGTGCGCGTGTTTAGGGGAGAGGGCGTGTGTTCGTGGCAAGTTGTGGGAGCGTTAATGAACCGAGTGTAGTATTGCCGGGTTCAATAAAGTCACAGATGTTGGTCGGTAATTGCGGCAGCTCCGCGCCCGCGCGCACGCACGCAGTATCCCAATAACGTCTGGCACAGTCCGGAAACGGATTGAATTAATTTTTATTATACAAAAACCGAACAGCAGTTGGTGCATCGATACAGTATATCAACGCTGCCAGTTATTAAAAACACAACGCTTGTGTGTGTGTGTGTGTGTGTGTGTGTGAACGTAGTTATGCAGGAATGGGATTATGGAAATGAAAAGAGTGATAGATAGATAGATAGATAGATGATAGATAGATAGATAGATAGATAGATAGATAGAGAGGGAGAGAGAGAGAGAGAGAGAGAGAGAGAGAGAGAGAGAGAGAGAGAGAGAGAGAGAGAGAGAGAGAGAATGAGTGAGAGAGGAGTGTCCTTTCATCCACTTATTTGCTAACATCCATGCATGAACTTAGATTACTCATCTCTTCTGAAACATTATCGTTCTTCGAATATACGTATTTCCATACATCTTCAATAATATTTTTATAAATCTTTTTTAACATTTAAATATAAAAATTACTTCCTGTCAAATTAGACAGCTCGTTGTATGCGGTCAATATCGTAGTTACAACAGACAACTGGAGGATAATGCAATTACTTATTATGTTGATCATGATAGATCACGATCAACATAGGCAGTTTAAACCTGGTCATGAGAAACAAAAGGGCTGAGATCTATAGTTCGATGTAATTTCTACTTCCTAAAAAGTGAAGACGTGATATAGGATAATGGAGGACGGTACAACGTACAAGTTAGTGTATTCTTTTTAATCTGTTTGCAGAGTCAAGTGAGACTTTTGATGTGTTTGCACACACATATCAATGTTTAGTCTGGGCTACGAAGTGTCATGTAATCCGGTATACCTGTAGTCAGTACAGTATACAAAGCCATCAGCCTGAGGGGTTGTAAATTCAACACTATGACTGCTTTAATACAATCTGCATCGAAGACAAAGGGTCTGGTTGTAGTGCATTGTCATCTCCTCCGTGCAAACACTAACTATTCGAGCGACTGCCTGTAGGCATTGAAATTACCTGGTTATACATATGCATTACTTACTTGTATATGTGCGTCCGTGATTTGGTATATTGAATAAAATTAATCAATTATTTTATAAAACAGAAATATATATTATGTACTTGTGGAATATTCATATGCGCTTTTATTTTATATATATTTGGTTAAAACCTTCATTTTAAAAATACACTTCAGTTATACCTGAAAAATATATACAAGATATTGAAATTGATTTCAGCTGGTCTAGGGCTACGTGTCTGTCTAAAATCAACCTTTCTACTCCTCCTCAAAACAAATTACATGAAAATTAAATAATAATACTTTGAAATTTGAATCTTAAAAAGCTCAAATTAAACGTCTCATATCGTAACATGTTTGGGGTGATGACAGTCGATTGTTGTTTACAGTAACATAGACAGTTCCCTATCATTACCCAAGGACCTTGAATTAAACGAAACAAGGCAAATACCAGCTAACAACAGTACTCGACTGATCTTAGACAGGCTCAACTATTTCATTGGTCGTGAGTTTGTTGTGAATTATTATGTTTGCGTTAACTATTACGATTAATAATATTAATAATGTAACATTAATTTCTAATGTTAATAATATAAGATTATAATTTGTTTCCAGACTGTTAAAGTACGAGGTATTTGTATTTACGTATTTAGAATACGAGGTATTCTCGTATTTAGAATGTTCTTTGTTGCTAAATGTTCTTGACATTTTGATACCAGGTAAAAAGATTTCACGTTATCAATGGTTAATAGTTATGTCAAGTATTTATATTTACTTTGTATAGTATGCTTAAATATATTAAACTTGACTTGTAGCAATATTTTATTGTTGTTTGTAAAATTTATATTTTAATATTTCATTCAATACGTCCATGTCCAGTCATGTTTAGTAAAATTTAATCTAAATATTTTAGTTTTTGTATTAATCGTTATTTATTCGTATCGAGTTTACGAGTCAATAATTTTAGTGATATTTTAACATAGATACTGGTTTAAAACGTTTGGCTTAGGTATACAGTTTGCTTATAAGACACAAAATTTGTTTACCAGCGCTACGTGAGAGATGACATGCTGCAATAACAGTCTTTTGACTAGTTTGATGCAGCCTTCCCGGTTCTCCTATCCAGAGTCAGAATCTTCACCTCCGAATACTTACAACATTCCACATCCTCATTATCTGTCTCAGTTACTCCAGTCTTATCTTTCACCATCATTTCTTCCCATTCACTGCACTACCGACCTGCAAAGTCGTTAATCATGTATACCTGAAGCAGTGCCAAAACCAACCTGTCTCGACTTCTGGGTAAAGTTCTCCACAGACTTCTTTTTTTTCCAGTTATTTCCATAACCCCTACATTAGTTATTTTGCCATCGACATTTATTTTAACATTCTCCTGTATCGGCATATTTTAAATTCTTCTGTTTCAGGACTTTTGGCTTCCCCCATATGTTACCAAACATGTAACTCAAGTATTGCTTCCTAATATCTAATCTAATTTTGGAGGTAATGAATTTTACTTTTTAAAAATTTCTTATTAATTTGAATAATGTGTGAATTTTACTTACGTTGTTTCAGGGTATCAAAATTTTTGTGCTAGAGTCGCAAAGATACTAAGGTACTTAAGTAATATGAATACGTTTCCTACCACTATAGCTCCCTAGGATTGTGCAAGGATGTATTTATAGCAATCAAGGATTTCAATAAGAATTTCAATTTGCCTGCTAGAAAAACAATTAAATTATATATTGTAACGACAACCCTATAGAACAGCCTCTAACCGTCCCTCCTCTAGCCCAGCAGGTGCGTGTTTCGTCAAGGCCGCAATCAAGTACGTTCCAGAGTCCTCTGGAGAACACTTGAGTGGCGTGCGGTTAAGGATGGAAAGATTCTAGAACACGTGCGCTACGTATATAAGGGACAGAGGGTGGCTTTGTGGATCAGTTGTGTTGTGTTGTAAATCTTACTGGAATTATTGTACGAGTTGATTACAAATTGTTATTACAATTAAAGCTGATTATTAGTGACTTCATTGGTGTCTTGTATTTTGTTTTCCACTGTACCATATGACGATCAAGGACACCGTCATAACAATTTTTAAGTTCGTTTTAAAAGCATAGTTTTATTTACTTAGTATTTATTATTATTATTATTATTATTATTATTTTTATTATTATTATTATTATTATTATTATTTCTCTTTACGATTTAAATTTAATTTGTCTGCTTTTATAATTTTAATTTGACCAAACAACCATACGTATTGTATATAATTTTATTAATTACCTATCTTTGGTATTTTAGGGAGTCAATGGTTTTTTTGATTTTGTGATCAGTTGTATATTGAACTAGAAATTCGAAGTCAGCAGGTTATGTACCTTTCATTTTCAAATATTTGAAAGTAACATCAACTGACAACATTTAATAACTATTTTCGTTATATGTTGTAATTTATTGTTTTATATTGTATAGTGATACTAAACTCTGTCTGTGTGTATAAAAATCGGTCAGAATTCTTTGTTAATATTTCTTTAATTTTCCTGCGGACAGACAAATGATTGCAACTTTAGTAACATGCGTATCACAGCATATATATATATATATATATATATATATATATATATATATCAAACAAGGTGATTCAATAAACAAATTATTTTATTACCGCAACACCTGGATAATCTTTAACGCTTATCTACCTTACGTGTAACCATCAAGATAACTTGGAGATAGAATGCAGACAGCACAGAAAGTCAATTATTGGAAGGAGACGTTTAAGCTGGTACTGTACTTAGATCACAATATGTGTCGTGAAGAAAGGAAGAGAGTAGAAGAAGTTAGTATTAACTAACCGGAGGTCGCCGGAGGAGCCGGAGGTTGTATTATTTTTATTCGTCGTTCTCACATTTTCAGGCTTCTTCCGTTCTTTCAATTAGTGAGATAACAGGTTACCACGAACGGCTTACAAGATAACTCCTAAGCAAACGAATAGGATGGTTATTTATTTACGACCTTAAAGCAAGGAACTTAAACACGTATGCCTCGTAATCTCTTTTTAGCAGTATCACACTACTCAATTCTTAAAATAATATACATATTGATTTATAAACTAACTCATAGTTACAGGTTCTAACAAAGCTGTCGTACAACAAGCAAAATTTATTACATCGAGTGATCACAGATATCATAGATGCTTATAAGGTTATTGTGTTTAAAGAATTCACACGAATTGGGAGTATGGAATTAAACGAATTTGTCCATACGTCATGTCTTTGTGCGTTATATGTGACTGTCTTTATTATTATTCCAAGTCACTTGTTCTCTCTCTATTAGGTGTTCCTATTATTACAACTGCAAGTTACAGAAAAAAATACGAGGTTGTATTAATTCCTTCTCGTAATTAAATTTTATTATACGCAAAAGCACTTTACATGCCTGTGAGTTTTATTTTTAATAATAATATGGACGCATTTTAATTTTGTATCCCGCAGAGCTGTCAACTATGATTATTTCAAATTAGTTGCAAGAACATTATCTTTTGTGACACGTTACCAAATTTTGAAATAACGTATTGCAAACACGAGTGCGTCTACCAAAAGCACGCACTCGCGTTTGTTTAACCACATTATTCACGTTAGCTTATAAGGCGCACAGTTTCGTAATAAAATATAACTAATACATATAGTATGGTAGGGCATGTAATTTGAATTTGTAATTGGATCTAAAAAGCAAAATACAATATATTTCCAGGTAATCATTAATAAAGCATCTTGAAGTGAGGGAAAAATTTTAATCTAATCAATTAGCGGAAGACCTGAAGTACGGTGTAAACTGTTAACATGCAAAGCTTTGAAAGATAGGTTTTGACAAACATAAAACACAGAAGGTTTCTTAAAACTTATGTATTCTTTGTGTGCTTAATTTTACAGGATAAAATAATTAAGGTTAATTAATTCATACACAATAAAAAAAATACAAATTATTAAAAATATGTTAATTATTACTAATATTATATAAAATAATTAATAATTAAGCAAAATTAAATATAAAGAATTAATATAAGTAATAATGTTTATTACCACAGAAAAGACACCTGATGAAATGTAATAAAATGATAGAGGGAAAGTAGTTTCCACTTAAAATATGCTAAAGTTACCTTGACAGGGAATGGTAAACTAAAATAAATATTTACATTGATAAAAAGTTATAGTCAATAAGTAGTAAAAGGAAAAATCAGAAGAAGAACTTTCAGGACATAACCACATAAGGCATTCTGGTTGCTTTCTGAGTATGCCTTTGGAATTTGAAATAATGAACTTAACCTTTGTCAAGTAGTTAATATTTAATAATTACGTCACCTTATCAATTTTTCCTGATGAATCAGTGCGCAGTGTTTGCAACACCCCTTGCGTCAGTTTTCCGTGTCCTGGGTGTCTAACGTCCTCTCCAACTGACCTCTTTAACTTCTTGGTTCCATGGACTCCGTGGTTTCCCTTTTCCTTCTTTCAGCGGAGCGTACGCTTTAATATTTTCAATGGCGATCTTCAATTGTCCATTGTTATATTTGTCCATACACAATTAACCCTTTTCTGTACATTGTCTACTACGTAGGATATAGCTTCCATTATATCATTTACATCAGTATTAGAGATATGTAGAATTTCAGCATTATTTTAACTTCTTGTGCCAATTTTAGTGATTGCAACATTTTCACGTGATGTTTATTTATAATATTTGCATATTTCATAGTCGTACAGCAGTAAGCCTATATTGTCTATTATTCGCGTGTGGTAAACTCCTTTAGTTATGTCTTTCTCAATCCTTTATTACACGAAATTTCATTTTGTATTTCATTTTGGCTGCCACAAACAAACTAATACCTGAACAAATACAAATCAATACAAAACATGACACAATATTCAAAGCACTCAACATCGAAAATACAAAAAAAACTAACACATACACCACAATCACATACAATAAAACGAATTTGAAGTACCAGAAGCCAACAGGAAGCCACAATAATAATAGTCAACCAACATATATGTACTTCACCAGACACAAAAACTGGAAGGCTGAGGATGGGTACAAGATGGTACCCGAAACATGTTCCGAATAAGGAATAATAACATCAAATATATTGGAACTTACCGTCTGCGGCTTTCCAGAAACAGCGTCTTTATAAATTTACATGTTTCGGGACCCTTGTCCCATCATCAGAATTTAAAAGTAATTGTGTATCATTTAAATATGATACACTTGTCAAACACTTAAAATATTAAAATCTAATATAAAATAACTTAATATAACATATTATAATATTTACAACGAGTACGAAGGTTACCGATGTACATCGTATGAAAACCGACCGCGCACTAATCTATGTCTCGCTCCCACCACGACAGTAGCGCAAGGCAGTGTTGTACAATACATTTGATTTGAAGACCAATTTATCATTTGAAACATGCGGCTTGGTACCAATATTATTGTGTGCTTTATAAATTTCGTATTCTTCAAGAGCGTTCAAATATCGCCCTTTCTTACATATGTGAAGGGGTTTCAAATTAGTTTTAAAATTTGTGTAGCTATGATTTTCGGAAATGAGGTGTTCTGCAAATTTTGACTTGACACTGTCCAAACTGTGAAAATGTGTAGGCGGCCTATGTTCTAAAAATCTTTTTAAAAAACCACGTCCTGTCCGGCCCACATAAAAAGCGTCGCAATCGTCACATATCAATTTGTAAACACCAGTTTTGTGTTCAAGGCTGGTGGTTCTGCGGACACGAAGATTATTCATAATACTATTAGTGGCCTTATAAGTGACCTTGATATTACTGGTTTTACCAAAAATTGACCCAAAGATCTGTGGCATAAGGTATGTGTACGGTGTTGCAATATATTTGCGTGTTGTATTTTCGCGTGTTTTACGTCCGATAATGTTGCTATGTCCTTTCTTATGTTTTCGAAGGATGTTATTCACCATATTGACATCATAACCATTAGCGACAGCAATGTGTTTAATGGTGTCCAACTCTTCACGGTATTCTTTATCACCGAGGGGCAAAGATTAAAGTCTGTAAATCATACTGTGGAAGGCAGCTAATTTTTGTGATAAAGGATGAAACGACTTAGCATGTATTACAATGTCAGTCGTTGTGGGTTTTCTATATATGTCAAATTGCAACTTTTTATTATTATTGTCCTTAGCAACAGTCAAATCTAGAAAATTCAGTTTACCATATATAAGGCCACTAATAGTATTATGAATAATCTTCGTGTCAGTTATTATTGTTATGAATAACAAGTTCTGTTATGGTCAGTGATCAACGTGGTGGGTGTCAAACATAACACATATGTTGAGGACAGAGTTGATACTACAAACGTAGGAAAGAAACTTTAAACTGAAGTAGGTAAATTAATTTCATCACGAGTCCTGCACAAGCGCATACGCATGTGAACAAGTAATGGTGTCACTCAAAACGGAAGTGACAAAGTGTTACTAGAAACGAAGTATCACAGATATACTACATGGTACATGACTTTTAAGATCATAACAAATTATCAATGAATATAAAGCTGACTAAGCGAAGAAGCATACTTTAAAGAAAATATCGCCATACTGAGTTACTTATAAGAACTACGAGGAATATTACTAAAGAATTGATTCCTTATCTTATTAATATTTGTATTTTGAGTAAACGCATTTGTTATATTTTGCTATAATATGTTTGCTATATTTGAAAATTGACTTTTTAAGCGCCTTATTCTATGTTTAATTTAGCCCTTCCTGCGTATATCCCTTCACGGAGACGTCATGTGATGTTGACCACTTACGCTCTAAAGCTGTCCTTTTGTATAAATGCCGTATAATCAGTATTACTGCTTTTGTAGGCCTATATTATAACCAGTATAATCCTTTCATTTTCAATCCGTAGTTTAAAGTCTCTTGCTATATCAGTGCCAACCTACGTGACCTAAGCAGCACACTCAATTGAAATTTACACATTTTACAGGCCAAGACTCGTTCTGCTCAGAGAAGATACGTGGAGCGGTGGTGACAAGATGCAGAACGTGACAACGGGATATGACCCTGAGCAGCCAGTTGGGAGAGAAAACTATGTAGGTGTGTAGACATGTGATTCAGGTAATAAGTATACTATCAATTTGGGAGAAACACACACAAATATATTATTTATGTATACGATATAAATTGCATAAGAAATTGCAGTAAGCTTTGTAGATTTATGGTACGGAAACTGAAAATAATTAGAATACGAACCCTGCTAACCAAAACCAGTTAAGGTGCATACGAATATAAAGCCAAAATGTAAATTAATTTGTAGTCAGTGCCCAAACTCTCTACCTAGCTTACCTTGTAAAATTGTATATCATGTTTGAAGTCGCGCAGTTCCGTTACTTTTAGTAGTTGTATATCGTTTTACCTATACGAATCTAGCTGTGAACATACTACTCTATCATTTAATTGACTTTGTTACGTTTTTGCTCTTACTAACATGGCAAATAACATTTAATCAAAAACCGAATTACCAAATGGTGTAAATTAACACCTCGTACTTTGGTTAAAATTTGAAAGACTTTAGTTACAATTTAAAAATACATATTAAGGTTTATTGGTCGTGGTTTGAGGAGAGGAAAACGAAGAAAAATGAATAAAAGATGGAGATTCCTTTGTGATGACGAAGAGGAGGAGATGACAAGGAGAAAGAAGAACTAAGAGCATTTTGAATCTTCATGGTTGCTTTGTTATTGTGCCATTGGTAGTATACATTAGAAACAATAGCAAAAGTTAATCAATACACACTACTGCTAATTGTTATTTTTATATACACCAATGTTCTAAATGCAAAACAATTTTTTTTATGCCCAACTACGCTGATATAAATGCTTATAATATACAATATGATAGTTCAATAGAACAAGCGCTTTTGAGAACTAATACATTAATTTTATATACGTTATAGCTACTACCAATGAAGGTTAGACAAGACGTTTAGATAACTATAAAAACTTTCTTTGCCTAAAGAGCTGACATACTTACCTTACAAATTATCGAACTGCCATGCCAAGTAATTCCGATATTTTCGGAGAACGGATATTAAATACAACATGCAAAAAGCTGAAATTTACACCAGAAGTATACCCTTATTTGTGTGTGTGTGTGTGTGTGTGTGTGTGTGTGTGTGTGTGTGTGTGTGTGTGTGTGTGTGTGTGTGTGTGTGTGTGTGTGTGTGTGTGTGTGTGTGTGTGTGTGTGTGTGGCGATGCGAATATATCTCGCGAAAAATCGAAACAGAATTTACTGGTGTATGTTGAGGAATATGTTATAAAAAATTCCTTACATGTTTTGATGTAAACACTTGTATAAAGCTAACGTATGCACACAATTCACTGGGGAGAAAATTAATGATTGATGCCGTGATGAGCAAACAGAGCTGAGCATCCACCAGCAGTGTACCACTTGGTTGCCCTAAATAGAGGACTCGTGTTGGGAAATACTACAGTCTCTCATCGAATCTCTTCCGTATTGTTTGTGGCAACTCCACGTCAGGTTATCAGTAATGCTGTTAAACAAAGAAAATATTGTTGTGCAGGGATTCTTGAATTTAAATTGAAATGCACTTTTTCAATTTGGTGTAAACGTACACGTGTTTTTACGTGCAGGGTACATCGTCAAAACTCTAAGCCTCTTTTACATTTTACTATTACATATTCCTGAACATTGTGTACTGTATTTGATGTAATATATTTTCTTTTCTGCTGCTAACAAGAATCGAATAATTTGGGCATATTTCTTTTGGTACCGTGGTTTTTATCTAATTGCAGATTTAATTGACAAGTGACTGACTAATCATTCATCAAATCATATGAATCGTGTATTGTGTTTATATCTGTTACATTTTTTGACACATACGACGTTTTCATGTATATTATAAATGCGAATCATGATTAGTGTAGAAAAAAATTCACGGTGTGTATGTTAGAAAATAAGTCAATAATATTAAAATTATTGCACTATAATGGGCCTAGTATTACAGGGAAAATTAATTTTTATCTAAGCAAGAATTATTTGTAAATTACATCCTACTTCTGCCAAAAATAAGTTGTAAAAAAGATCACTATATAAACAAAAATTAAAAACTATGTGTGTGTGTAAATAAATTATTACGTATTAAATACATGTGTGAGTTTCTACCTGCGCAGGTACACAAAGAACCATAAAATCAGTGGCACAAACAGATTTAAACGGGGCTCAAACTGATACTTTAAGAGTTTCAGAACAAAAATTGATATAAAATATCTGACACGCCCTCTTCATTCCTAGTTTATTAAAAAAAGACTACCATATGAAGGTTAATAAAGAATATAAATATTCTGTCCACACACAACACGGACACACAAACACACACACGCATAGAAACTCACATGAAGTACATAGTGATGCAACGTGTGTGTCATTATTATATTATATGTCAGTAATGCGTTAACGATTCCTTCTTAGTCATAGAGAGGCACATACAAAAGAGTGATAAATGTAAACTGACGATCTTGGATAGAACACTCTTAAAATCCACTCCTAAGTGTTCATCAATCAACTCGCAACTGTGATCCAACTAGCTCTTCAGACTGTATTAATGTCTGTTGAACAATATATTTGGACGACAGAATCAGTACAAAATAAACTAATATTGTTAATACTTGTGTTGTGTTTATATATGTTACATTTTATGACGCATAAGACGTTTTCATGTATGTTATAAATGTGAATCCCGATTCCTGTAAAAAATTTCACGGTGTGTATGTTAGAAAATAATTTAATAATTTTAAAAATATTGCATTATATTAAACATAATACTTGTATGTACAGGTGTATGTGTGTGTGTGTGTGTGTGTGTGTGTGTGTGTGTGTGTGTAGGGTTGCTCGTGTCATTGTTTCTTAATGTGAGTGTGTATATGCGGTCGCACGTGTAAATTTGGATGCTTCAAATATGTTTGCCTCAATACGTTGCTAATTTCAGAAAGTTATGATTTCTTATTAAATACCATAGCAAAGTGCCTATTATTTTAGGGTAAAGGGTTGTCTCTAGGGTGTGTATGCTTATTTACCTTTTTTTTTTCATTTAACGTGACGTAGCTTAAGTGATGAAGGATACATTTTGTAACGAAATTATATACATGTTCTCATATCATCGCAATAATCGTGGTCTTGTATCATCGGAATAAATTATTAAACAAC
This sequence comes from Magicicada septendecula, assembly GCA_034769895.1. Lineage (NCBI taxonomy): Eukaryota > Metazoa > Arthropoda > Insecta > Hemiptera > Cicadidae > Magicicada > Magicicada septendecula. The sequence goes on along the minus strand of CM068367.1, from coordinate 167,050,180 downwards.
AGACGTAAACGGTAAACATTGTTTAAATTAAAGTTTAAAATCAAAATTTCTTAAAATAAAGTAACTTTTGAAAAGTTAGTGTACTCAATAGTCCCAATTACGAGTATACAAATATTCAGTACACATTACACAATAAACAATGCTCCCTGATTTCACCTTAATCTCTGCTACAACAGCAGAGTTAACAAAAATTGCATTTCGAGGCAAGGCACCAATAAAAAAATTAATAATTAGTGATCAAATTGTAAAACAGGTGATCCATTTTAACGTTTTGAGAAACGATATTTGTTATGATAAGAATTACGATCTGTAACAAAATCGATCGTATTTTCAGAAACAAGGTACGTAGAGATACAAAATTAAAGTTTTTTAGAGTTATGGCGGTCTACATAGGACACATTTTAATTATGGGAAAAATTACAAACTTACGATTCGTCCACTGTTTCGTTAGTAATATAATAACTGTAGACCATACAATCATACAATCAAAACTAAAAATTTGAAACATTCAAATTTAGGTTACAATTCTTTTAGTCTGTCAGCCTGCTGGATTTCAGGCTGTCAGAATAATTATTAAACATAATTTTTATCTCTGTTTTGTGAGTCATAATCCAAGAATTTTGAAATGTCCAAAATTATACAGTAAATTCATATGTTAGTTAAAATTCTTTTTAATTTGATATCCTACATGAATGTTTGCTATTATATAAAAATGTTTACCAATTTTGAGGGCCTGACGTCAAAAAGTTCATAATTTTGCAAGGATTAATACTATATTCAGATTACGGATTGAAATTTCTCCAGTTTAATACGCCATACGGGCTTTTGTAATTATTGTATAGTTTTGATCCCCTCCCCACATTTTTTCCTACAACTCACCAACTCTTGAAAAGATGAATCTCAAATCCAATAGGGTTATGTAAGATAAAGGTAATAGTCACGCATGCTAAGTTCCTTCAAAAACAGTGATGCGTTCAAACGTTATCGTGAGACATACCCGGAACAGAAAGGCAGACCGACAGACGCCAAACGTTCGCGTCAGAACTGAAACGTTCGCTTCTTTCGTTCAATAACAAAGAGTCCCCACACAAATAAATAATTAAATGCTAAACACTTTCACTCGTACAGTCTCATATGATAATACCGATGGAACATTGTTATCAGTACAAAAGTACGATCAGTATCTAAGAATTTTTGACGAACGAGAAGTACAGAGAAATTTTTTGGATCGGAGCAAAATATTGACAGCCCAAGCAGAATACGAAGGAAGAATCACGAAATAAATAATTTAATACACGGAGCTGATACAGTAAGGTTTATAATGAGTAGACGTATAGCCTGGACACACACTACAGGATGAAACAACACCGAATTCCAGGAAAAATTCTAAAATGGACACTAGCAGACAGGAGATCAAGAGGAAGTTCAAGGAAGAGAAGAGAAGAAACATCGAGATATTGACGAGATGGCTAGAGGATATTGAAGAGGGTCTGATGTAAAAAGGAAAGAAGAAGATGGAATAACTATGAAATGAAAGGGCTGAAGGGAGAAAACTCGTTGAATGTGCTAAACTCCATATTAGATTATGACGCCAGTAGAAGAAGACGAAGCTTGCATTGTACTACTGTAGGCCCATACTTTACCGAGCCCCCAAACTCAACTTTCGGTTGCTCTTCATGTAGCAGGTAGGGGCAATTGTGTGGCGTAATATTTTTTCTAGAGTATTGAGTTCCACTTGCCTGGAGACTTTTCGAGCAATGCCCAGGAACGACTGTATAATCTAATATTAAATATATAATAACTTTTAAATTGTATGCACTTTTAATTCTAATTTCTTTTCGTAAGCACTTAATGACTTAACAGTTGTTTTAGGTAATGCTTGATTACTAAAACTCTTAACAACATTTTCTTCAAATTACTTTATTCATGTATATGTTTTTATAATCAACTTTTAGATTGTATTTTTCACACCACAACACAAAGTGTTACAGAAGTGGAGCTCAGAACAGTAGAAACAGGATCATAAAATAATAAACAAACAAGGGGAAACGAGAAAATCTTATTAAAACAAAGTGCAGTTACCAAGGGTGTTACGACAAAATGTAATTACATTTCCACCTTATATAGTTTTACCTTGTGGTAACTGCACATGACAAAAACACATTAACGAAGAATTTATTATAAAACTCCATAATTAGTGAGGACAGTTGACATCTATATGTGAGAATTAAATAATAATTATTAAAGTTTTCTTACATACTAATATAAGAGTTTTAATTTATTGACAGGAATGTAGACCAAATATCAATTAATTTTGCTTTATGATATTCAAGTACATGAAAATTGATTTTCATATGGAAGTGAAATTAGCAAGTGTATGGATAATTCAATTCGTCATATATGTTTTTCAGACTGAGTGTGACAAAACACAACAAGAGAATACGTTCGTTGTTGTTACTATTAAATTGAATTAATTTATTGCTGGATTAGAAATGACGTCATACATTGACTCCAACATAGCACACAGAACTACAATGCCCGTCTGCACTCGGCTGCAACTGCGCAAAGATAATTTCAAAGCTTTTCTGGTAGGTTTGCCAGCGTCCGCCACACAGCCCTCAATGGCGCCTAGTGATTTTCATCTGCAAAAAAGGAAAAAACGTTTTAGGTAGCAGTCACTATGAAATAAAGATCGGCTGAAAGAAGATGTTGCTGACTGATACTACAACTTGACTGCAGCAGATAAGAAAGAATAACAAACCTTGTTCCCACGCATGACAAAGTGCTGGAATTTGTGTAAAAACAATGCAACAAAATAGTGTAACTCTTCTTTTAACTGTCAAATAAATTTTGTTTAATTAATGTTAGTTTTTCATTTCTTTATTAAAAAATGTTCTTTACTTTTTGGACGACCTTGTAATTTAGATAATGAGTTACTTTCAGGTTACTACAGAGATATTTAATAAAGGGTTTTATATAGTAAATTCTTTTAACAAATAAATTTTAAAGATAAGCGTACGTTAAGTAGATAACGAATTTAACGTTTGACATTAATGGCCTAAGAAATGCAGCTAAAACAACAACAAAAAGGAACAGGTGGTATATTCCGATTGAATTAACAATTTTCATAAGAAACGAAAACTCGTAAACGTGCCCATTTTATACTTAAAAGTGTATTTACTAGTTATTCTTTACAATGTAAAAATTATAATTTAAAACAACTTCATAATATTATTCTATATTATAATTATGTTTTCAACTAATCTGAGCTATTCATAATAATCTACATAAGAGATCAACCTAAGCGTCCGAAGAAACAAAGTCGGCAGAAATAAGCCAGAAAGGCAGATACCTAAATTCTCTCAAAAAGATAATAACGGCGAGTACTTCTAATTTAATAAACGCTCGATTTACAAAGTAAATGTAATGGTTTATAAGTAATAACATACATTTCCTAATTGTAAAAATACAAAGTATCTTGGATGTATGCTTTAATCTGTTTTACTTGAAGACATAAAATATAATGTGTTTCCAATTATACTTATACTTAATGGGTCCCTTTGTTTAGTTTGATTCAGGAAAAATTTCCTGATATAAATCATTAAGATTTATCTCCTACGTTACTAACGCTTCACACTTTGTCACCTTTGAAAAATGTGGGTCGTATAAAAAATGACTTCACACCAATAAAATATATGTCGACGCTGGAGCAAGTTTATAAATCAGTAAAGCTTACAGTTGTTGGCAATATATGTCAGCTTGTAAATGTTGGTTTGCAATTCAGAGCAAGGGAACGACGACGGTGGTGAGTTAAATGGGCGGCGACATGAGCCGGTTCTGATTGAAGCGGTGCAATTTAGAACGTCGAAACAGCGGTACAGCGATAGATTCTGTCCCGACCTTATTTTATGCGCTTCTAAACAAAAGCAGCCTGCGTACACACATACACGACACTACAATAGTTAAGTATAAACTAGTGTCGAGGAATTTAATTAAGATACATAAGTATGTAACTATGTGAGCTTGTGTGTGGGGGGGGTGCGCGCGTGTAACGCGTAGGAACTTACGAAAATATAATCATAAAGTTAAGGTTAATTATACATGAAGTGTACTATGAACGTTTAATAGAAAATATTTATACTTTCTGCATCGAAATTCATATGTTTAACTATAAAAACATGCGCAGTGTATATGTAATAAATGATGAGGTCAATTATAATCGATGTGATAACTAATAAACAAATCAGCTGAGCTAACGCCAGCTGTGTGCCACTTGTTTGTGATAAGTAACTGACGACTGTCGGGACTAAGCAGGTTTTCAATGAATCTCTCCTTATGGCAACTTGACGTCAGGTCAGGAGACTCTGTCAAGTAAATAAAGTGAGATAATTCTGTGTTGCCAAACCAAATACAATTAGTGAACCCAAAACATATAACATTATTTAAATTATATCGTTTTACGAATTGTGTTATTACAAAATATTATCTTCAAGTTGGTGGATAATTTGACATATCGTACCTTGTTTATTTATATTTCATTTTTCTGATAATAATAGACTAAGCGGAAGCTCTCATTTTGAGCAGCTGTGCGCACAAGAACACTGTTCATGCGTCGTATTTTGATGCATTTCCATTATTTCTACTTACTAGAGAATCGCAAATTCGGATTGTTACAGAGTTACTATCGTAGGAATATTCTGGTCCTGATCTGTTTGAGCCAGAATCTTCACAGTTCTCTATCCAAACATTGTTTCTAATCAGAGTATTTCCGCTTCCACTATTTTTAGTTAGTCATATGTAAACATTTTGCCATTTTCGGATAAATTTTACCATTTTACTTACAGTCCCTTTTTAATATAGATACGTAATTTACTGAATACCACATTAAAGTGGCGAAAAAACAATTTGTATGTTATGTCAATGTTCTCAGATTACTTTAAGAAAAAGTGACGTACTTTATTGAAGGAACATACTATTAAGTTCATGATTCTAACATTCTAACATAACGTTTTAACTTCACGATTATTTTAGGATTATTATCTTTGCTAATTGTTTTACAGCCAAAAATATTTTTTCAAATTTTCTGTGTGTAATAAAAACTAATGGACTCTTGCGGTGAATACTGTAGAATCAAATACACATGTTATAACGAGTGTGTAGGACGGTATGGAAGCGAATGTTGTTACTGTTATTTGTTCAAGACTGGATAAAATTCTATTTTTGACCTGATAATGTCTTTTAGCTTGACATCGTTTGAAACTTTCTGTAACATGTAATGCTGTATGACGTCATCATTGCGTGACACTTCCACACTTTCGATTCCCCACAGTCTAGAAATTTGATATGTAAACGCATCAAGACAGAAATAATAGCTGCTGACATTGAGTTTATCAAACGTTTTAGTGAGAATAAATTTGGTTTTACATGCTCTTTTGTCTGTACTGCATCGTTTGAAACTTTCTGTAACATGTAACGCTGTATGACGTCATCATTGCATGACGTCATTGGGATTGTTGTAAATAAAGATTTGTTTTGATACGTCGCAATATGTAAATAAAGGTTTGTTTTGTGGTTGTGGTGAAATACACTGCTGCTGATATATAGTAACAAAACGTAGCGACTGACTAAAACAGCGTTCGACAATGGATAGCAGCGACGAGAAGGCTCAGATCAAGAAACGACAAAATGCCGAGCGAGTAAGAAAGTGTCGGGAACGGAAGAAGCTCGAGAAGGAACAGCAACGAGCGGCTGCTGTCGGCTTCGGTACCAGCGGCCCCGTCGCAACAAAAACGAAAGGAAGATGACTTGATGCGCGAAGAATTGAACGAGTACTTAATAAATATACCGTTCCCGTCGACGATGACAGCAGGAGAAAATCGATGGATTCTACAACATGAAACTGGCAGAGAAGCGAAACCAACGAACGAGTAAAACGTAGATTGAATAAGAAAATTGAGATGGCAACTAAACGAGCGAACGAAGCAGCTGAATTCGCACAGGCAATTGCTGCGGTATCGCCAAAACGCTTGAAAACTGAAGAGATAGCAGCAGACGCGGAATTCACGAAACGATTCGACGACAACGAGTTCGGCTACGCCTGCTCCGTGTGCGATCGCTTATGGTTCGAGAGAGATTTGCGACCACCGCCCCAAAAGAGTCAACACGTACTGGCTGCTGAGTTCCCCGACGACGATGTAGCTACCTTCAAAGTGTGCGAAACGTGTTACAGATCCCTAGCACTCGAGAATATACCCAACTTGTCAAGATTCAATGGCTTCGTGTACCCCGAGTATCCCGATCATTTGCCATCGCTTGATTGTATAACTGAACGTCTGGTCTCACCCCGTCTACCGTTCATGCAGATACGACGCCTGCGGTTCGTCCACGGCAGTCAAAGTATTATAGGACAAAAAACATTTGCGCAAAAGAAACAATCAGTCAGTTAGCAACCATAATGATGTTGCGTTTAGCTGGCGGCTGAAAGACATTATCATGCTCTTAAGATTTTACCATTTGGTAAACGGTACTGTATCTTTTTTTTTATCAGTGAGCTAAGTGTAAATATGTAGTTACAAATTTACAAGATTAACAGTTTCAATTTTCGATAATGAGCAGGTCTACGGACAGATTTCTATGTTGTATCATGAATGCCAACGTGATAAAACTGTCGTATTCAAATAACGCGTATTCAATTTTATGGGTTTCAAAAGAGCATATAATATTCACTGCGAAACGTTAATCTCTGTTACAGTAATTATTTAACAGTAAAGTTTAACGCCAATTGTTACTGTATACAATCCGAATCAAACACAAAATGTTGAAAGGTTGTATTTCTGTTGACTGGGTAGACGAGTGGGGGATTGTAAAGAAACAAATCTGGGGATGTGAACGCAATTGAGATTTATTCCAGAAAGGCTAGAAAAGAAACGACAATTTTACAAGATTCGACAAGACAACGAATTAAAAAGTGATGAAAACAGCATAATATAAACATAAAGAAAATAAATTGGGTCATTTGTAACTATTTACTTTTTGAGACTTCCGTATTTTTTTAGCCCCGTTATGCTTTTGGTTAAATTTTAATCTCATTCCCTGACTTCTTACCGTCACAGTATTAACGCACAAAGATAAATAAACAAAAGGATACTGCCCCTAAAAAATTGGCATTTGGTGTCTAGAAGTAACGTTAAGAGAGATACGTTGGAAGAGAAAATAACAAAACGATAAAGACCCGTAGGTTGGACGAATCAAATATAAATATCTCCCTGTCTACGATTGTTGAAGGAAAACCACGGCCACCTATGGCGTTATAAAGACTAGACACTATGGAATATTTCTATGTAAATCGGGATTCCTGAGGCTCCGACCTGATGCCTATGTCATTCTAGGAGGTACCAAAATATTTCTCTAGATGTTTTCGCATCGTATTTTGGTGCACACCTACTTTGCTACGCGGCACACTGCACGGACACACATTTACTACATTGTTGGAATAACATTGAATATATATATAACTAACCCTGGACCCTATTCACTCCCTTTTGATCCTTTCGGTTGTATCTCTCTCCCAAGACTTCAATTCCCTTTCAAGCCTATAGCCTATCCATTCCTGCCCATCGTTTTCATCTTAATTTTTCAAGCAATGCTAAGTTATTATTCTGTAGGAAAAGTATAAAAACATAAATGGAACACAGTGTAGTAAATAACTAAAGTCAATATATTTGTAAATATGTGCTCAGATGTGGCATAAATTGGATTGATCCCCCCTGAGAGAGGTATATTGCTTTCTCACAGGTAAAGCTGAACATATAATAAATAACATAATACGTTATGAAACCAGTTCTATGTCATCTTATGACCCACCAGTTAAAGTGTGTGTCATTAAGGGGGCGGCACTAAAATTAATTTTATTATCTTCTTATTGTTATTTCTCTCCTTTATTAATCAATCGTTTATATAGATGCATAGCGGTGAGAAATAGTACAAATATGAACCATTATTTAGAAACATTAAATACGTATCTACTAACAATGGGAGCAAGAAACCCAAACGAAACGAAACAGTGACCTTTTGTTATGCGTAATAAACAACATGCCCATTATGAAGACTTGTTGAGATATTTTCAATAAAATTTACACACAACGTTAATAAATAAAACTTTAAGAAATTTTAAATTGAGCTAAAGCTTAAAATTAATCCGATAAGTATTTATAAAGTCAAATAACCATTATATTTTGCTCTGCATATTAGTTTAAGTAATAATGTTCACAACTTTTCATCCCTAAAATTATGTGTAACGTAAATATTACCCTTACTGCAAATTAACCGCAATTGCATTTTGAAACTGGATCAAGAGGCTTTACATTCTCAGATACGTTCAAGGTAAAATCAACGATATTAAAATTAGTAACAACATTTTCTTGGAAATAACTGAAATTTTTCTTATCTGATATATACGTTACGTCGGGACGCTCTAACGGATGTCTTTATGATATTCGAATTTCTTAGGAGATCCCTAATTTTTGCATTTTAAAAATTTCAGTTCACTTTGTTAGTTATCAGAAATTGTTAACTTTAATACACACTTCTATACGTAATAGGTTTGTAATCTAATTAGCAAAAAGTAAGGAGAAAAGTAATTTTTGTACACCATGTCTATTAACAGTTGTTAAGCTATGAAACTTTCCTACTTTATTTTTATGAATGTAACTGGAAAGAATTATTCACATCGAATTGAGTTAACTAATACCGTATTACCTACTGAAAAAAATTTTTTCTTATTTTCTTCCTCTCTTTCTCTCCCCCTCACTCATATTCTTTCTCTCTTGCTCTATCTATCTATTTATCTATCAACCTAACTAACAATCTGTTCAGACATGTCCACTAACAATTCTTCTCTTCTTCTTTTTTCCTGTCTCTCCTTTCTCTCTTCCTTCCTCTCATCCTTTTTTGTTTGATGATAAATATTTGATACTAATACTCTAAACAGCGGTTTGTTTAATTATCAAACTTTCCAGCATAGTCATTGCTTTTTTATGACTGTTAAGTGAAATATTCTTTGATTTCTTTTCTGCATCTTTATTTGGCGTCAATTAACTACCTGCACACTATTTAAAAGTATCTTGCTGGTAAGAAAATTTATACAAAGTACTGATGTGGGTAAGGCATATAGGACTACAAACTACTGGGTAAAATAGACGACCGAACGCGTGTAAACACAAAACACACACACACACACACACACACACACACACACACACACACACACAGTAAAAACCGAATAAACGGATATTTTATGATGTCTCTCGCCTATCCTATCACAGTCACCACTCTTTTGTTAATTCTAGAGTAACTGGCTTCTAAATAACATTGTTTTTCACCATTGTCTAGGCCGTCATTTTTTATTTTTCTGAGTGTATTTATTACAGGATTGCCCTCTACCATCTACTGTGATTTATTGTTATCTTTTGTACACTCGTGTTACTTGGTATCTCCCTATTTCCTCGACTATGACCTGTGTCCAAGTTGATTTCTACACTTGTTCTGTCATTTATAACTGCATCCATTAAGGCAGGGCTTTAGTTTCATTTTAGGTAATGCATGTCGATTATTTTAAGCTTTTCTCGGTGTTATTAACCACCTCACATGTATGTATACTGAAGACAGTGATTTTGCATAACCATTTTTAGCCTAGTTTATAAATGGTCTTCCTAATAAAATTAAATTATGTACACCCATTGCATATTTGTGTCGCCTTACACATTCTTTTACTCTGTCATCAGTGACTCCTTATTTGTTAAAGGTAAAACGTATTCTTCAATGTACCACCTTAAGACCTATACAAATTTGTGTATCTAATTTAAGATCTTCGTGTCTCTCTTCATGTCTAGTAAAATCTTACTATCATCATTTCTGTTTTTTCAGTACTAATCGTGATGCACGAAACTTTTCATTCTTTTTATAGTTATCTAATCAAACAATTAACGTTATCCTTCCCCTACTCGATTACTTCCTGATTTTCAGAAAAATTCGGCTAAGTTTTTCTCCCAAGCTGAAGCTCTTTAATCAGTTTATAAGGCGTATAATTAACAAAGTTTTAGTACATCAACTCGAAGCACTGTTTAAACCTATAATGATTACGTGTAAAAATCTTTGAATGAAACTCGCACACAAAGACATCCACTAATATTAACAATCCTGAATGCAAAAATTAATGAATCCCACTTTCGTACAGATAATATATTTATTATTATCAGTCTCAATCTTGAAATTGCCAGTTTACCAACTACTTCGTTATGTGGTTGCATTATTTTAAGTGTAACTGCATCAGTTTCACAATGCTGACAGACTCTGAGTAACTTTAGGACTCTGCATAACAGACTATAATACTATGTAGAATTTGAACTAGTTATTTATAACTATTTTCCATAACAGATCTCATTGTTATATTGATTTCTTTATTAAACTATACTATCTACAAATAGTTTTTAAGATTCTGAGAGTTAATAATATCGAAATACAATTTTCAGCACACACACACACACACACACACACACACACAAACACGCCTTTCAAAATTGAAAATGTTTATTCACAATGGTTTTGTGTTAAAATATATGAATATAAGAATCGAAAACGAAACAAAAAAAAAATATTCAGGGAGTATTCTTGATACTCCCGTCGGATCTTTATTTCGTGAATGCGAAATTACATACGTTACTCTCGTTATTGGGAGATTCTTTTGTTTTGTTTGTCAGAAAGAAAGTTGAAATGAAAGAAAGAAAATTACGCTATACATAACATTTATTCATCGAAATCATTAGTACAAATGGCTAACCTATGAACAATTGGTCGATGGTAACTAAAATATGAAACGTAGGGCATAATCGTCGGACTAAGTTGACGTACAAACGTTAAGTCGATTGTGGAGTTTCCAAGTGTAGTCGGAGAGGTTTGTACAAGTTGTAGATCGTATTCTTGTTGCATATATGGAACCAGCCAATCATTTCTCGGATCGTTGGTATCGACATTGAAATCACCAGTAAGAAATATTGGCGTAATGACGGGCTCAATTTCCTCAATGACCTTAGATATTGAGCGCCCAAATCTACAAAGACTTCGAAAAAGGAGACGTTTAATGTATTTTGTTTCTGCATTTGGATGAATATTCAATGAGGCAGCAATGAATCTGAAAGAATTGTTGACTGTGATTTGTGCCAATGCCATATCGCCTGTGCCAGGTTCCACGTATACACCAAGTCGTTGGGTTATATTCTTTGGTATATTGAAAGGCATAGCACATAGCTTGTTGCTACCACGTTGATAAATTGCAACACCGCCAGCCTTTCTCTTTTGTTGTTGTTGTTGTTGTTCAGTGGGGTTATTATCCATGGCTTCGTGTTCATATGAGATGAGATTATAATTTTCAAGCTGCGCAGACTCGTCATTTGTAATCCATGTTTCTGAAACCATAAGAAAATCAGCTCTCGTTAAGACAGGATCCGTTTCAATGTCAAGTGTGTGCAACGAGACTTTGCGCATTCATTCCAACGAAGAATATTACAATCGTGTCGTCTTATATTATTATCAATTATTATATTATTATTATCAATCAAACTGTCGGAGCAATTCATAAACAGTTCAACACGTTTGGTAAGTGTATTAAGTGGATGGCTCTCGAGTCGCAGATATTCATTTCGCATTTCTCTAACAGTTGAGCTGTCGCAACCAAATCCGTGATAGAATTTAAAGTCGTTGCGCGAGTTCGTAATGTAAAGACCTTCGATGCTTGTTACTCGACTCATTGTAACATAGACCAATTGTATTTGCTGACTTTTGCTGTAGTCATACACAACCGTGTCAAATGTGCCTCCCTGACTTTTGTGTATGGTTATGGCACAAGCGGGTACAATTGGAAATTGCATTCGTTTACAACTTATAGAACCACCGAGTTTGATGTTAGCGCTACGCATACAGATGGGTGTCCAAGTTCGATCTATTAGACTATTGCTGCAAATTACTCTTGGTGCTGCTTTTAGTCTTGCCATTTTGCCGATGTGGGCTTGTGGAAAGTGTAGCCACAATCTGATATAAGGATTGATTTGTGTAGACTCGTCGCGTTGTTGGACTAATTGAACTGCTGTCTCATGAGTGACTTCTTCGATGTACTCAAGTATTCCTATTGCACCATTAACAATTCCATCGTCCACATCAATGTTAGTTGTAATCATATAAGGCATACCACTCTGTAAATTAAGCAGATACGGCAAACCGCCAGTTTCCATCACACTGAGCTTGTGTAATTTGACTCGTGCAGTGCCAAGTTGAGTGCTGTTATTGTAGCCAGTGATCAAATCGGAGGCACTGCTACAAATTCTGTCTGATATTGCAAGTCGGTTGTAAGCATCCACATCATGATTTCTATGGAAGAGACGTATTGCATTTGGTTCGTGTTCCCTACACCATTCAACTGTTCTGAAACGAGACTCGATCACTGCCATTTCTTCAGAGTCTAAACGTTTTCCATCACCAATCTTTGTCAAAATTTTAGAGAATAAGAGGTCGCTTTGTCGCATAACCTGAGTGAGAGGATAGAAATCAACAGATTTCCACAATACGCACCCACCCAAGTTGTTTCGTGGTGATTTATAAACGGGGGTAGCATTTACAGGCGGTAATTGCCGAAAATCTATCTCCAGTCAGAATGATATCCATGCCGCCAAATGGTTGATCATATACGTAATTTCATTCAGTCTGGAGTTGATTTTATTGAAAACATCGGACCCAATCATACTTATTTCGTCAACTATTACACATTTTACTCCAACGAAGGCAGTTCGAAAACACTGCAAAGCTTCATGGGGCAATGAATTTGATGTTCCCATTAGACTTATACTAAACGCAGAGTGAACGGTCGTACCCTGCAAATTTACAGCTGCCTTTCCAGTCGACGCACAAGCAATGTAAGCATCTCGTCGTGTAGTGTGTTGTTGAGTGTATCGATTATAGGTCTCCAGGGCTACACGTAACACATAAGTTTTGCCACTACCGGCTGGCCCAGTGAGATACACTTGGATTGGCGGCGAACCGAATGTATGGATCCGATGTATAATTTCCAATATGAATTCTCGCTGGCGTTTATTAGTACTGCGTAACAGTTTGCAGTAGTCTTCTTTTGAAAGCACATTCGATCGTTTTCGTACAGCAGATATGCCCACAGACGAAGCCTGTGCTGCATCGATGTCATCGTTATTCTCTTGGTTGCCATCATTCAACACGCTACTCACAAAATTATCTCGATTTTTTTGCTCCTCATTTGTCTCATTTTCGTCTATATCGTTATGAATATATAATTCTTGAATTTCTCGCATCACTTCTTCAATATTTATGTTGGACTCATATTCACGACGTTTAGTAAGAATTGCGGATTCGTTGGTGTCATAGATCTCGACAAACCTATTACGATCGAGTATATCAACTGTCTCATTTCGAAACGAATAGTATAGCGTAACCATTTCCCGTTTGTAATTGACCACATCACTTATATCATATTGTCTGTAACGTATAACACATGGAACTGACCGCTTCTTATTGATAAATCGAACCTCATCATTCTGATCGGCGTTTGGATCGTCACATTCGTCTGGCTGCTGTTGTACTGAGTTCTTTCCAGAATACCAAGCTATGAAATCAGCGAAGCATAGATCTTTTAACGATTCATCGCGTTCCTCATAACGTTCGATTTTAGTTTTGGTCCACACATCCGTACTATCATCAGCCAAATTTTCCAAGTCCATTTGACGTTTCAATTTCCTTGATCGTTGTCGTTCTTGTGGCCACACCGTTGGAATATACACAACTTGACGACTACAATGGCTCATCGATTGACGAAGCAAATACCAGGCCGCCTCCTGTGCCGACATTTCGACCGAATTAAGAACTTTCACACCAATCTTGCGTACTAACTCGGTGAAGTCCAATTCCGGATTCTCTTCTTGTAATTTTATGGGTTCTCGTTGCAAATGACTTATTCCACGATTCGCCTTGTTAACATATTCTACAACATATGTCGCACAACTATATTCGTCCAGTATAAATTGCAAGTCACTATTTGAGCCCAACACTCTGGCTAATCACGGATTGAAAGTATTGGTGTAGATTTCAGACATATTACGTTTGAACAACATCGTCGGCCGTCGCAGTGAAGCTCGAATTGTATCGAGGTATTTGCTCTCTGTCAAATGGTTGTCTACAAGAAATTCTTCAACACTGTCATACACTTTCTCCTCCAGTATTGTTTTTAAACGCTCAGCTGATTTCTGCATGGTAGCTTTTCTCGGATCACCTTTAGCGAGCGGCAACAGTACCATTGTCTTTCGCATTGGCCAATACGGGATTCCAAAGCGACACCTTGATTCTCCATGCTTGGTACAAGTAAACGTATGCTGGTGCGTTTGATTGGAGTACATCTCTGCAGGCAAATCTCCCCTCGATACGCTCGCCAATGTATTCATCAACTCAATTGTACGTGGCATATCTTCACTGATTGATTCTTTAGGATCATTGTTCAACCACAAGAGTATATGCGCATGTGGACTACCTCGATGCTGGAACTCGATGCGCTTAAAGTAATCAACGACTCGATACCGATCACCAAATGGATTCGCCTTTGTCTTACTGCACAACATACTCATCAAAATGTCGACCAGTTTGTTAAACACAATGCAACACGTAACTGGATCTTCATTCACCAAATGACACCGCATTGATCTGCTAAGTGCCTCAACATTTTGCACATCTTTATACGAATCACTTAGGCGATCTAACACCGACAGCAAACCTCGCCAACGAATTTCATTTGCACTCAACGTAAGAAACACAGTAGGCTTCCCAAGCTGGCGCATCATTGCAAACAAGTCACGCTTACGATCCTGCCAATACTGCATCGAATTTGGAATGGATTTAAGAAATGACAAATTCTTTTCCATGCAATCACGTATGAACTCCTTATCATTTAACATAGCACGAGTCACATTAACTGTGCTGGACGTTTTGAAAGTATGAAACATTCCCTCGACGACTCTCATTCTCAAGATTTTCATCGCCATATACACGATGTGTTGTGGGGTCACACCTCGCCGATCTTTACGTCTAATTTCACTCGTGGCCATCATATAAGGAGTCACTCTTACACCATCTTTGTAGCGACGATCTATACCCAAGTAAATATTTGGAAACGACAATTCCTCGGCGTGTGTATCGTACACAATATTCAACGGCATACTACTATGTTGGCCGGGCGCTATATCAAGACAGTTCTCCTCGTTCCACAGAAGTGTATGTTGCCTGGCCACAATGCAATCCGAGTCTAACACTGGTGCCTCTTCTACACAATCCCCATCATTGTCAATTCTGTCGACACATATATTGTCCAACAAAGTTCCATCGATGGTAATTCCATATATACGGTACAACGGCTGTTTCACCAAGTACTGCAGCCATTGCATTACATTGGATTTCCGAACATACCCGCTCAAATATGACGATTTGTGCATTAATTTCCTATTGATGTTAACATTTATCGCATAATCGTCGTCCAACTGTCGAGGCAATTGTTTCACCATATTGTTCACATCAACTGGAACATTTATTACTTGACCAATGATGCCATAACTGCCCTCGTGTCGAAGTCGGCGAATTTGCATGAAAGGGAGCCTAGGTGATATCAACCGTTCCTCTACCGGACTCAACACTGGCAAAGTTTTAGGCCGATCAGGATATTTGAAACCGTTAGACACACTCATGGATGGGATTTTATTAGTATCCAAGCATCGACGGCAATTTACACATGCTACCATAGCCTCCACTACTTGGTCGGGGAACTCGCTGCGCAAAATGTTACAGTGTTTAACTTTAAAGAGCTTAAGATCCTTCTTGAACCAAAGTCGATTACAAACATCACAACCAAGTCAAAATTCATTGTCAAAGAACATTTTCACAAAGTGGTGATCGCATGCAGCATTCTTATTTGTCAAATCGAGCGAAAGGTCTGAACGCGCCATTGACGGACCGATGTTACCGTCCGTACGAGTCTCAGTATTGTCATCCTGCATATCAATGGAATCGTCGTTGCTTTCTACGTCTATTGGACCACTTTCCATATCCATTCGACACGATGACGAAGTGCTAGGTTGCTACAAACGTTGTACGCACTCGCTACTTGTACTGGGCGCTCCACTTCCACCATCCAAATTCGAATTCTGGCGTCTTCTTTCCAATTCCTTTTGTTGCAATCGACGTAGCCTACAACGTTCTATATTTGTAAGTCGTGGTGCACGCATTTTGTTCGGAGTTCCAGATTTTACAGCCTTCTTTCTCTTCTGAGGACGCGGCATTTTCACAATATCTCAATATTTTCTGCTTTCCAATGTCAATTTTATATTTCTTGTGTTATTAACGTCTATCTCACGTTCTCAGCTCTCCGTAGACACCTCGATCACTAAAATCGACCAACTCGTTCCGGAGATACAACTGAACTGAGCGCGCGCTGTGCCTACACAAGCCCAAATTTAGACCCCCACGCGCAGCGCTGTGACGTCACCGCGCAACCCCCCCTCCGCTCGCGACAAACCATTTCCGGTAGTCGACGAAACGGGCTATCCAGTCATAGTTTTAGATATTCTGTAATCCTTATAGTTTTTGCACACGAGGCCCTCGAATGTACACAAATATTGGTCGCGGCAAAACCTTACATGACACTGAGAACGAACCATAAGATGTTCATTCGCATTCACATCAACAAGTATATTTAACGATGCTTGCATACTATATTTGCGTCTCAGTTACCCGTACGCTTGTTTGATCGTGCGTGCGTTGTCAGTTGTGGCGGCGTTAACGAACTGCGTAGAGCACTGTCTATTACAATTGGCAGATTTAATACCCCTACATACAGTCGTCACAGATGTTGGTCGGTAACTGCGTTAGTTAGGCGCGCGCACGCTCGCTGTGTCCCAATAACGCCTGGCACAATCGGAAAACCAAAACTAATTTCTATTTTCCAATAGGGGAGCCACAGTTGTGGCGACAATCTACACTAGTAAGTCTTCCGTCCTTAATGAAAAATGCTGGTGTGTGTTTTTTTACAATTGGTTTTCAGCATACAGGCATTTATTTTCTTAGGTTTCTAAAGTACCTTTCGTTAGAACACTGACTAACATCATCACGAAATGTTTGTGACAAAAACTGATGGTGTTAGACTATGGTCTAATGAAATATGTATTCCAAAATTTGTCAAAATATGTGGCTTCATGTGGAATTCTATTATCAACAGAATAAATATTATTCTTATAATTAAAACAGCACAGTTTATTAATAATTTAATAAGTAACCAAACATATTTATGTGTTCTTCCTCTGTTATGTGTAATTTTGCTAGACTTATTTCATTTGAAGAAATTTGCACCGGCAAGATATTAGCTGAAAATGCATGAAGATTTTAGTCATTCAAATAAAATGTAAATTATTTATATTTATGTGTTCTATGTTTTTCATGTCTGAATGGTTGAGAAAAACGCTTAGATTAGCTGCTACCTATGAATATTTGTAAAACCACCAACCGCCTGAAAATAACGTATTTTTAACGTCTGTATTATATTTTGTAGCTGTTCCAGTTTTAACATAAAGTAAACTGATATGCTATAGTGTTCGTTTGTTACTGTTATAAGCCTAAACCAGGTTATTCTGCACGTAAGGAAACAAAACGCAGACCACGTTTTCCCTTCCCACTAAGAAACTTCAGTGTTTGGTTGATTCCGAAAAAAGACCTCTATGTGGGAACCCACAGTAACACCGTACAGGAAAAGAACACCATTTTCGCAAAGTTAGCAACCGAACAAAGCATTGTATTAACAGTATAATTCAAAATACACAAGCAGCATAATATGCATGAATGTTATTTTGGTTTTTATACTTTGTGAACTTAATTCAATTCGAGTACTAGATGCCAAAATTACCAAAAATTTGGATATGGTGCTTGATACTAAGCTTAGATGAAAGGAGAGTGGTAAAAGAAAAAGGTAAATAAAATATTTAATGCAGAATGTCGTATTAGCCGCTAGGAAGGAATTTCAAAACGACTTTGCGTTTGAAACAACATATTCAAAAAACAGTGCTCAATAACAACATATTCTGAAACCAATGTGGTCCTACGAAATACGGAATTACGGAAGCAATAGTCAGACTCATGCAGACATTTTGAACAAACCACTACGAATCCTTTAAATTTATCATTGTATGTATGTAAAGCTGCTTGATCTTCTATAGATCCTCGTTAACATACTGTGTTTATATTGCAGCCTCATTAGTGGATGATACTGATATGCATAATGTCTAATGCAAGATAGAAGAATTACTACGTACGATAACAATCGAAGTTGATGTACTTAAACATTAAAAGAAATCGTTATAACGTAAATAATCTGGAAAACGGATTGATTACCTACGGCAAGTAAACGAAGCACTGCGATGTCCAGGCTCCAGTGCTTTAGGAACTATGGTATCAGGAGGGAACTTGGTGTTGACAAAATAATTAAAACACTATGTATGCCACACTATATAAAAGTAGAACAGAACCAGATAATCGTGGGCCAAATAAGTTGCTAAACTAGGTTCCAACTACACGAAGGAAACGGAGTGGACATAGGAGATCGTGAAAGGAGACTACACGGTGAGATAAAAAAAGAGACTTGCAACGCTTTGAATGGAAAAACAGGAACCTCTGTTGTGAAGAATGCGACACATGGCAGTAGCAGGTAAGAATTCTTACGTGGGAGAAAAGTAAATCGTTAAACTGTAAGAACTTGAGATACATGTAACAAAAGGGCATGCATGAACTATTCCGACGCACCTACTGTATTCGCATATGATTGTTCACAAATTCGCAACCAACTGTATTCGCCCCTTTCATAAATTCGGTATTACAATAAACAACTTACTTCTTCCTCTTGTTTAAGCAGTATCTAATACCAGAATATTTTAGGACTCCCAAAACTAATTTGGAATGGAAATACTGGGACAAACAACTACAACGAAATCCGTAATAATTAATATCCAGTAAGTATATATAATAAAACCAGTGACGAAACATAGAGGAATGGAAGCTGGCAACAAGAAACGCTGAGAACGTTGAAGGGGAATTTGTGTGTGTAAGCGTGTGGATATATGTGTCTTTCATCTGATTAAGATTTCGTTAAAGGTGTTCTGTGCGTTACGCATGTGCGTTTGGGCTGTGCACGCTTATTGTCTTCTCGTATAAATTGTTTCCTGTGTAGTGTTTACATATAAGTGAATATTTAACACAAATTAATCTGAATCAATTACATGTGACGTCTGCCCCATTTTTGTTTTGTAGTACCTGTCAAGTAGGCAGCGTATATTAACTCTCTTTAAGGCAGTATTCATTTGCTAATATTTTCATTTTGTTCTTGGATCTATGCTTTGAACATTTGTCTACCTTAGTTTATCTAGGTTTAATTCCTTTATTATTATGTTCCTTAATGGAACTGAAAAATGTCTGCATGTTTCTTTAGAATTTTGTTATTTTATCAAAAATGTATGAATTAACTTTATATTTATTATAACTGACTTAATATTATTCTGCGCTGGTATGCCATTAATTGGTTTAATAACTTCAACAGTGACTAAGGTATCCAGTAAAAACTGGATACATAAGTGAACGCTGCATCCATAATTCAACAGACCTATATAGGTTGAATGAATTTCCTGCTTAACGTTAATTACCATAATTAATGCAATAAATGAACATTGCATAAAACAACATAAAATAAAACTGCACCACACACAGACCTGTATAACTAACTAAAACATCATATGAATTCAATGAAATTTCGTTACGAAGAATTCTAGCTTTAAATATCTTATCTCTCAACTAATTTTATCATATTCACGTTCTATAAACCTCTTGTATTTAATGTCCCTCATTTTTATGCGCCTTATTTTTTATCTACAATTTTATATTGGAACATATATAAGTGGATTAAGAAATATTAATAGTACTATTAATAGTTAATCACAACATAAGTTATTTCTTGCCTTCCGAATAACGTACCAACGTTTTTGGCAATTCACATGTATGGCACTGAATAAATAAACAGTTCAATGTATTTAGTGGATGATTGTACGCATATACAATATAAAACGGACCAATATAACATAGTGAAAACTGCCGGCTAGAGGCGATATACTGTATCACTAAAACATGAGGTTGGAGACACAATATATATGTGAGGTTGTAAATTGTCATCTACGCCTCAGGCTAAAGTGCGGATGTGAATTAAAATGGACAGTGACACGAGCCGGTCGTGATTGAAATGAGTAGTTTATATCCGTCATAGTGAGCAACGTAACAATGGTGCAGCAGCTCCTCCTTTCCCGCCTCTTGGTTACCTGACATTTAACAACGATAGCCTAGCTTAACAATTTTACTGCCGCGCAGTAGAACTTGCCTTCGTTCGTTTAACACACAAATACGCATAAACAGGATTTGATTGGTTCAGTAGTCAATAAAAATCTAACGTGAAAAAATTAATTAAACTACTTTTAAATCCGGCTCTCGCGCTCTCGATACGCCCGGTTGACATTTACGGGAAATCGTTTAGTTGCATGTACTTCAGCATTTGCAGATTTAAATCTTCCCGCGGTTGTAATTACCCCTTTATGCATGCCACATATTACTCATACATTACGAATCTATTTTTTTTTACTTGTTTATCAAAACATTGCTTATTTATCGTAATATTTTCTGATAGCGTAAAAAATTACATTAAAGACCAATTTAGTCAACGCTGACCTGAACGTCATCCAAGAATCGTATACCTACCTTAGCTCCAATACCGATAGTTTCCGTCATTAATTTTTTAAACAAATTCAAGCAGAGGATAAAATACATTCAGTTTATGAAAGGAGACAAAATTGTATTAAAATTATATTCTTTTAGAGGGAACCTAACAATTTGTAAATATCTTCTACCTCTTTTGTGGTAAAGTTGCACACTGCACTACAAGATCGAAGTTTGATTGCGCCACCTAAGAGTGAAGGTTGGTTTGACATGGGTTTCATAACGTCTACAATTACATATTCGTTAATAAAATATTTTTTAAAGAAATTTGTGTAAAGAAATTTTACATACTAACAGCAAACAGGAACCGATGGAATTAAGTTTTCTTAAACATCAATCTCGATATCAGTACGTTCATTGTATATAAATCATCAGTTAGCTAAAAACTACATTGTGCATTCCTAACCAAAGGTTTTTTTAATATGCACCTTTTGATGAATATGACGAAAAGTTTTGTTCCAGTATACTTAGTTCTAACAGGATAATGGCATTTATTGTCGATACTACTAGGTATTTAATTTTACGGAATCATTGATTTGGTAAGGTTTATATCATCATTCAACAATTTACATCACGAAAACAAACACCGAGGAAAAGGGAAAAACTGAGTGAGAGGGGGAGATAGAGAAAGATGCACAAACAGTCAGAGAGAAAATTAGTCGAGAGGCTGTGAAGGGGGAAGAGAACAAATGGTTAATTAAGTTTTTAGTATCTTAAAGGTATCTGTTAAACATAATTTCCTTGTATAGCTCGTTATATAAAAGTTTACTCGTGCTAATGTTGACGTGGTAAGCTTAGAAACAAATAAATAAGTAGTTTGAATGAGTTTGAGGACAATTAACCTACTTGTAATTCCAGTAAGTGTAACCTAGCGTAATCTAGTGTAATCTACCATTGACAATTTGCTATGAGGTGACCACACTAGCTAGGTAGAAAAGATAGTTTTCAATTGGTTTATCTACGTATACAGATGGAGACAGCAGTTATAGCGACGTAGTATCTGACAAAACATGTGATTCTCCTCCCTAATAAACTCTACTACGACACCTTCATTTAGTAGTGACCGTTGATCAGTCAATTTTAATGATAGAAAGCTTAGCGAGGATTTTACATTATTGTGTCAAACCTTTCAACAATATTTATTGTCGTTATCAAGACAATTGTTGTTGAGTTGTTACTCACCCAAACACACAACTGTAAGATGCCAAAAACACCTCCCTATTTATAATCACAACTAAGGTATCACTTGTGTGTTGGTCATCTTTGTCGGCTTAGCACGTTGTCAGATACTAATTGGTGTTACTTCCCTTTGTTCTTTTAATTACCACCCCAACTGCTTTACAAACATGAGTGCCTTTTAATTCCTTTGCTGTTAAACATATAACGTACAGTAGTCACGTAGTCACCTGTTTGAAGAAGACGGGATAAGATATTGGCTATAGAAAACGGGTAACTCTACATTTTATGGCTTCATATTTGCACTCTAATAACAGTGTTTGATACTCTAGGACTTGTATTGCTGTAGAAGATAATCCAGACTCCAATTAATATCAGAACCGTCAATAATTCGAACAGTTCACAACTTGATGCTTTGAAGAATATATTTTCACTGAAAAAACTAGTAACTTGCTTTGTTAAAACTACTTTCTAAAAAGAGCCTGAGTGACGATATATTTTCTAATTTTATTATTATTATTCCGGCTGAACAATGTTTTCACATTTTCCGGAACCGAAGATTACAGAAGTGATTGAATTCTTATTTACCTTTATTGAATCCATCCGGCTGCAGTCTATTTGGTGTGTTAACATTTTCTTATTGCCAATGAATGGGGAGTTGGCCCATTGCATTAATCCCCAACCTGAAGGACCAGGCGATTTTTAATCAAGGTTTACTTCCTTTAGCCTTTGTTAAACCAATATCCAACTACAAGGCAGCAGGTGCTAGTGTTGGTCCGCCCCGGGTATTTTATCCCCGGTACCCACCGTGTCTGTTGAGCATACCCCTATCCTCCACCTGGGAGAGTAGGGGTATTATATATGTATTGCAACGTTTCAAGTATTTCAAAAATTCACACAAATACATTACCATGTACTCAACGCAACTATGAAGTTATTACACCAGCCAGGTCGCAGGATTTTTTTTTTAATCTCGTTGCGTCAAGTATATGTAGTTGCACAATAATTAAATAATTTTCAAAGAGGAGTGTGATGTTGTTGACATGAAATAATTAATTAAAACAGTTTCAAAATAATCATTCTATGATTTATTAATATTAATAGAAAATATGCACATATAAAAAAAATTCGGAACTTAGATAAATAAAAATATTTTTCTTTAATAAGTTCACACAAATACAACGTAACCTTCTATGCTGTTCATGACATATAAAATAAACAATCATATTATCTTACTAGATAAACAGACATGTTAAAAAAATTATGTAAACCTTTTTATTTCAGTGTGTCTGACTTTGACTCAAATTTTAAATAATAGCAACTCATTTATAAACCAAAAATAATATTAAAACTCAATAATAAAACTAATTGTTGCTATAAACAAAATAAAAAATAACATTTACTTCCAACCCATTATTTATTTCTACTGACACACCCAAATTTTAATATACAACAAAAGATTAGTATTTTTAAATTTTCTTGTTAAATTAAATTCTTTTCTTTAACTACTATTTAAATTTAAAACTTTAAGTCTTTACTGTTCATATATACATATATGCATATATATATATATATATATATATATTGTAATAAAAAAGAGACTTTTAGGTGTTAAGATGCGACGATGATGCGTAAAGAATCTAAAATCCTAAAATATATAGAATGTGTTGAGTACGTGTTTAAATAAGTTCCACGTTGTTATGCGCCAATTTGTAAAGAGACTAATTATGTGCCGATGCTAGCGAAAATGTCCGTCTTATTCAAACCCCACTGTTGTAATCAATTCAGTAACGAACTGCTTGTTAATTATGTGAGGACGTATGTAATATTGTATGATACCAGCTGGAGACGTCAAATTGTAACGAAATCTTGTCTATGAGTGTAATTAGTTATAAGAGACTCCGGTGTAACAAACGCCAAGTAGTACGTTGTAGGTGGCGATTCGTAACAATTAAAATGCTGTTACCTGATTTAATTAATATGTTATTAATTAAATATACCTTGCGGTTGTGACCAGTGAAACCCTCAGGATACAGATTATTAAGTCCACAAACTTAGAATTATATTCCTGAATTTATAATGGTATTATTCTGTAGACTTAATTTAATCCTCAGTGGTTGTTTAATATGAGCAATTTATATGGAGTATTTACTGAATGTAAGTGGTTTTTGTCTCAACCCTAGTCCCTCAACGATAAAAATTCCATTCAAATTTAGTATGGCAAAACCCGTTAGTTCAGCAATCTCCCGTCTCACCAGCTGCAAGCTTCGAGCGCTGTTATTGTAAATATGTGTGCGTATAGGTTAGTTATTCTGAGTGTTTGTATCAATCTGTTAATAAATTATTACGCCAATTACATATAGTATTTTCTCTGCAATGATTAAAACGTTAACTCATACAACAAATGTACTTTATTTATTTTCCTCTGGTATTTAACCAGTTACGTTGTCTCAGACAAACAATAAGACAATACAATCGACTATCCCAACATGTATCGATTCTTAATTATTCGAATTCTAATAAGAAAAACATATATACTTTGAAAATAATTCTTATACCAGGGTTCGTGTAGTTCTTTGAACCATTAGTAAGGCCAGGTAAAACGCATAATTAAGGTTGTTCAATTTACAAAATAATATTATTTACTTAAATTACAATGGAATGAAAATAAGTTGTTTTTTACCAAATCGACGAAACTTCGTTAGGCGGTGAACGTTTGTCAACAACGATCAAAATCCAGTTTATATCGTCTTCATCCAGTGAAACTGCTCTGATTTTCAATAAGATTGATGGTGGTGTGTACTGGTAACCCCTTATGAGATCTTCTGGCTTCTATTCTTCTTTTGCGGTCTTCACAAGTCTTGGTCCCAGTGAATTGGAATTAGGATCTCAGCTTCTGCTGCCAATGAAGGTTATTTCGTCAACCGAATCTTCTGTATTTCCAAATATTTCCGTTAATTCAGGCTTCAACTCTTTATTGGTCTTCAATTTATAGCATGAATTGGTTTGATACCAAATTCAGCGGAATTGTTTAGTGAATGAGGTGAGACGCTTTCAGTTCTTTTTTATTGTATTCATTGATAATTTATAGGGTTATTTAATTTGTATGATTCATTAACATTCCAGTATAATTGTTTTGCAAAAATGCTTTTTCAATTAGGATATATATTTTCTTTATATTTATTCATATATTTTTAAATATATCGGTTCATCTCAACCTAATAGCTTGTAACAATCAGTACCATCTATTCAAAATCAACAAGTTACTAAAAAATCAGTTGCCCTTAACAACCATGTTTTCTATATATCCTTGAGCCGGCATTATAGAATATTACTACTCTTTTCCAATAAAATACTCCATGCTTGGATTAATATTGAATCACATAAAATTCTCCCCTAACCTTCCTTATTAAACAGTAAATGTTTTACTAGAGTTTCGTTGGACTGGGTTTACTAAAAAGGTATTAATTTCCTTTCACTAATATGGAATTTAGGCCTATAGATTCATTTACAACCATTATAACATTATTTGGTTTTTAACTTAATTTTCTTTTTACCTGACCTACTGTACAATTAATTATTGATTACATAGTTAATTACATGAATTTTAATTTACTGGTGGTTATTTGTTTTTACATTAATCAATTGGTTCTGGAACCCTTTATTAATTTATGACATAATTGTCAGAACTACTTGTTAGACTTGAAACACTGGTCACACTCCTGATCCAGTTTATAAACATTAATTAGAACAACAGTATCTTTCAATTTTATACAATACTGACAACTTAGTACCGTGCCTAACATTGGTAGCTATACTGTGCTGTATAAAAACAAATCTAATATAAAATATAAACATAATTATTGAGTAAGTATTATTATCAAACAACATCATTTCATTTTTAACACATTCAACGTACAATATAAATATTCTGTAGACCTTAACATGTCACAGTACAAAACAAACATTTCATTACATCCAATCATTCATTAGTCTGGGTTTTATACATTTACTATTAGTCATTGCCTCCTTTTTACTTGAGGTCCTTCTCAAACATATGAACTATCGAACAACCTTAAGTCAGGGTATGGTCTTTGACCATATTTCATTCAGTCTTTTATGTAACGTTGGGGAACCTCAACTATGTTGCGTTACATAACACCCCCCCTTCGAAATAAGTTTATTTTGGTATAAACAAAGTTTAGCAAGAAATAAACTTCTAATTTGTATCTGGCCAATTGGTTTCCTATTTATAGTACTTTTATATTTCCCAATTATTCGTTATTTTATTATCATTTCTTCGTTCCTTCTTAAAGTCAATTATTTCCCAAGTTTAAATCTTATTTCTATAATCATTCTTGTGACATTCTTCATTAATTATATATTTTGGATCTGGTTTTATTTAATTCTCTATATTTATTTGTGAGTTTTCCCTCTAATATTTAATTTTCCTAAACCTCCCTAACATTATAACTGGAATCGAATCGGTGGTGCTCTATCGGCTAACCAATTACCGTCGTCCGTTACATACTTTCTGGGATCAGAGGAACATCATCTCTGCCCAGTTAAATGATTGCTGGAATATTCTACAGTCAATCTTCATTAATAAACCTCGTAAGGTAGTCATCATGTGACCTTCAATAAAATAATAAATAATAATCATATTCTAGGGATTATTCACTGTACTTTAACTCAGATCATATTATTTCTTCATATTAATTCTTCCTTCTATTATACACTTTTTCTCTCCAATACTTGGCTATTTTATTGACATTTATTAATTGGGTTTTGTCTTCGGATAATTCTGAACCATTTGTTTTTTCTTTTCTGGTGATCCTTTTGATGGTTCCATTTTGGCTTCTTCATTCTCTTGTCTTCATTGGCTCATATTCCTTTGTGATCAATACAGCTGGTTATGAGATTTTGGTCAGTACTATACATTACATTATGTAGCTATATTCTTCTGGCACAATCATTATTATTTCTTTTACATTCTAAATTATATTTCTCGCTATTATATTATATCAGATAAACTCATCTTGTTTTTTGGTTCTGATGATTTTTATTAGGTTGAATTAGTGTAAAATTTTTTTTTTCATATCAGTTTAAAGCAATTTCTTCTAAATTGTATAGTAAGGTGTTCTTACTTATTTTTCGACTTTGGTTGTTCTTTTTATCTTCAAAATTCTCTTTCTTATATAATTCATAAATTGTTTTCTTAGATACTTGTTTGTAAGTTGAGCTTACTTCATTTTTTTTGAATTTTGGGGTATTTTCTCTTTATTTTAAATCATACTGTTTCTGAATAATTATGAGTAAGTTGTTCTTACATCCTTTGGAATTTTGGGTTTTAGTCTCTTCATTTTAAATTGTATTGTTCGAAATAACATGAGTAAGTTGTCCTTACGTGATTTTTAGAATTTTGAGTTTTTTAGTTTCTTCATTTTAAATTGTATTGTTCGAAATAACATGAGTAAGTTGTCCTTACATACTTTTAGAATTTTGTGGTTATAGTCTCTTCATGTATTCCATCTGTCGGCCGTGTCTTCTTCTTCATTTATTTCTTGTCTTACATCCTGGGATGTACTGGGTCGGTGGCCATCTCCTCTTAGGGGAATCCAGCGTTCTGGTGGGTTCTGTTGATTATAAATTATTCGGACATTCCTAGATGGATCGTCCCTTCTTTGGTTCTCGCTTCCGGATCTGGATTCTCCGATGTTATTGCTCTGTTGTAAACGCTCATTATCATTCTCCCCTTGGTGTTGATCACTCCTTGGACCATTCTCTTCAGCCCTTATAAAATTCACCATTGGTCTGGAAACCCGTAATGGACGATCCTCTTCGTAGTTAACCCGGCGGTAGTCCTCCTGACTCCGACTTCTGCCCCCATTAGTTCTAGGCTCCCTTCTATCGTTATTATTGTACTGGTTCCAGTCGGTGTCCTTATTAAAACTCCGACGTCCTTGGTAGTATGTCCTCCCGTTATAATTGTCGTACGCCCCCACATAATTAACTCTTCTGTAGTTTTGGTTTTGGTTATTCGGGTTACGGTTACTATTATCATAATTTCGGTTGTTCGTGTTCCGATTCTGGTAATTTGGGTTATACGACCGGTTATATTGGTTGTTCGGAATACTCTGTCTATTCCCGTAATTGTTTCCGTTGTTCCTTGGGCTGTTGTTGTTATTTTGCCGTTGGTACGCCTCATTACCATAATTACCAGGCCTGCCATTATAGTTCGTTCGGTTATTCGCCTCATGACTGTTATGGTTATTGTTTCTATTGTTATAGTCTGGGAAATCCCTGTTCCCGTACTGGTCGTTTCTCTGACGACTCCTTCGATAGTGTACTTCACGCTCGTGCTCTTCCAATAGCGTTGACATAGCCTGTATAGTTTTTATTTGTCCACCCGATCGTGCTATTGATATACCGTTATCATAGTGGTATGCTAACCTGGTGACGAGAATTTCCTCTGGGATTTTTGGTTCAAGATGTCTTGCCAAACATACTTTTCCCAGGAAGTAGGCGGTAAGTGTTGTTCCCCTGCTGGCGTCATATCTTCCATAACTGATGCTCTCCCTCACTACGTTCTGGGTGGCGTCTGACCAGTATCTGGCTTTAAAAGCTATTTTAAATTCTTCGTAGCTTCGTATCTCGTGCCTGGTGGCTGTCCACCAGTTATCATAAGTTTCTTTAAAATGATCGTCTAAATAACGACGAATTATTGGCCACCTGTTTTCACCAGTTCTCATGATTTGTTCGCCGACCCGTTCCAAGAATTCCATTGGATTTCTCCTGTATGTCTTAAAGTTGATGGTCTCCCGGTCGTCTATATGTTGTGTATATGGGACAGTGATCGATCGGTTGTCAACTGATCGTTGTAGGTTCTCGATTCTATCCTGGTTACGTTGTCCTTGCTCCTGTACTTCGTTCATGATCGTATCTAAATTTCGATGCTGGTTTCCGCAATCAGTTCGTATTGATTCCACTTGAATTCGGTTTTCTTCTTCTATATGGCCTAGCTTGACCTCTAGTTCAGCTCTATTTCGTGTAATAACTTCATCGGTCGCTTTCAGTTTTCTATTTGTTTCCGCGATCTCCTGTTTTCTTTCGCTGTCGTTCTTAACTACCTTCTGGCTGATTGCCTCACTAGTGTCCTCAATTTTCTTATTGATAACTTGTCTTAATACTTCATTCTGTTTTTCAACATTTTCCCTTATTTCCTGGTTAGAATGTTCAATTCTCTCATCGATTCGTATAAGATTATCCTCATTGATTTTCTCAAGATCTGCTTTCATTCGTTTATTGTTTTCCTCAAGTTTTTCGTTCATTATTTTGTTATCGTCTTGAATCTGTCTCAAATTCTCGTCATTCTTGTCAAACTTTTCATTCATCTGCTTGATTAAATTTTCGCTCAGAATTTCGTTTTGTTTTCTTGAGTTCTCATTAATACTGTCTATTTTATTTTCCAGCTTCTCATTGATTTGTCTAAAATCGGCCTTCAACTGTTCATTATTTTCATTTATGGTTTGTCTCAAAAGTTCACTAGTACTTTCCTTAATACTGTCTATTTTATTTTCCAGCTTTTCTGACCTTTCGTTTATACTGTCTATTTTTTCATTAGTTTGTCTATTATCTTCTTGGATCTTGTTATTCCCTTCCATTATAATTCTTAACATCTCCTGTATACTTATATCTTCTTTTTGGTTGTGTTTATCCGGTTGATCCCCTTGGGCATCTTCTTCCACTATTTCCGTCTCCGTATCCCTAACTATTTTGATTTCTTCTGTATCACCTGTCTGTTGATCCATTTCACTGTCCGTGACTAATTCTATTTCTTGTTCCTGTCCACCTTCTTCCTTCTCCTTCTCTTCTGCCCTCTTCTTCGATCTGCCTCTGGTCTTCTGCATTCCTGTGCCTCTAATGGTTGCCTGCTCAAGTTAAGTAACAAATAATATGATTTTTTACTTAACTAAAGCCCACTCGTTGAGCGCCAATTTGTAAAGAGACAAATAATTAGGTGTTAAGATGCGACGATGATGCGTAAAGAATCTAAAATCCTAAAATATATAGAATGTGTTGAGTACGTGTTTAAATAAGTTCCACGTTGTTATGCGCCAATTTGTAAAGAGACTAATTATGTGCCGATGCTAGCGAAAATGTCCGTCTTATTCAAACCCCACTGTTGTAATCAATTCAGTAACGAACTGCTTGTTAATTATGTGAGGACGTATGTAATATTGTATGATACCAGCTGGAGACGTCAAATTGTAACGAAATCTTGTCTATGAGTGTAATTAGTTATAAGAGACTCCGGTGTAACAAACGCCAAGTAGTACGTTGTAGGTGGCGATTCGTAACAATTAAAATGCTGTTACCTGATTTAATTAATATGTTATTAATTAAATATACCTTGCGGTTGTGACCAGTGAAACCCTCAGGATACAGATTATTAAGTCCACAAACTTAGAATTATATTCCTGAATTTATAATGGTATTATTCTGTAGACTTAATTTAATCCTCAGTGGTTGTTTAATATGAGCAATTTATATGGAGTATTTACTGAATGTAAGTGGTTTTTGTCTCAACCCTAGTCCCTCAACGATAAAAATTCCATTCAAATTTAGTATGGCAAAACCCGTTAGTTCAGCAATCTCCCGTCTCACCAGCTGCAAGCTTCGAGCGCTGTTATTGTAAATATGTGTGCGTATAGGTTAGTTATTCTGAGTGTTTGTATCAATCTGTTAATAAATTATTACGCCAATTACATATAGTATTTTCTCTGCAATGATTAAAACGTTAACTCATACAACAAATGTACTTTATTTATTTTCCTCTGGTATTTAACCAGTTACGTTGTCTCAGACAAACAATAAGACAATACAATCGACTATCCCAACATGTATCGATTCTTAATTATTCGAATTCTAATAAGAAAAACATATATACTTTGAAAATAATTCTTATACCAGGGTTCGTGTAGTTCTTTGAACCATTAGTAAGGCCAGGTAAAACGCATAATTAAGGTTGTTCAATTTACAAAATAATATTATTTACTTAAATTACAATGGAATGAAAATAAGTTGTTTTTTACCAAATCGACGAAACTTCGTTAGGCGGTGAACGTTTGTCAACAACGATCAAAATCCAGTTTATATCGTCTTCATCCAGTGAAACTGCTCTGATTTTCAATAAGATTGATGGTGGTGTGTACTGGTAACCCCTTATGAGATCTTCTGGCTTCTATTCTTCTTTTGCGGTCTTCACAAGTCTTGGTCCCAGTGAATTGGAATTAGGATCTCAGCTTCTGCTGCCAATGAAGGTTATTTCGTCAACCGAATCTTCTGTATTTCCAAATATTTCCGTTAATTCAGGCTTCAACTCTTTATTGGTCTTCAATTTATAGCATGAATTGGTTTGATACCAAATTCAGCGGAATTGTTTAGTGAATGAGGTGAGACGCTTTCAGTTCTTTTTTATTGTATTCATTGATAATTTATAGGGTTATTTAATTTGTATGATTCATTAACATTCCAGTATAATTGTTTTGCAAAAATGCTTTTTCAATTAGGATATATATTTTCTTTATATTTATTCATATATTTTTAAATATATCGGTTCATCTCAACCTAATAGCTTGTAACAATCAGTACCATCTATTCAAAATCAACAAGTTACTAAAAAATCAGTTGCCCTTAACAACCATGTTTTCTATATATCCTTGAGCCGGCATTATAGAATATTACTACTCTTTTCCAATAAAATACTCCATGCTTGGATTAATATTGAATCACATAAAATTCTCCCCTAACCTTCCTTATTAAACAGTAAATGTTTTACTAGAGTTTCGTTGGACTGGGTTTACTAAAAAGGTATTAATTTCCTTTCACTAATATGGAATTTAGGCCTATAGATTCATTTACAACCATTATAACATTATTTGATTTTTAACTTAATTTTCTTTTTACCTGACCTACTGTACAATTAATTATTGATTACATAGTTAATTACATGAATTTTAATTTACTGGTGGTTATTTGTTTTTACATTAATCAATTGGTTCTGGAACCCTTTATTAATTTATGACATAATTGTCAGAACTACTTGTTAGACTTGAAACACTGGTCACACTCCTGATCCAGTTTATAAACATTAATTAGAACAACAGTATCTTTCAATTTTATACAATACTGACAACTTAGTACCGTGCCTAACATTGGTAGCTATACTGTGCTGTATAAAAACAAATCTAATATAAAATATAAACATAATTATTGAGTAAGTATTATTATCAAACAACATCATTTCATTTTTAACACATTCAACATACAATATAAATATTCTGTAGACCTTAACATGTCACAGTACAAAACAAACATTTCATTACATCCAATCATTCATTAGTCTGGGTTTTATACATTTACTATTAGTCATTGCCTCCTTTTTACTTGAGGTCCTTCTCAAACATATGAACTATCGAACAACCTTAAGTCAGGGTATGGTCTTTGACCATATTTCATTCAGTCTTTTATGTAACGTTGGGGAACCTCAACTATGTTGCGTTACAATATATATATCATTTCCTATATAAGTAACTCGATGTTTCTTGCAGTAATTATATAATTTGTGATGTTTTCAATTTGTTTCTTCTGCAAGTAGATAATATTGTATATACTTTTTAACACCTGACGCACGTTTCACTGAAAAATATCAGTATCATCAGAGGTTTCTAAGTGAATTAATAACAATCGAAATAATTCTATTAATATAAAATTAACGAATTCGTTATATATAATAAGTTTCTTCTTTTTTAGAGTTCTTTTCACAATCAAAAATATAATAGTTTATTCATCACTTGCGTACTGCCGGCGTTACCGTTGCGTGTGTGTGTGTGTGTGTGTGTGTCCTGAATCCTGAGAATTCTCTGTCCCTACGGGTTGTTGTTTGTGATGGTCCAGAGTTTCTCCATAAGTCATTGTGTGTGTGGTGAAGATGTCGATCGGTTGGCAGACCAGCAGCGTGACGTTGTGTGAAGATAACTTGAGCATCTGAGACCGCCCCTATAGTGATCGAAATTTTTAAAATTTATAATTTCTCGATCAAGTGGCACGCTCACACACTCTAGTTGACGGACACAAGCCCGGGTCGTAAATAAAGGCGAATTAGGGACACGTCAGACCCGACGCCAGTGCGAAGACAATGAAAAAACATCTGTGTACACGACACAATAAGAATTGAAGGAACGTCGTTGACAGCTCAAAGTTGTTACAATTTACAGCACCTAGCGTACGGAAACGAAGACTTAGTCCAGCTGCCTGGTTACGCAGAAATGAAATGGAACACATGCTGTGGGGGTGAGTTGTAACGAGCACACATAAGAAAGGCTACAGCCAGCAACAAAGGGTACAGAGAAATCTCGACAAATATGTAAACAATAGAACGGACACTCAGTGAATACTGGAAGTACGCACGGCCCAGCATGAAAACAAACCCTGACAGCTAGCTAAATTTACAACTAGAAAGCGTGGGATTCGTCCAGGGATGTCTCCAACGGAGAGTTGATAATCGGCGGAACGAGCGAAAGGTAAATTGAACAATTGACCAAGACACTGCAGACTCTTAACAAAAGCTAAGTCAGAGTGCCTCAACAACGTCGAAACAAAGGTTGACAGACAGGCGAGAGAATTGCTCTAGTTTCTGAAAATTTAGCACAACGTTCGTCGCTGGAATATTCCGGGGATGTCGGCGACCAACCAGCATTGGGCATCTTCCTAAAGAACTCGTGGAGAGGGTAAGAAGGACTCGAACGACGAATCGGGAAACCGATGACAAGATCTACAGGGTAGTAGGAATTTAAAGGAACCTATCACCAATCCGAAAGGGCGTGGAAATATAGAAATTTGCCTTCTGGGTAGTATGTTTGATAAAAACTGTTTGCGAGGACGCGGAGCGGCAGTCAGTAAGTCAGATAGACGGCAGTAAGTAAGTAAGGCGGTCAGTAAGTTAGTAAGACAGTTAGTAATAAAGTAGTTACGGCAGTAATACGGTAGATGACGAGTAATAGTTGTTACAGTAGTTATGTAGCAAGACGGAATAATATAATAGTAGTTGGAGCGGTAATAACGGTAGTAATTGAAATAGTCTACGCGACTTACCGAACTTTTAACTCAGTGAAATCGTAACGAAGTCGCGGTCATAAGTGAACTTAGACATTCAATACAATCTCAATTACACAAAAGTCTGTTCGACAGTTATATGAGTTCCGATAATTAACAGTGCGTATAGACATAATTATCATTAAATATCAGTGCGTACGTGACTCTAAACTACGACCGACACGCAACATAATAATACAAGTGAGTAACATTCTGAGAGTATAACAGTGGGTGACAATTCAAACACTATTCCACCATAATGATTCGCTATATTGAACATTTGAACTGAATGAACCAAACCGAACACTATTACGCACATAGCATACACTACGTCCAAGATAGATGAAATAGTTAATTATGAACACGCACATAGCAAACTCTAAGAGTAATTCATCTTAATGACGGTATTGACATATTAACACTTGAACTCAAAAACACTCGACACCAGCGGAGAGTCCAACACCACACTACACATAGCGAGAGTGGAAATTAGTGAAGTGAAGTGAAGTGAAGTGTTCTTCAATTAACAGTGATTAGCATGTACAAGGAATCCACTAACGGATGTCAGCTTACGCCGATGGAATTTTGGAGAAGACGACCCACATTCAAGAACTAAGGTGTCAATTAGAAAGACTGCGGCGACAGATAACCGAAGTGGAGTCTGGGCCAAACAGAACAGTCAACGGGCAAGTACAGGTGGAACGTAAGTACGACGGAACCGACAGATTCCCGATGGAGTTCCTGAAAGAATTGTCGGAGTTCCAAGAAATGTATTACCCAAACAGTGACATCAAATGGATCGGTAAGCACTTAGAGAAGGACGCGAGTATATGGTGACGCGTAATCCGGGACCAAATAACCACATTTGAAGAGTTCAAGGAGGCGTTCACGTTGAAGTATTGGGGATTAGAGCGACAAGACATCATCCGTGATAACCTCGAATACGGAAAATTTAAATGGCACGGACCGGTTACGGCTATCCAATATATTGAAAGAATCCTTTTAGAAAGCCGACAATTAACTCGCGCATTGACCGACAGACAACTGATAAGGAAAATTTCTAGGCATTTTGGGAGAGATCTGCAGATCGCTGTTATCACACGCGGGATCACCACAATACCTAATTTTGAAGCCTTAATCACTGAGTATACAAGTATTCAGTCAAACAGTACAAGCAACAGGCGGACGCAAATATCGGACAACTAATGAAAGGGAAAGCGGAACTAACGACCGACCCGGTGGGAGCTTTGTAAATAAAAACGAGGGTGACAGAAAACAAGTTTGGCAGGGGAGGCCACACGGTAACCGTTACGGAGACAAACAGTACAGTGGGATGAACACTGTTGAGTTCATTAACTCCAAGCCGAGCACGAGCCAGGCGACTGACGACAATAACCCAAGGTCGAATACCGACCAAAATGGTAAAAAAACAAACACCCCTGCACAGCGAACGACTTAGTTTTTGTCAACAAAAACAACCTCACCAATAATGTCAGCATTTTATTACCAGACCTGAGGGATGACTTGCTACAAGAATACGACGATGACATTAATAAACAAATATTAAAATGTCCCGAAGTACTCATTAAATTCAACAATGACATTAAGGTTTTGGCACTTATCGACACCGGCTCTGTTATTAACGGATTATCAGAAGAGTGGTTCAACGCAAATAAAAGGGACATTGAACCATATGAAATTTTACCTACGACGAATTCTCTCATCATTAGTGCTGTTGGGAATAAGTCCAAACTAATCAGAAAGCAGATACTGTGCGACATTGAAATTGACGGGATCAAGAATGAATGTGTTTTCTTAGTAATACCTGACCTTATTAAGCAATGTATATTAGGAATAAGTTTTTTACAGGAGGTGGGATGTCGCATCGACATCGGTAATAAAAAGATAGAGTTAATGAATGCAGCTGATGAAGAGGTGCGCGCCGTACCCATCATGAACACAGAACTACTAAATAATGGAGAAGAAGAAGAAATCCTGAGGAACATCGACGAGAAGATAGCAGGCGTGGATTGTCAAGAGGAAGAAATATTGGAACGATTGAGGGAAATACTTATAGAGAATAGAAGAGTGTTCAGGGAATGCCCGGGGAGGATAGAAGGATACGAGCATGAATTTCAAGTCACGCCCTACTTTCAACGGGGTTGGCCTGTACCACTTGGATATAAAGAAAAGGTAAAGGACGAGATTGATAGGATGCTGCGGTACGGAGTGATTGAACGATGCACGAGTCCGTTCATAAATCCACTCGTCACAGTCATCAAAAGAGACGGAAGGGTTCGTTTATGCCTTGACACAAGAAAGATAAACGGCGTTACGATTCCCGATTATGAAGGCGTTTCCCCGATCAACGAAATTTTGGCAAGATGTAGTGAGATGCGCTACCTATCTACCGTCGATTTGTCCAGCAGCTTTTGGCAAGTGCCATTGAAGGAAGAGTGCAGAAAGTATACCGCGTTCATGTATGAGGGAAGGTGCTACCAATTCACCGTCACACCATTCGGCCTTAGCACCAGTTCGGCGGCACTGACACGCGGGTTGGATACAGTTTTGGATGAAGATGTCAAAAGAAACACGCTAATATACGTTGACGATTGCTTATGTTATTCTAACGATGTTCAGACGCACCTAGCACATTTAGAAGCACTGTTAAACAATCTCAACAAAACAAACTTGACCGTCAACCTCAATAAATCGCAGTTCTTCAGAAAAGAAATATCGTATCTTGGATACCAACTGACAACACGCGGCATCCAAGCTACGGAAGAGAAAGTGAAAGCTATTATGGATTTCCCGAAGCCCAAGAATCAGAAACAGTTAAAAGGTTTCTTAGGCCTCACTAATTTCTATAACCGCTTCACAAGTAAATATGCGGAGACCACGCAACCCCTCCATGAATTATTGAAGAAAGATCGCAAGTTTTTATGGACGGCTGAATTAGACGATTGCTTTGTCAGAGTCAAGAACTTATTTGTGGATGCTGTAGTTTTAAGATTTCCGCGCCCAGACCAGAGGTATTACATACAATGTGATGCTAGTGATTACGCATACGGAGGACAACTTTATCAGCTCGATGAAGAAGGGGAGATTGGCGTAATTGCCTTCACGAGTAAAACATTCAAGGGTGCCGAACGGAACTACTACACTACAGAAAAGGAGCTCTTAAGTATCGTTAGATGCTTAGAAAAATTCCGCATATATGTTCTCGGGCAACCGTTGACGATAATAACTGACAACAAGGCGTTGACATTCCTAAACAAATGCCATTTGAATAATTCAAGGATTACGCGATGGATTCTCGCTGTGCAAGAATATAAATTCGATATTATCCATTGCATCCATTGCAAGGGCAAGGACAACATCGTAGCCGACATCTTAATCAGGTGTACCCACACGATACGAAATTAGATGAAGTTCAAGACAATACGCATGAATATTTAGTCAATCACTTCACCGTTAAGATGAAACTCGAAGTACGGAAATTAATCCAAAATATTGGAAAACACCAAACAGAAGACGACAAGCTTAAAACAATCATTAATAAAATTAAGGAGGGAAGTTTAGACCCAAATTTAAATAAATTTTATAAATATGTTAATGACAAATTATATAGGCGGCAGAGGAGTGAATGGAAGCTATATGTTCCTAGCAACATATCTGGGGACATAATCGCTGAAATCCACCAAATGTTCGGACATTTAGGGACGAAGATGTGTATGAAAATGCTCCAGGAACATTTCACGTTCGACCGGATGTTAAAGAAGGTCAAAACTTATATACAAACATGTGACGTTTGCCAGAAGTGCAAAGACACCAACAACAAAGAGCTATTTGGTGGCACATGCGCTGTGATACCTACAGCAAGAGGAGATCTAGTAAGCGCAGACTATTACGGACCCCTACCAACAGGAACGGGTGGTGTTAAATATTTACTAGTAATAGTGGATAATTTCACAATATACGTTAAATTATTCACCCTTCGAAGAGCAACAACCACCACGACGTTGCGGAGAATAAAAACGTATTGCGAACAGTTCGGACGTCCAAGGGCCATTTTGACGGACAACGGGACACAGTTCACCTCCAAAAAGTGGGTCGACGGTTTAAAGGAGTTGAACATCCAACCGAAGTTTACCGCAATACGAAACCCTTGTACTAATCTTGCCGAGAGGATTAACCGGCAACTTGGGAACTTGTTTCGAATTTTCGTGAGTGACCGACACACTAAATGGTCCCAATACATAAAGACAATCGAAGCGTGTTTGAACGAGGTGTACCACGAGACAATCGAAATTACCCCTCATGAAGCACACCTCGGTACGAGACCTACACGAGCATGGGAACAATGCTTGGGCAAGGGGATCATTAGCAGTGAAGGGAAGCGCGAGAATAACATATTTGTGAAAATCAAGGAGAAGAGAGAGAAGCACGCGAAACGCTGCAACGAGAGTAAGAAAATAACGAAGTTTTCAATTGGCGACAAGGTATTGGTGAGAACATACCATCAATCAGACGCTACGTTGAGAAGAATCGACAAGTTTTTCGAACTATTCTCAGGACCGTATAAGATCAACCGTATCATCGGCGAGGCCACGTATGAGCTCGTGGAATGCGATAGCGGAAAGGTGCGAGGAAGATTTAACATACGACAAATTAAGGCATATCACGAACCGGCGAAAGAAGTACGGATTACACAAGAAGGTAGCAATGACTCCGGCTGCTAGATACTGCAAAGCGGAATACGTAAGTTAGGTAATTTGCTCGCGCAGCCAGTCCAGCTAACCAAATAACGATGTACATTTACCATACTGTGTTTAGTTCATACTTCAATATTAATCGTGTTTGTGATCACCATGTATTCATTAGTTACTATGTTAATTAGGCATTTAAACATCAATATGTATAAAGTAATTTGATAACGTGTACCATGTATCAAAGGGACATTATGATACAATGATACAGGACACTAAAGACATTAATAATTGTGAATAATAACTTGTTAAAATGTAGTGATTCGAGTAATTTGCTTATGCAATTAATAATTTAAATATGAACAATCGTTTTGTAACTTTAGGAATAAACGTTTAGGTATACATCATGAAGTATGATGAATCCTTAATTGTTTAATTAATATACATATTTCATTTGTCAATGTAATCGTTTATAATATGTCACAAGTTAATCCTATGTATATATTTATTTGTTAGCAACTATAGTCATGAGATACTAATAACGAATTAAAAATATTTTGTTGCTATATGATTCATCGATATATGATCGATTAATTTAATTGCTAGCTAATCTTCAGCTAATTTATTACGTTATATATGTAGAACGAAAGAATGTAGACGATGACAAAACAAACTGTCTAATGGGCAGATGTCTATATCTTAGTTCAATCATTTACATGAAATGATATTGTACAATCCGCATATATACGGATAGAATGTAGAAAATGCGTTCATTTCACTCAGATGGGCGGCAATAAATTCATATGATCATGTAAGACGCCAAGATAGGGAATAACTATTAATTACTCCATATGTGAGATATATGTCATTCAACCATGTCCATTCCAAAGCAGACGTCCACGACTGGGACAGAGCGCAGAAATTGGATCAGATGTCTCCTGTTAATCCAACATCCAATCCAATTTGAGGACAATATAGTGATCGAAATTTTAAAAATTTATAATTTCTCGATCAAGTGGCACGCTCACACACTCGAGTTGACGGACACAAGCCCGGGTCGTAAATAAAGACGAATTAGGGACACGTCAGACCCGACGCCAGTGCGAAGACAATGAAAAAACATCTGTGTACACGACACAATAAGAATTGAAGGAACGTCGTTGACAGCTCAAAGTTGTTACAATTTACAGCACCTAGCGTACGGAAACAAAGACTTAGTCCAGCTGCCTGGTTACGCAGAAATGAAATGGAACACATGCTGTGGGGATGAGTTGTAACGAGCACACATAAGAAAGGCTACAGCCAGCAACAAAGGGTACAGAGAAATCTCGACAAATATGTAAACAATAGAACGGACACTCAGTGAATACTGGAAGTACGCACGGCCCAGCATGAAAACAAACCCTGACAGCTAGCTAAATTTACAACTAGAAAGCGTGGGATTCGTCCAGGGATGTCACCAACGGAGAGTTGATAATCGGCGGAACGAGCGAAAGGTAAATTGAACAATTGACCAAGACACTGCAGACTCTTAACAAAAGCTAAGTCAGAGTGCCTCAACAACGTCGAAACAAAGGTTGACAGACAGGCGAGAGAATTGCTCTAGTTTCTGAGAATTTAGCACAACGTTCGTCGCTGGAATATTCCGGGGATGTCGGCGACCAACCAGCATTGGGCATCTTCCTAAAGAACTCGTGGAGAGGGTAAGAAGGACTCGAACGACGAATCGGGAAACCGATGACAAGATCTACAGGGTAGTAGGAATTTAAAGGAACCTATCACCAATCCGAAAGGGCGTGGAAATATAGAAATTTGCCTTCTGGGTAGTATGTTTGATAAAAACTGTTTGCGAGGACGCGGAGCGGCAGTCAGTAAGTCAGATAGACGGCAGTAAGTAAGTAAGGCGGTCAGTAAGTTAGTAAGACAGTTAGTAATAAAGTAGTTACGGCAGTAATACGGTAGAAGACGAGTAATAGTTGTTACAGTAGTTACGTAGCAAGACGGAATAATATAATAGTAGTTGGAGCGGTAATAACGGTAGTAATTGAAATAGTCTACGCGACTTACCGAACTTTTAACTCAGTGAAATCGTAACGAAGTCGCGGTCATAAGTGAACATAGACATTCAATACAATCTCAATTACACAAAAGTCTGTTCGACAGTTATATGAGTTCCGATAATTAACAGTGCGTATAGACATAATTATCATTAAATATCAGTGCGTACGTGACTCTAAACTACGACCGACACGCAACATAATAATACAAGTGAGTAACATTCTGAGAGTATAACAGTGGGTGACAATTCAAACACTATTCCACCATAATGATTCGCTATATTGAACATTTGAACTGAATGAACCAAACCGAACACTATTACGTACATAGCATACACTACGTCCAAGATAGATGAAATAGTTAATTATGAACACGCACACAGCAAACTCTAAGAGTAATTCATCTTAATGACGGTATTGACATATTAACACTTGAACTCAAAAACACTCGACACCAGCGGAGAGTCCAACACCACACTACACATAGCGAGAGTGGAAATTAGTGAAGTGAAGTGAAGTGTTCTTCAATTAACAGTGATTAGCATGTACAAGGAATCCACCAACGGATGTCAGCTTACGCCGATGGAATTTTGGATAAACCCTTTTGCAAGATAAGCCTTTATATTTATTAAATCCTAGTGATACACATACTACTGCACTGTCTCATCTTTTCAAAGAGCTACTCCCGAGAGATTTTGTAAAGTTATATAAATCATAAGTCTTATAAAGTTAATATTAAAGTAATTCTTCTGAGCATAATAAACGCATTTAGCTAGGGATAAAATATATTTGATTGTTTATTGTTTGTATATGTATATTATTGCGTTGTATTTGAATGTACTGCATGTCTTGTTTTCAGGAAACAACGAACGAATATTATTGTATTTTGTTATTATGTGTTTTAATTATGTATTTGCAGGACATAGTAATTTACTTAACTAACAATATAATAAATAAGTAATTATTATTTATAAACTTAAATCTTGCGTTCATTATTGCAAATTAACCTTGACAATTAATTTATCACATTCCAAGCCTATTCATAAAGAGTCTCAGAGTTATGCTAATTATCAATGGACACAACCAAATCGACCATTGAAATGTCCGATTAACAGGCACGTACAAATCATATCGATTTGATAATTATATTGAGTCTAATCTTACAAAATAAGTAACTTTCATATATGTGTTAAATATTAATGTCAATTACAACTCTGTTTGATTACATATAATTAGTATACGAAGTTAATTAGACCCAATTTACCAATTTATAATTGGATAATTCAATAATAATTATAATTAGCATAATTACACTAAACCCCAAAATTGCCGGTGGTATTTATACTGGACGGCAATCTGACAGGTCCAGGACTGTTTTCGACCTGTTAGATATTGTCACTTCGTGCAAAGCGTCCTTTTAATTACAAATTACTTTTTGGTTCATTTTCACGATTTCGTAAACATACTCGTAGCACAAGCGATATCATCGATGCGTAATTTTTTCCTGGTCACTCACATATAACACACTTATTAATTACTATTTAAATACACTAGTAATTAACATTAAATTACCTGGCGTCTTTATTATTGCAAATTTCTGCAATACTTTTACATCACTATATTCTTTAAACATTCCTTAATATAATGGTGTTTTTATAATTGGGGTAAGTCTTTGTTCTTAGGTTCAAAACGTATTAATTAATTTATTTTTATCCGGTTAAAACCTGATTACAGAAAATTCGTACGCATCACCCTATCGTAGACTCTTGCCTGTCGTAGCTTGCGTTCACATACACAAACACACAAGCGCTGTATTCGTACACACAAACTTCTGAGCCGTAAGTAATGATAACACTGGTTTTAAATATTTTAGTTTTAATTTTAATTTAAGGACTTTATGAAGGAAACGAGTATAATTCGTAATAATAGGACGTGCTGTGGGAGTATATTCTCTGGGGATTCAGAGAAACACTACATTTCGTGTCCAAATAAACGTTGGTGTGATCTGATAAGAATAGCTAATTAAAAACGTGCTAACGAAATATTTCTTACTTTCTCAACAAATAAACACTTTAGAATGTGATCTCGTGTTTACCATATTAGATGATATCTGATTACCCAATTTCGAAAGTCAGAAATAGCAAACATAATATTTGCATTGTATTAAATCTTGCTATTCACATAAACGTCAAATCTTCGTATGTCAAGGAAGTAGGGATGTGATTTCTTAAAACAGTGAAACATTATTGACATAAGTACAGGTATGGACATGGTTATATTTAGTCGTTGTTACATTTTTGAATATTAAATCTGTGTATTTTTATCGTATGAGGTAGAATATATTATATAAAAGAAGCTCAGTGAGAATTCTCAGTTGAATTTGTAAATTTGAACAATTGTGAAAGCGCCGCATACCACAGCAAACACAATCTGCTTCTTACGTGTAGGAAAAGAAGAAAAAAGCAGTACGTTCATCATCACAACTAAGTAGTGGTTTGGTTCATTAGATTTGACATCTGCCAGACATTATAAAGCATTAATGTTGAGAGTGAGAACTAGTAGCACAAACAAATCTGTACATGTGACCATACAATTTTTGTTGTTGACACAAACGGTTACTTATGTTGTGTTCAGCACTTGAACGAGAAACTAACACTGATTAAAATTGTTTGGAGATCTGAAATTTGATCGTCAAATTACAGGACTAAATTATCACTTGCATGCATTCTCTTTTATCTAGAAAAGTTTATATTTTGAACAAAATTTTATTTGAAACATGTAAATTTTATTATTTGTAGGCCTTGTACACCAATTTTACAATCAAAAGAAAAACTACAAACCACCACCATTTTTCCAGAATATTGCGTTTCGTCTCCTATCCTCCTGGTCCGCCGCTGGAAATTACTGTACTGTAATAAGAACACCACCAATTCACAATGACAGAACGCGAACAGAAAACCGCTTTTGCGGTGTATGGTATGGTGTTAGGTTTTAATGTACCTGAAGATGACTTCTGATCTGCAGGACTTGAAACGTAGTAATTTGTAAATTTGTAGGTAGTAGTATTCTGCAGTTTTTCGGTTTGACTTAAATCTGTAACGTCACTCATACTTTTAAGAAAAGAATTTACCCAGAATTATGAATTTATAAAGTAATGTTATTGTTACCTTAATAATCTAAAAATATAATTTTACATAACAAAGCAATAGTTTCTTGTTTGAATTTATTGGAGATTTGTAATCTGTTCGACTAAGCGAACATTGAACAAATTGACTGACAAAACACACACACAAGATTATGAAGAGCTGACCATTGGCAGCTCTTCTTGTTTTTGTTAACAGATTAAGCAGATACATAAATTACAAGACTCAATGGCAAAAACATATAAACAAATGAACAAAAGTCACTTAAACTTGCTGCTGGCATGATACAATAAGTTCATAATGTTAAACACTGGGCCTATAAGGCAGATATACAGGGTTGACATTAACACTTAATGTTGACGTGAACACAAAAGATACACATATTACAGAACAGATAACACAGACATTAGAATACAAAAGAGCAAATAATATACAATACAGACAGCAATAATATAAAAGAGCAAAATTAACGTTCTAGCAAGAAAATTGACGTCACACGGTTTGAAGATGGTTACAACAAATTATGGCTGAAACATATGGCTCCATACAGTTTGAAGTAACATTAATTTTTTAGTAATATTTATTCTCTCTAACAGTGTGTAAGGTATTTCAAATTAACTTATAATAAGTAAAAGATAAAATAGTTAGACATGAACCGGTTCGCGCAGATGGTAGTGGGAGTAGGGAAGTCAGTGG
Organism: Magicicada septendecula; assembly: GCA_034769895.1. Lineage (NCBI taxonomy): Eukaryota > Metazoa > Arthropoda > Insecta > Hemiptera > Cicadidae > Magicicada > Magicicada septendecula. The sequence goes on along the minus strand of CM068367.1, from coordinate 167,005,330 downwards.
AGGATGTGGGGTGTAAGGTGACCGATCATGGCACACAACCATGTGATACAATAAATTAATTAACTGTGAATAAAATTTACATGTTCAATACAACACGCTTATAGATAAACGCAGCTCACTACAGAGGACGCAAGACTTTATAACAATGAAAAAAATACGGAAGCAGAGAAACTATTTTAACTGAAAAATAGACCAGCTGCAGTCACGGAAACGAAATGAGAAAAAAGCATTTGAATTCAAAGAAACACAATAATGTATAATTAAATTTCCAAGGAATGCATTTTTATCTGATGGCGACTACACGTTATAAACTGCATAAATAATAAACTAATGTACAGTTTTATAATTACTTGAAGAGGTGGAAAGTTATTACTGCAAAAATTAAATTGTAATAAAGTTTTACATTTATAAGTGAAGCGTTAATTGAAATTTAAAAAGTATTTAAAGTACAGAATTACTTTATAACATAAAGTATACAACTAAATGAAAATGTTTTCCAGGTACGAGGTAATTTAATTATTTGGCGTAAACAGATCGATTTAAAATAATCCGTTAATAAAATTTAAAAGTAAAGAGACATACAAATTTTTAAACGTTAATATGATTTAAAGTAATAGATTTACAAAATTTGGAATGACCTAATGTATTCATACGGCTTACTTGCGTCAGAATACCAGATTATTTCGTTTATGTCAATAGATTCTGTTCCAGGTTCCAACGTAACAGTTATTAGGTTTCGTTTTCCAGCACCACTAAATACTCGTATAAATGTGAAATTAGTAGGTTTCATGTGGACCCAAACAGTTTATGTATCTTTATGCCGAACAGTTCACCTATCCACACAACGGAGGCTACATCGTTGGTGCAACCGGAAAATTTACGTAATATTTTAATTTTATATTTTAAAACTACAAAAGAATTGAAATTAATATTTTACGACATACAATAATAAATTGTTACTATAATAAATTGAATTAATTTGTGTCAAATAGACTTTAAAAATATAAAATGACGTGCACCCGCGCGCATTTGTGTGTGTGAATGTTTGTACCTCTTGTTTTAATAAACATCTATGTGAAATCAATTAGTCTTTTACCGCAGTAAGTAATAACTACAAACAATTGTATACAATATTTCAAAAATGTTTAAACGGATGTAAGCACTCTGTGACTACAGTAATACGTAAATAAATTAAACGTAGTATTCTGCCAAAATATACTTATCTTAATTTTTTACATTATGGGGGTTACGTCACCAGGGAATACTAAGAGTTTACAGAAATTCCTTGTATCTCTAATTATGCATCTCCTTCGTTCGTCAAATTTCTTAAGTCTTTTACTGACATTTACTGATTAGTTTGTACCATTGTTGGAGCCAAACAACTTTACTTGCACTGACAGTGCGTATTTAACAGTAAAACGTTAATGTAAAATCGAAATGTTTGCTTTGTACTTACACGTAAGTAATGTAACTGTTATTCTGAAGACCATTCCACGCTGTTATAACGAGAAAATATATATTAAACACACACATTTTTTAATAATTCAGTGTTTTTATGTTCAATAATTTTCTGAGTCAATGTTAATTTGTGTTTTAATTTAAAAATATATTTTTCGTTGCCGTATTCTCTATAATAAAAAAACGATAAAACATGAATATTTTATAGATAACTACGTTCAATGAAATTTTATAAAAATTAAAATAAAATATACGTTTTTATGTAATATTTCACATTGTATTATGGATAGGCCTATAAGGTAAATTAGGTCATCTCCTTGTAGTGTTAATGTGACCTGGTGGAAGGTTACGTAGAAGTGTTATATTGCTAAATTGAGGAAATCAATAGTATCGCATCGCTGAGTGCCTACGTGACTCTTGGCATGCCGGGGCAAGCGAGGCTGTTCCAGTCGTTTGAAGATCATTCGAGATTTTCCCTGCTCCTTCCAGACCTTTACTCGACTACTCTACCAGTATCCAGACTATCTCCACTAGAATGCAAGGAGGCGGATGTACAAATACTGGATTCAGAAGCGGCGTTCATACAAGTGCGGTTCGCAGTGATTGTTGGGGATTTTTTAGACGTGATTATTTTTTTTATTAGTGGAAAATTGTTGTAAGGTGATATTATTTATTGTTGGATGAATTTAACTTGAATTATTGCGTAAAAGTGCTTCGTCTGTTTATAACTGCTGCTTGTACCTAAATAAAGTTCTTAATTAGTGACTTGATTGGTGTCAGTTATTTTGTTTCCACTGAACAACACGACGAACGGTGTGGCCGTCGTAATAATATAATAATGTGGATTTAAGGAGATTGTATGTCTAAGAATATTTTATAAACATCACTTGTGTGTGAGGGGGTCTGTTTTTAAATGCAGTCTCACCCCCCCCCACACACACACACACACATGCGTCAAAAGCCCTATTAAGTACTTTGATTTCTCGTTTCCAGTTATTATTATTCAGCCATTGGCTTCCATTGCCAGTCACAGCTATTATAATCCTCTTCCTCCCACTTTCGTCTTAGTTTCGCTCTTCTAACTGCTTTCTTGCCTACTACTCGTGTTTTGTGTCTATATGCAATGCGTTTTGGTAATCGTTTCTCGATTATACTATCACTTGTACATATATCGTCATTGATGTAATGCACCGCCATAGACACATAATATTCACGTTTACTATTTATATCTAAATAACCAACGGATCTTGAGTGTAGGAATATTAACTTGAAACCTACGTTTTTACAGAACTTTACCTCCAAGAAACATATTGCAAGTCCTCATTCCATAAATTACTGACCGAAGTAGACACTGGTTAAACAGCAGTACAGTGCGCATTACAAAAGTTACAATTAACCAATGAAATAGAGCGGCAACTATCGTCGTTATCATGAGCTGATAAATCACTAACACATGACGTTGGATACACACGTGAGGGTGTAAATATTTCTACGTGGGTTACGCTAGGACAGCGTTGGTCGTGGTGATGGTGAGCTAAATGGCGGCCGGTAGTGATTGAAGTGGTACAATTTAAAACCGCCCAAGCGAGCGCGAAAAAACAATCCTACTCCTCTCTCGGTTATCTGATTCCAAATGAAAGTATTGTCGTCCAGTAAATCGTAGACTTCATTCGATTGACACGCGAATACGCTTCAGTGGTTAGAACACTTCACTGATCAGGTATATTCTAACGTCTAAGAAGTATCGCACTTTCGTAAATTCTTTTAGCTTCTTTAAAGATCAATATATACCGAAGATTTTACATTCATTATATACCGACTACTACTGTCGTTTCATAAACGTGTATGTTGTCAATAAAAAAGTACGTCATCTGTATACTATGATTTTGTGCTTTACTTGAAGAGGGTTTTTTGGTAGCGTGTTTTGTTCCCCTTGGCAGACTTGTCACAGAATATTTGTTCACTAGATTGTGAAAGTAGGCTTACAAGTTATTCTTATTTACAAAAGGTTTCCTTTCTCGTTACAATCACGACACTCGTGACTACGTATATGTACTGTGACTTTCAGGTATTAAATATCTGGTCACAGATATTTCTTCTGGTCACGACCATTTCTTCTGAATATCTTTTCTGCTGGCAACAATACGTACGTTTCAAACAAGTGCAATCATTTCACAAGCACTGTGTTTTAGCCATTTTTAAATAATTATATCAACAAACTACATTAAAACTAAAATATAAAAACCTCAAAAATACAATACATATTGTGCGAAAATATTTTTTACAGAGTTGTCGCTGAGATGCATACAACTTCATACAACAATGTCCATTTTTTTTTTTTTTTTTTTTTTTTTTTTTTAAAAGGTAGTTATTGTTTTGCACGAGTTAATTCACATGCCATACACCTCCACACGTTTGACCCTTGTCATTTTATGGTAAGTGATGATCCTACGTTCTTACACGGTCACGTAACGTGTGGCTGTAAGTGATATTTTATTTTGGATGAGTGTGTTTTATGCCACCAGTCAGCTGTTTGATATCAAAGCTGGTTCCGCCGAGGTTTTCATTACACGAAGAATTATAATATATGGATTACGTTTCCCTCAGTACATATTTTAACCGAGCGATTCAATCTGTATTTTACATAAAAATATATCTCCTTCCCTTTTCCAAAAAACGTCCCTTATTTGAAAGCAAGCAAAAAAAAACTATTTTTCTTTCCCGACACTCGACCATACTTAAGACCTACACGTTTTGTTTGGTTTTTGCAGGATCATAAAAAGAACATCCGTATAATCTAGGTAGGCCTAAGTGACTTTCAAATTGTTTATCGTCTCCATAGTCATTAACCTACGTAACACTATAGAAGCTGCAAAGGCCAGCGGACACAAACGTAAACCTAACTACAGGGGTTTTAAATGAAGTTCTGCTGAGTTCTGTTTGTTCAATGTCGCCATACGGCATTGACCAGGATAAACATTCTTCCTGACGAAGTTAGTGCATACTACAAATTTCTGTCCTTCAATAAGATATATAGGTCAGTATATCTGTACCTACTGTGACGGCAGCGGTATGCGAACATCTGCTCTCCGTTACCAGCGGCCGAGACGTGACCAACTACGCGCTCGGAACGAGCCAATCCGGCATCAGCAGCCGCCGAGACGTGACCAACTGCGTATTCGGGGCGAGTCAATCAGCGATCCCGGTTAGATAATAAAACCCGGGCCGACAGAAAATTATACGCACTGGCAGAATCAGAATCGCAAACAGACGAGACACTTCTGCTCCAGCTTCTGATCTGAACAGGACGCTCTCCTTGGACTGCTCTTCTCAGCTCTCTTCGCTGGACCTTCTACGGCTTTGCTGCCTTCGGCCACCTCGCCTTCCGACGAGGAATAACTCTTCTCTTCGTGGGAACCAAGCCAGCTGCTGCCGGTGAACTTAGTAGCTGGTAGAAGAAGCAGCTGGCCGAAGTTTGCCCTTGTAAGGACCACCTGCGCCGGAACAACATCTTACCGGACAGGAAAGAAGTGGATTGCTCTGGGCTCACCTGGTGAGTGCCGTATCTGTGTGTAATTCCTAACTTGCTCACGAGTGTTAGGTAGCGCTGCCCCGGACGATCCTTGCAAGCCCCCACCAGTGGTAAGCGAGCTAGGATATCGCCGGGGTAAAGGGGCCAGTGGACACCAGTCTTGGTAAGGACTGGTATTCAACGAAGCTGGTCGTTAGCCCAGCTCCTCCCGCATCGTCGTGAGCAAGGAAGACGCGCGGGTAATCCGGCTTCGGCCGGACCCGAGATCCCTGGCGTCTGGCAGTGACTGCCTAGCAGTCTCTGCCCGGCAGCCGCCGCACCTGGCCAGCATGCCTTCTACAGGCAACGGCCCAAGTGCCGAGTCGCTCGGCCCCGCCTTGCTACCCCATCTGGGCGACTCGCCCGATTCGCCTCGGGCGATGGAGACGGACGATCCTCTCCCCAACCCGATTCCTCCTCTTCCGGCTGACGAGTCGGGCGAGTTCGCGACCGTTGGTCGGCGTAATCGCCCGGCTAAGAAGCCCAAGAGGACCCACGCACCTGGATCCACTTCCTCACAGACCTCGGCCATGGACATTGGACCTTCTCAGGGCCCACAGGTCGCGGTTCCGACTGCTTCGACAGCAGCTCCGGCTGCTGCCGCTGTTGGTCGTGCGCCGCCCCTGTACGTCCATAGCGTATCCAATGTCGCCGCCTTATACAGACGGCTGATCGCGGCCCACGGCCTGTCGGCCGACAAGCTTGACCTGAAGCTGCTTGGCGGTGATACGGTCAGGATTGTCGTCCGCCAGCTCGAGGACCATCGCTTGGTCGAGGCCTTCCTCCAAGCACACAACCTCCAATATCACACCTTCACTCCTAAGCGAGTCAAGCCCTTGTCTGTCATTTTGCGAGGGCTTGACGCGCACACCGATCCACAGGAGATCCTTATGGAACTCCGCGACCTCGGGTACCCGGTGCAGGCAATTTTCCGCCTGTTCACTCACTCAGAGACCCGAGTCCCTCTCCCGCTCGTTCGTCTCCAGCTCGAGAAGGGCGAGGCTGCAGACAAAATTTTCCACCTGACGCGGCTGTTTGGCTTCCGCGTCAGGGTGGAAACCAGTCGTCCCCAGGGCAAGCTCGCGCAGTGCCACCGGTGCCAGAGGTTCGGCCACCACACCGACGTCTGCCGCAATGCCCCGGCCTGTCTCCGATGTTCTCTGGGACATTCAACACAGGCCTGCACTGTGGCAGACAAAACCAAATTTCGCTGCATAAATTGTGGTCAAGGCCACGCAGCGTCTAACGTAAACTGCCCGGTCTATAAGGCGGAGCTCCTGCGGAAGCAAAAGCCGCAGGGGCCCCTCCCGAAGCCACGGCAGCCAGTTATGCAGCCCCAACCTAGACAGCCTAAAATGCAGGCTAGGCCTAAACCTCAGGCACAACCGGCACGGCGCGCGCCCTCTCCGGCTCCACCTCCAGCCCCTACAAAGGCAACTAAACGTACCGCGTCTCCTTCCACAGCAGAGACACGCCCAGTAGCTGTTATCTCGGTTTTGGAGCCGGAGAATGAACCCTCCACCTCCGCGGAACCTCCTACTCCCGCCTCTGAACCAGAGGTAGCCTCGCCGCCCCTGCCACCTCCGCGATTTCCGCGAGCAGGCATCAAACCCAGGAACAAAGGGATACCCACACCGGATGCTCGGCCCCGAGCTCCTGCCTGCCCACAGCCCAAGAAAAGTCCTGCTTCCCGGTATAAGTCCGACGAAGCGCAACAGCGTACTTTTCCTGCCGCTGATCCAAAACCGTCTGGCCCTGGTCCTATGGCTTCCACCATGACCCGATCTGCCGTAACACCTGGTCGCTCTTATGCGGCCTCAGTTTCCAGGCAAACCACCCAGTCCGTCAGTTCCAATGACGCACAGTTCGTCCGCGGCTTTCTGTCTAGCTACGACCTCCCGAAAGTCGCATCTCTCTTCAGGTCCATCCGAGCCCGCCTGGAAACTGCTGACCCAACTGAGAGATTCATGCTCTTGGTGGAAGCCTGCGAAGTCATAAGGTCTTCTATGAACCGAGCCCTTAGACGAGATCTCTCGCTCGTAGCCTGGAATGCTAACAACATCGGTACCAAGCATTCCGACCTTCTAGAATTCCTGGCTCGGTTCAAACCCGACGTACTTCTCCTCGGGGAAACCCACCTGACCCCGGCGAACCGGTTTCGATTACCAAATTACGTGGTCTATCGGGATGACCGAGTTGGCCGACGAGGAGGCGGCACGGCGATCGCGGTGAGGACCTCCATAGGTCATCATCGTGTCGCTTTGCCGCAGCTTACCAACCTAGAGGCCACCGCCATTGAGGTCCACGGAGCTCTTGGCGGCGTCCTCGTGGTCTCAGCTTACAAGCCCCCACAAGCTGAACTCCTTGTCAGCGACCTGGACGTCATCTTCGATTCCCATCGAAGGGTAATTTTGGCCGGCGATCTGAATTGCAAGCATCGCGTTTGGAATAGTCGCCTGACTACTCCGAACGGGAGGCGCTTGCTCAGTTTTGTTGAATCGCGCCGGGCGATGGTGTTTGGTCCAGCGCAACCCACGTTCTTTCCGTCACTGCCTAACGCGGCTCCCGATGTTCTGGACATCGCGGTGACCCAAGGAATTGTCTGTCCGGTCGAGGTATTCTCACTTACGGAGCTGACATCCGACCACAACCCTCTCTTGGTCCACGTCGCTACCCAGCACGCCTATGCACGTTCTGACAAGCAGAAGGTTATCGATTGGGATCGCTACGGCCCGGCCTTGTGCCGTAGATTGCCGCCAGCGGCCCCACTCGATTCCGTTCGCCTCCTAGACGAAGCAGTTGCGGGAATCGAAGAGGCAATCATCTCGGCTATAGGCGTGTCTTCACGTACGCGAGCTGGCTTCACGCCTGACTACCAACGCATCCCTGAGGAAGTCTCTCTTCTCGCTCGCGAGAGGAATTACTTCCGGAAACGTTGGCAGAGGACCCGTGATCCGGCCGATAAGGCAGCATACAATCGGCTCACCGGACGACTGCGTGGCAGTCTGAAGGCGTTCCGACGTAGCTGTTGGGAACTCGACGTGGCCCGAACGGGGGATGCGGACCCGCAATCTCACCCGTACAGAATACCTACCGCATTGACGGGACGGAGGCGCCGACCTCCACTTCCCGCCATTGTTGGACCGTTCGGTCGACTCCTGGGTCGCCCGGAGGAGAAGGCCGAGTACTTGGGCTTGTGTTTCGAGCGTCAGTTCGCTCCCAACCCGCCCATGGACTGGGACTTCGACGAACAAGTCGAGATGGCTGTGGAAGACTTTCTGTCTCTTCCGATCACGGCGGAGCCCGAACCCATCTCTTTGGAAGAGGTCTCAGATCGGCTCGCTGAACTTCAGCCAAGAAAGGCTCCAGGCCCGGACGGTGTTACCAACACCGCTCTACGACTTCTTCCCGAGCCTGGAGTTCAATTCTTGACTGATTTGTTCAACGCGTGTCTCAGACTGGCCTACTTTCCCAAGAAATGGAGAAAGGCGACGGTTATCGTGATCCCGAAGCAGGGAAAGGATACCACCCGCTCGGAAAACCTCCGGCCTATCAGCCTACTTTCCGCTACGTCCAAGGTTTTTGAGCGCCTCGTACAGCGTCGTGTACGAGAGCATCTAACCAACTTTGACGTGCTGGTCCCCGAACAGTTCGGCTTTCGTGTGGGGCATTCGACCACTCATCAACTGATGAGACTGGTGGAAAGCATCACGGAAGCCGGGTGTCGGAGAGAACGGACCGTTGGCTGTTTCTTAGATGTTGAGAAAGCCTTCGACAGCGTATGGCATGATGGCCTTTTATTCAAACTTAGGGAAGTCCAGCTCCCGGACTGCTACCTCCATCTGGTTGCTAGCTTTCTGACGGAGAGGACCTTCTGCGTGAGAGTTGGCGATTCTGTCTCTTCCGAGAGACGAATCACAGCCGGCGTCCCTCAAGGTAGTGTTCTAGGCCCCCTTCTGTTCTCGATCTACGTCAACGACGTGCCGAGACAGCCTGGAGTCCAGATGGCCCTCTTCGCTGACGACACGGCCGTATTTACGGCCGATCGTCATGAGGAAAGGGCCGTCCTACGACTGCAGCGCCAGCTCGACACGCTCGTGGACTGGACTGAGAATTGGAGAGTGCAACTCAACGCCACCAAGAGCGTAGCCGTCGAATTCTCCAAGCGACGGAAGAACCCCGTTAGGCAACTACGTATCGGCAGAACGTACTTGCGCTGGTCCAACGAGGTCAAGTACCTCGGCTTACACCTCGACCGTCGGCTCACCTGGCGTACCCACGCACAGACAGTTCTAAAGCGAGCATCCACTCGCCTGTGCGCACTGTTTCCACTCCTGATCAGCTCAGCCATGACCAGGAAATTGGGTAGGATGATCGTCGGCGCGTATCTGCTGCCGGTCATTACCTACGCCTGCCCGGTCTGGGGTTACCTCGCCGCAATGCATAAAAAGAAGTTGCAGAGCGTCCTCGACAGGGGGCTTCGGCTAGCGGCCAAAGTCCCCCGTCGCTTCCCATCTCGCCTTCTAAGGAGAGGACTTGGCGTCCGCTCCTTAGACGACACTTTCAGGCGGCTTGCACGCAAATTTTATGCACGTGCGGCGAGGTTCCCAGGCAATCCTCTAGTGACTGGGCTGGGAAGGTACCGTATACGCCCAGGTGATTCGTGGAAACGCCCTCGGTGCATACTGCGCTAGCGTAGGCTAGCACAACAGCCGAGAATCGGCCTGCTATAGAGCACGCGCCCTACTTGGGCAGGGCCACGAGGCAGGAGCTCCAGAAGGTAGCTCGGAACTCAGTTCCCGTGCGGTTCGTCTCTGCGACGCACAACCGCAAAGCCCAGAGCGAAAAAAAAAAAAAAATTATACGCACTCTTCATCGCCACGCCATCGAACGCACTTCATCTCCTCTCCTCTCTCGGACGACATCGGCGCGGAGTCAGCCGGAAGGAACGGCCGAAGAATAGAACCGGCGTTCTTGCGTCTTCGCCCTCCAGTTCCGCGCCAGCGATAGATTTCGCTGGGCCGGCAGCCGACTCTACAACCGGTGCCGAAAGAAGAGGAGGACTGTAGTACGCCACGAACAACAGGCGCAACCGCCGAACATCTTAGCGCGGCACAACCAACATCACCGTTCTCGCCACTCGGTCCTTTTTAGAGCCACCAAAATAACTATATTGTACGATTGGCGCCATTTGTCATGCGGCAAACCTTTTGTCCGGTGACACTACATACATTTATAATGTAGAGCTAATAAGTACGTTATAATGGGAAAGAACTAAATTTCTTTTCTTGAAAATTACATATAAGAGCTTTACACTTAAGCTGTAATTTTAGTATTTAAGAACATTTGATTCTTGACACCCTTGTAACTAGTTTTAAAGCAAAAAGTAGATTTTTTTAAAGTTTCAGGCAACAATGAAACAATTTTTATTTAACAATATTAACCAATGTTAACAATCGTCAAGGAAAATCAATTCGTTCGTTGATAGAGTATAGTTAATAAAAGTTATATGTAATAAAGTTATAACAAGCTTACATGACAACATAAGCGTGCCCTTTTATAATAAAATTTTATTACCATGAAAACTACTGTAAATAGTTCGTTATAATTATGTATATTGAATGATGAATAAATGTATATGCGAATAATTAGATAACTATGCGCTAATATTTAGCATGCACTTAAATATCCTTACTAAATATAATGTAGCTAATTGATAACAAACATACGTTTACTTAATTAGAAATATTATCAGCAAACAATTTTGATTAAGAAAAGTAGGTTTAGTTTTGGCATCAATATAATTTTTCTTTGAATAAGTATTTACTATAGTCTTCTCAGTTTGTCCTTGACACACTCACCGTTCATCTTCCTTTCGCAAACTCATCTTTCTCTACTTTTTCTCTATTTGCCCTGTGTGTTCCTAGCACATTTAACCCTACTTAACGATTTTATCAGCAAATGATTTTTAGTTTCTAGACGTTAACGTTTTTACGTCTTGCGTGCGGAAATATGTAAAAATTGTTAACGTTATACATTAAGACAATACAATACAACGTTATACAATATTTATTTAGATAATTTGTAATTTCTCTAAAAATATTAATTTTAAGTAAATAAATTGACATTTTTTAAAATAAATTAATAATATTTTAGGTAAAATGCTGATATTGTTTAAAAACCACAGCTTTATCTAAACCATTTATATTTTCAATATTTTCACTCCACTCCTGGCAAACTCGTCCTCCCTTTTTCCTCTCTATTACTCTTTCTGTTCCAAACAAACAAACCTAATCCGGATTATTCACTGAGAACAAATTTACGACAGCAAATCTCCTGGAAAGAAAGAGCCCTTTATTTTCCGGTCGTAAGGAAGTCCCACAGTGCGTATAAACTTTATCCGCTTCCACATATCATTGTGAAACACAGCTGTCTTCACAGCGAGCGCAGTAAAATACAGACAGCAATACTGGCGCGCCAGTATTACTTTTATTGCAGCTGATAAATAACAAGCTTTGTTACTACTAAATAAATAAAAGGTGGAAAAGGCATTTGCTTTAGTTTAACCTGAGTCGTAACAAATTTGGTTTTAAAAAAATTGAGTATAGGACAGTTCCATTAAAATATATATGCCTGTAAAGTACGGAAAATACTAATATGAGCAGAAAATCACAGTTGAAACGTTATACGTATTACAGTCAAAGTAGTTATGTGTATTACAGTTAAACGTTATATTAAATTCAAATCCAAAACACATAAAAAATTCATATCGATATGTAGCGAATAGGAACCATACAAAATACCACTAACAGCACAGATAAAGAGATTTAATATTGATTTGATAAAAAATGAAATAAATAGGAATTTAAAACTGTTGTAATGTTGTACTACATTAGCAAAATCGCTAGACGTCTCCGTGAACTACTATAAGTTTAAACCGTTACATAAAATTCTGTTACGCCCTTACAGAACGTTCTATATAACTCTAGGCTATCCCAGAAGAGCCCAGCTGTAATGTTTGTGTGAGTACGTATTGCTACTTTGACAAAAAAGACAATTACGTGACACTTAACATGCGTCAAAAATCGAGGCTCTTCCAGACTTCACCGATCACGCAATGTGTTCAAGGCCGCAATCAATTACGCTCTAGTGTTTTCGAATAGTGTTGACGCGTACTATAGATTACTCTGGAACACTTGTCCTATCTATTTAAACAACGAAAGCTGCCGCTTAGAAGTCAGTTTAAGTGGCGGTTTATTCAAGTGAAGTTCGAAGTATTGTGGCGAAGTGTTATTGTGTTGTAAATGTGCGTGATTACTAGTTGATATTATTATTGCGTGTTGATAAATTTTGCCCGGATTATTGTACAAGTTGTTTACAAACTGTATTTTTGGTTAATTAAAGCTGGTGATTAGTAACTTGACATTGACGTCATAAGTAGGTCTGAATCTGGCTTAAAGGAAGCCTTTCAGGAACTGGAGTTGTCCGCTAAGGCTATGGGCTTGGTTATAAACCAAAGCAAAACCAAATATATGGTTGTAAGTGCCAACACTCGTGCCCTGTCCCTGCGAATTAATGATTATGAATTTGAAAAGGTTCAGGGTTTTCCATATCTCGGGTCATATGTGGACTCTGGATTCCTCTAGAGACATTGAAAAACGGATATTATCTGCTAATAGGTGTTACTACGGACTGGTGAAACATTTTAAGTCAAAATTGATAAGTAAAGATACAAAAGCCACCCTATGCAAGACCTTAATCAGACCAGTCCTGATGTATGGCTCGGAATGCTGGGTGCTAAACAAAACTAGATGAGCAGAAACTATCCGTTTTTGAGAGGAGGGTACTGAGGAAAATCTATGGCCCCCTGAAGGAAAATGACATTTGGAGGCGACTGCATAATCGAGAGTTGTACGAAAGGTTTAAAGATCTTCCGATCGTGCAACTCATACAAATTAACAGATTGTGTTGGGCTGGTCATGTGCAGAGAATGGCGGAGGATAGAATCCCAAAAAGAGTTATGAATTATTTGCCGATGGGAAAGAGAAGGAAAGGAAGACCGCGTACAAGATTGCTGGACCAGGTTGTTAAGGAGGCAGTAAGGTGCAGCAAACTGGTGGACATTGGCCGGGAGTAGAGACCAGTGGGAAGATTTCTTTTGGAGGCCAGGGCCCGGACTGGTCTGTAGCGCCGAGGATGTATGTATGATTAGTAACTTGATTGGAGTACGTAACTTTGGTTTCCATTTGTACCATACGGCGATCAGTGAGACCGTCGTAAAATATGAATATTTCGTTAAACATTTCTGACAAATAATGTCCGCAGTATTTCACTGTTTTTTAGAATAATACATTCTGTTAATTTAACAGAATATATTATCGATGACTTATTAATAGAGTGACAGGAGTTAAAAGGGCGTGCAAAAGAAAATTTTTTTTAAAACCGGGACAAATCTAAGCTTAAAATTTAACAAAAATACGGACAAGGAATTTCTATTTTTTCGAAGTGTTTTCCCTTTCCTCAAAGAGTTGTAATTGGTAAAACGTTATTGGGAATAAATAGGTATATAGCATCGATACTTTTGGCCGGACTCGGGACTCATTCGTGACGAAAATTACACGTTTTAGGTCAGAGTGTTTCTGGATTATCCTTATTCAGTCAGAGACCGTCTCTGTCAAAGTATTTAGAAATTTTATTTGTGTTTGTTTGCATGTTTAAGTGTCTCTACGTGCGATGTATGGTCACTAGGTAGATACTTCAATGGAAAGCATGAGGAACTTTGGAGAGGCCATTAACGGTTAGAAACAAAATTGCGGAGTTCTATTCCGCAAATATAAAATTTTTTCTACTGATTAAACCCAGCTTCAACAGAAACAAAGGCTACGGTAATTAACATACTTTTTTAAAATTCTTTTGATTTTATTGGTCAGTGTGCAAAAGACTGGAGACAGAGGTAGCTGTGACGTTTGTCATTGAACTAGGGCGTATGTAATTAGGACGGCCAAGTGACACACACGGCGAGTGCAGGTTCCATCGTTGTCTCATTCTTTCCCAAGTTATTACACTCCATTTGTACAAGGCTGGGAACATAACATGAGAGTTCTTTTTACTAAAATTGTTTTATTTAAAATTGTTGTAGAAAACTTGACATTTTCAAGAACAAACATTTTAAAGTCTGCCGACAGTATTATTTTGATAGTCTTCAACTGCATTATTATCACCTGTAACTTTACATAAATATTTTATATTTGCATGTGTGTCTTTCTTAATATTCTTGATTATGTCCAGAATGTATCCTTATCATCATCTGGGTCCATTATCCCTTTAGTCACCCAGTAAAATTAGGAAACAGCTGATTCAGTTCACTTAGAAACTAACAGGTCTTATTTTTTCACTTACAAATAACATTCCTGTAATTGTATGCATCGTCCGTTCCGAATGTTCAGCACAGTACCGTTTTTTGCGTTTATTCAATGTGTCGTATTTCAGTGTTAGAGTAATCTTCCAAGTAAAAGTACTATAAATATTGTAGCGTGACAGAAAATCCACTACTTATTAAGTCATATAAAATCATAAAAATTTAATTACACCACATATGTTAAAGTAATATTGAATGAGATTTAATGAAATCAAAGCAATGAACCACGATAAAATAAAAATCCTCATTACATTATATAAAAACCACTGTTTAAATATCAAAGAAAGTATTGAAAGCAACTCATATTATAAGACCAGTAATTTACGCAGGAAGCTAGGAGCAGTAAACAAATTAAATAACACCATATCAAGAAGAAAGAGAATCAGTTTAAGAGTGGTGAACACCAAAATACCCCAAAGACAAGAAGAAGGAAGAATTAAGTTTGTGATCAGGAAGAAAACAATACCCTGAAACCTTTAGAGAAGAACAAGGTCCGTGTCAGTAAATAACTTCGATGCTCCAAACTAAACATCAGTCGAGATAACACAAAGTACCTTGGTTTACTCAAGAATGAAGAAGGAAGACAAGAAGACCAGAAGAATGAAGACTAGAAGAAGGACAAGAATGAAGACAAGAAAGAAGATAAGAAGAAGGACAAGAAAGAAGGTAAGAAGAAGGACAAGAAAGAAGACAGGAGGAGAGGAAGAAATAGTATGAAAGAAACACCGTTGTAAAACCTATTATTATTATTAACTACCATCAACCCCAAACCCACCAAAACGATTAAAAAGAAAGTATAACATACCAAAATCCTATAAAAATGTAATTATTTAGAAACCTAAAGTGTTGTATAGTATTATAAGAAGTGAACCTACTAAAGCGATTGTGTGATAAAGAAAATAAACAAATCTTAACAGTCCATGATTACTAAAGGTCTGGTCTGAGATAGTGAGACTCAAAATATCAGAACCACCAGTGAAAGTGAATTTGTGTAAGTGTTTTTTGGAAATGCACTAAACTTAAAGTTAGTGATACTATGACTTATCAATATGCTATATAACAACTTTAATATCCAATAATAAACAGCATAATAAAATAATAAAATGGAAGATTTCCAGTATTTTATTATTTTAATGTAACTCTTTATTTACAAGACATCTGTAAAAAATGCTAATAACTAGAGTATGGGTGGTCATGTTTACTGATGAAGGGGATCATAAATAATAATGGTTTAGACCAGAAAGGACTGGCATTCATTTATTAGTCATAGGTTTAAAATGTTTAAATAGACTGTTTGTTCACAGCCATAAAATCAATGTATTTGTATGAGTTATTAGAAAATAAGATTTATATTATGTGTTTAAAATGAATTATGTTTGCTAAATAACAGCATACATACCATTAATAATGTTTCAGTAGGTATGCTGTGTTAATTCAAAAAGAGTTAAAAGTATATGTCCAAACCATGTCAGCAATATGTTCAATTGTGCAGATTGCTAAATCATGTTCATAATTATTTTTGTATAACAGTAGTGTTAATTAAATACTACACCTCACAATAAGTTATAAACCATTTTATTTTCGTGTAATAGTAACTATGTAAAGTCAGAGGAGTGGTGGAATTAAATTTATTTGAGAAAGACAGAAATGTAAAATTCTAAACTCTAGGCCATTTGGTGAATTCACAGAAACCATATAAACCAGTATAATTCACTTATAAATCCTGTAAACTAGCAAGATTTAGGTAAGATAAATCAGTTAACCACTACTGGGAATGATCCTATGAGTTAAAATGATAATAAGGAAATATACCTTAAAATATTGTAAATTTTCAAAATATATAAATTAATTAATTTTAAAGAGCAATGTCAAATTCAGAGATTAACACAAAAAACCAGTTCAAAAGTTTAATTTATATATATTTAAGGAAAGAAAGAGAAATATGACTAATTAAAATTTATTATAATATTATTAATAACAATTAAAATGGAAGAAAAATTGTATAAAGACGGAAATCAGATTTTGAGCCTATATTTCCAAAAGGGAAAGAAATTTGTTAATTTCCACAAAATGTCCACAGATATGGACTATAATACATCAATTTAAAAGGAATGAGATGATTAAACCAATGATAAGGTTCATAATTCATGAAAGTGATGAATAAAATAAATAAATTCCATATATAATGTAATATTGTATCATGTGTATGGGTAATCGAAATATGTTAACAATACTTTTTCAAAGATTAACTGGGCCAGATTTTGACCAAGTTAATATAGTCTTTTGTTGAATATCAAGCTGAATAGTTGTGTGAAAAAACGTTCCTTATAACCGAGTCGAAAAATGGTATTACAGTTAGCCATGCATATAAGTGAATCCAGAGTTAGATGAATTAGACACTTTTTTAACTAAATCTACCAAAACGTTAACGACAATAGTGAAAAATAACACCTAACTTCATTATACGAGTGATCTAAAACAGTAAAACAATATATTTGATCTAATTCACGTTACAAATCATAACCACATTTTGAGAAACTTAACCCACAGAAGTGAACACATACAAAAAACCTAATTAACACAAGTTTACACGGAACACTTCTTCAGAACACACCAAACAACCTAATAGACATATTACATCAGTGCGGGGACATTTCAAACATTCATGAAGGTAATTTTGCTGTGATTTTTTGACACGATGACATCGCAGTAAACTCGCCCGATCTAGTAGCGGCCATCTTTGAATTTTACGAAGCCCTGCCTTCCTTATTCAGTGACGTCAGTCTACATATGGTTCGACTTCAACATTCTTAAATATTATATATCAGAATTATTTAAATACTGTTAAATAATTATTATTGAATTTACTTTAATTGTTAATGTTATACTTTCTCGTCAACCTTCTCTGACTATTAATAATCACTCAAAGAACCTGTCCTTTTTATAATACTTATAATAATTTTTCTACTGTATGCACAATCGATAATTCCCTGAGACGGAGTCGATAATTGTTCTCAATCAATAAAAAATCGATTATTTATTAAATTGTTTAATAAATCCATTTATTTCAATTGTATTTATCTGTTATTATTTCACAGGCTAATTTAAGGTTATTTATTAAGGCAAAGAGACTTCAAGAAGAAGAAAATATTTTTGTTTGAGTGAGATATTGAACCAGCAAGAAAAATCATCAATCGATTGCTGACTGGAGTTAATCTAGTTAACTCCAGACTTGGTTCAGATCTTCCAGAAGTGCTCAATAATTAATAAATACCTTCCTGATTCTTAAAATTTTTACAGAACATTTAAAACAGTATTATTTCTTAATTACTGACCTTGATTAAACATAAACAAAATTTTTTTTATTGAAAATTTTATTTTTTATAAAATTTTCCCTCTACTATTTTATTTTTGTAAAGACCGGCATACAGGGTTGTCTTACAATATTTGTTACTATTTTATTGATACTGTGTATGACGAAACAATCCTTGCTATTTAATCCCAAAACATGAACTTAATCTCACCTATAAAAAAATGACTCTCAAACAAGTAACGCTTAATTTCATACAACAAAATTATCTATCACACACACACACACACACACACACACACAATGTGTGTGTGGGGGGGGTGTATCGTAAATTGAGTTTGTGGAGCAAAACGTTTATTATTAGTAAACGTATTATTTGGTCACGTTACAAAAACAAAACGTAAACTTGAATGGCCTCTCTTAACATTTTAGAGATTATTTGTCACGATTCTAAAGCAGTAATTTAATTAAAGACTGTTTATATGATGTGTAAAATATATTTAGTATGTTTAGGTGCTTTTTACTAATTGAAGAATATGAAGACTTTATACAGTGATTCTTTTTTGTATATTTGACCTGGTGTAAGTTAATGAATGTTTTTAAACACCATATCCATTTCCAGTGTTTGTAATTGCAAGACTGTAATAAACCAAACTCTGGTTGTTAATAAACTTTTTCTGATTAATGAAGTTGCTTTCTGGTTATGAATTTTCAGGTTCTCCAATAGCTAGTTGTTGATTAACTTTTTGAATTATATAAATGCGTACCATATATTTTAGGGCCGCTTCACTAGTTTGTATCCGCACTTCTCTGTTTCCAAAACGATTAGGTTTGTTCACGGGAAGAAATTTTAAAGATGGTTCAGTCATGATGGGTAACTTTACAACTAAAAAAATGACAAATCGTATTAAAAGAAATTTTCCCGACATAAAATATTTTATTAAGAAATAATGCTTAAAATTCTCGTTGAATTGTACGCCGTATCGAGTGGCATGCTCTATTTTTGTTAAACATTCTAGTACTGTTTTGTATGTAACAATTCATCTTCTGTCAACAATACACGTTTGACCCCTGTCATCGTATGGTAACTGATGATTCCACTTATTTACACGGTCACGTAGCGTAAGGCTACATGTGACATTTCATTTTAGTTGCGTGCGTGCGTGCGTGTGTGTGTGTGTGTGTGTGTGTGTGTGTGTTTGTGTGTGTTCCTCGCCAGTCACCTGTTTGTTATCAAAATCGTTTTCGCGACGTATTTTATATTTTCTCTTGTACAACTCTTCAAAGCTACACTAGTAAGCGAAATGTGTTTAATCGTCAGTGTCTTAAATTGATATAAGGACAATGTTACAGGATTACTAGGTAAAAGCAAAGCGAGAATAGTGTTTAGGATACCAGGGATGCTTGGGATAATATAGACAACGTTATATTAAATTACTAGTATCTTAATTTATGAAACTACTTAAAATATACAAAAATTCATTGTGTTATGTGTTCCTATTCTAATATTCTAATATCTAATTAGATAAAAGAATAAATACATTTAAATACGCATTACCCAGTTTTTAAATAGTCTTGAATTACACTTTAGTCTTGACCGCTTTAGAATCCTTACAAACGTCTATAACGTTAAGAGAGACCTTTTGAGTTTACGTATTTTGTAAGGTGACAAATACCAGACGTTACTAATAATAACCCTTTGATTCCCAAAATATTTTGATTGTTACCCTTTGGTCCTATTTTCTTAGTTAGCCCTTTTTAATTCGGCCTCTCTTTTCAACTTGACTTCCCTCTGTAGTCCAAAAAAACAAACTTAATCCTGCTTATCTGCTGTAAACAAAGTTACGGTAACCAATCTCTTGAAAAGAAGCAAGTAGTCCCAAGGAAGTAACACAGCGCGTATAAACTGCATCCGATTGCACTATCATTGCGAAACGCACGTGTCTGTGCAATAAAATATGTAGCCGAATGTAATCACGCCGAATATAGCAGTGTATTGGTAACGCATCATTATAAGTTTTATTGTTTCTATTACGAGGAAATGTGCCGTTTTATTAGTTTTCAAATCGTGTTTAGCTTATTAATAAAAAATATTTTTAGCAAGCTATGTTTCCAAAAGACCTATCTGCCTGTTGTCTCTAAAGTAGAGAAGAAATCACATACTGGTGAAGGAGATGAAGTTTCACAGACCCATTTTAACTAAAAAAATTATGAAGATAAGGAAATCAAACTCTGTAGTATAGCTAAAACAATTACACATGAAATGGATGTCTCGTTGCCCTGTGTCAAAAGATCTCATTCCGTATGCGTAGTAGGCCAGTAAAATTAAGATTTTTCTGGGAATTAATTCAGGGAAAGATGGAAATCGCTTTAATACCTTCATTTGAGTCTAAATACGAGTAATCTGTGTTTGCACGGCCATAGGAGGTGAGCTTACGTTTTTGGCTCGAGAAAACCGCGAAATTTTTGCACTTTTTTCATTTTTTCGCTAATAAGTCAAAATTGGCGCTTCCTAGAGAAACCTTTATGATTACAAGAATTAAAGAGCATTCAATGTTGCGTTAAACGAGTCCTTAAAGTTGAAATTCGGTTAAGTAGTATAGTCAAAAATTGACAGTCAAGAAACGACATTTTTACCATTGTCGATGAAATTTTCACTTCATGGCTTTTCAAACGACCCTAACTTTGAGACGGCTATTTCAAATGAAAAAACACACTGAATGACGTTGTAGAGCATTAAATTCTGCGTTTATAAATAATAAAAAAAATTTTAATTTTGTTAATTTTAAGTATACATATACGCAAAAATCCAATATCGACATTTTACGGAAATTTCACTAGTAGCTCGTCCTGTATACACATGAGGTTTGATACCAAAATTTTGTTCAGCTTGATGGTGAATCTAATTCGAATGCAATTTAATTCTACTACTCCTAATTGTTCAGAAAACATTGCAAACAAAATATATTTTAAAAAGAAACCAAAGGTAGTGTAAATGAAAAAAAAAAATAAAATAAACTTTTTTTGTACAGAACGTTTTATTTCCCACTTCTTGGCAAAAATTACAATTACAAAATTTGAAATCAGCTGTAAATTATTTACATCTTATATTATTTGAGATTGAGCAATATGGAAAGGAAATGGATCTTCAAATATGGGATTCTTCTACAATTATTATTTAGACATTCTTTAACATCTTCGCTTAGACGTTGAGGGTCCCTCGTCCTCAAGACTGCCAATCCTTGAGATGCTATCCAACTTCTTATCTCCGTCCTCCAAATAGTCTTCGAACTCGTCTGCGTCGTTTTCTTCGTCGCTTGAAAAGGTGGTGGAGATGTGGGACAAAACTTCATCCTCAGAGGCGGCATTAGAGCAAGCTTGCCCTTTACAGTTGAGGCATATTGATGAACATTTCATACTCACTTTGCGACAAATGCATTTTCCTCTGCACCCCTTCGCACATCTGCAGGAGACGGTATTGAGGACCTCTGCGGGAGCTGGCTCTTTTGAGGTGGTAATTGGGAGCAATCCATGGTTTATAGTTCTCCAACCCCAACTGAGTGGTTCCTTGTCTCGCCCACACCACAATTGAATTTGGTGGTAAACTCGCAGAGAATGTTGTACTGCAGCTGCATTTGTTGGGGGCAGAGAGACAAGATTGAAGCCTGCCTTGGAGAGGGATTTGGAAAACATGGTATAACGTATTGTGTCTAAGGAGGTTTCACCTTGCTTGGATGAATACAGGGCTGCAAGTAATCGTTGACCTGCTGAACCCACATCACCTGCAGAAGCGTCTGGATTTTTGAAACATTGAACAGCCTCCTGTAAAGTCGGGTTACTCTCCAATAGCTTGACGAACGTTATCTTGCCTTGTCTGAAGAATGCAGACGTAGTGTCGCATCCGCTGAAAGCATGCAAGAATAAAATATTCTCTTTGACAGCGGAAGAGTAATTGAAGTGTGCCGGTGAGTACATCGTGGTTTGAGATGTTCCTTTCCCAGGTTTCATGACATAAATATTGGATGAAGATGGTTCTCGGGCAGTCAGTAAGACTAGCCGATCCGTGTCCTCTCCGACTATGATGGCTTGCAGAAAATTCTCAGCCATTTCTATAGCGGTTGTGATAATGAGGGTGTCTTCATCTTCAAAAGCTTGTTTTACTTCAAATCCCTCATGAACCAATTTCTCACACAGCATGGAGATCAGCCGTTCTTTGTTGCTGTCATTGGATAGAAATTGTTCTTTCGGCATGGTTGCAGTCATCGACTCTGTAAATATTACATTCGCGGCAGAGTACTTGTTTTTACGGCGAAGCCGCTCAGCAGATTTAGTGCTCTTGGCAGCTGCCTCATCAGGGTAACCATCGAACACAATGGTTGTTCTTCCAGCCTTGTAGTACTGCTTCACATAATGTACGTATTTCGATGGGATAGCAGAAAAACTTTCTTTCGACTGCCAAACCACTCGATGAATGAGAAACCCACCGTCAATTACAAAGGCAGCTTCAGCCAAGTTGACATCATCTGTCACAGGAGAAAATAAATCATAGAAGATTGATTTCTTAGTTTTACGCATCCCTGTTTCATCGAAGATGGAAAGTGGATAAGGGGCCAACTCAAACTCAAAGTATGTCTTCAGCTGTTCATCCGACTTCTTTAGAAACATAATTCGTCGGAAAAAACATTGTTTATTTGAAAATTAATCGGTCAAAAAAATTTAAAAACTACCAAAATTCATGGTTTTTGGACTACCGACTGATACCAAAATTTTCGCGCAAAATAAAACAAATTACATTTTCGAATTCAGCTCACAAAAATACATATAGTTTACCCTTCTTCTTAGTTTAAAACAACAATAATTGAAAAACATTGAGTAAATTTTTTTTCTTCAAAAATCAGTTTTTTGTTTGTATAAAATAAAACTACCCGCATTGAATCGTCTATAACTAGGTATATTTTTCTACAAAAAATGGCGTTGTACCCAAAATTCTATCATACATAGTTCTTGAGATATTGAGTTTTCTTGTAAAATGCGCGAGTCTCCGAGAAATTTGGGGCGATTTTGGGGGTAGAAATTCTCATCCTCCAACTTTGACCGCGTATAACTTCTGAACACAAAAAATTGGATTCTAACGTTTAAGGTGTCGTTTAAAAGCATCTTTATGCTTTAAAATGGTGGTATAAAATCGAGAATCGATTAACACTTACTATGGAAAAAATTTCATTGGTGTGGGTGGAATGGCCCTCCTTCCCCCTCTACTTAGGTATAATTGTCCAAATTAAAATTTTTTGGTGTCTTTAAACGCAAAATTTAATGCTCCACAACTTCATTCTGTGTGTTTTTTCATTTGAAATAGCTGTTTGAAAGTTAGGGTCGTTTGAAAAGTCATTAAGTAAAAATTTAATCGAAAATGGTAAAAAATGTCGTTTTTTGACTGTAACTTCTGACTATACAACTGAACCGAATTTCAAGTTTAAGGACTCGTTTGACGCAGAATTTAATGTTCTTCAATTCTTGTAATCATAAAGTTTTCTCTAGGAAGCGTCGTTTTTAACTTATTACCGACAAAATGAAAAAAGTGAAAAAATTTCGCGGTTTTTTCGAGCCAAAAACTTAAGCTCACCTCCTGTGACCGTGCAAACTCAGATTACACGTATTGAGACTCAGATGAAGGTATTAAAATGATTTCCAGCTTTCCCCGAATTAAGTCCTAGAATTCTACTTTTTGGATCTAATTTTACTGGCCTATAGCTTTGAAGCGCTGTTTTCGGACCAGTTACTTTGTGTTCAGAACAACGCCATGGATAGTGTATCACACGGTTTTGTGACATGGTTGGTCACCTCACACCCCACTTCCTGCACTGCCTTCCATGCCCCACTACATTCGGCGTGAACCGTTTCTAGTCTTACAATTTCATCTGTACATATGTTAAGGAGAAATAACACGTTATTTGAAACGTAATAGAAGGGAAGATAGAGAGAATTAGAAAATATGTAGGACGAAGTACAATATACATTGATCATGTCAAGGGAAGAAGTTTTTATGACAAAAGGGCTGTGCATTAAGAGAAATTGCAGCAATGTTCAGATCTTAAGTCTTGGACTTGTCGCAAAACATAAAGACTTGTAGGCCTAATGTAATTTAGTACTATAAAAATATACAATTGTTGTATAAATAAATAACTAAATGCTCCTACACGTTGGTCATAAACAACACAAGTTTCACTTGTCTCTTAGTTGCTAGTAACATATGAAGTCTTATGTTATATTTGGTTGAAAGAGATTGCTTGCAATTTTTGTTTAGTTGTACTCACATCACGTGGCTTGCTCCACTTTTGTCCAAACGTGTTGTTGCTGTTCCGCGTGTGTATAATTCATCTTCTGTTCAACGACGCACGTTTGACCCTGTCATTGCTTGGTAACTGATTACTCCATGTTCTCACACGGTCACGTAGTATATGGCCGCTATATGTGACATTTCATTTCAGCCGAGTGAATGTATGTGCCGGCAGTCATCTGTTCGCTATCAAAAATGTTTTCGCCACATGTTTCATGTTTTGTTTTGCAACACTCCACTAAACGTGAAGCATGTACAATCCATCATGGTTACGCTAGTACTTAGAGGAGCGGGACTACAATACCGATAATATTTTTCCACATTAGCCCTGATTGTACTTTTAACTGATTAAATGCCAATCATTAAGAATATTAGAAATTTAATAACCATTTGATATAAATTATACAAAATTAAAAATTGAAATGCTGATCTACGTGTATTTTAGATAAAATACACGTACACATAAAATACACATACGAAGAAAATAATCGAAACAGAAAATTAAAATCTTACTGTCCTATGATGGAGCAAGTGGTTTCATTTTCTACCTTTGTATGTGTGATATATTCTTCTTAACGAGTAAAATGTGCTTTCTTCAACACCTTTCTACGTATTATCCAATTAAAAGTATCCCATTAAAAATCCTATTAGTATCCCAAAAGAAATCCCATCTAAAAACTGCATAGACATTGTTGACTTAAAGTTTTCTACTTGTGAATTACTTAGTTTATTAAAAGCTGTTATTTAGTTTAGTTTATTTTATATTTTGCATTCAGTTTATATTTAGTTCAGTTAATTTTATATTTTGTTTTCAGATTATATTTAGTTTAGTTAATTTTATATTTTGCATTCATGATTGTATTTAATTTTTAAAGACACCTGACCTTCCCTTGTCTCTTGCACACCCCCTCTCCATCTCAACACAGATGTTCCAGATACGCCCTAAACAGATGGTCACTACCACCACCACCACGACGTTTACTCACATCCTGTGTTTAGTAATTTCACTCATTCGCCTCTTTGACAATGGCCTAGGTAGCCGAAACAGCTGTTAGAGTTAAATAAAATCTGTGAAACTTACCAAGTGTTTTTATAAATTTTACAAAACCTTTGTATTAGTTTAATCCATAGGAATGCCTATTTGTTTCACAAGAAGCATCTTCAATGTATTTTTAGAATCGTTCTACAATACATACTTATGAAACTGGTTTGCACATTGAAGACATATTTTAAAACTGGAAAGTGAAAACGACATTTTTTAAATATTTTGAAGGAGTCTTTAACACATTTGACTTGGATTAAGTTGTATAATTTTTTCTTAATAATTCATTATAAATATACAATTTTCTATATTAGTTCGTCACAAAAACGCCTTAATAATTCTTGGTACTTCGTTTTAGGTTAATTCTCGATGTTTTCGTTTTATTGTTTATACTATATTGACGGATGTAGGTTACTAATTGGGAATGGACGGTACTGCCTGAAAATGGTGAGTGCGTTTACAGATTATCATATTAAGTCTAATTATAATATTTTTATAAGTTTGTGACGTGTTTACATGTTTACGTATTATAAATATCAATTCACATTTTATTTAGTTCCACTACTTCCTTCATTTGACAGTAATTGCACTTTGTTACTTTGTACACTGACTTCATTTTACAATTATTTGTATGCAGAAATATTTACATTATTATCAGGGCTGTAAGGACGTGATCTTTTAAAACTTTTATGGTGATTGATGTTGGAATTGTAATCAGACGTTTTGGCCTCACCTCTGGGGGCCATCTTCAGAGAAAGCCTTTCAAAACTACTGACAAGGCGTTCTGAGTAAACAACAGTAGACCAAAGCCTTTGGCAGTGTACTGTGGTTTACTGACGCACATATTTTCAGAAGTTTCAAAAACCTTTCACTGAAGATGGGCTCCAGAGGCGAGGCCTGAGGTGCGGATGAATGTCAAATGTACGCATTGTCGTTTTTGACTTGCTGTCCGTCATGACGTCCAGCGGGGATGGTTAGTGCGCAGCCGGCTTCAGACACGGAACTGTAAAACTGTACAAATTTTTATTTCTAATACAGCAATATTTCTAATTGAGAACTGTGGAAATGTAAATGTTTTCTGAAATTTTTCACAAGTACCATGTTAAATAAAGAGCGCGAGATTCAACAATTTTGTATCAAGGAAATAAAAAGTAACTAAAACGTTCAACCAAATGTACAAACTACATGTTTTACAGATTTATTTTGCTGAACGCAACAAGAGCTACATTGACACACTCTCTGTGTAGCGTTAAACTTTACATGCATTTCCATTTAACAAATAAGGCGTATAAAGTATGTTTATTGAATTCTTTTGTTAAGGAACATGTTGTGTTGCATAAACATGAGTTATGTTGTGTTCTGACCTATTTCCTGAAATTGAGCTCTCAAACTTCTATGTATTCAATTTTTATCCGACTAAGTCATGCAAAGGAGAGTCGTTTGTACAAGCAAATTTGTATCTCTCTGTTCTGGCAGAGAAAATACGCCTGAACTAATTTTAATGAATGAGACATCAGTCGATTTATTTTCACCTCATGTAGACTAATCTATTTACTATTTTGAATTTTAGACGGATATCCCGGATTTTTGTACTTTAGATTTTTTAGCAACTGCGCACAAGAAAGGAGAATAATGTTTTCTAGCCTAGGCAAGTTTCTTTTGACCTATTTATATACAAAATCTTTTAATCATTTTTAATCAACATGTTCGCGTTTATTTTAAAAACGGTGTGGTATACATAGAACGGTACGGCAAAACATAAGATTTTAGAAAAATAAACGCACTACGTATGTAGGCGTTGTTGTATGGCACCTAACTAAAAGTATTTAATTATTGGCCCACGAGTTTTACTTTTTCGAATTTATTTATTCTAGAACTACCTAAAAACAGAAAACGATCTTGTCGCTTCTGATTTATCTAAATCGGCTTTACGTATTACGATCCTATAATCATTTTTAATCTTCTTAATTACGTTTTTAAATATTTACGCTTGATGAACCACTTGATGACAGAAAATAAAATTGTCATTTTTCAATTCACATGTAATGTCTTTAACCTCATCTTAAATAAGAAATTTACTTTTGTTCTTGAAGAATTCTTTTCCTCCTATGGTACAAACAAGACTTACAAGACTTTTCCTGCAGTCGGAAATTTTGTTTTTGTTTTATAAGTTATCAGTTTTTAACGAGCATTAATTTAAAACCTTTTTCCAGCCATTCACAAAACATTGTCTGATTTATAAAATATTTTTGTTTGTTATTATAAGGTAATATGTGACGCTTTGAAAAAAGTTTTATTTAATTATAATATTACTATCTTTTATTTTTATGAATAATTCTTCCACAATTTATACCATGACTTAGTCATTAAGTTATTGTACATTAAGTGCATTGATGTACAACTTAATAATCATATAAGAACGAATTTCTAATTGTCTAACAACAGTTGATTTTGTTGCCTAAAACGTTTGTCTTAGTTATTGCATTCACAATTCTTGTCTCAATGAGAGTGTCGCTTTCCCCTCGTTCATGCTTCTTTTATTTTCTTTGTTTTCCGAACTAGTTAACTTAAACCGGCTTATTCTCTGAGGAAAGATATGCGAAAACAAATCTTTTGAACACAAAGAGTAGATTAATTTTTTAGAGGTAATGAGGTTTCACATAGCGTATAAACTTTACGTTTCCATATATTCTTATGAGAGTCAAATTAGCGTTTGTATAAGAAAAATAGTGTGTTTGTTTCAGGCAAAGACTGTGAACAACTAGAAAACGATAAATTTTATTTGTTTAATAACAACGAAGTTTGTTAATTACACAAGAAAACAATCGGTAACACGGACTAAATTAATATTTTTATTACTTATTTTACATTTAATTTAAAGGCTAACTATTAAAGAAGTCCCAGTTCTTCGCATTGTTATGATACAGTGTCCTTAATTGTCACCCTCTGAAATAACTTAGTATTTTCACTAGTCGTGTAGAGTTGGTAACTCTGCATGTTATTGATAGAGGTATTCGATTGTTGTCTTTGTCAGCCTTCGCTCTCATTACGTAGATGGTTAACATGAATAGTTTCCTTTCTGTTCTTCACGACTTTCAGAAGTAGGCATTCTGTCCCGATTTCCAAGTTTCCTACAGAAACTTTACTTGCAGCAACTTAAAAGTTTTTGTTAAACTCAGATTTGTTAAATTAAAGCTTAAAAGTTTAAAGTTGGACTCGGGTTTTACATAGGAATTGGTACAAATTACCGTAGTCTTCCAATTTCATTACAATCCGAGGTGATAAGAAAAGCATCCTCAAACTTTAACTTAAAAGAATTCTAGAAGAAAAGGAAAATGTTGTTTTTCGCAACAAATATCGCTGTCTGCTGTTTAAAATAGAATAATGTTTTTTTCTACATTATTACAACAATACTACAAATTAAATTTTAGCTACAAAAAAAGAAAGTTCAGGTGCCTTTTAAATCACTGAAAAACTAATTTAGTTTCTTGAAATTTCATGACTGTTTACTGAAAGCACAATTGTATTAATTATATACGATTAAATCTGATTGAATTTTAATCCCTCTAGAGACACGTTTCGACATTATTCTCGCGTTCTTCACTGTTAGAATAGCGTGTTACAACAATATTGCGCACTGGGAGAAAAGAGTAAAAGTTGGAATAAAAGTCGAGAAATCAGTAAATGTGATTGCTTTTTTGTATGCGGAAGATCTGACAAAGTGGAGAAAAACGAGAGATATGTAGTTATCGCTGCATAAGTTAAAACAACTAGCATAAGGAGGTCTGACGTCTTCTCTTATGACACAAGAAGGCCATGCTCTAAGATAAAACTGTTGATTTCTGTGGGAAAGACATGGTAGGAACGAAGCTGAGTGTAGGGAAAAAGGTATACAATTTAAATTGTTTAGACCCGGATATCTCCAGTGACAAAGATATTGTTACGAGAAGCGTACCGAATAATCCAGAACATTCTCCACTCCCCCGTCCAGCGTGGCTTGCGTCATTCACGTAGGTGGTTCTAGTGAGTTCCAGGAACATTTGAGATATGCATTAAGCCGCTGACGTGCAGTAAGGAGGCAAAACTGTACTGCACCTCTGTGGGGCCTATATAAATCCATAGCAGCCGGATTGTCAGTTCAGTTAAGTGAGCGATTTTCGCTAGTGCGGATTGAGTGTTGTCGAAGTGAAGTAGTGTTGTGTTAATAATTTGTGAAACTCTATTAATAGAAATTGTTATTGCGTATGGACAAATCTAACAGGAAATATTGTACGAGTTAATTACAAACTGTATATTGTGATAATTGAAGCTGGTGATTAGTGACGTAACTGATGTCTTGTATTTTGTTTTCCACTGTACAATACGACGATCGAGTAGACCGTCGTAAC
Source organism: Magicicada septendecula (assembly GCA_034769895.1). Classification (NCBI taxonomy): domain Eukaryota; kingdom Metazoa; phylum Arthropoda; class Insecta; order Hemiptera; family Cicadidae; genus Magicicada; species Magicicada septendecula. Next base: position 166,975,806 of record CM068367.1, on the reverse strand, counting down.
AATATGAACAATGGGTATTGATATGATATGAACAAATTTCAGGTAATTTCTAGCATTATGGCCTAGAAGCAGAAGAGACACGAAGTTAAAGTTCTATAAAATAGTGGCCGTGCCGGTGTCGATGTATGGCAGCAAATTTCGGGTACCAACACTACAGGAGGAAACAACAATTCAAGTTGGTAAAATAAAAATTCCGCGTAGTATTCGACGAAATAGCCTCCGTGCTGATAAAGGAAGGGAAGATCTTGGCATTTATGAAATTATTAACAGCATAAATGAAAGTAAATGATGCTGAAAGCAAGGTATTTATACAATGAACGTATGCACACTACCAAAGACTAACCATAACTAATGAGAAACGAGCCATAACTAGCCACATGGAAAAAAAAAGATGTTAGATCGCAAAAAACGGTGTGATATTGACGAATACTGAACAGACAATAAAATGAAAAAGAAAGACTGAACTGTCAGTGACTTTCAGTTATAATCTTAGCCTGTTTAATATGATCCAAAATCTATTATTATGTATGGTTTTTGCCTCTTGAAAGTTGTTGGCTTTACACTATCTGAATTAAGATTGCAAAAAGAAACTAATAATAGTGCAAATCATTACCACCAGTAATAATTATTATCATTATCATCAGTAATAATTTTACAAAGAAACCGTTTCGAATGCGTGTAAAATAATGAATACCTAATGTGCTTTCCAGAAACTTCAGCACTGTTTGTTGTCGGTTGTAAACTAGTTCGGTTTTAATTTAATCTCACTAGGGACAAGTTCTGCTTTAACTGCATGTTGTCGTTTTCTGTTACAGTAGTTTATTGTAAAGGAGCATTTACTGCTGCTTCGAGCACTGATTTTCAACGAAACCAGAAGTTATCTATTATATGTGAGGCACTTTTAACAACCTAGAATATAACGCCAAGATTGAATTTAAAATGATTTTAAAATGTTCAGCCAAATTTGTATGAGGGAAAATATTTAGCCATGTACAAAACAAATCTGCGAGTTGAAATTGCAAATAAAACATGTTAACAAAATAGAATCAGACAAGTAAGTAATATTTGTAGGCCCTGACAAATACAATATGATTTAGGGCCAAGTGTTGCATTGGAAAATAAAGGACGGTTTGACGACGACTTTAGTTAGGGCTGTGCAAACGATAAGCAAGCCCGTAGATCGCCATTACGTCGCGTTCCTGTCTTCAAAAGAGCTCCCGACGCTGGAACAACGATATAGGCCTATCTGGGTGGCGGTTCTAGGTGCGGCCTGCTACGGCCGTGGGACGACGGGTTTGAATATTGTGCGACAGTAGCCTATTATTTTTTTCTCAGAATCTGGGATTTTGTATTGGTTTATGTAATTGAGCTTGAACATATAATTCAGTAAGAGGAATTTCATTATTTTTTAAGCACATTTGTTCCTCTCTGTCATTTCAGGTGGGACATTTTTCGTGTTGCGTGTTACGGTATTCACTTGAGAATTGGTTAAATATCCTTTCTTTAATCCACTTTACACAGCTCTCTCTAGAATTGAGTAAAGTTAATGTGGGTCTTTGCCAGCCCGACAACTGTCATTATTTGTTTATAGAATTCTTATTGTTCAGACAGTACACGAGCTCAACAACTGTCACTATTTGATTATAGAATTATTATTGTTCAGAAAGTACACGAGCCCAACAACTGTCACTATTTGTTTATAGAATTCTTCTTGTTCAGACAGTATACGAGCTCAACAACTGTCACTATTTGTTTATAGAATTCTTATTGTTCAAATAGTACAAGGGTTGTTATCAATGTAAGAATTATCACTGTTAGTATAATTATGTATAGTAACGCTTTACTATGTTACCTTACTATATAATTTACTTTACTGTGTATAGTAAGATTTATGTAGTTAAGAAAGTATTAAAAAATATAAAAGGAAGATTTTTAAAGGCTACATACTAGACGGCTCTTAAAATTTTTCCAGACACTTTTATTTACGAATAACTAGAAATGTAAGGTACATGATTTCAACCTTTCAATTTCAGATGGACGGTAGAATTGCTTTAATTGTTCTTTCACATTAACAACGTAATTGTTATGAAGTACAATGGAAAGCGAGAAGGAAGTTTCGTTTTATGTAAATTATCGTGTATTCTTTTAAAAATTACGTTCCTAATTGACAACGCATTCATTGTTCCAATTGTTAAGTAACATATTTTTTTATACTACGGCGCGAATATCAAATTTATTTCTGTGTGATTAATTCATGATCTCCATCTTTAATACAAAAGCTCTATATAATATAACTTTGGTGTATAACAAATCGTTTATAATTGACCCTGTGGTATAGTATATTTTTGGATAAAACGTAGCATGAAAGACGTTTCACCTGAAATCTATATTGGACCGTATTACATTGACTGTAAACGTTATAATCATAATAACGTTAATAATAATAAGAACGTTATAATAATAACGTTATAACGTTTGTTTTAATTGCACAAAAACTATTTTTCTAACGCTGTTGCGGAGAATGAAAATTCCGCTGTGTTACAAACAGCGCTGTTTATTTAGGGCGCTGTGTTCCAAAGTGCAAGATATGAAAACTATAGGGACACAATAACGACGGTGCAATCGTACTCACTGATGAAAAAAAGGTGCAAAGTTTTACCAACCAAAATCGAGGTCACTTGCTTAGTTCACAGAGGCTTTGACCGAAGGTTTTTAAAGTAATCGTTTTTCCGCACTACTCTATTTAACTGGTTTTATTAACATCACATTCCATGGACTGTACACTATACGAGAGTCACACATAAAAATGCTGACCTGGATGCTGACGTATTCGCATACTCTTGTTTATCTACGAGGGGTATCCAACAAATAAGTTTCCCTAATTTTTATATCCAAGTATGAGCGACTCAGGTAGTTCCCGCGCACAGGGAATTTTAGTTTGGGTGTAGCGGCTGCGATCGCTGTACTGATGATCTATATGGCATGAGGAATAGTGGTATACGTTGGTCCCAGTCTGTCTGGTTCTCGTCAACAACCTCCAAAAGATGCTGCTCAAGTGTCCTATTGAATCTGTCAACCATTCCGTCCGACTGAGGATGCAGAGGCGTTGTTCTGCTCTTTCGAATTCCGAGTAGACGGCATAATTCTTTAAACACTCCTGATTCGAAATTTCTTCCTTGATCTGTATGGATTTCCATAGGGGCTCCATAACGGCAACAGAAGTTGTGAACTAACTGCTTTGCAACAGTGGAAACATCCTAATTTGGAATTGCGTAGGTTTCCACCCACTTAGTAAAGTAGTCACCTACAACCATGATGTACCGGTTTCCATCGTCAGTAACTGGAAATGGTCCAGCAATGTCTATGGCAATTCTCTCGAAAGGCAGTCCAACGTTATACTGTCTCATTTTTCCCCTGCTTCTGGTTTGTGAGCCCTAGCTTGCAGCACAAATTTCACACGTCCGAACCAATTCCTCTACGTCGTGGGGAAGATGAAGCCAATAGAATCGCTTCCGTGTTTTGTCAAGGGTTTTGTTAACGCCAAGATGGCCTCCAGATGTTCCATCATGCATCTCCTTCAAAACATACTGTACTTTACTTCGGGAAACTATCAACTGCATGACCACGTCTCGTCCATCTGCACTTTCCCAAGCCCTTTTCAGCAATCCGTTTTCTAAGGTGAGAGATTCCCATTGTCCCCAGTAGCTCTTGAGCACTTCCGAACCATGGCAGATATCTTGCCAATCCGGGCGGCGACCTTCCTCTTTTGCTGTCAAGATCGGTCCGATGTCTTCATCAGTCATCTGTTCTTGTCGACAGTCTTGTGTTGTCCAGCCGTCTGCCAGTGATGGCTTGAACATGTTCGCTTGAGTTTTGTTCTTCCTTTTTGTGGCAATGTCGGCAGTCTTCCGGGCACGGTCTTCGTGATAAGCCATCTGCATTACCATGCAGGCGCCCCCTCGGATGTTGTACCTTGAAGTTGTACTCTTGCAGACGTTCGAGCCACCTTGCCAACTGTCCTTCCGGATTTTTAAATCTCAAGACCCATGCAAGCGCGGCATGGTCGGTACGTAGTGAAAACTCTCTTCCATAGAGGTATTTATAGAAGTGCTCCAAAAGTCGGACAATTGCCAACAACTATCTCCTTGTAACACAATAATTTCTCTCTGGTTTAGAAAACGTCTTGCTGTAATATGCTATTACTCGTTCTTCACCGTTCTGCACTTGAGACAAAACTGCTCCTAGACCAGTATTGCTTGCGTCTGTGTCAAAGATGTACTTCCCTTCGGAAGCTGGAATAGCGAGAATTGGCTGCGAATATAATGCAATCTTCAAAGTCCTAAATGCTTGGTCACAATCTCTCGACCACTGGAAGTTTCGTTTATTTTCCGTTAGGTCATGTAGTGGTTTAGCAATAGTAGCGAAGCCATTCACAAAACGTCGGTAGGCCTAACATGAGCATAACCCCAGGAAACTCCGAACTTCGTGTTTACTCTTCGGAAGTGGCCAGTCTCTTACGGTGTCTACTTTGTTAGGATCCATGCTAACACCGCTGCCGAAACCCGATGGCGCAGAGACTGTACTTCCTTCTGGAATAGAGAACACTTCTTAGGGCTCAGCTTCAGTTGTGCACCGTGAATTCTAGGTAGAACTTCCTTAAGGTTTTCCAAATGCTCTTCGAAAGTCTTCCCGATCTCTATGACATCGTCTAAGTAAACAAGACAGTCAGGCCTCGGAGTACCAGGTCCATCAATCTCTCAAATGTTGCCGGTGTATTACAGAGTCCAAATGGCATGACGTTAAATTGGAATAAGCTACTTGGGGTCGAGAAAGCGGTCTTTTCCTTGTCTTCTTGATGAAGACCCGCTTGCCAATATACACTCTTCAGGTCCAATGTGGAAAACCACTGTGCTCCGGACAACGTGTCGAGTGTATCATCAACGCGAGGTAATGAATAGCAGACTTTCTTTGTAACGTCATTTAACCTCTGGTAGTCTACGCAGAACGCAATCCACCATCCTTCCTCGCTACCAGCACTACAGGAGAAGACCAAGCACTTGACGGAAGTTCGATTACTCCCTCTGACTACATGTCCTGTACTAACCGAGACATTTCCTCTTGTTTAGATAATGAAGGCCTTCGAGGAGGTTGGCGTATCGGTGTTGTGTCCCGGTATTGATGCGATGTTGCACAAGAGAGGTTCTTCCGAGTGACTGTCCCCGAACTGCAAAACGATCTTTGAATGCGTGTAAAAACTGTCTGAGTTCTTTTACTTCACCACTTGAGAGGTCGTTAGAAGATCTGTTCAATAATTCTTGCAGTTCCTCTGGTAATTTGGAATTATCCGAAGAACTGGATCTTCGTTGCGTTATTCCGGCTACCCAGGCTACAGGAGTGAATTTGCCTAGGAGCGTATGGCTTTGTAAAGTTATAGCTTGATCCAAAATATTCGCCACACTAATAGTACATTTCCGGTTTCGTCAGGTTTTACTAAACTTCTGGCAATTAGTATCCCTGGTGTGCTGAATATCTAGGGTTCGAATATAGAGCACTGGTTGCCCCTAGTATCTAACTTACCGCAGTTCTAACCATGATCTTTTCGGAGTTTGGCGGAACAGTTACGGCCACTTGGTTTACGACGTCCATCGATTTTTCTGCTGTCGTCATTGTTGATAGCATTACCTCTTGTCCTCCGATTCTCAAGACATTGTCTTTGAAGTCGACTATAAATCCGTATGCGTTCATAACGTCCACACCAAGAATTGCTTCATCCACAATGTCTGCAACCAGTACTTGATTATTAAACTCAAGTCGGCCGAGGCACAAGTGTATCTCCACTTTTCCAAACACTTATACAGGCCGTCCAGTAGCTGTTCGCAAGCTGCAAGAGCACCAGATTGGCTTTTCGTCGTGTGATCTTTCACTACGTCGGGCCGCACAATAGAAACTGTTGCGCCTGTGTCAACTGTAATCGAGGTTGGCCTTTCTTGAACGAATCCGGTAACCATTAACCTCCCGCTGTTTTTCTGAAGTGCAGAAATTGCGTATTCTCTAGGGGCTTCGTTCTTCCAGTTAGTCAGCACACGCCCCGTTGTACCGACTATTGCTCGTTTCCCTGCTGCTGAATTCTAACCCGACAATCTCGTTGTAGATGTCCAGGTTCCCCACATCTATAACACTTCGATCTTCCATCCTTCCTTATTGTAGTCTGTGGCGCCGACCGTCGAGTCTCTGTTCCTTGTTCTTCTTCCTCATCGTCTGTGCCGTCGCGATCTTTTAGCGCGCACTTTATGACTTGTCCAACCAGACGGTGATTTGGCGGCCTCAAATTGCAAAGCATGTACCAGGGCGTCCGCACTGTTCTGGTGTCTTGCCATTCGTAAGACTTGCTGTAGTTCGTTATCTCGGACACCGGCAGTAATTGTCTGCATCGCAAAACTCGTTCGAAATCTTCAGGCGCTCCAGAATAGGCCAGTCTAATAAGTCTGTCAATACTTGCTTCAAACTCTTGAAGGCTTTCCCCGGCATCCTGTCGCCTTGCTCTCAACTGGGTGCAATACACATCTCGCAAATGTTTATCACCATACCGTAATTCTAGAGCTTTTATCAACTCGGCATAGATGTTCTGGCTGTCAGGTGGGACTTTCTGTAGTAGTTCTGCCGCGGGTCCTTTTAATGCGAGAACGAGTGAGACTGCCTTGTCTTTCTCTGTCCAATTATTTGCGCATGCAGCAGCTTCAAATTGGCGGAGGTACCGTACGTTGCCCAGTGACTGCTTCCGTCAAAGGTTGGAGCTTTGACTTTTGGAACTTTGATGGCAAAGTGACTTTCTCTATTAACTTATTTTCTGTGTCTTTTTCTGTCTTTATCATTGGTACAGTCTATTCACAAAGTTGTTTTGTTTGTAACTTCAGGCATTGGTAGACTTCATTTTTAATCTGCTCTTTTATATTTGTAATCGAGTCTTCTATTTTTGTTGACATAGCTTTTTCCACACTCGTGACTGATTTTTCTACTTCAGCTAGTTTATTATACATCGCTTCTTCAACATTCGAGACAGATTTTTCTACCTCAGCTATTTTTAATGTCATTGCTTCTTGTTCCTCTGATATTTTAGTAACTTGTTTATTAAGCTCACCTCGTAGGAGACTCAATTCTGCGGTACTATGTTCTTGCATCTGTTTCTGCTCCTGTATTAATGCTTTGATGTCTTCTGTTTCACGTTTACGTTCCTCTGCTTCCGTTTTACGTCGTTCCTCTGTTTCTTCCCTTTCTTGTCTTCATTCTTCTTATTGTCGTCTTTCTACTTCTTTCGCCTCCTGTCTGAGTCTTTTCTCTGCTTCCAGCAGGAGGGTTTTCTGCCTCGCTTTCGCTTTATCGTCTTGTCGTTTTTCTGTCAGTAACAGCAACGCCTGTAAATTTTCCATCATCTGACTGGCATCCATTGTTTTTCGGTTAATTACGAAATACATTCGTCTTGTACAAAGTGTCCACTGTTTCCACTGTTAACCGTTCTATCCCAGTTCTGACACCACTGTTACGACGTCTACTTGATCGTCGTAGGTACAGTGGAAACAAAATAAGTACAAGACACCAATTAAGTCACTAATCACCAGCTTTAATTTTCACAGTTAAACAGTTCGTAATTAACAACACAGTCTCCTACAATAAATCAAATAAAAATTGTTCACACGCAATAAAATGTCACTAATATTAAACACAATTGTATTGCAATTATACCGCCCGGTTATAAAGCGCAACACTTCACTAATAACTACTTGAACGTACACAGTAATAACTCTCGAACTCTAATTAATCGCGACTAATAGTGAACTTAAGGCCGCTGCCGCCATGTATTATACCTGCGCTCACAGACCAGAATGTTCCTAATTGCGTCTTAGCGCTCGTGTGAACTACGTAATTAACTGCGGCCTTGACACAGTCCGCGCGGCTTGCGCCTTCGAGAAACCTCTCGAAAATGCGTCGACAAGCACGTACGCAACACGCGTTACATCGAGATTCTTCTGGCACACTCGACAAACACGTAGATTGTTCTGTGATGTCGTAACAATATATTACGTACTCTCATGCGCGCGAGCGTATGTGATTATGCTATGATATAGTTGCTACTATATATAATTAATTTTATAAATAATATGAAAAAGTTATAATATGCGTATTAGCTAATAATTCAATAAGGAGATTCTAAATTAAAGTAAATTTATGAGATTATACTATGCTATAGTTTTCCGCCTCTTTCCCCGATGAAACCAGTTCCATGTGAACCTTCTTAGCATAAGTAGCGAATCTACACGTACGATTATATACAATCGCATACGCATTATTCTTGTACGGATCGCTGTTCGCTCAAGTACAATGTAGTACTCTGGGATAACGTGCTTGCATATTGTAGTTTCACACTTCAAATACGCAAAAAACACTGTATTAATACTTTGAAGGAAGTTTAATGTTACAATATTTCAGTTTTTTCTATGATGACGCTGCCCTGGTATTCTATAGCCTGTTGTTGATAGTGGTCCTGTGTTCCTCTATCAATCGTGGTGTATTGCAGATGATGGTGATAATGATGATGTCATGTCGATCAGTAGACGGACATAGTGACCTCGTGTGACCTTTCTTGAGTCTGTCGATTATCAAACGGGCGTAGTGTCGCCGTATGAATATACCTTGAGTCTGACCTTCGTTCAAAATTGCCGAAGTTATTTATAGTAGACGGCAAACTGACATGTCAGGTATTGTTTTTGACATTTTAAACTTTGTCAATTCGTGTGTGCGTCCTTTTTAAACTGATCACTTTTTAGTATGTTTTCGCGATAACCAAAAAACGTGATCTTTAGGCGATGGTTAAATCGTCTTCGTAATTTTCTACTCGTCATTTACATATAACACACTCGTTAATTACTAGCTAATTGTGGTAGTAATCAACTTTAATTAATATGACGTCTTTATTAATGCATTTTTCTGCAATAATTTTGCATCACCTTACGCGTTTAAATATCCTTATTCTAATGGTGATTTAGCAATTGTGATATGTCTTTGGTAACAGATAAAAAACATATTTACTAAGTTATTTTAATCTTGTCAATACCTGATTTATAATAAAATCAATAATTCATACGTATCTCCCCTAACGTAGTTCAATGCAGGTTAGTGCTGGTTCACACACACACAGACACATACAATGATTTACACTATTGGGCAGGTGTACACTTTTGACAGGCTACAGGCGTGGCGATGTCTTTATTCTCACGCACAAAATTTTTAAAACTATTCGTCATACTCTTTTTACAATAATTATTTAAAAAGTACTGCCCTGGGTAAATACTTTTTCCGCTATCGTAGTTTCTTCACGTGTCTCTGTGCAATTTAGAGTTTATGTGTCATCTTTGTGTTTCCTTTCAAATCACATCGTAAACAACTACAAAAATGTGCAGCGATTACAAAGAATTAATTTTCGTGTTAATCTTTAATATTGTTATTTTAACACTAGTTTGTTATTTATAATATAGCAGAACCTACTTTGGCCTCATTCGGCTTAAGATGTATTAGTGTTATATCCGGATCCTCAGTTGTTATTTATAAATAAATGATCGTTTATTTATAGGACTTTCAGACGTATTGAAAGTTATGTTTATTTCTCCATACTTCCTTGCAGAGAACACTTTATAATATTCTTATCTATGTCAGTAATTTTTTTCCTCGGTCTCCACTGTATTTTTGTTAAGAAACTCAGTCATCCAGAGGCGTATCTAGAATTTTGTCTGTTGGGGGGTCCGGAGTCCGCTCGAGTCAGATTCATAAAAAAAAAAAGACTAATCAACATTACTATCTTTCATGTGGCCGAAAAAACGTGTTTTAACATCCTGAAATCAATCAGATTAAAATAAAGGGTAATAACACAATAAAAATACTCATTACTGAAACATTGTTTAGAAAATACTGACTGATTTGATTTTCTTTTATTTCATATTTCAAACGTATATGCAAATACTGTGTAATAAACCTGTTTCTATATTTAAAAGAAGAGTTAATTACTAGTTGAAAAATGTAGATGAAAAAATAATTAAAGCCCCTAAAAATAAGAGATTAATATGTTCATAAAATCAATAGGCTACAATAGCACAAAATTATTATGATTCGTCAACATTTTTGGAACTTCTGAGGGGGATCCCTTTAGTCCTCCCCGTAAATGCACCCCTGTAGCCACCTGTAAATATCAGTTGATCGTTTATTTTACAGCCACCTGTAAATTTATTTTAATCGCTTTGACTTTCCAAATAGCGTAACTATTACCGCAAATAGTATTCACCAATTTCCAGCTGGCCGATTTTAGAAATTTATTAACGTTCTACTGCAATAATTTTACTTTACATTTTTTCCATACTTATGAAAGGGGTCACTTATGAATTAGTCACGTTATACATAAGAAATATTCAGGGTATCTGTCAGAGCAGAGCCACTAAACACTAAAGCAAACTGTAATGTTTTAAGACTCTCACCGTTCGATCATGCAACAAATCATAAAACCTTTTTCGATTTTATAAAACAAAGTTACACTGATGCTTTATATTTGTATGTATTGTACTAATACCTCGGATCCAAGAAGGTTTGTAGGTGTTTGTAAACAAATATATAAGTAGCCCCAATTACCTAACAACACTGTGTGCACCTGAGTGGATGTACTTTTCATTAAAGGGGAAGAAAGGAAGAAAGATCAGAAGGAGTCTAAGAGGGAGGGAACGAGGAGAGGGTTGCGAGATTGAGAGGAAAAAGAGAGAGAGGAAGTGAGAGAGAGAGAGAGAGAGAGAGAGAGAGAGAGAGAGAGAGAGAGAGAGAGAGAGAGGAAGTGAGAGAGGGAGAGAGAGAGAGAGAGAGAGAGAGAGAGGAAGTGAGAGAGGGAGAGAGAGAGAGAGAGAGAGAGAGAGAGAGAGAGAGAGAGAGAGAGAGAGAGAGAGAGAGAGAGAGAGAGAGAGAGAGAATGTGAGGGAAACAAACACATAGACACACGATGAGAATTAAATAGTATAGTGTAAATATACAAAGACTTCTTAGATTCAACTGGCAGTTTTTTCTGAAAAGACAATGTTTGTTTAAATTTTAATTCAGCCAGCATATCTCTTTACAGTAGTCTACGTAGTTTAGTCTCTCTGTCCGTCTCTGTATATTTCAGACGCGCAGCCGTAAAACTTAGTACCAGTACAGCAGTATTTTTAATTAAGAACTGGATAAATGTAAATGTTGTCTGAAATTTATTCATGAATATTACGTTTCAAGAGCGCGAGAGTGAACAATTTTGTATCAGGGGAGTAAAAAGTAATTAAAGTATTAAAGGGATGGTAACAGACTACATATCATGCAGATTTATTTTGCATAATACAAAAGGAAATTATATTTACACGCTGTCTGAAGTGTTTAACTTTTCATGAATTACAACGAACAGTCTTATCGTATAATGTTAAGTTATATTTAGTGTTTGTATTCTTAATATAAAATTTATGATGTCTAAACGTAAACTTTCATCAGTATATTTCTGAAACCTAAACGCAAAGGTTTTAATTTGTTTTCAATTTAACCGATAGTAGAATACTCATAAGAAAAGCTTTTATTTATCGTGGAAAAATAATAATCTCAAATTTAGAGCTTTATATTTCCATCGAAATGTTAGCCACTCTTTCGAATTCAGTAACAAAATAAAATGACACAATAAAAATCTCTCCCTCCTACACACACACACGTATCAGTAGGAATGTATATGTTACCGGGAAAGTATGTAATCCAGGCATTTTAGAGAATACCTAGGCATTTCCTACAATGCCTGGAGTTTTTTGGCAAAATATAGAAAAGAATACTTTTCAAATTTTTTTATACTTTTCCCAGGTATTCTGTACATTGCCTAGGCATTCTATATAATGCCAGTGATTCCTTAGGCAAAGTGTAAAATAAGCTTACTACGTTCAAAATGAAAATATTTTATTACAAAGTCACACACAATTGTTTGATTTTACACAAAGGAAGACTTTGTATGACATGTCGAAATTATCTATTCTCTACTTAATTATGTTCAGATAATATTTTATTAAAATTATACTGTATAAGAAATTTTTTTAAACAATCTGTTTAAAAAAATACATTAGATATTATTGGTGTTTATTAATTCTACATATGTAGAATATAATCTACTTATTACAACAAGACAGAGAGCTGTAACATTTTGAAGTACACTTTCTTTCATTTGTTTACACAATTACATTTTTTTGACATTTAGTCTTGCACATACATTTTACGAACCCTTGTCCGGATCCTGATGATTGGGTAGTAGCAGCAGAACGAAGTGCGGTTTCTTGTTCAGGAACATCTTAACCCCCATTAGTGGTCTTAGGCATACAGTGCACCGGGATCTTGTGTACAGCTGCTTTAACAATCCGTTATTGGCTCCCAGTTTGTAAAATCCGTCATCTGTCACACTCACGATGATTGCTATGATTTTTCGAAGATCTGCCCGCCACTTGTCAACTTCAGGAATTGGAACACGAACAGACGTCCCACAGGAGCTGAAGAAATTTTTTGTCAGAATCCGGTTTCATATTCTTTGTCTGAAGTTCTAGAAATGATTTTGACGTTTTTCATTCTTCAGTTGCAATTTTTACTTTGAAGCAGAGAGTACACAGCTTATTGCCATCGTTACACTTATCTCCATTATTTCCACTAGTGTTCAAAAAATGTCACACGTACTATGCATATATCTTCAACACTCAACACATTTTTCAGAACACGAAATCATAGCGTACACATTGTCTTCTATACATTACCTAGAAGACGTTAGGCATTCTAACCAAGGCCTAGGCAATGTATGAAATGTGTTTTATTTCATACTTTGCCGGCTGGATTCAGGCATTGTATGAAATTCCTAGGCATTCTATAAAATGCCTGATTTTGTACTTTGCCGGTAACATATATACTCACATATAGAGTGAATATCTTTGGTGACTCATGGAATTTTTTATAAGACTGAGCGTGATTCATATATCGTTGTATGGTTGAACCCCCAAAATAAATAGTCAATTTTATTTAGCTCTTAATTAACAGTATTTGTAATATATCACGTTTTATCAGCGCAACTTAGATGCGCCCACGTGTTACGTTCTACATAAATTTGTTTGTGTTTTCAGCAACTTTGTTATATTTAGGCCTACATTTAATTATTTTACACTCACCAATAGAATTGCGGCAACTGTTGATTCCTTCGTCTTCAACCACGAGGACCTCTTGAAAGGTACGTGGCTTATAACGTGTATTGTAACATAATAATCTAACCTCAAGCAAAAAATTTGAATGTAATCCTCTAATAATATGTTTTTAATAAAAATTAAATATATTTAATATCTATTATTGTGTAATGCATGTGGGTAATTTACATTAAGTGCTTAGATGATATGATGGTTTGTGGACATTATTTTCTAAAAATAATCACTAATTAACGTAAACTCATTATTTTACCTGAAAACAGCCACAGATAATAGTAATGAAAACGTTGTGCTTTTTAAGATTAATAACCATAACTGGTGGAAGAAGAATATAATTAGTACAATTATCGGGAGAAGCGTGAAAATATAATTCATAATACGCTAGTTACGTATGAATTATATGTTATGAAAAGTATAACGAATAGCTCACAGATTTGTTATTACTACTTTAATTTCACTTAAAATACTTTTTAAATCATTAAATAGAACATACTGATTTTATTAATTCAATGGGTTGGTTCTTGCTTTTAATCGATGGCAATAGAAAAATTCTGATTATTAGTTAATGGCAGCCCATTTTGATTACTGCTGCGAAACGTGGAGTCTGTCAGTGCTTCTCCTGCAAGCTATAAGTTATGTTATAATATTCGTAGAATCTATCCATCACCTGCAGGGTATGTTAGGACTGGGGAACTTCACGACGGCATCGGACGACGAGGTCTCAGTATAGAGAAAAGAGGATTCAAAACTGCTTGGCGTACCAGGTTGTGTGGTAGGCTATCGAACCCCAAATGACCCGGTGTAGACGGTGGTCGTCCCTGTAAATCACCGTCGGGTGAATGGTTGTAAGGTACCGCCGGGTTATCGAAATGACTATCAGACTGTCGACTCACTTTCCCGGTGACTATCCAGGTATGTGCCAAAAGACAGCCTCCGCGAACTAGGCTCGAACATCAGAAATTTGACAGATGTGAATAATGGACGATTGCCCTCGTATCCTGCCGGAGACAAAATCGAGATCTGTAGACTACCGGGTAAACCAGAAGAGGCTGCCATCGCGATGATCTAGCTGGGCTACCCAGCGATTTTTATAATAGCCCTCGTATTATTGTGTATTGATAAAATATTTTATTACTGAATTTTCTTTTTGACTACAACTAATTCCAAAGCTAAAGAACATGTTATTAACATTTATTTTAAAAGTAATGTTTATTTTAATAGTACTATTTACTTCCACAGTTTCTAAGATTTCAAAATTAAATTTGATTTAACTAATAATCAATTCCGTTCATCAACCTTTGTAATAGTAACTTTAACTAGGCATGTTATCTTCATGATCGTTTTTCTACAACTTCTCAATGTTAACTCTCTCCCTCTTCCGCCTCTCTCTTCCCTCACTGTTTCTCTCTCACGCTTTCTCCGTTTCCCCGCCTCGCCTCTATGTCTATTTGTTGTTCTGTATCTCTATTTCTTCTCTCTCAGTCTGTATTCCTTATCGTCTTTGTTTGTCCAAAGAGAACAAACATAAACTGCATCATTCATTAAAAAAACTTATGTCATGTCCCTGGAATGAGCGCTTTTACGTTTTATCTGAAGGTTCTAAATTACGAATAACCTTTTTCCTTTCCACATGTCATTGCGAAACAGCTGTCTTCAAACTAAAAATTACAGGCAGTAATATATTCGTGGAGACCTAATATTTTTTATTGCAGTCCATGAGTAACAAGCAAGCTTTGTTTGTAGTATATAAAGAAAAACGCTTGCTTTTCTCTGTTTTAAAATATAACGTATTTTATTACGGTCATATTACGTTGAGCTGATTTTATTGCGCGTTTATATACATGTCAGTATGTCTGTTGAGTTTGTAGCGATAGGAAAACCAGTAATTTTCAAGTCGACACCAATCGACCATCTGTTATACAGTGTGTCAAACGTTGATGGTCACTATTACGTTGCCCAGTGTAATTTACGAGAGAGACACTACTCTGTGAAATTTTTCAAAAGCTTTAATAATCTTTGTGAACATTAGTAAATAATTATAAGCTTTCTTTAGGAAAACAAAATGTGTTAACACAAATTAGTGTTTCAAAAATGTATTTATTTTTAAAATCATCTTTTTCTAATACCGTCTGATCTTCGTCTTAAAAGATAGGTCTCCAGGTTACTATACAAACTCTGTTAAATTATTACTACCTTGTAAGCTTCAAATTCGATTCCATTGATACAGAAAATGAATTTTTGTAATGGCCAGCGAGATCTTCAGACTTAACTAATGTCATTGACCAAGGTATTTTGCATACCACAATTATTCGTGAATACTATTTTAATTAAAATTATAATTACAACAAATATTTCAATGTAGTATTATTATAATATAAACTGTATTATAATATAATTTTATATAACTATTATGATTATTACCATCAGTTAATAAGCAATGCTAACAGCGTGTAGTTGTGGATAGATTTCAGTTTGAGTAAAGATTTTCTGCAGAGTTAGTTATTCCTTATTACATTGAGCCTCTTTGTTTCTTTAAAATTGACAAAAATTTAACAAAAAAATTATAATTTTTGTTAATAATATCAATTATTTTGGTGGAAATAATTTACATAAACATATAAATGAACATCTTAACGTTTGCTATTTTGTTTCTGCACACATAACATTTCTACGGCAAACGTTCTAAAACTATTAGGACACATCCAGAATCTCAGCAGTCGATTTAAAAATAAAATACCTGCAAACAAGCTAAAGCATAAATTTGTCTGTGGTGTACATTATATATTTCAGACGAATGAGCTGAATTGTTCAAATTTTATGTGTTAGCCTATCCTTAGGCAAATTAGGTACGAAACCATAAAGACTACTCAATGGAATGACTTTATAATAAAAGTAACGTTATAATCAAAACTTTTGTAAACTTTTCAAAATATATAGACAAAACCTTTGAATAATTTTGAATATTTGCCATCGTCATAATCACTATAACCTTTAGTGAGGATTAAGCTAAAAATGGTTTGTTCCGGTCCCAAGCAGATAGACTAGAGCTGGTCGCTACAAAGCTTCTTCTGACACCCCACACCTCACCACCTTTCGGCTTATAATTCCATAGTTTCTGGCGATGCGACAGTCATTCTTTCGGTTAAGGTGCTTGTTATTAGGATGTTGATTATTCGTGTTATCTTAAGGAAAGAACATAACTTTATTACTTGTTATTAATAGGCCTATACACTTAAATTTTCTTTTAAACGCTTTTTGTTTAGGTTTATATAGATTGGAATAAAAGAGAAGTCACTACAACTTTCTTGTTGAACTGCTAATTGCTGCTTCGTTCCGAAAACTACCAATATTCAATTTTGATATCACTACAGGTATCAAGTCAAAAACGACATAGAGGACTCGTTCAGCACGAAGGAGCAACTAGCAGCGCAGTAACAAAGTACGACAAAGTTGCAGTGTTGAAGACTGCTAACACGGAAAACCTGACTGGCAAAAGAAAAACACTCAGACATGCTTACCGACAGGTTTAGATTCCAGTTTTTAAACATTTAGCGTGCTCGGCATTGTAACCTCTTTATAGATATATGAATAATTTTTCCGACAATTTTTATTGGCCTACATACACAGTATTTTATGATGATAAGGGAGGTGCCTATAACTCATACCCGTTTTCTTCTTTAAAATACGCCATTTAGAAATGGTGTAAAATGTTAACGTATAAGCTATAACTTATACTGTTAAAGGAAACAAATTTACTGCACACGTTTGTCTCTTTAAATGATGCTGTTCACACGTGTTACCTTACGGGTTTTTTAGATCCACACCCATACAATATTATAAGGCCATCTTAAAGAAGTTGAGTAGGCTACATTTAAGCGACAAAGTAAGCATGTAATTATAATAAACTTTTATTCAGTTAGAACCGTCTTCTGTCGTTTTACTTATTGTAAGACATACCCACTCAGAAATAAACGTCTCTTGCTTCCTTGGAACCTCAACTTAGTGGTTTCTGGTTGGTTTTGTTCTGAAGGTATTAGGTCAATCCTCTTATTTATTGCTCCTTTGAGTTCTTCCAGGCCAATTTTGGCACGTATTTCTACGTCTCCTCAATGAATTTTTCTACTACAGTTGCACTGTGATTCTGTGCGCACTTCTATGATTCTAAAGAACATCACGCTTTTTGACTGCAAATCACATCATTCTATACGGAATCTCGAGCGAGGCTGGATGACTTGTTTGGATTATCAGGACCGCTCCAGTCAAAAACCAAAGGGTTCAGTCGAAACGTTTGGAACAACTACAACACTGGACGACAGCCCTATAACTCGCTTAATTCAAACAGCACCTACCGTAAAAGCTATAAGTATGCAGCCTTATCATACCAAAGAATTGGTTGGTCAATTAAGTGAAACGTTTACAATTAGAATTTATAAAAGACTGTTTTTCAGTATTTTATGGTTAAGTGTGCTCTAAACATGATTTTTCACAGACATTCTACATTCTTATAAAATTCTTTGTACTATCCACAGTACTACGTTACATTCAAATACTGTAGGGTATAATCAAGTATTCACCTTTTCCATTTAATTGACGTAATGAGCCATGTAGGGACATATTACACAGAATTAAATTATAGAATCAGTTCTTTTAATCTCAAAGTTCCTTCAATTTAACACCTTCTTCTCTTTTATAAACGATACATTTTCATTAATATATTGGACTTACTGTTATGTCTCTACACTTTCAGTAATTTAGTTTTAACTGAAAACTAAACTGTGGCGTCCTTGCAGACCACATAATAATTTTTGTGGTTTAAACGGAAGGCAGTACAACATTTTAAGCTTTTACAGAAGTTTTTACGTATGTATCCTACTTAACACTTTATACATTGTTAACGAGGGTGGCGCCAGTCTGTTTAAACCAGAAAATGTTATAATCGCTGCAGAAAAATGTGGACGTGTAAGTACATCAGCGCCGCGCTCTTTAATTGAATGTGCTCACTCGTTTTTGTCACTTACTTGTTGCATTTCAGGAAACACGTTTTCCATTTACGTTAATTGGCGGTAATCAGGAAGTTTAATTTATAAGCTGTTAGTGTCCCAACAATGTTGACGGATGTATTTGTCTTCCTATTTGTGCGTGTTGTTTACACAAAAATTAATGTGAACGCTGAAATTTAAAAGTGTCGGTGTGTCAATGGACTTTGACCTCGTAGAATGCGATGTCAGCGACTCCTGCAAGTAGAAAGTTGACAATTTTTAAAGATATTGTTTTTCTAGCGTATCAATAATTAAATTAACAATTTTATTTTGCTACTAGTCTAGAATTCTTACTTCACATTTTGCGTCAAATACAACTGAAACGTTTAAGGTTTATCCTTCCTGAGATTCGCCAAACCCATTGAATAATTTATTTTGTAGAGGCAAATTAAATTGTTTTCTCCAAGTTGTAAAATGGGCAGAATGCAAGACAAACAATTGGGGTGCCCTAGATTTCTGGAGTATTAATACGATGAACTTTCTATGTGAAAACCAAAACTAGTCCTTAGCCCCTACGCAGCGACTTTACATTCTGCATTAAAAAATTAAAGTTCTCCTAAATTTAACCTGGCTGTTCGGCTTTCGCGTGTTGGGTGCACAGAAGCCAATGCTTTGGCTACCACACAGAAGTGCATTGTAGTGTTCCCTACGATCATCTCACTAAAAACTGCCCTTCAAACCCTATAGGAACAGCTTCCTTCTACCCAAACAACAAGCGCCTGCTCCGCTGAAGCCAAAGCAGGAATCTTCTGCCCCACTGACGAAACCCAAACCTCAATGGCTTTGATTCATGTTATGACCCAATAGCCATAAAAAGCCAAGCCGCGAAGACGCATCCTCAAAAGACGTTTGGTGGAAGACGTTTCAGATCGCCAAAAGTCTATAATGGACACAGAGGAACCTCCAATCCTTCACCTCTGACATTGGTACCGTAAGACTCTGGTCACCACCATCTTTGCCTTATACTCACACAGGCGAAGGTAACGGTTAGGTAAAGCTATGCCTAAGGTTCGAAGTTGAGATACTGCTGTTCATTCCAAGCAGCCTAACCTGTTCAGAAGCCCGACATAAACGTTTCTCAGATAATCACCCGACTTAAAGCGCTAATTCCGGCCGGGTTTCCATCACTTTCATTTGAATACTCTTATACGTAGAGTGTCACTAGGCATAGTGCCTTTAAATTTGACCTCGACAATAGCGACATCATGAATTTTTTTGCTGAGCACGATCGTATAGTTGCCCAGAACTTTATGTCTATTCACTTTCGTAGGTGCAGCTGTAGTTCCAAGAGGTTCATTTTCTTGCCAGTAGCCACATCATCATATTTCTAATAGCTTAGTCCATAGACTAACATCCAAATTATCTTCTGGAATGTGGACGGAATCGGAAATAAGCTCTAGAACTTTCTCAGTTCATGATCCGACTAAAACCTGATACGCATGCCTTACGTGAGTCGTACCTGGCCCTAGTAAAATAGTTTCTTTTGCCCAATTATGTGAGTTATCGAGCACGGCTGCAGTGATGAGGGCTTCATTAGTCATGACCAGATTATCTAGCCATGAAGAACTTTCATAGACATAGCAATTTATTTTAACGAGAGACGTACGACAACCAGCATACATCAACGTATCTTCCTGGGTCCTCTCGTCAGTTATATGTACTTTCATAACATACCCAGGAAGCACGAAGTTTGTTTCAAGCACCCATTAACCCAGATTTCATCCATGTGCCGGTACTTATTTCCACTAGCTGAGTCAAGCAACGAGATGAAAACCGAGCCTGAAATGTATGACGTTTTATGGGCACCAAGGCCTCTAAATTAGGTTGAAAGCTAGAATCGATGGTGTAATACTGACCTTCATAACAAAACTTTCACAAACATAAATAGTTCATAACTTTAGAAAATCTAGTTGGATAATATCCCCAAAGTATACTTCCCTTGTTCTTTTCTTTTAGTATTATTTTTATGTAATTGCTCTTGGCCATTAACATTATTGCCCTGATGACTGTGGAACTGAATGTCTGCGTAACCAGTTTTACGTTGAATAAGTGTCAGCTCAGGACCAGCTATTTCATTTTAGGTTCATTTACTCTAAATACCTGCCTTTCTTCAATCGCAGAAACTTAGTGACTCAGATTCTGCAGACTTACTTGAGAATCTTGAGTCAAAACATTTGTCAACGCCCAGTCTGCCGATGCGCTTTAGAAAGAGCTCTCCCGTCACTTATAAACAGGGATTTATTACCACCATATTTGAATAATTTGTTCGGCTTAACGTGACTCACCGATAAGTATTCAAAATGTGCGTTAGATCTAATTACAGGCACTTCCCCCACCCCACGCAGAGATGTACACAGCTACCAATGATGTACCTATGCTACAACATGCAAGCTGCATTATACGTATTTCATATTGCCTTTGATTTCGGCTTTCGTCAAAGCTCATCTGTATCGTCGCCAAACATTAGGGTTCCTGTTCAATCAAACTTTTAATGTTTCGTGTTGGGTAATGTGTTTTAATTTAGTTTAACTATAGTTTAATAATAACGTCCATTATACATATTTTGTATAACTGTCACTGTGATGTCAATGTGAATGTTATTTTACGCTCTACTTTCAAGTAATTATCATTATTTTTCTGCATTTATTATCAGCTTGGAAGGGGAAGCTGTGGTTTGATGGTGAAAATCTCTAGTGAGTCTCTTATCACTAACGCTAATAATGCATCGGATAATTCGTCTGATTTTACGAAAAGCTAGGACAATGGGGATAATGACAACTATCTGCCTTTTAAGAAGTTGAAGAAGACAGAGGAGAAGTGATTTCGCATAGGTATAAAACGATTCGTTACTGTGTCATTACCGTTTTTATTTAAAGTACTTTATCTTCATCACTATGTTCCTCAGTATTATATTAATTACGTATACAGAATTTAAAACTCTGTATACTGTTTAAATCAGACGTTTTGATTATAATTAAAATATGTTATTCTGTACCAAGTAATATGTTACAGCAAGCCAAGTAATGATACCGACGATTAAGCTAAGACTATACTAGAAAACGTCTTAATAGAGACTAATAAATATCTGTCACTGGAGACAGAAAGTAATCGTTGGTCGCAAAAATATAAACAATTATTTCTTTTCGAACAGCTTCTTTATTCTTTTGTAATTTAAAGCTTTTAATGATACACATGTGTGTGCGCGTGCGTGTGTGTGTGTGTGTGTGTGCGGGTGCAAAATAAATCATTTTAAAAGAAATTCATGTTGTTTAAAACTTTGCGATGTGTCTGAAGAAGTAAGAAAGAATATCCGAGTTTTACGACTGAATATGAAGATAGAAACGGAGGCTTTGACGAGAATGGTATTGGAAACTGGGTTATTATAACTATATTGTTGTACTTACATAATGATTTTGATGATGGGGAAGGAGACAGTAGAAAAATACTGCGACAAAGACTTTAAGATTATGTTTATCTTTAATTTAAATTTACTGCACTTAAAAGGCTTAATTTATCTGGCATAGAACAAGTTTCACACCACCTTCACCACTGGAACTTAAAATTAAAGTCTACAAACTAACAATACAAAATTTACACGCTTAAGGAAATATCTGGTAAAACAAAATATTTTACTACCCCCAGTAGAATAAATTTTGTTTTCCAAAAGGCGAAACAAGTAATTAACTTACTTTGTACTGTAAGACAGTTATAATATTGCAAATTTGGCTGTAGCAATAACAAAACCAATTCTGACGTCTTGTAAAAAGCAGAGAATCTAATTTACTTTGCAGAAACTTTACGACTGCTTGTTGTCGGCGGTAAGACGGTTGTAATTTAATCCCACTAGAGACAAATTCTAATATAAGTGCCACGTTCCATATTGTTAGATAGTAGAAAGGAGCATTTGCCACTGTTCTGCACATTGAATTATAATCAAATGAGAAAACTGCAACCTTTATTTGAGTGTTTTTTGTATAACTAGAATGTACAAATCGATTGTGGTTCAAGTCATTTTAATTCGTCTTACACGTATAACGAATGTTATTCCTTTACATAGAACACTATAACTCAAATTGTCTTGGTAGGAAATGCTTCATAGATTTAACAGACTCTGTGATCGCGTTCATTGGAATTGTACTGAGAACTTCGCCGTGAGAAATAAAAGTTCGAAACAGACTCTCTTCTCAAACCAACTTAACAAACTGTCGATCTTGAAAGTATATACTTCGTACCATCAAAACAGCTTAATACGTCAGGTATATATAAGAATTTTTTTAGAGGTACATACGTGTAAAGAATTTTTTTGGAGGTATATCAATCTATGTCAAGACAGACAAACCGATAGTGACAGCTAAACCTCAGGACGAATAATGAAAATCGCTCATTAGATGTAATCAGAAAAAGAATTACGTTAATCTATCATACATATTTAAAGTCTTGTTAACAAAAACGACAGGACACTATTCGGATATCAAACGACACACTGGACTGCATAAACTACTATGAAGAATTAATATTTAAGGCACTTTCGCTTGTGAAAAACTTACTTTTTGTTATTTCCTCAAACGTCGTTTCGGAGTGGTTTTCTCCTTCCTCAGTGAGGTTTAAATGCGGAAGGCGTCAAGGTGTTGGCCAGACAAGAAGATCATTTTACTCCAGATTTTCTGAACACACAAAAGCATTATCCAATAACAACTTACAATCCACATTTGTCACTGAAAACCACAGTTACACCAATATAAAAAATAATCTTGAAATTTTACACTACATACCCAAAAGTCGCAAACTCAACACCGCAAAACAATACGAAATATACAAACACAACCAAACAACATACTAAATGAACAATTACAATTTAAATCTAACACACTATTCGACACAATAATACACAACGCATACAATTCAGAATCCCGCGCCAACCCCCTTCCTTCTCCACACCCCCACACACAACCAGTCACCTAAAAAACCGTTACAGATTACCAACGCCTTGACGTATTCCGCATTTCGTTTGACGAAATAACACAAAATAAGTTTTCACAAGTGAAAGTGCCTTAAATATTAATTGTTAAAATGCTGTGAAAGAAGTGATGAACATTCAAAATAATACTATGAAGAGACTAGTGAAGGTAGAAAGGGGCAGAGTACACCTAATATAAGAATGACAGGCAATTTTTCAGTCAAAAGTGATATAAGCCACCCATTGAACCTTACACTTGAGGACATTAATTCCTTCAGTGTCTGTTAGATCTATTTGGTACTTTAACATTTTCTTCTTTCCAACGAATATGTCCAGGAACTTGGGAATTCCACTTGATGGTGATACAATTTATTCATTAAAGTTTTCTGATGGTTAATTACTTTTGATGACATAGAGTAAATGCAGACTAAATGTAAATATGAATAAAACAAAATACATGGTAATCTTGACCTTCATCAAGACTTGATACTAGAGGAAGACATTGGGAAGATTTCATTTACAGAGGAATATAAATATTTAGAGGTAAAAATTACGGCCAATAGGAAGCAAAACAATGAAATACAATCCAGAATTAATTTTCGAAAAATGGCAACATTTACATTAAATGAAATCCTGTGGGATAAGAAAATTACAGCAGAAACTAAAACCAAAATATTTAAAACCATTGTTAGAAGTATCATGAATTACGACTCAGAAGTTTGCACTACCAATAAACACACAAGAACAAAATTAGTGACAGCAGAGATGGATATTTGGAGTCGTTCGGCAAGAGTAGCCAGACGCAAGAAAATTAGTAATGAAGTTGTTAAGGACAGAATGAATGTGAAAAATTCAATTGTTAATTTTATCTAAACAAAAAATTAAAATGGTGTGGACACACGAAAAGAATGGCACAGTAAAGGTTGCCAAGGAAAGTTATAGAATGGACCCCACGAAAAGAGAAAAGAAAAAGAGTAAGACCACCTATAACCTACAGTATATAGTAGAAATTCAGACTGTTTTGAGGGAACGAGAAATTGAAGATATTTGGATGGACAAGCAGCAGTGAAAGATGAGTATACAATCACTTGTGTAATCTTTGGTTCCGGAAAATGTGTAGTCATTGTACAGCCGGAAATAATAAATAATATTTGTCAGATAAGGTTAAGCTGACACGATGCGTTAACAATTCTTTATCTTAAAAACTGCAAGATGACATCCTAGTAGATAATCAATTACAACAATATTTTTCCAACTTGATGTCTGTATTTTTAAACTACTTTACGTTGAAAATGTTGCAGTCTGCTGAAGGTAAACCTGCTGAGAGTAAAAGATGGCTACCATCGTTTACGTCTGATTTTAATAGACAAGAGAGGTGTTATATATCTATTAACATAGTCATCATGATCAAATTCACGAATTAAATAAAAGTTGTATACTGGACTCATGACAACTGATATGACCTCCGCTTCCGCGATCGTTCAACACTCCTTTTCCCAACACTGCGTTACTTAACCTATCCGCCTATAAATGTCGTTTAATCTATCTGAGAAATTTCATCTCCAAGTTTTATTCTTTTGCCAAGTGTTAGTGTTCACACTTCATTCCTGTACAGTATTAAAGGGAGAGACAGAATAATTATATAAACGGTATTTTGTAAGCAATCTCTTTTCATTCTGAATCCAGTTTTAAATTGCTGATACATATAAACTACTAATACTTAATAATTCTGTTGAAAAAATACCTGCCATATATAAATAAAATATAAATATATTTCTTCACCGCTGATATCAAATCACATATAGTGTTACTATATTGTCTACATAGGCCTATATTTGGGAAGGTCGTCTTCAGTTGGTATAATCAGTCAAATAACAGTCTGTTGAAGAATTAGAATTAATTTAGTTCGATTCGTTGGAGTCAAACTGCCATTCTATATTACCAGTCGCTCAACGTGCATATTGTTAGTACCAGTGGTAGGGAACACCGTTGACTCACATCTATACCTGTAGTTTACAAATATTTATTTCAGTAATTTTAAAGCTTGTGTCTAGACATTATATTTTATTACATTATGCAGTTCTCCTCAAAGCCTTTTTTTGATACGAGTGAGAGCAATATCAACAATCATTATTGAACTAGGCAGTAAAGGTTGTAACGTCTTAATCTTATGATGAAAACGTTGGTGACTCTAGAACATAAAAACATGGAACGAGTTTTCAAAATGCTATTAAATAAAACAATACAGTGATCTTAGTTCATAAGAAAATGCAATGAACTGGCAGACAAATTTTCCAACAGGCGTAAAATACACTTATTATTCTAAACGTGATTCTATATATGAATTTATTCACATCAATAACGTATAAAATTAATATTATTGCTGTTAAAATCAATTAGTCAGACATTACGCAGAAAGAAAAATTACCCATAACCTTTGTATTTTATTAACCGAATTTTATGTGTTCCAATAACAACGGTAAACGGAATCGTCTACTTAATACGTAAATAAGATAACCAACATTTTTCAGAAAGTGTTTTTCTGTAGTGACAATATTTTACTGTCTCAGAGGCGCCAAAGAAAGTAACTTATTTATTAAATAATATGTAACGCATTTACTCAAAACCCTACGGCTTCTTACTTCAGGTGCAGTAAATAGAAATAAAAGCTTTCTGTGCAGACACAGACAAATCGAATAACGCCCTAACTGACTACACTCATAAACAGCTACTTAATTTACTCACTACGTTGAGGTAGAAAATACATACATAAAATATCAACTATAACTGTCTTAATTGTAATATATTCGTTGAAAATTGTTTCGCTCTGTGTTCAAAGATTTTCAAACTAAACGTACAAGAGAGGATTTAACTAATCCAGTTGTTTATATTCACTATTCGATCTGCCTGAAAACGGCTCTATTTTTTACACACAAAATATCTACGCCTAATTTTTACCACTGATTCCTGTCAGTGCGGCTCTGTCTACTCCTTGACTGCCGTTACGAGCTATCGTTCTGACGTTCCAACTGCCTATCAAAATGTCTTCTTCGTATTCCAATCCTCTTCTACTGTAAGGTGTAGAGGTTGAGCAAAGGTCTTGCCATCGTGGTCTCTGCATGGCCAGAGCCTTGGCGTTATTCCACTGTACTTCCAGTCCGTGCAGAGAGCACCTTACATTGTCCTCGCAAGTCACTCTTCTCCGGCCCTGGGTTTTCTCCCAGCAATTCTTGCCTCATACAGTTGTTTTGGAAGTCTATCCCCTTCCATCCTCTGAACGTGTCCAAACCAGCGCAACTGTGGTTTTTCAATTTAATCTTTCATATGAAAATGGTAAGAAATTTTTTTATCAGGGTGTGATGCGCAAGTAGTAATTCTGTATGTGCGTCATACTGTAAACATATAATCTGTGAAGACAATTTGTACCCACAACTTAGGATACTGTGATACAGTTGCAAAGGAGCTCTAACAAGAATCGAAGATGTTTGTCAGAACTGTACTTAAAGGATAAGGATCTGACGACACATAGTACAAAATGTGTTTCATAAAAATGCAAAAAATGTTTTAAATATTCTTTCAACAATACCATGGTCCGTTACAGCTGAAAAACGGCATTATCTTTAAAGTTCTGTGTTTTCTAAGATTAATCTTAGAACAAGCATGTGTCCAGGGCGGTTATCTTTACTAGCAGTCTTATCGATTCAAGTGACATTGCTTAAAGAAAGAAATTTTCTGACATTGTTAATAAATTTAGCACTGGTAAAAGAAGTTGACAGTCGAATTGTTTCATAAGGTACCCCTCCTTTTGTGCACATGTTATTTTCGTATTATGAGGAGTTTCATTTTACTTCATCTTTGGCCCGTCGTGCTCTAAAGTTAAGAAGTAATTTTAGAAGTAAACACTACATTCTATTTTGAATTAAAATTAACTGTAGGCTCATAATAAGCATGGATTATTATAATTTTTGAAATTTTTAATCCATTTATTATTCTGGTGACTAAACATTCAAAAAATGTCAATACCTGATACTACATTCACATTTTGGTAAAAAATTTTTTAATTTGTTAATTAGATATGTTTTTGCAATTTCTTAAAATTTTAATAAAATTTTACGGTGGTGTCTAAAAATTTTGACATTTACAAAAGTGAGCACTATATTCAGATTTTGCTCAAAATTCTCTATAATTTGACACCACGCATGAATTTTTTCGATTTTTCAAAATTTTTAAATCTTAGATTTTGTCTCCCGCCGCCCTATTTTTAGGTAGATTGATGGGTTTGAAACACGATAGAAATCTGTGAGGTGAAATTACGTAGAAGTATACCAAGTGTTAGGAAAAGGGGTAGACGCATTAAAAAGTTATCGTGAGACATACCTCAAACAGACAGACGGAGAGACAAACTGACACAGACAAATACCGAACTGTCGAGTTAAACCTGTGAAATCGCTTAATTTGTTTAATAAGTTTATTAAGTATGACAATTTAAAATTATTTATGTCTAAGTTAAAATTCATACAAGTCGTAACACAGCAAAAGACAAGTAGACTTCATTTGTGTCTTTTATTAATAGACATACATCTGTTTTTCCCTGTAATTTTGGAACAATAAAATCAGTGTGTTAGAAACAGGAATAATCATAACAAAATAATAAGAACATATTTAAATAAAAGAAATGAAGTATATAAAACATTTAGTAAAAACAGTTTATTTCAATATGAAGATTCTCCTGTCTGCAAGGAGACAAAGAAACCACTTTATCTATTTATTAAACAATATATAATGCAGCATTTTTCATTTACTCAGAAACACTACGGTAACTTTATTTCGAACGCAGTAAACACAGCTGAAAGCTTCTTGCAATAAACGAGACAAATTGAATGACGCCCCGACTGAATGCGTTTATTCACAGCCACTTGAATCTATTGAACAACTGGAATGAGTATTTTTATAAAAATTAAAATTAAATTTAATTAAAATTAAATGCTAATTTTCATAATAGTTAAACAGGTTAACTATAGTAATTACAATAATGTTAAATAATTCTGTTCTATTCAATATTATATAATAATTACCAGAATTTTATTGCATACATAAAAGTACATTATTTTATTATAATATTATTTTTCAATGATAAGAGTAATTTTATTTTACTTATGTACATTTCGTTTAACATTCTTGTTCGATATCCTGAGAGCAAACTGAAAAGGAACACCGAACAACCTATAGTTACAATGAACATTGTCTCTTACATTGTACAGTGTATATGGTAAACAACCATTCAATTTTTTCTGTTCAACGAAATCGAATTGAACAATTCAATTCTGTTCAATTTGAACAACAAAGGTCACCAAAATGCATGTAAGTAAGTAAAATAAGAAATAATAAATGCAAAGGAAAACAATATCATAATTAATAAAAGAAATATACATGCGTGTGTGTGTATGCATGTATATGTGTATCCGTCTTTGTGTATCAGAGGGGGTGATCATGTGTTTAAACCAAGTTACCTTATTAAGTATAAAAATTAGCAGTAGTAAAAATTGTGGTAGTATTTTAATTTCATATGTTAAAGAAAAATAAAGTACACCTCTAGTACGCTGTACAGAGCACTTACCATCCATAGTAAATAAAGTACACCTCTAGTACGCTGTACAGAGCACTTACCATCCATAGTAAATAAAGTACACCTCTAGTACGCTGTACAGAGCACTTACCATCCATAGTAAATAAAGTACATCTCTAGTACGCTGTACAGAGCACTTACCATCCATAGTAAATAAAGTACACCTCTAGTACACCATAGTAAATAACGTATAGTAAGAACGACCAGTTTCTTTTTATGTAGCCTAATTTTTTAGTAGTCTTTATTACAAAGGCAGTGGTAAGCCAATGTATCGATGTGAATTATTGCTAATAAATGGAAGTCGCCAATATTCACGCCGCAAGGTATTTAAGATATAAAAAGGGAGAAGATATAAAAAGGTATCAGTCTTTATAACGTACATAAATAAGTACCACGTTTGTTAAAGAAAAAACGTTTTGTTGGGAAACTGTAGATACTTAAAAAACAAATGAATACCATCTAGCAGTATATGACTGTAACTAGAGGACGTGCAAGATAATAAAACAGTACAGAATCCTACAGCTCTATAATAAACAGCAATTCTATTGAACAATAGATATATCTATTGAACTTCCTAAATTTATAAATTAATCTCACCTAACAATTTATTCTGAAAGTATAAGTTAGTCATCATCAGTTCTCAGTATTGAAGAAATGTTCACACACGTAACAGAGGTGTAAAATTAAACTGTTAGGTAGGTAGAAACAGGAAAGTAAACGAGACAAATTGAATAATGCCCAGACGAGGAATGTGTCTTAAGGTTTACTAAGGAATTAATTAATTAACAAACAAGCACTACAAACATTCGACAAGTATAAAAGACGTAAATTAAGTACTTTACTTAACATATTTTACAGTTATAACTATTCTGTTATACTGGATATTAATAACAAAACAATACTTTTTACAAAATTAATTTTTTTTTTATTTGACTAGATTTATTTATGTTAAACTGTTTCAAACATTTTTTATATACCAATATCTTTAGATAATATAAATATAAATACTTAAATATATTATATTCTCAATCTGAAGATTGGAGTATAGAAGAAACTGTCCAAACAGTGTAATACAAACGACTTCGGAATAACGACTGTAGCGTTCGCAGGTACGTAACCTTTATTCCCGCGGAAGAACTTTGCGTGGCAGTACTTTATAAACCAAAAACCTGGAGTGGGGATGAGGAAAACATTTCTTGCTTTCTTCTGTGAAAACTCAAGCTTATGTCGAAAGACAAATGTACCAATGAAGTACAACTGAAGGTTAAAAGACGAAAATACTTTATGGGAGATATTATAGGAAGATCACCAATAGTCTAAAAATTGACAGTTGTGTGATGAGAAAAATTGGTTAGAAATGTTCCAATTTTTTAAGAAGTGATATAAAAAGAAAAAACTACCTCATAATTGTGCATTATACACTCAATTTGTACAATTATACATTTGTTGGACAATAGTGTATAAGAAATAACGTTAATATAAATAATATAAAGCATATATTATTGGCTAATTAAAATATCCAGGTGCACGTTTAAGAAAAAAAACTATGCCTTTGTGTCTGAAGTAAGTTTTACACAAAAACTTAACACATAAAGAACATACTTTATACAAAAAATGATTTCATAAAAGTTAAAAAATTGCAAAAACTAAAGAGAGAGCGGAGTAAACATAAAAGATTTTGAGAATTAACTTGAGTATAAAAAAACCGCCTCTGTATTGCCTTTTACACAAGGCAAGCACCCTACGCGCGAATTTAATACTTGTTCGGAGACACTGGTTTTTGTCTACACACACAAGCTCAGCATGGTTTTGTTTTACAACGAAGTTGATGGAACAGAAAGCTTTTCACGGTAAGCTCGATAAATTGAATACAGCTTAAACCTACAGCGTTCCAACGTAGTCACTTAAATTAAGTAACGTGAGTAATTGTTTATTATACCTACACATACTGTCTCAAAAGTAAGTGACTTTGTATCAAATAATAATAAAAAACATAAATATTATGAAATCTAAAAGTGTGTAAGTTAATATGTACGTAAATAACATTGTGTGCCCAATACTTCAGAAACGTGTGATAACGATAAATAATTATCTGTTATTATTTTCATTACAATTATGCTTTTTATTTCCCTGTCAGTACTTTTGTGGTACTTGTGTTTTGATTATTTTAATTTATGCGTTATGCGCTTGAAATAATGTTTATTTTATTTTGACCTTTTAATGCACTGCTGGAGCGGTCGTGGTTTAGTGGCTAGCGTGTGGCGCTGATACGCTGTGGCGCGGGTTCGATTCCCGCCGTGGCCATGTGATTTAGATACGACCGTTCCCCTCGCAAGGCAATGGCAAACCAGCGAGAGGTATCCTGCCTAGTATAAAACCGCCTCAACTATGCCGTTCGGATCCGGCGTTAAAATGTACGTACAACGTACCTCTGAGAGACTACGTAACATACGCACGACGGGTATATTCGGGAGGGTACAAACCAGTCGAAAGACTGAAGGACCCAATAATTAGAACTTACAGTTGTTAATTACGCTGACAAATATACATTATTTTTTTTATTTTTTTCATTTACATTATTCTGCAAAAAATATGTAGTTTTGATCTAATAAAGCTCACTTAATGATTTGAAATCCTTCGTAGTACGGAAATCTTAAATTGCTATTCCATTAAATATATTAGGTAATTTTTTTTTTACTTTTTATTCTGGATTGTCTGGATGCGTTCAATACAAGTAGATATAACTTAACATTTTTGTTTTCATAGTTATAAAAACTGTCAGATTGTTGGTTTTGTTTTCTTTCTGTTAGGCCATGGTTTCTTTGGATCCCAGCCTGACGTTTTAATTACAACTGAATTTTAGTAGTCATCTTTACGGAAAAAACAGAGGCTGCCAATATCTTCTACTGAAACTGGTTATGAAACATTTTGGCTGTGAAAATATACCAGCCACACAACTGGAATAGCCTCTACCAGTCAAAAAACACTGCAGAACAACTCAATCAATAAAATTGGCTAGCTTAGGTCAGAAAATGTATGATGTTGATAATACAGTGAATCCAGCCACTGAAGAAGACCAAAATGAAGTCACGATTGCGTTCTGGTCATAAAGGCTTATTATAGTGTAACATGTCACTTTTTGGTGATCTAATGAAATAACACCATTTCAATGTATCAAGTGGAATTATAACAGCACGTGTTGGAAAATATCATGGGATACAAATAAATAATGCGATTAAAAAGTTAACCAATGTTTTATGTTTGGAAACCACTTGACAGAACAAATTGTTTTATGTTTATAATATTGACTGAGATCATACGTATTTGTACTTCCTGTTGAAAAATTTTTAATTTCTGTTTATATAAAATTTACACTTTTTATTATGTTATAGTCTATTCTACATATTCATTGCACTAATATATTCAAACGGAACCATGATCAGGCATGACAATAGAAACTCAAACCTTTGTAACTAACGGTCAAAATACAGCAGACGGCCAGCTTATAAATTTAGGTAATCTCAGCCCTTTATTTTAATTGTACAATCTGCTGTGTGATGTAAGAAATTATTCCATGAAAAGCGTGACATTGATAAAACGCACTATTATAGTTGTGCTATTTATAAAACGCGTCATTAGCTAAGACGACTGTTATAATGACGACTGTTCACTGGAAGACATGAAGATTTAAGATACTTCAGTGTACTCAGCTAGTTAGAGTGTACAGTATAGAGTGAAGAGTGTGTATATGGGTTAAGAAGTTATGCACACCTTACTAAGCCTTCTTACTGATGTACAACAAAGTTATTGTAAGCTTTTGATGTTTTAAACCTTTTTTTTTACGAAATTAATACAATGGTTTATATTATTATAAAAAAATATATATAATTAATATATATCAAGTACAAAATTAATATACAAAATACGGTTTATATGTTAAACATGAATATTATGATTTTATAATATTTGCTTTTGAAACAATTTTACAGTCGTTGAAACGGATCGTCGACAGAAATTACTATAACACTATAACTATTCGTTCCTATTTACTGTCCTAAAAACCTATTTAAAAAATAAAATTTCTCTTTCTATTTTTAAAAATACTTTTGAATCATATTGGTTGGCTTGTGAAATTATTATATTAAATATTACTGATTTTTGAATCCATATGAAAAAAGAAAAACGTTTGTTCTTCATGACGTGTATTCTTGTTTTTAAACAAACCCTTACTTGGATTCCCAGACTTATGTTTGATACGTTCATTAAACTAAATAAAACAGATAGACAGAATTTTTTATTTCCATAAAAACATAAATAATTTTATTACAATTTCAATATAAAATTAAATAAACCACTTACAGAACTGTATGTAGTCACCAACAGAAGATTGGTGAGTCTGCATCGTTCAAAAAGAATAAACAAAATATATGGAATAGACATATGTGGTGCTAAGTTTAGTACAATATAAGCCTCATAAAAATAATTAAATAAAACAAAAATCTCAACCATATAAACACGAAAATGTTTTAGCACTTATCGTTGTTGATATTGATGTACAACAAAGTGAGTGTAAGCTTTTGATGTTTTAAAACGTGTTTTACGAAATTAATAAAATGAGCTGACGGTTTATACTATAAATATAATTTGATGACCTTACAATATTTTATTTCGACACAATTTTACAGTCTACTGTCTACTGAAACTATTATTATCGTCGACAGAAATTACTACAACACTATAACTATACGTTCCTCTTTATTACCCTAAAACACTACTTATAAAATAACGTTCTCATTTCTCATTTAAAAAATATTTTAAATAAAATAGGTAGCCTTACGAAATTATTATGTTGAACATTATAGATTTTTGAATGCATATGAAAAACAGAAAAACGTTTGTTTTTCATTATGTGTATTAATGTTTTTAAACAAACCTTCACTTGGCTTTGCAGAGTTCTGTTTTACACATTTACTAAATTAAGTAAAACAGATAGATAGATAGAATGTTTTATTTCCATAAAAAATATAAATATTTGTATTA
Organism: Magicicada septendecula; assembly: GCA_034769895.1. Taxonomy (NCBI): domain Eukaryota; kingdom Metazoa; phylum Arthropoda; class Insecta; order Hemiptera; family Cicadidae; genus Magicicada; species Magicicada septendecula. Next base: position 166,941,879 of record CM068367.1, on the reverse strand, counting down.
TGATTTCTATATAGAACTGAACCAGTCTCCTACAGCAGTATCATACAAAAAGATTAATCAAATATATGCAGTACCAATGTGGTGGTGTTAAATTTAATACAATATAAGCCTCATACAATTAAATAAATAAAACAGAATTCTCAACCATATAAACACGAAAATATTTTAGCACTTAATCCTAATTTTAAAGTTTAACAAAAATTAAAAATTACAAGAAATAATATAGATATTCCTCATAGTTAATAAATAATTAAGTCATTATTTCTATCTTTACCCAGCAACCAAGTTTTAACTTTTTTGAACATAATTTAATATTGTTTATCTGTTTAATATTAACAGGAGTTAATTTAAAAACTTGTAATACTATAACATCAACAGTTTTCCTAAAAGTGTCAAATAAAGCTCACTAAAATTTTGAGTTGTAAAACTATCAGTGTAAAGGCGATCCTAATAATAAAAGAGAAACATAAATGTTGACATGTTCCCTGTTGATATAGTCTAATCAGTGTTAAAATAATGTAATTTTTTTAAAGATTTAGTGTTCGTTTGCTTTCCGATTATTTTCTGTGACTATTTTAGCTGAACTAGTTGACAGGGTGATCATGCTGCAACAAACTGCAGAAAGGACGCATTGCAGTAGTTTGCATAATTACACCTGCTTTACCTTTGTGTCTAGTGAGACTGGAACTCGTATAAATTAAGATGAACTTCATATAGTTTGCTTGTAGGTAGTTACTGAATATACATAAAAAGCAAACTGAAAGTTGACAACATATTCTTAACTTTAAATCTTTACAAATAATACAATAAACAAAAATTTTCACCTAAACTTGATGATATGATTAACTAAACATTCTTCTTAACGTACCACTGTAGTTTCGTGATAGAATACTAAGATACTAACAGTTAGAGTGTTTGAACTTAAATATTGTGTCTAACAAACAGGTGTGTTTGTTGAAATTCTTTTAAAATTATCGGTATGGAGAGCCATACATGACTTCCATGTTCTAAGATTTATATTTAAAATCATTTACTTGAATTCGGTTCGATAATTTCTAAAAAAGTATCCTCAAAATATTTTTACTATTTATAAATGTTTTTGTTGACATAAGTTAGTCGTTTAATATAATGTTATTTTCTAGTTACTTAGTCTATAAAAATTAGGTAGGCCTACTTTATTCTAATAAAGAAGCTGAACTACGCAGATAATCACTCCTTCCTTCTCTACCGATCCCTACCAATAATGATATTTACACTTTCTTAGAGTAATAGTTTTATCATATGTAATTGCTAAGGTATCTTATCCTACAAAATTAAATAATCGTACTTTAATTGATATCAGTAATGTAATTTTAAAAAATAAAACCCTCCCCCTTCAACTATCCTCTTGATTTATAGATATCTCATTGTCCATTTTACAGTGGATTAATATAATATGACTTTATTTTCTGGACACTTATTAATGAAAAATTAAGTGTTTTACTCTTGTTAAAACACAAAGCAATGCAGGTGAACTACACCTCCTCCTTAACCGAACAACACCAGTTTTGATATTTGCACACATATTGAGTAATAATTTCATTATATGTAATTACTAAGAAGCAGTTTATGTAATTATAATTAGTTTATTCGAAATCGAAAAAGTAATTTTCAAAAAATTACCCCTCCCCCTTTAACTTCCATTTTCATTTATAGAAAATTACTCTCTCCCATCCAACTACCCTCTTCATTTAGAGATATTTCATCTATCTTTTTACAGTGGATTATTATGACCTTCTTTTCAGGATACTTTATTTATGAAAATTAAGTACGTTACTCTTGTTAAAACGTAAAACGTTACAGATCTTCACCAAATCAATAGGCTTTGAGTGCTCTACAACTCGGGCACATATGCAAAATTTATTTGATTCTGATTGAATTTCCAGAAGTTATCGTTCGACATAGAAAACATTCTACATACAGACACACAGACTTTTTTTGGAAAATGACTTTTCTTCATGTTTTGGGGGTAGTACAATCAGAATCAGCCCTTATCTCAAACAGGGTTTTTCGCAATCACCATACTTCCATTTCCTTACGGAACAATGAAGTAATTACGAGCAGTATTATTCACTAATGTAGGCAAAATCAAGTGGGTAGTAGTTAAACATCCGTTTTGGACAAGAAACAAGATGCTTGATTACTTCTTCATTAATGAATTATATATTCAAGTATTTAAAAAAAAATTTAGCTCGGTGCGTATCACGTAGCGTCGGTTCTGAGTATCACATTCTGAAGATTTCTATAATTTCGTTTTTTTTTAGTTACTACTTAGGCACACAAATCCCGTGTTCTTAGATTTGTTTAATTATAGTTTTGTCAATCCTTATTTTATTCACCAGAGATAACTTAATTCCGTGTGCAATGTGATACGAATACAATCCTCCTTTGCCCACTGTCTCATCATTGGTACCGGCAAGAACCGACTTATGGCTATATTAGAGCATTACCTATTTTTAAAACGCCGATTAATTCGTTATGTGAATATGTAGTTATAATATTGTACAGAATAAATGTGTAGTTACGTAGAATGTTTCTATTTTCATTGATCTTCAGTGAAAAAAATAGTCTGCTTCCTGCATTCGGGTTTCAACCAGGTCAGGTCTAAAATTATTGGGCACGGTTACGTCACACTTATACTTAAAATAATCGAAATAGCCAAACAAATAAGTTCAGAATTTACTATAGGCTTTTAAGTAGTTCTTACGAAAGAGTCGTACTGTCAAATTATACTTTTAATTTCAAAGATTTGTGGCAACCTATTACACAGGTAACACGAGGATTTGTTATTTCGCTTGCGATCCTCTGAGAGCTTCCTCATACACTAAATCATATGGAGTGTTAGTTTTATTTATCTCGTAACTGGGTCGCACACGAGCTGCGGCTTTGTTGATTTTCTCCTTTTCTTTTAATAACGTCTCTAGGATAGCGTTTATTACTGGTTTCGTTATTAGTACGTATGAATATTTAATACCGAGTATACTCTCCAGTCTGCACGGAAGTAGATGGAAAATACGAGCGTTAAGTTCAGTTATGTAGTTGTATTAGCTTGGCTTCCTAAATCAGTAATGCGTTTTAACGTTCTTGTTTCTCTTAACAGTATCTCTTTATAGAGATGTTCCAAGTTACCACCTATTGTAAAGCATACACCTTTGATGGCAGTAAATAATTAAAATATTTTTATTTATTCGTATTTACTTAGCCTGATCCAGCCACTACTACATAACTAAAAAAACACACACACACACACACACACACACAAAACGATGGTTTATTCGTAAATTTCCGCTGTCACAGGTCAAACAGGAAAGCACATTGTATTTGTCTACGTTATACAAATTATTTAATTAATAAAGTTGTGTTAGTGGACACCATGTGTATGCTTTAAAAATGAAAGTGGTAGAATTGGCTTACGCAATACGAAAAATTGTGAAGTACTTGAAAAAAATTTTGATTAACTTTTAAATTGCCCGGAACCGATTCAGAAGTTAGAACTGTCAGTCATTTATGAAAATTTAGAAGAAGATACACCTCCGACTATCGAAGAAATTGAAAAAGTAATTAAAACTTAAAAAAAAAATGATGCTAGTGGAGGACACTCCATACCAGCTGAACTTTGGAAATGGTCTCTACCAAAGATCAAAAACGATCTACAATTAATTTTTGAAGAAATTTGGAAACAGAAAAAAATTTCAGAAAAATGGAAGTTGGCCTTAATACATCCGCTGCATAAGAAGCGTGATAAGCAAGAGGTTAACAACTAGAGAGGAATATATTTACTTCTAATTGCGTATAAATTATTTTTAAAGATTCTATTGAACAGAGTAGAAAAAACATTGGATAGCAATTTGGGTGAATATCAGGGTGGCTTTAGGAAGGGCAGACCCTGTCCGGAACAAATATTCACTCTAAAGTCAATAATCCGTCACAAGCTACTGAATTCAAAGGAAATTGTAGTAACATTTGTTGATTTCAAAAAGACCTTTGATTCTGTTGATAGAGAAACTTCAGATAAAATTATGCGAGAATTTGGTGTTAAATGTAATTTGGCAAATCTAATCCGTGAAACCCTTACGGACACAATTTCAAAAATAAAATTTATGAAAGAAATATCTCAACCGTTCAAAATAAATACAAGTGTAAGACAGGGTGATGGTTTAACCCCAATTCTTTTCAACCGTGTCCTGGAGATAGTAGTGAGAATTTGGAATGAAAAATATCAAAATATCACCAATCATGTTGGAAAGAAGGAACAAACATATTGAAATAAACTGTTTGGCATTCGCAGATAACTTTACTATACTTTCTGAACATCTGATATCTGAAGTAACACAAGTTAATTTTTTTGAGGACATAGCCAGTAGAGCAGGCTTAAAAATTTCTCCAAAAAACAAATTTCTCACAAACATTAAAAATGCGCCAGAATTCCTACAAACGGATATTGTTCGAATAGAGAGGGTTAGAAAATCTGAGTATCTAGGAGAAATAATTCAAGAGAATGGTTTAGAAAAATCTGCTATAGAAGAAAGTATTCATAAAATGGAAAAACCATAGGCCTATGGTATAACTAAACATATTTACAATAAAAAGTACATATCTAAAAAAGCGAAAATAAGGCATTACAGTACACTAGTGAGGCCAGAATGCATATATGCAAGTAAATGTCTAGCATTGAATTACTGTATAATTTAGACAAACTAGAAATATTGGAAAGACGAATCAGTAGGAAAATATTAGCCCCCCGAAAAACTTCAGAAGGTTGGAAATTAAGAAGTAATTATGAAAATGTAACAGAAACAGTGAGAAAAAGAATACTAGTATTTGTTGGACGACAATTTATATAGAATAGATGACAATAGGTTAAGAAAACAGATCTTCAAATCTCTGCGGGGAAAGAAGTCAACATCAAGTTGGGTTAAAGAAGTCAAAAAGGATTTAAAAATATAATATAAACTAAGAAGAATCAATTGAAAGAGACGTTTATCGGGCAAAAGTGTTAAAAATGGAAGGGGTCTAGTGTAAGAGAGAGAAAAACTGAATTGCGGATGAATTGCTAATTAGTGCGGATGAATTAAAGTTAATAGTACGGACATGTCGAGAGGATGCCCAATGGAAGATAGCTCAAGATTATTGGTTTCAAATAGAAAAAATGTAAAAGACCGATGTATTACGTAAATAATATAAATCATGTAAAATAAGAGAGCGTACGCTTTTATTTTCTCGACGATGCGCATCATGTCCTCGCGCGATATGAGTATATATTGAATTCAGTGTTTTATGTGAGTGTTAATTGTGTACCGACGACCTCGACTCGAGTAATTTTCTCCTGAAAATGGGACTGTGAGCCCGAAACGCGTCATACCTAACGACCAAAGGAAAGTTGCATGAAGGATAATATAATCAGGTATCTAACCTATTCTACAATTAACAACAGTTATACGTCCTACTAGCAGGATCGTAATATTTCCATTTGAAAGAGCGAGAAGTGCACATTTTTTGAAGATGGTACGAGCCTCCGTTCAGTAATGGCGACTGTGATAAAAAAAGGATAATCACGTCTACCTTTTCGAGACGCTCCTAATATTGACAGAATGGCTTGAGTCGTACGCGTTATGACAGTGATTATGATACAGCTAATTGTTTTATTATCTTTTTAACAAGTTGTTTTTAAACGAATACAACTCGTTCCGTCATTTAAAACATTAAAAATATTACGCTCTAGATTATCACATACTGCCGGAAGGACAGTTTTAAGTTTGTCACGAGGGAGTTACATCCAACTGGAAGGAAGTGAACAGTTATGAGGGGGGAGTCAACATGCAGATAGACAGACAGTCAGAAATAAACTGAGAGTAAAACAGAACGATAAACAGAAGGATACAAACAGGAAATAGAACCCATTTTGCAAATATTAATATCTTTAAAAACAATCTTGTTAGAAGGGATATAAAACGTAACGTATTGCACTATTATACTTTCTCTGGTGCGCCCAGTTGTTACATATGGACCTGAGGTGTAGAATTTCACAGAGAATGGCAAAACTGCTTAAAATGATTTGAGCCCGAAATATTGCGTAAAATATATGTCCCTGTAAGAGAAGAAGAATACTTGGAGAATACGCAACAACAGTGAACTATAGGCTCTCATGCACGGAAAAGACATAGTGAAATTCATCAAGTCACGTAGGTTGTGTTGGCTGGGACATATGGAAAGAATGTCTGAAGGAAAGCATGCCTAAAAGAATGCTGAAGATTATACTACTAGACGTAGAGGCAGACCAAGGTGGTAAGATGGCATAACAGAAGATCTTGTTAGCATAGGAATCAGAGGGTGGAGAGGAAGGGCGGCGAACAGGGAAGCTTGAAGGAGTATTGTTGAGGAGGCTAAAGTCCACCAAAGGCTGTAACGTTATAGAAGAAGAAGAAGAAGAAGAAGAAGAAGAAGAAGAAGAAGAAGAAGGAATAGTTCATGTTTGCGTCCACGCATATGCGTGATGTTTACATATTAACTGTGTTTACACGAGTAAAAAACATGTAACCTTATAAAATATGAAAAACAGAAGCAGTAAAAGTATGGTAATTAACATGTGAGAAAGGTGGAATATACATAGTAGTTAAAACATGTATGTACTTTACGCCCAGTCGGCGCTGGTAAAATGTAAACGTTTACACATAAAAACCCACTGTGGCTAATTAGCTCCAGTTTTTACGGCCAGAAGAAAGCAGTGTAAACCATACTGCGAAAGGTGTGGTCATTATACAGAAGAGCAGGAACAGCAATTTTGTTTTTATGCACTACAATTTATGAAGAGTGTATATCACAAGGTCGACGTTGAGATTAAAGTGTATACATGTTGAAGCATTAATAAATGCAGTGGCTTCTTTTTACGATGCAAACAATGCCACAGGCATTCGGACAAAAAGCATTCGGGTAATGCCGTATAAAATGTTTGAAATCTTTAGTTGAAATTTATAACAGTCTCTATGTAAGATACAATTACGTGGGTAATAAGAAGATTCGATAGCATTTAAGGGCAAGTATAATATAAGAACTAAGATAGTCGTGCACAATCATATTTTGGATCAGGTTAGTCATTTTAATTACATGTGTTGTGATATCTCATATGAAACCGATATTGATTGGGATAGTAACTAAGGAAATTTAGACGCATCTGTGGAACAATTCATAGGTGCCTGAAACATAAAACACGTAAGGATACCCGAATGAACTTTTATAAAACTGTGGCTGTCCCCACTATCCTGTATGCCAGTGAGACATGGACTCTTGGTAAAAGGGACATGCAGAGGATTTAAGCACCTGAAATAAAATTTCTAAGATGGACGCAAAGTTGTTCTCTCCTGGATCGGAAAAGGAACGAGGATATTAGACACCAATAATACGTTGTATCGTTGCAGCAAAAGAACGAAGACCACAGAAGGAGATGGTGTGAATACTTAAACCGCATACCTGATATCCGTCTACCCGTGGCTGCCCTGGGATGTCACCTTACTCGGAAGAGAGATGTCGGTAGACAGAGGAGGAGATGGGTTCTGTAACAGGTATAGGGCTTAATCCTTATAGTGGTGATGACGATGATGATGATAAAGAAAACTGTCTGTAACACAGTGCAGCAGAGGGTGAACTAAATCAACAGTAATGATATGAGTATTGTTTATCACTTAGTGGAGAGTGACGATAAGTAAGGTGATGCGTAAATAACGTATAAATAGAACGTTCAACGATATTGTCAGTTTTATAGAGAAATCGAGCCCGATTATTTAGCGATACTTGTTGCTTTCAAGTTAATTGTACACATGTTTACTCAATTATTAAACCATTATTTTTGTCGCGAATAGTGGTTAATGATTTATACTATTTCTGTAGGAAGTCTATACTAGTAGGAATAGTCTGTAGGGATAATTATTTTTTAAAAATTTAACTTGGTGTTAAACTAGTGGTGGGAACTAACCAAAAATCTGTTTTTAGAACAAAATTTTGAAAATTGATTGTTTACAATAGGGTTCCTAAGTTACATGTAACATACAAAACAAACATGCACTACATTACATATCGGACATTAAACCAGCTCAAAGCGTCACCCTTCTTATTTAATTCTGGTTATCGAGAAGTTGGGCAACTTAGGCAGCAGTATGTTGAGCAAGAAAACGTCACACTTGTCTGCAAACGTGGCTCTTCTTGGCACAACTTTACAGTTTTACGCCTTACACCAAATCGTGTTTTGAGACTCCGTTATACTTCAATATTTTCTTTACTGACAGTGCAGACATGCGTTCCAAAATCGAGTCCAATATAGAAAATCTATAATTTTTTTATTCACTCTAATTTTTACTTGGCTGTACCCTAAGAAATGTGGATGTTCATGTATAACATCGGTTTTTATAGCAACAGGAATATTACTGCCATTTATAATGTACGTTCAAAATTTCCTGCAGTCAATAGCGTGAGTAACCGCGAGTACGCAAGAAATAAAATGGTTACAACAAATCTTTACACATTGAATTGTTTCTAGTTGAAACTTTTGTAGCATGAATAACTTCTACGAGACTTTGTTTCAGTTGTTCTTCCTGGAAATCTCCTGCGGCATTTAAAGAACCTCTTACAAATCTCCTTAAATTTATGAGAATTTTGCTCCGGAATATCTTACAGAAACCATTTTAAATGTTATCAAGTGATAGCAGATCTAAGGCTTTTGCAAAGATCAAAGCCTTAGCTGAATAATTATAAGTTGTAAGTACAAATTTTGAACACTTACTTGATCTTCCATGCGCTATAACTAAAATAACTGTAGAAATATAAGTTCGCATATAAGCTGGTATTTATGGGTCACCCCAAGACTATGATGATATCGCTGACATGAGAGAGACGTTTGCTCTCAAATATGAAATAATATTTTGTAAACAAACACGTAAACTGCCCAGTAGTATTAACTGGCCTGTAAATGTAAATTCGTATCTTAATTTCCGTTCATCAGCCAAGTGATAATAAACGACTGAAAACGGATTTATAAAGAAACTAAACGACTTCAATATTTTTATACTTTAAAACGTCTCAGCATGTTACTTCTGGTAGGTCATGTTTCAATAATTACTCCAAAACTCACTTTAACTTTTCCTCTTACTTTCCTAACTCCAGCAACACAATATTCAATAATACCAGATAGTCAAGTCAAATATATTTGAACTCTGATAACTCCTTTTCGTTCCTTCTGTTAATATATATATAGAAATTGGGAAACCATGATGTGGTAGCGTGTATAGTGACAGTACGTTGAGACGCTGGTGGAATCGTGCGTCAGCAACTTACTGCATTCGTTTCCTAATGTAACCAAAGAAGCAATACACGTAATTTTGTGTCTTGCTCTCGCAATAATTCTATCAGACTGTTACCAAAAACTGACATTATTTCTTTCTTTAATAGCCATTCCTGAACTGGAACGGACCTCTGTACGTATAAGAAGTATGTAGTGTGCCCGATATAGTTCGTATAGAGATGTTATTAGGTGATATTGTTCGCTGACGTAGCAATGCGTTTAGAGTAACAATGATGTCATAGAGCACTTTGTGACCAGACTCCAGACCTGCCAATGTAATTCCAACATGAGAAACACTAAAGAAGTGTAACTTTTTGAAATATTAAACATTTTTTGAGCTCACGTTTTCTTTTAAGAATACGCGTATAAGAAAAAAGTTTAAGAATCTTTTAGTGATAATTGTGTCATGGTTACACAATTATCCGAATGCTTTCTTTTCTTATGGTTACAGTCGTTAAGTCTAAGAGCACGTAGAAATGTTGGTACACACTCTGTGTGTAGGTCTATTTTTGACTTACGCTAGAGTTTAAAAGACTTACTTTTACTAACGATCTGCATGCTGTTGATAATCTCCTTACAAACATGTAGGTGATAAAAATCATTCATCATCTGATATCAATTGGCAATAACGTCGCCAGTAAATTACACTACCTCGTGGAAAAACACCGTTACACCGTTGGGAGTAAATGGAAAACATGATATACGGCAGTTGGATAACAAAGAAGGCGGCCGGCAATTTTCTGGAAGAAGCTGTTATGCATAGTAGGTCGAAGCTATAATCTACTACTGAAATACTGCTCAACCTGCTACTGATTTGCACACTTCTTTTTCTCTTACTAGCTTGCCTTATGCGAATTTGAACATTAATTCAATTTCGTAAGTTATTATAAAACACACAGGCCGACAAATAAAGTTACTGAAGAACGTTGAATTAGTGTTCATGTGTACAGTCACGTGTCGTACAAACGTATTTATACATGACAATGTGTGTGTGTGTGTGTGTGTGTGTGTGTGTGTGTGTGTGTGTGTGTGTGTGTGTGTGTGTGTGTGTGTGTGTGTGTGTGTGTGTGTGTGTGTGTGTGTGTGTGTTATATCTAATGTTTTTGCTGAGATGCAATAAGCGAAACGAGTAAATAGTAGAAAGATAACATAATTCCCTTCTTTGCAGATACTAAGAACAGAGTTGGAAGGAATGTAATCCGGTGTAACGAAATATTAATAAAATTGGTTAGTACAGATTGGGGATATGGAGAACTATCTAGGACTAATGATAAGAAGCAATCAAAAGGTGAGGACTTTGACAGACTATAAAAGTCGGCCGTAGGTTATCTCTTGCTAGAGATGCAAGAGAAGTAAGAAGTAAAACACTTCGTACAAATATTAAAATGACAATATTACTCAACAAAAACTACGGCATAATTAGGTTAAATTTAAAGAGAGTGTTGAATAAACGAATGTAAGGAGGTAAGCGTGATAGGAGCTATGTTTTCGCATTGTTGATGCATGTACTTCAGCAGAAGGCATGAATAAAGGAACACGTTTTTTATGAAATTTTTAAGATAAAAAAAAGCCGACGTATAAGAATATCTTTTACACTGATCGAATGGGCGTTCGGCATTTCGTAGAACATTTTGATATTTAAATTTAATAAGTAAACACTTGTTTAATTTTATTTTCCTTACTATTGTTTCATTACTTACGCCAGCTTCAGAGGGTAGATTTGAACTCTTATTTCAGTGCAATAATCCCGAAGTTGCCGTAACTAGTGAAATAATTGTCAAGAAATCAAAAAGTATCTTTAGAAATAAATCAAGTGTTTATGTATTAACTTGCAATATCTTTTATTCTTTGAGAGTTTTATATACTTTATGATGCTGCCCGTATGCTAATAACGAACATCATACAAACGTGTGGTGAGATCATCGTTACACAAACTTTTAGGAAGTTTTCCGCTTTTAATTCTTTAACATTAACCCACGTATACTTTTTTAATGAATGTCTTTCAACAAAAGCTGCAGAGTTTTAGGTGGTTATTAATAGAACCTTTACGAACAACAAAGATTTCTGATGGTCAAAAAAAAAAATAATTTTTTATGAGTAATGAGTTACATTTTATGACGTTTAAGTCAGTTATAGAATGCTCAACTTGTTTCCATGGTAAACGCTCAACGAGTAAAACAGAATTTCCAGGAGCACTCCAAACCGCGGTGCTGACCGCCCAAAGAAGTGTTTGCAGAGTAACATGATTATACAAACCACACACAGGCTGTTTCTCCAGCCTGCTGTAATGTGGTTTCATCGTACTCTGCGCTCTTGCAGAAGCAAACATGTGCGTTCTTTCAGTGGCGTTGTGTATATAATTAAATTACAAGGGAAGTAAACATTCAACTCAACTTACTCATCGTTGTCTTACTATGTTTATTTTTGGTTTCTATTTTTAATTACGGGGGCTTTAAGAAACACGCAATTTGCAACTTAGTCAAAACTAAACCCAGTTTATGTTTTGATAGTAAATGAACAATTTATATCAAATTTTTAAAATATAGAACATTAAATATTTACACTATATCTCTAGCCTGCACGATGTTGTGGCCTTCGGTTTGTCACGCTGCCTGTTTAACAGCGAGTAGGAAGATATTCTAAAGCTGTAACTGTGACATCTTCAGCCAGAAGGCCCTCTTTATTGTAGCAACGCAGCTGGACTAAGGGGTGAACAGTCCACAGAGCACTTCCTGAACTGGTGTCTGCAACATCTTTTGGATACGGGCGTGGCCGGAAGGCTGAAATTTGGTAACACTGCATATGAAGCGGTCGAAATAATCTTCTATATGAAATTGTCTTGTTAGTTAAATTTTGTGAAATTTACAGATTATTGGTTATTATTTTCCGCGATTGGTGGTGCTCGTATTATGATTTTATGAATATGATATTATTTTTGTAACAAGCTGATTCCAAGCACTTTTAACAACATTACCTAAATTTAATTATCACCTGTTGAAACATTACATAACTTCCTATTTCTTGCCCATTGCTTATAATGGTTAACTAGGATAGGTAAACAAATATGGTAATTTTTTATATTGCAGTTTTATTATTAAATACCAGTATCTTCCCTGATAAGATGTAAACACAGTTCTTATTATTTTTCCTGCGAGTAGACTGTTTAACAGAATAATCCTTTTCTAATGATTATGTTTTAAATAATTTTTCAACTTCAAATCATAACATAAAACATTAGTAAAAAATATTAGGTTTCCTATAATATACTTATCGCAGCTTTAGCAATAATTATGTCGTCGTCGTCATTCCTTCCGGCTTAGGCTAGTAGCCTGTTACTGTCTCAATGGAAGGCATCCAACCATCGCTTACGGGGTCTTCCCACACTCCTCTTCCCCCATAGATGATAGTCACAACTGAATTGTTGTGTTCCTGTTTAAAGAGCAACTACAAATTCGAAGGTGAGCTTCATATTCGAGTCCGTGCTTTATATTTGAGGATGCCTAAGCAGCTGCGTCAATAGAATGACCAACTATTGATTCACACGAATAAATGTTTCGTAGATATTCCTCCCTTTTTATCCTTCATGATTGTCTTTAGTGTAAACAAAACTAGAGAAAGTGAACTACATAAAATTCAAAACAGTTTAGCGACTGCAAAAGAGAAACTTATAGGGAGAATGACAAAGAAAAAATAAACGTATATTTTTTTCTACGTAACTATAATTCTTCTATGCCCAATCAATTATATATAATTTGTTTTTTCCATACAGCATAATTCAACTTATGGCTACGGTCTGATCAAACAAGGACGATCATCAATGCTCGGTAAGAAGGTGCAAGAAATTTCTGTAACCTGTGTAAGATAGCGTTTAATTTGTATTGTTTTTCAGCACTACAGCCGAACGTGAACCCTGGCTTCCAATAACAATCTTCTCCAACGTCTCCTCTCCGTTGGCAAGCCTCAGCGTAACCTCTCACACCATTCTTCTGAAGTTTTCCAGCATATTACCTAACCATGATGACGCAGCTAGGTTGACCCCTCCTGTGCCTTCAGCATTTTCTTTGGCATACGCTGATGCTCCATCCGTTCTATGACACCTAGCCTAAGTGTATTCGTTAAGCCTTTACGAATTTTACGATGCCCTCGTGTTTTAATAAGTCATCTGTCTTCTGCTTATTTCTTACTCTCACCACTCTCCATTTCTTATGATCATAAACATGCTTTCGTACAAACTTTCTTTCAAACGTCAGTGTTTTTCTCCATTTTCTACTAATGTCTACATCTCAAAAGCAGGAATAAGCGTCATATATTTTCATTTTTGTGTCTCAGTGCTTGGTTCTCAATAGTCTACTGTTAGCATAGTATCCCCTAGTTCCTATTTGTATCCTATCATGTATTGTCGTGTGTCTAATTTGTACTGCACTGAGAAAAATTCAAATTTCCTCAATAAACGTAAAACGAGAAAAAGAGGAACAGAAAGAGAAAGAAAGAGCGAGGGGGGAGAGGGAGAGAGAGAGAGAGAGAGAGAGAGAGAGAGAGAGAGAGAGAGAGTAGACAGACAGATACAGAGACAGAGACAGATAGACACACAGACAGTCGGACAGACAGATATATGACTTGAGTGTGACCACATTACGCCTGTGTGTGTGTGTAAAACTTGCTTAATTTTCCAGTACTCTAAAGCCACATGCTAGTGTATAGAATATGATTTTTTAAATTGAAACCAGTTAAAAACATCCAACGTGCAGAAGCAATTACTTTGATAGCTGTGACAACACCTCACCTCATTCTCTTTCTGCCCAACACACCCTCCACACGTTGGTTACATTTTACCGCAGCTTTATCACTACAGTTTTTACCTTTACAATTTACACTACAGCCACTCTAATCTCTCTTTTACACCTTTTTCACATTATAAAACAGATCACTTCTCTTTACAAACAATAATGAACAACAACGTAACACACAATACGTGATACACCAAAATTAGTTAAATATTCAGGTATATATTACTACAAAATAATGGTAAAATTATGTTCTAGAATAGGTCAAAGACCACACTAAAAAATTATGTATGTTTGGTAATTTAGCTCCATGAGTAATAATAATAAAGACACAAAGAGAATGGGTTTCAAAATTTAAACTAATTTTAAAAAAAACTTAAATTTAATCATCTTAAACCAATGTAAAGTTCAAAAGTGTCCTTCTGTCAATATTTTTTATTATATTCATTATACTAAGATTTTCGTTTTCATGTAGTATTTTACTTTCTTCTTCTTCTGATAGTTCCTAATCGTTTCGGATGTTGGATATCATACAGACTGTTTTAACTTTCTGTACTGCTGCACGGATTAAGTCAGTTGTATTCATGCCAAACCTGGTACTTAAAGTTCTCAGCCATGAGATTCTGGTACCTCCTCTATTTCCAAGTACGTTTCTCTGTAGTATGGACTGCAATAAGTAAAATCTTTTGTTCATTTCTCATGAGACGTCCCACGTACTTAACTTCTTATCTTCAATGTGTTAATAACCTCCCTTTTTTTTCATCTTTCTAAGAACTTTATAGTTATATGTGCTGTCCATGGTAAAGCCATATTTCAAGAGATTCCAATTTTTTAGTTGTGGCTTCAGTCAAAGTCCAAGATTCTACTCCGTATAAGAGGACCGAAAATTCGTAGCAGCGTAAAAGACTCATCTTTGTGTTTATTGTTATATCGTGACGTTTGAATAAACTGCTCATTCTACTGTACACTACTGTTGCCTTTTTAACTCTGCTCTTTATTTCTTGAGAGTGGTCCCATTGTTCATTGACTATAGTACCAAGATATGTAAATTTATTTACTCGTTCGTCTGGCCTTTCGTTTATACATTGTGTATTAAGGGTGCAGTTTGAAACTTGTTCTTACATACAATCATTAGCTTCATTTTATTAACACTGATGTCTGGACCATACCTATGGCTCTTTTATGTCACTCTATTCATTAGTTGTTGCAGCCCCTCTAAACTATCTGCGAATATGACGGTATCATCCGCATAACATGTGTTATTTATTCTTTCACCGTTCAGAGAGATCCCCACATCGCATTCGTCTAAAGCTTCTCTAAAAAATACCTTCCGAGTAGATGTTGAAGTTTCCTTTAATCGACTGTTTTCTACAGTTATTGTTCCTGTAAGACTGTTGTATTCCAAAACAATTTTTTTTTACTTTAAATCAAGATTATTAATGTTAAAATACCAAAATACAGTAAATACCCGATTATCCGCGAGCTGTTTATACGCGCTGCTTATTATCCGTGGAAACCCGCAGTTTTTTAATTTAATAAACGGAAATTAATTTCAGCTGAATAATAAAGCTTCTGTTCCATTAATCTGAATCCACTACTTCATTAACTACCGTTAACAATATTGTATCAAATTTAAATAATGTATAGATAGTCCGAGGGACGGAGTGCATCACCGCTCACCGACAGGTACAGTATTATTAGTCGCTCGGCAGCTGGCTACCATGAGTCATCTGGGCATACCTAATACTCATTTTTGCTATTTCTTTGTAGGAATATAAAGCTTTTCTTTGGCTCAATTCTTTGCAAATTTCATCACGTCACCAAGAATATAAACGGTTGTACAAACTTTTAGTATGTATAAAACCAACGAATATAATGGATAAAAGAATTCGACACTATCATAAATTTAATAACAAATTTAATAAACATTTATAGCCTTATTTACAAACATTGGTATACGTAATATGCCAGAGGAAGATTGTTAGGGATAAAGAAAATTGAGTCAGAAAAAGCGAGTAACATCAGACAGAATAAATTAGAAGAGTCAAACGTAATTGAAGCAGTGATGATCTTTCGAATATCCTCAGGAATACATGTTTTCACAGAACTCATGTTTTTATAATTACAAAAAATCTCTGTACACATTATGTATTTCGTAATGTATGTATGAAATTATGAAGATAGTAATCACACTAGCTGAGAACACGTCAGTCCTTAATTCAAAATGCTACAATACATTTGAAGTATGTACAACTGCCATTTCGTTACAATGAGTATGATAAATTCTGATTTATTAAATTTAGCTTATAATATTCCTCCAAATCTTATGTATACAGCTGCAAAGCTACAGTACATACTTCTTGTTACATGGCTGTTTGCCCGTAATTATGAAGCCTACATCACTTGTGTGAATTACGTGATACGGGTGTAACAAAAATTGATTACCTTAATCGATTAGTACGGTCAGAATATATTTTCTTTTCCAGAGTTTTTATTTTTAGCATATGAGTATTTACAAAATTTATATTTGATTTTTGGAGAATAAAATTTTACACGGATCGAAATTCATCATCACATGAACATCTACTTCAACGTTAGGCCTTGAAATCTGCTGCAAACACAAAAGTAATTAAACGTTAGCACTTCATCGCACGTCATCGGACGCACTTCATCTCCTCTCCTCTCTCGGACGACATCGACGCGGAGCCAGCCGGAAGGAACACCCGAAGAGTAGAACAGACGTCCTTGCATTCTTCGCACTCCAGTTCCACGCCAGCAATGGATTTCGCTGGGCCGGCAGCGGACTCGACGCAACCGATGCCGAAAGAAGAGGAGGACTGCCACGCCACGAACAACGGGCGCAGCCGCCGAACATCTCAGCGCAGCTCGGGCGGAACATCAGTCACAGGGTTTTCGCCACACGGCTCTTTTTAGGGTCACCAAAAACACTAAGAGTTGTACGATTGGCGCCATTTGTCATGCGACAAGCCTTTTGTCCGGTGACATAACATAAACAAATAATAAACTGTATAGTAGGCCTAACATAATTATGTTTTAGGTACAAAGTCACTTTACATAGAATAGCTCCTTTGTATGAAACTGATAGCATTGAGTCTAGTTGCAGCCAGCTGAAGTCATTAAGTAGATAAAAACCAAAGAATTCTACTAATAGGCCTACTTTATTACTAAGTAGCAATCGAATATTACTGTCCAATCAATATAGTAATATACTCGTAGTTGTATATCCAATATGTACTTATCAAAGTAAGTAAATCGTATTAGAGTTGTGCAGCTTTGGAGTAACAATTCAAAGGGTACTAGCCATTCTGTAGTCTCTTCTTGCGATCCCCTGAGAGCATCTTTATACACCGCATTATATGGAGTGTTGGTTTTAAATTTTTCATCTCGCAACTAGGTCGCACCCGATCTGCTAACGCCTTTGTTGACATTCTTCCTTTGCTTTAATAACGTTCCTTGCTCAGCGTTTATTACTGGTTTCCTTATCAGTATATATGAATATTTTAAACCGCGTAAATGTTATACTCCGCTCACACAACACGGGCTGAAATGTGGTAGAAAAAAACTAATGTATTTTTATAATTTATATACGATCTTCGTAAATTACATTCAACACGATAAATTTGCAGTATGTTGCTGAATACGACTCCCTTGTGTTAGGTTAATTTTGCATTATGCTACTGCATTCATAATCCACACCATTTTCTGGACTTGTTTAAGTAATATAAAACCTTCGATAAGAGAACTAGTACAGAGTTGTAAGCAGTCAGTATGTATTTTACGCTAATTGCTTATAGTTAACTTGTTATTCATATTTTCCTCAATCCAAGATTTCTGGCCTTGAAAATTCTTCCCTTCCGTAGACAGTCTGTCAGACACTCTCCCCCCTATTCTCAACATTCCCAAACAAGGTAGGCCTATATCTTAATTTAACTGAGTGGTTTCTCCACTCTATGACGTTGACTTGACAGTTCATCCTAATTTAGGAATGGTTTCACATCCCAAGGGCAAAAAGGTGCCCTATCCTTTTACTCACTCATCCGCCCTTGTTAGACGCAGTTGGCACCTGGTAAACGTTAATCTCACTACATCGAAGGAAAAAGATTGGTGTGGTACGGTCATGTCCGGAGAGCCCAAAATAGGTGGATCAACAAAGTGATGGAACGGAGTCCATTAGGAAGGAGAAAAAGGGGATGACCGAGAAGATCTTGGAGGGACGAAGCTGATGAATCTATACAACGTATAGGGCTTAAGGAAGGACAATGGGAACATCCAGAGAATTGGAAAGCCAGGCCGAGGGAAGGGAGACGGCACTAGCTGTAGCAAACCTATTACACACACACACACACACACACACACACACACACACACACACACACACACACACACACACACACACACACACATATATATACATGTATATATATATAGTATTTAAAATTTATATTTATATTACCTCAAGATGTTATTTTTCCTTATTTGGAACATGTTTCGGGTACCATCTTGTACCCATCCTCAGCATTCCAGTTTTTGTGTCTGGTGAAGTACATAGACCTATGTGTTGGTTGACTATTATTATTGTGGCTTATACATATACCCCACAATAATAATAGTCAACCAACACATAGGCCTATGTACTTCACCAGACACAAAAACTGGAAGGCTGAGGATGGGTACAAGATGGTACCCGAAACATGTTCCAAATAAGGAAAAATAACATCTTGAGGTAATATAAATATAAATTTTAAATACTATATACATGTGTGTGTGTGTGTGTGTGTGTGTGTGTGTGTGTGTGTGTGTGTGTGTGTGTGAGTGTGTGTGTGTAATAGGTTTGCTACAGCTAGTGCCGTCTCCCTTCCCTCGGCCTGGCTTTCCAATTCTCTGGATGTTCCCATTGTCCTTCCTTAAGCCCTATCCGTTGTATAGATTCATCCACTTCGTCCCTCCAAGATCTTCTCGGTCATCGCCTTTTTCTCCTTCCTAATGGACTCCGTTCCGTCAATTTGTTGATCCACCTATTTTGGGCTCTCCGGACATGACCGTACCACACCAATCTTTTTCCTTCGATGTAGTGAGATTAACGTTTACTAGGTGCCAACTGCCTCTAACAAGGGCGGATGAGTGAGTAAAAGGATAGGGCACCTTTTTGCCCTTGGGATGTGAAACCATTCCTAAATTAGGACGAACTGTCAAGTCAACTGCATAGAGTGGAGAAACCACTCAGTTAAAGACCCAGTAGGATATACGTTGTTTGGGAATGTTGAGAATAGTGGCGGAGAGACTGTCTACGGAAGGGAAGAATTTTCAAGGCCAGAAATCTCTGGATTGAGGAAAATATGAATAACAAGTTCACTATAAGCAATTAGCGTAAAATACGTACTGACTGCTTATAACTTATCACAGACCAAATAATAATAATAATAATCCGACGAATAGCGGAAGTAACAACAGCAACAACAATAATCGGTCCAATAACCAGAACAACCAGTTCAATAGGCCGAACAATCCTAATTACAATCAGCCTAACTACAACAACCAGAACTACAACAACCGAACCCAAAATAACCAAAACAGAAACTTCCGGAGAGTGAACTACGTACGCGCCGAAGACAACGGTAGAGGACGGTCTTATTACCAAGGACGCCGGAGCTTCGACCGCAACACGTACGGAAATCAGAGTAACGGCAATAACGGAAGGGATAACCGAACTAACGGAGGAAGAAGCCGAAGCCAGGAGGTCTACCGACGAGATCGCTACGAAGAGGATCGTCACCAGTCTGTACCGAGACCCACAGGAAATGCAAACACACCGACAAACCAACAAAGACCGACGGGACGACGAGCCTGAACCGTCTTTAAACTAAACGCAGCAGTGAAAACGAACGTAGGACCCTCGCTAAACCTGTCTATTGCGTTAAATCAATTAAATCAATATAATCACATACAAAGAAGAAAAACAATTACGGTAATACAAAACCATTATTTATAGAACCTAAGAAAAGAATTATTGGAAGAAGAAGACAACACATCAAGTAATCACAACAATGAAATCACGTACATCACCGCGGAAATTAACGGAGTCCAGACAAGGATAATGATCGACATTTGGGCCAATGTATCCTTGATCGATGGAATCGAACTTAACAAAATCCAAGAGGAAGGTAAGACACCGATACTTACATTACCGATAAGCGACAGGGCAGCAAAACAGAACCGTCCGGAAACAAGTAAGGCTGGAATTATCAAGCAACGGCGAAATCATCCCGATGACATTTCTAGTAGCCAGCGGCTTACCATTTCAGATGCTAATTGGCTGCGACATGTTGAGGCAATACTCAGCAATCATCGATATGAATAAAGGCAAACTGTTTCTGAAAACGAACGATATAGAATGGATAGCGGACTTAACAGGGAGCGACAGTGCGCCGTCAAACCGAACAATCTATCACGTTAAAGAATGTCGAGAAAGCAGAGAAATTCACATGAATGAGAAATATTATATGAAATGGACAATGGACAACTGTGGAAAGAGAAAATCAATCAGATACGTAATTTCAAGAGGGAGAATACAAGCGCCAAACTAACTGAAGGACAAGTGGAACAGCTAATCAACGTGTACAGCCGTTACCGACACGCCCGGCAAAGTAAGGGATTATCAATGCGAGATAGAATTTAGAGAGCCCGTAAACTTAAAAAAAAAAATCGTACCCAATCGCATACTCGCTAAAGGAAGCAGTGAGGTCGGAAATCAACCGACTGATAGACGAAGACATAATCGAACCAAGCCCTTACACCAGTCCGATCTTAGCCGTCCCAAAGAAAAACGGGAAGGTAAGAATCTGTTTAGACGCACGTGAAATAAACAAAACCATAGTGAACGATCGAACATCCCCGGGAGAGATCGAGGAAATACTTAAGAAATTCCACGGAACCAGATTCATTAGCACGTGGGATACCGTCTGCGGCTATTGGCAAGTCGAGTTGCATCCGAACAGCCGGAGGTACATGGCGTTCATTTTCGAAGGGCGGAACTATCAGTTCAAACGGCTACCCTTCGGACTTGTTAATTCTGTAGCTGTTAAGATAATGGACCAGATTCTCGGACCAGAGGCACTCCAATTTACAACAGTCTACGTGGACGATCTACTAATTACGTCAAACAGTTGGGATGACCATTGTCGCCGAATAGAACATGTTTTGAAGAAACTCTCGGACAACAATATAACGCTTAAACTAGAAAGGTCTAAATTCATTGCGGACGAGGTGCAATTTCTTGGATTTAACCTATCGGAACACGGGATTACCCCATCCCAAGACAAAATTAAGTCCATACAAACATTTCCTACGCCGAAGAATAAAAAGCAACTCCAATCTTTCCTTGGCCTGTGTAACTACTATCGCAAGTTCCAGAAAAACTACTCCGAACTGACATCCAAATTCTTCAAACAATTATCATCGAAGGACAAGTGGACGTGGGGAGCAGAAGAGGATATGATACTCCAACAAATTAAAACCAAATTCCTTGAATCAGTAATGCTGCAACACCCTGACTTCAGTAAACCTTTCTACATGAACTGCGACGCCAGTGACGTCAGCTTAGGATCTGTCTTATATCAGGAGGGTGACGAGGGAAATAACCGAGTGATTAGCTTCGCCAGCCGAGTCCTGAATAGTAGTGAAAGGAATTGTAGCGTGACAGAGAAGGAACTGCTAAGCGTCGTGTTCGCCTGCAACAAGTTCAGGACGTATGTGTTGGGATACCAAATTACTGTGAGGACGGACCATAAGTCCATATCTTTTCTCAAGAACTGCAAGTTAAACCACGGGAGATTAACCGGATGGAGTTTAACACTTCAGGAATATAATCTGAATTGGGAATACATACCCGGGAAGAAGAACATTGCAGCCGACACCCTACACAGAATCAACATCAGAGACCAAACTTTCGAAGGAGAGAAGGAAACCATCATCAAATTGTACCACATAATAAAGAGTAGATCGGATTTGGCTAATATCATAAAAGAACTTGGGCAACAGCAAGATCCCAAACTAAAGAAAATTCAGCAGAGTCTGAGGGAACAGGACGACCGTGTCACACAGTGTTACTGCATACACCAGGAAATACTATTTATTAAAACGCAATACGATTATAATACATGGAAAATAGTAATTCCACGGACCATAGAGAAGGAGATAATTCTAGCCTACCATGTCATATACGGTCACATGGGGGCCTTAAAAGTCGTAAAACACTACAGGAACATGTTTATATAAAAGACATCAACAGGAAGGTACGAAAGTACATCAAACACTGTCACATCTGCCAACTGGTAAAGATCAACAACGATAGGAAAGAGGGAATGATGATACCTATTACATCATCAAATAAGTTAGAAAAAGTTTTCGTCGATATATGCGGTCCATTCCCGCGTAGCGGAGGGAGACACCAGTAGAAGTATCTTGTAATTATATTTGATCATTATACCAGATATACTAAACTTTATCCTATAAACCGTGCGACCACGCAGAAGATTTTAAACATAATAACACAGCAATAAATCCGCGAGGTAGGAACACCTAAATCCATAATAACAGATCATGGAACACAATTTAAAAGGAATAAATGGAAGGACACTCTACGGAACAACGGGGTAAATACATACAAAACGTCAGTATACCACCCGAGCAGTAATCCCGCAGAACGAGTATTGGGGGAAGTAGGAAGGATTCTCCGTTATAACCAACAACGACAATGGACAGAATACTTACCAACAGCGGAGGATTTTATAAACTTATCGCACCATCAATTTATCGAAACAACACCATATACAGCAATGTTCCAGAGACCACCACCCAGAGAGATTACCGAGTTGATCCAATTTCCGAATGGAGGAGAATATAAGTTCGACGAGATAAAATTCTATAATAAAACACTAGAATAAACTGAGAAAATAAGAAGCAAATACCAGATGCTACAACCGAAGTCGGTACTATATCAAGTTGGAGACCGAATCTTATTGAAGAACAGAGAGCTACAGAGCACAATGTAGGGTACAGCGAAGAAACTGTTATTGTTATACACCGGACCTTACACAGTGATGAAGGATAATCATAATAATACATATGAGATCATGGATCCAAGTACTCAGAGAAAGAAGGGGACTTACAACCAGTCATCCATGAAAAAATACTATTAAACAATTAAAAGAATGACCATTGAACCAAATAATAAATTATAAATGTGTTGAAAAGAAGAGTGATAAAGAAAAGTGAGTTTTAAAATAAATAATAAGAAGGAAATATAAATAATACCCGTCAACAATGTTGTGTCACTAAAGAGCTATAGAGTATGAGAAAAGAGATCAATAACGAAGGAAGATATAATATAATCTATACCATGATAACGTGAAGAATCCCAGAATGTTTATTATATTCTAGTCGCACTAAGACTACTTTAAAGTTTGTTGACGATTGACTGTAGGATGATACAGCAATCATATACCTGAGCAGACGATACGTTCCTCTGAACTCAGTAGGTCTAAGATGGACAGCGGTGAATTGGAGACAAAAGTGCCCACCCGACTGGTGCCACCGCACGTGATAGGGAAAATAGTTAGGGAAATTAAATATTTAAGGGATAAAACACAAAGAAAGAAGATAACATACTAAGTAAAACGAGGGGATAGTGAATTGCATGAAGAAGAAAGGCGAAAACTACAAGAGATCAAGGAGGGAATCTCAAGTAAAGAAGTGATTAAACAAATAAAATGATTGATAATTTCATCAGCACCTGCACAATATTTGCTGAAATGATCAATTTTAGCGTTGGGGCAATATGTAACAGTACATATCTTCACCAAAAAGTTAACAACAAAAGATAACGAATGAAACACTCATAAACTAACACCAGAACACCTAAGAACTGAATGATAAATAAATTACTGTGTACAAAGTATTATAAAAGGTTCAAGAACTCAATAAAACAATTAATATAATTAACTCAGTAAACGAAAAATAATAAATAATGATAAAGAAGCAAGTATAGAAGAAAACATAATAATGTGGTTAACCAAGTGACCCAATAGATATGGTAAGTGAGAGGACAAAAAACTAAAGTACAATGACGTTCAGCATTAACAAGAGACTGAAGAATATAAATAAACACAAGCAAGATAACAAACACAGAAGAATTAACAAATATGTCAGAGAATGTGCCTATAAAATGAATTGATAGTGAATGAAACTAATAAAACAAGGAATCTACAGAAATAAGAAATAGCAGAGACACAGACATAGACAAACTATTACCAAAGACGAACCACGACAAAAACTCTTTATTCTAATAAAAGAATAGAATTAATTAAATAAATCAAAACCATGAAAGAAATTAGTGAATGATAAGAGTGAATTAATTATCTTAGTAAGAACAATGTACCATGGAACCTAGTAATCACCTGTAGACAGGTAGAAATCATAAAGAAATAATAAATAAATTAACAAGTGTAAAAGTGTCAAATAATAACCTGTAAAACATTGAAACCAGATAGCCAAAACATAGACCATTGTTGTCTAACAAGGGTCCCATGTAACCTCAACTTGATTACAAATCAGCTTGTAATTAGCATAAAATAAGACCAAAACGATGTAAACTAGTGTAAGTTATAAAATAATGAGAGTAGACATTATAAAGACGAATCTAGTGATACAATTTTATTATTTAAATGTGGTATGTGTGGTGTTTAATGCAAATACACAGACTGAAATTGGACAAAAAGATGTACACATTAAACACACTCAGAATTTTTATAATAATATAACCCCGTGAAGAACAATGACACAGAAGTGCAATATAATATGTATTACCACTATTATAGTATACAATGATTATAATGAAAAACTAATTTAACCAGAATTAAGTAAAATTGAGGTCACTGTCTGACCACACTAGATGCAAAAAGTATTGGTGAATTATTATCAATATCACATGTAATTATAAGAGAACAACCATTGCAAAACAACCTTTAAACTGTAAAGACAACTTAGACCTAAAAGAACCACATAAAAGTGGGTATATCACTAATTCAGAATTAAATCATAATGACACATGGCATGCTAAGACAATTACATTAAAAACCAGCAAATAATTGTATTCTAATGAAAACTAAGCTGTCCAGAAGTTGTAATGGACATCTTAGAATATCGGTATGTAAAAAAAGTGGACAGGACAAAATATGTCAATAAATAAAGTAAATCTAACTGACCACGCTCTATGCCATAAAAAGAATTGGTGAAATATGGTAATTTTATTAATTTTAGACAATCATTGTACTAGATATTATCATAAATGAACTTCAAAGGAACCACATGATGGAATGTAATTGTCAGTTGATCAATTTTAGTAAATAATCATGTAAAACTATAAGAAATATGTAATAGTCATAAGTAAGGAATTAACTTTCTTATTATTAAACTCACACATGTCTTGTGAGGACTTATTTTAAAGAACAGATTAATTGTGATAACATAAGGTGGTCATATTAAGTAATAATCATATAACAAGGGCGTTAAACCAATTTTAAAGGAATTATATTATTTTGGGAAAAAACAAGAAGGCAACAAACGAAACTCTCCAACCCAAAGCCGTTAACAATTTTCTGTAAAATTAATTATGACCTCGCTGGATGGAATGTCACCTTTTTAACCAATGGAATCGATAAAAATCGACCGGGGGGTATGTGCTCCCGATATAGGAACAGCGAAGAAGGCAAATATTTTTTTTATTCTACCTCAGACTAGCGAAGCGAGACGACGGCAAATTTCTGTGCGCGGATACAGTCGTTTTCAAGATATCAGCTGTGCGGTTATAAAACATAAAAAGTAGGGAGCATCCTAACCTTAAAATTTTTTAGTGTCGAGTGTTCAACTAAAGCGCTTATATTATATCGAAATACAATTCCACAGTGCATAATAAAGTTGCAATTGAAGTGTATTAACAGGGAGTATAGTGTTAATTGATTATTGATGATAATTAATGAAAAAACAGAGATTTTATGATTGTAAATTTTTTGTAACATGGAACCAACCATAATAGACTATCGAGGTTCATAGTGAATAAACAAACTGACTAACGGTCATTCACAAACATTTATGAACCCGATATAATTTACTTTTAATAGAAATAAATAATAAATTTATTCCAGATATTACAAATATCGAACCAAGTCGAACTAAACAATGAATAATAAACTCTCACAAAAATGCTATATGAACTTTTGAATTCAATTGGTACCCGACATAAACCACTAATTAATATTGTGATGAACACTGATTTAGTGACAAATCATAATTGTTTGAACTACTACTGTGCTACATACAACGGATATAACAATAATTGACAAACAATAAGTGAATTATTCATTAAATACTGATGTAACTCTTTTGATATTTTTAGATTAAGCTGATACCTGAGATTTTGGAATAGTGAATAATTTATTGCAATTCAGTATGCCTGAAGTTGTGCTCATATTGACATTAGTCAATTTAATAACCATGTTCATTATTGTATAAACGTTCGATGTTAATTTTATTTCTAAATGTTTGAATCAGTATGCCTAGAGGCAATCCAATGTTGATCACAGTCAATGTTACGACTATAGGTTCATAATTTTGAAACCGTTTCAGGTAAAATTTTATTGTAAAGAATTATTCGTTATGCGTAAAGGAAATATAAGTTTGACCATAGTCGACGGTATTTTTTCCATGGTAATGACTTATGAAACCATTTAATATATTTATTGTTTATGATAATTAACTCCGCCTACTAATGTTAAACACTAGCGCAGACATTTTTTCTTGTTTTTGTATCTTGCAGGCTCAAAGGAACCACTGAAGAATTGTAAACATAATGAACCAAGGTTCAAGAATAATATTGTAAATTTTATGTTAACTATTTTAAATAATTTTCAATACACTGAGCTTAAGAGCAAATTAAAAAGTAAAGTCAATGACTGACAAGGCAAACAGCCTGTGTTAAAGTTTAAAGTAACGATCGCATATTATCACGATTGTTAATAAAAATTAAAATTCATAACAGAAAAAAAGAGTTGACGACTTTTTATTACATAGACAGTACAGTCACGAGCTTTTCAGCAGTACTTTTACAGGTGGCACCGTGTAACACTGACCTATGAGAATCGAGTTTACCGATTCAATTACTTACGAATTGGTCAACCGTCGAGAACTTCAAATACCGTAAGTAAATAACTTGTGTCTGTTTTAGCAGAATCAGAATCTGCGGCGATCTACGAATATCCACGGACTCCTGCGAGAGAACCATCAACAATTCGTCGTCAGGCTTTTTTCACTACAGACTATTTTCCATTTTTTCAAATTAAAGAATACTAAATAATTAAATTTGTAAAGTGGGAAATTTGTACTTATACAATATATTAAAACACAGTAAATTCTTTTGTGTGGTGGGTGTAATCGTAATAATAATAACACAATGTAATATTGTTTAAAATCATTTAAAAATATATTAATCAAAAATTTCTTATTTGGTTGCGATTTAAAATATCATTAATAATTGCTTGTGTGTGTAGTCGTAGCACACATCTAATTATTACATATAAGTGATAATCTCATATTACATATAGACATAATATACAATCTTATACATTATAATAAACATTTATAATTATCTAATATTGCTCTCGGCTTGCTCATTAGTGTGATAATTATTAGATTATCCAATCTCTTTCTAATGATCTAATTTCTTTTGAACATACTGCATATGCATTGCATGTTTTCTTATAAAAATATACTTATTAATTTAAATATCAATGACTAAGTTATTGATTCAAAATTATAGTTTAAAACATTTTTAAAACACTACTCTAATTTATCTACAGATAAATATTTATATTTGCAAAATTTATCAATTCATCTTTGAATTAGATTGTCTCTCTTTTAACATCGTTATTTATATTGTCTTTATGTGAGTCTTTGTTTTACAAATACATGGTTGTTTTTCACCTTACTGACGTAGTAAATCGGCAGCGTGTCCTCTTCGGTCCTAGGTCCTTGATCCTGGATGCTCCTTTGTAGTCGTGTAGTCCTGGAGTCCTTGATCCACGTCCTTCGGATCCTCTCCTCCGTCCGCCGCCTCGTCCCGTACGCTGGATTCCATTTTATGTACTTGGCTGCTCCCTCGTCTCCTGTCATGGCCTCAGGTTGCAGGTGCCCTCACGAAAGTGATGAGTAGTCGTGAAGAACCTCCGGCTGCTGCTGTGGTTAATCGAGAAAGAGTTGTTGTCTCTGGGCAGAGCCTCCGGCTGCCATGGTAGTTGTACGAGAAAGATAATTAAGTTAGCGCGTCTCGTGTATTTATACCTTAGGGCGCAAAAATCATGTTTCGACAATATTCTGCATGTCAGATTCTGTCGTTGGCATCCCTTTTTAAACACGATTCTTTTCACACTTAATTCGCTTGTCTTCGCGATAGGCGAAGTCTTTTGCACATTACCCGATATTCATCTTGTCGGTAATATTTATGTGTTCACTGTGTATAAACCGTTTTTATTTATCTTAATTAACATAAGTTTTATTTATATTTATTTTTATTATAATCGCACTTTTTATTCTTTTCACACTGTCTTTAAACACATGTGCGTCTTATTTTTATACACACTTTGGCGTATTTGGTTTTGTGATATTATGCACACAATCTTTACAAAATAAATAAATTCATATAATAATAGCGTTCATTAAGGGTGACGCTTTTCAGGAATCGACATGTCTCACACACACATGTAACATACACGTGTACACACAGACATAGCGGAGTGGCGTGATCAACCTGTCCCAACATGAAATTTGGTCATTCCTTTTACAGTTCAGATTGAAAGCTGAATTATTATTGCTAACAATATGAATTATTTATTTACTTTAATTAACTATTTTAATTACTTTCTGCAATGCACAGTACCCTATACATTTGTACTGTTGCAATATATAGCCTATGTGTTTAAAAAAAAAAACAGAAATATATAAATCCAATTTGGCCACACATGCAATAAACACGGGACATGAATTCCCAGATATAACCAATGTGACACTAATAAAACATATACCACACAAAGGCACCATAATGAACATTTGGGAAAATTTACAAATATACAAACATAAAACACAAAACAGACTAATACCTGAACAAATACAAATCAATACAAAACATGAAACAATATTCAAAGCACTCAACATCGAAAATACACAAAATACTAATACATACACCACAATCACACACAATAATACAACTTTAAAATACCAGAGACCAACAAGAAACCAAAATAACATCCAGCCAACACACACATACTTCAACTTCACCAGACGCAAGATCACAAAGGCTGAGGATGAGAACACAGGAGTTCTCGAAATATGTTCCAAATTAAGGAAAAATAACATCTTGAGGTAAAATAAATATAAATTTCAAATATTTTATATATATATATATATTCAATCACTTTCTACTACAGTCCGTTTCTTGATGTACATAATACATTTAATATTTATAAATAAATTTGCCTTAAGATATACCTTTTTTTCCTTATTCGGAGGAAGTAAAGGTATATCTTGAGGTAAATTTTTTTATAAATATTAAATGTAATGTGTGTATATATATATATAATTGAACTCCTTATGCAGGGAGGTGCTCAATTCTTGCATTCGTTAGCTGCTTGATTATACAGTGTGTGTGAGCAAACATTGCCTCCTTCATTACAACGGGGAGGTGAATTTTAGTATTTTCCCTTCTTCACGTTTAGGACCTTAATGGTATTTCCTGAACTCACCACTTTTTTTAGGAAGTTATAAGAAACTGTCAGTTACTAACTTTCAGAAAACTAACTGATAACATAAAGGAAACAGAAGATCAAACCGCAGCGGAGATACAAGTAGGTTAGGATCGTGCTTCTTCGTAATTTCTCATTAAAAGTGAAGTTTATTTACTCAAGCGTACATCAAAAATATATCACTCTATCACAGGATTTTAATAAGTACTACTTAAAGTGGGAGACATTTAGTATTCGTGATGAAAGAGGACTATGATAAATCAGCCATACTGAAGAAAGGAAAGCTTCTGATATAGTACTAAGATTCATTGAACAACAAGCCTTATCGGAAATCTTTATTCTATACAAAATACAGTTGACGTATATCGAGGTTTTCATTGATAAAATTGATAAAATCCACATTAATTGGTAATATATGCACAGTTAGAAAATAATATATCTCACTCTTAACTTTTTTTGTCTATTTATTCATTGTCATATTTGACTCTTTGTAAAGTTGACGTTTTAGCGTTATAGCTTTATTCTGTGTAGTAATATCGCGTGCAGTTTTAATAGCTCAATGTTTTTGTGCAATTAAGCGCTTTTGTTTTACCTATCAATTGTAAATTTGTCGTTTTGTATTGTATTCTTATATTTTGAGTGACTGAGCTTCATCACTGTCTATTCAAATAATTTTATATGGGAATTTCTTGGCTATTTAATTTCTGCTATTTTTAAATTTGCATAGGTGTCTGTGTACAATTTTTGAAATGCATTTGTTGATTCGTTGTTTTGTTTGAAAAAGACATATAATTACTATCATTGCTTTTAATCTATGCTGTTTTCTGTTATCTCCTGCTCTCTTATTATATTTCCACTTCTGAGTATATTCGATTCTAAGTTATAAATCTTAACAAAATTTATTTGATGTTAACTGTTTACAACAAATCTGCTTGAATTTGATTTATACGATATCTTTTAATACAGCTTTGTTCCATAACCAACTAAATTACATTATTTTCAGAACTTTTGTAAATATACCTGGATATCGCTAACGTCCGAATCTAAAGATCAATGCCGTAAAATATCTATAAATCGTGTTAACTTTAATACCATTCCAAATGAGTAGAAGCGATGTGAACGAAGTATGAGTGTTGTATAGTAAGTGTTGGGAACGAAGTGAGGTTTCACCGTATCTTGTAAACACGTGTGCTCTGCGATGCAGAAGACAAGTTCACAGAAAAAAAATGTTACACATAAATCCGAGAACGAATCCGATACAATCACGCAAACTCAACAAATTTACGTGTTTATCCAATTCACACGATGAAAGATAAAACACAGATTATCTACGTTACGTATCAGCAGCACAGAATTATAAATACTGCTGCGCTCCCGCAGTTGGAAGTTCGCAAAATATGATTATCACCACACGGTTGATAAAATCAGCGGCCACTAGAGTATGCACAGCAGATTCTGAAATAAATTATGAGACTAAAGTTTAACTCGATAACGTTTGTTTCGTTCATAGTTTTGTTTTCCCCGTTTTCCTTTGCGAGTGTATGTGTGTGTATGCGCGTCCATGCGAATTTATTTTCAAAGCTTTGGAGCCACTAAAAATTATAACAATTGTTACTAGATTCCATCTCTCAACGTAACACAAAAAGTTATTTAGATTATCGTCTGCTTTGAAAATAAATTCGCATGGGCCCGCATACACACACATACACTCGCAAAGGAAAACGGTGAAGGGGTCCTCCGGGATTTACTCGGCATCATGTATGACATGACGCACGATGCACAATTGTCATTATGGCTTCTATAAAGTTGTATACCCAGATTTTAATATAACAAGCTTAAGGAAACTGTCACATTATTGTGACATTCTTCAATTTACTTCAAATGTTCACAATTTTTCTCAATTTTGTATGTTACATGTTGTGTTTCTAGACTTTCTTCTTCTTATTTTTCTTCTTCTTACGGAGCTCTACAGCACGAGATGACCCTTGGCTTCTGCCACCACTCGCCTCCAGTTCTCTCTCTCCTGTTGCAACGTTCCTCCAGTTTTGTACGTACATTCTTGTTAAGTCTTTCTGCACCTCATGTACCTATCGCTTACTGGGTCTGCCACTTCTACTTGTTCCTTCCATGTTTCAATTTACCATCTGCTTGGGCAGTCTCTCCTGTGGCATTACCCATGTTGCAGCATTTACTATGTTGTTTTAATTATTCCTTCTATTCCATTGAACTTTGCAAGGTCCGTTACCAATAAATCCATGAATACTCCGAGGCTCATATGGCAGATTCGCAACAATAGTCTTTTTCCGGGCTGGAGCAGCTAAAACCATACCCAACCCCCAACCTGCAAGACCAGGGGTTTTATATCAGTCCTCTTCTACTAGGCCAACCGCTCCTAGACTTCCTTATCGGCTGTAATTGAGAGGTCAATATGTCTGTTCACTTGAATCTGTAGGTGAACTAGTTGCACTCATCGTTGGAATATCACCAATACAGAATGTTCTGCAGCAAGTGAGCCGTGTGTCCGCAGATAGAAGACAAAAGTCAGCGGTTAAATTTGTGACAGTCCCAGGAATTGGATGAAACATACATCTTCATTTAGACCATCATGGTTTACACTGTTGAAATCCAAACCGGTATCTAAGATACCTAGTCCAGGTAAATATTTTTCCTTTTAAATCGTTTCTAATTTCCTATTTTTCTCTATGTACTTTCTTTAAAGTTTTATGTTTTTTCTTTGAAACAAAATTACAATTTACTATTACAGATTACCCTACGTGTAATAAAGTCAAATAGTTCAAATGTGTTTAAAATACTGAAAACGTTTACGGCATTGTGTATGAGCTCGTATCTTGGAAAAGACGAATTCTTCTATATGTGTTGGAATAGTTATGGGGTATTCTCTTTACTGCTGTGCGCCAAGTTATATTCAACTTTTCTAACAGGTGGGAAAAATTGTTGAAATTTTTTGCTAGTTGCCTTATACAAAAAGAATAACCACTATCTCTCAGGATAACAGATCTTTTCTTTGCGTTCCCCAAGTTTCGCTTTATAATAATAATAATGGCTTCCATGTGTACCACCTGAAGTAGTGTAGGAGAAGGCAGGGTAGGCTGCCTTATGTGAGCCGTACGGCATACGAGGAAGGCGGCGTGGCCAGCACTACGCTTCAGCCACCCCATTATGGCTTTATTTTACAAAAATTTTAATTTACCTTTTTCTGTGATTTTTGTAGTTTATATTTCATGTTTTTTTCTTTCATTACAAACGAGCGGGTATTTTCTGTTTAAGTTCCATTTGTATCAGGGGCTGCTAACCATGTCTCTCCTTTACTACATTTATAAGACCTTATGTCTCTTTTTCTATGTAATTAACCGTTTTCACTAAAAATTTAGAGTAAATAATGTAGCCAAATATTCTAGCAAATCATTCCAGTCAGTCTGCATGTTACAGTGTACAGCTCTTTTTGTTTAAGAGTTATTTCAGAATAAATAGTGACAAATACAGGCGAGTAGCCCAAGAAAAAATGTAAGCAAACCTCTATACCAATTTGTTTTATATTTGTTTTAATGGCCTTTTTTAGTGATTTTAAGTGTACGCTTATGATCTTTATGACATAGTTAGGGTACGCAGATAGTTAGAGTATACCAAATAAATCGGATGTATTTCAATAAAGTATGAGACGGATGAAATGAATTATGCAAATGAAAACATTGTAAATAAACTTGAATTTCCACTTATACCTCAATATGTATTTGGGAACCTTTTTATTTTGTGAGTATACAAATAGGAACCTGAGATCTCTTTTACGTATCACTGAGCACATCTCCCTGTCATTATTTTATATAAATAGGCTATGTAAGCTTGTGAATCTACTCACCTACGCGGCCGTTCTTGGTTGCCTATAACTGCCGCAGTCAAATGCTTAAAAATTTCTAAAGTCTTTGACTTTACAATATGCTTTTAAAACTGTATGCTCTGTCTGTGTACATCAATTACAGTATCCCGTTATTAAAGTGACTTACATTCAGTATATGTGGACTAGCAGCGTTGTTGCCAAAATCTGTATTCATAAGCTGCAGCTTATGAGCTTCAGTGGAGCCAATCTGCTGTGTCATCTTCATTCTTTTAACAGGATATTCTATTCTTAGTCCTTCAGTCTTTCGACTGGTTTGTACCCTCCCCGCATATACCCGTGGTGTGTGTGGTACTGAGTCTCTCACAGGTATATGGGACCAACAGTTTAACGCCGGATTTTCGGGGGGGGGAGGGTTCTACTAGGCAGAATACCTTTCGCTGGGTTGCCATTACCTTGCGAGGGGGAACGGTCGTATCTAAATCAGATGGCTCCTGGCGGGAATTGAACCCGCGCCGACAGCGTAGCAACGTCACACGCTAGCCACTACGCCACGACCGCTCCTTTAACAGTATAGGCATACGTTTAAATAACAAACAGAAACATCGCAAGAACCAGCTACATTGGTGGAGTTTAGAATAATTTGTGGCCGATAACAGTTGCTTCATGTACCAATCATTGGACTGTGAGACTAATACCAGCAGGACAACAAAAAAGACATGACGTTCAATTCTGGTCAGACACAAAGACACAAAAGCGTAAATAGGTCAGTCGGTAAATGATGTGGGTTTAGAAAGCATTTGTACACTTCACAGAAATATTGCTTTGTACTGTGACATCTGTACGTGCTGTTATATATTGAACGTCTGTCAGTACACCCTCTGCGGAATTTTGTCTGGGTAATCTTGCAGCTGACGTTGTATTAACATTCGTTGCCTCCATCCACATTGTAAGGATTCCCGATAAAACTGATACCGAAATGCCATAAACTTTTGTTAAACGCCACATTTTGTTTGTTATAAATCTATCGTCAGAGAGGACTCGCAAATATTTGTTTCATAAGACGTAAGACTGGATAACTTAAGCTGGGTATAAGACATAAAACGTAAGCTGGGTACACAAAATTAGATATGAAAAGAAATAATCAGATAAGAGAGGAACTGAAGGTTGTAGAAGTAAACGCAATCATCAATACGTACAGAGAAAGTTAGAAACACCACATCAGCAGAATGATCACTGACAGATTCCCCAAGGTAGTCTTATTTTATCAGCTGAAAGGGAAGGGAAGCCTGAGAAGACCCAAGAAGAGATGGTCCGACCAGTTTCAAGCCGGAACAGACTAAACATTCTAAGCTGCGAAGAAGAAGATAAGATATGATACTATTATTCCAGTGGAGAACTAATCAACGTTTTCACAAAAAATTTCAATTATATACTCAATCTACTTTATCTTCTTCGCACACTTACTTTCTTCGAAATATACAAACCAGATTTAGATACCGTCATTATCCATTTCTCCCTTTCGTTCTGATTAATCATGTTAACACTCTGTATCTGCTTTAACCTTGTAGGTATAGAAAGATTAGACTTACAAATTACAAAAACTGTAAGAGAAAAAAAAACCGTAATGAAAACAAAAATATTTAAACCTGGGATAAAAGTGCATCACCTTTACAGAGTTTATTTTAAATCAAAATCGTCATAAAAAAGAAAATAAATGTTATTTATATTTGTTTTCACGTCCTAAAAAATAAAAAGACCAAATTCTTTCCAAGCCGGCTAACAGACAGAAACAAATTAAAAATTCAAGCCATACGGATCTAATGCCGACAAAAGAAGAAGTTGGTATGTGGTGAAGGGAGGCGAGTCGTGTGACACGAGTCGGCTCCACGCGTATAATAAACTACCTGGGTCGGCTCACCGGTAATGAAGTCACTACCGATAAAGTTATTCCCCTGTAATGATAGCTGCCGTGATGTACGGACAGCCGCTTAAGTAGCTCCAACGTAGTGCCTGTCAACTGTGTCATCTACGCTGTTAAACCGGAATTTTACATTGCTTCTACAAGATTAAATTGATGTAGAAGAAACAAATTAAAAATAGTGATTTTATACCTCATTCATTACGAAACAAATGGGTAAAAAAGTTGCCAGGTTTACATGCAATGTACCAACAGTAGTTCGTGAATATTGCAGAGATACCTTTCCATCCGTTTGACGATTTTGTTCCTTTTGCATGTTTCTTTTATGTTCTGTCCTTTCGACGTCTTTGCAATAACCACACCGGGTCTTATTACCATAATTTTTTTGTTTCTCGGCAAATTTAAGTACTCAATTAAAAGTGAAATAAAAAACGCTCATTACGTAAGATTAAATTTTTTGGTTATGTTTTATAAATTACATATAGGCCTACGTTAACTTCATTTCTGTAGAATTTTAATGTTAGTTCGGATTCTAATTCGTTTCCAATACTTTTGTACTCTAATTTCACGACTCCTGGATGCACGCACGAGTATTATGAATATTTTTGGTTTCAATTTTAAACACAGCAGCCCGGGTACGCGCGCGCGCGCGCGCGTGTGTGTGTGTGTGTGTGTGTGTGTGTGTGTGTCTTATAAATTTACAATTAGCATGTTTTATACGAAAATGGGACGTAACTTACGTGTTAAAACTATTATAACATTTATCAAGAACGTGTGATAATAAAATTGCAAGTAAATGAAAAGAATGGAATATTGTTTTGCTACAAAAAAATGTAATACATTGTCTTGCTACAATTAAAAAATATGTCTTCTCTTGTTAAAAAATTAACAAAAAATTGTCTTGGTACTCAACGTAAAGGGCCTAGGCCTATTATTATTTTATACGTTTAGAGTACCGGTACTACAATATTTCATAAAATTGAAGTACTGTAATATTTAATTATCTTAAAGTCTACGCTTAGAAGTGAATCTGTTTCAACATTTCCCCACTAAATAGTGTACACAGCCTTTTGTCGCTACATATTATTTCTAATCATATAGTAAACAATAGTTTTGTCTGCTTGTGTGTACGTTAGTCAAACTAATTATTCGAACGTGTCAGTTTATGTAGACGTAATTATGCAATAGCTCGTCTATGAAATTACCGTGTAGAAAATGTTCGGTTACACTTATAAGCCGACATATATTACTGAAATGTACCAAACTGCAAGTTTTCATTCACCACATTGCGTCTTTCTTTGAGCTTCAATCCCAAATTGTGCTGTTGAACTGACCAATTTTAACGTAGACAAGATTCATTTTAATTTTTTTCTTTCTGTCTTGGTCTGTCTCTATAAGCTATAAGCTATATCCTACTACGGACATCTGTGGATACACACTAAGTTTTTGTAAAACGCTGTTACATACAAAATTATGTATTATATTTTTTAGTATTTAAGACATTTATAATTCAGAAAGTAAATATGTTCAAAAACCTGTATAAATATTCAGCAAAATAGCGTCTAACGTAAATAAAAATTGAAATAAATGAGTTTATGAACTATATTTTGGAGGACGGGGAATGTTTCCCAAGTTGAGCAAACGTGAACAGCAGTTACACACATATCGTTGTGGGAGAAATGTCTATTTCACATCCCGCCGATAACAACATATCTCACTCTGAGAGTTTGTGTCGTTAGTGTGTATGACATTGCGGCTCAGGGCTTGATGTGTTTTTTACTTTCCTATACGAACTCGATGCAGAATTTACTCTATACACGATGGAATGAAACCGCTAACTCAATATCAAAATATGCGCAACATAAGAACAAATACCAGTGTAGGCCTGTACGAAATTTCGAATCTGTACTAAATTATGGAATGCCATTAGCATGTAAACTCGAAACCCAGCCTATTTAAACATATATATATAGAATATTTGCACTGTCTAAATGACATTAACTAAGAGAAAGTTTACCCTTGAAATTTTGAACTCGCTCCTGTAATAAACAATTATAAACACAATGTGAAAAATAAAGTAACCATTTTAGTAACTCAGAAATTACTATTTGCATTAACATTAAAATTTTACCAAAGAGGTTTCTGGAATCTCCGACAACAAGTTTGATGAGAACAATCAGGGACTTAATTTGGCGGATTAAATAATAGCAGACCATAACCTAAGAAACCTATTATTTACTGTCAAAGCATTGGAACACAGAAATTATAATTTTTTATATTTTTGGTAGCTATAAGTAATAAACTTAAAATAAAATAAAATTTTTAAATACGGATTTACCGTGAATTTTAAAAATTTGTGAATTAAAAATATATTATAATAATATATCTATAATTTGAGAAAACTGTTCAAAACATTTACGTAAGCGGTTTATGTATCCCCATTAACAAAGTTATTTTGCACGTAAAGAATTGATTTTAAAAACCTTTTAAAAACAATTTGTTTCAAAATAAAACATTTTTTGTAGCTTGTAAATTTTATTTTTCCCTTCAATTTCATTTATATGACATCTAGTCTGCTAATGAAAT
Organism: Magicicada septendecula; assembly: GCA_034769895.1. Classification (NCBI taxonomy): domain Eukaryota; kingdom Metazoa; phylum Arthropoda; class Insecta; order Hemiptera; family Cicadidae; genus Magicicada; species Magicicada septendecula. The sequence goes on along the minus strand of CM068367.1, from coordinate 166,903,496 downwards.
ATGCTATTTGAAATGTTTATTTATATTAATGTTTATGTTGTTTACCAGTTTATATTTATACAGTATATGTATTTACATTTACGATTATTATTTTATTAGTATAGTCCTATATAAATAAAAACTTCCGATCAACCCAAAAGGTCGAATACAACAAAATGATTGTACTTTTACATCAAAAAAATTATTGTTATAAATTTACTTATACCATATCTCTTTTAAGTTGATTGTTTGAATTACACGTTTTTACTTGTAACATAAGAGGACACAGTTATGAACATTGTTTTAAAATTATTCTCGCCATCTACAAGCAAATAATAGTATGTGTAATAACACATTCTGTTCAGTCTGCAAGCTGATGTCTCGTTGTGGGAAGCGGCTTCTCTTAAAGTTAGTCTCGTCATCTCCGTTAACAGCTAACGTGCTAACATAGGCACTTAGTGTGTCGTTATTACAATAACCTGTCAATCACATCTACGCTAGAAAGTTTTAAAACTATCGATGTAGTTTTTATAATACGTTTAAAACTGAACCAAAACTGGATTAGGGTCTATATAACCTACTGTTTCTACTATTTATTTGTCCTCGCTCTCTAGCTCATTCTTATACTCTGTGCTCGGCGTTCAGAAGTGACTCGCCATATTACGTTAATGGACGCGATGCGTCTAGAATTATATAATTATATTTACACGCGGGTACACCGCACAACGTTCACTGATTTCCATAACGTCCACCTAGAAGTCAATGTCGACAGAGAAAATTAAACGTAAAAATGTGTATGCCTTAGTAGATTGACTATGTTCAGTTCAAGTATAACAGGTTTGTCGCCGAATAATTTATCTTCATTTCGTTTGCAGTAAATACTGGTATTATCGACGCGACTAGATGTATAAAACGTTGCCCCGTTTAGAACGTTCTTCTTCTTTTGATATTTCCTGTCCGTTTCGGATGTTTGATATCATACAGACTATTTAAACTTTCTGTACTGCTGCACGGAATAAGTCAGTTGTATTCATGCCAAACCAAGTCCTTAAATTTCTCAGCCATTAAGATTCTCGGTCGCCCATCTCCTCTCTTTCCAAGTACTGTTCAAGTACAAGTACATCTCCTGTAGTACGTACTGCAATAAGTAAAATCTCTGTTCATTTCTCATAAGATGTCCCAGATACTGAAGCTTTCTTATCTTCAATGTGTTAATAACTTCCTTTCTTTCTTCATCTTTCGAAGAACTTCAACATTAGTTATATCTGCTGTCCATGAAATGCTCAGTATTCTACGGTAAAGCCACTTTTCGAAAGATTCCAAATTTTTAATTGTGGCTTCAGTCAAAGGCCAAGATTCTACACCGTAGAAGAGAACCGAGAATACGTAGCAGCGTAAAAGTCTCATCTTTGTGTTTACTGTCAATCGTGACTTTTAAATAAACTGCTTCTTCTACTGTACACTAGAATGCGCTTGCGTTTTCAATTCTGCTCTTTATTTCTTAAGAGTGGTCCCATTGTTCATTGACTATAGTACCAAGATATGTAAATTTGCTTACACGTTCAACTGGCTTTTGGTTTATATTAAGAGTGCAGTTTGTGAACTTGTTCTTAGATATCAATAGATTCGTTTTATTAACATTGATGTCTAGACCATATCTACAGCTGCTTTCTGTCTCACTATTCATTAGTTACTGCAGCCCCTCTAAGCTATCTACGAATATGACGGTATCATCCGCATAAAGTAAGTAATTTATTCTTTCAACGTTCAGATAGATACCCACATCACATTCGTCTAAAGCTTTTCTAAAAATACCTTCCGAGTAGATGTTGAATAAAAGCGGAGATAGTATACATCCTTTTTAGAACGTTAACAAAACAGAAATTACGATGTTTCACTGTATTCTTGTTTGTACAAGACGGACAGCGCATACTGATCTGTCGCTATGGTTCTTACTTAACGGATACTGTATACATAATGAAGGAGACAGTCATATGTAAAAGCTACACGGCATAAAATGAAAGCGAAAAACTGATAAGAAAGGCACAATTGACAGCAATCAATGAACACAAGGCACTGGAATTCAATGTTGAAAAATTCTTTATCAGAGTTTTTCCTTAAGTCATACTAAAATTTAGTTCTGTGTCAGGATTCCGTACTCTACGGTTCCGAGGTCAGAAACACCATGGTGGTGTAAATAGTAGGAGGGAGGTGGATGTTTTGGTGAGCGTAGGAGATCTCCGTCACTTTTTATACTTCTCATTTGAATTCCGCAGTTGTGAGGTTTGAGCCGCAAACATGAGTTTAAGCTATATAATCTATACACAGTTTCTATAAAGGTGTAATACATTTGTGTGGTTTATAATAAAAGCAACCTCTAAGGGAAGACTGCAGCACTACTTCAAACGTCACCAAGCTCTTTCACCGTATCACGTTGTTGCTCAAGTGCTATGACAGTTGAGTGCACAGTTTCCTTCCCAGTATACAATTTCCCCAAGCTACAGCGATAAACAAGGTTTGTTCTACAAACGTCAAAAATGTAGCTGTGACGTAAGTGAGAAACAATGGGAAAAAATGAAATCAAGATTTCCAGCTTATCAGCTCCAATGGAGCCGATCTATAATGTCATTGTCGTTTTGAAGATAGTATAGACATACATTTAAACGACAAACAGAAAGTAGGCAAGGAAACAACAGCAGCACTGGTAGAGCTTAAACAACTTGAGACTGATAACGGCTGCCAGTGTCGTAACAACGGAGGATACATGGGCGACCAATTTTCCCCCGCAGAGCAATTAAAAATTTCAGCGAAATTCCGTAATCACTTAACTTAGATCTTTTTCTAAGCCAGATGGGTGTATTGGATTGCATCAAATTTACACGTAAAACGAACAGCATTTAGTTGTCCGTTTCTGAAGTATAAAGAGAAAGTATCAGTAACAGAACACAGCGGGCTTCACTGAGTATAGGTTGTACTGTCGTAATATTTAAATCTCTCTTCTTCTTCTTCTTCTTCTTCTTCTTCTTCTTCTTCTTCTTCTTCTTCTTCTTCTTCTTCTTCTTCTTCTTCTTCTTCTTCTTCTTCTTCTTTAGGCTGTGAAACTTACGATCCGTTGCGCACTGCTTGGTCCGACCATTTTACTTTTGTCTTCCAACATTCTGCCGTCCATTTGGATTATAAACCAATTTGAAAATTGTATTAAAATTCTTGTCTTGAACTTAATTTGAAAATTTACTAAATTTTAATTACCACTATTAATTTGAACCAATAACTTACAAATCGTAGTCAACGTAAAATAACAAACAATTGATAACGTAAAAGTGTTTGCGTACAGGCTCTGTTATGATACAAAATAAAATTCGCAGTTCATTTTCAAATCAGTATGGTCAGTATGTTCATTTTTTGTTTGTGCGTGCGTGTTTGCTGTGTGTGTGTATGTGTGTCTGTGTGCCTGTCTGTCTGTCTGTATGCCAATTTGCCCGTCTGACCGTCCTTTTGTCTGCCTATCTTTTTCCTTGCGTTGTCTCTATCTACATGGCGTTTTCTTAGGACAGTTTAGGCCTTTTATATTTAATTGATGGGAATGAAAGCATTATTATAAGTGTGTTTTAGTAAACAACATGTTACATGTGCTGATTTTTTTTAATAATATATATGGTATAAAAGTTATTCTTTTTAAAAAGACTTGTGGGCTATAACACGATTTACCAAGGGTGTTTTTGTGTCAGCATTTCATAGAACTATATCCTAGAACAACAAAAATCCATTTAAAAAAAGTATATATTATTATTGGAAGTAAGTCTATTATGTAATATCAATTAATTATCAACTGATGCTATTTTCCATAACCAAATGCTAGTTAATCTTTCAAATGTTTAAAAAAAGTTTTAAACATTTATTAAATTAATACATGATCTAATTAAACCTGCACTTAGTGTATACAAAGCATCACCACCAACGCCTTGATATAAATAAATATAAAAATGACTGAATGTATGAATACTGTGTGTGTGTGTGTGTGTGTGTGTGTGTGTGTGTGTGTGTGTGTGTGTGTGTGCGCGTGTGCGTGTGTGTGATAGGCTACATAGTTTACTAACTAAACACCTGCGCTTGCAGAGTATAATGTGTTAATTTAGTATGCTGCTCTTATTTTCAGTAGTTAATGTAGTGTAAATAGAATTTAATTCTTGGATTTCGACATCCTAAACGAACAGACACAATTCAAATCGCACGCATTATTCGAACACATCTCACCACACACACACACAGCTTCGATCTTTCGAAAAACTATCTCGTCGCCAACAACAAGAGAACAGCGCTACTTACGACAGCCTCTGATGAAGCCTTCTATAGGTGAAAGCCGGTTTAGGCTGTAAGGTAAAACTTTACGTTTTTACTTATAAAAACTTAGTGTTCCGAGTCGTCAACATTATAGTGATATTTAGAATTTAATTTTCATAGTATCGCAGACTATTTCATAGTATATACTTCAAATACTTCTAATTTCATATTACCTTCAAATAGTTTTACAGAAATCTATTTTATATGAGCTTGAGTCTGATTGAAACATGTTCAGCATATTATGTTAGGGAATAAAACTTATTTGTGCAATATTAATTGACGTAAATACTCTGCCTCATTTTTCACTCCTACTACAGTGTGATTACCGTATGGAATTCTTTAAATATAAAATATACGTATAATATCTCGTACGTTACAACACAACAACTATAAAATTTGATATATTTCTTTAAGGTTAAATTGCATAAGTTCAAACTTATGTGCGGAACCATTAAGCGAACCCTTAAGTCAGCAAGTAAAGGAACATGCCTAAAATTCTGCAAGGTGATGGCTCTTCCCACACTTCTTTATGAGTCTGAGAATTGGACTTTAACGACAGGCCAAGCCAGTCGCATCCAAGCGGCTGAAATGAGATTTCTCAGGCACTTGGCAGAGTATACTCTCCATAATCATAGAAGAAACACAGACATAAATCATAAATTGAATATTATGAGTATACTCGACAGGATCGCTCAGTATCGGCTGAATTCGTGGGAACATCTTTGCCGAATGGATGACTGTCGCATCCCCAAACAACTCTGGAACTACGAGAGGACTACTACTCGTATAAGCCGACGGGACGGAGAGGTGTGGGACGTCCGAGGAAGCGCTGGAGTTACCAGCTCTAATCTTTGCCTATTTGAGACCGGAACAAACAGTCCTTGGTTTAATCCGTGAAGATGATGATGACTTTTTAAAAGCAGGATTGTCTAAATCAATCAATTACAGCCAAAACTTTATATAACCAGTTTATACTGACAATCTGTGATTATATCTGTACTTTTTCCAAATAATTTCTTGACTGCGTAAAATGACAAGAAAATTATCTGAGAGAAGTGGTTCAACATCTTTCCTAAAAATTTAATTGTATGTAAAATGAGTAAATATATTATGTATTACATTAGGAAGAGGGATGTTTAATTGTATGTAAACATTTATTACATGCATAAAATTATCAACTTACTTTTAAAATATTAATTGAATTTGCTGCAATCCAATATCCACAGCTCTTGCTTAACTTGTCATCACATTTTCATCTCTTTTTTTGCTGATGTTCAGAAACTAATATCATAACTTCAAAACACGTAATATTTTTAAATTCCACATATAGGCCTACTTTGTCAATATTTCCTGTTTTTAAACAATTTCAATTTGATTTTATTTTCTATTAACAAACGTTTTTTAAACCTTAAAGGAATCTAAAGGAACAGACTTTGTGAACCTATATTAATTCGATTTAGATTTGTGCAGAAAAATATTTGTTGCAGTCTTTTTATTGGACTCAACTGTAAACTGTTTTAAGGGAAATAAGGTTAGCTAACACGTAGAGAATATCTCATAATTGAGATAAAACTTTAGAACTTGCAAAAGGATTCCAATAACTCTTTTTACTTTCATGTTCCACAAGGAAATGGAAGTATGGTGATGGCGAAAAAATTGTGTTCAAGATAAGGGCTGATTCTGACTGTACTACCCTCAAAACATAAAGAAAGTCATTTTCCGGAAAGTGTTTGTGTGTCTATGTGTAGATGTTTTTCTATGGCGAACGATAACTGCCGCAAATTCAAACAGAATCAATTATTTTTTCATTTTCTGAACGAACAATACAATCAGTTAATACATTAACAGTACAAACGTATTGGATAATACATTTGAAATAAATGCGTCCAAACAGAGTAAATAACGTGAAAAATATTTGGAGGCACACTCCATTCTGTTTGAGGCAATTGATGCAATACAATACATTTAACTATTGCACTTGATGTAAGTTACACTGAAAAATTATTCTGCATTAAATTCTTTACTATGTTTTCTGCTCTTAGATTTTGCTAACAGCATTAATATTGTCCAGTACAACGACTGAGGTTGTTAGCAATGGCATAGAATTGTAAATATATTCCTACACTCTCACACTGTACATTCGTTACAACAGATATTGGTCACCTGATGACTGTGTATAGTCGATATTACTAAGTATTTACCAATAATACATTATATATTATGTAACTTGGCGTTTCCCTCAACATAAAGATTGTCATATAAATATACTAAGTACAAAACAATAAGAAAGTAATAAACCTATGTCATGAGAGATAGGTACTAACAAGTGAATTTAAGACCATTGTAAATAGATTAAGAAAACTAAAAGATCAAACATGTCTATATTAAACTTAATAACAACAATTCCAGTAAACTGCATAAGAAATAATGTACAAAATAGGTAAAAACCTCTGATGCAGAGCCTAGCTGGATAACCAGTAACTGGAAATAGGATGACATAACCTAAGGAAAATGTAAGATATAAAACTCTAAAACTAGATTAAGTAGTTATATCTGACAGTGACTGATAGGCACATAGACAATTCAGATAGAGATTATTATGATATAAATGGGCGATAAAAGTTTTATTTTTCTATAAAAATGTTATAATGTGTGGCAGGAAAGAAGGATTACTATTGTATGTTAAAAGACTGCTAAAGATGTAAAGAAGATTTTGATGTAAATAATTTAGTAATAGAAAGTGTAACAGATAAACTGACTAGTAAATTATGAAATAAGAAATAACTATTGTTTGTTATGGACAAGATAATAATGTAGTTAGTAAGAGATTAATGTTACACAAAACCTGAATCTACTTGGTAGGTAAAAAGAGACAATATTATGTTTAAAAATTTTACTAGACAATGCCAGATATAATAAGAAACAGTGTATTTTATTAGAGTAAGATATAAGTAACCATAAATGTTAGTAATGGACAAGTAATAATGTAATTAACAAGATGTTAATTTGGGCAAGAAACCTATATCTACTTTTGAAGGTAGACTAGGACATTACAATGTATAAATACTAGATTAGATCATAATATATCTAGTAATAGATAATGTTGTTTATAATGAATAAAAAATAAATGTTAACTTGTATTAGAATTAAGTAATTTTACAGTAAGAAACAAATAATAGTCCAATGTACAAAAGACATTATTAGGCCTATTGTACAAGCCAATGTTTTTATAAAAAGTTATTGTTCATAGTTGTAGCCACTAGTATTAAATTACATGTTATTAACATAAAATCATATGTACAGCCAAGAAAACTATTTATGTAACAAAAAAGATAACGTTTAAACATAATTGTTATTTTTGGAATTACTGTATAGAAACATATCTTGTGAGATCTTAAAATGATCAGGAGAAAAAAGCAGTTCATTGGTAATAATATCTCTACAATTGTACATACCGTAAGAGAAATATGTTAAATTTAAGAATTTTTAGTAATTTTGATATCAGAAAAGAGACGCCATCAACAACAATGATTAAGATTTCAACCAATGGCAATTTTTCACATTTTGTGTGTAGCAACCCAATAAGTGACGCCAAACGAGTAGTCTATTGTTGGAATTCGTACAGTAAAGAACGGCTCCTCTGCGACACCTATAGTCACGAAGTTCCCATCAGAATCGAACCTCGGCTAGGTTAGGTGAAGAGAGAATAACATAACATAACCAAAAAGTAAGAAAGGTGTTGTGAATTGTTTATACAATCAGAAAAAAGTTACAGTGATTTAATAATATTAACAGTGAATAAGAAAGTGTGTACAAAGTAAAGGAAAGTATAGTGAATACTTAAAATTTTAAACGACTTATAACTAATTATAATAATACAACTATAACACTTTATGTACACTTGTGAAATATTTATTCCACTACCACTGAACAAAAACACTAACACTATTGTAATTTTTTCACGTTTCAACTACTATTTGTTTGTGTTTAATGTTTAAAGCGGTATAACCTATTAAGCCTAGGTTAACCTCAAAATAGACACTGTTCGGCACATACGGACTATTCTTTATTTTTAAGATAAGATATTATTTTGTTACATTATAGTCAACTTTGTGTTGTGATGTTTTGTACTTCCCAAAAGACATTTTCGGAAATAATTATTGTAGTCACAAGAACCAGAGTTCATATGTTCATATTTACATAACTTAACCAGTAGACTAGGCCTGAATAAGATCATATTACCAACCGCTGAGCTAAAAATTTAACAAGCCTGGACAATTAAAATTAAGGAAAAGGTTGTTCATTTTAATTTAAAAAAGAAAAGAACACAATTTAAAAAGCAATACAAGAATATTGAAGAGAATAATTGTGTATGAATAATTATTTTTAACACTTGACATTTTGTCAGGTTCTGAATATTAGTGTTTTCATAAACATTCGAAGAATAAGTTGGTAGTACCTACTGCTTGTGTACCACGTCCGATTTGAATTATATAAAGAGGTAAGTGAATTGAAACGGAATAAAGGAAGTAATTAATTGAAATTAAAGTAGTCAAGACATTAAATATTTTAATTCCTGAAACATAACCAAACAACTGGAACAATATAGTTACCTAACAAGTACAGGTATAAATTTAACACACCTCAAAATGAATACACAACTCAATTATCATTTAACAATTTACCTAATCTGAAAGGCTACATATTCAACAAAAAGGATAATTAGATATAAGAAGAAATAATATTCTGTGTTACAATATATATGTGTGTGTGTGTGTGTGTGTATATATAATTATGTGTAGGCAAAAATTATTAGTCAATATAGGACGAAGAGGACAACATTCCTATATTACTGAAAACAATAAAAAAAACTTCACAATACTTTTTTCACCGAAACATACTTAAGGCAAATTGCAATTTTTAACTGGTTTTTTAGTTATCTGTTTACTTTGGCCAGGGTTTTGTAAACACATTACTAGCAGATGATATCATATCTATCAAATAAATGGTATTGTGTAGATAAGACAAACGCCATATAACATATATTGGAATGTCACTGATTTCATTAACCTGTAAATGTTCCTGCTAAAATTTTAGATCGTCCGTATTCTGTATAAAGCATTTTAGTTAAGTACGTCTGTAGTACATAACTTTGTAACCCATCCTGGTTCTGACAAAACGATGCACCGAAAATATTTTGAAACTCCAGCAGTCTACTTTAGAAGCTAAAGTGTTGGACATCACGGAACGCGGATGTATCCTGTCACGGTCGTAATCAAACTAATTCCCAGTTCAGCATTTATGTTTTATTGACTCGTCTTGATGATGCTAAATGGGACAAACTATAAACCGCCCATACTGCTATAGTTGTCACGATTAGTTTAGCTTCGACCTCTAGAGAATTAAACTAATAAATTGAACTTTACCTGACAAAATCCAAGACGAAAGAGTATTACCTTCGACTATACAAACGATACGATACGACACGAAGCTTATAAAAAACGAAAATTAGTATTCTCAATTAAAATACACATCAACTCTCTTACCTTTCTCTCTCCCTCTCTCTGTCTGTATCTCTATCTCTCTCCATCTATCTATCTGTGTACTGTGTATCCTCAATTGGTTTTCCGTTTCTGTCACACCAGTTTTTAGCAAAAGTATGGCACATTTTACTCTGTTTTCACAATTTCAGAAACAAGTAAACTATGCTACCTAAGCAAATACAACAAAATATGACAGTTACAACTTCATTATGCCATTCCATTCCAACAGAGTTCCTATAGAGTTCCAAAGTTTCTCAGGTTTCCCAGTCATTGTAATTTATTCCTGTGCTCGTCATAGCCTGTTGAATGACTTGTAACCATATAAGCCTATGTCTATTCATTTTCTTTGTTTCTCCTATTCAGTGGGGGTTACTTTAACAGTCCTAGAGGCCACCGTTCATTTCCCATCCTTCTCAAGCACTATTCAAGTTCCTATTCGTTTAATAACTGTCTGTTCCGTTACACATTAACGGAACTCTAATATTACGTTTCAGTATTTTATAGCTTTGTAAAACTTTAATAATAATTTGCATATAAGCTGTTAAAAAAAGTAGTAAGGCAACGTAAATATTACAATCTCAGAAATAGTATTAAGGTTTTACCAAACCTTGAAGTTAATAAAAAAAAAAAAAAATTACTTACGAACTTAATAACTCTTGTTATATTCTTGAATTTATTATTATATATAAAAAACTTTCACAAATGAACTTACTTTTGTTCTCACTTTCACAAACGTTTCAAGGTGTTGTGCCTCTTCCTCAGTGTGAGTAAATACTGAATGTCATTGTTGCAGAATAACGACTATGGACTAAAAGTGTGTGTGGTGGGAATTGATGATTGGAGGGAATTGGCGCTGAGGTTCAAATTTTGTGTTTGGATCAATGTATCAAATAGTGTATGTGATCTGTGATGTACTTGTTCATTTAATATGTTGTCTTGAATTTAATTAGCAAGTCGTATTCAAGTTACAAAACTACTGTGAGCAGTGTAATAATAAAAGTAAAAAGTATATAAAATAAATTCTAGTGGAATTCATATCGCCTTATACAAAATTTGTGTTGGGGTACACATTACGCATATTACAAACGGGTACACATTACGCATACTACAAACTCATTCATTTATATTTTCCTGTATGCCATATCTAGTCAACACATTCATTCACTATTACCACATTCAAACACAGTCACATACACAGATTCAACACATTTATCTAGTCATTTAAACATTCATTATAACGCTTATGTCATTAAACCATCAACATTTTCACAAACTGAATGAAAGAGCAATGTCACACTACATAACAGCACTGAAATGAAATTAGTAGTCTCCGGTAGACTGTAACAATGCTTTAGTTGAACATAGTTTGTTATCACAGTGTGATACAAGATAACACCTATATTTCTTATTACGCAGAAATATTTTGTGGGATTTATTTCCAGACTTTTTGCATCGAGTCACGCCAACCTATTAGGCCTTCCAGCCATTATTTCCACAATATCTACAGTTTCACACATTAAATACAATTAAAATAGAAATAATAATGATGACGGTGGCCGTCGTCGTCGTCGTCGTCGTAATAATGATGATAATTATGACAATCATGATGGTGATACATGCCGCCACGTGAGTCCAGCAAGATACATATTGTCACTGGAATAGTCAAGACACACCCAGTGAAGAAGACTGTCACAGATGTTCATCTTGTTATTTGCATTAGCAGTCTCTGTAATTCCAACTTTGTCGTGTTTACTTGCTAAACTGCTATTTGTCATGTTCTGAACGAGGCCTTTCAGTGTTTCCATCATTTTCAAGTCCTAAACTACGACCTAAAAGTCCACCTCGTCCGGAAGACGACAAATAACAGTTTACCAAGTAAACACGACAAAGTCGGTGTCTTAGATGTGCCCAGAACGTCAGCCGAAGAACTTATCCAAAGTTGTTCCACAGCCTCAAACTCGGAAAGTTTGTGTAAACCAGTGATTGGATGCAACAAAATGTTTACAGAATCATTATAGCCTAAATATTTTGAAAAATAAAATCATTTACATTTCGTTTCTAAAACCATTAACCACTCTTTGGAAAAATGAATTAAATTAATCAGATTATAAGAAGCCTAGGAACTTAAAGGAGTGTGCTGTTTCTTACTACTTTTCATGACCATGTTACTGGCTCTTTGTCGACATAGCGGAATTAGGGAATTAACTTGGAATCTATTTTGTGGAGACGGACAACATACGACGAAGTAACAGCATCGCTTCACATATGTTTCAAGTTTCTACGTTCTCAATTCTGCTTCCCGTTAGATCTCTTCCCCTGGGTATTCACCTATGCACTATAAGAAATGTCTTAAACTTTTTCATCTCGCATCGTGTGGCTTTTTTCAACACCCTTCCTTTTACTTTAATAACGTTCCTTGAGTTGTCAACGTTAATTGAGTTTCAACGTCATCGTATATGAATATTCTAACAGTATGCAAACATTTTAGAGAATGTGCACATAACTCAAAACTCTGTATTCATATTATGTTGCCTAGTATAAATTTTTAATTCAGTTTAGTCACGACTCATGTATAATATTAACATAATATTACAGAGCTGACACAGTTTCGCAGTAACTATCTTGTCGCGGGGTAATTAAAAAAAGTAATTTTTTTAAATTATTTTGTAGTACTCCTCGTATTCACCTTCATTAATATTAAATAAATTCACGTTTACGTGAAGTATCTTCACGTGAGTAAACTACTTGAAAAAATATTTTGATGTTCGTCGCACAGACTGCTTGGCACGATGATTGGTAAGAGAAGTAGAGATTGATGTGTGTGTGAGAAGTAGATGAGTGTACCTGTGTGTGATGTGGGGGGGTGGAGGAATGAGGATGTGCGTTCATTGTTTTACTTCCATGTTCCATAAGAAAACAGTATGGTGAGGTGATGGCGAAAAAAATCGTGTTCGAGATAATTGCAGATTCTGATTGTACTACCCTCAACACAAGAAAAAAGTCATTTTTCGAAAAGTGTGTGTGTGTGTGTGGATTTTTTTTCTATGGCAAACGATAAGAGCCGCAAATTCAAACAGAATCAAATAATTGTTTGCATACATCCTTGACATTTAGAGTTCTCAATACCTGTTGATTTTAGTGAAGACCTGTTAAGATAAAGGGGTAGTTTACCTGCAACGTTTTATGTGATAACAAGGTTAATTTTTTTATGACAAACGCTAACTGCCGTAAATTCAAACATAATCAAATAATTTGTTGCATACATCCCTAAATTATAGAGAACGCAAGGCATGTTGATTTTGGTGAAGATCGGTTAGGGGAAAGGGGTAATTTACCTGCAACATTTTATGTTGTAACAAGAAAAATGTTTTCATGACGAACGATAACTGCCGTAAATTCAAACAGAATCAAATAATTATTTACATATGTGCCTGAGTTGTAGAAGACTCAAGGACTATTGATTTTGGTGAAGATCGGTTACGGGGAAAGGGTAGTTTACCAGAAACATTTTTTGTTGTAACAAGAGTAAAGTACTTAATTTTGATAAATAAAGTATCCTGATAAGACGATCTTAATAATCCACTGTAGAAACGTAGATGAAATATCTATAAATGAAGAGGCTAGTTGAACGGGGTGGGGGTAATTTTCTATAAATGAGAATTATAGTTGAAGGGGGAGGGGATAATTTTTATATATGTACTATGTTATCGGCAAAAAAGTAGTAGTTTGTTGTTAAAATTCCTTCACGGGCTGTTTGGCCGTAGTCCAATGATTTCTGCAAAACCAGACGTTTCGGCAGTGCCGTCGACTGCCATCATCTGTGAAAATCGAGTACGCTAACGTGTGGTGGTAGACGTTGTTGACCACAGTATTGTGGTTAAGGCTGAAGCAATATGTGGAAAGAAGTAGTTTCTATGGAAACATTTCATTTCGTAAATGATTTTAAGTATAAATCTTAGAACATGGAAGTCATGTATGGTTCCCTATACCGATATTTTTCACGTGTTACGGGAGAGGAAACATCACGGTAAAACTTTATAACGGGAGGGAAGTAAAATAGGAAAAACAATATAGAGGTCGGTGGGTGAAGAGCATTTCAACAATTGGCGGAAGTACTGCTTTGTATTCTGACTACTGTACGTGCAGGATATATTGACCGTCTGTCAGAACACTCTCTGTAAAAGTTCTCCGTACGTCTTGTGTGCTTTCAGATTACATTAACATTTATTGTTTCTGAGTGTGCTGTGTTGAGGTCAAACTCAAGCTCTTTCCAGTTTAGTTACACACTTTTCCTTTGAAATGCATACTTCTTCTTCAACTTCTTTTTATATATTCTATTGTAGGCATCCTGATTGTTCTTCAACAGTCGTTTCCTCAATACAGTCTCTTCATCAAAGTTTGATCGACTACACTCCTTTCTATAAACAGGAAATTTCACCCTTCTAATCTTCAATACTCTCCCAACTAATATGGCTCAAAGATAATCTAGTTACTCTTTTATTTTTATAATTCAAAGTTATATTTAGGCTACTGTGTTCTCTACCCTTCTTATCCTTTCATTCTTGAACTGGTCCCTAAATGATTTGTTTCCTGTTGCTCTCATAACTTATGTCTCGTATCCAGCCAAGTTTGCACTACTGCTATGACCTCTTCATCTGAAAAAATGTTTACCCGGCAGTCCTCTGTTCTATAACAGAAAAGTGAAAACCATTTAGACCCCTTCCAAATGTCTTGTTTCACTCGTGTCCAGTGTAATTTCTCCGTATATTGCTTGACACGCCAGTGCAAATACTGGCTTGACAACCGATATCTACATTCTGTTTAGCATTAAATGTTTATTTTTCTAAAAGGTTTCTCTCAGACATTTTACGAATCTGTTGGCTTTACTTATTTGCCCAAGAACCTTTTGTTTTAAATTTCCACAGCTAGTATTATTCATTCCCAAATAATTTTTCTGCAATTTGGAAACTTGATGAATTCAGTTGTTACCCACGCACAACTAATATGCATTTTATGAGGTTTACAGAGATTGGCATATATTTTGTTTATTAGTAAGATTCAACCTCGTAAAATTGTTTTAGAATTATTTAAACAAATGAAGTGAGCTCTGTAGGTCATTTTCATTCTTGGTAAAATCACGTCATTAGTGCAATATAGAATTGCCCTTTCCTTATATAGAATAGAGTTTAAATTTTATTTATGAAAAATTTATTTAAAAAAAAATCTTCGAAAACTGCAGAAAATTAGCATGCAGTCATTAGCTGTCACGCAGTACTGCTGGACTAACAGGGAAGAAAAATATTTATAAAATGTTTCGCTTCTCACATTTTTTCCTTGGTACAGTCTACAACTCATATTAAATTAATTTTTAAACACAACTCCAAACCAACAATAATAAAACAATACTTCCAATTAACAGAAACTGTGAGGTTATGATTTACAACAAGGCAACAGAAAAATTTCCCTTTGCTTTTTGACTTTTCCTCGTAATTGTAACTGCCAAAATAATATCTGTTACATTTGCAAAGTTTGTGCTATTGCAAAAGAGAAAAGCGAACTTGTAATGAATTGTGTTAGTAGTTATTTTTATCCTCTTCTATCCAAGATTATATATATTATTATAATTTTATTTAATATGTTGACATATATGCATAATGGAATTTTGTACGATACCATAATGGAAGAATTTTGTTAACCCTAGAATGAGAATAACCCCCAATCCATAAATATATAAACACAATATTGTTTCCGGATGATCAGATAATTTTACAATGTCTGGAAAAATTAAAGTCATGGTTTTCAAAAAAAATTGGTTGATTGCCAGTGGATTCTAAAGAATTGGTCTATGGGCAACCTATAGAACAAGTGCCAAATTTTAACTTTGTTGTCGTTTAGATGACTTTGCTTCATTTTTATTATAATTTAAACTATTTTACTACTGGAACGTACTGTATTAGGTTATACACAAATTGACACATTACATTTTCTGTTTTATCTGAGATTTAAAGTAAAAAATATATTGCTATTAATAAAAATTAATTATCTAAACTTGTTATGTCTGTATTTACAACTATATTTTACTTCAACTTGCCATTTTTTATTTTAAAGTCTGACCTCTTATTACCGCCAGTGTGTAAAATTAAGAGATGCGCGCACAGTGTAACTGTTTGTAATGTGTCGAGATTATTTGCAAGTGTTGAGACAAATAACTCTGAAAATAAATGTTTATAGTTTGTGCGTATAAATTCAAACGACCCCAGAGAAGATTCTGTAGGGCTTTACTAAATTACACCACTTCAATCATTCTGTCACCACTAGCTTAAGCTCTCTATCCTGAACTTACCTCTTCGCTGCAATCCACTTTCTACGGTCATTTACTAGAGTGCTGTAGTAATGGCTGCAGACAGTCTTGTAGAATATACTGGTGACAAAGTTATATTGTTACTTCAGGATGATAATAAAATAAATAAAACTATTATTAATTTAAATATTTCATAAAATGTTCTTGTGTTGTAACTTCTCTACGGTAACAGTATGCCACTGAACTATGAATTGATAGATTTCAGCTTAACAAAAATGTATTATTTCTTTAAGTAGTTAACATTTTATGATGCTCAATTTCCTTTTACTAGTGTTTACGCGCAATAGACATATAAGCTCACAAAATAATATTTTTAATCCTGTTTCTGGTAGCCGTCAATTCAAATTAAATCAATTTTTTGGGTATAACTTAATAAAATTAATTAATTTTCATTAGTATATATGGTACTCTGTAACACATCTAATTAAAAATTGATCGCCTAAAATCCATCACTCAATTAATTTCTCTCATATAAAAGTCGTTCCTTCTAAATGTTGCATAGGTATCCACTTAGTGTAGAAATATATTTTTGTACGTTTCTTGAAGATAAAAAATTCCTTTGAATTCAAATAAGTATATGCCTGTCTGTTTAATTTTTTTTTTATTAGTTATTTATATCATAATCTCTAATTATTGTTATCACATACAACAATTATCATCAAAAGGAGATTTCGACGACGGCCAAGAAAAGAAGAGAAGGTAAATATTAATGTATTTACTTTTTGAGACTAAGACGTATTGATAAAAACTGTGCAAATAGAGTTAATTTATTGTGTAACACAATCAGAAACCAACACAAAAAGTAAGATATTTGGTACAATCAGCTCTACCATCTGTTAGTCCGCCACATCTCCTCGCGACCCTATGGAAGAACGTCTTATCTTATGAGTATGCTACGACTGAGTACAATACCGGTCATGCAGCCCTTGAGTGTCAATATTCAAGCATATTTCCATAAAACGCATCACATACATATTAATTATCAAATATCGAAAAGTAAATCTAAACAATATAAAAAAGTTTGTACAGTTTCCGAATTATTTCAAGAAAGCGGTGAAAACAAGGCAAATCAAGAAACAGCTGTTGAACACTTATTGTTTACTGTGTGAACAAAAATTTATTCATACAGTTCATACACACCCAACGACTATTTTATTACTTTGTAATGCCTAATAGTCAAATTCGTAAAATATGTGCTACTATTTTTTTAGACCTTGCCTACACTTAATTTTAAAATTATTAGAATTATATCATTTTATTGAAGCGTCAGGAAGTTACTCGTTAAAGTATATCGCCAGACGACTGACTCGATCTTAATCAGCTGCATGTTATTGTCGCTACGTGTGTAAGTGGAAACTGTTTCTCGCCATCGGCAAGTAAACAAAATACCTAAGTTATGTCAAAACTACCGATAAACAACATAAGACGGCTTTCACATATTTTGATGAGTCTAATTGAAGAATGGTTTTACAGTGTCCAAAATAAATTTTTAAATGCAATTGTAGAGCGAAGAGACAGAAATGTTATTGTGCTCAAATTGTGTAAGAAATTGTGGTAAATAATTTTATCTACCATAGCCTAACCGATTCTTACCTAACCTAACGTAAGCTAAGCATACCAAATGTAACCAACCCCATCATACAAATTATTGTTTGTCCACGTTCAATTGATATTTGAACAACGTCTGTGAGTATACAATAACTGTTATCTAGAAAATATTTCAAGTGTATTCGATGCTTTAACTAGTATTTCTTAGTCACCTACAACTATATTGGAATATAGGCCTACATCGCTTATTATATATCAGGCGTTAATACCCATCTATTAAAAATTATGCACACGATCTTAAATACACAAACATTTATAATGAATGCATTTTAGTCAAGTGTGTAATTCAATTTGTTTCATAAATATCAAAATGTTTATTGTTGTACGTACATTAGCGCACACTCACTTTGTCACACATTCAAGTTTTGAAAGAAAAAACTACGCTGAGAGAAGGGGAGAGAGAGGGGGAGAAAGAGAGACAGACAATAGACAGACAGATAGACAGAGGGAAGAGAGAGAGAGCGAGAGAGAGAGAGATGAAATGGCACAGTAGAAATGATCAAAAGTACAATCAAAAACTTACAGGAACAGAACAATTTGAACTCCGTGATACTACGAGACAAAAGGGCGGTAGGGTTCATTTCAGTAAACACCGTCTACACATTTTCAATAAAGAATTCATTAATAAATGAAAAACGTGTGCTTGCAGACAGCACACAAACTCAACGTGTCTAGACGTGTTGAATAATGAAATAACTTTACGAGAGCAGACCCTACTCCTTTTCACATAGTTACTGCAGTAAAATAAGTGCAATGAAAATAACGATTACTGCAGATACTCGTCACACCGTGTAGGGTAATTGTGCATTAAGTATTTATTATCCGTTTGTCTTACTTTGGATTCCTCTTGTCAGGGCCGGCGAGAGGGGGAGCCTCCCTGCCTGAGCCCCGCGGCCCGGGGTCCCGAAGCGGGCCCGGCGCATAACGGCCTTTGACAAGACTGTTTATTAACAGTGTAAAACCCATTTATTTACGATTAAAGTTAAGAATAACGAATTGTAGGGTCAATTAATAAATCCTAAACCATTAACAATCCAACAGTAATGATTTTGGTAAGTTTTTCTTTGGGGGGGGGCCAAAAATGTTTAGCCCCGGGGCCCGTGATCGCTCTCGCCGGGCCTGCCTCTTGTAAACACAATGCCGTACTGTCATTTCAACTAATCCGGCCACCAGTACTTTTGCACTCTTTTAAGGAATATATGGTGCAAGTTTGTCACGAAATAGAAATTCTCCGTTACTTTACTGCAGTGACATTGTTACGCCATTTCAGAATGTTTTACATGTCCCCGCAGCTGTAATGCGTACGTGACGCTTAACGTACGAGGCAGTATTACATAATACGAGACGTCTCGTGCGTTTGATGGGTCGTCCTAGAAGCTTCTTGACTAGCCCTGCCGGGGTGTGTTTCTGCCCTAGCCGCGCTCAAGTATTCTCTAGAATTTTCACGTGTTTGTTAAAGACGCATATTATGGAACCCTGCAGTCTATAAATAGCCCATACCTGGAGCTTAGTTTTCAGTGTTGTGTCGGGCGATTTACACAGTGGGTCGCAAGCGGCGTATTAGTGAAAAGTGATTATAGCGCGGAATTCTTTATAATTGACTACTATTGTGTGGACAGATTAACTTGAATTATTGTGCGAGTATAATCTTGTTGAATAACTTGTTGATTACAAACTGTTAATTGTGAAAATTCAAGCTGGTTTCTAGTGACTTCATTGGTGTCTTATATATTGTTTTCCACTGTACCATACGACGATCGGTTAGACGGTCGTAACAACAATATATTGTAACCTCGTTCCTACAGATCACAATATTTAAAAAGTGAATAAATAATTGATCACCGAAGAAAACGTTACTCTCAACTTATTTACTAAACCAAAATACTTGTATGCAAAAATTTACTTAATACTGCGTAATAAACGTTTTTTGTTTATTGTTTATTAATTAAAGAAAAGCAATACATGGAGGAGTTCCTTATTATTAAATTACGGAAAACAATTTGTAAGTTAAAAAAACAGCAGTAGACATTATTAGTTATTATTAACAGTTTTAATTATTAGAAATATTTTTTCATTAGTATATGATATAAAATAAATATTTCAGGGACGAGAACTAGTAGGTAGATACTTAAACACCTACAATAGTTTTGTTTTTGTTTAGTGCATTTAAGCGTAATACGTAAATTGAGTCTACTTTTACTCAACAATGCTAGACTTTTTTTTAAATTTATTTCCGCAGAATTGTTACAATTTAAAAGATACGCAATTTATATTTTTCGGAGAAAGAAAGAAAATACGGAATTTAGAGTAATATAACGCAAACGTTTAGTAAACATGGATAACGTTCGCAGTAAATAAGATATTAATTTAGTTTTCTGTTAATACACTTTTAAAATTTATTCAGTTTAAATCACTCCCGTTGTCATAGTGAGCTTTAATATATATTTACTGTACTGAGTTAATTATGAACACTATGTAGTCACTTAACATTACCTGATATTAATTAATAAATTTTTTCACATTACGCAAGAATACTTGTTTTATGTCTAATATCCTCATTTCGTATGACATAATAGTACGGTTTTACAACTACCCGGATATTTTTCGTAATAATTATGTTAACAATCAGAACTTGCACATATAAAGTATGTATGCGTGTGAATTTAACACTGTGCACATAAGTAAATATATATAACTGCGCGCGCGCGCGTGTATGTGAGCTAATACGAGTACTTATACATATGCAAATATATATTAGCTAATATATTGACCGATGACGGATGGAACCATGAAGGGTATTCCATCAATTGATGGAATCTCACTGGAGACTCGGTGTGCTCTTTAAGTCATTTAGTGATTTCTTTTGGAGACTTCTCGGATTGATGATGATGGTAAGGTGTGACCTTCGTGCATCTGTATGGTTCCGAAATTTGATCCAAATGTTTTTAGGCTGTCTTTTCTTCAGTCCTCTTCTATTAGTCGAAGTCCGTATGTAGAGTATGCGTGGAGACGTAACGTGCAGTATGTACCGGCTAGGGTTCTCGATGCGTTTGACCGAAATCGGTGGATGGTACATTTGACTTGCTCAAACATTCCCAAGGCTCAATTCTTATGATCTGTTTGATTAGATCCATTATTATCTTACCCATCCTCTTATTGGACACGGATATTTTCGATCTTACCTAGAGAATGTTGGAATGGCCGAGCCACCAGATTATCCGTACTGCCAGTGAGCTGCGGACGATATCAGCCATATCTGCGACAGATGGGAGTTACAAAGGACATTGTTGTAAGATGATAGTAGTCAGGGGATCTCCGCGGATAATCGCATTGATAATCCGCGGAAGGCGAATTGAAAGATTAGTTGGTTTATATTTACAAATACCAATATTAATTCGCTGAAATATATCTTAAAGCTATAACGTGAATTATTTTCCAAATACACAAGGATTGTCGTTTTTAATGATTATGTTGACTGTCTATAGTAGAACGTACTTCTCAAAGTATTACAAAATGCATGAACCTAGATTAATATGATTTATTTATCTAGTTTTCACCTGATAGTAGTTTCTTGTTACTTGTTACACCAGATAAAGTTCTACAACATAGTATAGTACTTACGGCTAATGTCCTGTCCAATGTTATATATCGTATAAGTTCCGG